>CM069524.1:136950221-138366054 GCA_035773235.1 Eospalax fontanierii
GCAATCATTTTGAGCTCGGGCCCACCCTTATTGATCTCTTTCCACTTTATATCATTGAGAAGACCCACATCCAGATAAAGTTGCATTATCAAGTCCTGGGAGTTAGGACTCCAAACAAATCTGCTTTGGAGGAGACACCGTTGAACTTACCACAGATACTTTTTATAGGTTGGAGTTCTGGGTGAGATTTGTTGGCAGTCAAATTAACTGATAAATGTTTTGAAACACCATCCTCTGAAAGGTTGAGAAACAGAGTCTCATTGGGATAAATACATATATTTTCAAGACACACAGCTTATGTGGTATGATTTGGGACTTGAATCAAGGACACTTCAGGACTTTATGTGATTTTTATGAAACAAAAGTCACTGTTTTGCTGGTTGACCAGAAGCTCTGACTTCTAGCATGGTTGCTAAACTAGCCTTATTCTTTCAAAATTTTTATTAGGGTTTTTCAAAAATGTCCCTTTTAATTGGAGAATTTGACATCGGCATTCTGTGGGTTGGGAAGAGCCTGAGGCAACACAAAGTAATTGTCTTTCATTAGAAGAGTTCAGAAGTACACTTGATGATATCCATCAACTGCTGAAAAATATTCATTTCTTCCTGGAATACTTTTGGAATGAAAAGGTGGAAAACAATCCCACAGTTAATAGCATACAATCAATACCGACTAGGAGAGTGGGATTCCGTTGTTCAGCTGCGTCTTCCATTTCTTTATTCCATCCCATCTTTTATCTGACTTGACTACTTGACAGATGCTAATTTGAATGATTCAGGCCTTCTGGGAGACTAGAAACCAGGTTCTATGTAGTTTTGATTCTTGTCTGACAGTTCAGGGGTGTGTAGATATTCACAAAATAACATAAATTAGCCAGTGAGATCCACCTTGTTGGATCATGATTGATGTTTTGTAAGAGAGAGTTCCTTAGAAGTTTGCTCAGGAGGCCAACACACTGGCAACAATGGTCAGCACGTCACACCCACCCTTATGAAATGGCAAAACTAACTGCATTTTGTTCTAGCTGACTTTTTTGCTTTACCATGTGTTTTTGCCCAGTCTTTTCCACGACAGCAAACGAGGCAGAATGTCCCATTCAGGCAGTGTCAGGGAATATATTGTTTCTACAATACTGGAAAACTTACAAGTAGCTAAGAAATCTGGTTAGGCAACACATCTTCCAACTCAGCTATACCCGCATCTCTATGGAGCCCAATGTTTCTACAGTTTTGAGAACTTGTTTTCCTAACCAAAACTTCTTGACAAATGAAACCTCTTTGTTAGTTGAGCTATCCTTGGTCTGGTATAACTGTGGTGATCTAATGAAACTATGGTTATTGACTTTGTCCCTGGAATGACATAATTGTGATTTTAGGCTTTATAAGCCTCACTCTCCCTGCCCTTGGAATTGACAGTTCTTTTGAGCATTAGTCCTTTCTCTGACTGCTGGCTAATAAAGGACTCATGATTCAACCGACATGTGGTGTTCCTCTGTGCCTCTAGCTCAGCATTAAACATACATTCAAGCTATTTTACTATGTGCTTTTCATTGCTCTAACAAAAATACAGGAAACTGGCTGCTATAGTTTGTATCTTGAAGGGAGTGAAGTCTAGTAGTAGATTTAAAGATTGTGGGGCATGTCCTCCAAGGGGATGGTAGAATACCACTTTCTTCCTCTATCATTTTTGTTCCTAGCCATGAGGTGAATTGGTTGCCCCTCTGTGCTCCCATGATGGTGTGCTACCATAGGATCAAAGCAATGGGGCCAGTTGATTGAGGACTGAAACCTCCAAACAGTGAGCCCAAATACAAGTTGATTATCTCAGGTATTTGTTCCAGTGATGGGAAGCTGACTACCACACTGGATAATTTGTAAAGAATGGTTTATTTGGCTCACAGTTTTAGAGGCTAAGTTCTAAATACACAGTGTCAGTATCTGCTTGGAATCTGGAGAGGCCATTTATGCTGCATCATTCATGGTCAGGGGTGTGACGTGGTGAGACAGAGTACGCATGCTAGCTTGAATCTCTTTTGCCTTTCCTTTTCCATATGATGCTCTAACGCCCTTCTCTAATCTGAGCTCTCAAAGGCACTATCTCCACACACAATTAAGATATGACTTTGGGTGACACAGTCAATCCCCAGCACGCTCCATGTCCTTCTTTACTTATTGTCTCGCACCTGAGCTCTCTCTGTTTTCCTTATAGATCACCACCAGACAAACAAGCAAACGAATGAAGAACAAACTAAAAGCTTTTTGGTCAGCCACTGCTGGAGGGTGGCGCCCACACTCAGGGTGGGTCTTCTCACTGCTGTTAATGTCCTCAAGAAAGCTCCTCATAGGTATGATCAGAGGCTTATCTTCAGGTGATTTTAGAGCCTGTCAAGTTGACAATCACGATTAGCCCTGGTAACCCTGCTGGCCCAGCCATTCTTCTGCAGACGCTACTTTCAGTTCTTTCACTTGTCTCTTTCAGTCATTCTTTCAATATTTCCAAATATTTTATGTGTATTAGTCAACTTTTTATTACTGCAGAAAGTAGCTGAGACAACTCATAAAGAGACAAGGATTATTTTGGCTCACTGTTTTGGAGGTGAGGAGGGAGAGAGATGGGAGACTGAAGCCTTACTCTTTCCTTTGTAGACACAGCCTAATGACCTGCAGGTCTCTCACTAAGCCCAATGTCCTGAAGGAACCACTGCTTCCCTGCAGCACCTCTTTAGGGAACAGGCCTTCAACACACGGGTCTTTGGGGGACATTTAAGATCCAAACTGTAGCAAGATATGTCTTGCTTTTTTATTTTTTTAAGTTTTTCCTGTCTTAGACATAGTGCCTGTCTGATTGTACAAAGGGACATCTATCTCCCTGGTGCTACTCCAGCCCACTTCACCCATCTGGTCCTTCTTCTCTATTGTTCCTGTATGTTCACATGGTCTCACAATTGTTATTAAAGTCAGTAAAGAGTTTTCATATCATTATGACTTTATCAGCTCACAAAGACCCTGTGTGTATAACATTGAGGGCCTCAGTAACTTAAGAGTGGAGGGCAAGTAGAAGAATTCAAATGGGGAGTTACATTTAGTTGGAATTAACTGAATAACTGGAGCTAAGAGAAAACAAAAAGGAGACATGGATGAAGACATATCTGTATTTCTGGAAGGGGCTGTGGGTTTTTCTGAGTGGCTGTCCAATGTCAGATTGATGATGATCTTTTCTTTGGTTTTCTTCAGTTCATTCAGTTGAATGTTCCTGTTGTAGTTTGAGTCTGAAATGTTCCCAATAGGCTCACGTGTTTGAACACTGGTCCCCGGCTGGTAGTACTGGTTTGGGAAGTTGTAGAACTTTGAGATGTTGGGCCTAGCTGGCAAAGGTGTGTCTGGGGGCAGACCTTTGAAATCCATACCTGCTGTGGTTATGGCCTTGGACAGAGATGTTCCTGCTACCACGCGTTCCTTGATATGATGTTACAAAGCTGTGAGCTAAAATAAATGTTTCTTCCCTTAAGTTGTTTCTGCCAGGTATTTTGCCATAGAGGTGTCAAAAGTAACTAACAGCTCCCGTCTCTCTCATGGATGAATAGGTCTTTGTCTTCAAGGAGTTGGCATTTAGGCCTATGAGACTGGGGCTGAGAGTCAAGATGACTAAATATTTGATCCTTCAAATTTGGTACCATGTCCCTTTCAGACTTTGAGTGTCTCTGAGCTCATGATGGTTCATTTTAGTTTATGATGGTTCATTTTCTTTGTCAGTCTGACTGGATTAGGGAATATTGAGAACTGGTAAAGCATCATTTATGGCTGAGGCTGTGAGTTTTCTGTAGGAGATGCCTGAGTGAGTCTGTGGACTGAGTGGGAAAGATAGACCCTAAGTGAAAATCAGGTACCATCTAGTTGTCTGGGGTCCTAGAGAAGACAGAAAGACATGAATTCTGTCTCTCCTAGAGCTGGGACACACTTTGTCTCTTGCCCTAGCAATCAGAACTTCCGTTTCTCTCTCCTTTGGGCTCGAGGGTGTACAACAACAGCCTCACCTGCTCTCAGCTCTTTATCTGTTGTTTTCCCTAGCCCTGAGGCCTTTGGATTTGGCCAGTGCTGTACCATTGGTGGCAGCCTTGGGGTCTCTAGCTTTCAGATGGCCTGTCATAGGACTTCTCAACTTCCATAATGATGCAAACCAATTCCCCTCACAATTCCCCTCTGTCTATGATCTGTGTATGATCTCTCTCTCTCTCTCTCTCTCTCTCTTTCTCTCTCTCTCCATCCATCTACCTATCTTGTTGGTTCTGTCTCTAGAGACTCCTGCTTAGCTTAGTCTGCTGCCAGTGTCTAATTTCTCTAGAATGAGAGCTTCTGTTTTCCTCCGTGGGGATGCAAGCCTGCTGTTGGCATTTAGTCCAGAATTGGAGCTGGGAAGAAAGTGGTGGCAGGTATTTTTGTATGCCACTTTGAAATGTTCTAGTTAACACAGGCCTCTGACTCTTTTTTGGATATCTTTGGACTCCTTTCTTGTCCATACGCCTCTTTGTGGACTCTCTGGGCTATTACTCCTACTGGTTTGCCAAATCAGTTACCACTGCTCCATCTGCTTTGTCTCCTAAAAATGTGCAAAAATCTCCTGGCTGCGGATGTACTTCCAACCATTCTTCTTGCCTTGCAAACTTCACAGTTCTCCCCTTTACATATAGTTGGGGCTTAAGAGGAAAGGATGCAGACATATACTAAATGCATCATCTTTTACAATGAAAATTTGAATGCAGCAAAATTAAAGGAAAGAGAATTGTCTCCATAAAAGATAATTTTATGACAGAGTTAAAAGAAGTTGTCCATGTCACCTCTCTTACCACCCTTTACCCTTAAAAATCATTGCAGTCCTCAAAGGACTTTGAGGTATAGAGCGCGCTTCTGTGGTCTAGTCATGAGTCAGTCTACATAAGGGTCTGACTCCTGCAGAGAGAGAAGTTGTGCTTGACAGACATGTACATCTGAGAACAAAGCATTCTGCATCTCAGGCTCTTGGTCTCCATAGGGAGACTTGGGAGGATGCAGTTCTGGGTGGGACTTGGAGCTGACAGGGGAGGCAGGGTAATGTCTGACTAGTTACACTCAGTAACTTCTGTTGTACCTGAATTCGGTGAATCTAAAGTCCCAGGAGCTCTCTAAACTGTAAGCTATGAACTTTACTTAGGTAATGTTTGTGTGAAGGGCCAGCTCTGGGAATTTTCTCCAGCATATTCTATGTGCAGTAGCCACAGGACTCTGGTCTTTTTAAAGGGAAAGGGGCTGACAGGCAACTTTCGAGTTAATTCTAGCTGTGCACATGACAGACAGCATCTCATTTAATTTTCACAATCAATATGAAAAGTAAGGATTGGTATCCTCATTTTACAAAAGAAAGCATTAAATCACCAGTTCAGAAGCAGAACTCAAATCCAGAACTCAGTGGTCTCTGCTTTGAGCAAGTGGCACGTAAGATTGATTTAAGCACCCTGCTTCCCAATATTGAGACAGGCTTTGCTTGACGTGTACATGTACAATAGGCCCACACAACATCCTACAAATATTTTGAGTTATTTTGTAACATTCAGACACTGAGGAGAACTTACACAGTCTTCTGGAATTACAATATTTCTTAGGGAATTGTAAACCTAAGAACACTGAGTCCACAATTCCTGTGTGTCAATGAAACATTGGGGCAAGGAAGAAAACAGTATCCTTAGAAGGGTGACGTGAACTGAACTTGATGGTGCAGGTTTGTAATCCCAGCTGTCTCAGAGGTTGAGGCAGGAAGATGGCACCTTCCCTACCTGGGCTACAGCGTGAGTTCAAGATCAGGCCGGGCAACTTTATAAGACCCAGTCTCAAAATAAGTGGTAAAATGAGGGCTGGTGATGTAGCTCAGTAGTAGAGTACTTGCCCTGACTTATACGTGAGACCCTGTGTTCAATCCTCGGTACAGTACATCCTTTAGAAAGAGAAAATAAAAGGGCAGGAATATTCCTTGTAGCATTCCGGGTGGTCCTAACAAAACTCATACACACAGCTGGCTCCTGGGGAGCAAGGGATCATTCTGTATAGATGGAATCTATCTCCATGGGTATCCCCTTGCTATTTATCACTGCCTCTACCATTCTATATGACTCCACCACGCCTCCCTACGTTGGTGCTTGTTACCAAGTTTGTGTGGTAGTTTTCTTTTAGGAATATGTGGTTAATTGAATGAGTTATATTTACTTAGAAAGGGGAACTCACAAAATAGCTTCATGCAGCTACATTATTTCTTCTGAAACTCTTCTTATTGATTTTCTTTTTTTCATCAATCAACTTTATTTTTTAAAAGTTACTTTATCGAATTCTTGTGCATTTCGCACATCTTAATCATATTTAGACCCCGCTTCCCTACCTGCACCTCCACCCCATAGCATGCTCGCAGCTTCATGCATTTTGTTATGTATATTAAGGCCTATTGAGTCAAGTTTGTGTACCCAGAGGTCCCTCTGTGTGAGTTCATCCACTGGAGTCTGGTCAGCCTGTGTACCGTCACTCCCTTAGAGAAGACCAACTTTCCCTCACCCAGCAGTGATCAGCTGCCAATAGTTCTTCACCACAGTACGTCCTCCTGCGCATTTCTCCTGTTCTGTGCTGGTTTTGTCTGACTGAGATTGCATGGGTCTTGTGTATGCTGCCACTGTGGCTGCAAGTTCATATGAGCAAGTTCCCAGAAGCCTGGAAAACTTTGTTTTCTTGTGGTCATGTACCGCCTCCCCTGACACCTCCTCCGTCCCTGAGCCCTGAGTGCATGAAGTTTGATCTAGGAGTTCTGTTCAGGAACCCACACTCTGCAGTTTCTTATTATCTATATACTTTGGCCAGTTGTGGCCTTCTGTGTTCATGGCCCTCTGTTGCATGAGGAAGCTTCACAGATGAGAGATGCATTAATATTCCCTCTATCCCCTGTTCCACTGTGTTCCATGAGCCCTTAGGTGTAGAGGTTCCACTGTAGATGTGTCATTTAGGGCTGGGTGTCTCTCAGACACTCATTCTCTATGTGTGTGACCAACTGTAGTTTTTGTCTGTTGATTTTCTTTTTTAAAAAACATTTTATTTGTGTGTGTGTGTGTGTGTGTGTGTGTGTGTGTGTGTGTGTGTGTGATACATGTGAAGCTCAGTGGGCAACTTGTAGGAGTTGGTTTTCTTCTTCCACCATGTGGTTCCAAGGATTGAACTCAGGTACTTGGCTTTGTGGCAAGTGCCTCTATCTGCGGAGACATCTCTCAAGCTATCCCTTGGTCCCTTCCCCTTCCCTTACATCCTTATCCTTCCCACCCTCCAGCATCTCTTCCATCTATGTGCAGCAGGGCAGTTGATGGGCTTGTCTTACTTTTCCTTGTTCCTTCGACCCCCTTGTCTGGGTGCTGCCTTCAGCCTCTCCATATGGGGATTGTGACAGGTCATGGTCTAACGCATTTGGAATAACTGGAGACAGGTGCCTGTAGGTTTTCTAGACATACTGCTACTTGTTAGTGATTTAGCCTTGGCACCATCTCTCATTAGCTTCTATATATATATATTCTTAGGCAAGTTAATCAGCCAGACCTCTTTTGCCTCACTTTCTTCATGTGTGAAATTTGAATGACAGTCAGGCCACTGTGAGACCATGTTTGCCAATACTAAGCAAACACTCAGTGAATGGTCACATTATCTTTGTCATAGAGTCTACGAATTTCCATAGTTTGACTTTGGCAGCAACGGTTTTTGCCAATCTTTTGTTTGGGACTTTGTGGGTTTTCAAACTTCCATCCATCACCAACTGACAGTTGATCCTTTAGCTGGAGTTACTTTAAAGATGGTTGAGTTTGTGCAATGTTTACTACTAATTTAATCAAATTCCAGGGCATCTCATTGTTTCCCTATTACGAAGTTCTGCACTTTTAAATACTAAGTAAAATCTATGTCTCCTTTATCTATAAAACTAAACAAACTATTTTTTGTTATAGAAGAATTCAAGCCAAATAGACAATCACAAAAGATCTGTAGTGGTTACATCAGGATGTATATTCACATCTAAGAATTTGGAACTAAAGTCCACAAATGAGAGAGTCTGAGTTTGTGCTATTTCATTTAGTATAAAAGTTTCTACTTCCATCCATTTACCTGGAAATTTCATGACTTTTTTTTCTTTATCACAGAGTAGAACTCTATTGTGTAAATGTACCATTTTCATTATCCATTCATCAACTGAGGGGCATTTAGGTTGTTCCCATTTCTTTGCTATTATGAAAAGAGCAACAAAAAACAAGGCCATGAAATTATCTCTGTATTAGAATGAGTCCATTGGGTATATGCTAAGGAGTGATATGACTGGATTGGATCATATTGTAAATTATTTTTAGTTTTTTAAAGGTTCTCCATTCTATGAATATATATCCTGATGTAATGACAGGAGCTAGTAAAATGAAAAAGAACCATGGGGATACAGGAGAAGAAGGCGCTCAGAGAGAGGTAGATAGCAGAAAATAGGTATTATTAAGGGGGAAACAGGGAAAAGGGAAGGAACTGAAACTGGTGAAGGAGTTATTATACAGGGAGGGCTCTACAGGGAGCATAACAGGAGAGATAAATAACACTTAGATGGTATGAAAATCCAGAGGGAAATGTGTTGGTTCAAAGTCTTTCGGAAACACACAAATACAGTAAATACAGGTGCATTTGTATAACTGAAGACTAAATAACAAAAAACACAGTGCTGGACAGGAGAATCCTCCTTTCGAATTGTGGGTCAGGGTAGTCCTAGAGAATACCACAAATAGCATAGGCTATTGATACTGTCCTTGACTTCCTCCAGGTAAGAGCCTATTATTGAAGACAGGTCATACTTCTGACACAGGACTTGAAGCAATGGAGCTGGAACTGACCTGGAGCCTCTTCCCTGAAGACTCGTTCTCATGGTATCAGAGGATTCTATACAAGCTGCTAAGGGAGAAAACTAATCAATGGTCCTACCTGGCTGTAAAGCCTAAAGAAACAATAATGACTGGCACAGTAAACTATCGATATTAGTGCAATAGTGACACTTATATATTAAGGGATAATCAACAGTTCTGTAATTGGAATTAAGGCCCACTCAGTGAGAGGGAACTCATGTGTGGTACTGTAGACATAGCCAAATACACATAGCTGTAGAGGTCATAGATCCTAGAGAAAAACCTACTTTTGCCATATTCCTAGACCAGTGTAATTTCTTATTCTATCTATGCATTCTCATATTTACAGACAAGTGTACTTTTCACCCCTCATCAAATAAGCTTCCTTTTATTTGCAACTGATGGAGACTATTACAGAGTTTCAGAACTGATCAAATACAGAGAATAAATATCTGTGAGACACTTAACCCTAAGTGAGATATCTTTAATACAATCTCTAGACAGGGTGAATGCATCTCTCAACTCTCACCAGAAAAGTTTCCTTATGAAGCATATGGTGATTAACACAGAAACTCACAACTGGACAACATATAGAGAACAAGAGGCTATAGATTGCTTATCCCTGAGTAGGACACCTTTTTCAAACCTTAGCCTCCCAAGGCTCAGGAATCATTGTGGAAGAGAAGATGGGAAGATTGTAAGAGTCAGAGGGAGTGGATGACCACAAGGAAATAGTCTTCCAGACAGCTGGTCTGTTACTCACATGAACTCACAGCAATGATGACAGCATACACAAGTCCTATGCAAGCTCCAAACCAGGGAAAATCCCAGTCTAGACATGATGAAGTAGGTAAGAAATCCCAATTCAATCTATGGAACTTTTGGCAATTGATGCGTGCTGGGAAGGGGTGAGACAGTGTCTTATAGGGATTGGTCTTTGGTGGGCCCAGTGGATGAACCCACACTGAAGTACATTTGGGAACATAAATCGGACTCTGTAAGCTGTATTATGTACATATATAATGAAACATGTATATGAAGGTACATCAAATTGCATAGGGGGCAGCTGGGGAGGCCTGGATAGGGGAGAGGATCTAAATACCTCAAGACTGTATTGTATGAACACCACAAAAACTGAGTGAAAAAAAAGTTGAAAAAAGATTCCTATTGGTTTATGGCTGCTGAGAAGAAGCAGTGCCAGAAAGCTGACATTTCCCAGAACTAAGACTCACTTGGGTGTGATATGAGTTCTGCTGAGGATGGACAAAATATGGAGCCTGGGATTGGAGGGAGGAGGGACTTGAAGCAGATTTTTATCAGTAACATTATCTCTCTCTTTCATTCTCAGTAGTTGCATTTATCCATTTATCCACCACTCCACTCATCCCTCCCCTCATCCCTCCACTCACCCCCATCCCTCCACTCATCCCCCCATTCCTCCACTCATCCCTCTCCTCACCCCTCCGCTCATCCCTCCCCTCATCCCTCCCCTCATCCCTCCACTCATCCCTCCACTCACCCCTCCACTCACCCCCCATTCCTCCACTCATCCCTCCACTCACCCCTCTACTTATGCCTCCCCTCATCCCTCCACTCATCCCTCCACTCACCCCCCCATCCCTCCACTCATCCATCCGTCTTTCTTGGATACTTTCAGAAAATTTTGTCTGTAAAGCAAGTTAGAGTTGATTTGTTTGTCTATTTGGTTGGAAATTATATAGAACTGACCAAATTAGCAAATTGTTTTAATCATATATATTCACCTAAACCATCCATACATAGTCCAGATTTTTCACACACACAAAAATCATGAACAAAGTTTGTCTTTGTATTCAGTTCCATTTTTGCTATGTGATCCTTCCTTATTATTTATGATTATGAGCAGGTGTTCATTCTTAATGAAGGTGCACCTTGCATGGACATTTGAAGTGCCAGTGGATTCTTGGCATTCCCATGCAGTCCTGGGTGCCTGTCTCACAATTGATTCTTTTTCCTCAAGGCCATAGGACAAGAAGCTTCCTTTAGTGTTGATTGGAACCATAAAATCAAACACATGGGAAAAGCACATCGCTCCTATTACTTGCTTTCTTGCTATATTGGATATAGAATCCTCTTAAGCACCGATTTAGAAAAAAAAAACCTTTTCTCTTTCATTTATGGATGTGCCCGAGGCATCCACTATACGATAGGTGCTTAATAAATAATAATAACAGTTATTATTATGGAGCAGAAATCTGCTGATCCTTTCACATGAATGGAACCTCGAGACCTCCTTTCTGTTATGTAGGAGGGTGTATTTGTTTTAACGCTGCATTACTGTAGCCTTTTATTTCAATGCATCAGCACTCCATTTATCCACGTGTTTCAGGATTTATAGTTATTGCTGTGTCTGTTTTTCTGTCTCCTCCATATTCCCAAGCCTCAAATTCTTTTCTTTCTAAATTCCAGGCGTTAAGACAACAACACAAAATGAATAATAAATGTATGCCTCAGTAAATAACACAAGATGTGGACGAACTTCTGCATGTTACTAGACTTACTGTGTCTGTTTTTCACCTCACTTGAATAGTGTTTGATCAGTTTCTTCCTTAACACTTTGAGAAATCATAGAAGATGTGATTAGTGACCTATACAATCTGGGCTGCGTTCCAGAACTCTGCTTTAGTTGTTTACCTGACAGCTGTGGACTTTTCAAGTTACCCTACATTCAGCAAAGATATTGCAATTAAATGTTATTGTATTTCCATTGGGTGATTGAGGTAAGGAGATATATTTTTATTTTGCTTAAAGCTTTGTGCCAAGTATTTTGGATACAGAAGATGTCAACAAGGAGAGCACATGTCCTACTGCTACATAATGTGAATATGACGTCTTTTCTTCATGACTCAGTTGTTATGCAGCAGATTTGAAGAGCTCATCGGGGTCTTCAGGAGCTGTCACAGTCCTTACACTGAGTGTGTCCAGGCTGCATTCCTCAGCAGGTCCTTTGCTGGTTCTGTCTCCTATCATCAAGCTATTAATTTCTTTCTGTCTGCTGCTGTTCCTGTCTTCCATTCCCCTCTTTCCCACCCTACACTTAGAATGTGAACTTTAAGATGGAAAAAACTTTAAGATCAATACTGTTGTTATTATGTGTTAAATAAGAATTAGCAAGTCAGGAATAAGCCAGTCAGGTTGTTTTCTATGATCCCTCTGGGTACCTAAATGTGATTTCTAAGATTACTTCACCAGGAACAATGAATTTATATGGAAAGAAAACTTAAGTTTTAAAACAATTGAATAAACATTTTTCTATAAAATCACTGCAAGAAATGGGTGGATGGCTCCCGTGCAGTATATTTTGTCTCCTTGAATCCAGGGGTCACTGTATGTCTCAGGACCATCTTGTATTATACTGAAAAGACTTAGATGCTTTCTAAGGAAGTCACCACCAACTATAGGGTCTAAAATTGTTTAAAAAAAGATGTTAATAAACTCACAGAGATTAGGAAAAATGACCCAAGAAAACACACGGTACCTTGCAATTACCTTGTAACTTCCTCTTTTGTAAGTAATATGCCACTGAATCTTCATGAAAATCTCCTGGAGGGAATTTTCCTATCTTGGTTTTCAGAGAAGAGAAGACTTGGGTCTCATCTGCCCCCTTAAGAACAGTCGTACCAGGACTTCAGAATCATCTGTTGACTCTTCCCTACTGCAGAGAGCTGGAAGCCATCCTCTACCTCCTGGCTTAAGACAGATCACATTGTGGTGGTTCGTTCAGTACAAACACTTGTATTAAGGGTGCTCTTAAAAATACCAACTGTTGGGCCTTAGTTTTTCTGAGTCTTCAGCAGGATTCCATCCATAAGAAAGTGTCTCTGGGCTGTGTACCTGGTGACAGTCCTGTTTAGGAAGCATTTGGGATATTTTTTTCCTGATCTTCTGAAGTGATCTCCCAATTTATAAGCCTGGCAACTGCAATTAAGTCAGCAGTCTTTTATTTATTTATTTATTTATTTACTTATTTATCTTTTTGAGGCAAGGTCTCCTTGTAGTCCTAGCTGGCCTGGAACTCACTATGTAGGCCAGGTTGGCCTTGAACTCACAGAGATCCCCCTGCTTCTGCCTCCCAAGTGCTAGGAATAAAGGCATGTGCCACCAGGCCCAGATGATGACAACATCTTTTTTATATGGTGCTATGCAGAGACCAGTGGTGACTTTTTCCTGTACATTAATTGATGATGTTATAAGTTACTTTTCTAGCTAGCCAGAATCTTCTTAAAATAGAAAATATGTGGGCATGTGAATTGAAAAATAGTTCAGAAGTACCCGTAAAGCTTATCTCATGCTTGCCCTAGAATGTGTCAAATATGTATAACAGAAGGGCACAAAAATATCCTCAGTTATTTTTCTCACAGTCACCCATAAATGGACACACTAAAGATCGACCCTCAGGAGAATGGTAAGTATAATAATCCACAGTAAACAAAAGCACCACCAACAGGGATTGCTGATGCATACCACAGCAAGAATAGGCTGAAAACTGAAGTCGTCAAAAGACAAAAGAATTGTACTGAATGATTCCACATATGTGAGGGCCCAAACTGCACCACTGTGTATGATGAACTGGTAACACCATATCTGTGATGATGGTTTTGATCCAAGGAAGGACACAGAGAGCCTGTTGGAAGTATTCTTTCAGTTGGTGCTGGTTATATAAATAAAGATGTCTCAGTACTTACTGAGTTTATAGGAGATGCTGTACATGTGATCCAGGCCACCTCCTCCACGACCTAGATACTGATGTTGCCAGTTGCTGAGTCTATTCTCAGATGAATCCATTTCTTTGTCTTGCCTTTGGTGTGAGACAGCAAACTGGTCCAAGATTTTGCCCTCCTACTTTAGCCAGCAACCAGTCACTGACAGTTGTGTGGGTCATGGTGAAGACCTGAACTCCAAGCAATTCAGACAAGTTTACAGGGCCACCCCAATTCTGGAGGTCCCCTAGGACCAGTAAGGCCTTTCATGTGACAACATCACTACTTAACTCCTCTCCTGGCCTCACTCTGTTTCCTTTCTCATTCATGAGCAAGGTTAGTTACTTATTTGCAAATACCAAACAAAATGTAATTGCAGAGTCTCACTCATAAATAATTCCAAAATGGTAAGAGCAGAACATAGGTCAAGTGTAGAGTCCATTTAAACGTGGATCCTATGTCACTGTCCAGGTGTGTTCCCTGAAGCCAGGCCTCACTCTGTTGTCGATCCTGGAAACATTCTACCATGAACGATAGGCAGGCTAATGTTTGTCACAGAGGCTGCTTCCCACAGGGAAGCCTGACTTCTCACAGACCTGTATAATGAGGATTTATGTTCTTGACTCTGTGCTGTATTGAAAAAAGATAAGAAAATGTAAAGCTCCTTGTTGGATGACTAGTAGTTCCCAATGAAGTCTTAATTCCCAGAACCTGTGAAAGAACATGGAGTAATTAAGGCCAAGACCTTCCGAAGTAGAGTCAGAAGACTTGAGGGCATTGCACTCACATTGTTAAGAACACACAGAATGTTCCAACACACTTGGGTGAACACATGAAGTCAATGTCCTCAACATCTCACAACTAGAAGTACTGTAGTTAACTAGCCAATCAGAGCAGAACAAATCTGCAATTTGGGGTCTGTGGAGCCAGTGGACTGCCTGTGAGAGGATCAGTGGTAGTCCCTTATAAAAAGCCACGCAGTGCTTTTCTGGACCAGCTTGATTCAGTGAGCTCAAATCACAATTTTTTATTTACCAAATTAGTGCTGTTGTGGCCAAGGAGATGATTCAGCACGTAAAGGCACTTTCTGCCAACCTGATGACCTGAGTCCTATCCCCAGGATCCATGTGGTGGAGAGAAAGAACTGACACCTGAAAGTTGTCCTCTGACCATCACACTTGCTATGCTGTGTGTGTGTGCTCCCCCACCCACAAAATTAATAAATAAAAATGTAAAAATGTGATGTCAATAAGTGTTATTGTTTCCTTTGACTCTGGTTCAATCTTTTTAGTTAACATGCTGCATGAATTAGTTTTTTAATGGCTGTGACAAAATCCTTGGTGAAAACAGTGTAAGGTAGGGTATATTTTGGATTAGAGTTTGAGAGGACTAGGTACCCATCTTAGAGTCATAGTAGGGAAGACATGGCGGCAGAGGGGATGGCAGCTCGTCATGTGACATCCGCAGTCAGGAAGCAGAGGGAAATGAATGCTGGTTCTCAGCTCCCTTTCTCTTTCTTATTTAGTCTGATGCCAGCCTAGGGAATGGTCCTGCCCACAATCAGGTTAGGTCTTTCCTTCTCGGTTAAACTGTTCTGGAAACATCCTTTTGGACACACCCAGAAGTGTGTTTCCATCATGATTCTAAATTCAGTCAGGATGACCACGAAGATCAACAATCACACATACTTTGTATGGCAAAAATGACTTTGCAAATGTGATTACTGGATGATAGCTAGGTGGGAAGACCGTCTTGGATGATGGGGAGTTGGAGGGGAAGTATTCAATGTGATCACAGGGTTCTTGTACTGGAGAGTCCAATCAGCTGCAAGATTCAAAATTCCTCCAAGAATGAGTACTTTGAGACACCCAGAGGTAATAGGAAACACATATGTGGAGGAATTAAAAACCTCTGGCACCTACAACTAAAACAGTCCAAGTCTTAACTGGATTAATATAAAAGCACCAAAGCCTCTGCAATTCATTCCTATAAGTCAATGCACCCAGTCCAGCTTTTCATAAAAAAAGTTACTAGACATGCAAAAGATAAGAATGAAGAAAGAAAGCAAGTAACAGATCTAGGCTCAGGTATAGCAGGTTTTGGACTTATCAGGGTACCAATTTAAGCTATTTATGATTAGTATGATTAATTATATATTATATATAATATATATCAATTATATTGTATTATTAAAGGCTCTGATGGAGAAGCAAGCAACATGCAAAAAAATGACTAATGTGAGCAGAGAAAGAGAGTTAAGATAAACAGCACTGAAATAGAGAAAATGCCTTTGGCTGGAAAATTAGTAGATGGAACACAGGTTTAGGAGTTTGAGGGTTAGTCAACAGGAATTTTCCCAACTGAAATGCAAAGAGAGAGAAAGACCAATGAAAGATATAACACCAAAGAAGTATGAGTTAAGTTCAAATGGCTTAGTATCTAGCTAATTGGATGGAAAAAAAGAGAAAGGATGTATATAAAGAAGTGTGTGACAATAAAGCGACTAAATGCTCTTCAAAAGTAATGACAGCCACTAAACATAGACCAGGAATCTTGGAGAACACAGAGCAAAATAAATACTAAAGTAACTGCACTATGATATCATATTCAAAGTAGAGAATACCAAGACAAAATCTTAAAGACTTGTGGCCAACTTCCACTGTGTCAACACAGACATATTTAGATGCCACAAGTAAAAAAAGAGAAGTTAAAGAAACTCACATTTCCATGGAAGAGAATTAAATAGAGCTAAAGTTTTCATTCTGCTTTTTGGTACTCAGTGGAGTTCTAAATTTACTCACAATGTAGTTATATGTACAGAGAAAATGCCTTTCATAGAACTTTCCCAGGTAACAGAAACATCCATATGCATCAGTTCGTCATTTTCCAAGTTCTATAGACTTTGGTCATCTATTGGTTTAAACCTTCAGTTTGTGAAAAGATCCTTTTCTGTGGACTCTATCATACTAGGCAAATGCTTACCTTCTTCATTAAAGTGTTGCCTACAGAAGGTGGAGGAGCCTGATGCTTCTTCATGAGTGTTGGTCAGGAAAGGGGAGAAGATCCTTGAATTTAAAGTGGTCTTTTGTCCTCATTGGTCTCTATTAATGAGTGACTTGATGACTGATCACCAAAATATCAGTGATCTTGAGAGTGTGGTTCTTTTTTATTTAAGTGATCAATCTTGTCTCAAGAGTCTAGGACAAGTGACTCCCATACTTAGAGTCCCAGCTGCCAGACCACCCGACCTGCACATTCCATCACTAGGATACAAGACCTCTGCCTTCCACACTGGCTATGTTCACCGTATCCTGCCAACATTGTTTTTGTTGACTTTTAAAAATTCCATCGTTGCAAGGCAAACAAAGCAGGAACTTGAAGCAACTTATAGCCACAGTCAAGAACAGAGGGAACTGAAAGCGTGAATGCCTGTTTTTGCTCACCCTCTGCTCTACATAATACAGTTCTGAATCCCCTGGCTGGGGAATAGTACTTCCCATAGTGGACTGGATCTTTCCACTTCAACTAATGTAATAAGGACAATCCCCTACAGAAGTGTCCATAAGCCAACTTGGCTTAGAAAATTTCTGACTTATACAATAGAGACTTTCTGCCTTAGTGATTCTACATTGTGGTAAATTGACAGTTAAAGGTAACAACCACGATTACCTTATAGAATTTATAATGATCGCTGTGTAAGAGTCAGGGTCCAGTCAAGAAAATGGGGAAACAGAAGCCACAGTAGATATTTTAGTAGGGTTAATTTCATATGGAGATAATGGTTGTTGGAGGACTTTGAAAAACAAATCATCATCTTTGAAGTAGTACAGAGTTAACAACTGCAAAAGTCAGCAAAGAACTTCTCCATTTCCAAGGTTTATGAGAGCTTTGATGTTTATGTAAACACAGTCATGTATAGAGCAAACACTACACACTGAGAGGCAATAAACAAGGATTAGAGAGAGGACATTGGAGCCGACTTCCAGCATTCAAATCCTGTTGTCACTTCTTAGTGGTTCCATGTCTCTCAAGTGAGTGCAATTTAATTGATCTATAAGATGGGGTTGTTGACATGTCATTTACTAAGGATAAAATAGTAAGTAAACTCCTATTTAGGGTAGGCATTCTCATGATTATTATAACTATGCTCAATGAGCTGCTGAAAGGATTTTCAAAGACAACTTTGGCTCCCCATGATTTTCCTATTACTTCCCGACTTTATGAATTCACGGGGCTGTGTAGGACTTCTTCACTAGGAACCACTCCAAAGTCAGGGCTCTCAAAAATTATGATCTTCTTCTGGCTCAGTAGGAAGGACCACAGCCCTACTAAGCTCCCTGACCTTCTCCTGATTAAGCTAACGTTGATGGAAACTTCAAGCTAAGTGTTTTTGCAAAGTGATCCATAACACATGACCCAGAGCTATATTAAACCTACAAAAATCAGTCTCCAACTGTGAGAAACAGCTTCATATGATAAACTAGTGATTACATTTCCTAATGATGGCTCAAAGTATTTTGTATTCTATGGGGAATTTGTTTTGTAGCTTCCCAGGGGCCTTACCAGTTCCCCTATTTGTCATTCTAAGTTTTAAGTAGAGCACAGAATATTAAGAGAGGGATTATAGCACACCATTGTCCCTTCAGGAACTCAATGTATGCAGTACCCATGCAATTAACCTGGGTGTAGCTAGCTTGCATATGATAATGCTTTTTGTTCTCAACAACAGAGATCAAGTATTGTATGACTCACACATTAGACGCTCACCTCACCCTCTTTATTCTTTATTTATAACTAATATCATATTTTTCATCCTGTGGGGGAAATGTTCTCTTCTGAGAAAGTTACTTCTGTTAAGAACTTCAGAACTGTGAATCCTTTGAAAAGTCCTCAAAGGAGATTGTGGAGTTGTGGAGGGCCTTGGTGTCACTTTCTTCACATGTGGCCCTTTGAGATTTTTCTTGTGCTTATTTTACTTGTTCAGATGGTGTTTCTAAGGCAAGCTTTCCTAGTTGGGGTTTGGAGCCTGACTACAAGATTTAACCATTTTTTTTTTGGAAGCAGGACCCCCCTCACTTTAGCTTGATATTTCAAATCATGAAGAAGATGCTTTGGGTCCTCATTCTTATAGGGTATAGACACGATGAAAGGAAAACAGAATTTCAAGGACTGGAGAGATGACTCAGGGGGTAAAAGCCCTTGCCTTGCAAGCCTGGAAACCTGGATTTGATCACCAGAACCCATGGTAGAAGGAGAGAATTGATTTACAAATAAAGAATCACAGAAGTACTGGATGTTCTGGCACTTTTTCAGGGTTGGGCCAGTGCTGGGCTGGGAACTTACTGTATGAGTTTATCTCTAGGTTAGGATCCTTGGCTACTGTGGAGAAAGAGGATGTGAAGGTAATTTTCTTATTGTGAAATATTCACTAGATCCCAGAGTCTATTCAAAAGGCAGACTAGAATGAATAATGTCATAGAGGACATGAAATGTCATGTTGAAAGGAACAGGTGTAAACAGAAGATACATACGGTGCATGAAAATACATGTGTGTCTGCATGCACACACAGGCACACACACGCATCTGCCCATGTCAAGCTCCAATCTGTGCTTGTGTGTTTCATTAAGGGAGCACTGATTTGGAGCCTGGGCTATTATTTCCAGTGATTTGCTGCCTCAGGGGCAGCAGAGAAATGAAAAGAGCAGGGCAGCCTGCTCTCCAAGCGATGCTCACTCCCTCTGAAAGGTCATGTCATGTTTCCTGGCAATTGACTCAATGGATTTGGATTCTGCGACATAAGGTCGGGCCGTTTCCACTCTGCTTGGGTTTCCTGGGGAACGTGCCTTCCAGTTGTTTTCACATTGACCTCATTACCCAGCCCTGGTGATGAGCTTGGCACAGACAGGCTGCGGCCCAGGGCTGATCTGCCCTCCTGGACCTGCATCTCTCTACCAGAGCCAGAGTAGGTGGGTGAGGGTGCCTCTCCCTTGACCTGATCTCTCCACCTCCCCCAACAGAGACCAGCTGCAAGTCTCTGAACAAGGATCAAAAGAGTAAGGGGATGCAGTGGAGGGGCAGTGGAGGGGTAGGAAACACTTTTTTCCTGTTCATGGAGGCATAGGGAATGAACACATAGGAGGGGAGGAGACATCAGGTCCCTTGTCTCAACTCTTCAGCACATGAACAGAGGGACCCAATCAAGACCATTGTAAAATCTAAGCTTTACAACTCCTTTATAGAGTGAATATTCTCTAATTACTTATGAGAAACTGATTTTTAAAAATCTGCAGCGTTTGTTGTACTTCCTGTCTCTGAACATTTCTACTGCATCACTTTCAAGGGAATGACAGTACTTTCTGAAACAGAATTGTTCTGCCACAACCTGAGCTAACCTCCCCAGACTGCTGATAAAGTTGAGCATGGGCCAACAGCGAAGTGCCTCTGTTAACTAAGTCCTAGACTGTCAAGGGTCTGGATTAGGGCTGGGCTTAGTGCTCAGAAGACTGAGTCTTTTCGTGGTTTCCTCCCTTGAGTTATGTTCATGGGTGAATTATTTGAAATTTCAGAGCCTGTCAAATGAAAATCATGTTTCTTACCCCTATTAAGAGGCTTGCGTGAGATTCCACCTAAAGACTACTTCATAAAGGCTAATTTAAGTTATTTATGCTCAGTTTTCACTAGGAAGCTATTTCATTCACCAGGATCCGGCCTATTATTTGCTGAAATGAGAAGGAGAAAAAAGCCAAAACCCTCCACTCTGATGTGGAGAAAAGGAAAATTCCAAACCATGAAGGTCAATCAGGCTGTAGAGTAATTTCACTCGGGAAGCTTGTCAAGACGTGGGGACCTAGAGATATTCAGGGGAAAATTGGATGTAATACTTAGGGAAATAGTATCCGAAGACTTCTGCCCTTGCATAGGGCCTGAAGGAGATGACCCAGCAGCCAGTCTATAAATAAAACACTTTGCTGTTGCCTAAGATTTGGGGCGCTTGGGGAATGGTGGCTTGTGTCGGGCACTTTGAAAAATGATAACACCATAAGCTTTGCAGTAAGGCAGAGGCCTGGCATTTCTAAACTGTGCTCAGTACGGGCTCTCCCTCAACATCTGTACTAATTTAGGTCAGACAAGTCTGTATTAGCAAAGGTCAAAAATTTCAGAAATTTGAAGATCGTAATTGGCCTTGCTATCATTTCTGGAATCAGACAATATTCCATTCCGTAAAAGAGAGTAAGTGTTCCAATAGTCCTAGTCCAGGAAGTTGGTTGTATAGACAGGGAAGTCTTTTAAAAATGTGGTAATTATGATTTTTGAGAAAACAGGAGTTTTTCCCACAGGAGTGGGAAACAAGTGACTGGTTGTTGCAAAGTGATTTTTCTTTTTTTTTTTTTTTGCAAGACGTGGACAGGGAGAGAAAGCAAGAGGAAAATAACTGATTGGTCAGCATCAGTTACTTCAGAATTTTGCTTATTGAGAGAAGAGAGAACTTTATTATCTTGTGAATTGAACTGGCTGGTTTGAGAAATTTGGCTGGTGTCTCTCTCATTTTGATTTCAACAGTTCAAGCCGCTTCACATCAGCTTGGTGACATGGAACTTCATTTTAGGGGATTGTAGTTTGCTTTTGGGACTGGTCTAAGCAGGAGCTTAATCTAAAAGCACCCTGTGCTCTTAATTTAGTAGAGTAAATATGTATAATGGAAGTTTTTTTTTCTTTTTTCTTTTTGCGCCACAGCGAGTCAGAGGCAGCACTTCCTGGCTAGGCAAATGCTTTCTTCCATGTCGTGATTTGCAAGTCAAGTTCCTTTGGTCAGGTGGTTCCATTGTCACATGCACCCTTGTTTTCCTATACATGGGTTGGTGGAAGGAGAAAGGATGTGTGGGAGGGTCAGCCAGCTCTGGCATACTTTGTTTAGAACAAGCATTGTCTTTCTTTTCATGTTCAATGGCCAAGACTCAGTCATATGACCATAGGCAAGGGAAACTGAGGGATGAGTCAGCTAGATGCGTAGGAAGAAAGGACTGGTTCTAGCTGTAGAGCCTGAGTGTTGCCACAATCCTTATTTATTTATTTATTTATTTATTTATTATTTTATGTGTATGAGTGGGTTGCTTGCATGTATGTAAGTGTCAGGCAATGCACTCTGAGACCAGAAGAAGATGTTGGATTCCCTGGAACTGGAGTTATAGATGGTTGTTAGCTGTCGTGTGGGTACTGGGAGTCAAACCCTGGTCCTCTACAAGAACAGTCAGTGCTCTTAACCACTGAGCCATCTCTCCAACTCTATGTTGACACAGTCTTATTCTTAGCATACTTCAACAGATCCCCATTGCTCTGAGGTGGAACACTAGGGAGAGCTAAAGTGTAATCTGTTGCTTTGAGACACATATAGAAGCCAAGGGGTCTTGCTGATTACCATTTCTACCTGCAGTTATTTTCCTTGTGTCTCTGTGTGGTATATGCATGTGTACCTGTGTTCATACATGTGCATGCAGGTGCATGTGCGCATATGTGCATGCACAGGACAGGAGTTAATGTCAGGCATCTTCTTCAGTCATTATTTTTTGAGATAGGATCTCTCATAGAGCTCACTGATTCTGCCTGACTATTGGCCAGTGAGTTCAGGGATTTGCCTCCCTAGGGCTGGGATTACTGCCAGAATGACTTTCACATGGGTGTTTGGGGATCTTAACTCATGTCCTCCATTTTGCATGGCAAATAACTTATGTACCCTATGAAGTTTTAGGAATGGGTCCCAGATGCTGTTAGTAGACTCCCCATTCCAGAAGAACAGGGTAATTATTCTCTGTTGATGCTCCAGTCTACAAAGCACCATTTCATAGTTAGTGCCAAGGAGTACTTAATAAAGGTTGATTTAAATTATTCATGTTCACATTTCTGGATTTTCCTATGAAGCTATTTCATAGTGGATAGGGATCATGTAAGAGGCTAATTTTGATGCCAGCATCTCCTGAATTGGTTGCCTGGGGAAATACATACAGGTAAAACGATAGCCCAGCACATTGTGAGCTGAACTGTTTTCTCCACAGGTACTGCTAACAAGGCTCTGCTTGATCGCCAACCTCTGCTGTGTGGCTTCCTACCCGAAATGTGAGGCTGACTGGTATATACAACGTGGTGAATCCCTAGGGCCCAATTGTGTAGAAATGTGTACAGGTGTCATAATTAGCCATTTCCTGCCAAAACCCCACAAATAAGCTATAACCCTCAAAACACAACCTTCTGGAACCCTTTACAGAATTGTTTGCAGGCCATATAATATTCCTCTGTAACCTGTTTAATTACCCTAGCTGTGTATTTAACTGCTGTAGACTTCTGGTATAAATTTTACAGAGAATTGGATGTGAGGGTGGTTAATAGCAGGAGGCCTCTAAGCCACCACCGTGGGGAGCTCGACAAAGCTGAAATCAGGCTGGTCTGTCTCGCGACCAGTCAGAAGAATGCAAGGTTGTAGTTTCCTGTTCTATTCCCTTCCCATCAAGACTAATAAACATGTCACGAAGTGACCAGAAACGTGTGAACTTGGGAAGGCAAACATTGACATTGAGCATAATGTTTCAGTGGTCTGAACTGCTTCTCCTGTCTCCTAAGAGGGGGAAATTGAGGTACTGGATCATTTAAGGTGCAAAATTCCATTAAATGTTCTACTTTAGAGTACATCAGGCATGGCTTGTATATGTCAGTAAATATATGAACATTTTCTCTTGTAGAAGAGAATCAAATTTTGTCCTAAAGACTAAATGATTTTTACTAACTATGCAGACAATGGCTTGGGTTATGTGTGCTAATGGTGAAGATGAAGCTCTCTCTCTCCTTTGTACCAGCAAGGAATAGAGGAGAGAGAGAGAAAGAGAGAGAGAGAGAGAGAGAGAGAGAGAGAGAGAGAGAGAGAGAGAGAGAGAACCTCTGTGCACCTCCGTTCATTTTATTCTACAGGAGAAACGTCTGCTGGGAACAGCATCCCACGGTCTGTCTCCAAGCATGCTTAGAGGCAGTGGGTTGTTAGGTAATCAGTTGTTCTGGCTATATGGAGATTCATGCAAATATATTTTCATCACATAATTAACTTGTCAGTGCATTGAGACATCCGCAGCCTCTCCCATCTGAGGACCTCTGCTGTCATTTGTTTTGGAGTTGGAAAATCACGTTATGTCCCCAGTAGCCTTTCCCTCAGGCTGAAATTTGCACAAAGGCTGATCTTGAGCAAAGGCAAACTTAGCTGTTTGGTTAGAGGAGAAAATTCAGATGAGAAAATATTGTGTGAAATACAATATTCAGAATATTAGGGGTAAGGACGATGCAATAATAGAGAAATAGTAACTCCTTCCCATATTTGCAATTACATATGCATATATAAAATGCAGAGGGAGAGACATTAAGTAACAGTCACTTGAACAAAACTTATTTCATTTGAAACAAATCTATATTATTTTATATTATCATGTTTCAATGCTTATCATCCTGCAAATAATTTCTTCCAAATTATTTCCCCAGGAATAGGTTTTATGCATGAGACTATTTGGTCAAAGGATATGGATTGTTTATTGAAGCTTTAAAAACATAATTTTCAAGTTACTTTCCCAGAAGAACGATGCTAATTTATAATGTCACCAAGAATAATTGATTGTAGCAGATTTTAGCAGAGTTTTATCATGATCTTGCCTTTTCTTTGGCTCACTGAGTAAGCCTAAAGTGGCCCTCCCTGTCCTTTCAAATTTTGTTTCCTTTGTTTATGGAAGTACTATTTTACCATTCACATTTTGGGGAGGAATATTCATGTTTCACGAGTTTATTGATTTTGCTCTGAAGTTCACTTTCCGGTTTGAATGATCTGGTGATTGTTTGAGTATGGCTTGTTTCCACTAGAACTCAGTCCGGGTCTTTACCATGGGAGTTTGGGGAACTTGTCATGGAGCTGGAGCCCTCATGAATGCATTAATGCTTTTCTATGGGGAGTGGGTTCTCAGTGTTGCGAGGGGACTAGATTAGTTACCACAAGGGTAATTTGCTGTGAAGTGAGCTTTTCTTTCTCCATGTTCACTGGCCTCTCTGAATACACCTGCTTCCGCTCTGCCTTTCGCCATGAGCTGAAGCAGCATAGGATCTAACCAGATGCAGCTGCTCTGTCTATCTTGAACTTTCCAGAGTACTGAACTGTGAGCCAAAGCAATCTTACTTTCTTCATAAAGTACCAATATTAGGTATTCTGTTGTAGAAACAGAAGATGAACTAAGAGGGAGTATTTTTAAAAAATATAAGCAATAGCCCTTTAACCAAGTTGAAATCTACCAGTGATAAATATGTTCCTAACTAGGAAAGGTATGTAACTCTTTACCCCCTGGGTTATTGCGTTGAGTTGTGGTGACATTGTATTTGGAAAAATCCTAAGCATGATGCACATGGAGGTATTTGATGACCTTAATGTAAAAATTACATTAGTTAAAAGTATAAGTACAGATATATTTTAAGGATGAGTAATTTGAAAGGGATTTATATGCAAAAAGATTTGGATAATTTAGCTGATTGCAAACTCAATAAGATATAGTAGTGGGACTTAAGGATGAAGGGCCAATTTAAGACAATTTGCAGCTTAATATATTGTAAGATTTTTCCGTGAAAATTATATATCTGAAAAAAGTCACATTATATTTGATCCAATAAGTTTCTTATATTTTAGGAAACAATAAAAATCACACCAGGGAGACATAGTGCCTGAAGTCAACACTAGTTGATCCTCACTGAAAGACTCTTTGATCAAATCAATATAAAAAAAGGGCAAATAAACTTCATACCAATTAGTGATTATTCCTACCTTGATAATCTCATATTTTTTGACTTTTAACATTTTTATTTATTTTTAATATAATATTTTATCTTTTTTATTGAGAATTTTATACAGGCATACACTGTATTTGATGATATTTACCCCTTACATCTTTTCATAACTCCTTCCAGATCCCTACCCCTAGCTTTTCTAATTTGTGCTGTCTATATACTCATGAATATATGGCCATCCACAGAAGCAGTGTCTGCCTACCAGGTTCCACACCCTTAAAGAAAATTGACTCTGTCTTTCCCAGAAGCCATCAACTGTCAATAGCTCCTCAGTTAGGAATGAGGTCATCTGAGTCCCTCCTCACTCTATGAGAGGCTGTTGACTGACTAGATCTTCTGCAGGTTTTATGTAGGCAACCACTGCTGCTGTGACTTCATGAGCACAGTGGTTCTGTCATGTCCAGACGACACTGTTTTTGATCTGGTTCTCCCTGAGCTCTGGCTCTTACTGTCTTTCTGACCCTCTTCCACAATGGTCCCTAAACCTGGTGGGTAGGGGAATGATATAGATGTCCCACTCCCCCTGATGGATGAGTACTCCATAGGCAATTACTCTCTGCATTTTGGCCGGTTGTGAGTTTCTGTGTTAACCACCCTCCACTGTACAAAGAAACTTCTCCGATAATGTCTAAATGCTAATGGATGGGTAGAGAGTTATTAAATTAGAGGGCCGGTGGTTTGATACTATGTCCCCTTAACAAAATAATAGGCCTATGGGTTCTTGGCCAGATTTACAATACTGGGCATATGTTTCCTCCTGTGATATGGGCCAGTCAGAAAACAGTTGGTTTTGTGCTACTATTTCACACAGGAGCATATCTTGTCATACCAGTCACTACTGTAGTTCACAAGATTCATGCTGGGAAAGACTGATGAGGAGGTTCCTCTCCTCCCCCAACAGCCTGCATAGCACCTTCCTGTACTATGAATGCTAGCCAGCAGGGAAGAAGCTTGGTCACTACTAACTTGGTTTCTCCATGTTCTGTGACCAAAATGTGTGGCCAATAACAGTAACAGTCTTTCCATCAAGTAGGCAACCAAGAGCAATGACAATAGCCTGCCTGTATTGTTTTGTGGCTCTCTGGGACATCGCTGAGCAACTACTTGAAGAGATGTATCCCATACCTGCAGAGCTTTTTATTTGGCAACTTAAGGTTTCTGTGAGGAACATTATCCCCCGTGTAGGGTAACTCCAGTTAAATTTGTATATGAATATATGTGTTTAAAAATATTTTATATATATGAATGTATTGCCTGCATCTATGTAAGTGCATTCATGCCATGCAATGGCCATGGAGGCCAGGAGAGGCCATCAAATTCCCCTGGAACTGGAGTTACCAGCGGTTGTGGTTGTTAGCTGCCATGTAGGTGCTGGGAATTGAATCTATATCCTCTGTAAGAGCAGCCGGTACTCTTAACCACGGAGCCATCCCTCCAGCCCCTAAGTTATGTATTTAGGAAGCTTATAAAATAGCGGATTTCTATAAGGCCTTTTCAAGCATCCTTAGTGTTATTGTCCCCCAAGCTGTCCTCTGCTCTACCTGCCTGTTCCTTTCTCCACCTATTTCCCCCTCCGCATTATTCTCTCTTTCGTCTTCATATCATCTGTGTTCTAATATCTCTCCACCCCTACCATCAAACTCCCCCTTCTCCACCAATGGTCCCTTTCTAGTTTCCGGGATTCTGCAGGTACTCCATGTTAAGTACACAAATCTCAAGATTCTACAGCAACATCATATATGAGTGAGAATATGCAACACTGATTTTTCTGGATGTGAGTTACCTCGCTCAGTATGTTTTCCAGTTCCATCCATTTACCTGAAAAATTCAGTTTTGTTTACAGCTAAATAAAATTCCATTGTGTGTAGTTATCACAGTTCCATTATGCATTTGTCAGCTGATGGACATCAAAGATGTTTCCATGCCCTAGCTAGTGTGACTAGAGCAGTTATGGACATGTATGAACATGTTCTCCTTAGAATGAAATAGTCTTTTGGGTATATACCCAGAAGTGTTTTAGCTTGGTTATATTTGTATTTATATTTTCTTTCTAGTGTTTTGAGGAGCTGCCACACCGATTTCTATAGTGGCTACATCATCAGTGCAGGAGGACAACCTCACAATTTCAAAAGCTGATTGATAAAGTTAACAAATAAGAGATTATGTTTTGTAGGGAATCACATGCATGCAAATTTACAAGATGAATTAAAAAATCCACATACTAGGGCTGTTGATGTAGCTCAGTGGTAAAATGCATGCCTGATTTTACTGTGAGACCCTGGATTCAGTCACCATCACTACAAACACACAGACAGACAGACAGACAGACACACATACACACACACAAGGACACAGATGCACATAAAACTCAACTGACAAATATCATGCAAATGAGCCCTCGTGGCCTCAGAGAATCCTTTGGTAAGTAAACCACCCACAAATTTAAGCAGTGCTGTGTCCTTTAAACAATATGAAGCTGTATGGAATATTGACCAAAACTATCTAGACATTAAACAGACTTAAGATAAATTTAGAAAGAGGCTAAAGACTGTGGTAGAAGTCTGCACGGTGGTTTCTCTCTGGATGAAGAAAGGGAGGGAGCTACAGGGTGTTGGTCTTGTGATAGGTGTTATGTCACTTTGTCAACTCATTTTGCAAAGTCAGGGCACCAAACATGAAGGATCTGAGCTTTGTCTGTGTCTGCATATTTCTTTTCTGTGAAAACTTACACAGTGTGAGCTCCTGAGAGCTAAAGATGATATGCTGTGAAAAACCGCTCTCTGTGATTCTGGATAGTTCTTCTGAAGGTAGGAGGACATCATCAGGTGCAAATGAAGCAGGAGCACCTTCTTTTTAAGGAGCATTCATAGGACAGACAAGGCATGCTGCTAAATTGATCTATCAAATTAGACTGTGTGATCAGAGTAAGTATGCCATTTAACTCTTAAATTCTAGAATTAAAAATTTAAACCAGACACTTGCCTATCTCACCCGGGTTCTTAAACTGTGAATGCTTCAGTTACAGATGGGCCCATAAATGCATCATAAGCTGAAACTAACTTAGGCTGCAATTGCCTTTAAGGTGCTCAGCCTACCAGACATCAAACTGATCTCACTGCTGTGTTCTGCTATTGTTATTTATTGACTTTGTGGTCAGCTAAATTCTCCAATTCTTTTTTCCATATATATTTCTACCAAATTACTTAGTTTCAAACCATATTTTTACTTACACTTTTACCCTTGCTATAAGCCATACAATACATTGTAGGGTGAGTTGTTGACCCTCATGATCTTGTAGCTGAGAAGGTGTTAGGGTTCACAGTTAATGTCCATGATGTGGATCATAAGAGGGAACTGTACAGCATATTATGGGCCCTGAAAATATCACAACTCAAAATTCAAAGTACAATTGTGTTCAGTGGGTATTGTTTTAATGCCACCCTGAAATAAAGAAATCGTCCACATAAAGCCATGACGGCCTGGTTGTGTTTCAGGGCTTTCGCATTGGGAAATGATAGCATGACCTCATTTGGGCAGACTGCCTTATTTTGAGAGGCAGTTTGGCATCAGAGGCTTCATATTTAATTCCTGGTGCATCATGAAGTCTGTGCAGAAGAAGATAAATGGAATCCTGAGGATCCCTGAGAACATCTGTGTGAGGAAAGGCTGAGTGTGAAGGAAGAGGAGAGCTGGAGTAATTGATATCTGTAATGGTTACTGGAAACACTGTGGCTTTGGAGAAGAGAGCTAGAATGCTGAATACAGTTCAGACCAATAGGAAGAAGAACGTTCCAGTGATCGAAGTCATTTGAAATTAGATGGATTGCCTTCACATTACTACCTCAAGGACCCATTTCTTATTTCATGACCTATACCTATACTCACCTCCATATGTAAAAGTATATTATACTTTATAATAGTATATTATATAAATATATATGTTTATTTTAAGCTAAAAGCTAGAATTTGAATATGAGAAAGAACATGAGGCATTTGTCTTTCTGAGTCTAGGTTACTTTGCTTACTATAATTATGTCCAGATCTAGTTTTCTACAAATTTCATTTTTCTTTATGGCTAAATAAAACTCCATGTAGATGTGGAATTTAAACTGCATTTTATTTACCTGTTCATCTCTTGATGGGCATCTAGGCTAGTTCCATTTCTTTACTATTGTGAACAGAGTAGTAATAAGCATAGATGTGCAAATATCTCTGTAGTAGGCTATAGAATCCCTTTGCGTGTATGCTCAGGAACAGTATAGCTGGGTCATAACGTAGTTGAATATTTAATTTTATTTTCTGAGAAACCTCCACACTGATTTCCACAGTGATGATACCACTTTATGCTCCCAATAGCAGTGAATAGGTGTTCCTCTTCTTGTATCTTGGTGTTAGCCATTCTGACTGGGGTGAGGTGGAATCTCAGGGTAGTAATAAATTGTATTTCCTTGATGGCTGAGGATGCTGAACACTTAAAAAATATTGATCAGTCATTTGTTTTCTTATTTTACTAACCATTTGATCAGTTCATTAGCCTTTTGGTTGATTGGCAGTTTTGTTTTTTGGTGGTAATTGCACTATACTTTCAAATGACAAGCAGTGCAAGTTTTAGCCACCTCATCTCAGCATAAACACATGAATGATGCATTGCCCTACAACATGATGGTGGCTGGGATGTCACAGCATGATAGAATCACACAGTTCACTAGAATCTCAGGCAACTATCTTCAAACTCAATTTTCCCTGACTGAAGTGTGCCATTTGTTACATGATTATAGCTCTTCATGTTTGGAATACATGGAAAGACAAACATCTCTCAGGTACTACTACAAGTTAGCCAAACTCAAGGCTAAGGGCATATATTTCAAGACTACTAAGCCTGATGAAGACCTCTGACGCTGGCAATAGGTTTGGGAGTTCCCAAACCACACCCAATGAGGCCAGCTCCTTACAAATTTGTTTGTATCTATGGGGGTCTAAGGCTTAATAACTTACTGAAATGATTCACAAAACTCAGGAAAGCACTACAATTAGAATTACAGTTTTATTGTAACAAGAGAATATCATCAGGACCAGTCAAAGAAAGAGATACACAGGGCAGGATTTGGTATTGACCTGTTCCCAGTGCAAAGTCCCCTTCTTCTCTGATCTACCACCCTTCTGTGTTGATGTGGAAGACATGTACAGAGTATTGTAAGAGAAGATCACTAGCTTGTCATTTTATAAGGCTGTAACAAAATGCCACAGCCTGGGTAATTTTCAAAGAAACTTAGTTCTGGAGGCTGAGAAGTTTGAGGTCCTGGTGCCAGCAGGTCCAGTGTCTGTTGTGGGGCCATTTCTCACAGTCATACTGGCTAGGTGTCTTCAGATGCCAGGCAAGAAGAAGAGAGCAAAACCCATTTTATGCAAACCATTTTATAAAGGAGTTAGAAATCCAAACATGAGGGTGTGCCCATATGCTTTAATCATTCCCTAAAGTTCCGGCCTCTTAATAGTATCACATTAGAGGGCATTCAGATTACATAGTCCCCACATGTCAGTATCCAGAGTTTTCATTGGGGTTTCCTTATGTAGGCATACTTGACTAAGTCACTGACCAGTTGATACCATGGGTCTCAAAGCTTCAACCTTTTGATCACAAGGTATGTCTTTTTTCAATAGCCATCCCGTATATATTCACCTTATTGAATAGGCAGGGCTCATCATGAATCACAAAGACAGCCATCACTCCAAGGGCTTAGAGATTCCCCTTCCCTCTAGGATCTGGGATGAAGCTAGACTATTCTTTGGGTAAAGTTAATTCTCAGTGACTCAGGCAGGTGGCAGGAGGCCCCTGATCTATCCCCCTGTGATTCCTTACCTTCTGATGTCCCAGGTTGGACCTAGTGACCAATTTCTAATACAGAGTGTACTGAATATAGGATGGAACATCACCTCCTTCCCCCTAGGACTTACCTTCTTCACCCTGTTTCCTGCATTGATGAGACCAGCTCCCATGTTGTGAGCTGCTCTGTGGAGAGCCTCCTATTGGAAGGCCCTGAAATCTGGCTGAAGTCCAGGTGGAACTGGAGCCCTCAGCCTCATAGCCTTGGAGGAGCTGATCTTTCCACCAGCAGAAGCCTGAGCTCAGGAAAAGATCCATCTGGAGCCTTAAGATGTCAATATCTTGCTAACTTGATTCTTGTGAGTGGCCCTTGGCTCAATAGACTCAGCTGGAGTCTTGACCCAGAGAGAGGATGAAATAATGAATGTTCCTCTGGGTACTGAAGTTTGGGGCTAGTATTTAACACAGCAACAGATGAAAGAACAAAGCAGCCCATCCTGGGCTCATTCTTTCCTTTTGGAAATCTGTTTGTTTACATATGGCAGAAACAGCCACATTTCTGATCATGAACTGAAGGATAGATTACACATGTAATATTTAAATTAAGAAAGCCTTAATTAATTAATCAGTTTACCTGTACATATGTGTGTATGTGAGTCAGAGGACAACTTGAGAGAGTCCGTGCTTTCCTTCACCAAGTGGGTTCAACTGGGGACAACTCATGTTGTCCAGGCTTGGTGACGAGCACCTTGCTGGCCTGCAAGATTTAACTTTAGAAATATCTGCTACTGTTGTTCATGTGAGCTTTGCACACAGAATCGTGCTGTTGCTTTGCTTCCGTCCAAGATACCCTTACTTGCCTCTTACAGTTTTCTTCGCAGCCAGTTAGTGAGAGCTTACTATAGCCTCTTCTTTCTTTCTTAATCTTTTTAAAGAAAGCACATGACATCGAAAGACAGTATAGGGGAAAGTAAGGAAACTTTTAAAGTTTACTTTCATTGCACAAAAGGTCTATTTACCCCACTCTGAGCAGATATCAAATTAGTAAGGGATTGAGCTATTCAAATACTTAGACTCCCCCCGCTTAAATATGAATGCTAAAGCTCTAATTTAGCTAAAGCTATGTTTTATTGAAAGCTAAAATTTTGGAGTTTTAATTTTCTTGGCACTAAGCCACTGGTTGTAAATTCTACACCTGTAAATCTACTCCCTAGAAGATAATTTTATTTTATAACCCATTGTTTTTCCATGGATAAATTCAATTATAAATTACAATCAAATTGACTTTTTCATAGCATCTTCCCTTCTAAGTATCTTAAATCCCCCGTGAATTGTAAAATAATTACAATGCTCTAAGGACAGTCTAATAATTGTATACATGAACACAAACTCTCCTCTATATTCAAGAGGGGCTCATTCCCAGCCAGGAACATTAAGTTGAATTTTATTGAGACTAGAGACTGTAGGCCCAGACAGCTGGGTGATCCCCTGGGTTATTTTGAAAAGTATCTTGGGATCTTTAATTTCCACCTGGATGGTCAGAAAGGGGAGGGAACAGTCCTCCCCAGTGTGACCTTGCCTTCCTGTTGAGGCCTTGACCCAGGCAGCCTCCTACCCCAGAGGTGCAATCTGCAGTACGAACAATTGCACAGTCTCTTAATGATTTCTGCTTAGTCCCAGCCGTATTCTCATGCTTGAATTCAGATGGTGGCCAAGAAGAAATGTTAGCAACTTCTCCAAGAACCTTTTCTAAGAGGGGCTTAACTAATTTTTATGTGATGTAGTTTCACTGTAGTTGCTGCTTTTTTAACACGATTTTTTCCCGTGTTACCATCCACATAATACACATGTGGCAGACACTCAAGGTTATTTGGTTTTATGCCACAATTTTCCTTTGGCACATCTAGAATAGACTCTGTTTCTTTTTGTTCCTTTTCATCTGTTATCTTGGCACTGCTGACTGAGAAAGTAAATGATTGTTTCATCTTTGGTGACTCACCTTGAGACGTGTTGGGATGAAAATTAAGTCGAAACTGTTGGCTCTGTTGTCTGTATAAGCTCTAGGAAGCAAAATACTTCTGTTAGCTTGTGAATGAGTGTGTGTGTGTATGTGTGTGTGTATGTGTGTGTGTGTGTGTATGCCTGTGTGTTCTCTTTTCAGTTTGAGGAACTATTACTAGTGAGAATTATTTTAGAGTTTACATAACATACACAACAAATTCTTAAACTCTCTTTAAGGATTGGCTCAAAAGTCATTCAACAGTGGTTTGGCAGTTCAACGAGATACAATTCAGTTTGTGGTGATCTTAATTCTACAAATGGTAAGTTTGGATACTTGTTGTATCTATCCAGAAATAGGTACATTTTAAGGAGAGTTGCTTTCCTTCCTCTTCTTGCCCTGTAGATATTAAGAATAAAGTTGAAGAAATTTAGGGGTGTAGGAAATGCTGTTTCAACAGTGTCTTAGGATGTCAGGCAAGTTGGTGCCCCAGCCTGATGTTGGTTTATCCTGAGTTTGTGTAGTCAAAAAACTTCCCTGGGAACTTGTTCCAAAGCACCAACCGTCTTCCTTCAGACCTGCTTCCTCAGCTGCTTTTGCAAGTGCACCATTTCCTGTTTTTCAGTGTTTAAGGTAAATTCTATACCATGACTTTACAGGCTTGTTTCTTCTGCCAGGGGTGAGAACACATTTTTCTACAGTAGAGTTTTATCCTGAGCTACCTACTATTTGTTTACATGAACTCCATTTCTTTTGCTGTGATAGAAAGAAAGATTATGCAAATTATCTACACTAGGGAGAAACTTTTGGCTGTGTTTTTTTTTGAGGTTATTTAGGATGAGCTTTTAGCCCTGCATCCTGAATACTTTGTGTATTTCCTAGTAAAGAGTCGGCTTGAAATAAGCAACCGCTGAATAATGCAAGAATGGATCTGTTCCATCAAATGACTGACTGAATTATTTTTCATTGTTAGTTTGCTCATTAAAATAACCTAGTCATGGGCCATTTGGTCATCAAAGGATATTAATGTTTGTTGGAAGTACTTGTTTGCAAAAGGTTAAAAAAAACATAGTTTAATTATGATTTGGTGTAAGGTCATTTCCATTATAAAATGGCTAAGAACCTTTTTTTTGGTAATACAAAAACTTCAATTTGAATGACATCCAGAAATTCTCCTTCTTCAATGAATATATAAAAAGTTTTGAGGTGATCAGAGAGGAGTTGTTTTTTTTCTTACCTACTGAGAGGGAGATGCCTACAGCCTTCTGAAATGCCTCTTCATGAAATGGTGAAAGGACTGAAGCACCAACCACTTTGTATTTGCTTAGAGGCAGAGGGAACTTGGAGTTTCCTGTTCTCCCTAATGAGTGACAGCTGAAATAATAGACACGCTGTCCTTGCCACTTTCTGCAGTAACCACAAACATCCTTGTGAAAGTTAAAAGGAAAAGAAAAACATGTTCTTTTGAGGGGGGTTAACAGGGAACAGAAGGTGGGGATATAAAGGGTGGTTTAACACTTCTAGTGGAACCTTTCAATGTAGCCCTTGAGGCTTTTACCTAACCCTGTCACTGTCCCAACACCTCCTCAGGACTGACAGTCTTGGTAATTGATGGGTTTGGGGGGGTCTCTTTTCAGCAAACACATTAAAGCTGGAGAGAGCACTCTGGCCTCTACCTCCCAACAGCCTGGCACAAGGGACCAGAGGCTAGTGGATACTGGGCTTGGTGATGTTGGAGGGAAGAAGGGATCGATCCTGTCAATCAAGCTGCCTCACTACTGTCAGGCTCTGAGACCTTTCACCTGCTCCTTGGAGTCATTAGAACTCCCAAATCTCTTCACAGGCTTTTTCTATTAGGCACATTCACCCATGTTTTGATTTTTTGCTCCTAAAGTCATTTTTTTATAATTACCTGCATTGAACCACAGTTAGTTTCTGTGGACTGAGAGTGGGCAAGTGATTTATTAGTCTTGGTTTCTAACTGTTCTGAGTAGCGTGGGATTGATCTGGCTGGTGACACACACAGTGATCGGAGGCTCTGATAGGTGGGTGGGGGTCCGTGTCAGAATTGGGGTTGCTCTTGGAGCAGAAGTATGTGTGGGGACCTGGGATTTGGTGTTCAATCAGTAGACTACAACATTGTGAAAGTGGCATCTCAGGGTGGGGAAGTTCCCTCGTGGGGAAGAAGTGAAGGAAGCAGCTTGGCTGTTTCTCTTGAAATCGAAAGTAAAGGTGTGTGTGGGAAGAGGACGCTGGGAACCACTCAGACTATGGCCTGAGAAACTCTGGATTTCTTTTGTTTACATTGTCTGAGGGTTTGACAGTGCAGTGACCAGTCATGGGGCTTCCATGACCACCTGATTTGGCATTTGGATACACTCTGATTCATACTCAAATCAAGACAGTTGGCAAAATATTTGTAGTTATCATCTTCTCTATCAAAGTATAGTGTGGCCCAATGGATGCGTCGTCTTGGAGAATCACTTGTCCTGGTCACACGGACAGGAAGTACTGGGCAACAGTGGCCTCCTCCTGTTGTCTTTTCTTTTCTTCTGTCTAGGAAGCTATTGTCCAGATTCATCAAAAGTGCCCGGGGATCCAAGGAAATAGTGTGCAAAGAGGAGCAGAGATCCAGCCTGGCTTCCCGGAGCTCTGTGCAACTTTTGCCTTTGCCAACTCCTTTTGTAACGAAAAATATGAAAAATGTATTTTACTGTGTTGGTATAAAGTTATTAATGTATGTTAAAACTTTTCATCTACCTAAAATTTGCATTTTTCCTTTTAGTTTTAAAAGAAATTAGAGCATTTTTTTAAGGCTTTAAAAGTATTACGGCCCCGACTATAGTGTCCAATAGGGTTTTACGGGCACACCAACTCTAGAGAAGAAACGCCAGCAGTATTTGTGTCAAGGAAAAAAATATAAAAATTCACAATCTCTGTGAATGACATACCAAATAAAGTATATACAATGACTTTTATTTTAAATGAAATTTGTGGGCTCTCCTCTTTAAATGCTGAATGCTATCAAAGATAAAACAAGGCAGGGCAAAAAAGTTTTAAGTAAACAATGAATTAGAATGCTCCAAATCAGAAAGCCTTCAGTGCCTTCGCTGAACAAGGGGGAGGAACCAGAGTTTATAGAGTGAGTGGGGAACTACTACAAAGAAAATGTTTGATTACTTACAGTTGTGAACTTACCTTATTTTGTCTGCCCTGCTGGAAAGTCCCTAGTTGTATAATTATAAGTTTGTGAACTGCTTTTGATTGGCTGAGCTTCAGTTCTATTTTCCTTAAAGGAAGCTTTTACAAGAAATGGCTCAAGTTAACGTCTGTGCTTCTGTTTGCAAATCAAGCCAGGTCAAAGTCTCATATAAAGCTTAACTGGCTTTACTTGCTCTGGAATTCTTCAGGCCTGGTCTGCATTTTAATTAACTTTTAGGGGCTAGAGAGATGGCTCAGTCAGAGGTTAAAGAACTGCTCTTGGAGTCTGGTTCCCAGAACCCATGTTGGGTGGCTCCCAACCTCCTGTAATGACAATTCCAGGGGATCTAATGTCCTCTTCTGGCCTCCACAGTCAACTGCACTCACATGCACATACCCCACACAGACACACACACATACACATATTTGAACTTTTTTGGTCATTTCTTTATATGACCTGATTTTTTTTTTAAAGATACCACAGTTACCTAAATTTCCAATTTCTGTGTAGTTAGATGATTAGAGTAAATCAGGATTATGTTTCACAACTAGTATACTATTTACATAAGCAAAGAAAAATCTGATACTATTTGCTGATCAGCTGGCATGTCTCCATTCTGTCTGAGTGACTGAACCATTGCTCTGGTCTTATTTTTTCTACCTTTACCAGTGTGAAGCTGTGATAATGGGCTAGGCTATGGAAGTGGCTGAGTGTGGTTCAGTTTTAGGCCTTAGCACTGCTGTGAGCAAGTTACTTAAATGCTATGTGCTTTAATTTCCTCAACTCTAAAGGGAAGACAATAATATTCTTATCTTTCATATCTAAAATGAGTTTGTTTCTAAATCCACGGAAGATGGTGCATATCCATAGAGCAGGACCTCATCTCCCTTTATCTATCCCTTTATTTTTGTCTACTACTTGTTGATTAGCATAAAGTATATATATCTGTAGTGTATTGATATGTTTTGAAATGTATGTATTGTGAAATGTCTAACTAATGCACACATTGCACTGCTTACAGTTTTTGTAGTAAGAACACATAAAATCTATTTTCTTAGCAATTTTAGAGAACACTGTGAGTTACTCTAGTCACCACGATGCACAATAATTCCCTTGAACGTCTCCCTCCTAACTGAAACTTTGACTCCTTTGACCAACATCTTCTTAGTCCTTCTTTGCTAAAGTTCCTGGTGGCCACTGCTTTCCCTATGTCTGAGTTCCACTTGTATCAGATTCCACACACCAGTAATGTTGTATGGCATTTGTATTTTTGTACCAGGCTTATTTATATAAATAAGAATTTATTTCCAGTTCATTCTATGGCTCCAACTTACTTCCTCCAAGTCCCTGAAATTCAAACTTCTTCATGACTATCCACTACAGATTTATGTATAACAGAGTATCTACAGTATTTATTTCATTTCTTAAACAATTAATAAACTCATTGGTAACCACCAGGGCTACGTGCCTAAGAATCACAGGGTTTATTTTCCTTCTTCCTCAAACTTGTTCTCCAGTATAAATGAGCACTTGAAACGTGTGTAGTAGATGAGATTAACAATGCAAATAAAAACTTCCTTATAAGTTGAAGGTGAGTGAGATGTGGTGGATGGGGGGCCATGGTCACTGCTGCGGCATGGGGTACACGTCCAAGGTGCAGTGACTTCTGGATCTACAGGCAGAAACAGTGACTTCAACATTCTCTTCATAATCTTCAACTCTGGAACATTCTCTATTGACAAAAATGTGATCCTGAAACTTTCATTCTTCATAAAACTTGTAACACATGGTGACAGAAAGCTCTCAGCCCAAGCATTGGTGTTGGAACATGATTCAATGCCCGGTGACAGATAAGGCTGTCTCCTCAATATGGCACTAGAAGGAATTGAAATTGTTGGAGTAATAGATCAGCAAGGGATAAGCTTAATTCCATCTTCATACTTCCCTCCAGAGCACAGTGTCTGTCTAGGTACAATTTCTTCCCTTCTGAAATGTGCACTGAAAAGCTATGTGTTAAGAAAATTCAAGTGCCCTGTTGTAGCCATGTAGAAACTTTGCTTTGTGCTTGATCTTCTTTCTGCTGATTCCTGGGGATACTGGCTATAGCCTCTCTGTGGAGAGCTGGATTATTTTGAATGTCTGCCTTTTGTTATATTTCATGCCTTCTATCACTTAGACCATGCAGACCTTGTGAAGCTCAGCTCCTTTGTTCTCTTCCTCCAGAACCTTACAGATCAGCCAGCATCTTCTAGAGACTCCACAGAGTGTCTGGTGGCATCTCATAGGGGTCAGCAAGTCCCTCAAAGGGGTCAATAAGTTCCTTACAAGGTGTTTCTCCAAAAAATATTATGCTTTCTTAAGCAACACTGGACTTTTTCCACAACTGACCACACATTTATAATTTTCTTCATTTTCCTATGTATAGACTAGTAATCATGGCATGTGAGCACCAGATGTGGCTGTTTATAACTACAGGCCAATTTTATATGTCTTTCTCTCTAACATCCATGATTGTTTTACAAATGCCCTTACTCTGTGCCTTTCGGTCTTAAAGGATTTCCTACCTTTTTAGAAGGTATTTTGCTTAATGATGCAGGGAAGATGAGTATAGCGCCTGGAAAAGATGGCTCAGCAGTTAAGAACACTAGCTTCTCTTGCATAGGACCCAGGTTCGATTTCCAGCTGTATAGACTCCTGGGGTGGGAGATTGTATGAGAAGAGACCCATATTCATGTACTGAAATAAGCACAGGGTTTCTGGGATAAGGTACCTGCTTGCTCAGCCCAGTGGGGCTAAGCTGTGGAAGTGTCCATAAGCTGCATTTTGTATAAGCTGCAGTGCTCAGAGCAGCTTGGCACCGCAAATACCATTCCTCCTATGAATCTTGTTCCATGTGTGGGAAATGACTCTAGCTGGAGTCCATGGAAGATTGTTGGAAGAATTAAGGTAGCTTGGAAATGGCTAATGAAAGACAAAGGAGAAAAAAAAAGGAAAGAATTATGAGAATAGAAATAAGTTCTCTTCTTGTGAGGAAGCTGGGTAAAGTTGTTTGGATTTCTGGGGTAATTTTTTGTATGAAAAGAAGTAAGAAAGTAGGTGAAAGACTTCCTTGTGGATTTCAAGAATAGTTCAAGGAAATGGAAAGTGGATGAGTCACTAGGTAGAAGCAGAACTTCTTAATGAGCAAGTTACCCCATCAGCAAGCTGGTCAGGAAGAACAGGGAAGAGATGGGACAGTCTCCATTTCCAGTTCATGGGTAAGTGTAAACAGTGTGTTCTAGGGGTTGGTTTTGATAATGTTATGTCTGAGTTAGCAATAACCAAGGCAGCTGCACAGGCTAGGAGCTGTCTCCATGTTCAACACACTGGAGACAAACCTAGTTATTTGTGAAATTAATTCTCTTTCAGGGCAATTGTGGCTGTTTAAAAGTCTCATTTAGATGGTGGATGGAATTAAGTTTCTCAAACAGTACTTCCTGGAGGGTAGGACTAAATTTTGGAATTTGTTGACAGGGCTCCATAGCTCCTTACCTCTGCCTTTCAAACTTTCCTGCTTTCCAGGAAATTGAAGTTGCCACTACTGCACCAATAGTGATAGTTTGCTGGGTCAATCACTGATGTTTATTCGGCTTTATAGCTGGATAGGACCATTGATTGGCTTTTCTCCCTTGGCAGCTTATATAGTATCCTTTGATACCAAGAGAGTTAGTTTTCAGTAAGGAGGCTTCCAGATCAGTTCCAGTTCGATTTCTCCAAGTCCTTTGTTTGAAGTGTGACCTGTTTTCAGCAATAGGGTCTTATCTTCAAGTTCAGGGAGGCAATCAAGGGCTGTGGCAAAAGCCTGTGTCATTTTGGGAGTTTCTGGGACTAGCCTGACCAACAACTCAAAGGGAGGATTTTCCTGCCTGGTGCTGTACTTTTTTTAAACAGCCTTCAGCTGTACACATGAACACATGCATTTATTGTATGAGTATTTTTCAGTAGAACTTTGAACTAATGCATTTCCTCCTGATTTTTCATACCATCTAAGCATTACTCATCTCTCTTGTCACTCCCTCTGTATAACCCTCTGTAGTTCGAGTGCTCCCCTTTCCTCGTTTCCTCTTTAGTAACACCTGTCTTCTATCCCACTCTCTCAAGCTCCTTCTTCTCCTTGGAGAAGAACTCATTGTCATGGGTTCCTGTCATTTTCTTGACTGCTACGACAACATCAGGATATATACTCCCATCTAGGGATTTGGAACTAAGATCCACAAATGAGAGAACATATTTTCCTTGTTCTTCTGAGTCTATTCTAGTTGACTTAGTATAACAGTTTCTAATTCTACCCATTTACTTGAGAATTTCATGGTTTTGTTTTCCTTTACTGCTGAGTAGAACCCCATTGTGTAATGGACCATATTTTCATTATTCATTCATCAGTCGAGGGACATTTAGGTTGTTTCCATTGCTTAACTATTGTGAAAAGAGCCAGCAAACTTGGTTGTACAAGTATGTCTGTAGTAGGAGGAATCCTTTGTGTATATGTCAAGGCGTTAGGTATGACTGGATCATGTAGTAGATTTATTTTTAGTTTTGAAAGAGATAGCTCTCAAAAGAAGAAATAACAATGGCTAAGAAACACTTTAAAAAGAGTTCAATATCCTTAGTAATTAGCAAAATTCAAATCGAACTACTTTAAGATTTCATGGAACTCCAGTCAGAATGGCTACGATCAAGAGAACAAACGACACCAAATACTGGGGTGCTGGGAATGGGAGCCCTCATTCATTGTTGGTGGGATTGCAAACTGGTGCAACCAATGTGGAAATCGGTATGGATAACTCTTAAAATTTTTTCTATTTAAACTAACAAAGAGCAATTATGCATATTTAGGGGGCGGAGTATGACATTTCAATATGTATATAAATGTGTAAACATCAGGGTAAATGACATATTGATCACCTCAGACTTTAATTTCATTGGGCCTACTTGAATTCCTCCCTAATAGCTATTTTGAGAGAGTCAATTAATTGCTGTTGACCATAGACATCCCCTTGCTTTGCAAGGTCATTTTTTTTGGTGGTACGAAGTTTCTGATGTTTATTTTATGTAAGAGTCTTTCTCTGAGAAAAACCTATTTTTTTTTTGTCTAGAACATGTCTTCTTATTCTAAAGTTATCATTTGTATAAAAACATTATCATTGTATAAAAGTGCAATCATTATATTTTATGAACATTATTTTGACAAAACAAAATCGTATTCTTCTAATACTACTTCGTTTTACTCAGTTACTGATTTTCTTTTTCAGCATAACATGTTTTAAACATACTCCTAATATAATGTGAATTTAACCCATTTTAACATTTTGCTGCATATATTTTAAATAAAAACAATGGAATGGAAGTTTATGGGTGCAGATGAAATTTGTACCCATTCCCACACCAGTCATCCATTTCACTCCACTCTTCCTCAAGAATTTCTAGTCTTAATGTTGATATGCAAAACTCTAAATGTTTTATGTTATTCCTTCATATGCTAATTTCCACAAATGATCTATGGTATTGTTTAACATATTTTAAATTTTACATGAACAGGTCATATTCTATTTTTCCAGATTCAAAAAAAAAAAAAAAACAAAACAAAAAACAAATGCTGTATTTACACTTACGTAACTAGATCTAGTAGACTTTTGCATATGGGTCAATTTGAAAACCCAGTCTGGAAATTATAGTCTTTAACTGGAGAGTTTGATCCATTTACATTTATTGTGAATTTGTTTAGATGTGTTTCTGCCACATTCTTTTTTCCCCTTATCTACTTATAGTTCTTTGTTTTAAACATCCTTTTGTCTTTTATTAAAGACCAAATCTTTAAAATTTTTTTCTCTAACCTGTTTAAAAGTTATATATTTTCTCCTTAAATTTTTACTCTAAGCCTAGTCGACAAAATAAATTCTTCAGTAGTAATTGTTGCTTCCTATTTAAGAACTGAAAGCCTTCTGAATGTTTCGATTCCGCATGTCCTGCATCTTCATGTATACATACTAGAAGAAAAACATTTTTATTTTATGTGTGTGAGTGTTTTGCTTGCATGTATGTAAGTGTACCTGTGTGAACAATGCCTGTGGAGGCCAGAATAGGGTTTCAGATCCCCTGGAACTGGAGTTACAGAATTGAACCTGGCCCTCTAAGGGCAGCCAGTGCTCTTAACCACTGAGCTGTCGCTCCAACCCCAATGTTGCTATTCTTCCTTTTTTAAATTGAATTTTTGTGAGTTTCATGCCACGTATTTTGATCATATTAGATACTCTCCCCACCCACACCCCTCTTGTATCTCTTCTGGCTGTTTTCATGTACTTTGTTGTATATATAAAGGCCTGTAGAGCCAAGTTTGTTTCCCAAATGTCCTTCAGTGTGTGTCCACCCACTGGAGCCTGGTTAAACTATCTACGATCATACTCTTAAAGAAAACCAGCTCCCCTCCCAGGAGCTATGGGTTGTCAGTAGTTCTTCAGCTAAGGTTGGGGCTTCTTCCTACTTCTCTGCTGCGATTTGGTCTGACTTGAACGTACGTGGGCCTTGTGCTTGCAGTCACCATTGCTGTGAGCTCATATCAGCAACTTCCCAGCTGTCTGGAAAACGGCTGCCTTTGGTCATCCACCACCCCTTGCTCTTACAGTCTCCACCCACCCCCTTCTGCAATGGTCCCTGAGCCCATGCTGCTGTTCTTAAAGTGAATCTTAAGTAAATGTGCAGTTGGGCCATGCCTTTTTTAAAAAAGTACTATTTGACAATGTTTTCTTTTCATTGAAGAGTTTAATTGATTAGTATTTAAGCTACTTATTTGACATAGTTCAGTGCATGACTATCATTTTGCTATTTGTTTCACTTTGTCCTACTTGTTCTCTGTTGCCTACTTTCCAGCCTTTCTTTACCTTTTTCTCTTCCTTCTCCTTTCTTTCAATCCATCCCAATCTCCCTCCTTCTTTCTTTTCTTTTCTTTTTGCTGTACTGAGGATTGACTCTGGAGCTTCAACTAGCTAAGGAAGTGCTCTACCATTGAACTATATCACCAAGCCTTTAATTTTTTATTATTAGAATCTTCCTGAGTTGCCTAGGCTAGCCTTCAACTCACTTTGTGGCCTTGGCAGGCTTTGAACTTGTGACCTCCCTGCCTTAGTATCTCAAATAGATGGGATTACAGACTCTCATTACCAGGCAGAGCTTCTGACTATCTTCTGGGCAGAGTATGTGTTTAAGTATCGATGTTATCGCTTCAGTTGACTTTTTAGCTATATCTCTTTGTTTTGTATTTTTTATTTGTGTATGGATCATAATATACATCATTAACGTATTCCAATCTGTCTTGAGTTAATACTACCACATGAATGTACAACATACTGACTTTCATTTACTCTTTCTTTGTGCTGATATAGCATCTATTTTTATTTTAAGCATGCTATGTGTCCTTATAATTATAACATATGTAAATTTATTTGTAAATGAGTTTGTAACTATGCAATATCCTTATGTAAGTAACAATGAACAGATATTGTATTCATTGTGACCATTTTATTTTGGACAGCAAATTGCCTTTTAAGGATATTAATACATGATTAAACATATTTGTTTATTTCTCTCCAAATTTATGTAGATTCAAGATTCCATTTGGTATTACTTTTCTTTAGTTTGGATAATCTCATGAAGAATTTTAAATGAGCACAATATTTATTCTCTACTAAACAAGAGGCTATGAGTTACAAGAAGCAGGCTGAGGTTAAAGAAAAGGTTGCCAGAAGATTTAGACTGAAGAGAAACCACAGTGGCAGAAACGGTGGAATAGATTCAACCACAAAACAAACTGATGAACTAGAGAAGACTTAATAACCCTCTGAAAAAGAGTATTGAAATAGAAAATGTGAAAGAAAAGTTAAGAGATATGGAGAATTGAAAGAAAAATGCCAACATGTGGATGATAAGAGGTCCAGTAGGAGAAGAGTAAAGCAAAAGAGACCCCCTCCCCACTAACCAGCTGTGGTGTTGTAGGCCTGCAGTGCCAGGGTAGCCTGGTGTATATAGTGAAAGCGAGAGAGAGAGAGAGAGAGAGAGAGAGAGAGAGAGAGAGAGAGAGGAGAGAGAGAAATACCTGAAGAATTACCACTATGACATATTTTAACATCAAAAACCTCTAATTAACAAGGCAAAAAGCTATCCACAAAAATTATAGTGGAGTTTGGTATAAAAGACCAGGAAAATTATAGAAGCTTTAGAAATTGGGATGTGGTAAGACAAAGCTATAAACCAAATCTTGAGAGGTGGAGACAGGAGGGTCAGCAGCTCAAGGCCAGCCTAATCTATATGAGGTCCTGTCAGAAAATGACAAAAATATATTTAGAGAAAGAAATATCTCCAAAGATAAAGGAGGCAAATTGACATCTCAGCGGGTTACTACGTGTGTTCAGCAGGGACTAGAAATGAAAACTTACACTGGTATAAAAACTGCAAAGCATTGGAAGAAAACTGTGGCACTAGAAATTTACTGTCTTGTAGAACATCACGGTGGGGAGTCCATATGTCTTCTGTGCTCCACCCGGCCTTGGAAGACCTGTAGATGCACTTTAGTAGGAAGGTGCACTCTAGGAGGAAGCAGTTCATAGAAGAGCGACGTGGTAGCTTGGATACCGCATGTCTGGCCATGTGTTAAGCAGTTGGTCGCCAGGATGACACTGTTGGGGGATGATGGAGCCTTTAAACATAGGTAGAGCCTTTCAGGTGGTCAGAGAGCATTAGAAGTGTGCCCCAGGAGGGGATTATTAGCACCTGGGCCCTTCTTCTCTCTGTTTGGCTTCCTGACTGATGAGGTCAGTTGCTTTCCTCCATTGCACACTCCCTTCTTGTGCTGTCTCACCAGTCCCAAAACAAGGGGGCCCATAGATCACAGCCTGGAACCTCTGAAACTGGGAGCCAAAACAGATTCTTTATCTTCTCTAAGTTCAAACTCTCAGGTGGTTTGTTATATACATTGATGAAATGTAAGAGATAAATGCAAGAGAATTCCACAAAGGATAGAGAACATAAACAAATAACCTAATTTCTTATTGTTAAAAACAACAATAGATTCCCCTACCCATAAAACAGGGAAAATCAATGGAAAACAGTGCACAGTCACCTAGGTGAAAATCCGAGATGGTACCAACATCCACGGGACACACATCCTTTTGTAGATGAGTGAATCTTGAGAATGTGAGGGGACAGAGATGTCAGGGGGTGTTGCAGAGTATGAAACTAATGGTATGTCAATAAAGAAAAAGAAACAGATATTGATGAAATGTGTGTCATTTAAAATAAAAGTAAAAATCGAATTAGCATTGCTCATAAGAATTAGAAAAAAGGAAAAATATTTAAAGCTTTATTAAATGAAAAACACAGAATGAAATGGAAGAAATATTTCTCAATATAATGGTGATTACAGGACATATAAATACATTAAAACTAGCTAACCAAAAAAGAAGGTTTCCTATTAGGTTAAATGAACAAACCATCTAACATTATATTTTGTTCAGGAGCCACATAATAATTAAAATATTTGAAAAGTCAAAGATGAAGAGTGCAGAAACATGTGACGGGGGAAAATCCAAGAACCTGATAACTCTAGGATTAACAGAGAATTTGCCTGAAGCAATAAATGGGGTTCTAAGCTTGTGAACCCAATATATTTAAAATGGAGCTCAGTGCCATAATCTGTCCTTCACCTCTGTGAGACTATGGGTTTGATCCCTAGCATGAAAACAAAATAAAAACAAGAAAATATGAAAACCAAACCATACCACATCCCTATAAATAAACAAGCCAAAACAACCCACCCCTTGCTCTGTTGGAACAATTCCAAGTCCTGGAATTGGGGACCAGCACAGGACAGATGCCAGACTCTGCCTCTTCATTTGTACTCGGCCTGCTCTCCTTGGCCTTTACTGTCTGAGTAGGATGTTCGTTCATTCTGACAAGAGAAAGATGAAATAGAATCCAAGTTTTATGTAGCACTTACAGATGGCTTTTGTTTAGTGCACTTTAAGAAAGCATTCTCTGCTGTTACTGGGAAAGATCTTGTCTTTGCATGACCACAGACCTGACTGTTGAGAAGGGCTCATTAAATTGCTGTTTCCTGGAAGTTGTTAAGTGGTCAGAGGCCAGTGGAGACTGTATTTTCATGGCCTCATTTTGGAATAGGCAGTCAGTGAGTGAGCTGACGTTTCCGAGCAGAACATCTTAGTCTCACCAGCAACTCTGTTGTTCCCGATGGGAACTAAGTCTGTTGACACACGGGCACGCTGTGTTTGCAAACCACAGCAGGTCAGCTTGGAATGCTCCTTGGAAAGGCAATTGTCAGTCCAGTTTTCAGATGAGGAAATGATGTTCGGAGTAGTAGATGGTTTGTAAGGCAATACTCCCCAAATTGCCATCTGGAATATAGCTAACTTAGAGTTCTTAGACAATAAAAGTACTTTTATGAGCTCAAAGATAATCATCTAAGCTCTTAATAGACACTATCTCTTCTCAGAATCCTGGTGCCAGGCACCCTGTGGTATGGGAGAGCCTGAAGCTGGGCATCAGGAGACTGGGATTCTAATTTCTGTGTAGGCATGCCAATTGAAGTCACCAGAAATCTTACCAGCAGAAGGCTGTGGAGAGCTGATACTTGATTCCTCTTGCCCCTAAAGTCTACTTTTCACGTCTTCAGTTACTGTTGTCTGGTGTGACAGGTACAGTTTGCAGAGCAGAGTCTAAAGGTCTTGGAATGTTTTAATTAATTAGTTAAATTTTGAAACAGGGTTTAATTATATAGTCCTAGCTGACCTGAACCTCACTTTATAGACCAGATTGGCTTCAAACTCACAGAAATTTGCCTGCCTCCGCCTTCTGAGTGCTGAGATTAAAGGCACGTGCTACCAGGCCTGGCATCTATATTTTAAAGGTCTTGGAATTTTTCTAGGGACGTTTGCTACAGCTTGGATTGTCTATGCTGCGGCAGAAGACGCATTACACAAAAGGACAGTGGCTAGTACATATGTAAAAATAGAACTCTGACCAAAACCCATAGAATCTTCTCAGGAAACAAATGTTGCATCTGTAATCACCAGCCTGGGAAGCCAGCCTGCTGAAAGCTGGACTTGCTATCTTTAGTACTAATCCAGAAAGCCAGACTACAACTTCTGCAATCATTAGTCCCAGATGGGAAGGGCTGGTTAACATCTGATAGTCTCCATAATTTTTGTCCCTGTTTACAACTGAAGACTAACTAGGGGAAGTAGGTATGCCCCTAACCAACGCTTAGGCATGCCCTGCTTCTCCTCAGCTGCCTCCAGCTTCTCCAGGTCCTCAGACCAGGGCACATCCGAAGCCTTTCTTTTGTCCCACTGTGAGGTGGTTCCATTCCTCTGTTGATGTGAGTCTTGACCAGAATGCAGGTGAAGTGACTTCCTCATTGTTAGCAAGTGCTGAATACATCCAATAATTCCCACTTACATGGAGTTTAACTTTCCAGTTTCCATGAAAATCTGAGGTCAACCATGATGCAGAAAATATCAAATAGAAAATTCCAGAAGTAATGGGTTCCTAGGTTTTAAATTGCTTACACCTGCATGGCAGGATGAAATCATACATTATCCTGGTCTGTATTCTCCAGGCTGGGAAGCATCTATGTCTGGCAGGCAAGGGCACACACCTACTGTTTGTCAGCTTTCCATTAGCAACAGATGAGATAATTAACTCCCAGAGAGTTTTAGAGGTTTCAAACTAGGGACACTTGATCCTGATGCTTTGGGGCCCGTGTTGAGGTAGCACATCTTGGTAGAGTGTGCATGGAGGAGCAATCCGTTCAATTCATAACCAGAACAGGAAAGAGAAAGGGAAAGGAAGAGGTCTAAGTCCTCCTGTCTCCCAGTCTCCTTCAAGGGCACACCCTAATGACTGGAAGACTGCTCACGAGGCCTTACCTCTTAAAGTTTCCTCCAACAGCTTCAAGTTGGGAGCTAAAGTATATGTGTGTGTGTGTTTGTGTGTGTGTGTGTGTGTGTTTGTGAGAGAGAGAGAGAGAGAGAGAGAGAGAGAGAGAGAGAGAGAGAGAGACTCGTTTAGCCTTTAGCATGTAGACTTTGGAGGACCATTTCAGCTCTAAACCATAGCCGCACACACTTTTCAGTTAGAAGCGGTCTGGATTATCTGACCCACTGCAACAGTTTCTCAGTGCTGTGTTCAAATGATGCTCATTTTACGTATCAATGGCTCAATGAACAGGAGTAGAGGCAAAGGTGGTGCCAGGATATCGCCCATGGAGGAAAATGAGAGCTGGCACTGCGTGGCCAGACTGCAGGGCAACAGGCACAGTACCAGAATATGGGGGATCTTGTGACTAAAGGAGAACCCTGCAGCCCTTGCCTGCTCCTCTGTGGTTGATCTTTGTTTATTTCTGCGCAGTTCCAACATCACGGTTGAGGTTTCAGTGCTGAGCCCATTCTTGCCTTCCTCATGAGGGTTCCAGTAAGGAGGAGAGGAGCCAAAGTACTTGGGAGTGTTGATGATTATCTCCTCAGACCCTCCCCCCAAGACCCGCCCCTTCTTGACCTTTGAATCCTGTTTTGTGCTCTCTCCCAGGTAGCTGGCCCCAGTATTACAGATGCCTGAAAGAACTCACAGGATGTAAAATCCATATAGCTTTGTAGCTTCAGCTCTGGTCTTGCTGCTGGCAGGGCCCTCAGAAGCAAATTTTGAGTCAGCTTTGTTCTCTTGAGTTAGAAAATTGCAGTTTTGGGGTCAGTCGTCAGACTTTGGTCAAAACTCTTGAGAGCAATTGAATACAAAATCCAGCCCAGTTTGCCCAGTCTGGAGGAATTTTTCTTCCACTTGATCTTGCTCAGGAAAAACGATTCATTATTTTAGAATGGGATGTGTGTGAAGAAATTCATAAACTATTAGCAGTTATTGAGTGCTTACTGTTTGCAAGGCTCATGCCTTAGTATCCAAAAAGATTATCAACCTTTTGACAGAAGTTCAAGTTCATGTAGCTTTCACAGGCTTCTTGTTACCATTTGCTAGTGATTTTTATCTTCATCATTTATGGATTTGTTCAATGGCTTGCTGGAAGGAAAAAGAGATAGATTACTTTTTGTTATTGTTTTTGTTTGTGTGTGTGTGTGTGTGTGTGTGTGTGTGTCTGATCACCTGTGTTCCTCTTTTCAGGATGGTTTATTATAGATACTCAGTGGACCAGACCTAACTGCTCTAGAGACTCAGGAATTTGGCGGGGAGTGGAATCTTCATCTTTGGTAGGTTTCAGGGGAGTTTAGAATATTAGAGCCAGAGAGCACTGTGCATGCTGCCACATGGCTGTTGTTATTGGATAGAGAGAATTTTATTACATATGAAGAAAGTCAGAAAAGAGGTTAAGTGGTCTGTTAAAGGTCACAGAATCAGTTAATGAGTGGTTGTAACATACAGAACCCAAGGAGTAGAGTGATAAAACTGTTTGAATCTGTGAGTCTCTTGGAGGCTTCAGGTCAAGTGCCCACTATTTGCAACTCATAAAAATAAATCACTTAATAAAACACGATATTGTTCTCAGTCAAGTGTTCACTGACTGGGTGGAAAACCTGGCACCACTTCTGGAGATTTCCTTTCTTTGTGTCTAGCTCCTGAAGTCTTAGAGGCCTGGGCTCCAATGCAGCCTTCATTCAGGGAACTCCTTAATCCAGCCTTAACCCAGGAACTGGAGATGGGGTTGCTAGGTTTGTAAGGAGATGATGCCATTGCAGAAGACTGAACAATCCTGAACCTTTGAGCAAGGCTTCCTGACATCTTCAGTAACCTGTCATCTGGGGAAGCCTGTGCAAGTCTAAGCATAGCTAAGGATCTCTCTCCATCCCTTATTTTGTATTTTTTTTCACTTTGAACAAATCAAGATTTTTTTTTTTTTTCATCTGAGCGATAGTTCATTTTCCTTTCCCCTTCCTTTTGGGTTTGGTATTTTGTTTTACTTTATTTTATTGCTATCACTTGCTGCAACCCTGATCACTTCTGGAGGTCTGAGGTGAGAGCTGAAAGGCAGTCTCAGTGGCTCTTCTGATGTGAGTGTTCACCTTCCTCCAAAGCAGCAGCACAAAGGAAACGTGTCCCCGGCAGTCAAGTGTCCCAGGCTGGGATGCTTCCGTGGACCCCTCTCTTTCCACAGTTCTATTCAGAAGAGCGCAGAATTAACAGATATATCTGAATCTTTCCAGAAATAGAAAATCAAGGCAAGGTGAACCCTGCAGAGGTTTGATTAACCTTTTATTGAATCAAAATGGATTTTGTAAAACATCGCAATTAGTCATGTGCTGCCTAACAGCATGGACATGCACTGAGAAATAATCTGTAGGTGCTTGTATAATTATTCAAGCATCACAGAATGTACTTATGCAAACCAAGAGGGCTATGTTATCACTAGGCTATAAAAACCAAGAGTCCATTGTCCTACCTGTGACCTTCATTGACTACAATGTCATTATGGTGCATATGGCTATGTACTTAGAGAATGATTTTTGCTTAAGCAGCAGAAAGTGAGGGACCCTGCTCACTTGTCCTGCACACCCTGGGTTTCAAATCCACATCTGCCTAGATTAATCAGGTCTATCTGCCCTTGGTGCCCCAGTATCACAGACTGCCCATGCTGTGTGGTTGGGTCCTGGTGAGTGTGAGGCTTTTCCTATCTGACTACTGACGTCCCTTTAGAGAAGCAAAGCTTGTGCTGGTTGTCCACATTACTCCCATTTTCCTTGGGCCTATGCACTATAGATTCTTTCTCATAGGTTTTGGATTGTTCTGGATTGAAGCAGATGGTTCATATGGGCTGGCTTGCTACTTGTGTGGGTCTAGGCTTAAAGATAATCAAGTTCCATATCTGAAGCCATGTTTTCTGCAGGGCTTACAAGGAGGCCTTATTTCCTTCGTAAGTGTGCTGAGTACTGGCCACTAATTACTTATTAATGACCCGCTTCGTGCTGCAGCTTTACTGGCTGACCCAAGCTGCCTTCAGGGTCAGTGTTTTGGCCCTTGGAATTCTCTTCTGTGCGGCAGCGGAGGGAAGATGAGCACAAAACCAAACAAACAGAAACAGCCACAGTTTGATTACCGATTCAAGTGCAGTAGAAAATGTAGAGAGCACAGATAAGTTAAAAGGAAGAGGCTGTAGAAGCATCACATTAGTCTACATCACAGGGGACCTGCTGAATCTGTCATCTGCCTATTGCACATAACATAGCAGCTTGTGCAAGTTTCCAAGAACTTTTCTATCTTTCTCTTTGTAAAAACAGATTTATATTTTATTTTTCTATTTGTGTGTGTGTGTGTGTGTGTGTGTGTGTCTGTGTGTCTGTGTGAGTATATGCCACATGTGTGTAGGTGCCTACAGTGGCCAGAGGAGGGCATCTCCTGGAGCTGGAGTTACAGGCAGTTGTGAGTTGCCAAACATGAGTGCTGGGACATAAACTTGGGCCCTGTGGAAGAGCAGTAAGTACTCTTAACCACTGAACCATTTCTCCAGACCCCAATCTTTCCTTGTTTTTAAATGACAAGTTAGTTTGTCATTGTATAGAGGTTTTATGTATATCAGATTTCTGTTAGACAATGTAGACTGTTTCTAATTTTTTGATATAACACTTTGGGCTGAATACCCTATAGCTGTCTGTTACCAGTAACCTAAATCCTGGGAAAACAGTCTTCTCCTTTTCATTTGATTAGGTCTAAAGTGAAAACCGGTTTCTCTACCAGCATTTCTACTTCCATCATTTCTCTTGAGTGTCTAAGGAGGGAATATTATCAATATTTTATATCTAACTCCCTTTTAGAGCTTTGTGAGCCCCTCAACTACTTGGTACCATAGGCATTGATGACTCAAGCAGAAGTAAAATGTCTTTCAATAATTCAGATGGATTTTGCAATCAATGGATCTGGAGTGGCATTGTAAAGGTTTTCAGCAGTTGCTTGAGTTTCTGGGGAATTTGGTAAGATTTGGGCTTGCTGGGAGTTCTCTGTACATCTGAATATGGCCTTTTCTTTTTGCTTCAGTGAAAATACTTTCATTCTGCTCCCTGAGTCAAGCCTCTTTTGACAACCAGAACTCTAGAACAGGGAGGGCATTTCATCACGGAAACAGTAGTAGCCCTGCGTGTGATCCTGGAGGACCTCATGTTCTGCAATTTGGGTTTTAAAATTTTTAAATAAATGGTAAAGTTCTATGTAGGAATCCATCAGAGCCAATCAGGAGGATATGAACTGTGGTTAACTAGTTTGGTATCAGAGACCACATCAACAATAAAAAAGTTGCAAAATTATAATATCTTTTGACTCACGAATTCAATTTCTCGGAATTCTTTATTAAGTAAATGACCACAGAGCACCACACAGCTATTTTCAAGGACCTTTTTTTTATAGCATTGTAGTACTGGAATGGAGAAGGAGAGGGAAGCAAATAAAGCAACAGAAATGTACAATTACAGAGGCTTGGTTAAGAAAATCACAGTGAATCAGCGTGAGCAGGACAGAATGCTGAGGATCTTCTGAGGGGAGGCAGCAGCAGATGCGAAGTGCATAGCACGTTCTGTTCCAAATCCATTCAGTTGACGACTGTAACCTCAACAGGATTGTGCTAGCCGAAACTCCTCAGAAGCATTATCTTCCCCTTTCTTGTGACTCCATCTTTTTCTCTCTCCTCCTTCTTCATTACGATTCGAAGGACCCTCTAATTAGCTTACTCCAGTGGGTTTATAGAGACAGTAGTGGTGTCTTAGACAATGGTCTGCACTTTCAAGACAGAGATGGGTTGCGCCCCATTTCTTCTAACAAAGTGGAGAGTGGACTGATCTCTTTCACTGTCATGGCACTTTTAGCTTTATCACAGGGCATGTATCTTTGTTGCTTTAGCCAAGAGGATGCTCATATGATTTTGGGGTCTTAGAGAACTTAGTTGGGATATAGGTTAGAATGTTTGAAACCACAACTTGTCTGGGAAAAGCAGTATGGTTGCTAGTATCCTTTGGGACCGCCGTTCCCTGCAGCCACCCGAGGGACAAGTTGCTGGCGGTTTGCCCTTCCTCTGTCTTCTGATGCTTACTATGGAAGCATGGCCACGGAGTCTCCTTCATTGTGGGACTTTAAAAATATTTTATTTTTTATTTTTATTTTATGTGCATGAGTGTATTGCCTGCATGTATGTAAGCGCACCCATGCCATGCAATGCCTGGAGAGGTCAAAAGAGGCCTTTGAATCCCCTGTAACTGGAGTTACAGATGATTGTTAGCCACTACGTGGGTGGTGAGAACCACTCTCCAGTCCCACAGTGGGAATTTTTAAAAAGAGAAGATGCTGGGCTGAGACAGGAGCATCCCTGGGGTTTTCTGCCTAGCTTGCTTTTTGTGCTCCAGGCTAGTGAGAGGCCCTGTCTCTAAGAACAAGGTGGATGATTCCTAAGGAATGACACCTGGGGTTGACTTCTGGCCTGTACAGGCATGCACACGTGTTCATCTGCAAGCACATGCACACACCCATACAGTGAAGATGCTGCAGGAACAATTGGGAGAAACTGGTTGTGAGCAAAAAGCTCATTCTCAAATCCTTTTTCAATATCTACCACATCTCTCATTACCAGAGAGAGAGAGAGAGAGAGAGAGAGAGAGAGAGAGAGAGAGAGAGAGAATATGGAAGTGAAAGGGTCTTCATTGTGTTCCATAGGGAGAGGCAGCCGGTTGGGGCATCAGGGATGGAGGCAGACTGCTCCTGGAGAGGAATTGCACAAAGCTGGGACAGAGAAGGAGAGAAACAGCAGGATTCCCTGGACAGACATGTGGATCAACTCCAACATGCTTATTCTCGTTGGAAGAGTCAGTGCTTGTGTGGCTGGAGTCTAGAAAAATGCCATTCTGCATCAAAGATTTTTTTTTTTTGTCTTAATCCTTTGAGCTGCTGTAAATAAACTAGTAGGAAAAATGTATGTATGCATTAGTTAGCTTTTTGACACTGTAACAAATACTTGAGCAAACCAAATAGTAAAGGCAAGAAAGGTTTACTTTGATCAATTTTATAAATTCTAGACTGTGATTGGTTGAGCTCATTGCTTTGAGCCCTTGATGAGGCAGCATGCCACCGAGAAGTGTGTGGAGAAGCAAAGCTGTTCTCTCTGTCACCAGTAGGCAAAAGAGAGCCAGGAAATGGCTGGTGTCCCTCAGCTCACTTTGGGGGCAGCTGAAGTGGCCTAAGGATCTCTCATAGGGCCCTGCCTCTGAAAGCTTCCACCTGTTTCCAATGGCACCTTCATGTTTTAAAAATTAAATTTCATTTTATCAATAATAATAATAAAAATAATTGTTATTATTTGTATACATGAGCGAGCACACACATGTGCATGCCATAGTGCATATGTGGAGGTCAGAGGAAAACTTTGTGGAGTTGATTCTCTCCTTCCACTTTTATGTATGAGTATATTGGACTTGGCCTTTGTCCCAAAGAGTTTATCTGTGGCTTCCATTTTTATTTTCAAAAAGTTGAGAAAAAGAAACCTCCAAACTTCAGGTTCTGTTGGGACCAGCTCTCCTTAAGAGCAGTAATAAGGTTTTAATTGTTTACTGGGAAAAGTCTAGATATCACTGAAGCGCCTATTTTTAAAAATAAAATTTCATACGACTCCAGCATGTAATGAGAGGTAAGAAAGAAAACAAGCATGCAAGTAAAAACTGCTCAAATCTTCCCACCACTGTTATAACCTTTTGTGAATTTAGAACATTCCGGAACGAATAGCAACGTGAACACTGAGCAAAGTTCACCTGTGTCCTGGTGACTTTAGTCATCTCTCCCAGGACTTTTCATTTCTTTCCTACTCGCATGCCATCGCCCACACTTCCAGGATAAGGATAAATACAAGTTGTTAATTTTCGACGCTACGATTAAAAGAAAAAATAAAAATCCTTCTCTTTTAACACTAGAGGTCACTCTGCAACCGCAAATGGGAAAGCAGCACTTGCGGCTCCCCAAGGTCAGCACAGCTAATCTGTATAAATTGCTGAACCATGAGCCAAATTTGTACCTAATTATGGGTTGCTTTGATGCAGCCCCACTCTTATTAAAAGTTTCCCTCTTCCCTGCAGGACCGTGGGTGCTGGCCTCACACATTTCTCACCAGTCCTCCTGTTTGCTTGCTGATCAGTGGCACTTAGAGCTCTGCTCTCAGTTTGTAATGTTTGTTATTCAGATGAAGAGCATCCAACACTGGGTGTCAATGGTGAAGACTTGACTTGGGTCTTTTAAAAATGTTCTATTTTCAAAATATATTTTATTATTATTTTAATTTTATGTGTATGCGTATATTGCCTGCATGGATGTAAGTCAGAAGAGGGTGTCTGATCCCCTGGTACTGGAGTTACAGATGTGTTTTAGCTGCCATGTGGGTGCTGGGAATCGAACCTGGGTCCTCTGCAAGAGCAGTCAGTGCTATTAACCACTGAGCCATCTCTCCAGCCCCTAAAATATTTAATATTTTTACATTATGTTTGAGTGTACTGCCTGTCTGTGTATACATGCAACCTTATCATGCAATGACCTCAGAGGTCAGAAGAGGGTGTCTTATTCCCCTAGAACTAGAGTTAGAGATGGTTGTTAGCCAGCATGTGGGTGCTGGGTCCTCTGCAAGAGCAGCTAGTGCACTTAAACATTGAGTCATCTCTTTAGTCTCCAATAACTTGGTTTTTATCTGTTTCTGTGGATGGATAAAGACCACAGGAGGAGCACAGAGCAATTGTGGGAACAATTGCTAAATAGTGTCAGTCTCTTTCTTCTAAAAAAAATTTTTTTTATTGCCTGTATGTATGTGTACCTGCCTGCTTGTCTGTATGTGTGCCATGTGTGTGCAGGTGCCCACCGAGATGAGAAGAGACCACTGGGTACCCTGGAGCTGGCGTGACAGGCAGCTGTGAGCAGCCCCATGTGGGTACTGGGAACGGAATCCTAGTCTTCTTCAAGAGTTCTTAATGGCAAGTCATCTCTCCAGATCACAGAGCCCTGCCTTTTTTGTTGGAGAGGCACTGCACTATCTAAGCCTGCAATGTATGAAACAGAAGTTGTATCTATTGGGGAGCGGAACCCCTAAATGGCATATCAACTGGAAATTAGAAATCCTTACGCATCTTTCTCAGATATTGGTCTCCTTGGCTTAGTTACCCTTTCAAAGAAACAAATATTATTTCAGAGGATTGGAATTTTTGCCCATGCAGAAAATATATAACTGTAGGGAAAAAAACAAATTGCTTTTCCTTTCACCAGTGGCTTCTATTCAGAGGTGTTCTGTAACTAGCAGAGCATGAGAGGGGCCGGTCTGAGTCTGTCTTTCTCGGAGAGTTAAGCTCCCCCAAGAAATCATGTGGATGTGAACGCCTGTCTCTTTGTCACAGCGTGCTGAGCATAACTGAGAATTTACCGCAGAAACAGGGGATATCCCAGAAATGCCAGCTTTCTTCCCTTGAGGGCAGGCTCAGCTCAGGGTTGAATGCAGTGAGGAGGGCACTCTGCTGCTCTGCTCAGCTCCCAGCCCCTACAGGAGAGGATGATGTAGATAAGGATCTGAGATGGCCCCCTCTGGGTCTGATCCCTCACGGGATCCACATTTAGGAAGACTTTAAGCCGTCCGCAAGCCAGGCTGTTCCATCAGTGGGCAGAGGTTGGGTTGGATGTTCCGGGTGTTCTTTGCTTGGATTTGGAACACTCAAGGCAGCTGAGATCATTATTCTCAACAGTGAGATAACAAAAATCCGCTGTGGTCACTTATCTCCACACCCCTCTGCCAACCATTGATTTCCCATCTTGGTTTGCAAGGTGTTGAATGGAGCCGATCAATTGAACAACACTGTTGTGCTTCCAACATTCCCATAATCTATACTATCTGTGGGCTCGCTTCCCAATGTCCTCATTTGACCCAGCCACAGCCTCCTTTGATTGGAGAAATGAAAGGAGACATCGGAAAATCTTTATTAAGGAGAACGTGCCAGCTTTCCCCACCGGGCCCCCTCCCAGCTAGCTCCTGTATGCTATTAATGTACGTGCTTGCATCCCCCCACCTCGCTTGGATTTAAATTAAAAGACCGAATTAGTCTTCTGTTTTCCAGCAGTCTGCAAAAAACATTATTTAGGGAAGAACTGTTTAGAAAGCAGGTTTTTACTTAATAAAGAATGATCAATTGAATTGATTAACCATGAACACAGTCCCGCCGAGTCTGTGGGTGGCGCATGTTGTTGATAATTGCGGTTCACAAGTACAAGACTATTAAATGACTGCTGTAGCCTACTTCCGGCTCCTTCATTTAATAGAACGAGGTCAAGGGTGGAGGTGCGGAGCAGGTGTGAGAGATTGTTGATGGCACTTTTTGGGTTAGGACCGTGCCTGAATCAGCTTTTGGCAGTATTTCACAATATCTAAATCTCGCACCGGCTTAAAAAAAAAAATCACGTAGCAATGCTGGCTTTGTGGTTTCACATAAACCTTCAGGTTTGGAGCTGACTGCGCATCACAACTGGTGCTTTGTGCTGTGCAAGGCTTGTTACCACTCGTGTTCTCTGTTCATTACAGGTGAAGGTGGAAACCTGAAGAGGCTGTCCTGGCGGCTTTAGCTACCTCTGAACGCGGGGGAGAAGGAGGATGGCCGCGAGGCTGGTTCTCCTGCAAAGCCCCAGCGGGCCTGCAGCTTGTAGCGCGCACCGCCTGGAGCAGCCCGCTTTTGAGCGCTGGTCCCCAGGGTTGGACTCACAGCCCTCGGGACAGGCTTTGCCTGCACCCTGAGAATCCTGTGCTGCTTCCGCTCATTTTAGGCATGTTTCTGGGTTTCTCTTGGCATATAGTTTGTTAAGGGTTCAGAACAGTGGCGCAGCATGTTTGACGCGGCTAGTATAGACCTGCTTAGTAACAGATGCTGGAGGCAGGTTTATTTACGTGGGTTAGAAAGTCCTTCGTACCCTCAGCATCTTTCCTGGGTAACTGAGAGCCGGCTAGGTGACTGACGTTGTCTTGGCTGCGTGGGCTCATGCGCCCTCTGGTGGCACATACGCGTACTCCGTGGACGTCAAGCCCTAAGGACATCAAGGCTCTGGACCTCCACCGGGAACTACTGGCTAGCACTGTCTTTCCAGGGTTCAGTGTGGGTGAACAGGCCTTGGTGTTTTCCTCAAGCTCCACAGGAGATTCTGTTGTCCAACCTGACTGGAGAAACTGATATAAGCCAAGGAAAGACGGCCCCGCGTGGTAGATGGGAAGTCATATGTGCTTGGAATAGATTTATTACTTATGTGTTTATGATTTCATAATTATTTGCTCATGGGTAGTTCCAACCTGTAAATTACCAGTTCTGTCCTGACAGCCACTTCCAGTTCTTTCTTTGCTTCTCATTTTCTGCTAAGGAGATGGAGGAAGCAAAATAAGCCTGTAACTTGCCTGTCTATCTTGATGCAGGGTGGCCATGTGACAAAGAACTAGCCAAAATAACGTAAGAGAAGTCCATTGTTGTGTATTTTGGGGGTATCCCTCTCTGTCTATGCTAAAGGGATTGATGTGAAAGATTGCCACCCACCTCTTTCTTCTCGCTTTGAATGTAAATGTGATGCTTTGAACTTAGGTAGCGGTCATGAAACCACAAGGGTGCAGTTAAGAGAAAAAGAGCTCAAACCTAGCTCAAAAATCCCATCTCAAACAGGGCAAGCGAGTCCCTAAAGTAACCTGCCTTTAGACTTTGTATTATGGAGGAAAGTAAGCCCTTATTTGTTTATGTCACTGGTATGTGGCTTGATACTTAAAGTCAAACAATTCATATCAAAAATGCTTTCAAATTAAACATCATGATGAAATTCTAGAAGAAAATCGAGAAGAAAAATAAATTTCAGGGCTGGAGAGATGGCTCAGCAGTAAGAGCACTCTTGTAGAGGACCCATATGGTGGCTAACAACCATCTGTAACTCCAGTTCCAGGGGAATCTGATGTCCTCTTCTGACCTCTATGGGCATTGCACAACATGGGTGCACTTACACACACGCAGATAATACACTCATACACATGAAATAAAAATAATAAAAGAAAAAAAGAAAAATAAATTTCATTAGAGTAATGTAGCCAGGCTCTGGGGTTTCACATATATCAACAGTATCAGAGTAATTGGTGTTATTGCAGCCGTTTTAGTTGAGAAAATAGATTGAACACTTTTCTTCTGTTCAAACACACAACTTAACTTGAAGAGCCAATAATGAAATGTAACATCTGAGTCTCCAGTGGGTTTTATCCATCTCCAGAGACCACACTCCTTCTGAGCACTGTTTCCCTGCTCCACATGATTGTCCAGGAAAGATGCTGTGGGCCAATATTGCTGGGGAGGCATGCTAATCCAGGTAAGCCACTGTCGCCGGGAGGAAGTGTTAGGGGAGGCCATGGTGCAACTCACCAACCTCAGGGAGACTCTGGCACGACTGTGCCCAAAGCCTGAGTTGCCTCCTGACTCCTGACATGCATAGTGGGACACTGGTAGCTCTGAGAGCACTCAGCTGGCCAGGTCATGAGACTAGTCTGTTATATACAGCTCTTGGAGCTAGGCCTAAGATCAGAACCTGGAGAGGAGGGGAAGGGAAGGCCCTGGCCAACTTCCCCAGGAAGGATGTTAACTTTGGATGATCAAAGACTGGGAACCCAGTAGCACAGGCTCTGATATAAGAAGCAGCTTCCCTCTCCAAGTCCTCACTGTGAGTGTTTAATGGAGAGGGACAGAGGGCTGATCCCATAATCTTCCTGACACTCACACGTTATCCTCCATGCACGGTGTAAAGTCACACGCTGTAAAAGTGTGCACCTCTTCACAGATGATGGGTCAGTTATGCTCTATAAATCCTAGATCTTCACACCACTTCGTTTGACAGACCCCCTTCCTCCAGCTCTGGCATTCTATGTCCAGGTAGGTGTGGATCCTGGAAAACTCAGTCCCAGAGGACAGGGGTACCTAGAAAAGGCCTCCAGGTGGACCCACGGCAGTATACTCAGCTTTCCATTCCCTCTGTGGGGCCCCTGTTTTCCTGTCTGAGGGAGAGCTGCAGACCCCTGCCTCAAGTCCCCTGAGTCATTGACTCCCACCTTCCTCGGTTGGATAGATCATTAAGGGAATTGGTTTACAAGGCTCTTGCTGAGCTGCTGGCTGTGGGAGAGAGAGTAAACAGACGTTAGATAGAGCTGTAACATATGATGCTCTATCCAATGTTTAATGAGGCCAGTAAAAGCAGGGAAGCAAGATTAGTCGCAGATAAATGAGCACGCCTAGTGCAGAATCGAGAGTTGACTGTATTTTATTTGATTTAGTCCTAGAAACAGCAGATGTTGTGTCATTTATGGTAAAGCAGTTCTGACTACTCTTTTCACTGAATTCATTTCATTCACAGAAATGGATTAAAAAATTATTTCATTCCCATGAATATAAAAGTCATATAATTTCCTGTGGAAAATATATAAGAGAATAAAATGGAGAATTAAAATGACCAGAAATTCCAATACATTAATAATCCATAAAAATAGATCAAGTTTTCCAGTTCTTAGCAGTTACCAGGTCTCCTCTAGAGCCTGTTAGCACGTAAGTCAAACTCTCAGTGAAGTAGAGACAACCAACAACTGCTTGCTTGATATGAAGAAGCCGAAGCACAAGGAAGTTCAATAACTCACTTGAGTGTCAACTGCTTAGAAGCAGTAGAGTCAGAATTTGACTTTGATTGCTTGGCTCTGGAACCTGAGTCTTTAACCACAAAACTTTGTTGTCTCTGAGGGAAACCATTGGTAACAGTTTGCTTTCTTTAACTGAAAATGTGTACAAATATCACATACTAAGGGACAAAGTTCAGATGATTCTCTATTTTGATTGACAGATTCAGTTATCTAGCCTCTTTTCTACTGTGCATGTCCATTCCCATAATGCTTCTAATTCTAGTTATATCTATGCCCAGTTATGCAGTGACATAAGATGGTAAGTTGTTTTTTTCCTAAAAATTCATTTTGAGGACATGGTTTGCCTTATTGCACATGTACTCCAAACCAGCCTAGGCTGGATAGGTCTTTTTATTCTTGTACCTGTACATAATCAGAGTGGGAGTGGATGGAATCTAACGTTAATGGTCATTAAGGGGAAGAGAAACTTATTCCAATGTTCAGGGAGGGGTGCATAGAGCTTGATGTAGGTGGGGATACTAAGTTGTCAATAGGTTGCTAGATGCATTGTTCAGAAAGGTATGAGGGCATAGCCCAAGCCAAATGCAGACTTAGCTTTTAAATTATTCCTTATGTTTGTCTGCTTCAGCTCTCTCTATAATTAACACAAATGTTTAAATTTTGTGAATAAGGATGAGTATAATCCCTTTGTCCTCCCTCCTGTGTGCATGTGTGTGTGTGTGTGTGTGTGTGTGTGTGTGTGTGTGTATGTGTGTGTGTGTGTTGGTATTTTGAGAGAGGGTCTTGATATCTAGCCCAGGTTGGCTTCAAGCTTGCTCTCAAAGTTGCTATAATCCCAGAATGCTGGGATTATAGGCATGTACTACCACACACAGCTTTGTACTTGCTTTTCTGTCCTTCTATCTTCTGCCATGAGATGAATCAGCAAGAAGGAAGCAGTGGAAAGTCCTTCTCCACGTGTAGACTCCTCAGCTTTGGCCCTCCTATCGCCCAGAGCAGTAATAATAAATCTCTGTTTTTTTGGTAAAGTACTTGGTCTTTGGTGGTCTGATGTTGTAAGTATCACAGTGGACTAAGATGTGGAGATATGCTGGAATACTTTTTCAACTAATGTCCTAGCCTCATCCTTTGTGTCTCCACAGCATAGTTTTTCTCCTGGACACTGAGCAGGAGAAGGGTCATTCTCTGACCTGTGATCACCGAATGTCTTCTTGAGCTGGCATTGTAGAGGGAGGGCCCTATCCTCACCTTCTACTCAGCTGGAGTGTGTGACTGGTACTCTGCAGGCTCCTGCAGCTCCCCTGATGTCTTTCCTCACCCTCAGCTTTGACACTTGCCCCAGATATCTTCTCCGGAGACTGACATAGATACTCACGCTGGCAGATATGACTGTAGAGTCCATGCTTGGGAACATCAAGAATGGCTGATCCTGTGTTGTGCTCTCATTTTATAGACAAGGAAGGGGGCCGAGACATGAGCATGTTAGTGACGTGCTGTGGGCCACAATTCTAATAAGCAATAGACTTAAGATTTGAACTTGAGGCTGTTTAAGTTTCAAGACCTTGTGATATTGAGGAGTGAAGTTCAGTAGTGCAAGTCAGGGTTCTGGAGTGGGCTCAACCGTCCTGGTTCCCATAGTCCATGGGGTACAATGGGGGCAGGTGGGTGGCAGGGCAGGTGCTTCCTGGCTGCTTTTCCTGGGCTGGGGGATCCTGAGGGTCTTTGCAGGAAGGAGAGGACCCTCATGTGCATCAGCTCCCAGGAGTGGATGGGCATTCAGAATGATTCCTTCTGCGTGGCACTTCAGTCTGCTGCATCTGGTGGCAAGAATCTCACTTTACTTCTAATTAAGAAGTGACTATGTGATATTGTCATTTTCCTTTCAGAATGGTTGCCACTATATTATCAATTTCAAACAAAGAATCCAAGAGCTTCTATCTTGGATCATCTGTTTATTGCTTGTGAGCCCTTTCTACTTATCAGGCCTTGCTTATCTATTTATCTATCTATCATTTATCTATCTTTCTATGTATCTATATCTGTCTTCTATAATCTGTCTATGTATCTATATATCTATGTATCTATATCTGTCTTCTATAATCTGTCTATGTATCTATATATCTATGTATCTGTGTATGTATATATGTATCTATCATTTATCTATTTCTATGTATCTATGATCTATCTTCTATCATCTATGTATGTATGCATTTATGTATGTAACTATTTATCTATCTTTGTAGTTTTGGGGATCAAACCATGGGCCTTGTCCATTCAAGGCAAACATTGTATCACTGAGCTATAATCACAGCCCTTAGGTTTTTCAAGACAGGATCTCACCATGTAGCCCAGGTTAGTCTTGAACTCAAGATCATCCTGCTTTAGCCTCCTGAGTGGTACAGGAGTATGCCACAACACCCAGTCAAAGGCTTGTTCTTGGCACTGTGAACCCAGAGGTGACGAGGAGAAATATTCCTCAAAGGATGTCCCAGTTTTGGAAGGAAGACCTGGAGCTACTAAGTGAGGCAGAATGGTAGTGGCTTTAGGAGGAAAATTCTGCGGGCATGAGAAAAGTGAAAATCTACCAACTGCACGTAAGAGAAATGACTTCCAACAAATGTAGTGTGACTGTGGGAAGACTCCCGGGGAAGTTTTCTGAAAACTAACAGTTAACTAAATGAATGATTAAATCAGCCCTCACCTCAACAATGAATATCAAAAAGTTTACATCAAAATTGACTGACTGTAAAACAGTAGGCGCACTTTAGTTTCTTTTGGCCACACAGCTAAGACGAGGAGGGAAGGAAAGGAGGTCACGCCAGCTTGACATCAATCCTACTGATATTTTCCTGGGAAGTGTGCCAGAACAACACTTCTTTAAAAAACACTTTTATTGATTCTTTGAGGATTTCATACAATGTGTTTTGCTCATATTCAGGCCCCTTCCCCTAGCTGCAGCCCACTACACTCCCTCCCTCCGGATTTCATGTCCTCTATTAAGATTCCCCCTATTGAGTCTGATTTGTGTCTGCCGAGTGCCTCAGTCCCCAGTAACGTTAGGTGAGGAGAAAAGCAAACTGCTTATGGAAGTGGTTTCTGCGTTCTCCCCTCTTAAGTAACTGTGTTGTCAAGGCTGTGCTCACTTACTTCTCTGTGTCACCCCTTTGGTTTGGTTTTATGTCTGGATTTTCTAAGTATCTGTTCACTTCTTTTGTGATTTCTGACATTCTTTGGAATAGAGTTTATATTTTCTTACTTTGACTCTCTCCTTTACCAGTTCTCACAGAGGCAGGCCCTAGTGTGCTGTATTATCCAGAAGCTACAAATTCTTCTTATTAAAAAAGACAACCCATTGACCCCAGAGCATCTTGTGTTTGCTGATTGTCTACTGTATAGATGTATGGGTTGGGCAGTGCTCTGAGAGACATGATCTCACACATATCTCTCTTCTGTCTGAGAGTTCCAAAAGGTTTAAAAGGCTTCTCATGACTCTCCATGCTGAAGACACGCACTTTTTTGGGAAACCATGTCAATCCACACAGCTTGCAGCCCTACAATGCAGGAGAGCCCCTGTGTCATTATATGTCCTTCTCAACCACAGAGATATGTTCTGTTTAGGAACACAGACTAATGGGCAACATTAAATGTGTAAGCAGAGGAAGAAGGAGAAGACACAGGCAGCAGTGAAATTCTGCGAGGTTTCCTATGCAGAGCCAAGGCACCATGGCCATGGCCTGGGGTTGTGGGGCTCCTGAGATGAAGCTTCTCTCCATGGGAAAAGAGCCAGGATCCCCATAATGTGCTGAAACATTCAAGTTGGTGATCTGTGGAGTCTTCTGCTCCTTCTCCACCAAGCACAAGCCCCCAAGAAATATCCTGAGCCCACAAGGCCACATGTTGTCAGTCTCTGATCTCTTCTGATTTATCCTCTGTCCAGGTAGGTCCTCTGCAGATAATAGAATTCAGAGCTCTGGAATCTCTGTCTTCAGATTTCTGCAAAAAGTTTCAGCTTTTAGTCCAAATGGGACTGTAAAAAGCATAAGTATTTTCGGCTGGAGATGTATCTCAGTTGAGAAAGTGCTTGCCTAGCATGCATGAAGCCCCACGTTCCATCCCCAGCACTGCATGGACCAGATGTGGTGATACATACATATCAGTCCTGTACTCAAGAGGTGGAGATAAGAGGATCAGGAGTTCAGGGTCATTCTCAGCTACGTAGTCAGTTCAAGGCCAGCCTGGAATACCTGAAACCCTGCTCCAATTTTTAAAAATCAAATAGAGTAATTATTTTAAGAAGTGTTGTTTTCCAAAAATCAGTAGCTTTCTGACATATTACCAACAAATATACCAAGAAATCAGAGAAATAATCTCATTCACAATAGTCTTGAAAAATCATAAAATATCTTGGAATAAATATAACCAAGGAAGTGAAAGATTTATATAATGAAAACTTTAAGACATTGAAGAAAGAAATTGAAGAAGATTCCAGAAGATGGAGACACTTCCATGTTCATGAATCAGTAAGATTAATATTGTGAAGCTGCTCATTCTACCATGAATCAGTAGGATTAATATCAACCATCCTATAGAAAGCAATTTACAGATTCTACACACTCCCCACTAAAATTTTGACACAATTCTTCACAGAAATTGAAAAAATAATTTCAAATTTCATATGGAAACATAAAAATATAGTCAAATGCCAAACAATACTAACAACAGAAGAAGAGATGGAGGTATCACCATTCCTAATTTTAGTTATACTACAGGGATATAGGAATAAAAATAGCATGGTACTGACATAAATAGAGAGACACTGATCAGGAACATTAGAATTACATCAGCTCTTCTATCAGCAAAAGGCTGATAGAGAAATAAGGGCATTACAGAGCAAGTACAAATGAAGGCAGTTCATGACCAGGAAGCTAGCACTACAGAAGAACCTTAAAGAAATACTATGCACAGAGGAGGAAGAAAGACTGCCTCAATCATGAGACCACAGGAAAAATAAGTTTCTTGAGAGGAATGGATGAAAAAAGGAGAGCTAGGCTGAAATTCACCATACCCAACACAGAAGTCAGCAAATCTGCAATATCTTACTGGAGAGAATGTAAAGAACAAACAATCATCCAACCATCCACCAAAACAACCAACAAAAATCATAGGAATCAGTAAATATCTTCCAATCATAGCTTTAAATGTAAATGGATTCAACTCAGTAATAAAGACAAACAGGTTTAGCAAGTAGATTAAAAAATGAATACCAATATCTGTTGTCTCTAAGAAGGGTACCTCATGGTTCATGACACCCCAGACAAAGTCAAAGAGTGGAAAAAAGATCTCTTAGGTGAAGAGAAACTGAAAGAAGCTGGCATAGTCATTCTGATTTCTTATAAAGTAGATTTCAAACCATCATTGGTCAGAAGAGATAAAGCTACTACATATTAATAAAAGGAAGCTCACCAAGAAGAGACAACAGTTGTGAACATATATGCACCAAATGTGGGGCTCCCAATTTCATAAAACAAGTGCTAATGGATGTAAAAGTTCAAATAGGTCCTGATACAGTAATAGTAGGTGATTTAATATCACTGACCCAGTTTCATTTCTGTTGCTGTGATAAAACACTGACCAGAAACATCTTAGGGGAGGAAATAGGTTATTTGGCTTGCGATTCCAGGCCATAGTCCATCACTGAGGGAAGTTAGGGCAGGAACTCTGGACAGGAACTTAAAGGTAGATATGCTTGCTATTCTATATAGCATTATTTCTGATTACACAGCAAAGTATAACAGGAACCATGGAGGATGCTGTTTGCTAGCTTGCTCCCTGCCTGGATTATCCTCACCTAGCTTTGTTGTATAGTTCTGGACCACCTGCCTGGGGATGGTGTTACCCACAATAGGCATCAATTAAAACAATCTTTCACATCCATGACCACAGGCTAATCTAATCTAGGAAAATCCTCAGTTGAGACTTTCCTCTTGAAGAACTCTTAGGTAGTGTTATGTTGAGGGTAAAAGCTAACCAGGATACTGCATTCCTTGTTAACTTGACACAAAAATGTGTCATTATTTTAAAAAATGATGGGGTTTCCCTGTAGTTCCAACTGGCCTGGAATTCAAGATGTAGACTATGTTGGGCTCTGTCTCACAGAGATCCACCTGCTTCTGCCTCCCCAGTGCTGAGATTAAAGGCATGATCCACTACACCTGCAGCATACAACTTAAATCATAATGTTTCATTCCTTGTCCACAAGAATTCTATTACATAAAACACAGTCTTTATTTTACTTTTAAAGATTTGTTTTATTTATATGTATGCATGTGTACCTGAATGCATGTATGTGGGTAGTCTTTTGGCTCCAAAAGGCTTGGGAAATCCCACCTCTCCAGCTCTGTTGTCCTCAGCATATACAATTTGTCTTATAGGTTTAGGCTGACTCCATTTCATATTTGCCACTGCCCTTGGCAGACACCCAGTGGTCCCGACAGTGCCATTATCCTGGGATTTCCATTGCAGCAGAGGTTTGCTCAGGTTGGCCTCCAGTGTAATACATAGCCTGGTCTTGGAGCAGCCTCTATATGCTGACCTGGAGGACACACTTTCCTTTTGTTACAATGAAGCATGGATTGTACTCAATGGTACTAATTTCTCATTAGTCACAGCTGAGTCTTAGCTTTTGGCTTGACCAGAACTCTATTGTCTCAGTGAAGTGCAAAAGGTTTCACTTTACTGGGATCTGATCTCATTGACAATCACAGCTGCTTCTTGAACTCCAGCATGATTTGTACACACAGATCCACAGCCAAAATAGCTGTGAGTAGCTCCTAGTCCTATTTCCCAGCAAAATCTTTGTTTCTTCCTAAAGTATGAGATTACAGGGTCACATCTGTGGGATTTATGAGGTAGAAAATGCAGTGTTGTACCTGAGAATTGGTAAAGGTACCAGTTTGACTTTGAGGCTACTGAGGGCAGACAACCTGGCAGCTGTTAGAAATTCAAGTTTGAGGTATTGGAAGCCAGAGACAGAGTTTCTGGCAGATGATCTGAGTCCTGAGCAGCATGTGGGTGATGCCCTTGATGTGAGAATCATAAGAGGAGGTAAAGAATGGAATCCTAGCATTTCTCAGTGTCTCATGGGTGGTGGGGGCAAACGGGCTCCCTGAAGGTGATTGGGAAGGTGTGGCTGTGGAGACTGAAGGAGAATCAGAGGGAACTGGGACCATGGACACTAATGAAAAAATGATGGTGGCCACTAGTGACAAATTTGTTTGCTTTTCACGATGGAACTGGAATAGGGAGTTTTCAGTGCATCTCGTAGCCAGTCAATGGAAGACTGAGAACATGGCCAGAATTAGTAGCACCCCTTGGGGACAAATCTGTTAGCCAAGCCTTTCTTCTTAGACTCATTTTGCAGTGTTTTAGGTTCATTTGCTATTGCTGTGATAAAATACCCCAACTAAAGAAACTTAAGGAAGGAAAAGTTCACAGTTTTTGGCTATAGTCCATCATTGCATGGAAGTCAAAGAGGCAGGAACTTGAATCAGCTAGACACGTTACATTCACAGCCAGAAGCAGATAGCAGTGAATTTAATGCATTCATGTTGATGCTTCCTTCCTTCTCTTCACTTACCTAGTCCAGGGTTCCCAACCTGAGAGCATAGGGCCACCCACTGGGAGTCGGTCTTCCCACTTCAGTCAGGGCAAGCAAGGTAATCTACTCTCACAGACATTCCTAGAGGCCCTTCTCTGGTGATTCTAGAATCGTGTCAAGTTGACAATTAAAACCAACCATCATATACAGTTTCTTTAAGAATCATATCAGCAAGACTAGACATTTAAAAATACTAGATTAAGGTCTCAGGGGTACCTTACCTGCATGGATGAGGACCTAAGTTCAATCCCTAAGACCACAAAAGAAAAAAAATAGATCAATATACGTTTACTTTTTTCATTAGATGGAGTATGAACCTAGAGGAAATTTGGAAAATACGGGAGAGGAAAAATCATTAGTCATAATCCCTGTCTTTCAAGCTCATCTCTACTAGTATTTTATGTGACATTGGTGACTATTTTTATTTATATTCTGATTCAAAAATGCTAATATTAAAACCAATTATTCAGGCTTTTCAATTTCCTCAATAATCCCTTCTTATAATCATACAAAAATTTCATTAAGGATGTGCTAGGGACATTGTTTGGTTTATCAAGCACCTGCTGTGAAAACATGAGGATCTGAGTTTGGGTCCCCAGCACTCATATAAAAAGCTGGGTTTGGGGGTACATGACTGTAGTTCCTGTGCTGGAGGGATGGAGAGAGGAGGCTCCTTGGAGGCTTTCTGACCATCCAGTCTAACTGAATCTGTGAACTCTAGGTCCAGTGAGGAAAAAAAGATGAAGAGAAAACGACCCAACATTGACCTTTGACCTTCACACATAAGTACACAGGCACCTGCACACACACACACATGCATGCACACACATGGTATGAATGGGCCACTTACTAACTTGAATTTTCTTCTGTTTCTAGTACTTAGTTTTCTCTGTTGTCACTGCTGTTGGATATAGCTTCAGCCCACTGTATCAAAAGTTCTTTTGAATTTAAGACTGTTTCCTCATGAAAGTGTCACAATCAATATTTTTTGGTGGCCTTACTATATGCTGCCAAATTACTTCATGTGAGAGTTGTTCAAATAATTACCTTATGAATGTGCAAATAGTGATGTTTACCTTTTAATTTGCATACCTTCCTTGGTGGCATTACTCAGTGGAAGGAGATGGGGGTCAGAAGCCATTGGCTGCCCACAATATGACTGCCCCCTGGAGTCTGTGACGTGACTTTGCAATGCTAACAGCTAACAAGGCAGGTGAAGAAAAGCCCTCGTGAATGGCAGTGGAAACTTCACTGTCAAAAGGCAGAACCTGCAAAGGTAAGAGAGGCCAAAAGGAGGCTGAGAGGCTAAGGGTGTGGGTGGGTTGGACAAAGAAATCTTGACCGCATAGAACCACGAGAGGGCGACAAGAGTGTGGAGCAGTGAAGGAAAGGAATGTACTGGGAACCCCAAATGTGAGCTGGCACCTTCCTTACCTCCAGAAAATTCACCCTTGGGAGTCCCCATTGAGGCTTACTGAGGGATTAGTTTTAGTATGATTGAGGCGCTCACAAGATGCTCCAGGGAGTAGATGAAATCTAAAGGGGACTCTCCTGGTCCCGACTTTGTGCCTGTGGAGTTGGATGGCAGCTAGACCAACCAGGCTGCTGCTGAGCCCAGGCTTTGTCTTGAATCCCAGAGACACATACTGCTAAACCAGAGTGGAGTTACAAGCCACTCATCTGCACGATTGTTCTTTCTTTAGCTCACAGCTGTCCTTAGAAAGGCAGTGGTAAGAGAACTAAGGGAATGGGACTGAGCTGAACAGTGGAGTCCAGGAGACAGGATGAGAGGATGAGAGCGGAAAGTTGCATTGTCAAGAATAAAAAGGGAAACCGACGTCACCCTCCTTGTCCTGGGTTACCTGCCTCAATACTACTTTTAAGTGCTTGTACCTTCTGTTTGTCTGTCTCTGTGTTTTGGGAGGTTCTGATAAGGACTTAGGGTTCCAAGGGTGCGAAGAGATGAACAAGGTGCAGATGAACAGTCACAACTTTCCAGAGGAAAGTTAAGACAGTGAGTTGCTCATTAACGAAAGAAACATGCCGTGGCAGACACCTTTATTTTTGTTTAGTCTTTTTACTGGATTGGCATGCAAAGGGTCATGCGATAGGGGAGAGAGCCCTGCCTTCTTTCAACTTGCTCAATTTGTGATCATAATTACCTGCAAGTGTTATTATAGGAAAGGCAAATGGTATTTTTAGCCATGGTCTTGAAGAGTCAGTTAATTTTTGATTTTGACCAGAACTACTATGTTAATTAGTTTGTCTTTCTCTCTTTCTCTCTCTCTCTCTCTTTCTCTCTTCTTCCTCCCTTCCTGGAAGTTTCTTACCCAGCAATGAGCTGCTCATGACTGCTGCTTCTGTGCCTTTGAATAATGAGAGGACACCATGTGCCAGCCACATCAGGGCTGCTGTATTAGTAAGGCTACTTTCCTGTCCATTTATCATCAATTAAAGGTGTGCTAGTTTATAAAGTAACCCCACCTTCAGCCCGGCTGCCCAGAACGGCTCCTCATTTATTTTCTGCGTGGTTTTGGATGGAGTTAGATCCACCTTACAGCTCAGAGGTGACAGGCAGCATGAAAAAGTACACTAATTGAGACATCTCCGGGGAAAAATATAAGAAAACTGAAACAGTAATTAGAATAAGGCCATTTTTAAGCTGGATAAGGAAAATCGAATGGAGGTGTAGCGCACAGTCTGTTTATTACAAATGGGGATGAAAAGACCTGGAGGAGGGTGGGAGGCACAAATGGATGCTGTAGGAGAAGGTGTCCTTTTAACACTTCGTGGAAAGAGAAGAGGCTAACAGAAGCACAGCGCCAGGGGCATGGATGTTTAGGAAGGGCAGCTACAAGACAAAGACAAGCCAATAAGGATGCCCACCAGAAGCCTGCAAGGGCTTAAATGGAGCCTGATGTTTCGGGGAGAGAAATATGCTGGTCTTGAATAGGGAATGTGATTTTAAAATTGAGATGTAGTTTCTAGAGCTTGAGCCCTTTGTGTGAAGTGGTGAGAGAAATGTGGGGGGATTCCTGTGATTTGCAAACGGGGTCTTTTCTTCAGCATCTGGTCCACTGTTTTCATTTTTATGCTCTGGAACCTTCATCTCTGCAGAGTTCCTTAAATGGCAGTGGTCTTGAGTGATGAGCTCCATTTTTTAGCTTAGTAGTCTAAAGCTGGCAGTTATTGTCTATCACAGGGGGAAGCTTTGAGAACATTGCTGGGGGCTCTCTTTGTCTAGCCCATGAGGCTAAGAGCCATGGGATGGAGAACCATGGAACCTCAAGTTTGAAAGACGAAGAAAATATGTAGCCTTGTCAACCAGGGATATGTCTTAAGTGACTGGAAGAGTGGGATTGAATGCCTGAAGTGACAGGGACTCTGAGGAGATATGCTGTCACCTCTCTACAGAGCACACCCTCTCTTGTTATCTAAGAGTTCTTCAGATGTTTGTGTCCGGAGTCCATGACTGCTTTGTCTTGTTCCCACCAAAAGTGTGCCCATCCTGGGAGGATGTGGTTTTAGTTCCTTCCCTCTTTGATAATCATCTTGCGTAGTGTGGCAACCATGCAGGTGTGTGGTCTGCCACAAGAAGTGAATGACTGTCACTTTCTTTGTCTCGGTCATATACCTCTTTGAATATGTATCAAGAGCTTCTTGTTTTCTTTTTCAAATGTATCATATTAACCATCACTATTACTTTATATTTCCTATTAGTGGAGTCCTCAGATGTTCTGGGTACTGGGAACAGAAGGAAGGGCAAGACAGATGTGGATCAGGCCCCTATGAAGCACACGATGTGTTGAGAAAGACCCACCCAGGCAGAAGAACCACAGTGATGCCGATAGGGAAGGAGGGGCCGAGACAGCGATGGCATTGAAGAACTTGGGAGAGTGACAGGATCATAGACATGGCTCACGCCTGGTTCAGTGGTTGTAAAGTCTCCTGGAGAAGCCAAGTCCTGCAGCCTGTGTAGTTGACTGTTGAAGCAGGGCTGGAAAGCAAAGTATCCTGAGCATTCTGAGAGAATAGCAGGCACAAAGGCCCAGAACGAGGAAGAGTGTGATGTCTAGCAGGTGGATAGGTAGCTTAGACAGAAGCTACTGGCTCAGAGACAGAGACAGGTGGAGGCTAGGATGAGGCCAGAGATGGAGTCAGTCTGTTCCTGGGAGGAGACAGAGATGGCTCTAGAATGGAGTTCTACCTTCTGCCCAAGCCTAGTGAGGTCCCTTTGAGAAGGAAATGGCCAAATTTGATTTTCAGCTCACTAATGGCAGAACCCCTTTGTCTTTTCCACATGTCCTCCTAGGAAATCCTCCTCTCCCTGCTGCCTTCCTGTGACTGCATCTGGCTTCCCACATTCTGGTGAAGAGCTTGCTTGCTACTTTGGTGTGTGTGATCATGGCACCTATAGACAAGTGTGCACTTGTATATGGATCCTGTCCCCTGGCACAGTCTCTTCCTCTAAGCCCTATTCAGTTTGTAACACCTGTCTGTGCTGCTTCATTCCCCTTGCTGAGGCTTTTGAACTTGATAAGGCCCTATGGATATTCCCTATAGATTGTCCTGGTGACCTAGATCCATTCATGATCTAGGTTGCTTTCTTGTTGAAACCTTACTTTATTCTTCCTCATTATAATTAAATGCCTATCAGATGTCCCCTTGCCATCATCTTGTAGGGTACAGATAAGGAAGAAGCCCCCCATTATTGTATTTGCTTTCTGTCACTGTAACAAATATCTGGTAAACTTGTAAAGAGACAAAGCTTACTTTACTTAACAGCTTTAAAGTTCTCAAACCTTGGTTTCTGAGCCCTGTTGCTTTGAGCAGGCATTACATCATTTGTAAGATCACATGGTAGAGCAAAACTGATCACCAGATGCTGGGAAGAGAAAGAGAGAAATGTGGGAATGATATCCTTTGAGGGCACAACTCTTTAGTCTTGAGCATGTCCTACGAGGCTCTACCTCTTAAGGTTCTGTCACCTCCAAATAGGAAGACTTTAGCACATGGGCCTTTGCTGGACATTTACAATCTAAACTATAGCAGTTACTTGACCATTCCAAAGTTAGCTGGAGTGTGTGCACTGAGCTTCAGGACTGTTCCTGCTGAGTCAGCTAATCTTTGCACTGGGACTTCTTTGATCTGTCTTGTAAAAAGACACTTTTCCCCCATAGTTCAATGATGGAGGTCAAGGTGACTTGTGATCACCTTCCGGGGAGGGCTCTCATTTGAGTTATAGATTATTCACATGGAGTCAGGAAGCTCTTTGAAGTTTCTTTCATAAGGGCACTAATCTCATACATGATGGCCCTTAGTATCATGCCTCAATTTTCTCCAAAGCCCCCTCTTCTAATACCATGGTCTTGGGTTTAAACTTTTGGCATTTGAGTTTTTCGAGACACTGGCATTCACTTCAACCCACTGTAGACCCTCTGCACTATCCTTTCCACGATTTTGAGTTTGAGACAAAGATCATTTCTTATGATTTTCTGACTGAGTCTTAGTTAGGAGTGAATAGGTCCAAGTGACCCTAGTGTTATACCACTAGAAACGTGGCAGAAGCTTTTAGTGAGAATGCCAGTGAAATTTAACATCCCAGTATTTGGCCATTACTTGAAACACTCCTTATGAAAGCTGTTCTGCTTTGATGGACAGTGAAATGCTGGCTCTATTGTCTGATGGTCCACATGCACAGTGTGGTCAACACTCAGAGCCGTTTAAAGCTTTCTGCTTAATTACTCTGGACAATGAAACCCCATTCATGTAATGTGGCGCTGATTGATGGCAGGCACTGGATGCTAATGTAGTGATCACAAGTGGTCACCTGTAGGTTCCCCTTGAGTTCTGGTCCCCATATTGGGTTTAAAATGTGTCCTGGCACCATTAACTGTGTGTCCCATCTCCTTCCAATTGCCATGTTGTCAGTTCTGAGTTTGAATAAACTCTGCTTTCCCTGTGTTTCCTCAGCCTGGTGTGGGCTCCCTGCATCTTCTGCCATGTGTTATGCACCACTCGTCCCTAGCTTGAGGTTCTGAGTTCACTCCCAAACAGGAATCATCTACTGGTGTGTCTGTCTGCACCTGCCTGTCCACTGGCCCCCATGTGTATCTTGGCAGTTTACTCTTAGGGCTTTGCCAGGACTCTGGGAGGGCTTTTGTATGATTGAGTCCCCCTCCCCCTGCTTCCTGCCAAGAAGGACATCTCCGCAGCAAGTGCAGCAGGAGCAGGCAAGCATTTGCTCCTGTTGAGACAGCAGGCTCCAGCACTTTCCTCAGCACTTGTGCCTGACTGCTTCAGGAGGCTGGCTCTTCCACCCTCCCTACTTTCTTTAAATGGGCTACGGAGTTTTGGACTGTAGTTGCCAGTTAGCACACTTTACTGTTCATAACCCCACCGAAGGCATAACTCCATTTCACCGACAATGCGGAAATAGTAATCAAGGCGGCATATTTGAGTGAAAGTGAACAATTTTTAAAAGTCATGAAGACACAGCTTTGTAAAGTTTCAAAACTCAAAGCAAGTACTACTTGGACAGCCTGATGCTGAATTTGGTAATTATAGTGGTTTTATATCTGTTTGATCATTATTTTGAAATTTCTCCCTCCCTCAACATATACGCAGAAACAGACAGAGTCCTATCAAGTAAATTCCCTTTAAATTTAAAATTACTTTCAGAGAGGAGGGCAGGGAGGTTTCTGAATCACAGACAAAAATGGTAGCCTTTTCCCATTTGTAAGGGAAGAAGAGCTTTTTCTTCCCAACTGTATAAGAAGGTATGTGTATATATGAGTGGGAGGGAACTGTACAGAAAGAAGAAGTCTTACTATGGCAAAAATAGGGTAGAAAGAAGCCTGAATGTTGTTCTAATGAGGTAGAAAGTGACTATAAGGAGATGACTGGTGAAGAAAGAACTTATGTGATCTAAAAAGGAAATAAAGGACTGAGTGACCATTTCTTCCTGAGCAGAGACAAGCTGATGTCCCATGAACTATCAAATACAGAAAGGGTTGCTGGGTATTTAAAAACAGAACTCTGAGTTTGCCTCAAATTTTTTTCCTAGAGGTACATTGATTAAGAAGTCACTTTGACTTTTGAAAATTACAAAGTTCTTGAATTGCAAACATACTTATCTTTGAATGCATCATCAATTTCTATAAGAAGAGTGTATTCACAAAGAGATGATGTATGTCCGCTTACTTGGTAAACATTACTCTCAGTTTGTTCTGTTGTGACTGTCATTTCAGCCATCACCTTTCACATAGCCCGATATGTTTTATTTTTTGTATTGTTCCTTTGCTTTCTGTGATTTAATGAATGACAGTAACTAAAGTAGAATAACCTAGTTTATGAAGCATTGACACACAGCATTTCATCTTGTTCTCATATTGTCTTGTAGAGAGACGCTGGCTCTCACATCAAAAAAGAATCCAGTTAGCTAAGAAAAACCTTCAGCAGACATCAGAGTTAAGATTGGAGCAAAGCAAGAGTGTCTGTAACCATCACCCCTATTTCTGTAGGGAGAGGTCATCAGTAACCATTAGTAATTAGGCAGGATGCCAGTAACTATGCCATTGGCATGACATTGTGACATTCTGTTTTGTCCTTGACTCAATGCTGTGGTGTAGAAACTAGTTTCCCTGTTTTATAGACAACAAAGCAACAGCTCAGAGAAGCTATGACTTTGTCCAGAGTTGCTCAGCAAGTGATCGTTAGAGCAGGTGTTTGCCACTGCTTTAGTTACTTCTGTGCAGTTGTGACCACAATACCTGACAGAAACCGTCTAAGGAAGGAAGGATTTATTGTGACCACAGTTTCAGAGGAGTCCATGGATGGGTGCTGGGCTCCATGTACTTGGGCAGAACATGTGGATGAGGAAGAATGGCAGAGCAGTTTCTTCACTTGTGACAAGAAGAGTCAGAGAGCAAGTAAACCAAGAGTCAGGTATAGCCTCCACCCCACTCCTGTGACCTTCTTCCTCCAGTGAGGCTCGGCCTCTACAGCTTCTATGGCCCCTCAAATTAAGTACCACCACACCAGGCATTCAATGCACAAGCCTGTGGGGAACTTGTCTATTCAAACCATGGCAGCCTCCACAGCAGTCTGTTGGTAAAGGAGAACTAAGATTCTCAGAACACCTGATGCTTGAACAAATTCACATTTTGAGACCAGCCATGACCAGCCTGTGTCTGGAAGTGGTGGGGCTAGAATCTGGCTTTCAATACTGTTCTCTTTCCTTGGTTCCAGTTTCCATTTTACTTCCCAGTTGTAGACTACAATGTTAGTAGAAATCTTCAAGATTTTCATAAATGACCAAAATATATTCCCTTTTCAATGAAAAGCAAATTCTAAATGGGAAGTTAGAAACCAGCTACAGCCCTTTAATTTTAGTTTTCTTTAGATCTAGAAGGTAATGTCAATATATCGTCTGCTTTTTCTCATGAAAACACGTTGCTCACTAAGTTGAATCGACTAGATTAGATAAGTCCAGTGAAGTTTCACATTCAATGATTGTTTTCATGTTCTAAGAGTATAAATTAAATTGTGGGTTTGTGGTATAAAATTGAGACCAGAGGACTCCATCAAATGTGGATTAAAACAAAGATGGTGATACATGGCAGAGCTGGCTTTGTTCCCCTCGGTAGGTGGCTGCTCCGAGAGCCAGGGAATCTCACAGGATGCCTCCCCAGCCAGGGATGCCTCCCGAACCAGAGCCCAGAGTCTAGCTTTGCTCTCCAGCCACTAGGCTGCTCTTTTTTCTTCCACCCCCAGATGGCTACAGGGGAAAGCTGAGGGAGGAAAGAGAAGGAATAAGACAGGGAAAGTATCTGCTTCCTTCGTTGTCTGTTCTGTTTTCTCTCTCTTGTATGCTGCCTCTATGTAGCCACAAGGCACCAGGTTGGGGAGGTGGAGAGATATCTTACCCAGAGTGCATGTAAGATCAACACATGTAATTCCAGCCAACTAGACAGTCTCATAGCAAGTGAAAGCAAGTTTATTCCGAATGCACCTAGAGACTCTGCAACTCCCAGTACATTCTAGGAATTTATTTCTGAGTTTTTCCATTAAATTAATTGGCTAGTTATTCTGTCATTTGCTTATCCACCCTTGTTAGCAAACATGCGCGTACATCTGTCGAATGCTTAAGAGCATTTTTCAAGAGACAGTATTACATCTAAAATCATTAATGTTTTGGAGTCGGCAGGTAGGGCTGTCTACGGTGTGTGTGTGCTTCTGCGTGTGTGCGTTTTCTCCCTTTACTTCCAGTTTCTGGTTTTATTATTGTGGTTATTACATGATGAACTATAATAATCTAGCATGATGATAATTACAAAATAGTTTATGAAAAATGCAGAGGTCATTATATTACTAAGAAGAGGTCCTCCTGCAGCTAGTTTGGAAACAATTTTTTAATTATGGCAATCTCCAGATGATTGAACTGCTGTGATTCAGTCTATTAATGGCTCGTTTCCAAATGAATATGTTTGGAAACATTTCAGTGTTTGGAATAAAGTATTTTAAAGACTTAGGTGATTATTTTCATTTTTCTTTAGATGTGGAAATACTTGGGTGAATACAGCTATATTAAAGTATAAACTTAGATTTTTAATTAAACTTCAAAAATTAATATTGTGATTTTATTAAGAAATCGAGGTGTTCATTTTTCTGGATTTCCCCCCATGTTTTATTTTTCCCAGAAGACCAAATACCTTTTTCTGATGTAGTCTTGCTTTGCCAAACTTCATAGAGAGAGGCTCCTCTTTTCCTAAGGTGCTGTTGGAGTAAGGATCACCTCATCTATCCTTGCTAAGTTAGAAACTACCCAAGGAGATGTGAGGAGATCAAACTATGTTGTATTGGTCACATGCATTGATCACCGAACAGTATTTCCAACTGAATTTGTGACATTAATGCTTATTTTATCTTCAGCTCTGTTCCCCTCTACTCAAGACTGATTCTGCCTTATAATGAACTCATGGTCCTATAAATTTTTTTTGCAGCAGGGTTCCCAGCTGGCCTGGAGTTTGCTATGTAGACTGGGCTGGCCTTGATCTTGAAGAGATCTGCCTGCCTCTGCCTCCTCAGTGCTGGGATTAAAGGCCTGTACCATGTCCCATTGGTCCTATAATTTTTACTGATAACATTATCAACTATTGTTTATTGCACATTTTCCTTTGAGTATTTAATATACCTTAATAAAGGCTTCATATTCACTTTGTTATTTTATCCTCACAATAATTATACAACATGTAAATGATTCGTAAATAAGGAAAAGGAAGTATCAAAGACCATAATAAACTGCCCGTGGTTATAGTTAGTGGCAGATCCAAATTAAGGTCTCTTTGGTATTATCTGCTTTTTCTGTTGCTGTGATAACAAACCATGACAAAAATAACTTCAGGAAGAAAGAGGTGTTTTGGCTCAGAGTTTGAGGGTGCATTCTATCCTGGTGGATGTTAAGGAGGCAGAAGCTTGAAGTAACTGATCACATGTGTCAGTTAGGAAGAAGAGAGTGAAGATTGCTACTGGTCAGCTCACTGAGTCTTCTCACCATTGTTGATGTTATCAAGACAGTCCCTCATAGGTGTGCCTGGAGGCCTGAATCACAAGTGATTCTAGATCCTGTCAAGTTGACAATCAGTATTAACAAGTTCCAAAGAATTTCTCTAACTTGATATACTCTGCTACTAATGAAAAGGGTCTTTATCTTTTCTATAAGAAAAAGGGGCTGCTAAATTATTTTGTTAAGGTTTATGTTTACTGAAAAAAACTTAAATGAAAGGTGTAGTTGCTCTCCTAACTGAGGTCTTCTAAGAGGGAAGACAAGGTTGAAGCCCAAATTTCCTGTATTCTTATCTAGTGACAAGGTAACTTTAGCCTTCACAGAATTATAAGCTCCAAGGACAAGGGGTTTTTATTCAGAGTTGGAGGCTCCATTGCTGGTACCTGGATGCTTTTCATCCAAAAGTGTACCTGTCTCACTCCTAGTTTCTTTCTCTCTATGAATACCCAGGAGACATTCTTCTGGAAGACTGGATGCGTGTACATGGCCAGTCTCCTGTTTTCTTAGCATGCACTGCAGCACAGCATAGAGCTCTCCTGGCTGCTATAGATCCAATTTTGCTTTGTTAAGAGACATTTGAAGCATACATAGAAGGCAGAACAATGTAATGAACTTCCAAGTATCTATCATTCAACTTTAAACAGTGATTTCTCATGGACAGCTTTATTTTGCCTGTTTGTGTCCTTCGTTCTCCCCTACAGTTATCTCAATGCCACACCTCAGATATTCTCTCACCTCATCTATAAACACTTTGTGCTAGTTCAGACTAAAAAATATCTTGATACTAAACCAGACAAAGATATAACACTCACACAGGAAAAACAAAATTACAGATCAATGTTCCTTATGAACATAGATGCAAAAATACTCAACAAAATACTAGTAAACTGAATCTGGTCACACATCAAAAAGATTAGTCACCATGATCAAATTAGATTCATCTCAGGGCTATAAGGACGGTTCAGCACATCAAACCAATAAACATGATACACCGCATTAACAGAATGGAAGATAAAAGCTGTATGAGTGTCTCAACAGATGCTGAAAAGACATTAAAAATTTCAATATCCCTTCATGATAACACCACTGGCTAAATTAGGAATAGAGGGACTATATCTCAGCATAATAAAGGCCATTATATAATAAGTTGACTGAAAATACACTGGAAGGGGAAGAGCTGATAGCTTTTTCTTTAAGTTCTGGAACAAGTCAAGGATGCCCACTTTTATCACTTCCTTTCAACATAATGTTAGGGATCACAGATGGAGCAATCAAACAAGAGAAAGCAATGAAAGGCATTCAGATTGGAAAAGGGAAAGTCAAATAGTTTCTGCAGATGAGATGATCATGTATCAAAAACCCCAAGCACTCTGCTAGGAATAAGGAATTAAACAGATGAATTTCAAACGTTACAAGATACAAATCAATGGCATTACTATGTATCAAAAGTGAAATAGCTGAGATAGAAATCAAGGAATAATGTGATCTACAGTAGTTACAGTTACACAGGAATATATTTAATAAGTGAGGTGGAAGAACCATAAAATGAAAACTGTAAAACATGGATGGAATTGATGAAGACAAAAGGCATGGAAGCCATCTCATGTGCATTGATCGTGAGAATCAATATTGTTAAAATGTCTATTCTACTCAAAACGATCACCTTATAATTGCATGTCTTTTCTGCTAAGGGAACCTTTTCCCCAGTCTTCTGTCCCATTCTCCATCTCTGTCTCATGAGAAGCCAGTGGGAACTATTGGAGAAGAGCACTGCATAAAGTAAACATCCCTTTGTCAGGAGCCCTCACACTGTCCGCATTGGGGGGCTTGCTAGCACACACTAGAACTCATTGAAACTTATCTGATCTGTACTTGTAGACTTGCATGGTGTCCACTTCTTTCTGCTAGGAGCTGCCAAAAATGAACAGTTTGTCTTGTATCTCTTTGAAAGGACTCATTTTTATGGAAAATGATTCACTTGATACTATTGACCACAAGATCAGCATCAGTCCAAAGCAAGTGATTCTTCAATAGGCCTTTGAAAGAGTTTTTTTTTTCTTGTTAATGTACAGATTATATTCTTTGTGGTTTTATGCATCCTTAAAAGGAACACCTGAGTTTTGTTTTAAAATTTTTATGGCTTTTTGAGGCTTACTTATTTGTAGTAGATTACATTTACAAATATTTAGAGATTATAATGTGATAAATTTAACTGTATATACCCATGAAATCATCTCCATAATCAACAACATGACCACACCAGTCAGTTTTCCATATTCCTAACACAATCTTTATATCTTAGCAATGAAAAATCTATTTTTGACCCTAAATTATCATCAAATAATTTCAGACTTGAATTTTTTTGGTTTATTGTTCATAAACTGCACTTAAATGAATGTAAATTGTAACAGATTACTTTTGCTTTTGACCAATCAATAGTTCATAGGACATAGGATTCATCACTTGAGTTAAATGTGGATTTGGGTATCCTTTTAGGTTTATACTGTGTTTAATGATCCATGTCCACTGACTAGGGCCTTGAATATTAAATTATAATATTAAAACAATCATGAGCATTTCTAAATGTTTATTCTTAATTTCTATACTTATTTTATCATATGTGGGTTAGTATAACTAATATGTGGACTGAATCAGTCAGTGTTTCATAGTTTAAGCAACATTCCTATAGAGTTTCCTAAATCTAGATTTGTATTATGTTGTTATGGTGTCATTTAACCCATTCTAATAAGTCTACCTTTTCTGTAAAATGATATTTTTAGAAACTTGATCTCATTCAAGTTTGTTTTTTCTCTGAAGTGTATTAGGGGTATATAAAATTTGGTTGTCTCTATCATTTTTGTTTTAGTAGTCTGTTGGTAATGGGGCCATAGCCATCAGTTTACTGGTGGTAACAAAATGATATTACTTTAAATTTCTCATTAAAATTTTATTTATTTATCTGTTTATTTTCATGTATATGGGAGTTTTGCCTGCATGTATGTAAGTGTATCATGTGTGTGCAATGCCCATGGAGGCCAGAAGAGGGTGTTAGATCCCCTGGATTGTTATTAGCTGCTATGTAGGTGCTGGGCAACTGAACCTAGGTTCTCTGAAAGAACAGCTAGGGCTCTTAAATGCTGAGCCATCTCTCCAGCCTCATAATTAAAATTTTAAGCCAACTTGAATATATCTACAAAAGGACAGTTTTTCTCACCAACTATTGAATTGCCCTGAGGAAGAATTCATAAGGAAAGATTGCATTAATGCTTGATTTATTCTTTTATTTTCTGCCTTTCAAAGCAATGAGTTAGTAACACAACATCCTTCCTAAATGGCCATTGTATTTTATTTTTAAAAGCAAATATTATCTGGGCATGATATTTCATGTCTGTAACCTCAGCAGTTAAGAGACTGAAGCAGGATGATTGCCAGGAGTTCAAGTTCAATCCGGACTACAGAGTGAGGTCTTCTCATCCCCCGACTCCTCAGTGAGCTAGAGAGGTGGCTCAGGGGTTAAGAGCCCTTGCTGTTCTTCCAGAAGACCCAGGTCTGATTCCCACCACCCACATGGCAACTTTTCCGCCACTATCTACCTTTCTGGGTACTACATACTGAAATAGATACAGGCAATCAAAACACTTGTATAAATAAAAGTAAATAATTAACCCAAGTAAATATTTAATAGGTTTTATATTTAATAGGTTTTAGCTCATTGGAGAGAGAGAGAGGAAGAGAGAGAGAGTATATGTGTGTGTGTGTGTGTGTGTGTGTGTGTGTGTGTGTGTGTATGTGTGTATGGAAGTCAGAGGCCATTTGTGGGTGGGTGTCAGTCCTCAGGCCCCTTCTGCCTTTAAATTAAGACAGTTTCTCATTGTCCTGGAACTTTACCACATAGGCCAAGGTATCCAAGAAGTCTAGGTGAGCCAGCCTTTGAGCTTTCAGGGCCCATCTTATCATTTCTGAGATTACTGATTTTTTTTAGTGTGAATTCTGGGGTTCTAAAGTCATATTCTCATGCTTGTGAGGCAAGCAGACCTTTATTGACTGAGCTGTCTCCCCAACTTCCATTTCAGTTGTTTTACTCTTTATTTTGTTTTATTTATTTTTAGTCTTTTGAGACAGGGTCTTCCTGTAGCCCCAAGCTGGCATGGAATTCACTATGTAGACCAGGCTGGCCTTGAATTCGCAGAGATCCACTTGCCTCTCCCTCCCAAGTTCTGGGATTGAAGGCATGTGCCACCACACCCAGCTCAGATTTTTATTCTTATGCTCTATTGGTACCTTTGGCCAGTGAAAAGTCCTTCAAGCTGTCGTTTGTATCTTTTGAAGAGTCTTATTCTTAGTGATGGAATACTTTTTTATGTTTAACATAAAATAGTCTAGATTTTCCTTGCCCATTTTCTCTTCTAGTTATGGGGTCAGGAAACTCAACTTTTATTTTTTAAATGAGAAATCATGTTTCGAGACTATCACTTGGGTGTTAGGAGATGTAAATAACTTAATGGGTGCAAAACATCCAAATTTATACTGAATTTAATTAATCATAAACTCTAGCTACTGAATGTCAGCATTTAAGCCTGGTGTTAACAAACAGACAAAAATGAGATCACTAAAGTGACAAACTATACTTACTTCAGCTCAGAGATATTGACTAATATTAAGGTAATGTTGATTATTTAACTAGCTGGGGGAGTTCTGTGATGGAAACTCAAGCCAGGATAATATTTTGTCTCTCAAATGTAAGTTTTAGAAAGAGAGAACAAAAGTAGGTTTTTCAACATGAATTAATAACCCAGGCAATGTTAAAACATCTATTTCCAACTATAAGGTGAAATGTCATCTATGGACTTAAGCCAAGTCCTGAAGCTTACCCAGTGCCTACGGGATTTGCTGATCTGAGGAAGCGAGCCAGAGTCTATCAGTGACTTAACTGAACACTGTTGCTGCAGGGATACCATTCAGCACTGATGGAGTTGTTGTAATCTCAATGGACAAAGAGAAATCGAAAAATACTCCATTGGCAAGATTATGAAGTGCACAGTCAGGTCATAACAATAAGCAACAAACAGACAAAAGAGGAGGAATGAGACTATTTTATGCTGCTGTTTGTGAATGGGAATTGGATTGCCATAGTAGGCAAAGTAGGGGCTTAATAATGAATGTTCACAGGTGGCACTGGGAAATCATGTTATTGCCTTTCCCTCTTTATGAATCTGGTATATTTATGTGAGCAAAGATGCTTTTGTGGTTAAACTATGACAATAAATGAGAGAAATGATGTTTACTAGAGTGAAAGTATTCTTTTTCTGCAAGATTGTGAAAACTACTGATAATTGAAATTGGAGGAAAATATTAAATAATAATAACAATGGAGAATAAAAAAAATAACCCCACCTGTATCTTCAGGAAAACATTCTATGTTTTATTTACTAAATGCTTCCCGTCTTTCTTACTGATATTCTTTTTTTAATTGAGTAGGAATTCCCAGGTACGATCCTGAGTCATTTTCTACAGTGGTGACTTCATCTAGTGTCTGGCATTAAATACCTCTTCAGGAAGGTATTCCTAAATTCATATTTCTGAACTCGGACCATGTTAGTTTGCAGTATGGACAGCATACTAGTCTAGCCAATGGCCTATACAACGTTTCTGCTTGAAGGTCTCTAGGTATTTAAATTTTATTATGTTTCGAATTCTGCCCTTGGTTTTGTCCTCTTCCTCCTCTAATCGTCCTCTCAGCCAGTGGTCTGGGTAAGCATCTTGGACTCATCACCGAGTCTGTCTTCTGTCCACATCATGCAGGTCCCCAGAACAAACCCCGCTTTGTCTCCTACAGCTCTATCATTGTTATCTGAACCACCATTAATTTTAACCAGGACTTCTATCAAGTTTCTGAGTCAGTGTCACGTCTTTTGTCTTCCTCAGTCAATTACTGTACTTCAGACATTCTTCTAGGCAGGAACCTACTCCAGTTCACACCAAGTGAAGAGATAAAAATGTGAAAAGAAGCCCCTATGTCTGTGGTACACAAACACCAGGCACTTGCTACAGTGGAAATGTGTGGAAAGTTGCTTTGGGATTACTGGAAAAGGAAGGCAACAAACTGTGACTCTGAGATATGTTATGTCCCCTAAGATGAGAATGAATTTGCAGGAGGCTTAAATGGAAAACAGATGCTTACTCCATGAGTGAAGGATAAGTATAAGTACATGTTCCTCATAGCTGAAGAGTGTGTCAGTAACACGCAGTGTGGAGTTCACATAGAAGCAGAGTTCTGAGGAATCTATTTCTAAACCTTCAGCTTCCAGCTTTCCTAAAATTCCTTCACACACCTCTCACCTCATCCAAATCCCACTTGATGTACTGCTGTATGTTGCTGAGGAAATGCTCTATAGTAATTACATCAGTTACTTTTTTGTTGCTGTCATAAAACATGATGTCAGAGGCAAGTTATACTAGGAAGAGTTTATTTGGACTTATAGTTCTGGAGGGATGAGTCATCATGGTGGGGAGGCATGGCAGCAAGCAACAGGCATGGCAACAGGAGCCAAAAGTTGAGAGCTCACATCTTCAATGGCAAACAAGAAGCAAAGAGAACAAATTGGAAGTGGGATGAGGCTAGACCTCTCAAAGCCCACCCCTAGTGACACACTTTCTCCAGCAAGGCAGCACCTCATAAACCTCCACAAACAGAGCCACCAAAGGGACCAAGTACTCAAATACGTGAGCCTAAGGTGACATTTCTCATTCAAACCACCATAGTGGTGAAGAAAGTGATCTAGTCATCAAAACATACAGTATCCCCAGGCTTCTCTTTATGTTGCTTATTTGCAAAAATTTGTTTCAGTGTGGGGGATCAAACTCAGGACCTCATATGTGCTGTGTAAATATTCTACCACTGAGTTATATATCCCAAGCCCTCCACCATTTTATACACCTTTCTGTTGAGTTACAGAAAGAGAACATTGAAACCCACATTGGGCTGCTATAAACTCAGAATAGAAGCTGTGTAAGATACTGAAGGCTATCTTTTAAAAACAACAGAACTCTTTAAGGACTGATTACAAAACATGTTCAAAATGCATTGGATAAAACTAACAGGTATAAAATTTACATGATTATTTTCACATTTAATGGCCTTTATTCAACATGGCAAATAAAGCTTCTTTTAGTCATGTCATGAAATAGATGCTCCCATTCCAGTCAATCTTATTCCTATGTTTGTGAGGTTCAGGTGTATAAATTGAGACCTGGCTATAAAAGAGAGACAGAGGTTTGAATAAAACCCCTTGTGACCACAGGCTTTTGCTCCCGGCTCTGTGAATATGACTTTAGTTAGATCTTTGGATTCTTTCCCTATCTATAGAATGTCCTTATGGTTAGCAGCCACTTAGGGGGAAATGCCTGTTAGTATAAGTTTATTCTGTATCTGCTGAAGGAAGTTGGTGGCGCCATTGTCTATAACTGAGCGTGGACAGGATTTTGTCTAGAATAAAATAGCTCCCAGATTGTGTTGATGATTTCACTGTTTGAAAATTTCAGTGCTTAAGATGTTAGCTTTCCAATTTTTTCCCGAGAGGCCTTTCTGATTTGACTCCTTCTTGATTTTAAGGAACATATGAAATATAACTGTTCATTTTTTTTTGCTATGAAATTTGGAAACTGAAACCTTTGCTCACAATATCCTTTTTCTTGTATTTTAACAAGGAACACAAGGGATCTGGGGCCCAAGTTTGAGTAGCATTAGAAGTAGCACTTGCTCTGAAGAACTGGCTTTCCTGATTCCTTCCTAGAATTTAGAAGGGAAAAGGATGGCTAGCTGTTGGTTTACTCCCTAAGACAAGGTAGTGGCTGGGAGCTCTTCCTTCAGCTACTCCTTTGCCTCTCCTGGAGAAGAGAAAGCACAGGACATGATGCATCCTCTCCTCCAAGTAAAATGTTCTGAATCCAGCAGTGAAAGTGAGTGATGGCCTTCTAGGTCCCAGAGAATCCTGTAAATAGCTGCTCTCGTTTCAAAATAGAAAAAGAGTGCAAGTGGGTGGGGGATCATGTGAAAAAAATCCCATTATTATTTATTTTGTCAAAATGAGGAGGAGGTGAAGGAGAAGCATAGGAGTGGTCTCTGAGCTGTGACAAACAGAATACTTAGGCTTCAATAGTGGAAGAGCTCTTCCAGAGAATGAATTGTTCAGTATTCACTCACTTACTCACTCATGAAACAGATATCGAGATTGTATTATGTGCTGGACCCCATGCCAGCTTCAGGATAAGCAAAGATGACTAAAATGGAAAGTCCACCCATGTGGTTCACAATCTTGTGGTGCATTTGTATGATTAAACAAAATATATGACAGTGCCATTTGAAATACACAAGAAAAATGGCTGTTCCTTGGGCTGTTGACAGAAGGAAGTGGGGGTGGGTACTGCAAAGACCATGGCATTTGAGTCCTCAAAGAGGCATTTAACATCAGGATAAGGAGTTCAGCCTGAAAGGGGCCATCATGCATCTTGTTTCTTGCTTCATTGTGTCCTTGCTCTGTGAAATGAGGCTTGACCCACATCTTTCAATGGGCGTAAGAAGTCATAAGTTCACTGTGAGCTTTAAAGGAGATGGTGTCTGCCAAGTGCTTCACTTAGAGCTGTGCACACAGCAACTTCTCTATGAAAGTGTGATGTATCACCATGGTACTGTTTACTCTTTACTGTCCTTGTTGAAAGTTACGTAAGAATTTGTCAGTCAGAGGGAAGGGGAAAGGCATGCAGAGGAAGAGAGAACAGGTCAATAAGCTGAATGGAAGAGACTCAGATGAAGGCAGGGAGAGAAACTCCCTGTTCAAATGAAAGGATGCTTAACCCTCTTTGATTTTGGTTTGTATTTTGTGGGATGTAGAAAAATGCAAACTCCCCCCTGAGAGCACTTCAAAAAATTAAAAAGAAGATGATTTGGTCCAAGTTATTTTAGGAGCCATCCTCAGGAGGGTTGTGCTGAAGTGCACATGAATTGTGGTTGTTCAGAGTGGGTTTGATTTCACAAATGCATTTTTTCCCCTGATGAAAGGCATGTAGGTTGGCTATAAGTTGAACCCAAAGGTTTCAGGCATGTGCCAGGCAGATGGGGGTGGCTGTAGTGTTGGTATGCTTCATGTGACTTTAATGGAATTGACCTAGAACTGCCTTTTCCTTTTCCCTTTAAATCAGAATATTGTTTGCTAGCCTGGTGTTTTTCAGCCTTGACTGCATATTAGACACTCCTGGAGACTTAAAAAATAGTGGTGACTGAACTAACTCCTACCTGGTTTGAGGACTGCCCCAGTTTTCTTCAAAAGCACCAGATCATCTTAATGTATGGCTAAAGTTTATAATCAAAGTCTTGTGGAATCAAAGGATCTTAGAATGACCTCAATCAAACGTAGTGACTGTATTACCAACTTTTCTTGTTGGTATAACAAAGTACCTGATAAAAGCAACTTAAGGAAGGAGGGGTTTATTTTGTCTCATAGTTCCAGGGAAGTCATGGCAGCAGGAACGTAAGGCACCCAGTCACATTTGCAGCAGGAAGCGGAGCGAGATGACTATTGGTACTCAGCTAGCTTTCTCCTTTTTATGTAATCTGGGACCCAAGCTCAGGGAATGGTACTATTCATTTTAGGGTAGGTCTCTTCTGACCTCAGTCAACCTAATAATCCCTCACAGGCATGTCCAGAGGCTAACCTAATAGATAATCCCTTATAAGGATGCTGAGGCATGTCTCTTAGGTGACTCAAGATTCGATCAAAACCATCACAGGGATACAGTTTCTTATGGAAATGAAGTTCCTTTTATCAAGATGTATTAAGTTCCTGTCTTCCCAGAGAATACCTTTAACATTATAAGGATGCTTTTAGTAGTCATCCTCTACAGTGGCATGAGATCATTGGTTTCAGGACCTCTGTGAATACCAAAACCTACAGATGCTTAAGACCCTTAAGAAGACAGCACGGTATTTACATAGAACTTATATAAACACCCTCCCTCTCATATATGTTTAAGTCACCTTTTTTTTGGCCATTTTGAGACAGGGTCTCCCTGCAGCCCCAGACTGACCTCACAGAGATTCGCCTGCCTCTGCCTCCCAAGTGTTGAGATCAAAGGCATGTACCACCATGCCTGACTGTGTTTAAGTCATCTAATATTTATACTGCTTGTGATATTTAATAAAATATAATCAGTATGTAAGTTATATTTTTAAAAATTTATATTCTTTTTATTGTAGTGTTAATTTGATTATCTTTCTTTTCCTTGTATTTTCTGTGCATGGTTAGTTGAGCCCATAGATGAGGAACCTGCACATGTGGAGTACTGATTATGTGTTTCATCCTGAAGGTTCTGGTTTACTTGAACTGATTCTCTTTCCTCAGTCAATGCAGCCCTCATGTTCAGACGCTATCAATAAGAATAATTTATATGCCTTTGGATCTTGCCTTTGGCAGCTATCCAGGGCTTTTTGTTCTTGGTCTATCTGATTTCTCGCTATCTGTTCTGCCTAGTTACTTTGAGCCTTCTGAGGCTTGGCCACTGAAGACCCCAGCTTTGACCCTTGGATTGCCCTGAGGATTCATCTTATTCCATAATACTTGGGCACTTTGGGCAGGACATCATGTCTTTCTCACCCCTCTTGGCAGATGCATCACCCATCCCTGTTGTGACCATTAGCACCCAAAGGCACCCCTCCTTTAAACAAAGCCCAAGGCAGACAAGCCATTGAATTGGTTGAAACAAGTTCCTTTGAGGAGCATCAAATAATGCCTGCTCTCCAATAAAAAAGTTAAATTGATATGAATTACCTTTGTGCAAAAAAAAAAAAGACTATTGGACTTGTGGGGAGGGGAGATGGACCTTTTGACTCTGCTGAACACCCCTGGGCAGTTCTGACTTTTGAACTGAATGTGGGCAGGCTCACTCACATTTTTTACTGCAGTGCTCAAGGGTTGGAGGTTAAAAGTGGTATTCTTGCAGACTGCCAACCTCAGAAACTGAAAGTCCACCAGGTGGAAATGTTTGAATGGCTGAGTGCACAGAGTGCAGGGGAAAAGGTGGAAAATGATAGGAGAGAAATTCCCAGCATCAGAAGAGAATAGAGTGAATTTTCTGGAAAGGAAAGTGTATGCATTTTTCATAAACATGATCTTACATGTCCAGTTTTGACATCATAAGATTTCTTAATTCCTTGACCAGCTAGACAAAAAAAAGCAGCCCTAAAAATGTAAGCCCAGACAGCCGCAGTAATTGCAGACTATCCTCTTACACCTGGAAGAACATCTAACTAACTAAAGAAAACAACTTAAGCCCAACATAAATGGAGATATTAAAAAGTTACACGGAAAAGCCATTGCCCAGAGTTTGTGCTTGTATATTTGAGAGACGCAGTGACACGGTTCATGTCAGTCAGCTTACAGGTCGCTGTGGGGCCAGCCTTCCTCTGGTGAATGCTGGCTGTAGCCAACAGCTTCCATGTAGGTTTCACATTATGGAAGGCACTGTGTTTTCTGTCCATCCCACCGGAGTGGCTTAATGTTATAAGCTAACTAATTATGGTGGAAGGCTGTATGGAGTTCCCTCCTCCTTTACTGGAGTAAAGCACCCACATTGTCCCTCCAGAAAGTGGGCATGAATGTGGTTCTGCTGCAAAAGAATTAAGGACAGGAATACTCCCCCTTCCTTTTACTATCTTTTGAAATACCCCATGACCTTTGGAAGGGTTAGGATGATTGGAAAGCGATTAAATAAACAGTACTGTTAGAGCATTGTCAGTAGAATGTCTTGGAGCATTAGATGTTTATTTCACTGACGTGTTCTGAAGAGTCTGTAGGGGGCTTTTGCAGAAGTCAGGACCTCAATGTAATATACAAGCATTGATTCTGATATTTCCCTTGATAACAGTGCTCGACCATATTGGGGTCGTAAGTCAGTAAGGTTCATCAGCTGCAGCAATGCTCACTGTCACCAGCAATAAGTACAAAGGACTTGCTCTAAAAGCTGGCTTATAAAACTTTAAGGAAACTTGGATTGCTTAAGTGAACTCGCAGGGCTGTGGTAGGGCCAAGTGGACCTTAGTTGTCTACTTATATTAATTTCACAGAGTTTAAAGGGTCAACAAAGGCAGTTGGTGATGCTTACTAATTTATGAAGACTGACTCTTGTCTGTCTTGCTATCTAATTTTAAGAATCCTGTCTCTCCTTTTGGAAAATTTAATATAAATTAAACTTTACCAGACAAGGACACTCTAAAGGATTAAGTCTAAAGTTCACAGCTGCACTAAAAGGATCGAAAGTTGCTATGTCTCTTTGCTGACATGATTTCACTTGAAGGGATGTTTGGATTAAAGAACTATATTGTGGACATAAAACATGAGGAGAAAAAGCAATTAGAAGCATAATAGAAGCATAACACAGTCATTTAAAGATTGGGATATTTAAAAATACAGGATGTATTTGTTTCTGAGAATTCTTGTTCTTCTTTCTTTAAGAAATTATGTCTTGTAAGAGGAATATCTTCTTGCCTTTAAGTTGGGGCAGAGTGCTTGTGAAGTCAGGAATGTGTGTGTCATAGCAGTGTCTTAAATAAATCATGCCTGGTTGCTGAGACCACACTCTGCTGTGTTGAGGCAGAGTGAGGAAGGGAATTGGAACATTGCCATAGAAACTGAAGCCAAGGTCTCCAGAGGGGATGTTCCTCTGTGGTTTATTTGCTTTTGAAAAAAGGAGGGAAGGCCAGAAGACTGTAAAGACAGGTAGATAGACATGCAATACCTAGTTTAGTCCTCATGAAAACCTTGCCAGTTTCTCTCATTTTGTAGGGGAGGGCACTGGAGCTCAAAGAGATGACTGTATTTAGCCATGGGGCCAGGTTGAGCATCAGTGCTGCCATGTCAGATTCTTCCAGAAAGCTTTTCTGAGCAATGCATACAAGGGAGAAAAGAAACAGAACAAAACAAACAAACAAAAAAAACCACCTCTCCTCTGGGTCTGAGTGAGGGATGGAAATCGGGTCATGTGGGCTTCTTTGAAGTCCTACTCCAGAGAAATTTGGACAAAGGGAGACTGATTTTCAGGTTTGACTTAACTGTATCAAAATCAGCATATCTGCCTACTATTTGTATAACCTTGGGGCTCACCTTTCATTCAGAAAACAGGATTTCTGATACAGTAGTACCCTTCTCTCTATGGGGAGTATGTTCTAACATATTCGGTGGTTGCTCAATAGTACAGATAGAACAAACCCTATAATTGAAAGCCTTTCCAGTTTAGCAGTTAGCATGCATGGCTGGCTGTAATCTTGAAAGTTTGAAGTGAGAAGGAAAACTTTTTTTCCTTATTCATCATTTCTTACTCTGCAGATCTTACCAATCTTATCCGAAGAGATTTCCTTTTCTTATAAGTTGAAAAATTCACCTGTTCAGGTAAAGTGAAGACTTTCTGGCTTCTCTTTGGCATATCTAAATTAATAGCATAATTATTCTTACACATTGGAGACATTATTAAATAAAAGATTACATGAATGCTTACACCATGATGTTGTGACTGTTAGTCTAGTAATGGAAGCCATGATTGATCACAAGTTATTGAAACAGCAGAACGTAGATGGTGTATGTGTTTGTGTGCATGTGTACCTGTGGTATATGTTTGACGACTGTAGTAATATCTACCCAAGGCAGTACCAGTATTGAGTACAGGGTTAGGTACATGTGAATAAGTGCTACTTTCTCCAAATGCTCTACTGGCCTGACCAGATTTAGTACAGTGATCTTCAGACTAATGTGGACTGCACACTTGGGGAAGATGCTCAGAGATACAGGTCACACTGGCGTGTTGTCTCAGTATATGTGTTGGAATCTTTGAACACAACATATTGGCCATAGAGAGAGACAGCAAGATCTAAAGGGGCAGAGATCTTGAGCAAACCCTAGACATTGGAATTAAGGAAGGCAACGAGACTACATATTGGCTACTTAAAATAATTTAATGTGGCTCTCAATGGAAACAGAGCTCTGGGGCTGGGAAGATGGCTTAGTGGGTAAAGTGCTTGTGTAGCTAGCATGAGGACCTGAGTTTGGATCCTTAGTACATGTGTAAAAATGAGGCATTCACCTCCCTGAAGGCTAACTCTCATACTTTTGAAGAACAATATGCGAAGTGCTAAGGGAAAACACCAATCTATGGTCCAACTCCAGCTTTAAGGGCTAATAACGACAACAGTGACCAGCACAGCAAACTATACTGGGGCTGTAGTGGCACTTTTATCTTAGGGGCAATCACCAGCTACCTAATGGGATTTAAAACCCACTCAGTGGGAAAAAACTCATATGTGGTACTGTAAACATGGGCAATATGCATGGCTAGAGAGGTCATAGATCTTAGTGAAAAACCCCAAGGCTGTCACATCCCTAGACAAATGTAATTTCTTACTATGCCCTAAATACGGATCCTGATGTTTACAGACAAGTATGCTGGTCATCACTCACCATAGAAACTTCTTTTGCATCAGTTGGAGATTATTACAGAGTTCCACAACTGGTCACACAGAGTGATTATCTGTGAATCGCTCAACCCTAAGTGACACATCTATAATGGAACCTCGACACCTAAGGCTCACAGAACAAGTGGTGCAAGGGGTAGAGAGAATACTAATGCATCTCTCAGCTTTCATCAACACAGCTCCCCCATGCAACAGAGGGCCATGAACATGAAAGGGCACAATGGCCAAAACGTGGAGAGTAAGAGTCTGGAGAGTGCAGGTCCTTGGACAAGACCTCTATATTAAACTCCACCCACCCAGGGCTCAGGGACCATAATGGAAGAGGAGGACAAAAGATTATAAGAGCCAGGGGAGGAGGTTCATGATTGTATGGAAACGTAGTCTTAGAGGCTTCTGGGACCTTGCTCATATGAACCTATAGCAATGGTGTCAGCATTCACAAGAACCATGAAAACTCAAGCAGATAAAAACCCAGCATAGAACCAGAGAACTGGGCAGCAGGCCCATTCTTAGCCAAAGAACTAGTGGCAGCCAATTACTTCTGTGTGAGGAAGGGCTGATTTTCTTTAAGGAATGACTCTAGATAGACTAACTAGACCTCAGTGGATGGGCTTGCCCTGAGGGACCCCTGGGAACTATCTTGACTAGATAGGCCTTAGCATAAATGACAGAGTGTGTGAAATCTATGGGGGGACGGATAGGGAAGGGGGTCTGAATACGATTAAAATGTATTTTATGAAATGTCAAAAACTCAATAAAATTATATATTGAAAAAAACTATTTACATGTTATGGCTATAAATCCCTCATCATAAATATGTTTGAAAATATTTTCTCCTGTTTTGCATCTTTTATTTTCAACCTATTGCTACTGTTTGATGCAGAAATATTTTAAATTTTGATGAAATCAAATTTATCTACTTTTCCTTTTTGTTATGTGTGCCTTTGGGGTCATATACAGAATTCATCCTCAAATTCAATGTCATGATTTTTCTTTACACTCTTTTCCAGGAATTTTGGGATTTTAGCTTTTATAATTAGGTCTTTAATCCACTGAGTTAATTTTTTGTGTATAGTAGAAGACTAGAATTCAATTCAATTCTTTTTCATGTCTATCATGGTAACACTTCATAAGGTGATTGATCTTTTCCATCAAATGATCTTAGCACCTTTGTCAAAAATCGCTTGGCAGTACGTGTGAAGGTTGTCTTTATGGGGTGGATCTTTATTCCCTTTTCTATTCTAAGTCTAGTTTTTATTAGTATCCTGTTTTTTGTGATTACTGTACCTCTGTAATAAGTCTTAAAAAGTATATGCTGAATGGCTTCTGTTGTCAACTTGACACACCTAGGAAGAGGGAACCTCAATTTTGGATTTATCTCTCTCAAATACTCTGCCACTAGGAAAGCTATCCTTTAGGTCCATATACCTGTTTTCAGGGACAAGACCATGGATAACATTGTATGGAGTGACATCCATTATATAGTAGATGAATTTCCTTGATTGAGTGACTTCTAACTGTGTCAATTCCTCTGTTTTAGGGAGGAGTAAGGACAAGTCCTGTGGCCAAGGATGGGAGAATGATGAGTATTCAAAAGATTGTTGGGACAATGTAAATTCTATATGCTTTATGTGAGAGAGGTGACTGAATCTTTCACACACATTGAACAAACACATGGAGATACAGTCATCTTCATTTCTTTGGGGAAATTAAAAAGTATATACACACATATACCAACTATGTGGGAAAAATATTAAAAAGTCAGAAAACACCAATCTGAGGAGGATGTAGATCAATGATTTCTCTGTGTACTGGTTAGAGTGTGATTGCTATTATGCTGAAGGTTGAGCATTTGGATATATAATCATATAGCCACTATACTTTTGCTTAAGAGAATTTATTTTGAATATTTAGAACATGGACATTAGACCATATATATAATAGTTTCTTAAAGGGCTTTAGGTGACTCTTTTTGTTTATAAATGGATGTTTGTGAGTGCTAGGTATTGACAACAGAATTTTAAATTCATCTGGGATTTGAAAAAAATGTTTTTAATTAAAAAAGAAAAGAACTGAAATAACATAAAATATATTCCTAAGAGTCAAAAATATTTTATTGAGTTTTGTGTATTTTATATAATAAATCTTAATGAAATTTAGACCCCTCTTCCCCATTCACATGCCCATAGCTCCTGTCACTAGACTGCAGGCAATCGGTCATGTATGTTAAGTCCTATCCAGTAAAGCTTTTGTGCCCTGATGTCCTTCAGTGAAAGTTCATCCACTGGAGTTTAGTCAGCCTACCTAGAGTCACTTCCTTAAGGAAGATCTACTCTCCCTCACCTAGAAGTAGTCAGTTGCTAACTCAGGTTGGAATCTGCTGCCCATTTCCCTCATTCTGTGCTGGGTTTTTGTCTGATTGAGTTGGCGTGGGTCTTGTGCATGCTGTCACCACTTTTGCAAGTTCATATGAGCAAGTTTCCAGCAGCCTGAAAGCCTCCGTTTCCTCATGTTCCTACACCAGCCCTGGCTCTTACAGTCTTTCCACTCCCTTTCCCATAATGGCCCCTGAGCCCATGGATGGGAAATACAAATGGCTAAGAAACACCTTAAAAAGTGTTCAGGATCCTTAGTAATTAGAGAAATGCAGATCAAAACCAGTCAAGACCAGTCAGGCTGGCTAAGATCAAGAGAACAAAAGACACTAAATGCTGGTGAGGATGTGGAGAAAGGAGAATGCTCATTCATTGCTGGTGGGAATGCAAACTTGTGCAGAAAGCAATGTAGAGAACTCTTAAAATCTAAACATGAATCTACCATATGACCTGGTTACACCACTCCTTGGCATGTATACGAGGGACTCATCCTGCTGTAGAGGACTTGTACATGCATGTTTGTTGCTGCTCTTTCACAATAGCTAGGGAGTGGAAGCAACCTAAGTGTCCCTCCCCTGAAGAGTGGATAATGGAATCTGATGCATTTGCACAACGGAATTCTACTCAGTGGTAACAAAACGTGAAACCATGAAATTTACAGGGAAATGGATGGTACTAGCAACTGTTTTAAACTAAGTAAAGTAACACAGACTCAGAAAAGCAAGCAACATATGTTCACCCTCATTTGTGCATCTTGTCATCCATCCCTTATATGGGAGTATGTATCCTAATGTAACAGTAGGAACCAGGAAAATGGAAGAGAAGCACAGAGGGAAAGGAAAAGGAAGGGAATAGTAGGAAACAGATGTTACCAAAGGGGAAATGTGGAAAATGGAGGTGTTTACTGGGAGGAGAGGTGGGAAGGACATACAAGGAACCGTGGGAATAAAGGGGAAGAAGTAACTCAAGAGATGGAGGATAAGAGGAGACAGGTATTGCCAAGGGGAAAATGGGGGATTGGGAGTACTTAAACGGGGGTCGAGGGAAGGGACACTAGACAGAGGAATGAAATAAAACTTCGATGCCATATTAAATCAGAGAGAAATGTGTTAACTCAAAAGCCCCTGAAAAATACACATACAATATTTGAACATTAGTGTATGTGTATACCTGGAGGCTATATAACAAGAAACACAGTGCCAGAGAGGAGAAACCTCCCTTAGAATTGTTGATTAGGGAGTCCAAGAAACTCTCGCCAAAACACAGATATTGCCACAGCCCTTGATTACTTCTCAGAACTTGAAAATAAGACCCTATTGCTGAAGACAGGACAGATTTTGGACACAGGATCTGGATCAATGGAATTGGAACTGACTCGGAAGCCTCCTCTCTGAAGACTATCTCTCATAGATCTAGAGGATACTATGTTAGCTGCTAAGGGAGAAAATCAATCAGTCATCCAACCCAGCTTGAAAGCCACAATGACTAGCACATATACACAAGGGACTCATTCTACAGTAGAGGTACTTGTACATCCATGTTTGTTGCTGCTCTTTTCACAAGTAGGGATTGGAAGCAACCTGAGCTGTATACCTCTACAGTAGGATGAGTCCCTTGTGCATATGTTGCTTGTGCCATGATGACTGGCACAGCAAACTACCTCTATTGGTACAGTAATGACACTTTTATCTATGGGATAATTAACAGCTGTGTACTTGAACTTCAAGCCCTCTCAATGGGAGGAGATTCATAGGTGGCACTGTAGATAGAGCCAAATACATGTGGCTGGAAAGGTCATAGATCCTAGAGAAAACCCTATCCTTGTCATATTTCTAGACAAGTGAAATTTCTTACTGTATGCTAAATATGATCTTTATATTTACAGACAAGTATACCATACACTAATCATCAAGAATCTCCTTTTTGCAACAGATAAAGGCTAATATCTGTTCCACAACTGAGTCCTAAGTGACACATCTACAGTGGAACCTCTAGAACCAAGGCTCATGGAACATCACACAACAGGGCATACAGAGAATACTAATACATCCCTCAGCTCTCACCAGTAAAGTTTCCTCATATAATGAAGTACAATATACACAGAAGGCTACAAGTGGCTAAGTTTTAGAGAACAAGACTGCAGAGTGTGTATCCCTGGATAGGACTCATATTAATCCATCTTCGTAGATTTTACTTACATGAGGATAGTTAGAATTTTTATTCCTGAGAGAATTTTAGAATCTCTGTGAAAGGAAGGTCTGATGCTGCTCACCTGGCGCCAGCTCATGCCAGGGATCTTACATGGTACCACTCTTGTTTCTCACCCCCTCCAACTGTGATACGCCTCTCAGGTGGCTTCCCCAGATCACCTATTACAGCTCTGTGCTCACTTTAAGGACATCTGCAACAGGACATTGAGTCTGTTTAGGAGCGTAGATTCCCTCCTCTTGGCAAAGTGCTCTCTCAGATAGTTTGACCTGGATGGTACCCTACACCAAAACTCAGGAAGGGGTCATGGAGGGCATTTTGCCAACAAAGAAGTGGAAATTCTTTTGCTATGAATGAGAAAATTGAACCAAGATTCTGGGTTGTAGGATTTCAAGTTCAGGTACCAAATTGTCACATGGAGGGAAAAATCAGATACTTTCTCATGTTGTCTTACATGCAGAACAGAGTCTTGAGTTTCAGCTTTGGTGAAATAGAGGAACACTGTTTTTAATTGAATGTGAAATGTCCCATAGGCGCATATGTTTGAATACTTGGTCCCCAGATGATGACGCTGTTTGGGAAGGTTGTGGAACCAATAGGAGGTGAAACCTCCCTGGAGGAAGTGGGTCACAGGAGTCAGTCCTTGAGTTTTGTGACCTGACACTACTTCCTGTTCAGAATCATGTCAGATCATCCCGTTGGTGCTATAAGCAAGCACAACCCTTTTTGTCTCTAAAATTGTCTTTGTCAGGCTCTTTTACTACAGTAATGAGAAAGTTGTGAAGACAAACACACCCAGTACTCCGAATACTAACAATTCTGCAAACTCTGTCCTCCTCTAATTCCTTGCCCAGTCTGGAGATAACATGAGCTGGGGCAATGGGGAGTTAAGCATCGTCAACCATGGTTGTAATTTGACCAAACTGAACTAGTTCTGGGGTTCTAGAAGCTTTTCATAGGGTTATAGACCATTTTTCACTAATGGCAAGATCAGAAACCTTGCTTGAGAGTTCTATGTGCCTCCCATGGAAACCTTGGCTGTTGGAGACCATAAATGATTAAACAACTGTTCTTGGGTAGGCATCACCCAAGAATTTCAAGTGATTTGGAAACTGCTCTCTATCCTTTGTGGTGTGATTTTGCATATGATCTTCATCTTAGGAATCTACTATTTTGTTTAAAAAAAAACATCAGTTTTCTAAACTTGAAAAATTTCCACTGGAATGCACGACAGTCCTCCCATATGGCCCAAAACAGAATCGACAGCGCCATGAGCTGCCAACATTTCTGCTTAAATCTACCCTTCTCTCAGTTCTTATGCCTAGAAGTCAAGACTCCAGGACCAGGCTTGTATATTTTCAAATGAGATTGCAGTTAATGGTGCAAAATATTTATATTTATGCGGCAAAATCAAGCAGCTAGAAAACCTTATTTTTCCTTCTTTAGTTTCAGTATTTAATTAGTGATGAAGCATCAGAAACCTTCAGGGAGAAAACACCCCATTATTTTTTAAGTTCCAGTGTATTTACAACCCATTTCCACCTGCTCCCTTTGTCTCCACCTGTCTGTGCTGTGCACAGATTCGTCTCAGCCAGCCTCTCAGGAATACAGCTGTGTCATCACATCCTGTGGCATCCTAATATTTCATACTAAACTGTAAACCAATTAGGAATGACTACTCATTGTGCTGACTCATGGGAAGAGAAGGGGATAATGTGTCCTTCAGGTAATGAACTTCTTTGGGGATCTGACACATATTTCATTTTTTAGTGCTGCTGCTTTCCCCTTGTCACATTTCTGAGGATGTGCCTTCATTTGCTTGATTTTGCTAGGAGGATTATACAGACATTACCAAGTAGCCAAGTGGCTAGTCTCTCAGAGGCTCCAGGAACACCCTGGAGCACTCAGGTAGATCTGGACCAAGTGAAAATGGCTTTGCGATGGAATGCTATGTGAGTGGTGTGCCTCAGTTTCCCTTTATTCAATACAAAAATGTATCAAATCATTGTCAGAATGCATTTCTGATCCCCACCTCTAGAGCTCATGACTAAGTCAGGCTGGATGAAGCCTATCAAATGCCCTGGTGAATCTGGTGCTGATGATCCTGGGGATACACTTTCCAGATATGGAAGAATTTTTTGAGTAGAAGTACAAAGTAACGTCAAGTATAACTGTGTGACGAAATCAGAGACAATGGAGTCAACTAGCTTTACTTACATGAGTGGAGTGGGCCACATGACAGAGAGATTCAGGAGTGGGGGGACCCATGGAGACTTGAAGCACTTTAAAGAGCAACTTCTTCTGTGCTCTACCAGATTGTGGTCTGTGGGAACCAGATCTGATTCTATAACTTGAGCCTCAAATATAGATTTTAAAATGTGAAATTTCCATGTTTGAAAATGGAGGTTTATGGCTGGGGAGGTAGTTCAGTGAGTAAAGTGCTTTCTGCCACCAGTATGAGGACTTGAGTTTTGATCCCCAGCACCCACATAAAGCCAGGCATGGTGACACTCATCTATTACCACAGTGCTGAGGCTGGGAAGGGACAGGTAGATCCTGGGGTGTTGTTGTTCAGCCAGCCTAACCAAAATAGTCAGGTTTAGTGAGATGCTGTCTCAGAAAAACAAAAAAACAAAGTGGTAAAGTGATAGAGGGAGAAACTTGACATTGATCTCTGGCTTCTACATGGGCACATATACCATGTGCATACACACACACACATACACACTGGAGTCTTTATATAAATGGAACTAATCACTCTATGATTGAGTGCTATAGCTGGCTCTTAGAGTGTCACCTTGAAATCTGTGGATTAAATAAATCTATTCAGCATTTTTCCTCAGAGGATAGACAGTTTTACGATGTATGTTATAGACTTTCTTTACAGTTTCCTCCAATTTTTCTATTTGCCCATCGTTTTCTAGTATATTTGGGTCCCAAATCCCTGCTTGGGTTCTGTTAGCAAAAGTCAGGGACATGTTCGACCAATGCCAAGTGTGTCCAAATACAAATTACACAGTGTATCAGTTGAGGAACTTCAAAGGAGTAGGACAATTAGGATGTGTGTGTGTGTGGATAGACAGTTTTACAATGTATGTTATAGACTTTCTTTACAGTTTCCTCCAATTTTTCTATTTGCCCATCGTTTTCTAGTATATTTGGGTCCCAAATCCCTGCTTGGGTTCTGTTAGCAAAAGTCAGGGACATGTTCAACCAATGCCAAGTGTGTCCAAATACAAATTACACAGTGTATCAGTTGAGGAACTTCAAAGGAGTAGGACAATTAGGATGTGTGTGTGTGTGTGGATAGACAGTTTTACAATGTATGTTATAGACTTTCTTTACAGTTTCCTCCAATTTTTCTATTTGCCCATCGTTTTCTAGTATATTTGGGTCCCAAATCCCTGCTTGGGTTCTGTTAGCAAAAGTCAGGGACATGTTCGACCAATGCCAAATGTGTCCAAATACAAATTACACAGTGTATCAGTTGAGGAACTTCAAAGGATTAGAACAATTAGGATGTGTGTGTGTGTGTGTGTGTGTGTATGTCTATACATATAATGTATATATAAATGCTAATATGTAAAATGTTATATATATATCGATCTCTATGTATATATCAGGATTGGCTTACATAGTCAGAGACTGGGTAGTCCTAGAATGACTGTGTGGAAGCTGGAGAGCCTGGGAATCCAGGACCTGCTCAGTCCAAGAAGCTGAAACCTCTAGAATAAGAGGAAGCAGTGACATGGCCCATTCTGACCTGAAGGCTTGGAGGTTATCTGGATAGTTGCTGGTGCAGATCTGCTCTCAGAGAATGAAGATTCTGGAGTCTCATATCCAACGGTGGCTGCAAAAAATGTACTAGCATAAGAAAGTGCATTAGTTACTTTTGTCATTGTGAGGAAATACCTGACGGAAGCAGCTTAAAGGAGGAAAGACTGGTTTTGGCTCATGATTGTGGAGTATTCAGTCCATTATGGTGGAGACACGGAAGATGGAATACCTCCATCTGTAGCAGTGGGAGTATGTGGCCACAGCTTCTCACAAATGGTGGCCAGATGAGGAAATAGGAAGCTAAACTGGAACAAAAAGCTATAACCTTGGTAGGTTATATCCTTCAAAGACCTGTCTGTAGTGGCCCATGTCTTCCAGCTAGGCTCCACATCCTCAAAGGTTCCCAACCTGCCGCAATAACACTATTACTATCAGAGTGGCAGTTCTGTGAATGTACCTCTATCTGAGGCAGAAGAGCAAAGCTTAGGCAGCCTGGGCACATCATCTTTGGGGATAATGATCGTTTAGTAGCTTTCATACCATGCATCTCATTCAACCCACATGTCAATGTAAGAGTTTGCTGTCACCATTTCACCAAAGATGAAACCGCTTTATACTTTGGTGGTATGTGACTAAGTTGCAATCTGAACAAGCCATGTGGTGGAAGCCAAGTGACTCATCACAGTGCACTCTCGGTAATGCAGCCCTTTGCTGGGAATTGGCATGACGAATGGCAAGAAAACCATGACTTCCATTTATAGTTTTATGACTCTGAATTTTATAGTGGGAATCTGGTTTCATATTTGTACATGTTCTTACATAGCAAGTTTAATTTCTCTTGATTAGCATGAAACTGGCCCCAGAAAAGGTCATTCCCAGCTCATGTAATCTGTATTAAAATGGGATATTAACAGAAACCTCACAGTCCACGCCCAAACCATTAACATCTTGGAGTTTTGAACAGAAAGCTCCTAATTCTTTGGCCAGAATTTCCTTGCTTCAGTAAGTTCAATCCATATTGGGGCTATTAAAATGTCCTTTCAGTGCTTAGTCTGAAATTACCTCCTTTTACAAATTTCCTCATTACATAGATCTACAGCCTTTCGGAAATGAATGGCTTCTGGTGGTGGTGGTGGGATATCTGTGATTGTAATAATATTATACAATGTGTCTTGATGAATCAACATTTGACGGCCATCTAGCTGTAAGGGAAACTAAAAGTAAATAAAAATAGACTTTTAGCCTGGCTCTTGTCTTTATTTAAAAATTCTTTTGGAAAACCCTTCAAAATAGAGAGCACAGATGCAAAGGAATGGCAGTGCTGGAGTCCAGGGATGTGGAGGGCTTAAGTGAGGTACTTAATATTCATCTGGTATTCATTGCAATAACATCAATCTTACCATATTCTCCTGGTATTAATGTGGATGTTCTGCATTTAATATATACTTCCAGTGGAATTTCATTGTAATTGAGCACTAAATGATGTCTACTTATGGTAAAGTGGTTCCAGAGTTTTCTGTAATAAATAGGTTTTAGTAGGATAGAAGATCCAAAATTCATTGCTGAGTCTATACTAGACTCTTTATGCTCTAATTGTCATTGATGATCTTTACTGTATTATTTCCAGACAGTTCATAATTACCCTTACTGAACAAATGATGATTTGTGAATGGAGAAAGACACGGACTGCATTATGTGATGCCATTGATTTTTTTTTTTTTTTACTGCTCTGGTTTCAAAAAACATACTCAGTCCTCAGTATCAACATGTTCTGCATCTGTGTATTTAACCAGCCATGGATTAAAAGTATTTTTAAAAATTGTATTGCACTGATCATATACAAACTTTTTTCCTTGTCATCATCCCTAAACATAATATCATATCCACAACTCACATAGCATTTGTATACATTGGGTATTATAAATATCCAGAGATAACTTAAAGTTTGTGAGTGGGTGTGTCTAGGCTATATGAAAAATTTATACCACTTAAAATGTTTTAAAATTTATTTTTATTTATGTCTATGAGTGTTATGCCTGAATGTATGTAAGTGAGCCTGTGTGTGCAATACCTGCAGAGACAGAAGAGGATGTCAGGTCTCTTGAAACTGGAGTTAGAGGTAGTTGTTAGCCACCATGTGGGTGCTGGGAACCAAGCTCAGGTACTCTGCAAGCACAGCAAGTGTTTTTAACTTTTCAGCCATCTCTTTAGTTCTTTTTGTTCCATTTTTAAAGATAGGAATTGAGCATCCTAGGATTTCCATATCTGAAGCAAGTGCTGGTGTCAGTCTCCCACAGGTACCAATGGATGACTGTATCTTTTAAAATCATTTGACTCATCTCTGATGCTGTCATTATTTATGGCAGAGGAATTGTAACCCTGTGACTTGTATGGCAACCATGACAGCAAAAACGTTGAGTGCTTACAATGTACTAAGCAGCCTGTTAAGCGATTTACAGTTACTATCACATTGGAACCTCAGAGCAACATCCTACTTCCAATTCAAATATTTTAGTTAGGTAACTTGGGCATCAAGGGCTTAGGAATTTGAATGAGCCCCTAATAGCTAGAAAGAGGCAGAATTAGGGCTTGAATTCATATCCGATTGGTTTTAGGTTTCAAAGTCTGTGCTTAGAGTCATCATATCAGATAGCTAGTATATGGTGAATAGACATGATTATTTCCCTATAAGTAGTTGGGGAAAATTATGTATTCTTGGAATGGCAAGAATTACGGTGTTTCCTTATTTTAAATAGGATAGACATTGCAAGTTACAAAGATCACTAAGTGATGGCTTAACCTTCTTTAGCTCAAGAAAGACTGAGAGCAGCTAACGCTTGAGGAGTCTATGGCAACGAGATACAATGAGTGTGTGACATGAGTGACCCGTAAATCATTTGAGCTGTTCATATTGTGTTCGTTTGCAGGGAAGCGGTTTTACCAGATATGTTAGTGGCTAACTAATGCTTGAGTTAACTGCATGACTATCACAAGGCTGAAATCTGTTTGGTTGACCCCCCTCATGCTGACTTCTGGAGTCTCCACAGCTTCTAGAGCTGGCACTCACCAGCTGATTGCCTTGGCTTCTCTTATCTGCCAACTAGAAGGACTGAGGTCAGTTGATGTCTGTTTAGATTAGCATGGTAACTCCTCAAAAGAAACAGGATGCAGAATCACAATGTACAGAATAGATGTAAATAGACAACCTCTGGTTAAGGAGGTGCTGATGTTTTCCTCCTTGTTGAATGTAAAGTTCTCAGACCTTGCTGTCTTGGCTCAGATGCCCTGAAACCCTGTTACATGCCTCCTCTAAAGGCTGGAGAAGCTCTGGCAACTGGTGAATAGACTTCTCTGTGAGCACTGGGTACTAAGCCTTTGATTGGTTTCCTTGGCTATGGGATTCCAGACAGGGTTTACCCAAGGACAAAGCTGGGGCTCATTTTAGGTCCTCATCGTCCATTCTTTTTCTTATTCTAAAGCATGGAATTATGTGTTTAACAAAATTCTGCGCGTCACTTTAAATTTATTTATTGTTTTGGTAAAATGTATTAGGAGATTATCCCACCAATTAACCAACAAACAGTTCCCTAAAATCTGCCCTGGACTGGTGGGATAGCTCAGTGACAGAGGATGTGGCAGAGTGTGCAAGCTCTGGGTTTGATCTACTACAAAGCAACAACAGAACAACACAATACACCAAAAAACTCTAAAATAATCCCCTTGATCAAAACAACCAACCAAAACAAACAAAAATCTTCCCCTAAATCTTTTTCAATTCTAAGCATGTAAGCGTATCATAAGCTTTTACAATTTTTTTCAAAGATCAGAGGAGTTGTCCAGGGTGAGGAAGCTGAAAATGTTTTGGCTAAGGTTCAACTGAAGTAGGGCCATGCTACAGTATTTGACCTTCATGTTTTAATTTGGGCAGACACATAGTAGGTCTTCACTTAACTATTACTAATGGTTGGGAGAGTCAAATCGTTCTTTAGAAATTTAGCAAGGGGCTGCCGTGGTCACCTAAGTCTCTGTGAGAGGAATAAGCAATTCTTTATTGTTAGTGCCAACACCTTGGATAATATACTTTTTATCTCCTCTCATAATGATAATGTAGATAAATTCCATAAATCAAATCTCTGCAGTAAAAAGGTTAATAAGTTTATGCTGTATAATTGAAAGCCATATTAGTGATTAAAAGGATTTTATATATCAGTTTTCTGGGTCACCAACTAATTATTTTCAATGGCCAGTAATAAAACATAGCACCATGACTGGCTAGACATTGCAAGCCATCAGATGCTAAATCATGTAGAAAAGACTCGGGCAGTTAAAAATCTTAAGTTGGCTAGGGTTTCCTTTGGAATATAAAGTCATTGGATCTTGACTGCTTATGTTGTGTCAGGCTTACAAGATGCTCTGAGGTTAGTTTCTACCCAAACTAAGCAAGTTAAGCTATCCTCTTAAGTGGAAAAGGACACGTTGGGCTCCTGGGAATCATGGATAAGTGTAATCACTCATTTAATGTTTCATTTACAACAAGTTCGTGGCTTAGATATGGCACATGACCATTTTTGCATAGAATCGAGTGTTTGTAAAGGAAGGGAAAAATAGTGACCTGGAATGCATTAATGTTTACTGAACTGTCCCTAAAATGTTGCAGGGAAAGTATTATTAGATTTGGACCCAGTACAGCCCACTATTTATTATCAGACTATGGTTAGTGATGGGAAAACGGAGGCTTAAAAAATGGCTAAAGTCAGGACTGGAGGAGTGCCTCAGTGGTTAAGAGTACTAGCTCTTCTTGCAGAGGACCTGGATTTGATTCCTAGCACCCACATGGTGGGTAAAAACCTCCAGTTCCACAGGAATTTGACGCTCACTTCTGACCTCCACAGGCATTACAGTACATAGGTGCACTTACACACATGCAGGCAATACACTTGTACACATAAATATAAAAAATAAATAAAAATAAAAAATGGCTAAAGTCATGACTGTCAAGCAGCAAAGCATGTGTTCAAACTTGGGTCTGTCAGAGTCTACACTCAAGTAAAGTGCTGAGCTATATTTATTTCTGGTTTCACGCAGCATCACACGGGAAGTCATAACACAAAGATAAAGCGCTCTGGTTGATTTTGAAGGCGATGTGGAATATGGAAGACTGATGTAGACAAAGGTGGTAGAAGAATGATTGCTGCTTTGCATGGAGGACTTTCTATGTGAGGTGAGTGATGTGGCCTGGCACACTGAGGCAGAGAGAGTCCAGGAGGCTGAGTAATGGTGGACAGAAATGAGCTACGGGAGGCACTGGAGGGACATTTGTTCCAGTTTTTGCTATTATTCCTTAAAAGTGGTCCTGATGTATCAGCCTAAATGGCATCACCTCTAGATAGCATTGTGTGCACAGTTTATGTCAAAACCAGACCCAAAAACCTAACTTGTGAATTTAAATATGAATTACTGGGCTTAACTCCTCATCAAAACCACTAAATACCCAGGTCCTTTGAATGCCTGATTTTGTACTGTTCTGGAGAGAAATTAAATATGGGAATCATCTGTATATTTGAACATTTTTCTTTGTTTCTCTAGCTGTTATGCAGGTTCTGAAATTATCTTGCAAAAGAAACAATGTGTTGAGTTCTCTCTTAATCTCTTTCTCTCTCTCTGGCGGAGGGGAGAATTTGTAAAATTCAGTCTGATCAGACTCTACAAAGTTTTCGAATCACAGATGCATTAGAAAGTTTGAATTACTAGGTTATTTTCTTCAAAGGTAAATGACTTGCTGATGACACGAAGACTAAAAATTGGAAGAGGACTGCTATTGTCTTGGCTACAGACCTGAGTCCTTTAAAGAACAGCCAAGAACATAAAGAACCGCGAAGACTGGCTTGAAAACTGTACTTGAAGCGTATGTTAATCAAACCACCAAATCAAGAAGACAGACTGAAGATGGCATCAAGATTTGGACTTTCCTAGAGCTCTCTGTGAGTATGGTAATTAAATCCAGGTACATATCTATTTTGGTGTCTAGCACTAAGGAGAACTGACCTCCTGGTGAATAAATGATCCTATCATATCAATCACAGTGTGGAATGTGTGAGCAACCCCAGTTGCTTCCTGGAGGAAGAAGGACATACGATTAACCCAAGGACCTGGAGGGAAGACTCAGAAGTATGCAGGGAGAAATGGCAAGGAATCTCTTTGGGGTCTGAGTGGAGTGGTTCATGTTTCAGGAAAAAGTGGTCTTCTCAAATTACAGGGATTCTTTTTTCCACTTGTGTCAAGAGCATTCCTTTGACTGTTCAGCCATATCTTAGTAAGAAATATTGGGTGCAAGGTGAGGAGCCGGGGTTTGAAGGAGGAACAGGTGGAGAAAAGAAGGACAGACTTAAAAGGCCAGAGACTGACACATGTATTTCTATTAGTATGAAAACAAACGTTCTTCAGATGGCTTGAGGCACAAGTGATATTTTTCTTTAATGGGAAGTGTTTTTTGAATAAATCCAAATGAATATCATTTATCATTTCTCCTCCTGACATTCTGACTCAGTGAGAGAGTCAGATTCTGGTGACTCATGTGGGTATTGTGGACTAGGGTTAAATACAGTGAGAGTGTTCTTCTGGCCTCTGGATGCATGGTGGAAGGGTAGAGAAGCCAGCACTATAGTGCACCACCAGGGTTTCCACCAAGGCCCACAGTCCAGGGAAGAGCCACCCATGTCAAGGGCATAATCGTTGCTGACCCTGTTAGGAAGTAGGTGTGAAGGAAGGCAAGAACTTGATTTTTCCTGAGAAAGGTGATAAAAATGGTATTTTTTTCTTCTGTGGTCTTTTGATTCCCCCCAAGGCTCAGAGCCTCCTACTGGATTTTCGTTTTCTTTTTAATTTATTTAGCTTCTTTTTATTTTATGTATATGAATATTTTGGTCGCATATAAATGCACCTGTGCATGCAATGCCTGTGGAGGCCAGAGAGGGTATCAGATCCCTTGGGATTGGAGTTACAGACAGTTGTTAGAGGCCATTTGGGTACTAGGTCCTCTGTAAGAGCACCCAGTGCTCTTAACGGTTGAGCCACCGACCGGCTTGTCTTGTCTTTATCCTCTCTACAATAGAAAACTTGCATCTTGTTTCTCTCTCTTTGCTTATCTGATTAACACAGGCACTCTGGCAAGAGATTTCCACCACTGGACCCACCTGTTATTATCAGGGAATGGGATGGCACTTCAACAGAGCCTATTGGTACCTGAACTGAGAGAAGGCTTGGATGAAGGAACCCTAGTGATGTGGTCATCATTTAAGAGGAGTAAAGGAAACCCTCCATAATTAAGATATTTTACTAAGGTGTTTTAAAAATTAAAATTCAATACCCTGAATCCATGATGAACAGAAGTGCAATATAAAGTCCATGGGCCATGCCTCGGATGTGGAAAGTGAGGTGCTTGGTCTCAGGGTCATACAAGGGCAAAGCTGCCTGTGCTTTTCATTAGAACTTGATATTTTGTTTGTGTGGAGCTGGGGTTAGAGCAGCCATGATGGGCCAATGGCTTCATCTATAGCACTAGCTCCAGGCCCCTGCTGAGCCCAGGAGTCATTTTCACTTACTTAATATTGTACTCTACAATAAATTCCTGTTAAATTAAGATGTGGCGAGTGGGGCTGTTTCCTGTGACCAATAACCCTTGACCGACGCAGGAAGAAATGTTTGTTTCTTTTCCAACTCTTCAGCTTCCTGCCAGAGAATCACAGCTTTTTCTTCCAGAGACAATCCTTTGTTTCAAATTGTAAGGAGCAAATTTATAGCAATAAGGAAGAATTTTCTTTAAAAAATATATTACCTCTAATCCCATAAATATAATTCAGTGGTTTTCATTTTTCCGTATTCCCTTATTAGATCTGATCATAATGAACACTTTATTTTGTCTTATTCTCTTTTTGGCAAACTTTAAATACCCCGTTTCCCATATTGTTATATGTCAGTGTCTTCAGACCATTTCTGTTTCACATTTACTTACTAAAATACCTATTGTTAACTTGTAATCAGCTCCAGTTTCCTCCTATAACATGTAATACAGAGGCAAGTATGTTCACTGTCATGTACTTTAATTTTTCAGTTAGTTAAAAAAAATTATGGTCTCAGAAGTTTGATTTCTGAGGCAAAAAAAATTGTTGTGCTTTTCATGAATAATTTGTATTGACACATAAATTTTCAAAAGCATTTAGAATTTAAAGTGGAAACAATACAATATGAACCAAAAGAATTCACATACACAAATTAATTTATTTCAAATTTAAGTGAGATTAGGGAAAGCATTAATCTTTGAAATTAAATTTACATATAATATTATTCAGTTTCAAAATTGAGCAACTAAGAAACTTTTTCTTTCTACTTGTGACCTTATAGTGACGCCTTTTCTAGTTTATTTTGCAAACCAGAGATACAATCATATTATATGCTTTTCCACAAAAATAATTTTGGTGACTTTATTGATAAAAATTACTAACTCAGAATGATATATAATACAGATATTTGACATCGAGACAGTAACTTGAATAAAATATATTTTTTGTGTATGTGTGTATATATGTTCATGTGTGTGGAGGTACATGTGTGTATACATGTTCATGTATGTGCAGGTGCATACATTTTTTACAATTTTAATAATATAATATTTTATTAATTCTCTGAGAATTTAATAAATGTTTGCAATGTATTTTGATCATATTCACTGACTACCCCTCTCTCTAACTCTTCTCAGATCCACCTACTGACTTCTCCATCCCGACTGTATGTTCCTTTAAATTTTTTAATAGCCCATTAAGTCCAGTTTGTGCTGCTCATATACTTATGCATGTGGGGCCACACTGGAGTGTGGTTGACGTATCAGGGGCCACATCCCTCATGAATATGGACTCTCCCTCTCTAAGAAGCCATTCATTATCAACAGCTCCTCAGTTACGGGTGGAGACTTGTGGGCTGCTCCCCGTTCTGTGGGAATGCTTACTGACTTGATTTTGTACAGGCTGCTGTGAGCCCATGAGTGTAGAGGTCTTCTGTCATTTCCAGAAGTCAGTCACTGTTTCATCCTGATTCTCTCTGACTTCTGATTCTTATAATCTTTCTGCCTCCTCTTGCACAATGGTTCTTGAGCTTTGGTGTGCATGTGCATGTGTGTGTGTGTGTGTGTGTGTGTGTGTGTGTGTGAGGATGTGTGTATGTGTGATAATAGATGTTCCATTTATGACTGAGCAATCCACAGACAATTATTCTATGCATTCTGATCAGTTGTAAGTTTCTGTGTTAACCACTATCCACTGCACAAAGAAACTTCTCTCATGAGGTCTGAGAGTTGCACTGATCTATAGGTATAAAGATATAGATGCAGTGGGCAATTTGATACAATGCCTATTTAGCAAAATAATAGTAATGGGTTTACTCCTGGGGCCTATGAGCTCCCGAACCATGGGTTCTTGGCCAGATTTACAATACTAGGCATACATTTCCTCCTGTGGAGTGGGCCTTAATTACAATCAGAAAATGGTTGTTTACCATCATGAAACTTGTGCCACTATTGCATGCTGGACATATCTTGCCATGCTGGGCATTATTGTAACAATGCATCTGAGTAAGGCTGTTGATGTCCTTTCTTCCCCAGAAACCTGCATATAAACTTATAACCTTCTGGTGTTATGATAGCTAACCAGTAGAGAAGAAGCTTCCAGATCAGTACTGTGCATGTGTGTGTGAAGGCCAGAAATCAGTGTTGGGTTGTCTTCCTCCACACTGGTCAAACTCCAAAGAAAGCCTGTCAAGGAAGGGGTCAGGGCAAGAATTGTGAGGGAAAGCTTTGCTGGGACAATGGGCAGAGTAGATCAGAGAGTGGGTTTGAGGAGTAGAAAGGAAACTATCAGTAATTTGGTTGGGGGCTTTTTGAGACAGGTCTCTTTGTACCCCAACTAGCCCAGAACTTACTATATAGACCAGGCTGGCCTCGATCTCACAGAGATCCACTTGCCTCTGCCTCTCGAGTGCTGGGATTAAAGGCGTGTGCCACCATGCCTGACTCATGCCTTTTCATGACATATTTATTTGCTTTTTTTCCCATTGAAAATGAGTTTTAGAGAAGTTAAATGCAGTCATCATCTTGAGGGAATGGGTTCTACGGCTCCCTGAGTCACCCAGATCTGCAGATGCTGAAGTCCCTTATATAAAGTCCCTTATATATAGTTACTTGTCACCTGTGTAAATTCTGCATGTTCTGAATCCTTTCTAGATGAAATATAATATCTGATAAGATGTAATAGCTATGTAAATAGCTGTACTATATTATTTAGAGAATAAAGATGGGGAAATGTCTACATTTGTTCATTTATTTTTCTGGGATATTTTCAATCTGTAGTTGACAGAATTGATGGGTGAGGAAAGCACAGGCACAGGGGCCAGCTGTTTCCTACTCTAATTCAGACCTCACTATGGACAGGATCCAAACCCATTTCAGCCCGAACCAGAGTCTCAGCTCTTTACCATACCACCATTCTGCACCTTTCCCTACTGTTTGGTGTCTTGATCTCTGTTTGAAGAACACAGCAACACTACTTGTTTTAAATTTTTAGTTACTGACCTATATTTAGTGTCTCTTAAGATTACTGAGCTCGAGGTACCTATTCCACTCTCAAGAGGTTTCCTGGTGGATACTACAATGATAAGATGCCTTCTTCTATGGAATAATAAGGACCACGAATGGCATTTCTCCTAATTGATAAAGTGAGGTGGCAAAGTCAATGCTATTCCTATTCTGTAGCTGCCACGGTGAGGATTTGGAAGATGTGTATGACTCAGGTACGCTCACATGGTCCTAAGTTGCCAATAGAATTTGTAGTCAAGTTGGACTGCCATAGCCTTTGCTTACTTACTTTCATACACTTTGAAAAAAATAACATTTTTTATTTATGCGCATATGCATGTGTGTGTATGTGTGTGTGTGTATGTTAATGTGTGAATTCATGCTATGGTATGCATGTGGATTACAAAGGACAACTTGTAGGCACATGTATTCTCTCACTCCATGTTGGATCTTGGGGATTGGTCTTTAGGCTTGGTGGCAAGCACTTTCACACCCTGAGTAATCTTGTAGGCCCCTTATTTACTTTTAATCAACCTGTTTCATGGTTTTCATGTACCATACATTAAACATTTTTAGTGGCAGTTGGTATAGGCAGGAAAGCATGCAGAGAAAGCTTGACACTCAAGGCTTCAACACCTTCTTGTCTGAGTTGAGAGTCCTGGCTTGGTATAGCTCCAAACCCTTATCTGGTCATAGGTAGGAGTCCGGGCACAGATGCAGTGAGGAGGGGAAGGCCTGGCCTCAGTGTGTGAGGCAGGAATGGCCCTGCTGTCCGCTGGCACAAATTAAACTCCGAGGATGAACCAAATAATGTGCTCCCCAAGGGTTAACACGGAGCCCATTCTCATCCGTGCCGAACTTTGACACCTTCTACTCATTTCTGTTTCTGCAGGAATAGGGTGGCAAAAGTGAATGAAACAGTGATTGATAGAATGACTGAAACAAACATACACATTCTCATTGTGACTTTGTGAAATCTATAATAGAATTTTTAAAAATTGTGTTTAAACTCCTGGGGCAGGTAGTTCTCTTTGTTTTACGAGACATCAGGTGTCTGGAAGATGAAAGCTGCCTAATTTCAAATTAATTTTCTTTGTGCTTTGGAAGTTACTCCTATTACTTCTAAGGATAGTGGGGGCTGAAAGAGCCTGCAGCATCTATTTAATAAGCATATTTGTTTGGTGTCTGGACAGAATCCTTTGAGGGCTTATAATTTGAGAGAGAGATGGTAAATTCTATGAATTAGTGGAGCCATGCAACTCATCCAAGATCAAACAGCCAAGGAATGGCACTCAAGAGATCTAGTCTAGCCAGCTTTGCTTCCTGACAGAAGACTGGCTGACTTTTTGGAGGGTAGTCCTTGTAAATGAGCCTTCAGATTTAGGAAATTATCCATAGAGCTGTGAGTTGGGAATAGGAGACCATCCCAATCAGACATATCCACTGTGGCAGTCCTGGTGGCCCAAAGAAGGTATTACTATCAGAATTATGTTTCTTGAACTTCACATGTCGAAGAATCACTTGTGAATTTTGCAAGAAATGCAGACTTTGATTAACTCAGTCTGGTGGTAGTGAGTGGTGGGATCTGAGAGTCCCTTAATTATATGAAGTTCACAGATAGTTCATGTACTTTTATTTCTATGATGATCTCATGATTAAACCAGTGACTTAGTCACCTGGGGGCAAGGATGATACTGTACAGAAAAATTTAGTGTCCTGGAAATCATTGTCATTGTTGCTGGAATGATCTTAGAGCCAGCATTGCTACTGCTACTTTTTGTGGATGACCTCAATCAAGGCAAAACATTTATAAGCACCAGAAACTCACTCAAAGAGGCTTAAATTGAAAAGACAATTTGTTATAAGGTGGAGCTAAATTCCTTAGGCCTCTAACCATACTTCTAGTGGGGACTGGAGGTAGACAAAATATTTCTCTCTTTCTTGTGACTTACTTTCTCATCCATCTGCTTGCTCATCAGGTTGTCCACTAGTGGACACCCAAGTTCACATAATCTAGAAGTGCATCTATTCGTAGCTGACTTTACCTGTCAGTCCCAGATGCACATTGATCTACATTCACTCTGTGATCCAGGTTCAGTCCAGTGCCAGCGAGCAGAGTAGGCAGGCAGTATCCTAGGGTCCATAGACATCAGAACTGAGGGTTCAGCGGGGAGGATTGTGGGCATGCCTATCATGTCTGCCATTTATACTCCTTTCCTTGTTTAGAGGAGGCATGTTGGCTCAGATATGTTCTAGCTATCACAGTTGCTCATAGGTGAGACAATTCATACCCACATCTTTCTAGTCTGTAGTCCAGGAACCTATGTTATGCATCGTGGTTCCATAGGCTTCAGAAAGAGCCTCTTGAAACCTACTCCTCTCAATCCCCCTCTCTCTTTAATATTTTATTAATCATTTAAAAATTTATGTGTCTGAGTGTATTGCCTGCATGTCTGTAAGTGCACCCATGTTATGTAGTTCTTGAGGAGGTTCAAAGAAGGTGTTGGATCCCTTGGAACCAGAGTTAGGATGGTTGTTAGCCACCATGTGGGTGCTGGGAATTATCCTCTGCCAGAGCAGTCAATGCTCTTAACCACTGAACTATCTCTCCAGCTCCAATCCCCCTTTCTTTAAAGAATGATTTCTGTCTTACTACTTACACAGGAGAACTTCATTCGATAAGGTGACACTGGCCTCCTCTGGGACTCCTTCCAGCAAATCCCCTGCATGTTCATTTTGTGACTTCAGTTGCATAGCCAACCCGGAAGGAGTCAAAATGATTTCTGAAGTGCAGGCTTGGGATAGTCTATAACATTTCAAGGAGCCTGGGTGTCCCTCTCAGGGACTATGATCTGCTTTGGTCTACAATCCACCAGGACCTAGACCTCTTTAAACTGTGGGTGTTTTTAGTCTGCTCCACATGTAGGCTACTTAGAGATCCGTCACCATGTTTCTGTGGTATTGTGAATCTAGGAGATTAAAGCTTCCCATTCATGGTGATATCAGAGATTCAGCACACTGGGTACTTATGGATCCCTCTGATGCTCTGCCTGGGTCTCCAGTGTATTCTGTACTCTGGTGATCCACTTACAATGTTTCTCTCCATAAGCCTTGCTGGCAGTTATAGCTACTACTGAGTGACAAAATGGACAAGCTTGGTAGAGATGGTCATTCTTTCTTGAAGACAGAGAAACATGCACATCATACATGAGGAGCTGTCTTCACTCATTTTCAGCTCCATTTAAGATGGGCAGATGTATTGACTAGAGATTTCAGTGCCTGAGTCTACAGCCAGAGTATTTTGAAAGCTGATTCTGATTAACCTGTATAGAGAATCCAGACTAGGTGCTATTAGGGTGATGTGGTATTTAGTATATTAGTAAAACCATGATGTTCAAAATCTGAAGATCTTGCTCCTTGATCCCAAGCACATATCTACAGGTACAACACACTGGTTAACTACTTAGAAGTCTATTTAAAATATCACTTCTTGCCACATGGATAACTAGATAATTCATGAAAAAACACGGATTAAAATAAAAATGTAAAACAGTATTCCAGAGTCAGTTTCCTATCTCGTAATGGTTCCGAAGATGAGACCATTTTAGACAAACATTTCAAAGAAAAGATGGTTGGAGAATCAAAAGATTGCAATTCTTCAATAATGCTATTGAATTAAAACAGAATTTTTAAACAAGGAGAAGGAAAATTTTAGTTAACAATGGCTCCAATTTGCTTAGTGATCATCTTCCTAAGTGTAAATTCTAATGCCTCCAGCAAAACAAGGTCCCCTTTGTTAATTGTAGCTTCAGTGGTCTCCCTGTGGGTCCCTCCTCTCCTGCACCCTCATAAAACACTGTGCATGCCTGTGGCTGTCTCCAAAGCCTTTGAAAAGTGGTATAAAAGACCCGTCTTGACATTTCCCTCCTCCTCTTTCTCTTTTCCAATTTTCATTGAACATTAAAAGTTTTTATGAGTATGGAAGAAAGGCATTTTGCTACTTGAAGTTAAGGTGTGATTCGAATTACAGGATGGTAGAGTCCGTTTCTAAAGTGGTATTTAATACATTTCACAGGTATCTTTTTTTTAATGGGACTTTTCCACTGGTGTAGAGACACAGAGCAACAGATTTCAGACTCTGTAACTCTCTTTGTGCCCCAACCCTGCTTGTAGCACAGTCTTGACCACTATTTTTTCCCTCCCTTTTACATCAGGCTTGGCTAAACCTTAGCATGTTTTCTCACAAATGAGCTTCCAAGTCATTTACCTCCATCAGTTCCATCTCTACAGAGACACATATGCAGGTGATGGGAATAGACGGGTATGCAGAAAGACCTGTCTCAATGAGCCAGTATGTTTGTATCCTTCTGTCTGTGGGGCCAAGGGAGAAGTCTTGACATTGATGCTACTTTAAGCTAAGCAGGGTCTAAGCATTTTGCTCCATATTAAATGAAGAAGAGTCGTATATTCATTGAAATAGAGACCACTGTGATCAATTCTTGCAAGGCTTTGCGAAAGCTATAAATATCTTCTCATTCCGAAGGAAAAGACTTAAGAAGCAAAACCACAAACAGATTTCTTCCTTATTTACCTGAAAGGGTAAGCAATATTATTGACATGGAAATTAAGTTTAAGAAATTCCCACCACTGTGAGACCCATGAACTAGTTATTACCTGCAGGTCAAGAGTGAAAACTTGGGAAGCGGCTCTCTCTTTCTTCTTGGAAGCATTGTCTTTTTGCCTGGGGCCTAACTAGCTTGTTAATCTGGTCAATAATTCAAAAAATTTTTTAAAATGGGAAGGGTGATTTATCTTGTTTGATTTTTTTAGTCATTTGTCAAATTAGCTTAGATAATCACCTAATTGATACTTTTCACTTCACAGGCTGATCCAAGTTGAACATAGAACAAACGGAAACTGTCTCCCTGCCAATTCGAAGAGCCCTCTCCCACTGTGGAACTGACAACAGCCTACAAATGGACATGTAGAGAGGAGGGTGTAGGATGAACCTGGTGAGAAAGTTTTTGTGGGCCTTTTTTTTTTTTTTCCATTTAACATGCTATCATCTCCATAAATGACCCTTTTGATTCTACCAGTATTGAATACCTTAAAGAATTAATAAAATCCTCCAAAGTCTATTTACTCATATTTCCAACTGAACTAAAGCACACGGGAGACAAATGGTATTTTAAACTCACAAGACAAACCTCCTCTCCTCTTAAAGTCAAACAAATCTGTGGTGACTTCGCCCATAAATTCAAGAACAGAAAGTCATAAATTGAACACATGAAGGACATTGCCTCTTTATAAGTGATGTTTCCTTGCCTTAATGGATTTAGCTATGGCAGGGATCAGAGAAAAGCTGTCTTAACTAAATCTTTGACTGATTATGCATTTTTTTCCCTATTCATACAAGACAGATTCATCATCCCAATTTGTCAAGCTGGCGAAGTTCCAATTAATTACACCCAGCCACGCTCGGCTTGCATTCTGCCCATGTCAGGCCTAATCTAGTGCCTCATTTGCTGGCGGCCCGATGAAGAGGTATCAGAGGTGGTGTTCCTTGAGGTACTTACTGTGATGGATGCCCCACAGAGTGGCTAGTGGCAGAGGCAGAGCCCTAGGTGTGCCTCTCCTCCAAACCCAGCACTCACGGTTCCTGTACTAATTGAGGGCTCATCTGTATAGTGGATGTTGCGGCAGAGTCTATCCTTCATGGGCAGGCTCAAGGCTTTTCTTGCTGCAGGGCTGTTAGAATACATGGGACCTTCCTTGTGCTGTCAGGCTTGTCCTTGCAAAGTGAAAGAAAGAAGGCTGCTTGCCTTCTAGCTGTTTCGGAGCCTTTTAGAGGCTGATGTGTGACACAGGAGGAAATCGCATTCATAGCTAGCTGCTGAAGGCATTTATGTTTGTATCTGTGTATTCTTCATGGTATACATTTTTGGAGCACATGCAGACAATATTGTGCTCATTTGATAATGATGGCTTTGTTTTCGTGCTTTTAGCTTTCCAGGCATTGACCTGCTAATAAATATTAAGTAGTATGAGGCTTTCTGGATTTTAATGTGCATTTTCTGATGCATGCCTGTGCATCAGAGATCCAGTGACTAAGGCCACAAGCTGTGTCAGGTGCTGTATTGGCATACTGTCTTTTTAGATCAATTGTCATGCCCATTTTAAAGTATTTTATTTATTGTCTTTATTTATGTGTTGTGCAATGCCCATGGAAGTCAGAAGAGGAACTCAGATTTCCTGGAACAGAGGTTATGGATGGTTGTTAGCAGCCATGTGCTGGTAACTGAACCTGGGTCCTCTGCAAGAGCAGTCCATGCTCTTAACTGCTGAACTATCTATCCAGCCTGGTTATCCCCTAACTCAGAGTAACTTAACATGTGTTACCCAAAGTTACATAACTAGTAAGTTGTGGAAATGAGATTTATTTTACCATAAAGTTTGAGATCTTTCTAGGAGCTCAAGTTATGTTCAATTTTTTGTAGTCATTTGTCAAATTAGCTAGATAATCACCTAATTGATTCTTTTCACTTCATAGGGTGAGCCAAGTTGAACATAGAACAAACTGAAACTGTCTCCCTGCCAATTCAAAGGGTCAAGTTCTGTGGACTTTAGGTTATATATCTTAGCTACCTACAGGTTACATCTCCTTTCCTCCGCTGCTATTCTTCATCTTGACTAAGCCTCACCTTGCTTTCCCTTACCTGCTAACCTTCAAACAGCAGTCAGAAGCTGCAGTGTCCTGCATGTGAATCAGGCTTATGGGCTGGGGTTGCAGGTCCATGATGCTATCTCATTACTGAAATCGTGTCTCCCTGAACCATGGGCCGGCAGGCCTCAGGGAGTGTTAGGGATAAGGCTTGGGCAAGGCCCCAGATTGCCTAAAAGGCTTTCATCTTTCTCCTTCTCTGTAAGCTCCCTTCTCTATCTCTTACCTCTCTATGAAGGACATTTGCCAAATGGCCATGAAGGGCTGGTCAGTGTATCCCAGAAGTGTTGGGTGGTCAGCTCTACACAGACAAACTTCCATCAAACTTTCCCATGGGCAAAGGGAAGTGGCAGAAAGTCAAGTGGCTGCAACCCACCAAGGCTGGTTTTTGTATTTATGGATTGCCCTGAGGGGTAGTTCCTTGTTCCCCTTGCTGGGGAATTTCACATGCTAAGCGAGCACATCTGATGAACATCAGATGGGCATTCACGGCTTCCAGAGAGTCAGTGGACAATCTTTAATAACTGTCTTGCATTGCTTCCCTTGTTAATCTCACTTTATTTTTCAAACTCATCTTACTTTCAAAAGAAAGTGTTGAAATCTTAATCTTTGCTGCAATACTCAAGGTGAATATGGAGACAGCGAGAAAAGTTGACTTCTCACTATTACAGTCTCTGTGGCAGAGATACTCAGAGGGGTTGTCTTGTTTTGGGAAGAATTGAGTCACATCAAAGATCAATATGTTTTTTTGTTCTTTTTTGAGTCAAGGTTTCATATAGCCCAAGCTGACCTTGAACTCTCTATATAGCTGAGGCTAACCCTGAACTCCTGTCTCCATCTCCCAAGTGCTGGGATTATAGACATGCACATCTTACTCAACTGAAAGATCAGTTTTCAATGTAAATAAGACTTCAAGTGCATTAATATTCAACATTTACATTTCTTCCTGCTTCTTAAATATAATGTGTCTTACAGTTATCAAAAACATATGCTGCTTCTCAGCAGCATTTTATAGACAACCTGTTCAGCAGAAGGTGCTGGCATCCCGATATGTTTTGCTTAGTTTCGGTGTTCACCACTGTGATGAAAGAATCCAAGTGTAATGGTGGGTGTCTTCTTTCTGAATGTAAATGAAGATATTATCAAAGTGTGTCTTTTGGACCAAGAAACAAAGAAAGGAGCGGTGTAATCTCTCATCAAACTGTGTTGTTTCTGCTGTGGGTAGAGACTCACTACCAAGCCCAGTGACAGGGGTGTGGATGAATCAATCTCAGATCCTATTTTTAAAATATTTCTTAACAAAAAAAATGGGCTTCTTGTTTAACGAGTCTCAAAGTCTGTGTTGGTTCTATCTGTGGAACCACATTGATCATGAACATAGTGGCATGCATCCACACTTGTTGGTAAACATGGATTATCTTAAGCATCTTACTACACCTACCCTAATTCTTCCCCTCCCTACGGTCCAGTACCTAAAATAAACCGCTTTTCAAGGGAGGGGATTCCAAGTGTTTCTGGTCTAGTATTTGGTCAGAATACTGGGAACCCATGCCTCACTTGTTAAGTATTTGAGATGTCATCTCTACGTGAAGTGATCTAGGTCTGTTTTGCAACACAATGTGTATCTGTGATGGTCAGTTTTCTGTGTGAACTTGGCTGGAGCAAGGGATGCTAAATAGTTGGGAAAACATTTCTGAATGTGTCTATGTGGTCATTTCTTGAAGAAATTGTAATGGCGGACTAACTAAAACAAATGATCCGTTCTCACTAGCGTAGGTGGTCATCATTCAGTCCATTGAGGGTCTGAACAGAAGCAAAGTGCACAGGAAATGCAAATTGACTCTTTCTGCTTGAGCTGGACCATTTATTTTCTCTTGTTTGTGGACATAGGTGCTTTCTGTTCTCAGGCTGTTGGATATAGACTGGGACTTATATTGTCCACCCTTGGCTTCTCAGGCATCTTAGTTCAGACTGGAGCACACCAATGCCTTTCTTGGGCCATTAGCTTATCAGTGACAGATCATGGAATGTCTCAGCTTCTGTAATTGTATGAGCCAATTCCTCATATTAATTAAGTCCATGTATCTCTCTATATATTGTTGATTCTGTTTCTCTGGAGAACCATGACTAACAGAATAGTCTTCTTATTATACTGTCCATCTAGGATTCATGTTGTTTCTTCCTTTGGTCCTTCTGTTTTTGTGTCATGAGGTTCTATTACTAACTATACAGTCCTTTACAATTGCTATAGCTTCCTGATAAATAGGCTAACCTAGCATTATGAATTTATCTCTTTAACTTCTTTTCATGTATAAATACGCTAGTGTTTGTGTGGGTGCATGTACAGATGTATGCCTGTGTGTCATTCCTTAGGAGCTGTTCACTTTTTTCATACACTTTTTCCCCTTTTAGAGACAGGGTACTCTTAGTGGCCTGGAACTTGCTAGGTTGGCTAGCTACTGGACCCCAGGGAGCCACCAGTCTCTGTCTCTCCAGCATTGGAATTAAAAACATATGTCACCATACCAGACTTTTTTTTTTTTTTTTTAATGCAAGGTAAGTACTTTACGGACTAAGCTATCTCCATGGGCTTCTCTTTATCTCTTGGTAACACTCTTCATCTTGATGTTTATTTTGTTCAGTGTTAGTAGAGCCATGTCTACTTTCTTAGGCTAAGTTTGTATGATGTATTGTTTTATATTCTTTTACTTTAACTTATATGTGTCTTTATGTTAATATTGAAAGCTCTTTTCTTGAACATAGTACATAGAAGGGTCTTAGATTTTAAATTTTATATTCAGTTAGTCTACCTCTATCTTTAAAAAAATGTTTTACGTGTATGAATATATTGTTTGCATGTATGCAAGCGCACCAGTGTCAGGCAATGCCTGAAGAGGTCAGCAAAGGAGGTGTCATATTCCTCTGGAACTGGAGTTACAGATGATCGTTATCCGCCATACGGGTGTTAGGAATCAAACCCAGGTTCTCTGCCAGAGCATCCAGTGCTTGTAACAGCTGTGTCATCTCTCCAGGCCCTACCTCTATACATTGATATAAGTACCAGTACACTTATATTTAATGCATCGTTTGATATGGTTGAATTCAGTCTAACATTTTGCTGTTTGCTTTTCACTTGTCCATCTCTTTTCCATTACTCTTCCTCTTTTTTAGTTCTTAGATTATCAAACATCTTAAAGTGAATCTTAGCCATACTTCTTACTTTGTATACACGTCCATTCCATCTACTCTGCCTCTGGTTTCCACCTGCTTCTCTAGTTCTTCAAATAGACTTAAAATATGTATTAAAATATGAAAGTCGACTGAACTTACATCTCAGGCAACAAGTCATTTATGGAGGCTGAACCTTTCTGCCACAGTAGTGGGAATGAGGTCACAAACTGGAAGCCTGTGGGCTGACTAACCCAGAATTTAGCATATTTCAAGCTTACTTTTGGACTTTGAAGATTTCTTCTAAAATTATAGACTTCTAGAGTGTTTTAAATTTGATAATTTGAGGCTCTGAATTACATTATCTGATTGGGCTTGCACAGTTGGCCAGAGGTACAGAGTACCTTCCCTTAACAGTGAGAAAATTCACTATTTAGTTTGAGTTTTCTCATTCTGATTTGTTCAACTGACATCATAGTTTGGACTTAAAAGTTTGAAAGGACAAATTAGACCTCATGTAGAACCTTGTCCTAAGGTGTGTCTCAGGTGGAGTAAACTGTGAATTAATGTAATTTATACATTTCCAATTCACATCAGATAAGGGATTTGGAATACCTTGTGCTGGCACTCCTTAAAAGCTAAATTAAGTCACCTCTGAAGAAATGACTATAGGAGAGTATATTCTAATAAAACAATTTTTTAAAAACCTTAGATGAATATTCAAGACTAAATAAATTGTCTTTAAGCTTGATGGAACAGGTATGCTTAAACATATTAGAGATAGACTTTCAAGCCCAAATCATGGGAGATACTATGTTTCTGGATGTGTTTCTATCCTTGAAACTAAAATTCCTTTCTAAAAGAATGGCTCAAGAATACAATCTTCCCCCAGGTTGTAAGGATTCCAACCAATCTTGACAAAGACACAGGTGAAATTCCAGTTAACTGTGATGTCACAATGATCAGACCTGCTGTGATGAAATTCTTTTATCTGTTTTTTTTTTGTTGTTCTTTTGGAATAATTCTGATTTGGGTAGTTACTTTGAATTCTGATATCTCAGAACGACTTCAGAATTGAATGTTCTTCTGGGTTTTATGACCCTGTCACTATCCAGCTCTGTGGTGTTGAGGGGAAACATTAGACAAAAACCATAGTTTACAAATAATAAAATGTGGCTTTGTGTTATTAAAAATAACACACAGAGAAGGAGAACGTATCACTGACCAATGGCATGCTGGTGGTTAATAGTGAAGGGTGGAATTTATGGGCTGGGAGAAGAGGTTGAAGTCTTTCTCTGTACTTTGCAAGAATAATTCAAGAAGACACTCCATACCTGCTGGTATGTCACAAATAGCAATCTATCAATACAAATAGATAGATGAGTCCCTTGGCTCATTTGATCTATTTTGGGGCTTCATAGGGGAAAAAATAAACTTCTGTGATAGAAAATTAGGAAAGACAAGAGGAATGGGATCTCTGCCCCCAATCCGTCCTTTCAGATTAATGAACACTAATGGATATTAAAACACTGTAGATGAAAGAAAGCCCCCTAGACCATGCAGCTGGAAAACCATACTTTTTTCTGACATCTAGACAGTCAAGAGCTGCACAGAGATGAAAGGAAATTCCGATTAAATTACCTCTCCATCAGGATGTCTTTCTTTGGTAATTCATGAACTAAAAGAGAGGGGCAGAGCGAAGCCAGGATCTCCCGCTTAGTCACTTGTTCAAACTTGACCCTTTGACCTTAGAAAGAAAGGACACATTGAGATCTACTACTGACATACTGGCTAACTGAGAAAACACAAGTCCACAAGAGCAGGTGTAAGGGACATGGGTGTTTGGTCTCAGCAGCTATTAGGAACTGTGAGAGTATAGATGGAGAGAAGTGAAGATTCCGAACAGATGTTGGCTGGCCAGGGTACTAGTGAGGGGCATTTTCATCATTGGATTCTGGTTTTTGCTGCTCTGGCCATAGAAGAAGCTTGAATTAGGGGTGGAGGTGGAATTAAAGGCAACTGCTTTTTTTGAGAAGACTATAGGTTGCATCATGTTACCCAGGCTGGCCTTGGACTCATAATGCTCACCCTTCCTCGGCCTCTCGGGTTCTAAGATTATGGGTGTGTGCCACCGTACTCAACTAAGGCAGCTGGTTTTACATTCTCCAGGTTGTGCTGAGGCAGTCCAGGCATGCTGTCACTGACTTGCTCTCTCCCAGCATATCGGACTTCTGTGTTCAGCTCACTGGTGGAGGATGTCAGCTTTTCCATGTCATGTGGTGAGAGACGGTTGTGGCGAGCAGGCTGTATTTGGAGACTCTATTGTGCCTGTAGTTTCCAGTTCATCTATTCTTCCCCACCTCACATCTAGCTTTCCTTCCCAGCTTCCTCTGTGGGCGATCCTGTACTAGTAACTGTAGTTACTAGCCTAGCCACCATATAGGAACTCTAGGCACTACATTCACTAGGAGCACCAGTAGCTAGTTGCAAAGGCAAAGCCTTTCTTACACTCTCTCCTCACTCCATGTCTAATGTCAGAGACACCGTTCTTATGGTATAGTGCTCCTGGCTCTTGGTTTGAACCTAGACTCTTGCTCTGAGTCTACATTAACAGATGTGTGGGTGGACAGTTGAGGGTGTTATTATTATTGCTGTGGGCCTATGTTCTACAAGTGCTTGCTTTCCTTTGGTTTTAGGCTCTAGGAAAAACCTTGTAGCAATGAAGACTGCTGAAATGTAAAGATCTAACTGAAAGTATTTTGAAGAAATGGAAAACACTCACCTATTTTGTCTCTCCTGTAACTGCCTTTGACACTCATCCTTGAGTAAATGCAAGAGCTGCTCTTTTATTCCCTTAGTTCTGACAGTTGGGGAGGGGAGGTTCATATTAGTTTTCTTATACTTTAAGAGTTAGTGGGGTAAACACTTAGTACAGAAAAACAAAGATTCATTTTGTAGTTTTATTGAAAGTTAACTACAAATTCTAGACTTCAAACTCATAAATGTAAGACTTGAGGTCATTTATCTCAACTTTTAATGGACACATAAAAACTGTATTTATTGTATACAACTGAGGTTTAAATACACACATACATATTTATCCACATGGTATAATAGTTCAGCTGAGCTAATTTGAATGTCTATTATCCCATGTGCCATCTCTCTTTTTTTTTTGCTGAAAACACTTAATATCTACTTTCTTTTTTTAACGATTTATTTACTTATTTGTTTGTTTATATGTTTTTATGTGCATTTATCTGCATGAGTTTATGCTCATGGTGAGTGAGGGTGTACATACCTGTGTACTTTGGAGACCAGAAGAGGGTATCAGATCGCTTGGAGGTGGAGTTGTAAATATTCGTGGGATGCCTGGCTTGCTACATGGATGTTGGGATCTGAATTCTAGTCCCACAGCAAGAGTCTTAACCTAGCCGGGCATCTATTCAGCCTCAAAATCTACTTCTACTTTCAATGATTGCTGAAATTTAATACATTGCTCTTACCTATCTATAGTTGCCATATTTTAAAATAAGCCTCTTTAATTTATTCTCCCTGCTTGACTGAGTTTTTGAATACTTTGATTGACATCTCCACAACCCCCTACTCCCTGGAAACTTTCTACTTTTATGAATTCAATGTTTTTAGATCCCACAGATTAAGTGAGATCGTGCAATATTTGCCTTTCTCTGTCTGCCTTATTTCACTCAATATAAATCCCTCTAGGTTTGTCCATGTCATAAGAATGTCAAGATTTTCTTCTTTTTAAAAGTTGAGTCATATTCTGTTATGTTCACTTATATTTTCATTGTCCACTTATTTACTGAAGAACACAGTTGATTTTCGTATCTTGGTTACTGTGACTATGACTACTATGAGCTCGGGGTACAGATATCTTGTCTATTGAATACAATAGCATGGGAGTGCAGATATGCTACTGATTTTATTTCCTTTGAATACATTTACCTATTAGTGAGATGTCTAGGTCACATGGCAGTTTATTTTTAAGTTTCTGAGGAACTTTTATACTGCTTTCTGTAATGATGATAGCAATTTATGTTTTCATCAGCAGTGTGCAAGCTTGCACCTTTCTCCACATCCTAAACCACAGTTGTTATCTTTTGCTTTTGGAAAATAGACATTTAAAGAGACAAGAATCAATATGGCTAATCTTGGTTGTCATGTTAACTGGATCTGGAGTCAAGCTGCTGTCTCTACCTGTGAGGGGTTTCCTTCATGGCTAAGTGAAGTGGGAAAACACACCCTAAATGTGGGCAGCACGGTCCACTGGTAGCTCAGATGAAAGGAAGCCATAGGCAAAACTTTGCTTTTCACCTCTTGCTTTCATGTCTCACAGCGAGTTCATCTACTCCGTTGCTGCCGCTTTCACTGTTGGTGTCCTCCTTCACTGACATCAAAATCCAGCTTCTTGGGGTTTCCAACAGGGACTGAAGGTCCTGGTCCTCCAGAAATCCTCCAGACCTTCAGCACCAGATTCAGACTGCCGAGTCATTTAGTCTCATGGACTGAGCAGCTACTGGGTTCTCAGCATCCCCAGCACAGACAGAACCATTGTTGGACCAACCAGATTGTACTGTGTAAGCCAATCCCATAAACTTCCTTTAATATAGATTCACTCCGTCATTTCTATTCCTCTGGTGATCCCTGGCTATCTATCTATCTATCTATCTATCTATCTATCTATCTATCTATCATCTATCTATCCATCTATCATCTACCATATATCTATCTATTGCACCTCACTGTGGCTTTCATTTCTCTAGAGAGTACTAATGCTAAGCTTTGTTTTATTTCATATAACCACTGGGTATTTGTATACCTTTGATAATATTGTATTTATTATTATTTTTATTTTATGTATGTGACTGTATTACTGCATGTATATAAGCACACCATGTTGTGCAATGCCTGCAGAGGTCAGAAGAGGGTGTTCGATCCCCTGGAACTGAACTTAACAAATAATTGGTAGCTTCCATGTGGATGCTGGGAACTGAATCCTGGTCATTTGTTTGTTTTTAAAGCAGATTACTTACTAATATTGACTTGTTACATTCCTTATGTAGTCTATTAACCACTTACTACATGTGTGGCTTGCCAATATTTTCTTCTGTTCTGTAGATTGTCTCTTTACTCTGTTGATTGTTTCCTTTGTATTGAAAGGGATTTTATTTTGATATAATCTCATTTGTCTATATTTTGGTTTTGAAGTATATCCAAAAACCCAAACCCAATCACCCAAATAAATACACCCTATCCCAAAACATCACTACTATCAACAAAAATAAACAATAACTTTTGCCCAGACCAATGTCGTTAAACTTTCCCTTTTAATTTTCTTTTAGTAGTTTCATATTTCAAGACTTAACTTTAGGTCTGAATCCATTCTTCATTAATTTTGTTGGTAGTGTGAAATAAGGATTGAATTTCAGCATGTAGGTATTTAGCAGTTCCAGCACCACTTATTAAAGCAAATGCCCTTTTATCATTATGTATTGTTAACCCTTTTATCAAAAATGGATTGCTTATAAATGAATGGAGTCATTTGTGAGATTCTTTTTACATGTGTATGTGTGTATGTGTGCACATGTGTGTGAGTGCGCATACATATGTATTCATGTGAAGTCCCAGAGTTGATGCTAAGTGTCTTCTTTGATTGCTCTCTGTTTACTGAAGGAAGGTCTCTTGCTGAAACTGCCGCTCATCAATTCTGGCTGGTCTGGCTAGCAAGCTTGCCCAGAGATCCTGATTCTGCCTCATGAGTCCTGGGATTCTAAGTGGCCACCATGCCTTGATTCATGTGTGAGCTCTGGGGAATCTGAACTCTGGACCTTGTGCTCATGCAACAAGTGCTTCATCAACCAGTCATCTTCCCAGTGCCTTTGTTGCTACTGTTTCACCACAATGGCTTTGTAGTATATTTTGAAATCAGGTAGCATGATATTCCCAACTTTGCTCTTTTTGCTCAAGATTATCTTAGTGCTTGGCTCTTTTGTAGTTCCACATGAATTTAAGAATTCTTTTTAAATTTATGTGAAAAGTGTCATTGGAATTTTGCATTGGATATGTAAATGATTCAGATGTTTTGGGCATTCCAAATATTAGTACTTCAAATTCATAAACATACAGCATTTCCCCATTAGTTTGTGGTATTACTGAAGTTATTATTTATTATTTCACTTTGTGTATGTGTGTGTATGTTAATGTGTGTGTGTGTGTGTGTGTGTGTGTGTGTGTGTGCATGCACATGTGGAAGCCAGAGGTTGGAGGCATTTGTCTTCTTAATTTACTTCCACCTTACTGTTTGAGACAGGGTCTCACTGGCTCAAGGTTCTCCAGGTCAGCTAGACTTGGTATCCAGTGAGTCCCAGGGATCCTCCAGTCTTCCGCTCCCCACTGTTGGGATTACAAGTGTGTGCCACCACACCTAGCTTTTGATGTGGGTGTTGGAGATGGAACTTAGGTCTTTGCACTTGTGTGGCAAACACTTGACCAACTGAGCTATTTCCCTAGCTCTTGAAGTTATTTTTGGAATTTTTGGACTGTGAAGTGAGGATCCTTCTCTATCACTGCATCAGGAATCCTACAGGCTGAAGAACAGGAGCCAGGGTCAGCTGGGCACTGGCTCTGCCCAGTGTGCTTTTCACACATCTGCATCAGGTCTTTTCATCCTTAACTTAGGCAGAATGATTGGTATTGTTATTCCCACCTTATAGCTGATTATACAGAACTTTGAAAAGATTAAATTACTTGGTTGGGTTCCATTATTATATGAGTAACTGAGGCATGAATCAAAATCTTTCTACTCCAAAAGGTCTTTACTTTTTAAACAAAAGTCATTTAGACTGGCCTTCTACTCCAGATTCGTCAGCATGTGTACATGACCAGGAACCTTCCTGTCAAGTTGTGGTTGTTCTAACCATGCTTTATTTGGCACAAGTAGCTTTCAAACTTTAATACCAGAAGGTTGTTTTTTTAGTTTATTTCTAACAAAACACATTCATTATTCCAGTATAAAAATCTTAATGTGGGACATGAGTAGAAATGGGATCTCTTTCAGTGAGGGTGGAACTTAAACTCACCATTGGAGTGCCATCTAAAGGTATGTCTGGCATGTATCATTTGACTACTATTGTCCTAAAAGAAACCGAGGAGTATAGCTTTAATTTAATCAGTGTTGCCTGATTTCTCCAGTTGTATAAAGTAACTTCACATTCATTGAGCATAGAGTTTATTTTTATTAATGTTCTGAAATAAGGAGGAAAGCATCCATTCTGTGGGCTCTCCAGGGTCTAGAACTCAGTAAGATAGCTGGACTTTCAGTCATTTCTCCTTCTATTGCTTCAAATATTTCATATCACATGGATAAGTCTCATTGTCTCACATGGACACTTGCTGGAGACAGTAAGATAAAGAGAAACTGAGTTGAACTTGGACTGATAAGAATATTTGAAACATAGATTATAAAACTAACTTACTGTGGAATGTTCTGGACAGAACATTCTCAGCTCTTCATGATGTAAATTAATCAGGATAGGCTCTGATCAAGTCCGGTGAATTAAGAACAATGAAACTACATTAGCATATCTTCTCCTTTGATCAAAACTTGATTAGAATAATTTATGGCAAGCATATAGTCAAATGTGTCAAATGAGAGGATACATCCAGCTCTTTTAAACTTTGTGCTAAGAGTACATGGACAGGACACAGTCCTGGAAAACAACAGCATAGCAATGGTGGCTATCTACAGCTCTTCCTAAGGATACAATGTAATGACCTACACAGATGCGGACCAGCATTTCCCTTCCCAAAGCTGGAGAGAATCCAAGCTTAACAGGAAGCACCTGGCAAGAGGAGAGGGTGGATGCTGGTTGAATTTCTAGTGGAAATTTCCAGGAGAATTTCCCACACCTCACTACCTCTGCTTGAGTTGTGTTCATTTATCCTTCAGAGTCTTTGGCCAAAACTTTATTTATATTAGATGCTATATTGGATAAAAACAAAATAAGAACTGAATTTAGCATTTCTACATTTTCCCTAAATGCATGCCCATTTTAACAATGATTAATAAGGAATTTCATGTCTCTGGCAAGGGGTTGTTAGTGAATCGTGCCACTCTTATTGGTCTTTAGGAGGTATGGCTAGGAGGGGCTTGGTTAACTAAGCCAGCTGCACATGGTTTAGGTGTATGAGGAAGAATGAGTGAAAAGCCAGGAGTTGTGGTACTTGTATGGTAATGATCAAGTCACTTCCCCTGAAGGTGCTCAGATCATCATTATTCACAGCCATGTAAGTCTTCCTCAGTACAGGTACTGAGATTAAATTCATATATTTGCTTTGTAAAGATATTCTTATTTTTATGTTCAGTTTCTGTTGTTTTGAGGGCACAGATGCGTGGATGATGCAAAGAGAGAGTCTAGGAGGTGGAGGAGAAAAAGGAAGAACATAGGAATTTGGAAAAGGAACTATGCCTGATGTGTTTGTATCTTGGAGTTGATTTCTTCTTGGCTTGGTTGTCAGATAAATGCTAGGTGTCTGATGGAAAGTATACACTGACTCATGATCTAAATATTCAAATGGCACTATACTTCAGGCTGGGTGTGCATAGCAGCTGATGGAAGTCATAACAGAATCCGAGTGTCAGGGAAGTAGGAACTCATCTAGGCGGCCTTTAGCTTCACCTGCAAAGGGCTTCTGAGGTACCAGCTGACTGGTGGAAAGTCGTTTGGGGCAGTAATCATAAAGACAGCAGTCTTGAAAAGATTATTTTTTATGAGGATGCAGGGTATCTATAGACATAAAAAGCAGAGAAATGCTTGTTAGTTATGGGGAAGGTGAAAGGCTTAGAAAACTGATTAGCGTAGCAGTGTGGTCAGATGCAAATGAAAGCTCAGAAGCATAATCGTTAATTGGGTGCTTACCTGCTAATTTGAGCTTGGATGTCAGCAGCATTGCACTCCATTTCAAACCCAGGGTCAGACTTTAATGCTACATCATAAATTACGTAAAGGCACAACACTAACAATTAGATAATTATGGAGACCCATGCTGTTGCAATTTAACTGGGCAAGTTCAGGGCAAACATGACACGAGTGTTGCTTAACCCTCAGAGTGCTGGCAGGATTTCCTCTAGAGACAGTGAGTACAAAGGATGGTACTGTTGGCTGAGTTTCAACGCCTATGGGTTAAATAATTTCTTTCCAGTAGCTGGCTTGGTCAGATGACCTGAGCAGGCTCAGAAGGAATATTAGAGAAGTGTTAATGATGCTTTAGGAAAACCCAGTCTTTAAATCCATACCAGCCAAAGCACCTGGTGGTGGGCTGGATTCCAGCTAAACTTTAAACTGAAGCTTAAAATCAGAGCTAATTTTTACAAGTATGAGACTTTTTGTAGATAAAATATGTGATTGTTCAATCCCAGTTCTCACATATTAGCAGATGAATCAAAATAGAAGACTCAAGGTCAATATTTTATTCTCATGTCTTTCTTGTTGGCAAACTAGTAGCTGATTCCATCGATGAAGGCACTTTCATGATCCGTGCGAATCGGCCGCGCTGTGCTGGGGTTTCTGGGAAGTGTACCGCTTACTCATTGACTTGTTCATCAGTGTGTCTTGTGAACCTCCCTGTGCTGGGCATGGGAATAAAGACATCATCAGGTAAACATCTACACAGCATGCTGATTCCCTGGTGAAGACCAGAGGCTTTGGAGGCTCAGCCCACCTCCTTATAACATGGATGCTGCTTTCTGGACAGTTTGCATCTCCCTGTCACAGTGTGAGTTTGAGAGAGGCTGAATTATGCCCTGTTTCTCCTCCATCCACACACCACCAGCACAGGGAGGGGTATTTAAAAAAAAACAACAGACAAATGTAAGAGTTTAAGTAGTTGAAGGAGTGAGCAATTTGTGATTAGGAAAAAAAAATAAAAGGAAAATGATGGATAATTTTCCTGTTATTTAGATTTTGGGAATTCATATTGTTTGACAAATGAAATCATATTTTAACTTTATAAGACTAATAATGAAAAACTGAATATTAGTATGTAAATACTTGTCTAGTACACATAGCTACATTTCATTTCATTGCTTTCCTCTTGGTTTTTTTTTTTAAAAGACACATTGTGACCAGCCGGGGTTCATCTACGTGTTAGATTTCGGTACGATGGAATTCAGAATCCTTGGATCCCATGGGTATTTCATTTGCTTTATGTCGAAGAGAATGGATTTTTCTAAAACCTTGGGGATTCAGAGTCTAATGGGGAAGGGCTCTGACTTTGGGCCACAACACAAAGATGGAGAAAGGAGAAAGAAAGGGGGGCCAGATTGACAAGCTGCCTGGACTCAAAATTGGAATTAATGACACACCACAGGGTAAATTTCTGTGCGTTTTCCTGCTCATGTGTGCCCATGTGAGAAAACATGTATCAGTGTGCATGTGGTTTGTGTGAACAGATTTGTCAACCAGAAGACTATAATTTTAGAACTGTACAGGATGGAGTGAATTAGAATCAAGTCTACCTCTAGGGGAGGTGAGATGGAATCTACCCTAATTCTACCTGTTGATGGTGAGAAAATGAGATTTCTTGGTAGTCCAACTCTCTGCTGTAGGCATGTCTCTAGGGCTGACCTTTCAAACAAATGCCTGGATTTCCAAAATTTCACACAAGGAAGGTAATTGAAGGGAGGAGAGAAAGATGGTGTTCTGCTAAGTGGTGGGATTTAGTGCTTTTTAATTTGAGTATGGAAAGAATTCCTTAATTGTACACTCACCGAACCCGAACTACTTACATGTGACAATTGATGATATATACAAAAAGAAGCAGGCCTGCAAAGTACAGAGAGAAGCAGCATGCTTCAGGTTGTTGAAGTTCAAATGGACTATGTTGTTAATAAATGGTGGTGATTTTTGCTTTGTGTGTGTGATAATAATATACAAAGTGAAGAACAGCATTCTACTAAAGTAATTCTTGAGCAGGAAAAGGTGTAATCTCACTGCTATGTTCCCCGGTTGTATGGGTTAGTCAGGAACAAAATTTAATAAGCAAGTGCAATATATTTTATCAACTGTCTTTAGTTCAGAATGCCTTTGACGCCTTTCAGTGAGCATGATACTGCCAGGTAGTTGTCCCTTGTTGATAACAAAAGGGAACTGTTTGCAATTTCACTAGTGACTGGGACTTAGGAATAATTTTTTCTTCTTTCTTTCTCTTTCTATCTTTTCCTACCTCTCTTACTTTTTTCTTTTCTTTTTTCCCTTTCTTTCTTCCTATCTTCCTTCTTGATTCCCTCTTGTATTCCTCCCTTCCCCCCAACCCTTCTGCTTTTCAGACAGAGTTTCACTATGAAGCATAGGCTGGGCGGAATCTTGTGATCCTCCTGCCTCAGCCTCCCAGATGCTGGAATTATGGGTCTGGGCTACCACACTTAGTTAGTATATATTTTTTTAACTGCTCAAAGGTATTTGGTGGCCTATATTTGAAAATGTCTTTAATAAAGTTACTTAACATACTGTTTAATATTAATGAAATACCTTCTGAGACTTGGAATCCATCTGCCTATTCCTTATCATTTTCTTGGCAGGGAAGTGGGCTGTTTTGTTTTCACAGTTGTTGCTTTAAAGATAGTATTTAAAGTTTAAGTGTGTAGGTGTCAGAAAACTTACTTTTTGGCCAATATTTTGCAGCTATAAATAATAATATATAGGTGTTCTCTTAATTTTTATAAATGCTACCAAAACATTAGTGAAATATTAGTTTTCCTTCTTTGAACCATCTAGGAAAAATACTGACTCACACTGACTTAATCACTTAGAGTCCTTCACCATCTTTGACAGGTCAACTCATGGGAAGGATCACAGCTTCAATACAAGGAGATGACATTTTTCTCTAGAAGTAATTACCATTGCTTGAATACACTCACTTCTTTACCTGCCCCTACTCTACTCCTTATAAAAAATTATCAGCATTCATTTAGCTAATTAGATCATGTTTAATCATTGAAAATATGGTCACTCCTATTGGGCCCAGGAAAGTAACAATTTTAAAGGAGAAATAAACAGCTTTCATTAATATTGTAGTTACTCTCTGATTTATTTATTTAAAATATTTTGGTTATTATTTTTATTTGTATGAGTGTATTGCATGCATGTTCATAAGTGCACTTTGTTGTGCAATGCCCATGGAGGTCAGAAGAAGGTGTTGACTTCCCTGGAACTGGAGTTATGAAATTTTTTTTTTTTTTAGCCATTATATGCTGGGAATTGAACTGGGTCTTCTGCAAGAGCAGCTAGTGGTCTTAACTGTTGAGACATCTCTCCAGCCCCAATCTGATTTATTAAGGAGGAAGCTAAATTGCTCGCTTGTCTTTGCTCATCTTATTTTGCTATAAATGATGACAAAAGAGGGATTAGACCAACAATCATAGAAGTACGCTTCCCTCTCCTTCAGATGCTCATATCTCTTTCCTCATCATTTCCATCTCTCTTCCTACCGAGGAGATAACAAGGTATGTTGTTTTGAACTGTATGTTTTAAATGTAATATGCCTTGCAAGCTGTAATTGTTCAGTATGCTGAGTCACCTGATTCTTTATAGAAGTCTCTTAATGTTCTATTCTGTGGATAGACCACATTTTTGTGAACCTGTCCTCCAAAGATGTATATTTATAGACACTCTAAACTTTTGAATTTGAAAATGATATTACAACCTGAAGACACTTGATTATGAGCCTTTGGGAACAGGAGGATATGCTAATAGAAACATACACTATCAGATCAAAGGGCATGCACATTACAAACTACAAATCTGTTCTTCAAAGACTTGGTGGTGAATTGGGAGTAATTCAGCTGTGGGATGCTAGCCACTGTTGCAAAGATACCTTGAGATAGAATTTGACCAAATGGAGCTGGGTTCAGATAAAGAAAAAGCCAGAGAAGCACTAGAGCAGAGATGGCATGAGGTGAGGCTCAGTGGAGGGATGTGACTTTTCAGAATGGGGTGGTTTGCCCTATGGGACACAAAAATTACTGGAACTAACAAGTGGATGAGGGCTTTGGAGAGAAACATTGGAGGTCCATATGAAAAAAAAATTCTTTAAGTGCCTATCGAATGTGATGCTCATTGTCATCAAAGGAAAGTTGGTTGTTTTGGGCTCTCTCTGTGCATGTATGTGTATGTTTGTGCTTGAATGTCCATGCATGCTTTTGTGCACACCCCTGTATGCATGCATGCACCTATTTATAGTGTATTTGTTAATACATCTGCATATTTATAAATGTGAAATGTTTATGGATCTGAATGCATGTATGTAGGTTTGTTAATTTGTTTAGCAAAGTTGTGTGCAAAGCTTCTTAAATCTTCTTCTAGTTGTCAGAGACACTATGTAAAAATAAGTCAAATATGCAAACTATAATTCATTTAAGTTTTATTTGACTAAGTTGCCCAAAGTTCAAACCACAAAAAGGACAATTTGATTATCAACTTGACTTAGATTTAAAAGTACATAGGGTCAGACTGCCTGAGAATGCCTGGATCTGGCCTTTGCGTGGTGGTGAGCTTCTCAAATCCCAGATTGCGCCATGTCCATCTCCTACATTGGGACTATGTGTGGCCCCTCCCACTGCCCCAGGGGTAGGCTTCTCTGACCCTCAGTCAGGGCCCAGACCTTTGTAGACTGCCTGAGAGTGCCTAAATTGGGCCTCTCCTTAGCAAGCTTCCCTAATTGTGCTGTGACTGCACCTTAGTAGGGACCCAGACCTTAGGAGGAAACCTGTAAGTACCTGACTGGGCCTGACTTGGGCCTTGTGGGAGCTCCTGAGTAGTTGGACTGAAGCCATCTATTTCCTCCAGTATAAAATCAGAAGGGAAACCTGAGGCCTAAACCAACCAGCTTTACACACCCAATAAGAAAACAAACAAGGCTTATCAGTAATACAAACAGAAGCAGATTTCAACTCAATAAAGGAAGACTTAAGTTTCCTACCAGAATCACAAACAACAAAAGAAATCCACATGCCAAAATCACAATGGGAAAAATAATAATAAATATGGAAAATCAAAATAACATGTTCTCACCAAACACTACTAGTCCTATAGAAGAGTTCTACAAAGAGAACCCCTTGAAATAACCTAGAACACTGAATTTAAAAGAACAATCATAAACATGACCAGAGTATTTTTAAAGAACACACAAAGAAACAAATCAAAGAACTAAAGGAAGATAGAACTATACTTCTGACTGAATTCACAAAAAGATAGAAATACTGAAGAAGACTCAAGCTGAAATGAAGAAGGAAGTGAAAAACTCAGTAAGCCAATTTGAAACAAGAAAAGAAAGTCTCACTATAGAATGAATGACATGGAAAGCAGAATGTCTCAGAAAAGATAAGGAGGGTCACTTCATTCTGAGCAAAGGAACAATTGACCAAGAAGATATTACAGTCATGAACACATATGCACCAAATTTTGGTGCACCCAATTTCATAAAAAACAATACTACAGGACTTTAAGACACAGATTTAACCCCAACTCAGTAATAGTAGTGGACCTCAATACCCCACTGGCTCCATTTTACAGGTCATCCAGATAAAGAATAAACAAAGAGACATCTGAATTAAATGATACCATACATCAAATGGACCTGACAGGCATCTACTCTATATTTCACCCAAGTGTCAAAGGATATACTTTCCATTCAGCACTCCATGGAACTCTCTCCAAAATCAACCACATACTGAGGCACAAAACAAACCTTAACAAATACAAAAAATTGAAAGGATTCCATGCATTCTATCCGACTACAATGCAATAAAGCTTAATATCAACACCAAAAGAAACCCTAGTAACGACAAGAACTGATGGAGATTAAACAACACACTCCTGAATTATGAATGGGTCAAAGGAAAAATTAAGAAAGAAATAAAAATATTCCTGGAACTAAACCAAAATGATAATACAACACAACACAACCTCTGGAATAATTTAAAAGCAGCCCTAAGAGGGAAGTTTATAGCTCTAAGTGCCTATATTAAAAAATCCAAAAGAGTAGACGGACCCCTTAGCTCAGTTAACCAAAAGAAAGAAAGAGCAAATTCAAATCAACAAAATCAGAGATGAAAGGGCAACAAATTATAAGGGAATATAAAATTTAAAAAACTATGCTCTATTAAATTAGAAAACCTAAAAGAAATGGGTGAATATGTAAAATCATGGGACCCACTAAAGCTAAACCAATAAGAGATCAACAGTTTAAGCAGACCGATAACATACAAGAAAATTAAAACAATAATAGAAAACCTTCTGAGTATATAAACCCAGGTCCAGATGGATTTAGAGAAGAATTCTACCAAGCATTCAAAGAAGATGTACAACCAAGACTACTTAAATTATTCAAAAACAGAAACAGAGGGAGAACTCCAAAATTTATTCTGTGAAGCCAGCATCACAAGAATACTCCATACTCAAACCAGATAAAGACACAAGCAAAAGAAAACTATAGATCCATATCCTTAATGAACATAGATTCAAATATTCTCAACACAGTTCTTGCAAACCACATACAAACACATATTAAAAAGATCATCCACCATGATCAAGCAGGCTTTATTCTAGAAATAAAGGCATGGTCAATATACATAAGTAAATAAATTTCGTATATTATATAAATAGACTCAAAGACAAAAATCACATGGTTTGGTCAATAGATGTAAAATAGTCCTTTGACAAAATACAGCATTTATGATAAAAGTCCTAGAGGGAATTGGACTGGAGAGAACTTGATTCAATATAATAAAGCTACATACAACAAATCCACAATAAACATCATTCTGAATAGAAAAAAAAACCCTGGATGCATTCCCATTAAAATCAGGAACCAGACAAGGCTGTCTACTATCTGCACTCTTTTTTATTATAGTGCCTGAAATTCTTGGTAGAGCAATAAGACAAGATAAGAAAATTAAAGGAGAAATAATTGGAAAAGAAGAGGACAAATTCTCTCCTTTTTTGCAGATGGTATGATACTATAAGAGATCCCAAAAATTTCACCAGAGAACTCCTAGAAATGATTAACTGTTTCAGTAAAGTGACAGGTTACAAAATTAATCTACAAAAATCAGTAACCTTTCTATATACCAATAGTAAGCAATCAGAGAAAGAGAACATGGAAACCTTCCCATTCACAATAGCCTCAAAAACTATCTAGGAATAAACCTGACCAAAACCATCAAATGTCTCTACAATGAAAATTTTAAATCTTTAAGGAAAGAGATTGAAGAAGACAATAGAAGATTCAGGAGGCATAGGAGGCTGTGCTCATGAATTGGTAGAATTAATATTGTGAAAATGATTACCCTACCAAAAACATATATATATATATATATATATATATATATATATATGCATGTTTCACAGAATTAGAAAAAAAACCTAAAATTCATGTGGAACCACTAAAGACCCAGGATAAAGCAACCCTGAATACAAAGAGCAATTCAGGGGGATTACTATACCAGATTTCAAAGTATATTACAGAGCTGCAGTCATAAAAACAGCTTGGAACGGGCACAAAATAGATATATAGCTCAATGGGACATAATTGAAGACCCAAACATGAGTACACAGAATTTCATCAACTTGATATTTGACTAAGGTGCCAAGAACACACACTGGAAGAAAGACAGCATCTTAAACAAATGGTGCTGGCAAAACTGGATCTCCATCTGTAGAAAAATGAAACTAGACCCTTATCTTTCACCTTGCACAAAGTCAACTCCAAATCAATCAAAGACCTCAATGTGAAACCTGAACCTCTGAAACTGTTAAAAGAAAAAATTGGCAGTACCCTACAATATATATGTGTAGGAAAGGACTTTCTAAATCAGGTATTAGTTGCTCAGGAATTAATGTCAACAATCAACAAATGGGACTTCATTTAACTAAAAAGCTTCTGTCCCACAAAAGAAACAACCAAGAAACTGTAGAGAAAAACCACAGAGTAAGAGAAAATCTTTATCAATGTCATATTTGACAAAGGTTTAACATCCAGAATATATAAAGAACTCAAAAAAAGAAAGAATCAAGAAAACAAAAGACACAGTTAAAAGATGGGCTAAATATCTGATCAGCCTACCCAGAGTCTCCTTCTTCAGGAAGATTAGCTCATCTTCACCCAACAGCAATCAGTTGCCAATATTTCTTAAGCAAAGGTTGGGGTCTGCTACCCATTTCTCCAGTGCACGACGTTCTATTTTTGTCTGCCTAAGTTTGCATGGGTCTTGAGCATGCTGAAACCATTGCTGTAGGTTCATACGAGCAAGGTCCAAGGAGTCTGTAAGTTTCTACTTCCTCATGGTCACACACCTCCTCATTGGTGCTTACAATCCTTCTGTCCCCTCTTCTATAATGGCCCATGAGCCTTGGGTGAGTGAAATTTAATATAAGAGTCCTTTCCAGAGGCCTGCACTATAGACATCTAATCTCCATGATTTAGCCATTTATGACCTTTTGGGTTACTGGTCCTCTGTTGCATAAGGGAGTTTCATTAATCAGTATTGAGAGATTCATTAGTGTCTTCAGAGAGTTCTCAAACAAAGAAGCAAAGCTGGACAAGATACATTTTAAAAATGTTCAGTATTGTTAGTAATTAGGGAAAGGCAAATTAAACCACCTTAAGATTTCATCATATCCCAGTCAGACTGACTAACATCAATAGAACAAATGATACCAAATGCTGGTGAGGATGTAGAGAAAGAGGATCACTCATTCACTGCTGGTGGGATTTCAAACTTCTGCAACCTCTATGGAAAGCAGTGTGGAGAACCCTTGAGAAACTAAAAATGATCCTACCATATGACTTGGCTATACCACTCCTTGGCATCTCTTGAGAGGACTCAGTCTATTGCAGAGATAAATTGTACATTCACATTTGTTGCTACTATTTTTACAAAAGCAAAGAGATGGAAGCAACCTATAGATGAAATTATGAAATTTGCAGGTAAATGGATTGAACTAGAAACTGCTATACAACGTGAAGTAACACAGACTCTGAAAAACAAAGGACATATGTTTTTCCTTATTTGTGGATCTTAGCACCAAATTGTTATCATTTGAGTATATATCCTGATGTAACTGCAGGTACCAGGAAAATGCAAAGGAACCAGGGATGTAAAAGGAAAGAAGGAGGCAGAGAGAAGAATAGTAGGAGGTGGGGGTTACTTAGGGAGAAATGTGTAAAACTTTCCTTTGAGTTGTTCACCAGGATAGTCCAAGAGACTCCCCAAATTACACAGGTTATTGTTTCAGCTGTTGAATGTCTCCGAGGACTTGAAGGTAAGACCCTAGTGCTGAAGGCAGGACAGACTTCGAACACATGGTTTGGAGCAATGGAACTGGAACTGGTCTGGATGTCACCTGCTGGCTCTCATATCTCTGGAGAGCACTATGCAAGTTAATAAGGGAGAACATCAATCAGTGGTCCAATCCCAGCTTCGTGGCCTAAAAACCACATCAGTGACTGGCACGGCAATGGCACTGGTGCAAAGTGGCACTTTTACCTCAGGGGGGATCAACAGCTACTTAACTGGACTTAAAGCCCACTTAGTGGGAGAAGGTCCTATGTGGTACTTTAAACCTGTCCAAATACACATAGCTGGAGAGGTCATAGATCCTAGAGAAAACCCCAAAGCTGTCACATCCCTAGACAAATGTAATTTCTTAGTATGTGCAAAATATGGGTCTTTAAATTTACAGACAAGTATCCCAGTTACCACACATCAAAGAAGCTTCTTTATCAACAGACAGAGTTTATTTTACAGAGTTCCACAAATAATCATGCACAGAGATTGTCTGTGAATTGTCCAAGCCTAACTGGATCATCTATGATGTAACCTCTACACTTAAGGCTCCCAGAACATAGAACAAGGGGGTTAAGAGAACAGTAATGCATCTTTCAGTTCTCATCAGTGAAGCTCCCTCATGCAACAGAGAGCCAGAAACACAAAGTCGCAAATGGCTAAAGTGTAGACAGAGTAAAAGTTTACAGAGTATGGGTCCTTGGACAGGGCTCCTGTGTTAAAAATTGACTCACCCAGTGCTCAGAGAACATTGTGGAAGAGGGGTGGAAAGATTTTAAGAGCCAGGGAAGATGGGCCTGACCATATGGAACCCTTCTCATATGAACCTACAGCAATGGTGTCAGCATGTACAAGACCCACGTAAACTCAAGCAGACAAAAATCCAGCACAGAACCGTGGAAATGTACAGCAGGCCCCAATCTTGGTTGAAGAATTATTGGCAGCTGATTACCACTGGGTGAGGAAGAGCTGATCTTAAAGTGGGGGACTCTAGATAGGCTGACTAGACCTCAGTGGATGAACTGGCACTGAGGGACATCTAGGGACACTAACTTGACATGATAGGCCTTAACACAAATGACAATGTATGAAATGCAGTGGAGGGGGTATGGGCTTGAACGGTAGGGAAGGAGAATAAAGTTGATTAAGATGTTCTGTATGAAATACACAAAAATTCAAAGAAAAAAGGAAGTACATAGGATAACCAACAACTTGACTGAATTTGATGCTTTTCTCTTTCTAGTGTACTGTGGTCAGGTTGCACAAGGTACTGAGAATAAAGGGTGAATGAAGACTCAACCCCAAACAAAGCATTGATACCATCCTCTCTAAGGCTCAGAGAACACTGAGAAAGATGTACAGAAAGAATGTAAGAACTGGAGACAGGGAGAAGGACTGTGAAATGCCATCTTCTGGCTCAGTGGGAACAAAATAAAATAGGGAATTCTACAGCGTATGTGCTGCGGGAGGCTGGAAAGTATACCCAGAATAGGGATTGATCTAGGCTGAAGTCTGAGGGTTAGCTCTCACTTAATATAGAAGAATTCTTTTTTTTTTTTTTTTGGCATCAGCAGAGGGTTTTAAGACAATGTCCGGAAGTTCAAAGAAGTAAAAGTATCTTGAGGTGGGTATTTGATGTGGGGAGCTTATGGGGAAAATGTATGAGAGGAATTCCTTTGGGACTATGCCAAAGACTTGAGGCTTTGTTTTAAGAGCAATGGCATTTGAAGGAGCAAGAGACTTATATATTAGATTAACACTTTATCAAGCTTGCCTTGGCACCTTGGCAGGGAGATGTTTTAGGACACATATTTTCAACCTCAGTGCTATCATTTTAGACTCTAATTCTCTGTGGTGGTGGCTGTCACATTTCAGGATATTTAGTAACATTTGTGGTCTCTACCTAATAGCAAGAGCATCACCCTGGCCTCAAGTTGTCACATTAAAAGTTTCCTCAGGCATTCTCACATGTCCCGTGATGGGGTAAGTTCTGTGTGGAAATGGCTATGGTTGAGAACCCTTTTATTCCATTAGGGAATAAAAGAACTTGCTACTCTGAACTAGATGGGAGATGATGGAGGAAGTGCAGGTAGAGGTAACAGGTAGATTGGGCAGATTTAGGATATATGTAAGTATAAGGATGGAGAGAACAGTCAAGGTTTTGAAATCTGAAAGAACAGCTGAGGTTTTGAGATTTAGCATACTGGACTGTGGGAACTATGATCAGTTCCTTGTGATGATGATGAATTAATTTGGGGGAACTTTGAAGAGTCTGAGGGGCATGGGTTGCAATGGGAGTGGGTCTTGGGTTCTGGTGAATCTTGCATGGGTTCTAATCTAGGGGATGACATATGGAGGCTGCTGACTCACAAGGGGAAGAATCAAAACCTTCCTGGATCATGAATGGCATCATGGAACTACATGTCTTGGATGACTTTGTTACTTTTCCCATCCCTGTGACAAAACACATGGCAGAATCAATTGAAGGGAGGAAGGAGTTCTGCTTTTCATTCATGGTTTCAGAAGGTTCAGGTTCAGTCCATGGTCACTTGCTCTCATATACTTGGAATGAACATCACGGGGAAGGAAAGCATGTAGGAGAAGTCCTTCATTTTATACTGGATAGGAAGAAGAGAGTGAGACTGGAAAGGGCCAGGGATAATATTCCCCCATGGATCTGCCACCAGTGACCTACTTCCACTAGCTAATCCCTACCTACTATAGGTCCCAGTGCCTCCCCAAATAATATCACTAACTGGCCACCAGGCTGAAAACCTAAGCTTGTAGGGACATGTCATACTCAAACCATGACAGTACCTAAGTGTTGGAGTCACTATACACAGGAGTGTGTGGCCAGCTATGGATGCACAACACTGCCTGGCCATCCCCAAGGGCCACTACGCTGGGGAGAGAGCCACATAGCTTCCTGACTAAGGAGGGGAGACTCAGCAAGCTTCACCTTTCTTGCTCTTAGCAGCTGAAATGCTTCTTAAGTGACGGTTGAATGGTCGAAGCTATTACTCTAACTGTAATTTGTAATGGCTTTCTAACGCTTTTGAGAGAGCTGGGGCTCCTTGGGATGAAAGGTGACTTTTAAAAGTCAGTAATTATACTTCCATTGAAGATGTGTCTCTGGCACAGTGCATAACTATAGTATGCAGGGCATCCAAGAATTCACTCCTGGACAGGGCTTCTATTAATCATGGTTTCAATGCCCAGAGAACATGTTCTCAGTAGTTAACCATCCTCTTTTCCTCTCCTTAAAATGTGGACCTTATAATCAAAAAACAGACACACCTTCAACTAGAGCAGGGCTGCTGTACTAAATAAAAAATTATAGTTATTACACACGGACTTCATATAGAGCAGGGTCTAGTTACAACACATCCGGTAAACTCCATTAAAGAACTGAGTTATGTTCAGCTTGTGTTTTAATTAGCCTGTGATAAACAAAGAATCAAAGGCCATTCCAGTCTGGTGATTTTGATATTGATAACTGCCTTCACCTGCACTTACATACAAGTTCATGGAGTGTAAAAAAAGGAAGAGTTCTAGTGGCACTCTCTAGACCATTTACGGTGATAGATCAGTTGGAGGCTGGGTTTCAGGGCCAGCCAGATGTATGCACTGACAGGAAGAGCTGGTGGACTGTTGGTTTTCAAAAATGTTTGGGATAAAGACAGTCTCATCTTCCATGACGTGACTCAGTGTCAGCCCCTCAAGATCACCGAGATTTCTTTCGCTTGTGACACTGCTATCAGAACAATATAGTTTAGAAAAATGAATGTGTTCTTCTCTGAGGAGAGATCTAAGCAAAACCCTGAGCTCCTGAATGATTGGCTTGCAGAATCCAATGAGACATTTTTATAGAGGTGAACACTCAACTCCCAAACAGCTCCGTCCCTAGCCTACCTTACTACCTCTCAGTGCAAACCAACACTGACCAGGTTAAGGTGAAAGGCTCTAGGAGATTCTGTTACACAGTCTTCTGAACTTTAATACCAGTCAGGTGGAGCTGGGAGCGTAGCCTCACCGGCAGAGTGCTTGTCCAGCACTCACAAAGTCCTGGCTATCATCCCTAGCACCACATAAAACCAGGCATGGTGGTGCATGCCTCTAATTTTAGTACTCAGGAGGTTGGAGGCAGGAGAATCATAAGTTCAAGGTGATCTTTGGCTCCATAGCAAGTAAAGGGCCAGTCCGAGATACACAAGACTCTGAGTGTAAAAAAATAATCTGTCATGTATGTTCCAGTTCTGAGAGTCTCATGTAAAGAATTAATTTATATATAACCTTTTTACCATAATGTGAAGGAGTCATGTGCCGAGCCTGTGAAACTGGCTTGGAAGAAGCCATCTAGAGTAGTGCATGTTCCTTGGGCTTCTTGGAAGAACTCACCACCACTTTCCTGTTATTCTAAGAGGACCTTTTTGTCAACATCCACACAGGGAACTTGAGGGTTTAGTTTTACTTCTATAGTTTTATCTTCAACCACTCTCCTCATCCTTTTTTTTCCCTTTGAAAAGATGTGTTTTGAAATATAACAAATAGGCAGAAAATGCAAAAAATACCACAGCAAGTGCACTGTAATTCTTTAAGGGGTGGGATTCCACTGCACCCCAGAAGGCTTTCTCAGGTCCCCTTCCAATTACTGTCCTTCCACGTTTCCTCAAAGGAACCATCTTGAACTCAAAATTATATTAATTTTGTCATATATGAAGTCTGCATAAACAATGCATTTTGCTCTGACTTCTCTGACCCCGAATGCATGAGATTCACTGATGCATTGTTAGTGTGTCTGACTGTAGTTCTTTTTGTTTTCTTAAATGCTGAGTGATATTCCTTTATAAAAATACATACTTTGCTTTGTTTGGTTTCCTGTTGTTGGAAAATTGCTTGCATCTGTCCTGGGGCTGTTGTGAATCAGGGTTGGATATGTTACGCATGACACATGGAAGCATTTCTCTTTTACCTGTCCAGCTAACCTGTAGTTTGATCACTAATAACTCAGGGAACTTCTTGGAATTTTTATTCCTTCTTTTTGAGAGATGTTAGTGACATCAGGCCTTATATAGCCCTTATGCACTGTCTCTACTGCATTGTTTTTAGAATGTTTAACCCAATGTTTTTAATCATCCACAGTCTCCCAGTGTTTCCTCTATGTAAGGGGATGCTCATATTCAGCATCCTGCCTTAAGGGGAACATTCTATCCTTTAGGCCAGTGACCCTCAGTGTGGTCCCTGGAGTTTATAGCTTCAGCACTAAAAAGGGGATTTGTGAGAAATACTGATTTTCAGTTTTCTTCCCAAGCCTGCAGTTAGAGAAGGAGCTTAGAGCTCAGCACCTTGAACTTAACAAACACTCTAGATAATTCTTACGCCTGCTCAAAGCCAAGGACCATTTCTTTGTCTGTTCTCCCTGCACATCATATATATCAGCATCCATAAGACAAGAGGCACTTGGTAGGAAACATATTCATTTTTTCCTTTCATTCAACTGTATTTGCTGAGCGCTTGCTAAGTCTTGAGCTACACTCTGCTAAGCATCAGGCATGTAACAATGAGTTAGTGATGGTCCTTGATCCTGAGGAAGCTCAAGGTCAGCAAATAGATATAATACAGGGCGATTGGTGCTATGGAAATGTGGGAAAGGGAACGATCACCTCTCCTGGAGAGGTCAGAAAATGTTCTGTTCAGGAGGCAAGCTATGCATTCAAATATGAGTTGAACTGAATCATTGGATGATATTCTTTCTAAGCAAGTATTAATTAATGCTTGCGTATGCTGGCTGATTCTTAAATGTGAAAGTATAATATACCATACTATTATTACTTCTGAGACCCTGGGGTCTGGAAAGTATTAGGCAACCATTAAATGTGTGTCAAGTTATTGAGTGAATAGTATTTTCTTTATTTCTTGGGGGCCTTGAATTTCATTCACTGGGTCTCCATGTATTGAGTACCTTCTGTATAATAGGAACTCTCCTATGATGAGTTAAAGAGGTGAGTAGAAATACAAAGACACAGGTCGTATATGTCCTTCGACTAGCTATTGGTGCTCCTAGTGAATGTAGTGCCTAGCGTTCCTATGTGGTGGCTAGTGATTACTTAGCTGTATTGTGTAGTTCTCAGCAATCACTTTAATGTTTCTAATTGATCAGAGTCTCCAAAATGACTTTGGGACTGGACCATGCTCAGTGCTTGACAAGAAGGACAGTATAAGAGAAGGTTGTACTCGGTTCTTCAGGGTGCCCTATGTGATATGAATGGTTCTTCTGACAGTAGGGTACACTACAAACTAGTACATCAAAGGCAGCCTCTTGGTTACTTACACCTCAAAATGAGAAGAGGTTTCCTGGAAGAAGTGCATGATGGAAGGTTGTCCCAGGAACAGGGTGACAGGTGATAGAGTTCATGGGCTCCAAGTGGACAGGTTAATTTGACAATATTTATGGACATTGAGGTGTAGTGACTACTCCTGATAACAGTGACTAGTACTGGTTCCTAGTCTTAGGCTAAAAAGGGCATGTGCATAGTGCCCTGGGAGTGTGGGAGCCTGATAAAAGGAAGTTGCTGGAATGTGGACTTAATCAGTGCTTTAGATGGGGAATTGGTCAGTCTTAAAACTGGATAAGCACAGCATTTTAGAAAAAAGTTCTGTTATACAGAAAAGGACTGTGGAATGATAAAAATCCCATTTTGCAACAACGATGCATTTACATAGCCCTCTATGGCTGCCTCCTACCCTTTGTCCTACCTTTCCTGTGTCATGGGGAGATTTTGAGTGCTCAACAGGAAGGAGTCTGAAGCACCATAGTAAGCACACCTCATGACATAAACTACATACAATGCTTTGAGCCCCGCAAGAGGAACGATGGGTCAGAGACAAGCTTCAGCTCTAAGTTACTTGTGACGAAAGATCCTGAAAAAAATGGGGGTTGGCCAAATAAATGCTCCTTCATTTTGTTTGAAATAAACCAAATCTATACGAGATGGCTATATTGTAGAAGAGAACTTCTGTCTGAAGCCTTGCAGACCTTTTCTGGGGAATAAATGCTAAGGGTGAGTAGCTACTTAAACTGTCTACAGGATTCCAGCTAATGTTATTGAGCTGTTGGCACACTGTTTTTTCCTGAGGTGAATGAGAATAAGATCTAGCAAAGTGAAAAGTGGGAATAATGCCAGAAACAAAGTTCTGTGATTTGGGAGCTGATTTTTCTTTACTGGAAAACTATGTGCATGCAGGAATTAAATGGGGACGTTGATCTCATTTCCAAGTCCCTGTTGTCAACTCTGCCGACTGGATGCAAGTTTTTGCTTGAATTCTTATACCCAAGCAACCTCTCTGGTGGCTCTTTGTGCATCTGAAGGTTCAAAATGAGTCAGGATGGTTGGACTAGACACTTAGAAATGTCAATTAGGTCCATGCAAGCTTCCAGATAGACTCTGTCCCAGTAAACCTGGAACAATGCAGAAATGCAGATATGAAATTCATTAAGAGAGACTGAACTGCATCTATATTTAAGCACTGATGTCCCAGGATGCAAAATTAAAGTGGTGGTTTGTTATTCTTGGAAGATTTTCTGTCTGAGAGCTCCAACATCTCCATCCCTTTCATATCACTCTGATCTCATGATTCATTATCTATTTAAAAAAAATCAACCTGCCATGACATTAAAAACCCAACCCAACCCAATCAAACTCATCACCATTGTGCTTATTTTAGCAAGTTTATTTCATAAAAAAACTAAAAATCAATATTCTCCTTTGCATAGCTGACGTCCTGGGGGATGGACTGGAGGAGTCATAGTTAAATTGCTGCTGGCCTGTCTGTGAGAAAGAAAAGGTCAATATTTTTTCTAGAAAGGAAGCTCTCTGCTTTCCTTTTGGGAGAAGACAGAGTCTGCAGTAGTAAATTACTAGATTTTGTGCCCAAGTGATTGTGATAATTCCACTCTGAATGGAAACATCTCCCACCTCACTCTGCTTCTCCCTCTCATTCCTCACATCCAATCCTTGGAGTTTTATTTGGTCTATGTCATTTTCTTATCCTTACGGAGCTTCCCAGCAGGACCTGCCCTAAGCCCTGAGCTCAGTAATGCGGGATCCCAACTCTACGAGCTGCGTCTGAAGACTTCAAGTCTGAGCCTCTGTGCCAGTCTGGACAGGTTGAGATTGTGCTGAGGTAACAAAATCCCCAATTTCAGTTCCTTCAAAACACCACAGCTGAATTCTTACTGACACTGCATGTCCTGTGACTGTCAGCAGGGCTTCTGCTCATTGGAATCACGCTGAGAACTGAGTTAAAGGAGACCTCATGTTACTTGATTTCAAAATGCAACAGTTATGGAGCAAGTGAATTGAGCCTCACTCTTAAGGTTTTGCTGCTAAGCGACATGTATTACTTTTGCCTACATATTTATTGGCCTGAACCAGATACAAGACACTCCTACCTTCCACAGGCCCAGAAAGAATACAGAACCTGATCGTCTGTGAACAGCTGTTATCACTGGGCTGCTACATCAATAAATTAGAATTAAAATCTGGAAAGATCTCAGAAATCCCCCACCCCTTCAGTCTTCCTGTTACTCTTAATTCCTAAGAATTACAGCACCTGTTTTTGGAAGTATGATGACCCTCCTTCCACATTTGATCTCTACTTGTGATGAGGGGACCTCAGTACTTTTCAAGGTGGCTATTGTGTTCTGCATAGCACTGGTTTACTTCTGAACATCATCTAGGTGTGTCTCTGTATTTCTCTCTGTAAAACATGGATATTATTACTTTTATTTGAAGAAACGGAATTGTGGAATAAATGAAACACAATAAACTTTATATTTAGTGTATAATTGCAAAGCCTGTGTTCATACTTTTTGTTTTAAAATAGGCTGTTACAAGACTAAAGCTGAAAGGGCACAAAGTTAGTATATAAGTATTATACATTTATCTCCTAATTGTAAATGGAACAATTATTAAGTGACTGAAGCATAATTCTATCTATCTATCTATCTATCATCTACCTGTCTATCTATCATTTATCTGTTATCTATGAGACTGTCTATCTCCATACCTTTAGTATTGGACCTAAGTGGCTACAGGAAGTCTTAGAAATTCAGTGGCATAGATAGATATTTATAAGTTGCTTAGTCATACTAGAAAGTTATTTTATAAAGACGAACTTTTATTTTCACCTTTTCTCTACTTACGGTTTACTAGCTGGAACGCATCTTCTCATTCTTTGCTTAGTCTGAATTTTCCTCATTTCTCACTTTCTATCCAGTTTTTACTGCCAAAATGGCTTATATTTGCCCTACAGAGTATTTTTATCAGATAGAATAGTGTACAACTTCAAGTATCTCGGGACTGTCTTGACTTCCATCATATCTGTCCTACCTTTTCAAACGAATGTGCATGTCTGCATCTACCACAGCACTTAGCACTTAGCAAATACTTACCACATGGCCCCTCTCTCTTTTCCTTGGGTAAATTTGGAGGACAACTGGGCCTACATTTCTCACTGTTTAACTCAGTATACTAAATGAAATTCAGAAACATGTTGCTTGTCATTGCCCTTCATAAAATATTACCATCATTTCGGACAAATGGCTCAGAGGACATCTGGTTATTCTCCGTGAGTTATGATGATTGAGCAAAGCAATGGCTCTTTGAAGAATGGCTAACGACGTTCAAGAACAGTGGGTCAGCAGAAACCACACTGAGGTCAAGAAAATGCCATGGAGGAGTCTTTATGACTTGTTTTTGAACATAAAACTCATATGAACAATGCTTCCCCTAGAAAAAGCTTTGTTGAATGAATGCAAGATTTTTTGTTTATTGGTTAATTGGACAGTGAGTCTGGAGAGCTTCCCTTCATCAGGGAAGTTAGCATCAACTCTATAGCCTGCTGCACAGTGGCTTCCACTGGGCTCACTGTGGATTTGTCAGGCATCCTTCCATCTGGTTGTTGAGTAGGAAAGAGGGTGCTCACAGCATGAGAGCTTCTCCATGAGAGATGGTCACCCAGAGACAAGAACCTCCTGAGAGGATCTCTGTACTTTCTAGTTCACTTCTATGGTCTGCTTTACAGATTTACTGATAGCTTAGATTTGGTATTTTGATCAAGAGATACAAGTAGATGGTGTGTTCCTCATTCTTGAGACATTTGGGTTTAGAAGGCAGGAAAAGTCAACCCAGAGTACTACTGTGTAAAGCTAATACTAAAACATTTGATCATGTTTGATGTAGAAGTTGTCTCAGTCTAGGCTGATGTCTATCTTGTCAAAGGGCAAGATCAAATGCCCCTTAGCACCACTGGATTCCTCTGCTGTTGATTTGTTCTCTGTCTTCTTTGATGGTCATGCCTGCCTTTTTTGTAGGAACTTATCCTTGGCTTTCAGTGAGACCCTGCCCTGAGGTTTCCAACCTACAATGTGGAAGGAATGCCTTATTCAGCACTTATGGTATTTTTTTCTTTTGGAATGCCTGTCACTTTTTTCTTTACATAGTAAAGGGCTGTGTTCATGTTGGATTTCCCATCATGGAGTATGTACCTCAGAGGGTATGTCTTTGACTGATTTATCATTGACTGTCCACATAGCAGTAGTTTATGAACATGTACCTGATATTTATTAATGCAGTATTGTTTGACTGTGCTGAAACTTTCTCACATACAGCCTTCACTCCATGGTGATTAAAATGCTACAGTCAGTAGAGACTTTATTTTTGCTTTTGAATCCCTTCCTAGGTTTAATGGTGGTTATGAGTAAAATGATTCCTCCCTCATCGAAAACCATTTGGTGCACAATAAGGCATACAATATGTATGGGCTGAGTAACTAACTAGATACATAACATGATATGAACAGGACAAGGTATACCTCCCCCCAAAACCACATGAAACCCAGTTATTATCAGCATCACTTAAAATTTGCTAGGGTTGGGGCTGGAGAGATGGCTCAGCAGTTAAGCGTATTGATTGCTCTTCTAGAGGACCAGGGTTTGATTCCCAGCACCCACATGGCTGCTGACAACTATTTGTAACTCCAATTCAAGGTAATCCAGCTTTCTCTTCTGACTCTGTGGGCATTGCACAACATGGTGCACTTCTATACATGCAGGCAATATACTCACACACATAAAATAAAAATAATAAAGAAAAATTTTGAAAATTTCGAGGGTTGTTGATGACAATTTATGGTATATGAGTGTTAACACTCAAGTTTCTGGGAATAAGGCCCTGATATATAACATTTGTTGATGTCTGTGATATAAATATTCTTACCATGGCTGATTTCAAGCTACCAGTACAATGTCACCAGCCTTGGAGTTGGGAGGGGAAGCACCAATCCTGGGCTGTTCTCCAACACATGATGGCTAATCTTCAGTGCTCATAAATGTTGCAGTGTGGTGCTACGGCAATGATTGTGACTCTAAGCTATAGTCTGGAACTTGAGTGGTCTAGTCTTCCATGACCGAAGCAAACTATCCTACCAGGAGGCTGGACCAGAGAACTATGCTTTTTATGACTAATGTTTCAGGAAACAAGACAGAATAGATGTGATTCCTTGACTATTTTAATACTAAGAGTAAACACTAAGTACTTAGTCAGTACTCAAACAGCTGGTAAAGTGCAAGGAAAGAAAATTATTAAATCTGGAGTTTTCACATGTGGGAAGCTGAAAATGGTTTTGCTGAGTTTGAAGAGTTACATAATTAAAAACCAAGGTAAGACCTGCCCATGGAAGTCCCCATGTAGTATTGCTGCTGGCCTTTATTCCCTTTCATGCATATTGTCAGGTGGAGCAAAAGTGCTTGGGAGTATTAAATCTGTTAGTAGGTAATTTCAAGTTGTAAAATTTGAAGTAAGATGGTCCTGGATTCAAGACCTACTCTTATGACCTTAGCCTGTGTGACTTCAGTGTGTTTATCTATAAAGTGGGCACAATACTAACAATTTACTAGAGCAACTATGAAACTTAGGTCCTTCTAAATCATTCACTAGGCAGAAAGTTCTAACTTCCAAATTGGCAGTGACTAAGGGTCTACAGTTCCTCAAAGCAGGGAAATCCTTATGATGCTTTCCTATACACCTCTGCTTTGTGCTTTAGTGTTAACCTGAGTACCCATGGTTGTGATATCAGATCTAATGCTCCTAATACTCTCACGAAAGGCAGATTAGTTAACTTCCTGTAATTGATGGGTCGAGGAGTTCACTGTGCAGTAAATAGTCTCTATTCACTTTTCCCTCTGCATCTCTGTTCCCTGCCCAGGACTGTCCTGTTTTGCTGAAGAAAGTGGTGGGTGTCAGAGGACAAAGAATGCCTAGGATGAATTCTTCCAAAGACCCAAACAGAAAGGTCCACAATTTTTAGATGTTGATGTTTATGTCAAGATGTTTGGTAGGTGGACCAGGTGCAAGCTGCCTCAAAAGGCCAAAGGTGGAGGAGAATCGGTGTTATTCTCCCTTTTATTGGACTTTCTTCCCACTCCAGCACTGTTTATATCTTGTGGTTGTAGGGTGATCTTGCTCACAGCTCCACAGTGTTACTCAATCCTGTTCAAGGAAGTTTGTATTGATGTTTACTGACTCACCGGGAAAGCTGATCAACTACCATACTAATTAAAGGGCAACTTAAGTCATACAGAATGGCTCTCTGACAAAGATCGAAGCAAGAAAAGAGAGGAGAAAAACTTGATCATGGGGAAGATGAAAACACCACTTTAAGGTCAATGTCAAGGTCAGGGTAAGCAGTGGTAAGCTGTGTTAAGAGTAGTGCCCTTGATATGCTGTGATGAGAATGGTACCGAATCTCTGAGGCCATTTTCCCCTAGATCATCACCCCCTCTAGAAAGAGGAAAGCAGCGGAGAAATGCCAACCTAGGAAACTTCTGTGACGTCTCTGCAGTGTTCATTGAGTTAGAGACTTGAGAAACTGTCACAGACAAGAGAAGTCCAAGGAGAGAGAATGGCTGAATGTAGTGTGCTCTCTTGGATTAAATATGGGGCCAGAAAAGGGACCTTAGGTGAAGCCTAGGAACCTGGAATGAAGTGGGGATTTTAATGTATCAATACGAGCTGATTGTCAATGACAGATATGTTATACTAATGGAAGATTTTAAGAGCAGGGGAAGCTGGGTGGGGTACTTGGGGACCCTGTATTATCTCTAACTATTCTATAAATCTTAAGCTGTTCTAAAATTTAAAAATTAAGTGTTGTGGACGTAGTTCAGTGGTGAGCACTTGCCTAGCATTGATAAGGTCTTAGGTTCAATCTCCAGCACCACAAAAGCTCAAAAAATAAAACCCACTAAAACTTAGAAATTATCTCCTGTAGGCAATTCAGCCTAGAGGTTTGCTTCATCCATTGTTTAATCACTCATCAATTCATTCCCTTATTTCTGATAATAAAATTAAAAGCTGTAATTATAAATACTGAGCTTTTTAGGCAATTAAGAATTTAAAGTATAACTTGGCTATGTGTTACAACTCAGAGGAAGAAAGGGAGCAAGGAAGAAAGTATCAAATGAAGAGAAAATGAGGAGATGAACATACAGGAACAGAGACTGGGGGAAAGAAAGGGAGAAAAGGAACCGGAACCGGTCGTAGAAGGAAAATAGAGCCACAGAGGACAGAATTCAGAAACTAGTTTCAACAGGTGAAATAGAAGCAGAAAAAGTTGCAGACAATGAAACTCCGAAGCAACAGCATTTTCATTTTCTTCTTATGCCTTCTCTTCCCTTCCTTTCCTTTCCCTCCATCCTCTCCCCTCCTCTCCCTCGCCTCCCCTCCCCTTTGTCCTTTCCTTCCCCTCATCCCCGCTCCTTTCCCCTCCCTTCCCTCCCTTCGCTCCCCTCCCCTTTCCTTTCTTTCTGTTCTTTATCTCTTCTTTCTCCCTCCCTGTCATTCTCTCTCCTTCTGCCCTCCCTCCCCCTTCTCTCTTTCCCTCCCTTCCTCTCTTCCCTTTTCTGGTTTTGAGTTTTTGAGACGGGGGCTGGCTGTGTAGTTCAGGACGACCTGGAATTTGCTGTGCACTTCAGCCTGGCATCCAGCTCGTGACCCTTTTGCCTCCACTTCTGAGGGCTGCAGTGGCACATCACCATTCCTCACTTGACCTGTCATTCCTCCATCACTTAAGCCCTTTAAAAACACTGCTTTATATAATACTTTGAAATTTTCTTTCAATGAATTAGGGGCTGGGAATACGTTCAGTTGGTAAAGTGCTTACTCTGCAAGCTGAGGACCTGAGTTTGGGTCTCCAGCACCAACGAGAAAAGCTAGGTGTGGTGGCGTGCACCCATAATTCTAGCACTGGAGGGGAAGCGCCAGGAGGATCCCTGGAGCTCACTTGCCAAACTGATGAACTCCAGATTCAGTGAGACATCACGTCTCAAAAAAGAGTGAAGAGTAATTGAGGAAGACATCTGTTGAACTCTGGATTCTGTACACACACATACACGATCCTAACCTGTATGTTATCTGACAGTTTTGCCATCTCATCATTATTTTCTTAACATAGTCCTAGATTTACATAATTTTTTATATGTATATATTATTTCCAATGAGACTATTTGAAGGAGATAATGTAAGCTGATGTGTTTGGTCCTGCATCTGGAACAGGAAATTCTTTTAATCCAGTCTCAATAGTATAGTTAGCACCGAAGTATGATTTTCCTTAGCCTACGACAAGGAAGTGAAAAATGGACTTACTGAAGACTTTAAACAGGGAACAGTTGTTATAACACATTGATTAAAAAACAGGTTTCATTCCAGCCCACTCCCCCCCAAGCCACTGGGGCTAGCACCACATTAGTTAAATTTGTTAAGAAGCTTGTTGAATTCAGCTTGTACTTCCCCATGACATGGTGGGCACGGCAATGGTAGCTTCCTCCGGAGGTGGTGTGGAGGCTGAATTTTAGTGCCCAGCACAAAGTAATGCTCCATAGCTCTTCCCTTTGTGTCTTCTCCAGGGGAATTCGGCAGCAGTTTGATCGAAAATATTTGTGTTGTCTGATATTAAGGCTGTGTACAACTTCTGATTAGCTTTTAAAAAGAAGCATATACCACTAGTCTGAAAATTGGAATAACCGATGACAGACAGATGATTAAAGGACGGCACTGGAAGGGGCTGTGGCGCTTGTTTAATGTGACAACCCCACCTCACTCCTGGGAGCATTATGGCCCCAGGACACAATGATGGAGCTGTGGTCTCCCGGTTCTCTGTGAAAAGTGGGAAGGTGCACCTATCAATCCTCCAATTCTACCGTTTCTGTCTTATGAAGTAAAACGTGGACTCAGAGAGGCTGACAGGATCCCTTTACGTGGGGCTTGATGCCGAAGTCAGGGAAACTCCGGAGTCGACGCATCCAGATTCCTTCAGGGAACTGCTACACTGGGAAACCACATCTGGCCATAAATCCCACTGACATGTTTCTCCTCTTGAGTAGGAATAAACTATTATTTCTTGACCTGAGTTTTGGATAAGACAATTGACCTTTTAAGTCAGCAGGCTCGAGAGAGGGAAGCCCTGAGATCACAGCTAATTAGGCGGGTTCCATACCTTCTTTCCTTCTTCTGGGATAGCTATTTCCGAGTGGAATTGTGTGCAGGCCTCTCCTAGGGTAAAGTTTTCTCTTCCCTGTTTGCTTGTTCTTAGAGTCGAGCCTGTAATCCAGCTGGTTAGGATGCAACCCCGTTACTCCAATGAGCCCCGCAGCTGGTGGGTGGGGCTTGGGTACTGTGTATGACTCTATGCAAGTCCTCACCATGGGCTCCTCCGACTGTCATACCGGGTTCTTTATCTCCATTTCATCATGTCTGGCTAATTTAGCTCAGCTTCTAGTACAAATCTCCAAACATTTTATTAACCAATAACTTTCAAGGTATACATGGACTCTTTTGCTGCCTGGTAATTACCACTGACCTCTTTTATGGACCTTCTCCATAAAGAAGCTGCCTCTTTGGGCATCTCTGGGAACTCCTTTTCTCCAAGGTTAGCCTTGGAAGAGCCAAGTCTAATTATGCATCCTGCTTAGGGAAGCTGTGTGTGGGGTTTTCAGGTCAGCATTTGATGGAGGGGTAGTGGGGGAGGGTGAGCTGAGTCACTGACTTTGATTAAAGAGCTGTGATGAATCAAGATAAAACTGACATCTAATTTCTTTCACAGTAAACTAATCTTGTGGACCAAACTTAAAGGTGAATTGTCTTCTCCTTTGCTTTGTGGGCAAAGAGAGTTGCTTATGGAAATGGTAAACTTGAGCAAAATTTACTATAATTTGTCTTAAATCACTGTCATTTAATCAAATATGGACTCGTACAATAATTCAGTAGAGACATTTTTCCAACCAAATCGGAACAATTATACCAATACTCAAAACCGTATTAAGTACATTTACTGCTGCCCCCAGCTGGGAAACCCTTCCAGAAGAACCTGATCACCCTACAAGTATCATTTGCTGCCATGTGAAGCACACCTCACATCTTAGCCAGTATAAAGTGATCCTTGGTGGTTAAAAAAGAAAAGGCAAAAATTCTGTTAGACAGCAATGTATTCAGAATAACGATGTGCTTTGCAAACTATCGTAAACGTGTGATTTTTCTCTCTAATTAAACTCACACCACTCTTGGAAAATAAAAAGGAAAGAAAGAAGAGGAAATGCTTCAAGTGATGATTGTCTTTTCTTTGATTGTCAAAGCGAAGCAAATAACAGGAAAACAATAACTCAACCAGTCAGTAAACTAGATTATTGTTAATTACTCCTGGAAAACACACACACACACACACACACACACACACACAGACACACACACACAGATACACACACACATTGATTATTAAAGTATCGAAGGGGGAGTGATTGACAGCAGTGAATCCTTATGGCCAGTCCCAACAGAAAAGGGACAGGGCTCACCGGGAGCCCAGGACTCACAAGCAGGGCTTTTGGAGAAGTAGCAGGCTTCTATCAGTAGATGGGAGTAGAGTACCACGGGTGGAACCAGCTTTGCAGGCCGTGCCCGAGTTTGTCCCCAAACCTAGGAAAGATGCACAGAGCTGAGTCCCCTAAACATAGAATTTCAAATCCACTTCACAGGGGTCACAGGGACTCGTAGAGAAATCCAGAAAATGGCTTTGTACCAAGGCGTACCTTCCAATTTTTACTTCTTTCATTTGGTTAGGGAATGACATCATCATTTTAAATTTTGTGTCTCATGCTACCCTATTAGGAGATTTCTTCTGCTCCATTCCCTTTCTTGTACTTTTCTCTTTTCAATATGTTCACAATTCCTTTTGTAGCCATCATACCATTATTGGAATGGGGTAAAGTATAGCCAAGTACATTAAAAAAACCCTGCAACTATTCTTTTGTGGTGTATGTTTATGAAAGTCAGACTTTCTTAAATGATTTGTCTGCTTTCTTGGAAAGAAGTCAGGTAATTTACTGTATTGATTTGATAGTTAAAATATATTCTAGCATAGATCCTACATAACAGAAACAACAGAGAATATAATATATGAAAAAGAATACACGCTATTTAACAAAGCCAGGTGTGAGGCCCGCTTGTGTTCCTTAGCTCCTGGAAGGTTTGCCAGTTTCAGACAGTTGAAATTCATCATTCATTTACTCTTCATTCGTCTCCTTATTTGCGTTCCTTACTTCCATTGCCTCCCTCCACCCTCTTTCCAGGAATGGTGCTCACATTTCATGACTTTATGGTGGTTAGTAGCAGGCATTGCTATGAAATAGATATTGTTGTTTGTGGGCAGACTTTGTAATTGGCACTAGGTTGTCGACATCATTCTGTCTTTTCTTTTCCCACTGAGTACTGTGTTTTAGAGATCTGCTCCTGTTGGTGTGTGTGTATCTTCAGCCTCTTGCTTGTAGCTCCTGCAGAGAATTCTACCTGGCATATGATGCTGTCCGGTGCCCTCTAGAGGTAGATCCTGAGACTGTCCAGGGCTCTCCAGATTCGTTTGCTCTAGCTATTCTTAGGTTTGTCTCTCTAAACTGGTGTGAGGATCTTGGTGAACATAGGTGTTGTTAATCTTACAGCTCTGTACTACTTTACATTTCCACTAGGGGTTCTGGATCCTATAGATCTTTATGCTATTGACTTGGTATTATCTAGAGAACAAAGAAATTTAATTTATTGAGATTTTCTTTCACATTCATTAGAAGTCAACAATATTGCTTCTATTTTACAAATAGAAATTGTGCATTCTTTAATTTCTAAATGTTTTGTAAGGTTTTAAAGCTCTTGTGATTTTTCTTAAAATTATTTTTCCTAAGTGTTCATCATGTTTTTTTTTTCTTGTAAATGATTTTGTATTTAGGAAGATCCCTGAGTGATATTGGTAATTAAAATTTCATATCTATTGATTATGCTGTATTTTATTGGTAGGGAACACATCAGCTGCAAATAATTATGGTCTTTTTCTTTGCCTTTTCTAAAAAATGTTTTATTTACTATTTTTATTTTATGTGTATGAGTATATTGCTTGCACGTACATACATAAGCGCACCTATGTCATGCAGTGCCTGTGGAGGTCAGAGAAGGGCATCTGATCCCCTGGGACTGGAGTTAGGAAAAGTTGTCAGCCACAAGGTGGGTGCTAGGAACTGCACCTGGGTCCTCTGCAAGAGCAACTAGTGCTCTTAACCACTGAGCAATCTCTCAAGACTCCAGCCTGCTTTTTCATCTTAACACTTCTTACTTGTTCATAATTTCTTAAATCACAAGCAATGTATTAGTAATAACATTAATTTTTATGACCTATCAATTGAGAGAAGATGTCTAATTTTCTCATTAATCAGGCTTACTGCAGGTTTTTGTTATATGCATTGTGTCAACTTAAGGAGTTGTTTCCCCTTCTGTTTCTAATGTGCTAAGATGCTGACATGTCTATTGAGATGATCATATGATTTTGATCCTTTAGCCTCGTAGGGTGATATATTGCATTTGTACATTGCCCATATATGGACCTATTCTTACTTTCCTAGAAAGGTATTATTTTGGAACAGAAATGCTGAAAACATGTGAGGTCCTCAGCATTAAGTTTTCTAGTATATTATGCCGGTAGATTTTGTAAATTATATATGTACATATATTTGAATTCATGTTTTTTTTACATGAATATTTTTCTGTATTAAACCATCACCTAGATAATGGGCTGTGTCTTCTGCTTTGCCAATGCTGAATCTTTACGGTAGAATTTGGCCCTTCGAAGGAGCCAGCGGTTTCCACTGGTAGCCACAGTCATTGCATGGCATGGCCAGGAAATGAGAAGATAAAGAAGCAACAAGACTTAACTTTTGTTTCTGGCTGTCACATGGGTGTTGTTTGCTATACGAGTGGCAGGAGCTACGTCAACCACCAGGCACGTGAATTCGGCTTCCAATGAGCTGCACAGCTGATAATAAGTAGCTTTATTTGATTGCTTGAGGAGACTTAAAAATACTGACATTGCCTGATTATTGTTCAGATATTGCAGTCACATTAGCATAGTTATAAACCAATTAGAACAGAATATTCTTGGCAAAATAAGTATTTTTAAAATACGTCTGGCCATTATTTGAAATAAAGACAATAGAATTCATTCTCTGACAATTTTTTTTTTCTGAGAAAATACCTAAATTTAATACATTTATATACTTGAAGGAAGGACACAGCCTGAGAAAGGATCCAACCTGGAATTCAAGTAAGAAGTTGCAGATGCAAATTATATAATAATTAAGTGCACAAACAGAATATTATGCTGCATCAAGGTGGTTTTCATCCTGAAAATAAATCTGGGAGGAAATAACAACTTTGTATACCTGAGATGAAGTAATTGGATTTTCCGATTTCTCCTCTCACCTAATTGGATGTGCAAATGATCTGTCTGCACAATGAACTCATGCCCATGACTCTCCCCTCCTGCATTTGCATGCTTGGAGTGAGTTCATGTGCATGAATTTGCACTAAATCATATGGGCTTTACTTTCATGCAGTGAGATCTCAGGAGCCTTCAGAGCACAAAGAAAAACAGTTCCTTCTTAGAATTTTTTTTTCAATTGGCTTATTTGTATTTTATGTGTATGAGGATTTTGCCAGCATGTATGTAAGTGCACCTGTATAGTGCAATGCCTGTGGAAGCCAGAAGAAGGCATTGAATACCTTGGAACTGGATTTATGAACAGTTGTTAGCTACCATGTGCAACGAACGGGTGCTCTTTAACTACTGAGCAATCTCATCAGTCCTGAAAAATTGCTTCTTAATTGTAATATTCTTGCAACATACCAGTATCCTTTTCTGGTACTTTAATTTGATCAGTCATAAAAGCAAGGGACAGAGTTGACGTGATGCCTATTAAACACATAGCTTCAAAAGAGTGTTTGTTGTGAATTGGTGTAGGTGTTGCGGTGGGCAAGGGCCACTTTATTATGCATAACCATGTTTTGCCTGTGTATTTCCAACACCTAACATTTCAGGCCTGTTGATATCATTTCTGGCCCCACCTCCTTTGAGGGTGCTAAATATAGGCTACACTTGGATCTTGTGGGGGAAATCTCTGTGTGGACCAGAATCCTTTTATAGCTTTTCATCTCAGTAAATATCATTACAGATTTCCCTATGCGCTGACTGAACTACTGAATAAATTCAAGTTAATGGCCTGCGCTTGTCTTTCCTATTCTACATTAAATGACTGCAGCTTTGGGACAAACTAACCAAGCCTGCAGGGCAGGATTCTGGGAGTCCAGAGATAGCTCCTACAGTGGGAGAGGTCTTATATAGGAGACTTAGAAAATGATTTAGGCATGGTCTAGTGAAGAAGGAATAAGAAGGCTGCCAGCCTGGAGGAATGCAAGGTGAAAGGGTTAAATGTGTGAGAGCAGGAGGCTGTGGGGAGGAAGCAGCAGAGCTCCGTGGAAGGATGGGAGGTGGAGGAGAGTGGGAAGTGGGCCGGGCAGATCATGGGTATCTTCCTTGATACTGCTCTGTATCCAGTCTCTTCTGTATGCATGTTTGCCCTTGAATCCTGTTGATCTGTGGATCTACCTGGTTGGCTGATCTCTTTATAGCAAGGTAGTGCAAAGTCAGTCTCTCCAGAAATAAATGCACCTAAACTTGGGGCATATTTTTGATCCTTGGATTCGATTCTTTCCTCTTCATCTCCTGCTTCTGAACTTCATTGTGATGTGTTTTGAAGGAAACTAATAGAGAAATAGATGCCTCCATGACCTTTAGGTTAATGTTCACTAAAGGTCCAGGACCCCAAAACTCTTATGTGTGGGTGGGCCTCTGTCTCCAGCACAGCTGTTGTGCTCCAGCCATCCCAGAGAGTGGAGGGTCCTCAGGCAGCCCAGAGTGCTACGGGAAAAAATTCCCCGGAAACCGCGTCAGTAGACAGCTCACTTATTGAACCCAAGGCAGGGTTTATATAGGGAGGCCTTAGCTAAGGCGCGAAAGTTAAAGGTGCAGGTCTTTTAGGGGCTGGGAGGTTCTAGGGCTGATGTAGAATTAAGGAATGAGGCAATGAAACCCAAGAACTTGGCTTTGGTTTGGGGTGATCTTTGTCGGGGGAAAAGAAGATTAAGCAACCACTGAGGAACGAGGATGTCATATCTGCAGTGGCTTCCTGGGTATAGCTTCAGGCAGAGCAGGCCAGGACACCTGCTGTCCTTTCAGGGTCTCTGGGGTCACACTGTCTGCTCAGTGCACTCTATCACTGCAAGAGCAGTCAGTACTCTTAACTGATAAATCATGTCTCCAGCCCAGGAGAAACATTTAAAAAGTACAAGGAAGGAACAGAATGGAAGAGGAGAGTAGAAAAGGAGAGGAGATAGAAGGAGAAGACAGAAAAGGATGAGTCCCAAGCAAGAGAGAGGAGTACAGTTAGCCACCAGACTGTAGGCTACGAGATGATAATTACATGTGAGCACAAAGCTGGGTGAAGTTCTTCTCACTCACTGGTGGGACTAAAGTCAGATGTCTTATTCATTAATAAATCAAGGCGAGGACGTGCAGATTTCTGCTTCTGAATGATATGGAGTAATGTGGAATAGACTCATCCACTTTCTTTAAACAACTAAACACACACACACACACACACACACACACACACAAATCAAAGAACCCAACTAAACAAAACACATGAAATTAAGCTTTCTTTTTTATCTTCTGGTTCTTGGGTTAGAGCATAGGTCCTTGAACATGTTGCATAAGTATTGTATTCTACTACTGAGCTATATCTCTAGGCCAAAGTATGATTTCCAAGCTATCAGACATGATACAGTGAAGGACAGTGATCTTTGAAAGGTGGGAAGCAAACTAAGTGAATCATACAATTACTCTAGCTAATTGCACAGTTTACAGGAAATTTAAGGAGAGGGGATCTTGGTGGTACTCAGTAGTTCTATAAGTTTGGAGACATGGCAGAAAGGGTAAAGGGTAGGCAACTAAAGTTTGTATGATTGAATAACAGAAAAGAGAGAGCCAGGGGGGAGGGGGAGGGAGAGAAAACAGGGAGCAAGGGAGGGAAGGTAGAAAGACAGAGATAGCTAGCTAGCTAGCTAGATAGAACACAAGTATATAAGTGCATCATGGACACATGTATATTGGTTGAGTATTAGTTGTGATTTATCAGCAATTGTATAGGAGCAAAGTACCTGAGGCTTTGGCTTCAGTTAGAACAATTCTCAAGATGCCCGTAGAACCAAGAACAGCTCCTGTTACACCCAGCTAGACTAGAAAGCTTCCTAATTCATTGGGCACTATGACGTATTTATTTTAAAAAACTTAAATATATCCAGTATTCAGCACACCACAATTTATAAGGCTTTAGATGTATTAAAAATCAAGCCATGAAAATAGAGAAATGCTAGACAAGGATAGTTAAAAATTATTATCACTGTATTTTAGATGTTCAACAAGATTGAAGAAAGAATAGGAATAAGTTGGAACATAAAGTAAAATCTATAATGTATGAAATGCAAAACATGCTAGGTGTGGTGGTTCATGCCTTTAATCCCAGTACTCAGGAGGCAGAGGCAGGCAGATCTCTGTGAGTTCAAGGCCAGCCTCCTGGTCTACATGGTGAGTTCCAGGCCAACTGGGTCTACTCAGGGAGATCCCCTGTCTCAAAAAGACCAAAAAAAGAAAAACAGAAAACAAAAAAACCCGCTGTGTAGTGTGTGGGGCAGGCAACAAGCAAAACATCAGAGAAGAAGAACTCATGAATTTTAAGACATGGCAACTATACTGAATGAAACACAGAGAAAAAAGACTGAAAAAAGCTAATTTTAGGACAACTTCAGTGGACAACATATATATATATATATATATATATATATATATATGATTTAGAGAAAGAAAGGCAGGAAGACATCAAATACATTAGAAGAAACAATGGCTCTAATCTTTTCAAATTCCATGAAAACTCTGAACAGATTCAATAATCTTAGTTAATCCTAAGCAAATTAAACCAATGTCATAGTTATCAAGTTGTATAAAGCCACTGATAAAGTAAAAATTCTAAAATCAGCTATAGAAAAAGGACACATTAGCTACAGAGAAACAAAAAGAAAAAGTAGATTTTTTTTAATGTTACACTGCAAATCAGAAGCGAGTGGAAGACAATTAAAAAAAAACTTTTATCGAGCTTTTATACATTTCATGCAACAGTTCTTAATTAAATTTATACCCCGACCCCCATCCTTGTTCCCACACCACCTACACCAGACCTCATGTATTCCACCACACACCATTAAGTTCTATCCAGTCAAGCATTTGTACCCAGATGTCCTGTGAAAATTAGTCTACTGGAGAGGAGTCAGCCTATCTAGAGATCTTAAGGTCTACTCTCTATCCAGTAGTAACCAGTCTCCAACAGTTTAAAGACTAGGCCCGGCCCACCCCCCTTTCCCTTCTGTTGCTCCACTCTGGGGCCAGGGTTGGCTCATGAACATAGGGAAGCAGAGGCTTTCAGGCCACTGGAAGCCTTACACATGTGAACTTGCAGCAATGGTGATACGTTTAAAGTACTGAAAGAAAAAAATCCTTCCAAGACAAAAAGTCTTTCAAAAATCAAGATGAAAAGTGTTGTCTTCTGGACGTGACATGGCCATTATACTCACGAACTCACAGTAGCTACGGTTACCTCCACAAGACCCACATAACATCAAGCCAGGAAAGGTTCCAGCTTAGTTGGTAGAAGAGCTCAGGGAGTCTTAACTGATCTTAACTGGGGAACTACTGGCAATTGATAGCTGCTGGGGAGGGTGAATCATCACCACCATCATCATCATTGTCATCATCATCATCTTCTTCCTAGTTCCAGCCCACCTAGAAGTCATTATGTGAACCAGGCTTGCCTAGATCTTACAAAGATCCGCCTGCCTCTGCTGCCTAAGGGCTGGGATAAAGGTATGTGCCAACATACCTGGAGACAAATCATGATGTTTTGGGGTATGGTCACTTGTACGTTGCCCATGCTCCAGTAGATGGTCTCACATCTATGCATATATGGGCAGCACTAATTGGACTTAGTGGGATATTAAAAAACCAACAAAAATCGGAAAGGACAAAGTTGGGAGGAGGATGTGTGGGGAGGTCTGAGGGGAGTCGGCTGGAATAGGGGGTAAATATGATTACATTTCCTTGTACACATGTATGAAATTCTCAAAAAGTAAAATTTTAAAATGAAGACGAAATAAAACAGTTTTAGACATAGGGACACAAATTAATTCATCACTAAGCAGAACTTCATTTTCAAATTTGTTAAAAGTACTATTCATGTAGAAGAGAAATGGCACTAGAGGGAAACTGGGATCTCCACAAGGCGTGAAGAAGACATAGAAGTGGTAATTATATGGCTAAATGTAAAAAAAGTTTCCTTGTATTATTGTTAAAATATATTAAAATATCTTAAAAGAAAAAATATATTATGGACTCGATGTCATATTTGGAAGTCAACTGTGTAAAAACTGTAATACAATGGAGACGTGGAAGTCTACATTTTAAATTCTTATAATTTTGAGTAAAGTGAAAACTTGGAAAAAATAACTTAAAAAATAAGTAGTGGCTGTAAGCAACCAATGTAAATTTGAGAGAAAAAATAAGGTATTAGAGATGACATATTTCAGATTGATAAAGTAGTTAATTTACCCAAGTATTCCTAAATACATATGAACCAAATAACAGAGTTTCAAAATACATAAAGATAGGCCATCGAAATACTGATCTCTTGGGACTGCCGGTAGAATTACCTTTCAACTATACTCCAGAGCAGCATGCCTTGAGTTTCTCTGGGGGCACCATGAAAAACAACTCCTTGGCTCTCAATGCTCGATTTTCATTGCTCATTATCCAACCTGTAACTCATCTTTTGGGGAGCACAAGGTTCTTTTGGCCTCAGTATTAGACCATCTACATGTATTTCATTATAGTAGCCAACATTTAAATATATGCTATTAAATCTAGAATACTTAATATGTGCTTTTAACTTAATCATTACTTAAAATATGCTATTTAATTAAAGGTACTATCTTAATAGTTTACAGATATTATCTCACATAATATTCTCAAATACCATGACATAGATGTCACTGCATTCTCTAAATGATGGATGAGATTATTTTGTATATTCTGTAATTTTGTATTCTATAATTCTTGTAAGTTTTGAGACTTGCTTATCCCTTGAATATAATTTTACCATGTATACTGTGCAAACTATATTGACCTTCAGTGTCAAATTTTCATACCTTTCTTTTTAGTTAATTGCTCTTTGTTTAAAATAATTTTTATCTGTCTATGCTGTATGCATCATTGTAAGCTTCCCTCAGATTCTTTTAAACTTTGAGGCAGGATATAAATTGGTATCTAGTAAGTAATGCTTGATTAGTTTTTTAAAAGAAATCTTGTCATTGAAAAACCAGCATTTTATCTTATAGGAAGTTTATATGTTTATGTTTACTAATGATTGGTGTATTTTGATTTACATATTAACTGATCTTTTTCTGTGATAAATATTGAAAGCGTGTGGTTAAAATATACTTGTGGAAAGTATATCTATCCTTCTGTCAAGTGATGGGAGTTTCATCTGCAAAGGCTACCAGGCGTGACATTCACTGAAGGGGTCACTTGGACTACCTGCATGCAACTTTGTTCATTATCTGAGTTGTACATGCAGATTATCAAACTATTACCACAAGGTCATCGTAGGAAGATGCAGAACTCAAAGCTCCAGGGAAAGAAGGTTAAGTTCTGAGACAGGGAGGAAGTAGAACATTGTTTTGGAAATGAATGTTGGGCAGGCACAAGTACGGAAAAATACCTTGATGTGGCATAGGTGAAGAACCGGAGTTTAAGGTGAAGGGTGTGGAACTAATACAGGTATCGGTAGCTTGTTTTCCATGTGGAGCAGAGGCTCTGTGGTGGTGGAGAGTGTGTAGGGAGTAGACATGTACTTCTTCAAAGTATGGAGCCGAAGAGCAGCATAACCCCCACACACAGTTTCATGGGTTCTGGGACAGCACTAGGTCATAGATTATAGAGCCAGAGGAATGACAAGAGCTACAAAGCAGGCTGTCTGTACTTCAGTTTCTTCCTCTGATGTGGGAATGAGGATGCCAGTTCTCTTTCTTTTCCTTACATCCCATGAGGCGACACTGGAACTCAAGTGATAAGAAGCTTTTCAGTATGTCTCCCCAGTGCTCAGTCTCTGGGTCTTGCTTACTTGCTTGGACTTCCAGGTTCCACTTGGATTCCTTTGTATTATCAGAGCTCATATTCAGCATATTCAAGACAATTCAAAGCACCCCAGCTCTGTTTTTAACTTACATGCAGAATCTGGCTTCTCATCCCCACCTCTACCATGACTGTCATCAAGACCCTTGTCAGTTGTCTAAAGTGAGTTCCCGAGGGCTAAATCCCTGCTCTATAAGCTGGGCTATGCACACAGGATGTTCTCACTACCTCACTCAGGACTTGTATCTGATGGTGTGTGATGTGCTAATGACCTTGAGAAATGCATGTCTAGAAATAAAACTATGAGTGAAAGTACTAGTTAAGTTCCTAGTCCAAGAATTCTAGGACTTGAGAGGAAGCTATTTGAGATTGGGAGGCAACAAGGAAAACTCACCTTTATGGTGCATAGGAGAATCTAAATGAATAAATTATAGAATTTTATTGTCCAATTCATATTGACTACTTGAATTACATAAAATACAGTTACAGATTCAGTTCCTCGGGTGTGCTAACCCCATTTCAAGTCTTTAGAATAGCCATCATATTGGAAAGCACAAAAATGCAATGTTTCTACCATGATAGAATGATCTCTTTGACACATTTGTTTTAGAATCAGGAAAGTCTAAACCTTCTCAAAAAGCAGGAGTGCCAGTTGACCTGAGGGACCTCAGTTCACTCAAGCCCACAGGCATACAGATACTAATTTTGGGAGTGGGAATTTCCTCCATCCTGAGAAATAGGGAAGATAGTATGTATTGTTACTGCCCATTGGTGGATGGTCATTCCTTGTGCATCTAGGCAATGCTGGTGCAAATAGGCACTGATGTGGTACTTCACCCTTAAAGTACCTCCCTGGTACTTTAAGAAATTTCCACGATTTTCCTATTATTTTGGAGGCTAGTCACCTATTAGTACACACCCCTCCCTCCTATAGATTCAAATGGAAAGATCCCTTGCAGTATAGTGATGCTTCTTTGAATTCCTCTTCTGGCTCCTCTGTGTGTTAATTAATGCCCTAGCTGTACTGATAATGTACAATGGTGGGCATCTTCACTCTGCAGATAAGAAACAAGAATATCAGAGGGATGAATCACAAGTCTGAGGCCACAGTGTAGGCACACTTGTGGAGCTGGGGGTTTAACTCAGATACTATTCCAAGTCTAGTTAGAATCTATTCCACTGGGCTCTGAGGCAAGTTCAGATCTCAGAGTTAAGGGAGGAAAAGGTAGGCATGTAAGAGGCAGAAACACACACGCTTTTTGAGTGGATCTGCAATAGGTTTGTGTGGAGAGGTTTGTTCCAGTGTGTTATCTTTCAGAGACAGCATGAAGTCACCCCACTGACGGGGGGAAAAAGAAAACCTTCCAAGGGAGAAGCTTCCTGTTTGGGTCACATTGCTTAGTAAGGAGCTGAGAGGTTTGTGTTCTGGGACAGAGAGCTCTGCAAAGCAGATTAGGGTCTTTTATAGGATGAAGGCTTATGTTAATGATGGTTTACAGAGGCCAAGTATGAGTCTGAAAGGTATGTAAAGTAGGTAGATCCTAAATAGTGGGACATGCTTCCCGGGCTTTCAAAAAGCTTTCAACTTTTAAATGGAGAAGTAAAAATATTTGGATTTTATTTGCAATATGCAAAATGATTGGATGTATAAGAATTAAGGTTGAGGCTGGCTATACATGAGGCCCTAGGTTTATTTCTTAGCACTGCAAAAACAAACAAACAAAGTGAATGTAAGTTTGGTGTTAGCAAAATTTAAGTTCCTGGTCTTAATCTGCTAAGAGAAGTGAGTCACACAGAGACAATTTTAGAACAATACAATGGAGCATTTTCTGTTCCATTTATATAATTCCCTTCAATATTGTATTAATAAGATGACTATTCGCAATTCCACTTTTAGGAGATTTCATTTTCAGAATTCTTCCTTTTTTTGAGTAATGCACTTGAGTGAGTGGCTTTCCAACTACTTTTAAAGATTAAGATTCCACTACTTTGTTGATAGCTCTTAGAGAGAATATCTCATTCTATTTTGAATGACAGGTTGCATTTGTGCTTCTGAACTTATTGAGGACAGATACCATTTCCTCGTCATATCTTAATTCCTACAGGGCCAACATAATACTATTTGGAGAAGTGTGTAAAGGAAGCTGATGCCTAGCTGCTGGTATCCAAAATGTTCCTTCCATATCTGCATGGGTGGATAGGTACCTCTGTCCCCAAAGCACTAGTGACCATCCAGCAGTAGACAGTGACAATAGATACTATCTTCCCTATTTCTCATAGTGGAGGGAGTTCCTATTCCTAAGACTAATTATTTGTGCTGACTAAAGGAGTATGTTCCAAGACCCCCTGTGCATTCCTGAACCCAGTATATCAACTCTACATTTAATGTCGTGTACCTCATAGAGGTATTTTGGCCAACAGTGGACTGACCACGCATATGCTGACATTCCCATGTGATTACATGTGCAATGTCATAGCCATTTAGGCTTGTATAATTTTATTCTATGATACTTGTATAATGACAAGTCACTTAAAGATGCACTTCCCCAAACATGTCCCTTTTTATTCAGTGAGCATGCCATAATGTATTTTCTTTCTTTCTTTCTTTCTTTCTTTCTTTCTTTCTTTCTTTCTTTCTTTCTTTCTTTCTCTCTCTCTCTCTATATTTATATATATGGTATCTATATATGATATTGTTTATCAGTTAGGCCAAGTAAGATATTAATACTATCTAATAATAAAAAGAACAATTATAACAATATACTGAAATAAAAGTTATTGAAGTATATGCATTATTCTCTAATTTTCTGTTTAATATATCTAGATTGAAGTTAAATAACCATGGTAATTCAAAGCCTGGAAAGTGACTTCAGATGAACGGCTGTACTGTGCTCAGAGTTCAGTGATAAAGAACAATTCACTTTATTCTGGTTCATTCCTAGGTGGGTCTGTTGCTTTACAGGGGAAGAGGGCTGTATATGGGATTTAGTCAAAGCATTCAAAGTGGTCACTTCTGGGGTCTAGTAACATATCCGCATGTTGTCCAACTTCGTGTGCCCTTCTTAGTCCAGTTTCGCTCTTCAACCTGATGCACATGAATTGTGTCATACAGATCTATGTTATAGATGAAACTGAGGCCAGAGGACTAATGATTGGCAGGATAGGAATATAAAATATTTATATAAGATATAAATATATGGATTCTCGACTTTAAATGAAATATTCCATTGTGGTCACCTACTTTTAATTGCATAAATGAATAGACAAAGACATCTATTTCATTTGTCTCAGTAGAAGTGTGATATGAGTTCCCTGCCAGGTGAGTATCCTAGCATGTCTAGGATTAGAGTTTCCATCTTTCTGAGTCCAGTGCCTTTTCTAGCTGTATTGCATTTCTCTAAATCTGAGGAAGTCCTTTAGTAGAACATGGTCTTTGTAAGAAAACTTGTGGGCACTGAATGACTTTTAGTTTCACTGATGAGTCTTTTGAACTGAGAGATGCCTCAGTTCTGGTTAGCAGTAACTCCAAATGCAGTGCACGGGCCCCATGGGTTGTGGGATAGGGGCTGAGGAGGTACTGGAGCAACTCAACTGGTTTCCTGAGGAGTCTAGTTCTGTTTCTGCCGCCAATGTTCAGAGACAAAAGGAGAGAGTCCCATATCTGATTACTGCCCTTTTTCTTGCCTGTAAGCCCAGGGCCAGAAGCTGAGTGGTGTTAAAGGTTTGCTGCCACCTACGACTTTGGACATTATTTACTGGTACCCCTCCTACTGCAGAATAACATGTTTCTGCATATCAACTTGGCGTTTTCCCTTACTATCTAACGTTTTAAAAATGATCTCAATTGTGTAAGGTCAATGTAGGCTATTTCGTTACTAGCAGCAGTGCCATTTTCTGAGTAAGACACCATTTCAGTGAATGCCAACGGTGAGAAATTCATATGTTAAACCAATTACCCATTCCATTAAAGGAAAAAAAACAAAAGTGTCAGGTATCCCCACGTAAAACACTGACAAGTCAGATTAAATGTCTAAAAGTTCATGAAATTGTCCCCATGTCACCAAGATGCAGAGAGTGGAACTGCAGAGCATTTACAAAGCAGAAGCTGACACCAGGCATATTTGAGCATCATGAGATATGGTATCACTAGGGACAGAGAGTGAGTTTAGTTAATAATGAATGGCATATCCCATAAAATACCATTACACAGTGTTCAGAGCCCAAGAATGATGACATAATTATTAGGAGACTGGGAGATTAAGATACAATTTAAAAAAACATGACAGAGGAGGGTGTAATTGGGGAGACAAAATATACAGGAAGTTTGTAATTTACATGTCAAAATACCTTTTTTCTGTTTTGATTGGATTAGACGCTGCCTTTCCACTCCATTTATCCTGGCTTCAATTAGAGGCAGCCGAAATGACATCCCACGTTCATATTCTTGACACCCACTGCTCACGGGTACTTTCTAATTCTAACCGACAGGAAGAGGGAAAGGGAAACTCCGTTTTGCCTCTGTCATGCACTTTTTACTTAACCCCTAATTTGTTTCTAAATGAGCCTGTCACTGTGGTTCACAGGGCTATGTACACAGGCCACTGTTGCCTGGTCTGGGTAGAAGCTTTGGCTATAACCCCGGTACCTCCTTCAGGCGAGTGGGCTACTTAGATATCCCTGTGCAGATCTATGGGTTTCTTCAGGAACAGAATGGGACAGACACATGTTGGAAAGCCAGGCTATGTGTCAGTGTTGTGTTTCTACTGTATCTGTGGCAATTTTGCACAAACCATTCAAACATGAGGTTGTGGGGTTGCATTGTTAATGTGCCATAGTAAGTGAATTCCAGGTATCTGGTGAGATATTATTTGTAGGTGTGTTTATTATGAGCATGTTTCTAAGAATGTTCACATCAGTAGATTGTGTAGAAAATATCTGCTTTCACTAATGTTGGTGGGCCCTTGAGGGCCACGTAGGAAAACAGACAGTTGAAGGTGGATCCATATCTGACTGAGCTGAGATTTTCATCTTCTCCTGCCAATGGACATCAATTGGAGCTCCTGGTTTTCAGGTCTTAAGTTCTGACTAAATTATACCACTGGCCCACCTGTCTCCCCCTTGCAGATGGTATGTGGAGGGATTTAGTCTCTGTAACCAGGCAGCCAGTTCCCAACTGCCTCTCTATATGTACCACTCTGTTGAGAGTCCTAATACACTCACCTTCCTTCTGTTCCTTCTCCATTGGATTTTACCCGGAGGCATCCTGCATGCATTCAGTGGAAGTAAATCCCATGGTTTATGGCTTACATTGGATCTCTGGTGTCTCCTTTTTCTGTATACTTGATAGTGCAAGGTCTGTCTGAAAATCATTAGTGAAATATTCAGATTAATTCTCTTGGACTGCCCTGAGTCCTATATCTCACAACATGAAGTACCCAGCTGGCAATGATAATTACATGGGAAGACAAAAATATATTATAGTCTCATCTATTTGATGCAAGAGTCTATGCTATGTTTTTTTATCATCTTGATATTTTTCTTTATATCAGATGCGATGAGGCTACTACAATTAGGCACATTTCCAAATATATATTGGCAATGAATATCCTTAGAAGTCCATAGTATTCTGAGTGACTGGTGAGCAGTGCAGTACAACAGCCTGTCTCCTGTTCTTCAGGTGTTCAGCTAGTTTTGAAGAGCAAGACTTTTTTAAACCTCAAGCCAAGTAAATGCCCCCTTGTCAAAGGGGCCTGTTCTTCCTCTATTGTTTCTTTGATTCCTGTTGACTGATATTTTACAGTTGCTTTAAGTTAGATGCTATCAATTTATGTTGCCGAGTGACTAATTTTGCAAAATTCTTAAACCAAACTCAAAAGATCTTGTAAGAGAGCTTGTTCAATGTTCTGTAAGGGCAACAGGGTGAAGATGTTGAACAGCTTGATTTCTAATCCCCTTTTTGTCATGTACCAGTTGTTCTGGTTTGAACTAGTCATGTCTTCCCCTAGCCTCAGGTCTCATCTGAAAATCTGGGATAATAGCAAGGCTTATTGTAAACTGTTTAAATGATTAAGTGAAAAAAAGTATGTCAAATTCTTTTCAGAGGACTTGGTCTAGTAAAACACAGTCGTATTTCAGTGTGCATGGGAGGCAGGCTGCATGATCCCCATCGATACCCCAATTCTGGGTGCTCAAACCCCTTTTGAAAAATCGTATAGTATTTATAAATAACCTACATATATCCTCTCACACTGTTAATGTTGTCTCTTAATGCCTTTTTCTTACTACTGTGATGTGAACCCTATGTACAGACTTGGTATATCATGTAGTTCTGGGAATAATGGGAAGGAAAAAGGTCTGTGCAGGCCCAGTTTTTGTTTTAATACTTTTAAGCAGAGTTTATTGATTCTGTGGGGGTAGAACCAATACTAGTAACTATAGAGGCCAACATATACATGGTAAAACTTAGTTGTTACTTCTTATTTGGTTTTCAGTCTCATTTTCTGATTCCTTACTAGACCCTCTGCATTGGACACTAGCTTTATACCTAGTCACAGAACACAGATTTTACCAGATGGCTTTTATTTAATGAGAAAGATCTTTAGGTGCCATGATTTCAGCTGTCTTGTGGATTCTATTCATCACAGGAGGGTGGGTCAGTACTTGCCATTATGATAATACTGGTAGATCCATAGAAAAGATCATATCCATCATACAAACTACAACAATACTTCATTAAACAAGGTTTTACAAATCTTTGCACGTAATTGAGAAAGATTTCTCATTTATTCTAATATAATTCTCCAAAATAACGTACTTTATATGTTTGCCTTTTAATGAGTATTGGCCATAATTGTTGGAGTCTTGTAAAAGTGTCATCACACTGGCTTTGAAAACAGTGCTAGGATTAAAACAGCGTCAATTTGCAACTCCTACTTGATCCCAGGTCAGGAGACTGAGACTGGTGATCACTCATGATCACTTCTGATTACTTGTTCTCATAATTTTAAAGAGTAGAGTCAAAATTGTGATATTCAAAACACAGAATCAGAACTTCTCTCTTCTTCAGCTTTCAGCACAAAGGATTCACCAAAGCTGATGTGGTGAAGGACTAGAATGGGGCAGACAGGAAAGAAGTGTTAGTCAGGGTTCTATAGAGTAACAGGACTAATTAAAGAGAGATATTTCTATTTTTGTATGCATCCATCCATCCACCCATCCACCAATTAATATATTTTTGTAGGTGGGTCTCCATCTCCAGCATGGCTGTTGTGCTCCAGCCATGCCAGAGAGTGGAGGATGATGGAACAGGACCTCAGGTGGCTCAGAGTGCAGTGGGAGGAAGAGCTGCTGGTATACTATGTAGGTGGGTAGTTTGGTTATCCAAACCAAGGCAGGGGTTTAGATAGGGAGGCCTTTCTGACCGTTACAGAAGGTGGGAAAGTTAAAGGTGGGGTCTTTGGGGTAAAGGTGGGAAGGTTGTGGGCTGACGTGGAAGTTCGGGAACGAGGAAACGAAACCCAAAAACCTGGTTCTGGTCTGGGGTGGGGGAAAGGAAGATTCATATCTACAGTGAATTCCTGGGGCCGGGTTATCACATCAGACAGAGCAGGCCAGACACCAGCCGTCCCTTCAGGGTATCTGGGGTTGCTTGCCTTGCTCAATACCCAGACCCCCACATATTTTAAATGATTTGTCCAGGAAGCCAGTGAGAATTTCACATAAAATTAGTATTGTTGTGCTGAATCTGAAATCTGAAAACTGGAAATTCAGAGTTCCTGTGCTGCAGTATTGAGGCAGAATTGTTCTTTGGAAATTTGTCTTTGCCTTTAAGGCTTTCAACTGGTTGGATGAGGCTCATCCATACATTGGGAACAATATGCTTTACCCAAAGTCTATCAAATTAAATATTCATCTCATTTGAAAAAAAACTTCACAGCAATATTTAGACTTGTGTTTGATCAAACAGTGGTGCATAACAGTCTAGCCAAGTTGACACAAGATTAACCACCATAAGAAGATTCATAGGTTGCCTGTGAAGAACCTTAGCAGTGTTTCTTCCACTCAATTAATTTCACCCAATTTGGCAGAAGAGAAAATGGACAGAAAAGACAAACTAAGGGAATGCAGGTTAATGATGATTAAAAATGTCCACAGAATAGCTGCATCTCTTTCCTTCAGATTGAAGCCCAATCACCAGAGAAATACATCATTAACTACTGGCAGCTTCCTACTCAAACTCTGCCCACATTTCATTGGTGCTATTCAAATGGTCTTTGTTGACAAAAGAGAAATTAGATTAGAGCATGTAACAGACATAAGCAGCATTCTCAGAGGATCTGCATTCTTGTCAATAATTTCCTAGGTATTCAATTCCAGTTTGGCTAAAATATTTGACAGCAGCAAGTGCCATACAACTGAAATGGGTCGTTCTTTGCTGATGGCAGAGGTACAGGGGACTACAAATGGAGGAGATAGTGGCGTATTCTCTATGTGCAGTAGGTGACTTAAGGCTGCCAGGCTTGTAGATTCCAGAGATACTTGCTTAAATGAGCTATATTTTGTTTTAAATATTTTTGGCAAAATTATTTTAATAGCACAAATATTCATTAGAATCATTTCTACTTTAAGGTTTTTCTTTTTTTTTCTTTATTCAACTCACTGAAAACTGAAGCAGCTACTGTGTGATCTCTAATCCTGTCTTTTTTAAAAAAAAAATCTACATTATCTCACTACAGGGTCTTGTTCTGTTTTTGAAATATCTGTTTTTGAAATATGACTCATTCTACATTCAGGGTCTGCATTCTCCTGGGAACTCCAGACTTCAAGCTAATTTTCAACTTGACCTTCTATCGGGCCTACTATTATAGTCACTTTAGATAAAAAAAGAAGTCCCCAAATAATTATATTCAGTCCAGAAAATGACCCTTCCATTCATCTTTTTATTCAGTCAGTAAACAACATGGGGGAAAAAAGAATCTAAGAGCTCCAATCTCAGTCTTCATGTTTGTGATTACCCCTACTTGGAACGTTGTACAGAGCTAGCCCCTATCACTCTTATCTTAGCTCAACAGTTGCCTCCATGAATACTCTATCTGAAAGAACCCTTTGTGGCCATTGGGCTACAAAGTGCATTTGTCGCTTTCATTGAGCTTGATGAAATAGAAAAATTTTCTATTTGTTTGTTTGGTTTTCATTTTCCTTGTCTCTAAAAGCTGTAATAAGAGCCAGTTCCCTCACCTCCCTCTTTTGTGAGACAGAGGAAGATTATCCAGCCCAGGCTGACCTCAATCTGTGATTCTTCTGCTTCAGCTTCCCAAGTGCTGGCATGGCAGGCTTGAGCCACCATGCCTGTCTCCCGTGTTTACCCTTGAGTTATATGAACTGAAGCACATACTCATTATACAGATACGTATTTGTTATAACATATACCATTCAAATATGTATGTGTATATAAATGAATGTCATGTGTGTATGAGTGTGTTTGTATGTGCTAAGAGTTACTAAAGCTTAGTGTTCTTAAAAGCAGCATGTTACTTAAGGTTTCTGAAAACTCTAGTTCATTAAGTAGTATGGATATAGTTTTAAAAGGATGTGGTAGATACAGATGCACTACAGTGGACAGATTTACAAGTTTTATTAATGGAAAAAGAGAAAACTACAGATCAATATCTAAAGCGTAATTTTCTTTTACAAAAATCTCTGCTAGTCCTTAGATCGTGTGTACATGCCTGTGTGTGTGTGTGTGTGTGTGTGTGTGTGTGTGCAGAAAAGTTTTTATCAATGGGAAATCAAGCTGCACTCTGAGAGAAAAATCAAAAAAGTTTTATTTTTATGCTCTAATTTTATGCCTATATTGAAATTTATAAAATAAATAAATTTCATAAGCAAATACTTTTGCTGTAGAAAATATTCTGACCCACAGTACCAGCCTTACTGTAGTACTCTTACATGCTTTCAGAGAGTTGAAAATTCTCTAATTTGGAGGTACCCTGCACTGTGAGTGCTGTATTGAGTTGGTCTCACTTTACAGTTACTTTTTACTTTTAATTATAACTTCCTTTTTAGTTATGTTCTATCAATCTGTTTTGTTGTGTGTTCTGCTTAAATTCCCGATGTTCTGTGATATGTGTTGGCAGTAGTATCTTAGGGATATCATTTCTCAAAACTTGGGCTTCAAGGCTCTTATTTGTCTAAGACTAGTCTGTATACTAGTAGCTTAAACAGGTGCCTGTGTGTGCTCTATTTTATGTAGTCAACCTCTAGTATAAAGTACAGATGACTGCAACGTCTGCTCCTGTGACTGGCCGTGTCAGGGAGATAGATGGGCTATTTGATGTTTGTCCCCTTTGTTGTCTCAAACATCTTTACAGACTGCTCAGTGATCTCCCACATATTGCTAGTGACCATAGGCAGGACCCACTTTAAGTTTTTTTTTGAAACTATTTTCTCTAAATATTTTTAATTAGGTCTTCGAGAGAATTACATATGGTGTATTTTGATCTCTCTCTCTCTGTCTCTGTCTCTTGCTCTCTCAAAAACCCATTGAGTCCAATTTTTGCTGTCCATATTCTCGTGTGTATGTGTCCATCCATTGGCACATGGTTGACCTAAAGGGGTCAGGCTCATAAAGGAAACGGACTTTCCCTCTGCCAGCAGCTATCAGTTCACAATGGCTTTGCAGCTAGGGGTGGGACATCATGCCTCTCTGTGCTGGGATTTTGTTTGACATGAACTTGCCCAGGTTCTACACACACTGTCATAACTGCTGTGAGTTAATATGTGTACCTGCCCTGCTGTGTCTAGAAAGCAGTGTTTCCTTGTACTTATCCACCACCTCTGGCTCTCCAAGCTTTTCTGTTCCCTCTTCCACAGTGATCTCTGAGCCTCGGTAGGACAGGTTGTAATATAGGTGTTCCATTTAGGGTTGAACATTTCAAAGTCTAATATTCTCTGCATGTTGACTGGTTGTGGATCTCTGTGTTAATCACTACATACTGCCAAAAGAAACTCCTCTGATGAGGACTGTGAGAGATATACTAATCTACAGGTATAATGACAACCCGTTAGGAGCTGGTTTGATGTTATTGTCCATTTAGCAGAATAATAGTAGTATGTCATCCCTAGTCCAATACCTGTCTAGTCACAGGTTCTTGACCCTGATAATGGTGCCAGGTATGGTTTTCATCTTGTGGAGTGAATCTTAAATTCAATCAGAAAGTGGTTGGCTAATCCTATAACATTTGTACCACTATTGCTCCAGTGGGCATGTCTTGACAAGGCAGTTGTTATGGCAGAGACTTTTAAAAATCTAGATTCAGATTAATATAGATTCAGAACTAGACTTTCAGGTAGAATGTCAGGAGACTATGTCTTTGAGCTTTAAACCAATTTCCTGCTTAAAGTTATCCTGCCTTTATGCATGTACATATATACCTGTGTAAGTGCATATAATGATCTTAAAATAAAAAAATTTAACATAAATATATATTTCAAAAGACTTATTTGGAAGTAGGACATCTCATCCTGGTCTTGGTGAAAACTCAGAGTTATTCCCTCACTTTTGTGTTAGTTACGTCGTCTCTCATTACTGTAACATAATGCATGACAAAAGCAACCTGAGAAAGGGGGTTATTTTGACTTGAAGTTTGCGGCCCCAGTCCATCGTCAGCAGTGATTCATCATGTGTAGCTGTGGCAGCAGAGCTGTGAGGCAGCTGTTTACCCTGTGTACTCAGTCAGGAAGGGGAGACCGATGAGTGCTGGTGCTCAGCTTTCTTTCTCCCTTTTGTCTTTTTAGTCAGTCTGAGACCCCAAGGGGTGGTGTTGCGATATTCATGGTGGGTCTCACCTCATCAATGAAGCCTTCTTGGAAGCACCTTGCAGACATATCCAGAGGTGTGCCTCCTGGTGATCCAGTCCCTCATAACCTTCTCTAGAATTATGCTTGCTTCCTGGATTTCCTCAAATATTAGAGCACTCAAACATTTGAATCTTATTTATTGGTCATTTGTAGTTCTTCTTTTATGTGAAATGAACTCATTTTCTTTAAGCATTTTTGCATCAAGCTGTTTTTTTTCCTCAATAATAGAAAAAAAACTATTTTTCTACAGTTAGAAAACCTTTGTTTATCATGCCTAGTTCAGTACACAAATTACTCCTCATTTTGAAATAAATGTTTTGGAAATTTCCTTATGAAATATTTCTTTTAAAAATTTCTTTAAAACTTATTTTAATTTTATGTGTATTGATATTTTGACTACATGCATACACGTGGACCGTATGTATATAATGCCCGCAGGGGTCAGAAGAGGGTGTCAAATCCCCTAGAATTAGAGTTTTGGACAATTTTTAGCCACCATGTAGGCGATGGGAACCAAATTCAGGTCCTCTGGAAGAACAGCTACTGCTCTTAACTACTGAGCCATATCTCCAGCTCAAATCATTTTAATAAGATTTAAAGACCAAGAGAAGAATGCAGTGAACTTTTGCACAGCACCAGCCCTTCACAGTTGCCCACTGGTGGCCACTCCTAGTCCATCCTTGACACATATCCTTCCTCTGCTGCTTCTCTGGGTTCTCTTAAGTCGAGTCGGATCATTTCTGCCGTGGCACTGGAGCATCTCTCTCTCAGTGGTAACTCTTTGTTTTGGAAGTGTAACCATATCATCTCACCCCCCTTCTCCCTCTCGCCCTCCTTTCAGTTATTAGTGAATATACCATCTTGTTTTTCTTGTAGAACATTCCAGGATTGGGATGTTATGATTGTATCCTCCAGGTGTTGACAGTCTTTCATTTAAGCTCATAGTTCTACTGAAGCCTTTGGTAAGATTCTGGTTTATTTTTTAGAAAATGTTTTTTTTTTTTTAATTGAATCATTGTGTGTTTCATACAGAACATCTCAATCAGTCTTACTCATTTTTATATCCCTTTTCCACACTGGCACTCCCAATAGCCCCCAGCTGGAATCTGTATATTCTTTCATTTGTGTTTCATTGTGTCAAGTGAGTGTCCCCAGTGCACAGTGGATGCAGGTTCATCCACTAAGGTCTAGTCAGCCTCCCATGGTCCCTTGCTTTAGGAAGACTAGTATATCCTCATCCAACAGTAATCAGTTGACAATATTTCTTAAGTAAAGTGGGGTCTGCTACCTATTTACCCATGCCATGCTGGGTTTTTGTCTGCTTGAGTTTACTCAGATCTTGAACATGCTGATTACTGTAAGTTCATATGAGCAGGGTCCCAGGAGCTGTAGGATTCTATTTCCATGTGGTCACACCCCTCTTCACTGGCTCTTACAATCTTTCCACCCCCTCTTCCCCAAAGGTCCCTGAGCCCTGGCTTAATATTAGAGTCCTGTTCAGGGATCTACACTCTACAGATTCCTAATCTCCAATGATTTGGCCATTTGTGAGTTTTTGTGTTACTGGTCCTTTGTTGCATGAGGGAGCTTCATAAATGAGAGTTGGGAGATTCATTATTGTACTCTTTACCCCTTGTTCTATGTTGTGTGAGCCTTGGGTGTAGAGGCTGCATTGTAGATGTGCCACTTGGGCATGGGAAATTCACAGACAATGTCTGTGTGTGACCAGCTGTGGTACTCTGTAGTAGTCTCCATCTGGTGCAAAAGAGACTTCTTTGATGAGTGGTGACTGGGGTACTTGACTTTAAACATAAGGATACATATTTTGCATTTAGTAAGAAGTTACATTAGCCTAGAGATGTGACAGTCTTGGGGATTTCTGTAAGATCTATGACCTCTTTAGTCATGTGTATTTGGCTATGCTTGCAGTACCACACATGACTCCCCCCCCCCCCCCCCCCATTGAGTGGGCTCTAAGACCAATTAGGTAGCTGTTGGTTGGCCCCAAGATAAAAATGACATTACTACTCCAATGTCATATGCTGTGCCAGGCATCAATGTGGATATTTGGTCATGAAGTTGTTGATGGGCCATCGATTGATGTTCTCCTTTGGCTGCTTGCATAGTGCTCTCCAGAGCTATGAGTGCCAGCCTTCAGGGAATGTAGCTTCCAGGACAATTCCAGCTGCATTGCTCCAAATATGGTCTCCAAAGTATATCCTGTCTTCAGCAATAGGATTTTACCTTTGAGTTCTGGAAGGCAATCAAGGTCTGCAGCAACAGCCTGAGTAATTTTGGAAGTCTCTTAGACCACCCTGGCCAATAACTCAAAGGAAGGTTTCTCCTGTCTGTCACTGTTTCTTGTTATAGAACCTTCAGCTATGCACATGGGCTCGTAAGAGATACTGTATGTGGAATTTGTCATTAGGTTGTTAGGCTAATATGTTTCCTTCTGGTGTTTTATACTAGTTGGGCATTATTTCTTCTCTTCTCTTTTCTCTTCTCTTCTCTTCTCTTCTCTTCTCTTCTCTTCTCTTCTCTTCTCTTCTCTTCTCTTCTCTTCTCTCCTCTCCTCTCCTCCCTTCTCCTCTCCTTTCCTCTCTTCTCTCTTTCTCTCTCTTTCACCTTCCATTCATGTTTTTCCCATTTAAAGTGTCACCATTTTCCCTATTTCTCCCTTGATAATACCGATCTCTTAAGGCCCCACCTTTATGAGCTCCTGGGTTCCGTTTATCCCCATAGTTCTTTGTATAACCCTCTCTTGCCCCTTCCATTTAAATACCCACCTTCTACCTATTTCTCCTTTAGTAACACCTGTCTCCTAGCATTATTTTCTCTTAGGTTCATTCTTTCCCTTCATCTCCCTGGTTCTTTTCCATTTTTCTGGTTCCTGCAGTTACATCAGGATGCATACTACCATAGAAGGGTTTGGTGCTAAGATCCACAAATGAGAGAGAACAATACGACATTTGTTTTTATTTTTTATTTTTTTTGAGTCTGTGTTACTTCACTTAGCATACATTTCTAGTTCCATCCATTTACCTACAAATGTCATGATTTTGTCTTCCTTTACTGCTGAGTAGAACTCCATTGTGTAAATGTACCACATTTTCATTATCCACTCCTCAGTTGAAGGATACTTCGGTTGCTTCCATCTTTTAGTTATTGTGAAAAGAGCAGCAACAAACATGGATGTTCAAGTATCTCTGTAATAGGATGAGTCCTCTGAGTATATGCCAAGAAGTGGTATAACCTGGTCCAATGGTAGGTTCATTTTTAGTTTTTTAAAAGTTCTCCACTCTGCTTTCCATAGGGGTTGCACGAGTTTACAATCCCACAAGCAGTGAGTGTTCTCTTTCCCCACATCCACTCCAGCATTTGATATCATTTGTTCTCTTGATCCTAGCCAGTCTGGCTGAGATAAGATGAAGTCCTAAAGTGATTTTAATTTGCATTTCCTTAATTATTAATGATGTTGAGTACTTTTTAAGATGTTTCTCAGCCATCTTTATTTCTTCTTTTGAGAACTCTCTGCTCAGATCTTTAGTCCATCTTTTAATTGTGTCACTTGTTTTCTTGATCCTTTGTTTTTTGAGTTCTTTATGTATTCTGACTTTTATTTGCTTATATTTGCAAAGCTGAATCATTGTCATCTGGTGCCTCAGTCAGGGGCCCTGGTGACTGACTACTCACCTTCTGAATGTTAGCTGCTTGTGGCTGATCACCATCTTCATCCTTTATTGCTGTAGAGTTAGAATCTGCTGATATTTTCATTCCTCTCTTATTAGCTGGAAGACTTCTATCAGAGCAAATTTCTCCTTAGTAGTTACTTGTTTAACAAGTGGTACAATTTTGTAGGAAGATTGTGTGTGTGTATGTGTGTGTGTGTGTGTGTGTGTGTGTGATTCTTTTTAATTAACTGCTTATGAAATAATGATTTAGCTACAAACTGTTCTTAATGGTGACCAATGTTATTTTAAACATTGCTTTTGTTATACACAAGAATTTAAATATTTTTAAAATATTCCAATTCAATTACCATTTTTATAAAGTAACTTGATAATTCACCTAAAATCTTTTCAGTGTATAAGTTGAAGTCATTTAGAACATGTATTATAAGCCCAAGGTGGTACCTGAGACACATTCAGAAGAAAAGCATAAGCCATCCTTCTTTCCTATCCTATTATTTAAAGCACAAATTTAAAAGTATTGAGAAAATAGTTGGTTTAATGAAAGAACTCCATATGTAAGGTGATAAAACCAGTTTACAATATTTATATGGGTGCTATAATATGTATCTGAATACTCACATTCATTTGAATTCTCAGTCAAATAATATATAATTTAGAATTTGTTTTTTTGGGGGGGTCAGGTTATGATTTTTTATAAACATAGCTTTTTTATTCTTTGACAATCTCATGCATGCACTAAATTTTAGTCATGTAATGTCCCCCTCTGTTATCTCTTCTCATTTCCAATCCCTCTCCTACTGAAGCCATTTTTCCCAAGTCTCCCATCTACTTTCATGTCACTTTGTGTGTGTGTGTGTGTGTGTGTGTGTGTGTGTGTGTGCGAGAGAGAGAGAGAGAGAGAGAGAGAGAGAGAGAGAGAGAGAGAGAGAGATTTTCGCTTTAATTAGGATTGTTTGCATGAACAAGGGTAGAGGTTTTTACTGGAACATGAGCAACTTATCAGAGATTATACCACTGAAGAAAATGATACCTTCTCCTCCTACAACCATTAACTGACAATAAGGCCTCAGGGAAGGGTAGGGCCTCATGTGACCCTCCCCAACTAGGATAAATGTTGATTGGCCCAGTCTTGTGCTGGTCTTGGGTAGATAACCATAGTCAGTGAGTTCATGAAAGCAATAGCCATGTCATGTCCAGAATACCTCATTTTGTGGAAAGGTTTGATTTTTGTTTTTATGTTGACATTTGAATCTTGCTTTAGACATTCAGCCTCATATCCTTCTTGTTTCTTAGGAGCTTATAAATGAGTCTTTTATTCTTTCTGCTCTATATTGTAGCACAATGCATTAGATTTCAAAAATATTGAGAAATATAGAGAGATCTAGAACTGTATTTGTGTGGTCAAAGAACAATCAGATGAACACCCGCAAGCCCACCATTATGATAACATGTACAGTGTCTTGAGAACCTCCAATCCTTTTCAGGTAATTCCCTCTATTACAACTTTTGTGTCAATAATTCCTGAATACTTCTTTGTATTGAAACCATTTAGACACATATCCAAAAAGAAAAAAAAAAAAAACAATGTGTTATTTGATTTTGTGCAGCTTCTTGGTAAGCACCAACAAAGTTATGCCCAGACATGCACTATTGCTGGTTTGTAGAAGATGACAGATAAGAGTTAGTGAGAATTCATGGCTAGAAGAGCTGAAAGCTAAAAGCATGCTCAGAAGCTAATTATTTCAGTGGGACTTATAACATGGGGCTGACATCTGAGTGAGCTGATTGACAGAAAAGCTCTGATTTTAGTATCTCTAGGTTTTCCATCTAGGGTCTATCACATTTTGCAGGTCAGTCTCTTTTAATAGCTTTCCTGGAAATCAAAGATCCCTCTTCAGGTAGTCTAGATTGTGGGTGAATAGGGCAGGAGTTCTTCTACATTCATTATTCATATGTATGTAGTCCCTGCACTCAGTTCACCATGTGTAGCCTTTGCCTGAGCCAATGCTGTCTTATTTTCAGGAAAAAGAAAGCTTGAAGTTGTTGTTTACAGGGCTTTGGAGAGTAGTTCAAGTTGCCACTGATAGTGAAAAAATAGCCCATTTAAAATTCTGTAGCATTTGATTTGTTTTAAATTTATTCATTTTTCTTTGTTTATTTAGTGGTGAATAAATTATGCATGCTAGGGTAGTATTTTGCCACTGAACTAGAACCCCAGATCAGTGTTTATTTTAATATAATTAATTTACTGAGCACTGGACACAATGACTGTTCCAGGAAGATGAGATGAGAACTTTTTGAACACATCACTCACTACACATCTTTTTTAAAGCATATTGCAAATAACTTACCTTAACTTTTCAGTGGAAGAGTATTTTCATTACATTTTAAGTCTGAAAAAGTCTTTAGTCTTCTCTCAATTCACACAAAAGAGAGATTCATGAAAAGTTAACTTTAGATAATTTGATTTATTTTCATTTTTAGGAAGAGTTACAAACTATGTTCTCCAGCCTCTTTGATCTGCTTTTGTTATCTGAAGCTGATGGTGGCTATCTAGTTGTCCCTAAAACTTCTCTGAAGACCACACTCTGCTCCTTTTACATTGTACGGACTATAGGCTGTTCTCCGTAGAGGCATGACTAAATTCATTTGAAGGAATAAAGGAAGGATTTGGAGTGTGAAAACCAAACATGCAGTGAGGATTAGTTGTGTGTGGTTTTCTTTCTTTCTTTCTTTCTTTCTTTCTTTCTTTCTTTCTTTCTTTCTTTCTTTCTTTCTTTCTTTCTTTCGTTCTTTCTTGTTTCTCTCTCTCTCTCTCTTTCTTTAGTTCATTTGTTTGTTTGTTTATTTTGAGACAGGCTCTCTCTATAGTCTCAGCTGACCCGAGACTTGTTATGTAAGCCACGCTGGCCTCAATCTCCCAGAGATCCACTTGCCTCTGCCTCCTGAATGCTGGGATTAAAGACATGCACCACAATGCCCACTCAGGATTAGAGTTTTAAATCTTTGATTCAGTGCAACATTTGAAGGGTAGAAAAAAGGGCCTCTTTAACAGGATTTTTGAAGCTTTCTGATGAACTTTAACTCCTTTTCTGGACCACAGATCTCAGGGTAGTGTCAATGACATTATCCCACTACTTTCTGAGTTGTTTACCATAAGACCCTACCAGCTGTGGGTTGCCATTTATTAGAGTTATTGTTTTGAAAAATCTCTTTAAGTAAGATGGTTGGTTATTAATCTGCTTTCTGAAGATAAATTCTTACTCTGAAAACAAGAGTCCTTCAACTGAATTCATATATCAACTTGGAAGATATTGAATTCATATGCTTTCCAAACCACACTGCTTTTATAGTAGTTGATGGAAAGCCATGGGCTTTGTATGATTGCAGACCGGAGATTAGTGTCAAACTGTGCCCAACTAAGGAGAAGTTCCTCAATGCTTCTGAAGTCCATTAAAATGAAATCAGAAAATTTGTCACTTTTCTTATACCATACTTAGAGCACACCCTGCACATGTGTTTATGGGGGTTTAAGAAATGCTGAATTTGTTTAATGATGAATGAATTGATCAGACACAATTCTTAGATAAATTTAGGTTAGCTAGATATTTAATAAACATTATTGTCTCTTCATCCCAAAGATGGATACTTCATACAGTAATGAACCACAACTACCGTAACCAACATTTGTTTCGTGTTAGGTACCATTATACGTGCACATCATGCACTAACTCATGTAATCCTTACAACTCTGAAATTGCGGCTGTTACTGTCTTCTCATTATACTTGATGGAACCAAGTTATAGGGAGAATCAATTCATTGCTGAAGGGCAAAGAAGGAGACTCAGAATCAGGAATTAATAAAGCTTGGTTGTAGTGCCTGCAATTTTTTACCCACTAGGGAGAATACCCATTTCTATTGACTATCCAGAACATGAATCCTTTATTTGATGAATTTCTATCTCTCTCATGAACCATATTGGGAGTCAGGAACCACATCCTATAATAAAGTTCTGGCCATTCATTTCCCTCAAATTCTCTGTGGCCACAGCTCCAGCAGTTAGACCCACTGATGCAGATTTTAGTAGATTTAATGAAGAAGGGAAGGAAGTAGGGGCTTGTAATTCATACTAATAAGGGTAGAAAACTGGCTACATAGGTTTCCAGGGTCACAGTGTGGCAGGTTCAGGCACCAGCATCTTCTGCTCAGAGTCTGTGCATCTTTAGTTCCCAGCAAGAACCCAACTTGTAATACAAAGGGATATGCCAGATAGGGCAAGGTATTGCTGCTTTGAAGTGCACAAGAGATTAGCAATATTATCAGCATGATTTTGCTAACACAGTCATCCTGCCCCACCTGACGACTTCATATAACTTTCCACATTGAGTTGGAGAAAAGAAGAACCTAAGCTTGGCTTGGTGATGCCCCTGCACGATATGTTAGAGCCAGTGGAAGTAGAGAACCACGGCCTAGCTGTGCCTCTTAATAGCCCTGAATGAATGGAAGGAAAGGAAACTCCCAAAGGGCTGAACTTTGGTATCTCAAAGTTGCTTGGAAGACAAAGGGCTTGGGTTAAGTATATTTATCAGATGGCAGGTGGATGGCTAGATGCTCAAGGTCTCTATAGAATTGTACTGAAGAGTTAGTGACATGAACAGTTGGTGCAGGCTAAGGGTGGCCCTCTGAGAAGGGGCCTAGATATGGTCACATTTGCATCACAGGAATTCCTTAAAGGCTTCTCCACTGCAGAGAAAAGAAATTCATAAGGAGGGGACAAGGACCGTCCTATCCCTCGTGGTTGTTAAACAGTTTTTTCCCAGTCAATCTGATGTTTGACTAGTGATTGTCTGAAATCAGCATAGTGGGCAAGACAGAGGCTAGACCTGGACTCAACAGCATAAATTTCCCTTCTTGATGAACGGTCTGGTTTTCTCACCATTGCTCAGTGGTAAACGGCAAGAAGCGATAATCAAGTCAAAATTTTCATATAGTTCCCCAGTGAGGAAGAATTAGTTGGCTACTTGCTGAGGACTACATTAGGCTCATCTTATACTTAGAAATCAAGGACAGGAAACTCAGTTATATAATTGTTGCTTCCCGCTCTATAGGCTAAAGATCCTGCTGGCTTGAAGGTCTTAGCACCTGTGATGATTAGTGTTAATTATCAAGTTGACAGAATTTAGAATTGCCTTGGGGAAAGATCTCAGGACAAACTCTTGGGGGGTTATCTTAATTTACATAATTGAAATGGGAAGATCCATCCACTGTGGGAAACACCATTCTCTTGCTGGGGTTCCAGACTATATAGGAGAAGGGGAGCAGGAGCATGCACTCATCTCTCTTTGCTTCCTAATTGTGGGTGTGATATGATCAGTTGCTTCAAGCTCCTGCCTCTTTGACTTCTCTGTCATGATGGACTATGCCCTTGAATTGTGAGACAAAATAAATAGCATCCCCTTTAATGTGCTTGTATCAGGCTGCTTTATTACAATACGAGGAAAAGAAATTGAGACATTGCTCAAGGGAGAAATACCTCTGTCAGAGAACACAAGAATGATTATTTAACAGGAAGGTGGCTATTTCAAACCTTTGGAGAAACAGGCAAGACAGGGAGTTAGAATGTTTGTTGGGGTGCTTGACCCCTGGCACATCTAATTATTCCTACAGAATCTTTTTCTGACACATGTTCTGACATTAAGTGTATGGATTTTTCACATCAGTTCCCCATTTCTACACTATCAGTTGAGTTTCCATCAGTTCAGTGCAATTCTAACACAGGCCCCAGAAGCGCAAGGTTTATTCCTTCCTATCTGAATGCCCTATCTCAGAAGCCAATCACAAGTTCCATGACCACTGTGCAGTTCAGACTTGTACAGGTACAAAGGACCTAACAACCTTCTCTTTCTCCATAATTAAAAAAAAACAACTTATAAAATTCAGGTTCTGGGCTCACATTTGGATTAGATATTAGAGAGTTGCACTGTGTTCAGTAGGAAATGGTTTTGAACTCAGGAAATTTAAGTTTGGCAAGAAGAGCATATACTGAGGGAAGGAAGCTGGTCTTGAACTATAGGGAACATTTGCCAGTATTTTTGTACATCCAATGCCAGCATGCCTCTTCAGTGTCTTACAGTGTCAAGCTAATAGGAAACTAGCCATTCAGCTACTGAACTCGAGAATGGTTTCCCTGCCTATTTTTCAAGAATGGTGTTCACTGGTGAGTGCCTTTGGATCTGCTTATCTTTCAGGCCAGATGTGACTCAGAGATGAGCCCAGAAAGGAAGTAGGGACTTCCTGGAATTTAATTAACTGAATATAGTAGCTACTGTGGGAGCCAAAGCAGTTTCCAGAAGCAGAAACAGTAGTCACTTCATCAGTGGGACCCTATAGTCACCTTAGGGGGTCTTCATTGGAGGCTGGGTACCCAGTTCTGAAGAAGATATGCTTTGTGTTTTCATAATTGATGTTGTTCCTGGCTTTCTGAAGGAGATATGCTTTGTGTTTTCATAATTGATGTTGTTCCTGGCTGTATAGTCCCTTATAATGTCTACCTGAGTTACCCACAGTCTTTTGATAGACTTACTTGTATTTTGCTTAAAGTAGGACTTGATTTGTCTTTTTATCACACCCCAAATATATCCTTCAAAGCCTACTAGCTGCCTGACTACAAAACTTCATCCCTATGGCAACATCTGGACCCCTGAGGTCTTTGCCTCTACTACACAGAAGCACCAGAAGATTGTGCTGGGCAGGCAGAAGGACTGGTCAGCCATTAGTTGGGCCAGGGAAGCACCTTCTGGTCTGGGTTATTTACTTTCTAGATTCCAGGGAGTGAATGGATCCAGTCATCAGCTTTGACTGGCCCAGGAGTTTCTCCAATAGATGTTTGTCCACAGACAGAAACTTTTTAATATTTTGTGAATTTCGTACAATATATTTTGATCATATTTAGATTCCCTCCCATATCTGCTATCTGTTCCTCCTCACTAACTTTCACCAGATTTCTGTACGTACACACAACACACACACACACACACACACACACACACACATACACACACACACACGTACACAGAAACAAGTATGTGTCCTAGTCTGATTTCAATTTCTGTGATAAAAACACTGACCAAAACCAACTTGGGGAAGAAAGGTTTTATTTAGCTTGCAAGCACAGTCCATCCTCAAGGGAAATCAAGGAAGGGACTCAGGAATCTGGAACACAGACCGTGGAGGATAGCAGCTGGCCTATGCTCGGCCTGCTTTCTTTTACAATACAGGACCACCTGTCCAGGGGTGCTACTGCCCACAGTGGACTGGGCCGTCTCCTATCACTCAATAATCAAGAAAATGTCCCACAGACATGGCTACAGGCCTATACAATAGAGACAATTCCTCAATTGAGGTTTCCTGTAACCAGATGTATTAAGTTGACAAAGCTATGGAGCACAAGTTGATCCTTTATCAATTTGACACCCAAGCACACTGCTATTAAACCACAACCTTTCTATTTCTTGTTCCCAAAATATGATGTTAATATTAACATCACAACATAAAACAGTATAACTTAAAAGTCTCATAGTCCTTAAAAATCTCAAACACGTTAAAAGTTCAAAGTCTCTTTTAAAAGTCTTTTAATGCCACATTGCTTTCCATAGCAGTTGTATGAATTTGTATTCCAAGAGACTCTCAAAATAACACAGGCTATTTTAGCCATTGATTATCTCCAAGAACTTGAGGTAAGACCCTACTGCTGAACACAGGACATACTTTGGACACAGGAATTAGAGCACTGGAACTAGAACTGATTGGGAAGCCTTCTCCATGAAGACTAACTCTTATGGTTCTAGAGGATACTACGCAAGCTGCTAAGGGAGAAAATCAATCTGGGTTCAATCCAGTTCCAAAGCCTAATAACCACAATGACTGGCACAGCAAACTATCTCTATTGGTGCAGTAGTGGCTATGTTATCTAGGGGATAATCAACAGCTATTTATTGTACTTAAAGCCCTCTCAATGGGAGAGAACTCATGTTTGACACTCTAAATGTATCCAAATACACATGACTGCAGAGGTAATAGATCCTAGAGAAAACCGTATACATGTCATATCTCTAGCAAATATATTCTAACTGTATGCTAAATATGGATCTGAGCGATGCCTAGCCCTAAGTGACACATGTACAGTGGAAGTTCTTTCTACATCTAAGGTTCATGGAACATAGCAGATCAGGGAGTAGAGAGTATACTAATTAATACGTCCCTCAACTCTCACCACTGAAGCTTCCATATATAATAGAGTGTGACACACACAGAAGGCCACAACTGGTTGAGTTTTAGAGAATAAAAGATTGCAGAGTGTGTGTCCCTGGATAGGATTCCTATATTCCTATATTAAACCTGACCCACCTATGGCTCAGGGACCATTGCAGAAGAGGGAGAAGAGTGATGCATTAAATATTAAGGAAGCAGAGGCTTTCAGGGCAATGGACACTTGTTCATTTGAACTTACAGCTCCAACTGACCAGAAACCACATATTTTTAGTTCAAATTAACATATAGACAGCCCTGATAATCTTTACTTCCCTTTGAAGAACACAGGACAGACCTCCATCATCTATACCTCTTTCAGTTGAACCGTTCTAAGTTCCTCAGCAACAGCTCACAAAGCTATAAGCACTCAATGAGTTTTCCAGCCCAAAGCTCCAAAGCTTCTACCAAAACAACTGGGTCAGGTCTGTTACAGAAATAACCCTCTTCTGGTTCCAATTTCTATTCTAGTTTCCCTTCAATTTCTGTGATAAAAAATGATCAAAACAAACTTGGGGAGGAAAAGATTAATTACAAGCACAGTCCGTCATCAATGGAAGCCAAAGCAGGAACTCAGGGCAGGAACCTGGAACACAGGCTGTGGAGGAAATCTGCTTGTTGACTTGCTCCTCTTACCTGTGCTCAGTCTGTTTTCTTATATAATACAGAACAACCTGTCCAAGGGTGTCACTTCCCACAGTAGGCTGGACCCTGAGCCCTCCCACATCACTCATTAGTCAAGAAAATGCCCCACAGACATGGCCACAGGCCAGTAACGAGACAGTTCCTCAATTGAGGTTTCCTCTAACTAGGGGTGTCAAGTCAACAACCAAGGCTATCCAGCACAATATGCCTATAGAATCACGTGTATAGTATTGTATCCTCAAATGCCCTTTGGCGTGGATTCATCTACCTGAGCCTAGTCAACCTACTAAGAGTTTCACCCTTAAATAATAAGACTGAATCTTCTCTTCCCAGTAGTAATCAGTTCCAGTACTTTCTCTGTTAAGGTTGGGGTTTCTTAACCACTTCCCCAAGTCTATGTAGGGATTTTGCATAGACATAAATATTTAATCTCAAGGCAAAACTAGGAGCCTCTCACCCCTCAGCAGAGCCAGGAAGTTCTGAACTCAATATTGCATGCTGCTAGGGCACCAGAGCTTTCAAAAGAGAAAAAAAATTAGAAAGAGGAAGGCTCCAAGGCATGCCAGAAGCATTCCATTAGTTCGATTGCTTCAAGATGAGTGTCCACAGAAAAAATTCCCAGGAGTTCGAATGGCTTTGCTGACGCCAATGATGGCGGTTTGATTTCTCTTTATCTCTGTCTTCATGTGGCTGACAACTCCCCTCATTGTCTTAAATATGGATTGCCAGAGTCAATTAAATATGCAAGAAAAACAATGTACATTTTGGAGAACAGTAATGAATGTTACACCTTAGAGTAGCTTAATGAATATATTAATAAATGATCCTTCGCTATGTTTTTCTCCTAATAGCCATCAAAATCTTTATAAACCTACAGCACAATATATAACATCTCGTTATGAGATTTGCTTTATTTTTTTAAAAAAATCAATGCATACCTAAGTTATTTGTGTCAAAACTCATTTATTTCCACAATAACATGGACTGTCAAACCCGACATCCTGCTAATAACATCCAGTGCATTTGCATATTATTCAAATATTTCCCTTTATGAAATGGGGGATTTTACTCACAATACTCTGGCTTGCCGGTGCAGCGTGCATTTGCACATTAGCTCAGTTCACACTGCCAGAGAAGGGTTACCTGTGGCAACTAATTATGCCATCCTTTATGCATATTAATGAGCCTTGTGAGCAGCCATTCTCTGTTCTGCAGAGAAGAAAAACAATTCCATCCTAAATGGGAAACTGATTACCAGGAATACCAGAGAGTTAGAGAGCAATTTTTGATAATTTCACATTTTTTAACATCCCTAGGTGTATTCCTTTTTCTATTGCTTCTCTAACAAATGACCACACACTTAGTGGCTGAAAAGAACATGAAGTTATTATCTTAGAGCTCTGGAGGTCAGCAGTCCTGTCTAAGTCTTGGTGGGCTAAAATGAAGATACAGGCAGAGCTATGCTACTTTCTGAAAAGCTCAAAGAAAGAATCCTTTTCTTTACGTGGAAGCTAGCCTTTTGAGTTTCCTCTAAGGTCCCACATTAGTGAGCCAAGAAGGGATGATGAATCTCTCTCAGATTGCCATGATTCACAGATTATATACCAGAAGACTTCATACTTTCTAGACTCATGGGATTAGACTGGGTTCATCCAGTCTAAATAATCCCAATATTTTTAAGGTTCTTGGTTTTAAAAAGTTGATTTTTGCCAGCTCAAAATGAGATTAGGAGGTGTACATCATGGGAAGGTCACTTAATCTGACTGTCACTCTAGATTTCTTATATTCAGCTCTGCCCAAGGGAGCCAAATAAAATGCCGAATGGGATCTTGAATTTCCTCCCAGCTTCTGCTCAGTGTTCTTTCCACTGCACCTCACTGACCCATCTGTTTCCTTCTCTTTTACCCATGGATGGTCTCCTTTATTTTCTCTGTGCCTCTTTCACTTCCTTTGTTTCTATTTCTCTTTTTAGCTGTATTTTTCTTTTGTATGTGTGCATGTGTACACACACATTTGTGTGTGACTGTAGAGGTCAGAGGACAGTTTCTGGTTTTGATCTTTACCTTCCACCTTATTTGAAGTAGGGTCTTTTTCTTGTTCTTCTTCTGCATAAATTAGGCTACCTGGCCCATGCCCTTCCCATATCCCCATAGGAGCTCTGGGATTACAGTGACCAGAAGTACAAATCTGACTTTTTAAAAATCAGTTCTCAAGATTCAAACTCAAGTCCTCACCCTTGCATGATGAATGATTTTACCCAACGAGCCATCTCCACAGCTCCTTTAAAATTTTTCCTTTCTTCTCAAAGAACTCACAGAACCTTATCTGAGCAACATCCCTGGGAATGTACTTTGCAAAACCCTGGTTCTGTTTTGTGTTATCACCCTTTTGTCTACTTTCCTTCGTAGAATCATTAGCCCCTTTATTTCAACCTAACCATATAGACTGTTTCTATGTGTTCCCACAAAGACAAAGTGAGAGAAACACAAAGATATGGGACGTGGAACAGATACCCTGATGTCATGCTCATCTGCCCTTGTAACATCCGGTTCTCTGCAGAACCTTCCTTATACGCTGTTGGCTATCTACATCCATTAGTTTAAAAGTATCTTTGAGCTTGATGGGGAAATGCAGCAATATCAAGGAATGAACATTCTAGGGTCAACTTGCAGCCTATAAGGGGCAGAAGTTGGAAATTAAATACCTCAGGTATCCCACACCTCACTGAGAGTTCAGGCATCTGTCTATGCTGGCTTCTACTGATAAGAACAGACTGAACCCCAGTTGCCAGTTGTGGTAATCTACTTCATCCTCTTCCTTTCACTCCTCACCTCCTTCACTGTTTTTCCAATGGTCTTCTCCCAAAGAACATTCGCTCTTTCATTCAGGGTCCATGTGTCAACTTGCCTGAGTTGGGATGATCATATGTATCTGGAAAGCATCATTTACAGATATGTCTATGAGGCTCTGGAAGAGTCTGAATCAGATCGAGGAAAATCCATACTCTGGGGGATGGAGAGATGCTCAGTGGGTAAAGTTCTTGCTGTGTAAGCAAAGAACCCGAGTTAGGATACCTGGAACCCATGTAAAATCTGGGCACAGTGATGCATCTATCACCCCACTGCTGAGGTGTGGATTCAGGCAGATCACATGGGCCCACTGGTCAGTCAGCCTACCTAAAATATTCAACTCTGGGTCCCAGTGCCAGGACCTGTCTCAAAATATAAGGTGGCAAATGATATATGAAGATTCTGGATGTCAATATCTGGCCTCCACATGTTCACGCATAGGCAAGTGCATCTGTGACATGTGGGCACACACAGGTACATACAAATGTACACACACTCGAAACAAAACCAAAAGTCACCATGTGGGTGCTAGGAATTGAACCTGGGTTCTCTGCAAGAGCAATCAGTGCTCCTAACCCCTGAGCCATCTCTCCAGCCTCCTCTCCTTGTTATTTTCTTTTGAAAAATCCCATTTTTTAAATTACTTGGGGCTGAAGAGATGGCTCGGCAGTTTGAGGCATTGTCTGTTCTTGCAGAGGACCTAAGTTCAGTTCACCTCAGCTACATCAGATAGCTCACAACCAGGTGTAACTTCAACTCCAGGGGAACCGAATGCTTTTGGCTTCCACAGGCACCTGCACTCAAATCCATGTAGCCACACATAGATGGTCACACATACACAAAATTTAATAAAAGTAAATCTTTAAAGTGCTTGTGCAGAAATGGCTGCCATGTGTGGTGAGAGCCAGAGGCTCTGCTCCTCATCTCGAAGGAACAGAAAGTAAGAAAGTGAAAGGAAGTCTGGGCAGTGACTGGCCCACATTCTCATACCAGAAGGGAAAAATAGACTGCCAGAAGCAGGACTTGGCCTTTTGATTGGAAGATGAGTGACAAGTATTTGAGGCCAAAATTCTTCATCCACACAGACTGACATTCAGCCCATTTTCTCCGGGGAACTCTTCTAGTTGTCCTGCCCCAGGTGCAGATTTTGCCATGACATCGACTCTTTGACCCAGTGGAAGAGATTGAGACTGCTTACCAGCCCCAAGAGATGCATTCCTGAGCTCTGTGGAGCAGACCCAAAAGACATGCCTGCATCAGGGAGCCATCACTGTAGGAAACCGCAGCTGCCTTTGAAGTAATCACCACCATAGCGAATTGGAGTGCTAATCTGATTTCAAAAGTATGGCCAAATCTCTGCTTAAAAATTTCTCATGATTTTCAGGAACTGTAGTCTATAACACTTATCTCAAATCAAGAAAGAAATAAATGCCGGTTTTCCACACTAGTAGGGCCACCCACCAAGTTGGCTGGCTCACAGAGATGGCATCTTGCTTTGAGTAGAGACGGGGTAGGTCACTAAAAGGAGCTCAATCTTGGAGGAAAAGATGGAAAATTAATTCATTTGGGAAGACAGGAAGCCTTTTCGGTCTATTGCTGTCAGAATTCTCACTCGATTTTTGGGATTAGACAGCGACTTAAGCTAGATGGTGTCTTCCTGTGGCTACCAGAAGGAAGATGAGAGCGGGTATTGTGCATGGTGGTGGTGGCGGGAGTGATGGTGGTAATGGTGTGTGTAGTGCAGTTTGGAAAATAAATTCAGAATTAGGTTATTTGAAATATCAATGCAAATTTGAGTGTCTCAGCTGGTGGGCTATGTAGGACACTTGAGACCCTTGGGGTTAGGGTACTAAGTTTTTGTGTTTATTAAAAGGGACAAGAGTTTTAAAAAGAGATTATAACACCTCTGGGGATGGGAAGTAAGGGAAGGTCATTGTGCTGTAACGTGATTTCCAGAGTTAGAAACCAGAAGTGGGTGGAAGAGAGACGCTTTCAGCGTAAGCTGACAGCGGAACAAGCCCGAGGCAAGATGGTAATGAAAGCCTTGGAGATTCATATAGGAGAAAGTCCTACCCCAATCTACTTCCCTCCTGGGGCTCCAGAATTATTTTCAAGAAGAGGTCCATTGCTTAGGGCTAAGTTACAGGTGGGTGGGGAGACCATTTTATCCTGTCTTTCATGAATTCATTCATTCATTCCATAAAGGAGTGCCTAGTGAGCCATACATTGTGCCTGGCCTGGGGTCTATTCAGATCAGCTCAACATTCTACTAACAGCAGAGTAGAGTGGTCTGAGGCAAAAGAAGGAGGCAGGTAAACTAAAGCCTGAAGGCCAGAAGATGTAAAGGATGTTGGGGGTGTGTTCATAAACAAGAGCTTGTGAAAGGTGCAGGTAAGAGGCAAGATGGGATACAGGGCGATGACAATGTGACTGTGGCTCAGATAAGAGGGACGGTGGTAGGAGGTGGGCTGGGAGATTTGTAGGGTTCTGTAGGCCATCCTAAGCAGTGTAGGCTTATTCTTAGGCCATCTGAAACCCACCAGGTAGAGAAGTGATGTGTTAGTAATAACTAACATCTGCTAAGTGCTTGTTACCCATCAAGCTCTTTCCTGGGTGAGTCTAATATCTGACCTGTCCTCAAATAGATGATTGGAATAGTGACTCTGGTATGTAAGACAGACGATCTGTTCCTTTTAGTTTGGAGCAGTGAGTGCTTCTGATTTACAGATAGGAAACTGGACTGAAGGACGTTATATGATTTGCTCACATGCACATACTAAATGATAGAGGCAAAATTTGGTCACAGTTCTGTGTACCTTGGAAGCTTGCTGTTAAAAAGGCCCCTCTCTGTGCTCCCGGGAATAAATTGACTTCTTCTTTAAAAGATTACTTCTCACAGAAGTGGAACCAAGTTGGAAGCAAAGACAGCCAGTGAGGGTTTGCACAGTAGTCCTTCAAAAGAGGTGGTGATGGTGAGCCAATTAATGGGCATCAAGGAAAAGTGTAAACAAGCATAAGGAAGAAGAAAGTGAATGCTTGAAGGATGCAGGCGTTTTTCTCTCACAATATATTTCTTGAGGTTTATTTGTGATTTATAATATTCTTGGCAGACTATTATGATATATATGTAATATCCATTGTTCTGCTGATGGACAGTAGGTTGTTTTACTCTTAAAAAATCTTTTCTCATTGAACTACTTTTCCATTGGTTCCACTGAGTCTTTCTCTCCAATGGAATTTTCATTTGTAATGATAGGAATGAGTAAATCACAGAAATAAATACAAAGTCAAAAAAAGGAATGGAATTTGGGGTTGGAAGAAAGTCTAGGCTAAAGAAACATGGGCTAGATATAACTAATATGTTCCTTGTCTTTGAAATGGGTACAAGAACACACATCAACAAGTATTGCCGTAGTCACTCTAAAAAGTACCATAAATGAGGGTCCCTGACAATTACCAAGTGCTATGTGAATGCCTGGTGTTCATTAGTTATTGCTTTTAGAACTGCAGTATGTTTACTTCTCCTTAAGTAGTTTGTCATACTGTGTGAAAAATCAATGACACTGGACCAAAGCATTTCTTCTAAAAATAAAAACAGATCTAGAAGATCATAAGCTAACCTTGCAGGGCCTAATGAATTACTGTACAGTCACTCTGAAACTATCAACCCTATAAACCCCATCTCTGTTGGCTGCATGCCTATCACAAACCCTTTATCCTCTCAAAAATAACAAAATTCTGACTTTTGTAGAAGTTATTTCCTTGTGTTTCTATTTTATTTTATTGCCTAGGTGTGCATCCTTACATATTGAGGTAGTCTTGCCCTTAAAATGCCATGTGTCTTAGGGCTCTTTGAATACATTCTTTCTCTTTCTTGTGATCTATTTAGCAAAGGACTGGGCTCTTTTCCCTTTGGGTATTGTGGTTTCCCACTAATTTTCATAGTTACTGTACCAGTTTATACTCTCACTAACAGTGAATCCCTTTTCTCAACATCCTTAATAACATTTGTTGTCATTTCTTTAAACCTTACCCATTCTTATTATTGTAAATGAAAACCAAGAAAAACAGCAAAGAATCAAACAATCCAATAGATCTGAACAGGGGGTTTTCAAAAGAAGAAATAAAAATGACTAAGAAATAATAGCACTGCCTATTAATCTGCCCAAAGGACTCAAATGTGATCTGAGCAGCCCTCTGGACCTAGCTGTTAGCATAAAGAACATGCAGAGCCCAGAGGAGCGACAGATTAACAAAATTCCTAGTGCCAGACAAGAATAATTCCCTTTGAGTTGTTGGTCAGGGGTCCAGTAGACTCCCAAAGCAATATAGGCTATTGTTATTGCTCTTGGTTGCCTGCCAAAACTTGAAGGTAAGACCTTATTGCTGAAGACACGACACACTTAGGTCATCGGACTTGGAGAAAGTCTGTTCCCTGAGGATCAGCTCACATAGTGTTGGAAGGTGCTATGCAAGCTGCCAAGGGGAAAAATTAGGAACAGTCCATACCAGCTGTAAAGAACTGCAAAGCCTAGTAACTATAAAAATGACTGGCCCTGCAAGATATTCCCAATAGTACAATAGAGGCACTTATATCTCAAAGATAACCAATAGCTGTCTCATTAAATCTAAGGCCCGTTCAACAGGAGGAAATTCATGCCTTCTATGGTAAACATAGCCAACTACCCATAGCTGGAGAGGTTGTAGACCCTAGAGGAGAACTTACTACTGCCATTTTGCTAAGTTAATATAGTTTCCAACTGCCTTCTAAATATATCTGTATTAAGCCCAAAGTGAAGTGAAGATCTCAACCTTCACTAACTAAAATTTTTTGCAGGATATGGAAGCTATTTACAAAGATCTCAAACTGGTCAAGACACAGAGAACAAGTGACTGCGGGATTCCCAGCTCCAAATAAAGCATCTATACTACAACCCCAACTCCTAAGGCTCAGATAAAATTTTGGAATATGGGGCATAAAGATTTTAAGAGCAGGAAGACATGACAGGTATGCTGTACGCATAAACTCTCAGCAACAAGTTACCTTCACAAGCCTGCAAAACACCATACCAGTCAGCATGCAGTGCAGTTGGGGGAAAAGTTCACAAGCCCACTCGTAGATGAAATGCTACAGGCAGTCAATAGCTGAGGAGGGAAAGAGAGTCATTTCTCGTCAGGGACAAGCTTCTGGACAGGTTGTCTAATCCTAAGTGGTCATCCCTAAACACATATATTTAGAGGTAGCACTAATTGGACTCTAGCATATATATATATATATATATATATATATATATATATGTATATATATAATATAATATATATGTGTGTGTATGTGTGTGTGTGTGTGTGTGTAGACATATGTGTGTATAACAATAATGATTACAGAAGAGGTCACAAAATCTCTACGCAGTTGTCGGGGGGCACACTGGAGGAGTTGGAACGTGGAGAGGGAGGGATGAAAAGGATGTAAATTCTGATTATGAATTTAAAGAATAGGAATGCTGTGTTCTAGGACCCAGATTATTAAATTTGGGGTCATGACCTCACATGCGATCCTGTAACTAAATGTGGGGTGTGCCAAAAAATTGGTGATGATAAAAGATTTCTAGAACCTTGAAGACCAATAATTAATTCAAATGAAACACATAATGAATCTCAGGTGCTTTTGATAGTGTCACCTGCTCTGTATCAGTAACCACTGCAGCCTTGGTTCATACAGCCTACCCTTCACACTGAAGTTGATGCCATAACTTGCATGCTAGCAAACCCTGCCTGAAACACCTCAGCTCAGATTTGAGACTACTGCACATTATAAATTATAGTATTCATACTGTGCATGCAAAGCTTATCCCTTCCTATAGAAATATAATTTAATTATGGAAAACAAAGATTTTTTAATATTTCCTATCTGCCAAGCCTCAGCATGCAAGTATCAAATTACCAAATCTTTGGATTACATTGTATTAGATAAATGCATCCAACATGTTAATGTGCAAATTTGCTTTTTCATTAATAAATGTAAAATTATATGTATAACAAGTAATTGTTTAAAATATTCCTTTATGCTTTCTTATCAGTAAATGTTTACTTCGTATGTATATTTTTATCTCTGCATTCAATATCCTGTGAAAATTTCTCAGGCCAAAAGGGGTCATGAGTGGGAAATGCTTTTCTAGGAGACCTGTGATCTCCAGTTGTTTCATTTTTTTCATGGCAGCTCACTGATATGCAATGTCTGAGTTTGTTACCTAGCTGGGGATTGCAATGTAGTAAAGTCCGACATGTGGAACTTCTTTGACAGCTTTTAATTGGATTTCTTTTGCTTGTTACTCAGTTGTTCAGTTCAGAAAACACAAGCTTAATACTTTAATTCTTTCTTTTATTGGTTTTGAAGATCATGAACCAGCACCCTGTCAACTCCTGAAGGCATTCATTTTCCCTTAAGTTTATTTTCCCTTAAAGTCATTATGAACTCAGAGAGGTAAAAATATGTGATGGGTTAATCCTTTGAAATCGTGCCAGTTCTTTGAGTGTCATCGTTCAGAGTAGCCTCTCTTTGTGTATGTGCATGTGAGCATGAAAGGGCAGCTTTAGGTGTCTCTCTTTGGGTCTTGCCCACTTATATGTGGTGTGTGTGTGTGTGTGTGTATGCACACATGCCCATGTGTGTGCATGTGAAGCCTGGGGTCAATATAAGATGTCTGCCTCTACCTTATTTTTTGAGACTCTCATTGAACTTGAGGCTAACTGGTCAGTCAGCCAACAAGCTCTGGGAATCTGCCTGTCCCTGCCCTCCAGTGCTGGAATTAAGGAGGGATGATGCCAAGCCCAGCTTCTTTTTTTCTAAATATGGGTACCCAACTATCTGAACTCAGATCCTCATGTTTGTATGGTAAATACTTTACACACAGAGCCATTCCTCCAGGCCTAACCATGTATTTTCAAGACAGAATCTTTCACTAGTTTAGAGTTCACCAAATAGGGCAGGCAGGTTTGCTAATGAGCTCCAGGAATCCACCTCTGTCTGCCTCTTAGCACTGGGATTTCATACACATTACTAAAAAAATTTTTTATTGAGCTTTTATACATTTCATATAACAGTTCTTAAACAAATTTAGACCCCCACCCCCACCTATGTACTGGACCTATGTATTGGGCCATACATGTCAAGTTCTATCCAGGCAAGCATTTGTATTCAGATGTCCTTCGGTGCAAATTCACGCGCTGGAGCCCAGTCAGCCCATCTAGAGATCATAAGCAAGGTCTACTCTCCCGTACCCAGTAGTAATCAGTCTAACAGTTTCCAGACTAGACAGGCCCACTGCCCATTTCCCTCGATCCACTCTGGGTCCTTGTCTGATTGAGTTCATACCCGTTTCTTTTAAAACATTGATTCTGGGTATCTAACTCAAGTCTTTGTTCTTACAGGTTATCAAGCTGTTTACTGGCTGAGCTCTATTTCCAGGCCCAGTGTCAGATTCTGGTCCAACAGATCAATACTCTGCCTCACTTTTCTACTGCTGATAATTTATACGTCTAGATAACAGCAGCTCTTTTCTGATATCAGTCTCATTGTGCCTACCTCTTCTCCAACGCTGTTTAAAAACACTTATTTTATTTGGGTATTTAACCCACACGAATAGCTACAGTCAAATACTCAGTTGTGCACATAGATGTGGTCATGTAAGGCCTCCCAATCACTATGCTCTTGATCTTCTCCACTATTCTGAATGTTTACACCATAGCTGAGTTTTGTTTTTGTTTAACTTTATATCAATGGGATCCTATAGGATGCACATCTGTGTTTGACTCCCTTCTCTTGGTTCCATGCTCACAGGAGTTACCCTTGTTTTGCAGAGACTATGGTTTTGTATTCCATTCTACAAATACCAACATATTTTTATCCATTTGGCTAGACATGTAAGCTGTATCCTGTTTGGGCCACTCTGAGTAATGCTGCTATGAACACTCATACATCTCCTGGGTCACATGCACAAGATTTTTACTGGGTCTGGTTCTCAGATTGGAATTTGTGCTTTGTAGAGTGTGCATGTCTTCAGCCTTGGTAGTTAATTCCAGTTGCTCAAACTTACTGTACTCATTTGTAATCGTATGGGCAGGGCAGTAGAGCCCCCTTCCTGTATACCTGCTAGGCACTTGCTACCTCTAGTCTTCAGATTTAATCACTTAGTGATGTGACAAATAAGTTACAGTTTTGGTCTGTAGTTCTTGATTATTCCCGAGGCTCAGCACATTTTCATTTGTTGATTGTCTGCTTGGGGTTCCTATTGCACTTCTTTTGCTCACTGGACTAACTCTCTTCTTTCTATTAGAGTAATTTATTGTAAGTTCTGGATACAAACTCTCTGACTTACAAGTTTCTTCTGCCTGCCCTTCTCACTGTGGTGTCTCTTGTTGAACAGAAGTCTTGATTTTTATGCAGGTGAGTAATAATCTTCCTCTTAATGACTGGTGCCTTTTATGTATTCTTAAGAAGCATTTTTCCAATCAAGAAGTCATTAAGATTAATTACTATGCTTCTTCTCACATTTAAATCTATAATTCATTTAAAGTTTTTGTACATGTGGTAAAGTGGGGGTCAACTTCTCCACCCCTCCCCATTAATATCCAATTTTAAGTCTCATAATTTGAGGAAAATCAGTAGGTACCTTCTCAGCTCCAGAAACAAAAGCACTTCTGGGTTGTGAACCAGCTCTCTGGATTTCTGTTTTGTGCCGTAGTTCCTCACTACCTTGATAGCTCTCTGGTGTCTTCAGGAAGAAATCTTGGTATTCTGTGTTGTTCAGCTTTTTCTGTTTCTTCTCAGGTACAAAGTTGATCAAAATTCTATGGTCCCCCACAGTAAAAGGCAAACCTTTTTTAATTTTCCAAGTAATTGCCAATGATCATTTCTGAAATGCTAATGACCCATTGATTTATTCCTTTGAAACAAACATTTCATTTGCTCTGAAATACTTTAGGGAGAATTTTCCAATGTACATTCTGTATGGGTTGCAGGAAAACATATGGTGTCTGTGGTCAGAGGATTTTTTCTTGGAGTTCATGCACTGCCAGTATGAACAGCACAATATGTATAAGGAAAGAGAGAGAAGGGGATTGTTCTCATTTCATTAAATCATCACAATAACTTGTTGTGAGGCACTTTACTTAGGTCTCTTGCCTCTGACATTAGGCAGTGGAGTGGAATCTCAACATCTTGGAACACTCAGCTGAACATTTTGATATGAGTTCTCTAGGTTTAGAATCAGTACATTAAAGAAATGCTCACTGTTCCACAAACTACAGGGCCACTAGGAGACAGGCAAAACTTCCTAAAATAATAGCACAGGAGGCAGCTTGTTCCTGGTTAGCTCTTAGTGGATAATAACTAGTGGAACTGTGACAAAGCATCAGTAGGGGAAAAACAAGGATTCGGCAGGGGACATTTGAATAATAAACCTCTGCATATGGGGCTATGAAGGCTAGGTAAGGAGGATGTGGAACCAATTCAAGATGAAATTTTTAGGTTAGGCAAGGATCTGAAAGTCTTCCCATAGTCAATGGGAATTTTTAAAAAGATTAAATTAGTGAAATGGCGTGATTTAGAAGTTACAGAAGTTGCTCTGGCTTCAGTAGAGAGAGTTAGTAGTAAAGGGTCATAGGAAAGGAAAGATAGATGAGATAGGGAGCTATCCCTGTGTTACCATGAGAAAGGACACAGTTCTGACATCAGAAACTGTAGATCGAAATGAAGATCATGCGCTTTTAAGATATTGAAAAGGCAAAAATTATAGAGTAGGAAATGATCTAAAATCAACGAGAAATTCTTTATGAATTCTAGTTTTTATTTTTGGATGTAAGTTATTTAATTAGGAAGAGAGCTTGTAAACCAAAAGACCCCTGGTCCTCAGAATAAGAATACATTGGTAAGCACCAGGTTTGTTGGTAGATGCTGGGAGAGCACGGTCCAGCTCCTTGGATGTCTCCTTCCAAGAGGAGCTCAGGGAATGAGTTTCTATGTAAGGTCACCCATGACACCTGGGAGATGAGAGTACCCCTGTCACTGATTCATACATGACTGGCTAAGTGTTCTGCAAAAGATGAGTCTAGAATACCCTGCCCAGCTTGGTACTTACCCTGCCTAAAACCCCAGTGCTCACAGCTGTAATAAACAGGAGGTTTTTTTTATTATTTGTAAAAATTTTGTGAAATGATAAAAATGAACTGTGTCTTATGGAAAATGACTAATGGACTTAGATTAACTAATTCAGAGTTGGGAGGTAAGGTACTTGAGTTTTCTGACTTTAATGAATGCTAATGAGATGACCCAGCTAGCGGAATCCTTTTCTCCAGGCTTTTACTACTACTCAACCAATTACACAGCAATAACTGCTGCCTACCTCTTGTATCTCTGGGCTGTGAAATGAATGACTAATCACAATGTCTTATGTAGGAAAATAGTGAGTAGGTGAGGCAAACCAGAAAGCAGAGAAGAAATCTTGTAACACAGCAACACAGCAAAAGACAGAGGTTTGTGTTTTTTTTTTCCTTAGGTAGTTGGAAGTTGAAAGCTCACAAACTAGTCAGGCATGGTATTGCATACCTGTAATTCTAGCATTTGGAAGGTTGAGGAGGAAGGACCACAAATTTGATACTACCTTAAGCTAAAGAACCTCTGTCTCAAAAAACAAAAATAGTATGCAATAAGAATAAAGCCAGTATATTCTGTAAAGGCCGGGCTACAGAAATGTCAAGATATTGTCTGCTTTTGAAACCCATGTAGACATGCCCCTGACTCCTCCAGAGAATGCCCCAAGTAAGTTATGAATGAGGTCTTTGTGAGAATCCCCACATCTCATTTCTCTCCATCACTAGTTCTTAATTCTAAATAGCTGTGCAGACTTTCCCTTTTGTTCATGTCCATGGTATGGTTTAGGGTCATCATTTCATCATTTCATACCTAGACAAGTCAACACCTCCTTTTTTATCTCTTCCTCCTCTAACCATACCGATTCTACCTCTATCCTGGATTCTTTTGCCAGAGCAGTCTTTCCCAAACCCAAATGTGATCATATTCTTCCTCTGTATAAAAACCTTTCCTGCTTCCCCTGCTTCTTTCCTTACTTAAATTGGTTAGAATCTGACCTGTAAATTTTTTTCTTTATTTACCCAGGTCAACGGTCATTTGTAATATTAGTTCTAGAAGATTTTGGGGGAGAGCATAGGAACAATATGTTTTCTGTGTCTGGCATCACTGTTATTTTCAACAAAATTCAACAACATATTTTCAAGTATGTTATTTCAACATACTTGACTGAGTCATATTAGAACAAAACATTACATCTCCTACCATTGCACACGGGTACCTACTATCTGCCTTCTGTCTGCTTTTGCTGTATCATCATCTTTGGTTCCATCTGCCTACTAAACCACAGAACGTTAGGATAACTGATGCCTCAGAGCTTTTCCATATGATATTTATATTACTTAAGTGATTTTTTTGAGACAAGATCTCACTATGTAGCTTTGAGTAGTGCTTGTTAGGTAGAGGAGCCTGACCTCACAAATGACCAGGGATCCATTTGTTTCTGTGTCCTTGGTACTGGAATTAAAGGTGTGTGCCACCACGCCTCACTTGCAGGACTTTTTGTAACAATGCTTGCAGACTAATAAAAATATCATGTACTTTACAAAGGTTTCTCTGATCTCTCCATATTATACTGGAGATTCTTGCCTTTGAATCCATTGACTCATCCATCCATCCATCCATCCACCCATCCCACAATATTCTGTATATCTTTGGGGTATCAGCTACTGAACAGGATATTGTGAATATCAAGATGCCCAAGACATAGATTTCTCACCAAGTTTCATCATTGCCAGACACACTTCAATAGACTAGCTTGACTAGAATGGGCATGAATATTTTAAGGAGGAGGTGAGATTGGAAAAGACAGCAAGTACCAAGTCATGTGTTGTCATGAACTTTTCAACAAGTGTTTTCACAAGCATAAAATGGTCAGACTTATTTTCTGAACAACTTCTGGAAACAGAAATTGGATTAGAGTCAGGTAGATGAGTCAGGAACTATTGCTAAGATCCTGGTAGCACATACTGAAGTGCTGAATCGGGGCAGCTACAGCGAGAAGGGGCAGAAAGCACTGGGCCACAGGACTCTACTAGAGGAGGCGTTCCTGTCCCAGTCAATAACAACTGGCTGTTGCAGGTGAGGGGAAAGGGCAAGGACCGGTTGGTTTTCTGGGCTGGTGACTGGTGGAAGTGCAAGTGCTAAAAATGAGAGACACAGGTGGGAAGTGGAGCAGGTGGAATGGTGATTTGCCGACCTGTTGACTTGTACACAAGACATTCAGGTGCGTTACAAGGCTGCAGCCGAGGGAGGAGCATGGTCTGCACTGTGGAACCTATCCTCATCTGAGCAGGAGCTGAAGACTTTTTGTATAAGTATGAGAGAAAGAAAGGGGATGAGGCTCAAAGCAGAGCTTTGACTAATAGCACTAAAGGTCAAGAGAGGCTACAGGAAATCTATAAAATGCACCAACAGAACCAGATTCCATGTGTAAACAAGGGAAAGGCTGCTTACTGCTGTGGTTCCAACATGGCAATAATTTGGGGTTATTATTTTCCAATACAGAGCCTTTTATTTTTGATTATCCTGCAAGTTACTGCATACAGGCTGCTGTTAAGGCACCCGCCTCCCTCTGGCACCTGTACCTGTACCTGTGTCTGTAATTGTTTTCCTGAAGCAAAGGTCCCTAGAAGTGCTAAATTTCATTTAGAGGTCACTATCATTGTTTTAGCTTCTCAATGCTCATAGGAATCTGTGTGATTATCTTTTTCCTCCACCCTCTGTTCCTTTCATCTTCTCTCCTATCAAGAACATATGTTATAATAAAAAAATTAAATGAAAAAAAATTCCATAGAAGCCTCATAGTGGCCCATGAAGCCCACTGACAGTCATGGGCTCAGTGACTCTTATCCAGTTAGGAATCTCCTCACTTTCCTTGCTTTTAGTCTATGCTTTCTTCAAGAATGCATGTTTGAGGAAGATGGCCTGCCTTGCTTCATTGTCTCTATGTTATCAGTGACTTAGAACACTGTAGCTATTTCCAGGCTTTGTAGAACGAATGAGGGACGAATACTTTTACTGATCCCCTCCTTCTCAGACAAGCCTTGCTCACTGTCTTATTCTGCTATCAGAAAGAAATGATGATTATCCAAAACTTTCCTACTAAAAAGGAAAATACCAAAGTTAGTTCTAGAAAAACCTATTAGCTCAGGAGATAATTTGAACCCAGAGAGTTGTTGCTATACTTACCACATTTCACCTACCAGGGCACAAATCCTGTCTTGTAATTGGATATCCTTGGGGACCAGTAAGTCTAACACTTGCAGCCTGGAGACTTAGGGAAGAACTGATTGTACAGTTCAAGTGCGAATTCCTTCTTGCTTGGGAGAGGTTTATATATTGAAAAATATACTGTGGAAAGCAAATACTCAAAGTTCAGCAACTGTACATTAATCTCATCTAAAAACCACAGAGAAACACCTAAAGTTTGACCAAAATGTGGCTATCCCAGCCTAGACAAACAAATAAAATCAACCATCACAGTTTCTAATACTGTGGGGCTCATAGCCCTAGATGATGCTTTTATTCCCTTTACCTCTCTAGCATCTCCAGAGTTATTGCTACTGGCCCTAAGTCACATTTTCAAATCCAGTAGGGCCAGCTTTTAATTTAAATATTTAAATTAATTAATTCTTTGAGAATCTCATACATGTTACTTTGGTCATATCGATACTTCCCCATCTTCTCAAAGATTAATCCAACTTTGTGTCCTCATGGTTTAAAGGTCATTGAGTCCAATTTGTGTTGCACAGATACTTTTGGATATAGGGCCCCTGGAGCATTATCAGGGGTCACACCCTTAAAGAAAACACACTCTTCCTTTCCCAGTAGCTATCAGTTGCTATTAGCAACTCCTCAGTTAAGGGTGGGACTTTGTGCCTACAGCTTACCTCCATGCTAGACTCTCACTATCTGCACGGGTGTCGTGCGTGCTGTCACAACTGCTGTGGGTTCATCTGTACACTTGCTCTGTTCTGTCTGGAAAATACTGTTTTAATGTAGTCATCCACCACCACTAGCTCTTACAGTCTTTTTTCCCCCTTCTCCATGATGATCTCTGGGAGAGTGTGACATGGATGTACAGCTTGGGGAAACACATCTGACAGAGAGTTGTATTTAAAATATACAAAGAACTCTAAAAACTAAACACCAAGAATAAAGGAAAACAAACAATCTGATTAAAAATGGGGACAAGGAGCTAACAAGGGGGTTCTCAAAAGACGAAATGCAAGTGGCTGAGAAATATTTGTTAAATGTTCCACATCCTTAGCCATCAAAGAAATGAAGATTAAAACTATGTTGAGATTTCATCGTACTCCAGTAAGAATGGTTAAGACCAAGAAAATCATGACAAATTCTGGTGAATATGGTAAAGAGGACACTTATTCACTGCTGGTGGAAGTACAGGCTGGTTCAATTACTATGGAAATCAGTGTGAAGGTTCCTCAATATGCTCTAAATAGGTCTATCACATGATCCCTCTTACCATATGTATGTATCATGAATTCTCTCAAGGTGAGGTCTGGTGTGCAGCCCCCCCTGCCAGGTTTGAGCCAATTGACCAGACAGAGAATGCTCCTTTAGAGAAATTAATTTATTCTGGGTTATTTACAAAAGGTTCATCCCCAAGGAGAGAGATGGAGATTTCATATGGCGAAGCCTGCATTTTTATCATAAGTCCTCCAGACCTCTGGAACAAGCACCCAAGATGGAGCCCTGGTGTCACGTCTACCTCTCTCCTTCCCATCCTTTCGTGTGTTTCCACTAGACTTCCCCCTCTAAGTCATTGGTTAGTTGGATGTCAATCACATTTGGAAGCCTGTCCCTCACAGCAGAGAGGAAATTGTATATCTAACACCCCACCCCTTTAGGTTGTTCTATTTTTCTACAGACATACCTTACATGCTGGTCTAGGTTGCTTAAATCTGTCAAAGCCTCTTCTGCCTTGTAAAGCTCTTGTCCCACTAGGGGACCTAGCAGGGACACTAAATCTCCATACCAATGTTGAGGTCCTTGTTCAATGAAGTCCTTCATTAAATCTCTAGTGATCACAGTCCTATCTGGTCCTGTGAAAGGGGCCCCACATGTGGCTTTCCTCACACCCAGTTCTCTCAGCAGTCCCTTTTATTGTTCTCCAGCTCCTGACATTCATGGGAGCCTCCACTGGTGATAACCAGGTTTCCCTAGCAACTTGCACAAGCCAGTCCATCAGAGACTGCTTCTCCTTGTACTGCCTTTAGGCCTACGCAGCCTAAATCTCAAGGAGCCATGAGCTGTTATGTTGCTTAGCTGTCCTGCTTCTGCAGCATTGAAAATAATCTCATCAGCTCCCATGTCCCACAGCCTTACAAGCCAGGTACCTAAGGGTTCCCTCCTGGTTTGTTTGAATGTCCTCCATATTTCCAGCAGCTTTAGGGCTGAGAACCCTTTATTCACTAAATTCTCATTTTTGTTAAGGTCTTTATCAGTGTGCAGACATTTGGATTTTTCCTCCTTTTGTATTACTATGTCCTTTTCTCTTTTATCCAATTTGCTTACAAGGTCAGAGGCTAGTACTAAAAAAGCAAGCCCCATATCTTTCTCTTGATCTAATTTATCTCTCACAGTTTGAATCTCTCTTTGGGCTACAACCTCAGCCTGAGACTGCCATCCTAGACTGGACCCGCATGCTGCGGCCTCCTCCATGGAGTCTCCGCTGGCATGCACCATCATCACCGTTATTTGTCCCATCGATCTCATCTGCTTAGGCAAGTTCACTTTAATTACATATTTCACTATAAACTGCCCCAACCCTGAAATGGCCCCCACACACCCCAGTCCTATGGGGATGATCCATCATATCAAAATTTCTTCTGCCCATTCCCTTCCCTTTGCTGGTTCCCACATGAGCGGCACCCACATAACTGCTTTTCCTGGATCCATTCTCCTTTTGTCAGTCGCTCCTGCTCAGCTATGTCAAGCGGTGAGGCCCAGTGTGCAGCCCCATCCCCTCCACCCCTAGGTTTGAGCCGAGTGAGTGGACTGAGAATGCTCCTTTAGCGAAATTAATTTATCCTGGGTTACTTACAAAGGATTCATCCCCAGGGAGAGAGATGGAGATTTCATATGGCAGCGCCTGCATTTTGATCATAAGTCTCCTGGACCTTTGAAACACATGCCCAAGATGGAGCCCTGGCACTGTGCCCACCTCTCTCTTTCCCATCCTTCCATGTGTTTCTGATAGTCATTGGTTAGTTGGATGTCAATCACATTTGGAACCCTGTCCCTCACAGCACAGAGGAAACTGTATATCTATACAACACCATACCACTCTTAGGCATATACTCTAAAGAGGTTTATATCTTACTACAGATATAGATACTCGTCCAATGCTCATTGTTATTCACAAAATCCAGGTAATGGAAACAGCTTAGATTAGATGTCCATCAACAGATAAATGGGTAAGGAAAATGCTGTTCATTTATACAATATAATATCATTCAGTTGTTTAGAAAAATTAAATTATGAAATCTATAGTTAAATGGATGGGACTGGAAACAATTTTCCTGATGAGGAAACCCAGACACAGAAATAGAAATGTTACATTTTTTTCTCATATGTGAATGCTAGCTTTGTATCTTCAGATATGTGTATTTAATTTGAGAAAAACCCATAGAGGTAAGAAAACTAGTGAGGGGTTTTTGGGTGGCTTTTAAGGGAGAGGCATTAGAAGAAAGTGATGTAGGGGAGTAAAGGAGAATGATGGAAAAGGAAGGGTTAAATGAGATGGGGATGTGGGGGCAGGGTAGAGGATGCTGTACGGGGAGGGATAACTAGCACAGAAGCTCCTTTTAAAAAGTAACATGGACCCCTACTACTATAGAGGTTTCCTAAAACATACTCATACATATATAAAAAGTTTAAATGAAAGTACCCTATAAGGGGAGTGGGGTAGGGGCACAGTGACCCTCCTGGAAATCACAGGCTAACAAATACAAAGTCCAATACCAACAACGGATTCCTCTTTTGGAGTTGTTTACCAGTGGAGTCCCATAGACTCAAAACTATATTAGTTATTGCTGTTACCCTCCAGAACTTCACAGCAAGACACTGTTTCTGAATACATCATATACCTGAGCTGTAGAACATGGAGAGTGTATTAGTTACTGTTCTGCTGCTGTCATAAAACATCAAGACTAAGGAAACTTACAGAAGGAAGAGTTTATTTGAGCTTACAGTTCCACAGGGATTAGTTTCTGTCATGGCAGGGAGGCATGGTAGCAATGCCTAGAGCAGAAAACAGAGCCTCACATCTTCAAGCAGCACAGGAAGCAAAAATTGAGTAGAAATCTAGAAAGGGTTAAGCCCGACCTCAGTGGCATGCTCCCTCCTGCGCGGCTACACCTCTCAAAGCCTCTCAAACCAGTGCCACCAGCTGGGGACAAAGTATCCAAATACTTGGAGCCCGCTGGGGGCACACTTTCATTCGAACCACTACAGGGAGCTTAAGCTATACTGACCTCAAAGCTTCATCCCTGTTGGCTAGCTTTCATAGACCTATCTTTGTAGTAGGGAAGAACCTACTACAATTATTCTGCTAAATGGACATAATATTAAACTGACTCAAATGACTGATGGTTTTACTATAGATTAGTGCATCTCAATCCTCATCAGAGAAGCTTATTTTTGCAGTAGATGCCAGAGACCCAAAACTAGTATGCCTGCAGAGAATAAGAGACTGTGGCGGGACAGCTTTTTAAAACTGATTCAATGTTCTGTCCAGCCTCACCAGTGGATTGTGCTAAGCATCTCAAGAGACAATTGTGAACAGTTGCCTTGACTTGAGGACAGCTCCTAAAAATGTGAAAATTATTATCAGTCATCTTCAACAGTTCTTAGGAGCTTAACACATAAACTACTAGAATATATTTTTATTGGGTCTAGTGACTAATGTTAAATTGCTGCCCATTCTGTGCTAAACACTGGTCTGCTTTCTGATGACCATCATTCCATTCAACCCACCTAAGAAAGGTTATAGTGGTAGTACATATACAATCCTTGGCCCATTTGTAGTTGAGGATGTGAATACTCCCAAAGGAGATGAGGATTTTCCAGGTGACTTTTGTCCTACTTGCACACTTGAGAAAAATTCATACCCCATGCTTAGCTGAGTAAAACTCCTGTCATGTGCAGGAGTTTGTGGGCCAGGAATTCCATTAGTGGTATGCCACAGTGACTGGGAATCCACTAATTTAGCTCAAATGACTAGAGCTTGCTGAGTGAGATCACTTGTCTGTAGGCTGGGTTCTAGCTATCTATCACATACCTTGAATCTTCTTCAAATCATGTTTCCTAGGCCGAGATGTCCAAGTCACACTTAAAGGAATAGAATAGATCCCATCTTTCCAAAGTAGAGATAGCAAAAAATGTCAACCATTTTTAATCCATAAAAGAAAGAATTGGGGCTTGGAGCTTAGATCTGCTTGACTTCCAAATCCTTTCTCTTTCCCTCAGCTGCTTTGTCTCTGCCAGCATCCTGTGTGTGATTGCCACAGGGTTCCTCATTATGAGCAGGACCCTGGGTCACAATGTAAGTAGATAGGTGGCTATAAGAGGACTATGGCTTGACACCCCATGACACGTCTGGGCGGGACCATGAGTAGACCAGGGCCTGCGTCCTGCTGGGGGAAAGGGACATCATCACTTACCCTGCAGGTGGGCTGGGGGTTGAGAGAAGAACAGTATTTTTGAAATGAACAGAAGATGCTAATGATCAGCGCTAATGAAGAACAGCAACTGTGGAGAGGGAGCAAGTTTCTTACCATATAGTGGAGGAATAAGGCGAATGGGGAAGAAGTGGGGATGCCAAGCCTTCTGCTGCATCCTCCACCAGGAAGGAAAGAGACACATTGCAAACCAGTCCTCCAAACACAAGACACAAGGCTCATTCTCTGGAGCCTTTCCTTGCCAGCAAGACTAGCAGAGGACGGTGAGTCTTAGGGGAATTAAGGAAGCCCACAGCAAGGACTGTGTAGAAAGAATCACCCTGGGAACACTGCCTTCTGTCTCTTCCTGTAATGTATCATTGAGAGAATGGAGACCAAACTTGTGATAATCTGTCTCAAAGCCCTCCTCATTGTCTACTCCTTCATCTTCTGGGTCACCGGGGTGATCCTCTTGGCTTTTGGAGTCTGGGGAAGGCTTATTTTGGGAACTTATATGTCCCTTATTGCCAAGAACTCCACAAATGCCCCTTCTGTGCTTATTGGAGCTGGTACAATAATCACTGTTTTTGGCCTGTTTGGATGTTATGCTGCGTGCCGTGGCAGACCATGGATGCTGAAGCTCTATGCAACGTTTCTGTCCCTAGTGTTATTGACTGAGCTTCTAGCTGGTGTTTCAGGGTTTGTGTTTTATCGTGAGATCACGGACACCTTCCTGAAGACTTATACAAATACTATGCAGAAATATGATGGCAAAGACAAGATGAGCCAGGCAGTGGACCATGTACAGCGCACCCTGCGCTGCTGCGGGGTGAGGAACTATACCAACTGGAGCACTAGTCCCTACTTCCTGCAGCATGGCATTCCTCCCAGCTGCTGCATGAATGAAACAGACTGTAATGCCCAGGATCTACAAGATATGACTGTGGCAGCCACCAAAGTTAACCAGAAGGGCTGCTACGACTTGGTGATGGGTTTCATGTACACAAACATGGGGGTCATCATTGGCGTAGTGTTTGGAGTCACCTTCTTGCAGTTGATTGGCATGAGGCTCGCTTGTTGTCTGTCTCGGGTCATCACCACCCATCATTATGAAATGGTGTGAAAACTTTTTCAAGAACAATGGAGCCTGTTTTAAGGAACTGTACTGACCTCTGCAACACACCCAAAGAAATGTTAGAGCACAACAGCCCAACTCATCTGCCCTGCTCTCACTACCCCTTTCTTCCCAGTCCCTCCCCCTGATTGTTGCTGACACTCCTCTCTATCGTGTGAAGACCTATTGTGGCACACAGTGTAGACAAGCCCCTGAAGCTACTTGTAGTGAGCACCACCCTAGGACCCTGTGTGTGCCAGCTCTTCTACATGTGCTTATTCAAACACAACTCATTGTGGGTGACTGCATGTTGTTCGGGAGGGTGTCAGCCCTTTACTGTGGTTCATAAATACCAAGCACCTTTACATAGATAAGCAGGTGATGGTTATGTATTCTTTTGACTTGATCTTGTTTGGTTTTTGCTTTACTGGGGGTTCTTTCCTACCCTTAGGCTGCCTAGGACATATGAAGAGATATTCGGGTAGTTATTCATAAAGAGAAAACAATGTGTCATACAGGGTGGACATGGTGGAGCACTCCTTGCTTGTTCCTGGTTATATAGAGTTCGTACACTTTGTCTCTCAGTTAAAACCCCTGTAATCCTGCTACGAAGCTATGTTGCTGCTTTCTTTGAAGGTAATAATACCATTTTTGATTTTCGCCAATTAATTGCTGTTGTGCTATTTTACGTTTTCTGTGTATTTTTTCTTGCGTTGATATAATAGGCTTTGAGTATTACATCAGATCAATTTAAAAATGAGTGTGAAGGAAGAGCAAAAGTCAAATATTTTGAAAAGATTAAAAAAAATTAATTCCTCTGGGGCTGGGGCATAACTCAGTTGGTAAAGTGCTTGCGGTACAAGCTTAAGAATCTAAACTGGGTCCTCAAACCCCATATAAAAGCTGCATGTGAGGGCATGCTTTCAATAATCTCAGTGCTGAGGAAGCAAACACAGGCAGATTCCTGGGATTTACTGGCTGGTCAGTGTAGCCTAATATGCAAGCCAAAGCCTCACAAAAGAAGGTGAATAGCTTCTGAGGATTAGCAGCTAATCTCGACCTCCAGCCTCTACCCCACACACATGCGCACTGCTAGACCTCCAGCCTCTCTACCCCTACACATGCGCACTGCTTGACCTCCAGCCTCTACCCCACACATGCGCACTGCTTGACCGTGAGCATGGGAGTTCTCTGGAATAAAAACAGACATGCCATGGGGACTCAATGAGAATTCTCAGGGAAAAATTCTTCTTAAAGAAATAAAAGCATATTATTTTATGGTGCAACATTATGTGAAGATCCAGTGGTTGGAGTTCCTAGAGCCATCTTGTAATCAAACCCACCAGGTACTGCAGAATTATAAAATGCAGCTGTTACAGCTTGTCTTTCAGTTTCTGGTTTTCACATCATTCTTAGGTTATATATTATCTGAAACCAAAAGCTTGTATAGACTTCAACTGCCCAACACTTGAAGCCTGGTCTGCATTTCAAATAAAGAATGTGGCTCAGAGTCTCTTGGATTTTCTATTGAGACAGCAGCGAATTCTAAGCTCAGAACATCTTTCTTGATTTACTTGACTTGTGAGGATGACTGTGAGGTAAAACGTGGGAGACAGAGACAGAGATAGAATCAGACAGGCATGTAGGAACTGGTATAGGTGATATTTTGACTAAAATCTCTACCTAAGAGTGAAAACTCAGATTTTCATTTTTTTTTTCTTTCCAACTTTATGCACAGAACATAATCTATGCATAAGTATTGCCCCAGCCATTGAAGAACCTGTGTTAAATCTGAACCCTCTTTAAAGAGGTATCACATTTCCCCCCAGACTGGATTTGGAGTGTGGGGTTTTATGGTTTTGATAGGGGAGAAAAGGGGCAGATAGGGACACCTTCATATTCTGTATTATAAATATATATTTGTACTCCATATCATAGAAAAGATTCTGTATGGACATCTTAGTACATCTTAGCACATACACAGTGGTTTGTTTGTTTGGAGTTAACCCCTTCTCAGGCCAAATATCCCCAAAGGAGTACCAGGTTGATATGGGCAATGCCTGAGCCCAAATAACCACAGAATCAGAAAGGAGTGCAAAAGAGCGAGGAGAGAACCACAGACATGTGGCTGATCACCTGACTAAAGGGACAAGTCTGAGTTACAGAATGATTGGGTGAGTGCCTTTGTCTCTGCCCTCTTCTTCCTACAGAACTTGCTGATTGGAAGATGGAGTTTAAGGTGTTAATCCACTGTCTTCCTAGGTTGCTGGCTCTCTGAATAAAGGGCAGTTTTAAGTATTCAGTACCTGTTTCTGCTGATTTGTATTTATAAGTGACAAAAACAAAACACTAGTATTCCAGAATTCCAGGTACAGTTTTTTAAATTAAATTTAACTTTATGTGTATGACTGTTTTGCCTGCATGAATGTAAATGCATCATGTGCATGCAAATCCATGGAGGCCAGAAGAGGGCATCTGATCCCCTGAAACTGGAGTTAAATGTAGTTGTTAGTGTCATGTGGCTTCTAGGAACCAAACCTGGGTCTTCTACAGAGTAACCATTGCTCTTAACCACTGAGTCATCTCTCCAGTTCCCAGTTATGGTTTTATGATAGAGTTCCTAACATTATAGGTTGGTCAGTTTTCAAAAGTGCATTGACATGAGTTCTCCCAATGTTCCCTGATTATGGTGACCTGTGACTTATGTTCCTTCAACTGTGAATGCCGTGCTTTAGTCCTACATAGGTCCTGATTTAAAATCATCCTTTTCTGTATGCATCATGTTCTGTAGAGGGCACTGGAAACCCATGAACACCACAGCAGCAGCTCTTTCTGGTTCCCTTGTTGAATTTCTGGCCCCTCTTTCCATTCTTGCTGCTCTATCAGTCGGGATCTGAGAATGGAGGAATCTGGTATTTGGTGCCCCAGTACTCTTTTGTTCTTAGCAGATAGTTAGGCCTACTGACCTGCTTCCCAGATCTCTTCTAATTACTCATCAGTGCTCTCTGTAAGGGCGCCAGGCACCCAGTTCCTCTGTGCCTGCCCATCATCAGCAGAATGCTTTCTGCTAGTCCAGTGCTTGTGGACCAGCTTCACATTGGGCATTTGGGAGACTTTCTTCATCATACAGTCAGCTGCCACCATGCCTTCTCCTCTGAGTTTGAGCGTCAGCCCTTCCTCAGGTCACCATTGCAAATTTGTAGTTGTTCTTGTATCACAGTCCCACAGCTTTTCCTTTCATACTTCTATTCTCAGGCTGTCCATCTTCAGACCCATGCCCAACTTCCTGTCTCCTGACTCTTCTGGGTGTTGAGGTTCAGGGTTCAGTATAAAGAAACTTTTGATAACTGTTTTAGCTCCCTTTCTTGTTCTTGTAACCAAATGCCTGACAAGAAGGAACTTAACAGAAGAAACTTTGCTCTGCCTTACAGAGGGATTGCAAACCATCATGGCGGGGAAGGTCTGGCAGCAGGAGTGGTTGCATCTGCAGTCAGGAAGCAGAGTGATGACCTGCTCAGCTCACTTTCTCCTTTTCAGTCTTGTACCACAGCCCATGGGATGGTGTTGCCCATAATTATGATGGATCTTCCCACCTCAATTAATCTAATCAAAAAATTCCCTTACAGATATGCCTGAGATTTGTCTCTTAGGTGATTTTAGATTCTTTCAAGTTGACAAGATAACTATCAGACATGATGAAACTTTCAACATGAGTGATTACTCAGGTGGACAGGGAAGTGAAGTTCCTCTGGAGGAGGCAGAAGACATCCATTCATATGTTGAGTGGAATTGGAGGGTGAATGGAAGGGCTGAGGGCATGGGAGAGGGATGACTGTTGATCGGCCCAAGAGCCAACAAACACACTTCAAAGGGTAGGCCATCTGGAAGTCCCCATAATTTCCCTTGGTTTCTAACCTGCCTCCAAATAATGATTTGGGGAGAGATGTACTAGTCACATCTGGTTGTGAGGGAGCGCTGTCTAGTACTTTCTACAGCACTTCTACTTGATGCTAATGGTAACCTGCTAGTCCCCAGAAAGGACCAAGTCCCCAGGCTCTTGTGAATGTTCTGCCAGAACACTTCCATACGCTTCCTGGTAAGTCTAGACTTGCCTGTAGGGCAGACGGCTGGTCAGCAGTGTGCTTGCTCAGGATTTCTAAATGTTCTGCACAGATTTACCTTTAAGACTTGGGATGAGAAATCAGCACTTGTCTGGGACTTCCTTAAATTCCTAGACATTATAGTTGTGTTTTCAAAGGAAAGTAGTATACAGTATTTTAATAATGTTTTCAAATATATTTTAGCAGCATTTATGAAGAATTATAGCCTATAACAAATTGTCCAATGCAGGAAGGCACCAGTGAATAACACTGATAGCTTTTGTGTAACATAGCATTCAATATCCTACTAGGATTAATAGTACCACACAGACACTCATATAGAAATGTCCAGTTTGAGGAGTAATTTGTTTCCTACACTTATTTCCTAGAACACCAATATTCCCTACAGGGTACACACAGGGAAACACTAAGTATACACACTGCATTGTATTTCTGAAAATCCACCAAAGCAGACAGTACCGGGAATATACCCTTTGTACTCGGCCAGAAGGTGGGCTGATCAGAGTGTAGAAGTTCTCCTCTGCCACTCTCTCCTGGTTGGAGGAAGGAACAACCTTTCGCTCTCATATTGGCTTCTCTCCTCTTGTTTTCCACCAAATTCACCGCTGGCATCTCTATGTCAGTTGTTAATGTTTATAATAATATCTCCCATTTTCCTAAAGTCTCATATGAATTTTCTTGGGATTTTGATGTAAGATATATTAATTTCCTCAGAAATTTTTGTAACAGATTCCCACATGGAAATGTCACCCTTAATCAGTGATGAACAAAATTGTTGTTCCAACATACCCTGCCCCCAATTAGCGTAATTCTCAGTATTCCATGGACTTGTTGGTCTGGAATTCCCCCACGAGATTAAGTGTCTGTTGCTGAGGATAGTCATTGAACCCACAGTACAGCTTTCAGTGCACTTCCTTCTCCTCCTCGTCCCATTTCAGCACTCCTTCCCAAGGTTATATGCTGAAGCCCCAGTACTCAGGAATGTGATTCCATTTGGGTCATTGCAGAGATAACGAAGTTAAGATGAATTCGGGGAGGGGTGCCCAAATGCGACATAACTAGAACACATATAACAACAGCAGTTTGGACTGTCACACATTGGGGGTAGGGGATGCTCATGGGAAGACAAGGAGAAGCCAGCCATCTACCAGCCTGGGTGAGGGACCTCAGGAAAATCCAGTCCTGCTGACACCATGAGCAACACCTTGATCTTGTACTTCTGGCCTCCAGACCCATGGGCAGTAAATCTGTATATAAACTATACAATTTGTTGTACTTTGTTATGAGAACCACTACAGAAAAATACTGATTTATCTCCTAATAAAATACCTGCCCTTGACTCTGTCTCCTGACTTGCTAAAATAGATAGAAACCAATGTGAGAAAACAGGGATTCCTTGCATTCTTGCAACATGTTGGAAGGGAAGGCTCTGTTGTCTTTGTTAAAAGGCTAGAGAGATGAATTCCACAACGATAAAGTGAATTTGGCTTGGTCAGTATCCAAGACCCTCACTCTTTCTGGCTTCTCCTCTTATTCCTCACGGAAATCCTACAGGCAAGCCCACCTGTCTCTGTCTCATTTAGCAACACTCTCTGCCCAACCTGGCTGGGGTAACTCTTCTTCTAACTGAAGCCTAACAAGCAGGCTCTGGTCTTGCCTTCCAGAGACCACATGTTGACCACATGGCCTCGGCTGATCCCCAGGGCTGGTTATGTAACACTGCCACATTAATGTGTCTAGCGTATAAGTGGAAGAGGTTTAATATTCTACCATCCATGCTTCCACTCCTGCTGGAGGTCAGAGTTCTTCAAAGGAGAACAAAGTACATGAATGTGGAAATCCGAAAAAAAAGATTGAGAAAATGATGCTTGAGAAGAACTTGCTCTCACCAAATTGGAAAGGACTGTGACTATACTGATTTCCTGATGCAAGCAAGTTAGCCCTGGAAAATTCCAAGGAGGAGGCAGACAGGGGTGAGGATGCTGGGGCTTGCAGAGTAACTGTGACAAACAGAGTCTATGAGGAGAAGGAAGCTAGAAATGAACTCTTTGGGGAGGAGACTCAAAATCCTGGCATGCTAATGTTTGTGGGTCAGGAAGATTTATCATGGCTAGATGGCTTGGGGTGCTTGGAGACAGATGTGGTTCTCTTTCAGCAATGCGGCCAGTTCATTTTGCTTTCTTCATAAATATGTCTCTCTGAATGTCAAGAGGGAGAGACTTAGGAATAAAACAAAAATACATTTTCTATGGGGCATGAAAACCCTAAATTTATCGCTAGCTTTTACAACAAATGTAAATGATTTGCCTTTTGTCTTCAAAGACTGTTGAACAAATGCTTCAAAACTGCCATAGATTATTGCAGTCAGTGTACTCACTTTTTAAAAACTTACCAGCAGATAGGTGTTTGGAAAATGTTTTCATGTATTTGTCTCTGAAGGAGGAAGCTAAAAAGAAATTGCCTGGGAAGTGTTCCCTATGCAGTTAGTCTTTTTACATCAAGTTGTGGACTGTTCAGCTGGGTCAGCTGCTATCCTTTGGAGCTGTGCCTGGATTCAGCTTCCTGGTGGGCTCTGAGAGGCTGCTGGAAATGCAGTTTCACAGTGACTGTTGGGATGATGGTGGTGCTGTGCTTGGTGAAGCAAAGCCCGCATTCTGTCAGGCTGCCTAGAGGAAACTCTGTCTGACTTCGCTGTCCAGAAGAAGTTCTGTGGGCAGGTGTGTGTGTGTGTGTGGGAAATATGATTAAGATGTATTGTGTGAAACCCACAAAACTTCAGTGAAAAATATATTTAAAAATTCAGAGCCATATGGGACTCAGAGCTGAGAGCACTTGGAGCCTGAGGCAGGAGGATGGCCATGAGCTTGAGCCTAGGTTACTTAATGGGTTCCAGGAAAGTCTAGGATATGGAGTGAGAGGAGACAGAAATAGAGGAAGAAGGAGAGGGAGAGGAGAAGGAGATGAGGAGAGAGGTGGTGGTGGGGGGAGAGAATTTGATTCTTGATGAGTAGGATATTTTCATCTTGTGGATTCTGAACCTCTTGATAAATGTTGTACTTCCTCCCTTTCACCAAAATCAGAGTCAAATTTGTGGCTGCCACATTTTGTCTGAATTTCGCTTCAAGATCAAGGTGCCCATGGCCCAGGGCCCAGGGATGATGCCTGCTGATCATTCACAGGGGTTTCCTGTCTGGGGTTCTTCTGTCCCTATCTGAAGGGACCATCTTGTTCACTGCAGGGCACATATTCTCCAGTGGCAGTTTGTATATACAGACTGTTGGTGGAGAGCTGCCAGGGTGCCAGTTTTGCTTCTATTCAGCACAATACCAGCCTCTGAGCTCCCTGTGCGAATCTCTGAAAAAATTTTTTTTTTTTTTTGGTCTTTTTGAGACAGGGTCTCCCAGTAGCCACAGTTGGCCTGGAACTTGCTATGTAGCATAGACTGGCCTCCATCTCACAGAGATTCACCTGTCTCTGCCTCCCGAGTGCTGCAATTAAAGGCATGTGCCACCATGCCCCAGCTCTCTGCAAACCCTCCCAAAGCCTCTGCATCTTAAAGTCTGTCTCCTGAGAAAAACTGACGAGTAGCCATGGGTACCAGTGGTGGACTACCAGAGTAGATTCTGAAATGGGAATTTAGAGCTGGATTCCCCACCAGCCGGCTGCTAGAGCATCTGTCTCACAGCGGTGAATTCCTGCTTGCCTCAGGTAAGGGGAAATAAAGCATTATTAAAATTGTCACAGACAGGAGCTGGACTGGCATTTCCAAGTAAAGGCATGCAATTGTGGACATGCACTCACTAAGGAATTTAAAAGTTTGATAGAAGTATACACTTTTTTAGCTGTTGGTAGAGCTCTCAGTGTATTGGAGTACAACAACAAAAAAGGCCCATGGCAATTAAGCTCCAATTTAAAGCTAAGTATGAAACAACAGGGCTTCCATGAGAGCTTTTAAAGGGAATTATCTGCTGTAGCCAAAAGGCAGAAAATCCCAACATTGAATCTGGGATTAATTATGATGAGAGACCATAGGATACCTTGAACAATTTCAAACTTGAGCCAGTTATTTTTCTGGAACCTTACAGACTACATGAAGGGCTGGGTCTCTAGGAAGAAAGACTTTGTAATAGTATGCCAGGTTCAGGGGGGTGATTTCTATCAAGTTCCCACCCTAAAGGGACCTACAACTGTGTACTCAGGAATGAAACACTAAGGAAAAGGAAATACCCAGTACCTTCGGCTATTTGGTGTTGCTGTAACAAAATACCCAAGACTGAATAATATGTACATAAAAATTTTTAATTTGTTCATAGTTTTTGAGGCTGAAGATCCAAGATTGGGCAGCTTCATCTCTTCAGTCTCTGGTGAGAGCTTTTTTGGCTGTGTCACTCATTGTGAATGGCATCATAGTAAGAATGCATGTATAACCTATTGAGAAAGAAAGCAAAGGATTCAGAAAAAAGGACTACTCTTTTATAGCAGCCTACTCTCAAGGGAACCCACTGGGGTCCTGTGGGAACTGAGGCAAGGACCATTCATTCACTGGGAAGGTTTTAAGCAGTATGACTGAATCTAACTCTAAACTGGAAGATTTTCTCGTAAGTCTCAATGGAAAAAGTTGATCACATGTAACACCTAAGTCCAAGGAAGTGTGAAAGCTTGGCTATCTGGCAGAGGGCAATGGTATTGCCATCTTGATTCATGCCCTGAGTAGAGGGCATGACCCCAGTACAAAGCTAGTGCTCTTGGAGGACAGAGATAACTACTAGGCAGGCTTCATGAACTGCTTTAGGCATGGATGAGAGATGTTTTGCAGGAAAGGTTGTCTCTCCTTAACTGCGTCTTTCAAACTTCCTGACTCCAATTCCAAAGTCAACATTACATTTTCTCTCAGGTTGCATAGTGTGTTAGTAACATCCTTTAGTAGCAACGATGACATTACTGGGTTCTTATCTTAAGCAGTGACAGCAAGTCCAAGAGCTTATGTGGCATGGGTATGTTAGTGCTTAATCAGTTTCTTAGCAATTTTCATTATAGCTAGTTAGTTAGAAGGCATATATTGATGCTCTGATTAATTCTTGTATGTGTGGAATGAGAGGAAAGATTATCCTGGGCGAGGCCGTCCTTCCTCCTCATCATGGCTTGCCCTGCTCATTGTAGTGATTTTTCTTCTCACTCCTAGTTTCCCTTCTTTCAGAGTCCCTTGGTTTTCCAGGTAGAAGCAGTTTTCCCTTAGTACATGTCTGGCATCCTTGCTTGCTTTCAGCTCTTGCTCTGTACCCTATCTGATGCATCAAGCCCTCGTCTTTCAAGTCAAAAGATCACTGTTGGAAGCTTTGGTTGCTCTGCCATTAGCTGAGTCATTTTGCCTCTCTGGATCAAGAGGATCTATGCAAAACAAAGTGGAGGTGAAAATATGGGCTATGTGGACTCTGAGATGCCTCAGGTTGACCCAGCCTGACTATGCACATCTGCTGCTTCTCAGAAGTCCCTGTTGCAGGGCTTGGTTTCCATAGTCTCCCATGAGGCTTGTCCTCTGGACATACTTATAGAAGATTACTATGACATCATTTCATTTTATGGACTAAGAGTAGATTATACTTTAAATGGAAACTATTGAGTGTTTTAAGACTTGTCTTCCTCAATGATTTCCTGGCCGGGTTGCTGTAGTTTAAAGTCCTAGAGTTGATGTTTCGCTCCTACTCTCTGATTATGCAACCCGGGACAAGGAAGTTAACCTCGGACCACTGGTTGTGGGGAGGCAAAATAATGGAGTGGACCGAAGACTTCTTGTCCCCGGAGTTCATGCTCCTCATCTCTGTGCCCTTGGCACCATGCCTGACTCCAGCTTGACAATTTTACCTTGTTCAACTGATCGGGAATGCATTGCAAGGGCCAAGTGCCACTCATCTTTACATTACCAGAATGGAATCGTTGAGCTAATCAGCTTGTAAAGTGAAGCAGCTTATGTTGGCTCACAGTTTCTGAGGTTCCATACTATGGAAAGTTGGTCCTATTGACTTAGGCGGTAGTGAGGCAGCATAACACCTTGGGAGCAGATGGTGAGGTGAAGCTTTTCATCTCACGGCCAGGAAGCAAAAGGAGAGGAAGGAGGGAACCAGGATTCTCCAGCCTTTCACTAGCTTTGCCCTTCACAGGTGCTCCCAGCTCCCAAAGCACCACTCTGGGAAGTGAGTTTTAAAACAAGGTCTTTGGGGGACATTCTGTATCCACACAATGGCAAGAGCCATGGCTCATTCTCCATGCTGGCAGCAGCGCACTCACTGTAGTATACTCATCAAACACCCAGCTTCAGTGTTTGACTCCTTTTTCCTGTGTGCCTCTCTGAGACTCCTCTGTAACCGTCTTGCAATTCAAATGTCTCTTTCACTCTCTTGATTCCGATTTTTTTAAGACTCCACGAATCCCAGTGAAATCTAAAACTATGGTGTGGACACCACTTCCAGAGTGGTATCCCTGCTTGATTTGAACTCTGGCTGGATTAACACCTCAGCGGTTGAATGAAAATTAAAAAACAAAAAGTTTTAAGAGGCACTATATCAAAATGCCCATCCTTTAGATTCATGGACTGCAGCTGGAGTGTGGAGTGAGTGTTCCAGGTTCTGGATGCTTCTGACCTTTTGTTCAGCAAAAATCACAGTCAGGTTCTTCTCCAGTCTGTGATTCTCCACTCAGATTTTCTCAGCCCTCTTTTTCTCCTTTTATTATTCTTATTGCTTTTCTCTGGATCATCTCCAGGCCTTGACATCTTTCTTACAAGGTAGAGGCCACAGACTAGGTAAAGAACGCTAATGAGGAAGGAAACGATGTGGAGCCCATTAGGAGGATTCATTCCCAGCCCTTTCTTGGGTTACTAATTCATTCCAACTTTTAAAGTCACAGTAGTCGGCTCCCCGGCACTGAGAGCGTGGTCTTCTGTGACCCTGGGTGTTTCCCCTGCTGTGCTGCTCCTGGACCTATCACTCCTCATGCCTCCCTGGCTTGTTTTTCTTCTGGTTAGACTGCCTTGTTTAGTGTTCATCTGTTCTGTTGGAAACTCTTCTATTGGCAAAAATTCATCTGGGATTTAGTCTCATCTAAGGATCTGCAAACTCCTCATTGGTACATCAGGCTCCTGACACAGCTGCAGAAAAGTTTTGTGCCTGGGAAAGCAGCCTGAGAGCCACCATGGAAGGGATCAGGAGTCACCTATTCTGTGAACGGTGTGTGGTGTGCTGCCATTGGTGTGAGCCAGTCCTGCTCCAGCAAAGAGCTGCACCCGGCAACCGGAAGCATTGCAGTGGGACTGATGTGCAATTTGTCAGCAAACCCCAGTGAACAGCAAACCCAGTGATCTCCACAGCTCTGATTGGTGCTATGAACATTGTTACTGTACAGAATTAATGGTGTGATGTCCAGGGTTGGTACTTTAGTATTTTAACAGTCAGTGAAAGCAGAAAGCAGGCTTCTAAACTATGGCTAAGGGAGGATAAGGGAGGGTTAGAGAGAGACCTCCTCAGTGTGGTACAGAGCCCTTACCTAAAGACACTGCTGGAGAATCCAGACACCGATTGAGACAGAGGATAACCTGAGTGATTGTCTAGAGGTTGGGGAAGCAGTGGATTAAGGATGAGCATCACTCAAGACAACGGGATTCAGATACCAGGCATGGGGTTCAGGCAGAAAGAAGTTTTAGTCTTCATAAATTTCCCTGGCCTCATGCCAGCTTTGGGCCATCTAGCCTTTTCATGTGCTGGGAAAGAGTTCTGCATGCACATCTCTCAGGCCTATTATAAAGTCAAATGTGACAATGGGCATTACAGGGATCTGTGTATAATCACGAATTCCACATGAGACAAATATTAAACACTATTTCAAATGAGGTTTGGTGGCACCAAGCAGAACATGACCCTAGATCAGCAGAACTAAACACAGTGCAAACATTTCTTTCATAGGTCAAGGCCTGAGATCTGAGGCAGGTACAGTAGGTCTTTGAAGACATCAGCTTCTCAGGGTCCTTCTGTCTTTCATGTAAAGAGCTTCATTTTCATGGCCCACAATAGCTACCAGGGATCCAGTATTCATATAGTACCCAGTAGCTAGAAGATAAAAAGGCTGTTGAGAAGGTATTTGGCTTGCTAGTGAGGTAACTTCCTAAATTCATGTGAATCACTGCTTTCATCCTGCTGAACAGGACGTAGTCACACACCACCCCAGTTTCCAGAATGCCTGGAGCATGGTGTGAGTTTTATCCCAATAACTTTGCACACAGCCAGCTAGTCTTCCAGGGCTAATAGTCACAGGGAAAGAAAGGGTGAATGCTGTGGAGAAATCTCAGTGTCTCTGCCATATTATAACCTGTCAAAAAAAGATCTAATTTGTGCTGGGTCTGGACCTTGCAGGGCAGTCCCACCTCCATGGAGTTTTCTCCTATCTAAAGCAAGAGCGGCTTTACTACTGTCTCATCATCCTCCCTTGTTCATATGGTCACATGCCACCTCTGTGTGTAGCCATGTCCACAGCCACAGTTTGAACACCTCGCCAATGCCAATGTTTTCATGACACACAGATAATGATGGCCTCAGCTTGCTGCTTTCTGATCAGAGCTCCTATTGAACTTCTGTTTATTTTAAAAGGAAACCTTATCTCATACCTATGATGGTTCATCTTAACCACCAGTTTCACGGGCTTCAGAATCACCATGGAAATGAACCTCTGGGAAGTCTCTGAGGGATTATCTAGATTAGGTTAGCTGAGGTGGAAAGACCCATCAGCTGGAGTTCCAAAATGAATGAAAGGAGGAAGGGAGTGGACAGCAGCACTCATCTCGTCTCTTGGCTTCCTGAGTGCGGATGCCATGTGACCAGCCACCTCACACCCCTCTGCCATCATAATGGACTCTATCTTTGCACTATGAACCAAAATAAGTCTGTCTTCCCTTAAATTGTATTTTGTTACAACAGACACATGTAACTATTACAACATACATTGTTTGATTTCCTTTAAAAAATAAATTAAATTTGGTTTTTGACAATTTCACAAATGTACATAGTGCATACTGACCACATGCATTCCAACCTCTCCCACCTCCTGATTATCCCCTCCAACCGTCCGTACTTCTTTCTCTTGTTCAAATCTATTTATTTTGCTTTGTGGTCTACTGAGTTTAACCAGAGTTGTCTGTGGTCTTCATTACCATGTGTTTGGCCCTATCTGTTGGAGCCTGGTGAGGTCAACAGTGGATGTACAAGTGAAGACAGTGATTCTCCCTTTACCAGAACTTATCAATAGTTAATAGTTCACAAGTCCCTCCCCCTAAAGCTGTCTTTCTTACCATGAAGAGAAGGTAAAAAAAAATTATAAAATTCACACACACACACACACACACACATACAATAAAACAAGAATGTATTATTAAATTATGCTCAGATGTAGCTGCCTAGAATCAGGACTTGAGGTGATCCCATCCAAATTATTGAAGAAGAAGATTAGTAGATGGTATGTGGGTGTTGAGAAACAGTATTAAAACTAGAAATTTTTTCTTGCTTTAAGAAGTAGGATTCAAAACTTCCTCACTGTGAAATTTAATTTCTTCTATACTTAAAAGTAAATTGGTTTGATTTCTCATCACCATCAACTGAAGTCATCTTACTTTCCAGAGTGATATTGACTCTGCCATTTGGAAGTCAATCCCATGCTTTTTAAGTTCCTGACTCTTGTGCTAAGAGTTTGTGCAATCATGATGGCTTTCTTTTAGGGACCAGCCCTTAAGTGAATTGGGGTCAAGTATTTTGTGAATCCCTAGGCCTGTGGGGCCTTGTAAGAGGCAGAGGCCTGGTGACACCTGGAAGTTGCCTTGATTAATGATTTATGTAGCAGGAGGTTAGGTGAGAGCAGAGCTTAGTCCTAGGGAGGAGGCTGCTGAGTGTAGGGAGGTCATATGGAAGGGTACTGTTTCCACTGAAGTCTCTGGCTCAAGAGAAGGATATGGTACCAGTTTCAAGATAAGGGGAACTGTCCTTAGTGTCAAAGATACCTTGGGCTGCTATTGCTGCAGTAAGAATCTCTCTGGCCTCTGTGTACCTTGGTCCCACCTTCTACAACTTCCCACAAGCCCCCTTAAGACACCTAACAAAGAGGAACTCTAGATGAAGGTGGCGATTCCTTGGGTGACTAGGAAATGTGGCCTATGTTTTGATGCATTTTAAAGAGGGGGACACGTCACAAGGGGGAGTCTGTTTGGGTGTTTTGTTGCTGCTTTTCATGCTCAGTGGCTTATTCTTTTAAATTATGCAAGGTGAGAAATGGCTTGATCTTCTCTGGAAGTTAGAGTTGGCCCTTGACTTCCCTATCTGATTCAGGAAGGAAATAAGATCTCTAAGACTTGTGTGCTCTAGAGATAAGATTCGTTAACTTGGCCTGCATTGCCCACTAATCTTCCTTTTCAACAATTATGTGGGGCCTCGGGCATGATCTAATGATATTTTCTTTTTCTAAACATTTTCTTTAGAATTTTAACAAATTAATTCTTCCCTATCTTTCCTGCCACCAAACTTTGTACCTTCTTTTTTAAACCCATATTTTAAATCCAAATTTGCCGCCCATATATTCTTGGGGCCACACTCTTAATGAATCTCTCTCTCTCTCTCTCTCTCTCTCTCTCTCTCAATAGCTATCAGTTGCCACCTGCTCCTCAACTAGGGGAGAGGCATCGTGCCCACTTCTCTCCATGCTGGGATTTTGTCTGGCTTGAGCTTGAGAAGACTTGTGCATGTTGTCATATTGCTGCCCCTTTGCTCGGGGCGGGGGTGGAGTGGGGGTGAGGGTGGGGGTGATTGGGTGGGGAGCGGGGGACAGGGATGGGGGCAGCGATGACACAGGGTCTAGGCCGAGTAGGGCTGAGAGGCAGAGTCAGAACACAGACACCGGGAGCTGGGTGGAAGCATGCGGAGGCCGAGCCGCTGGAAACTCTTTTATTCAAGGAAGTGCAAGGGGTTTCATGGGTTTGGTTACCCAATTGCCCCATGGGGTGGTTCCCGACTGTGGTCCATAGTAATCTGTCTCCATGTAGATTATTTTAGTGCAGGTTCTCTCCAGACCCCTGGTGGAAGCTGGTATCACGCCTGGCGGATAGCGGATAGCGGATAGCGGAGCGGAATGCCACATCCTCAGAAGCCATTTCTTTTTTCCTCATGGCAGGCAGCCTGGCTAAGGCCCATCCTGCATTACACCATACATTGGCATAATCTTTGTGAATTCATATGTGCACCTGGCCTGTTATGTCCAGAAAGTACTGTTTCCCTGTAGTCATCCACCATCTATGGCTATTAAAATATTTTCACCCCCCTCTTCTGCAATGATCACTGAGTCTTGGGAGGAAAGGATGTAACACAGATATTCTATTTAGAGCTGATCATTCTGCAGTCTTTTATTTACTCCACCTTGATCAGTTGTGGGTCTCTGTGTTAATCACCATGTATTGCCCAAAGAAGTTTCTCTGATGAGACTTGGAGAGATGCAGTAATTTATGGTTTTAGCAATAAGTCATGAGGAATCAGTTCAACACTATGTTCATTTAGCAGAATAGTAGTAGCAGATTCTTTCCTACAGCCTATGACCCGTCTGGTCACAGGTTCTTGGCCCTAGTGATGGTTCCAGGTATGGATTTCATTTTGTGGAGCAGACCTTAAAGCCAATCAGAAAGCATTCGGCTACTCCGCTGGCATTTGTGTCAGCATTGCACCAGTGGACCACCAAACTGCTCATCACCGAACCTCACAGGGTTCACATCTGGGTAAGACTGATGATGATTGCTCTCCTCTAGTAGTGTGCATAGCATCTTCCAACACTATAAGCAGACAGCGTTCTCAAAATATGTAATACAAACGGCTGAGAGATATTTTTTTAAATGTCCTCATTTCTCGTCAATCCCTGCTCTTCCCTGCAAGTCCTTTTCCCATGTTCAAGTGTTTATGCTTTGTTTTGCAACCCACCGATTTTAACACCATGTGACCATGGGGTAACACTATCTGTTGGAGCTTGATGGGCTCAGCAGTGGGCTCACAATTGCAAAAATAACTCTCCCTCCCATATTATCCATCAATAGTCAATAATGTGGGCCCATCCACAACTGATGTTAACAGGCCTAGTCTTGTGCAGGCAACCGAAGGTGTAGTGAATTCATGATGTTTCGCTTCCTGACAAACACTCAGAGCTGGTAGTATGTTGATGTGCAGGGAGGGCCTTAAAGGAGGGTCAGTCAAGAGCTCATTCTGGTATGCCTGGTATTAGACCATTTCATGGAAAAAATGTCCCCATAAGCTATTACAGAGACACAAATGGTTCTAGGCAGAGAGGCCACTTTGTCATATATTGTGTAGAATGATTAAACTGGTAAAAAATACCATCATATGCCTAAACCTGTCCATCTCGCTTGCCTGATCCTGGCTGCTTTCTCTAGCCAACCTCTCTATGGGTACCTTTTGGGGTGGCATCTCCCAATATGTATGCTGCTTGGGGGATTGTTATTCACATGGTTATTTGAGGATGTCATCTACAACTGTGTTATTTCACTTCATCGAGAATAAAGTGAGGGCAGACTGTTCCTGAAAACGAACACTAGAAGCAGTCCACCAGGATGGACCTCACACAGATGGCCTCCATCCACTCATTTAACTAAACAGTGACTAATACAATACAAAGTGAATTTCTATATGTGGTTAGAGCTCAGAATGTCCAGACATACCTGGACTATGAGCTCAAAGTGTCCTGGAGAATGCACTTGAACTGGACTTGAAGTACAGGTTATCCGTGGAAGGAAGGGATCTGAACAAGCATCCTGAGAAACAGTGGGGTTAGTAATCAGCATGTGTTTTTGTTACCATTCTAAACAGAGCACTGACAATGCACTGAGAATTAGGGCAAACAGGGCTCCCTATGCCAATCAGGTCTTGATTACAAAAGGTCCTGAAGGCAAGTCAGAGGAAGCACTCACTCACTTGCAATGCAGTTGGCCTCCTGCAAAGTGGCTGGTGACTCACAGGCTGGTTTACTGTTTTGCTTGACAATTCAATATGGAAATCTGTGGTAAAGAGAGATGTTTGTCTAATGATATCTACTTTCTCTTGATCTCAGGCACATGGTTAGACTATTTCTGACACTCCAAGCAGATTTGCAGTTTGAGAAAGACCTCTTGAGGGTGTCTGAGCAGAGAGGTTCCATGGTACTTCCCAGTCTTGATCATGACTGTGCTTTGACCATGGAGGCAAGGACAATGCCCTAAATCTTGGCAGAGGAAGCAGAAAAGAGACTACTCCCTCAGTAACTAGGAGGGTCATTGCCCCCACCCTGCACAGACAACAAGAATATGAAGATCAGATCAGAAACAGTACAAAACAATTTGGAAAATGTGGCTCACTGTATAAATGTCAAAGGGTTAGTTGATTTTAAGAATACATTTAAGAAATTGAAACAATCCACATATTGTGAAATTCACCATTGAAATCTGTCCAATTCAGCTGTTATCAGCATATTCATTCAATCATCACAACGATCTAATTCCAGAAACTTCTCATTACTCCCAAAGGAAACCCTGTCACAGGGTCACTTTCTGTTTGCCCACCCTTAGAAGAAGACAATGATCTTCCTGTCCCTGTAGATCTGTGTATTCTGGACTTTTCATAGAATCATTCTATTTTGTATAACTTGTTTTTAAGCAAAGTATTTTCAAAGTTTATCTATGTTTTGTTATATATAGTATTCATTTCCTTTTTAAGACGGACTAAAATCCATTTATGTATCACATTTTATCTTTTAGGCAGTTGATGGATTTTGGCGATGATTAATGATGCTATTAAAAGCAGTCATAACTATTTGGATTATATGTTTATAACACATTATGTTTTTGTGCTATGTTTTTCATAGATTATATTTGCGTTCTTTCAAGTATGTCACTAGGAGAGGAATTGCTCGGTCAAATGGAAATATCAAATTTAATACTTTAAAGAAGTACTAATGCAGTTTCTGGAGTGGCTGTACCATTTTATATACCCACAGAAATGAGTCAGGGCTCAAATTTCTCTACATCGTCACTGATACTAGCTTCTGCCCACTTTTGTTTTAAACATCAGTCAACGTATGCATCAGAGTAAGAAAGGAGTTGTACCTCCTTGTGATTTTGATTTGTATTGCTGTAATTATTAATGATCCTTGTTATATTCTCCTGTGTTTTTGAAAATTTGTTCATCTTCTTTAGAGATATGTCTGTTCAAGTCTTTTTTCCATTTTAATTGGGTTATTTGTCAGCATGCTGATGAAATGTAAGGTTAAAATGTATGCAGATGTGAAGCTGGAGAGATGGCTCAGCCCTAAAGAACACATGGTGCTCTTGCAGAGATCTTGAGTTCAGTTCCCAGCACTCATGTTTGGCCACATGTTAGCTCCAAGGGGGTCCGGAACCTCTGGCCTCTGCAGGCAGCCACACTCACATGCACATACCCCCTATACACGTAATTAAAAATAAACTAAATCTTTAATTATTTAATTTATTTCTTTTTATTTTGTGGGTATGTGTGTTTTGCCTGCATGCATGTCAGTGCACTACCACATGCACACAATGCCCAAAGAGGTGGGAAGAGGACATCAGAAAATTTGGAACTGAAGTTACAGGGGGTTGTTAGCTGCCATGTGAGTGCTGGGAAATAAATCCAAGTCCTCTGTAAGAGTGGCCAGTGTTCTTAACTGCTGAGCCATCTCTCCAGCCCTCCAAGTGTTTTGAAAAATACATCTTTTTAAAGAAAGTATATGCATATCCATATGTGTACACACACACACACGTACACACACACACACAACTATTTGACTGAGAGATGACTCAGCTGTTAAGAGTACTAGTTGTTCTTGCAGATGATCTGAGTTTGATTTCCAGTACCCACACGGTAGCTAACAACTGGCTGTAATTCCAGTTCTAGGAAATCCAGTGCCCTCCTCTGACCTCCAGGGATACTGCATGACATGGGTGCACTTACGCACGCAGGCAATGAACTCACACACATAAAATAAAAATAATAAAAGAAAGTATATAGATGTACAAATTCATTTTAGATATCAGGCTCATATCTGATATACAATCTACAAATATTTCCTTTCTTTCTCTGAGTTGATTTTTCATTCATGAGGTTAGGAGGGAAAATGGGAGGAGGATGGAGAGAAATTGGAGGGGGAGGAATGGGGATAGATTTGATTTTATAAATATATGAAATTCTCAAAAAAATCATGTCCTCTGATAACAGATAGTTGTACATCTTTCTTTCCAATCAGGATTCCCATTATTTCTTTTTCTCTCCTAAACAGGCCCATGTGGAGCATTTAGCACAATGGTGAGAAGTGACCGGGGCCAGTTTTCTTGTTCCTCATCTTAAACACCAAATGTTCAGTCTCTCTTATCAAACAACACTCCTATTTTTTCTGTGTATCGGTTCAAAGAAGTTCTATTGCAGTCTTAGTTTGTGAAATATTTTTACTGTGAAAGAGATGTGGCATTTTGTCAAAAGTTCTGCCCAGATATTGTTGAAATGAAAATGTGGCATTTGAACCTGAGAGAGAACAGCAGGGGACAGGTGTTGCTAAGGGGGAACAGGTGAAATGGGGCTATCTAAATGGGAAGGGGAGGGAGGGTTATACAAAGAGCAATGGGGTAAAGGGAAGAAGGAGCTCAAGAGAGGGGAGACCATAGGAGACAGGTACTATCAAGGGAAAAATGGAGAAAATGGTGGTATTTTAACTTGGGAGGGAGATGGGAGGGTTAGACAGGGAGAGAGGCGAGATAAACAATGCCTCGCTGGCGTAAAAGACCAGAGGGAATCGCATTAGTTAAAAAACCTACTGAAAAATTACACATATACCATCCATATATGAGTCTATGTGTACAGCTGAAGGCTATATAACAAGCAACAGTGCCAGGGAGGAGAAACCTTCCTTTGAGTTATTGGTCAAGGTAGTCCAAGAGACTCCCCAAATTACACAGGCTATTGACACAGTCCTTAATTGCCTCTCAGAATTTGAATGTAAGACCCTATTGCTGAAGACAAGACATACTTCAGACATAGGACTCTGAGTAATGGAGCTGCGACTAACCGGGAAGCCACGTCCCTGAAGCCTAGCTCTCATAAATTTGTAAACACTATGCAAGTTGCTAAAGGAGAACAATCAATGGTCCAACTACAGCTTTAAGGCCTAATAATCACAACAATGACTGGTACAGCAAACTATCTTGGTTTTGTAGTGGCATTTTTATCTTGGGAGTAATCAACAGCTACCTAATTGGACCTAAAGCCTACTCAATGGGAAGGAATGCATGTGTGGTACTGTAAACATAGCCAAATACACATGGCTGGAGAAGTCGTAGATCTTAGAGAAAACCCCAAGGCCGTCACATCCGTAGACAAATGTAATTTCTTACTATGTGATAGATATAAATCCTATATATTTATATATATATATATAAAATGTGATAGATATGTTTACAGACAAGTATGCCACTCATCAAAGTATTACCGCTCATCAATGCAGCTGCTTTTGCAATAGAAGGGAAGCATTACAGAGTTCCATAACTGGTCACACATAGAGATTAACTGTCTGTGACACGTCCAACCTAAGTGACAGAGCTAAGAGGCTCATGGAATGAAGGGGTAAAGACATGCAAATGAACCTCTGTACTCTCATCAAGGAAGTTCCCTCCTGTAACAGAGGGCACTGAACCCAGGGACCATTGTGGAGGGGGGTACAATAGGGGAGGAGGTGCGTGGCCCTATGAAAAAAGAGTCTCACAGGCCACTAAGACCTTGCTCACACGCACTTGAAGCAATGGTGAGAGCATGCACAAAACCCATGCAAACTCAAGCAGATAAAAACCTAGCATAGAACTGTGGAAACCAGCAGCAGGCCTCAAACTTAGCTGAAGAACTATTGGCAGCTGGGTGAGGAAGAGCTAATCTTCTTAAAGGCGGGACTCTGGATAAGCTGACTAGACCCAGCTGGACAAACTTGCACTGAGGGATGTCAGGGGATAGTAACTTGACTCAATAAGCCTTAACGTAAATGACAGAATGCATGAAATTCAGAGTGTGGGGGCTCGGAAAGGTGCCGATGGGGAAGGGGAGATAAAGAGGACGAAGATGTTGTGCTTGAAATACACAAAAAATTCAATAAAAATGTAGTTTAAAAAGTTAAATAAAGTATTTTAAAATGCAAAAAAATACGGTATTTCTTTCTTATTCTACTACTGTAGTTTATTACAACCAGTATATTCAACTGCTGAACCACACTTGCATTAATAGCACAGATCCCACTTGTGGTAAAGTATAATCATTCCTGTTCATTGCTAGACTGGGTTTGCTTGTGTTCTGTTGAAAATTTATGTATCTTGTTTTCAAAAGAGATATTGGTCCGCGAGTTTCATTTCTCCTGGTGACTTTGGCTAGATATTGCATTAGGATGATAACGATCTCATAGAATTTCTTGTTTACTTTTTTGGTGTCAAGACTTCTTTAAATATTTGGAAAAATTAATCAGTTAAGTCACCATGTACTATGATTTTCTTTGTAGGACCTTTTCTGGCTAGCAATTCAATCTCCTTATTCTTCTTCCGTCAGTTTTTATGGGTTGTCTTTTTGTGAATTTTCCCATTTTACCTACGAATTTGACACTTGTTGGCACACAGTTTTCAGTGTTTTCTATAATCCTTTCTATTTTTGAAATGTTAAAAGGAACATTTTCTCTTTTCTCATCTTATAATTTTGTCTTTTTCTTATTTCCCTATTCACTAGCATGCTTAAAATTTTGTCAATTTATTGGATGGTTTCGAAGAGCCAACATATGTTTTATATAATATTCACTGTTTTCTTTGGATTTGATTTTCTTTTTTTTTCCCTCTGTTGTTTTTGTTTTTAACATAGCAGCCTAGATTAGAGTTGAAGCATGCATTTAAAAAATGTTGCCAGATCAACCTTTACTGTGAAAGTTTCTTATTCATCTACCCTTAATGTGTAAGATTTTCACCTGCTTTTCCGGTACTTAGATGTGCTACATCCTATAGCTTTTTGTTGCCATGACAGCCTTCTCCTGCTTTGAATAGATGTTTTCTAATGTTCTACCTTAATTCCCTTGATGTTTCTTTTACCATATAGTTTTGAGTTATTTTCCTATGGTTCCCCTGGGGGTCCAATTAACCTATTAATTTATTACAATCTAGTTTGTATTAATATCAGCTTAATTATATTATACAAAAAACGTTCCTGCTGTGTTGCTTCATCCTCCTCCTTGTGCTGTTATTCCCATAGAAATCATACTTTGTGCATTATATGCCCATCAACAGGCTTATAACTATTTCTTAATGCAATCTGCTTTCAAATTGCACAGGAGAAACAGAGTTACACGTAAACCATACTCACCCTCCATCTTTCTGCTTTCCTGCATGTCCCCTTTACTCTCCCCTTCATCTCGTCATCTGATTTGCTCCTTGTCCTCTTATTTGAGCCTGAACATCATTTGGCAAGGGTTGTCTAGCAAGAGACACTTCTGCTTTTGTCTTTAGGAAAGTTTTAATTTCTCCTTTATTTTTGAGAATGATATTGTTGAATACAGAATTCTTTGTTGACCATCATTTTCCTTCCTTCCAACTAGAGCCTATCTTCTGTTCTGTATGGTTTGTAATAGTATTAAAGGTTTTAACCTAGGGACTGCTTGCTCCTGGGATTTCACAATTTTGTCTTTGAACAAGTTTGTTATGACATGTTTAGGCCTTGCTGAGCTTCTTGACTCTGCAGTGACCATTCTCCATCAGTTTTAGCAAGTTTCCATCACCATGCCTTCAATTATTCTATTTCTCTCTTCTCTGGTGCAGGTACTCCTTTTGCACCTGTTGTTTTGCTTAATGATCTTTCAAAGTCCACTATAAGCCTCTCTTCTGTGCTTCAGACTGCAAATACTAATGATCAATCATCAAGTTTACTGGTATGTTCCTCTGCTTATTTAAGTTTGTTGCTGAGTCTCTATAGTTATGTTTTATTTTATCACACTTTAGACTAAAGAATTTCTGTAAATTATATATATATATATATATATATATATATATATATATATATATATATATACCTGGTTCTCCTTTGTTCTCAGAGCACAACTAAAAGTCTTTTTCTAATAAGTTCAATGTCTGTGCTTCCTCAAGGAACAGTTTCTATTCCTGATGACTTCAAGGCTGAACGGGGAATGTGAACTGTTATTTTTCCATTCCAATCTAGGACCAGGGAATGAGGCAACTTAAAATGCCACAACGAATAGCTCTTACTGAGGTTTGTCTGTTTTTCTTAAATGCATGACTGTAGACTTGTTGCAAGTCTTTAATTTCTGGAGTTGTGGAAAAATGTTAATTCTGATTCTTTGTAATTTTGCTGAGTTCATTTAAAAACATCAGTCATCAAAAGAACAGTAATAGAAGGTAGGGGTGTAGCTCAGTTCGCAGAATACTTTCCTAGCATACAGAAAGCCAGAGGTTCAATCCTTTGCATGGTATGAAACTGAGCGTAGTAGTGCATACCTGTATTTCCAGGATTCTGGAAGTGGAAGGAGGAGGGCCAGAAGTCCAAGGTCATTCTCAAGTACATAGAAAAGTCAGAGTCAGCCCAGGCTACAATGGACCATGTCAAAGAATTCATCATATTAAGTTGTCAAAAGACCACAACACTCTGGAATGTGGGGCCTTTTGCAGTTGTGGATGTCTCTGTGAACCACCTTTCTCTTATGAATCCAGGTATCTACAATTTTTATGTGGTGGACTGGTTGTGATTAACAGGATGAGTTAGTATTTGGATAATTGCAAAAATGTTTAGCTCACAATAAGAATTTTATGGATTTGATCTAATATTAGAGCTAGTTTGAACTCTCATAATGCTTCACAATCGGTAGATCAACTTCTCATTAGAGTCCAAAGAACTGTTTACTGAAGTCACAACGTAAGAACACCCAAGCTTGTGGAATTTTGCAGGACATATAGTATGTGTAAGCTTTTCAGCTTATATTGAATATATGTTCATCAAATAGGAACTACTTCCACAAATTAAAACTCTAGTATCTTCTTCATACTATATGTACATAGTAAAACTGGAATATGGTATTTAAAACTTTTAAAAGAGTATGTGATTGGAATCCTGTATCTTACAGTTGTATAATAGTTATGGTGAAACTTTTCTTCTGCCTGATGGTAGAGTTTGGTAGAGTTCAAAGATTCAAAAGCAAGAATTGGTCACAATGAACTTTTGGCCATGGCTAAGGCATCATGGACATGCTGGGATGGCCTAATGTGGGAGTCCAGCACATTCTGAAGCTTATCTTGAGTTGGCAACCTTGACAGGAGAAGGAGGCAGGTGAAAGGTCTTTCAAACTACAGCCAGCCAGGTAAAAGCAGTTGCTCAGGAGCAGCTACAGATGGAACAGGTGGCTTGCATAAATGCCAGCTGTGCTGATGGCCGGTTTTATTGCCAGTTTGTAATGTCATCTGTGACCATTTTATAATAGTTTTCTTTATTCCTGATATTGCTGTAAATCTTGCTGTAAAATTGTTCTAATGCAACGGAAAGGCTGTGAAATGAGTCTCGGAACTTCAAGGATCAGCTGATTATAATGGAAAGGAAAGTACACGGAGGGTTCTCAGAGAGAAAATAAAGGAGAGCCATGGGGAAAATGAGTGGGCTGAATGGCCATAACAGTTAGGATTTGTCCTCTCCCACCAATTTAATTGTGACAGAGGAGATGGCACTTTTAACACGAATCCACCAGGTGGCAGTATCAAAAATGTTTCTGGGCTCCTTTCTAATTTCTTAGAGGCTAATTTAGCAATCCCACTATCTTTTAGAGATGAGAACAATACTCATTCAGTTTTGGGAGGAGAACGCATGGATGCCTACTGTATTATCCTACCTTTTTTTATTTATGTGAGAATGTGTGTGTGTGTGTGTGTGTGTGTGTGTGTGTATGTGTTAGAGATTCACATACAAAAAAGATAATTTTTTCAAGTCTGCTTAGTTAGTTAAATATTTTCAAGGGCAAGTTTGAGTTACTCATCCTATATTACAGATTTTTTTTATATCTTCTGATCAGAATTAATGTACTTAGTGTTTTCTTCTCTTTTCTCAGTGTGAACCTATAAAAGCCTTGATCTAAGTTTTCTCATTTTCTTACTATCCTTGCCAGGAAGTGAAGGAGAATACTAAGTCGTCCCTCATTTCTCTTTTACCACAAACTGCTGGCTGGATCCATTCTGAGGCCTGATTCTGAGCTCTGGAACCTCTGTAAGGCTCTTGTGTGAGGCTACCAAGATTCCTAAAATCACAAGCAGCAAGGATTTGAAAGACAAGAGAGTTGGATCCCTGGTCTATTTTTTTTTCTTACTGAATTTCTACTTAATTGAAGAGCTACTACGTAGTGAGTTCCAGACCATCCAGGGCTATACAGGGAGAGCTTAGAGCTTGTCTCAAAAAGTAAAAGCACAAAGAAAAAACGAACACCAAACAAAACAAGAGTTATTGTCAAGATGAAAAAAAAAAAGTACTGTGTGTGCCATGATTAGTGTATTATAACCTGGCTGGTGAATATAAAGTCTTAGCTTGTTTAATTCATATCTTTTCGGCAGAGGCCCCCCAAACCTTCCCATCTAGCTTTTCACTAGCTTTTCTAAGAAGCAGAAAGGACAGAGGAGCCACGAACTGAGATTACCATTGTTGATATCATTTTTCGCTGCAGCATACTAAGTGACCCATTTCACTTTCAAGTGCAGTCATGTGTCACTGAATCAGGGAGACATGTTCTGAGAAAAGAGTGGGCAGACTTTGATGGTCTAGACCAGTCAAAGTCTAGGTCATATGGTCTCCTGATGTAATCCAGAGACTGGAGAGACAACTGACCCCTGAGGCCTCTGCTTGCATATCATGGCCTTATACAGGAAACTTCTTAAAATAAGAAGTACACTAAGAATAACAATAATAAGCATAGTAGAGTAAAATGCGTGGAGCAGTGACATAGCTGTTTATTACCTTGATCAAGTATCATCTACTGTCCACAATTCTGTGTGCTATCTTTTTCTGTGGTTAGCAGCATAATAGATTTACACACACCAGCATCCCCACACGCATTGCACTGTGATGTGAGAATGGGGGTGATATCTATCGGTGGGCAATAGGATGTTTTCTACTCCATTACAGTGTTATGGGACCGCCATGATATACGCAGTCCCTTAATGATTGATATGGGATTATAAGGTGTCAGGTTGTACTTTCCTAGCCCTTGCTGGTTCTGTTAATGCTCCAAGAGGCCCAGGATCACGGAACAAAGTGGTGACTACTTGGGAACTTATTCAGGTAAAAAGTTGAAAACCATATTGATATGATGGTGAACATGATGAGGTCCAGATCTGTCTTTATCATTGGCATGTATGCCAAGAAGGAAGAGTCACAAGTCTAGAATCCCTGCTTTCATCTCTTGCCTTATGTTTGAGTTCCGGGGTCTGATGGAGGGGTCTGTTTCCCATCTCAATGCAAGAAGCAGGTGGAATTTCCTGACTCTCTTTGGTTATTTACAACACAATGACCTGAGACTTCCGGCCATCTGAGAAGTGGGCTGCAAGAGAGACAGGGAGGATGCAGGAGGGCTGTCCATGTAATGCCAGGTGTCATCTGCCCTCAGGAGAAGTGACCGGATCAGGCCTCCCTTACCCCACACTTGCTTTGTTCTTGTCTAATAGGATTGACTGTTTGTTAATCAGACCCTTGAAGTCCCCTGGGCCTCTCTGTGGTCTCCTCCAGGGGGACATCTGTGGGTGGTCCCAAGGGAATTCAAGACACAACATTTCTCTCATTCAGAGGCAGGAATCAGATCCCTGTTTTGTAGGCCTTGATCTTAGGCAACTGGAGTACCCTCTTTGAGGACGAGAATACACAATGATGAATATTACAATTAAGAACACCAGACCTGGTGGTGGTACTTACCTGTAATTCAAGCACTTGAGAGGTGGAGGCCAGTCTCAGCTATAAAGTGAATTTGAGGACAGCCTGGGGTACATGAGACATTGTTTAAAACAAAGAACAAAGCAACAAAACAGAAACAATTGCATATGAAGAACAGTATGCAGAATAGAAGGAGATATCATAAGCCACACAATTTCAAGGTGTCAAATATCAACACATGTCAAATAATACTATACTTTCATTTATCTGCTTTGAAATACTCTGTACTCTTTTTCCTACAGTTTTTATTACATCAGTTCTCTGATAGAAACATTGAAATATTACTTTTAATAGAGAATATACTAAAATAATTTTTTCTTTTCTTAGTCTGAATTACTTAAGCTTAATTTTATTTTTGCTTTTTTTTTCTTGGTTGTTTTCTTTCTTGGGAAGTTTCTTTCAGTTTCCCAAACTGCTACTTTGGGAACAGATAAAATTCATGGTAATTTAGGCAAAGGTTTAAGGTAGTTGCCAAATTTTAGAAGCCTCTGAGAAATTTTTCAAAGTCAAACTATTACATTTGGAAGAATAGTCTTCTAGCCCCTCCCATTTTTAACTCTGCACTAACCATGGGCTTTTGATTTTTCAGGGCAGTACATATGATCACATCAGGACATAGCCTCTGGCCTTGCATTTCAGTGTCACAATGCTGGGTGAGTCCACGTGTGTGTGGTTGGATCATTCAACCATTTGCATGGCAAGACAGGCATCGGCACTTCAACTCTCCAAAAGAGTCAGTACAGATGATCTACATATATTCTCCTGAAGTCAATTTCACTGTATCCCCAATTCAGCTTGCTTTTAGCTGGCCCCCAAAGGTACTCAGGGCCACTCTTGCACCATCTGACATGAGGGAACGATGGTGGCAGAGATGTCTGAGTAGCATGCTGATTAACACACATGACCATGTACATGAACGATGGCTCGTCTCTGAGGCATGAGAAGGGGATAGTGCAAGCGGGCTGCCATGACACTTGTTTCATCAGCTGTCTGTATAGCTCTACCTCTGAGCAAGAGAAGGGGTAGGTATTACTTGGCATCATGTCAGGAGTCCTAAGGTCACAGAGCCTTTGAGATGTTCTCTTAATGTCATGTAGTTTCCATTTCATATGTTACAAAACAGATGTAAGTAATGTTCTTCTATACGGATAGAAGAAAATGCCTACTTTTGCTGAGTCCTGAAACATCATTTATTCAGCAGTTTGAATTGCATGAAGTGGATCAATAAATGGAATGATATTGGTGATGTAAAAGTGAGGGATAGGAATGGCTGGTCGATGGTGACAGGTAAAGACAGAGATGAGGCCCAAACAGTCAAGGTACAACAGAAAAACTGCCTCCCCATTGTTGCTAGTGATTAAAATCGCATGGCAAGTCAATGTGCATTAATATATATACAAATAAGGGTGCAGCTGACTAGAACCACAGATCGTCTGTAGCTACCATGCACTGAAATTTTGGCATAAACTACGGTGCTATTATATATACTATTTCGCTTACTATTGCTTTTTAAATCTAGTCTTGAGTGCAACAGCACCATCTTACTAGGAGAGAATCCTTGTGCTCAAGATTTCACTTGGTAAGGGACTTCTTTTCTTAGGCTCAATGAAGATGGGCCATGTGAGCCTCAGTGGGTCATAAGGGCTGTGGGTTAGAAGACTGGGCAGGTGGGTGGAACAGTCATAGGGCACCCTGGGCAGGAAGAGGACCCATTGCTATGAGGTATTCTGAAAGCTCATCCAAGGCCAGACTATGGAGCATGTCCACCCTGACAGGCTCAGGTTTCATGAGGGCTGATGAAGGATCCTGAAGGGGAAAGGCCCTGTACAGGTTTGTTTAGCTTTGAAGTGTAATGAGGCCAGTAGGCAGGGTTGCATGGGCAAGACTGTCCACAGCATGAAAAAAAAAAGCAGCCCCTGTCAACTTTAATTCTACACTCATATCCAAACTGGATGCCTGAGCTTCTGCAAGGGCTCTATGAGGCAAGCCACGCTGCACTTCACATTCATCTTCCAGATTCCAACATTCTACATGTTTTGGTTTGGTTTCTATTGCTGTCATCAATACCACGGCCAAGAGCATCTTGGGGAGAAAAAGCTTTATTCCACCTTACGGGTTGAAGTCCAGAGAAACCAAGGCAGGAACTTGAGGCAGGAACTGAGGCAGAGACCGCAGAGGAACGTTGGTTACTGACTTGCTTCCCCTGCTTGCTCAGCTTTGCCTTTCTTATACAACCCAAACCTACCTGCCCGGGCGTGGTACCACCCACAGTGGACTAGGCTCTCCCCCATCAACTAGCAATTAAGAAAATGCCTCTAAGACAGGCCAGCAGGCCAGTATGATGGAGGAAATTTCTCAGTTGAGGTTCCCTCTTCCCAGATGACCCTAGCTTTTGTCAAGTTGACAAAAGTCAACCACACACTATTGTTCTTGCCTCTCCATTAATATTCTCTCTCCTTCTTATGTCCTTGTCACTTTTCCCTTAGGAAACCCTTTTCTATCATTTCAGAGCTCTTTGAGGAATGAAATGTTTCAATCTAGCCATTCTACAAGCACAGAATAACAACTTGCTTTATTGAAGTATACCTTTAAAAGTAAGTGAGATAAAAATGTTCAGGTGATCTGCATCTTCCAAGAGGCTGAGTCTGGTTTGTAGTGGTTTAGAGGGGACTAAATCTCAAGACCTCTTATCCTGCAGTGCTCTCTAGACTGGCAGGCATAATCTATACCTTTGCTATCTCTGAGAGCTTACTGGGCTCAGAGGAGGTATTTCTGAACTAGCCAAGGTATTCTAATATTCACTGTGACCACCAACTTATTCTTTAAAAAACACTTTAAACCTCATGTTGTTAATAATAACCATTCAACTGATTTTCTGATCTCACAGTCACAATGCAGATACAACATACTTAGGAAAAGGATTCCCCTTTGTATTTATCTGTTTCAGGGTAGAATGGATTCATTGAATCCTTCCTAAAAGACTATTTTTCCCCTTTACATCATAAGGATGACACTTGGCTCCTTTTGACAATGGTACCTGGTCAAGTGGAACCTTGAACTTATGCCTACCACTTTCTCTGGTATCAAGCATATTCTTGAACTTGTAGACAGAGCTCAAGTTAATTTAGAAAATACAGCACATAACCTGCCCATTTTTTTCCTCACCCCAGACATTCAAGACAAAGCAAGCCATGAACACGCTGCTTCAGCTGTCAGAGCAGTGAAACCAACAGTTAAGAGGGGCTAGCAACTGGGTATCCCTGAAGACAAAGCAACTCAGCGTGGTGCCTGGATAGGTTTGTGCATGTTTTCTAGCTCATCTTTTCAAATTGGATATCATTCAAATGGATTGTTTTCATAACATATTGTGAATATACTGGAGTCAAAATAGAAACTCCCATGAAAGCGTAATTGTCAATGCAGTGGGTGAAGAGATTGGAGCCTAACTGTCAGGTCCTTTTCAGGTTTTACATCTATGCTAATGCTATTTTCCTGGTGACTGACTTTAATCAAATTCTCCCATCTTCTTCTGACCTCGGTGAAACCATCTTCATAACTGGGTTGGAAGGAGGAGCATCTAATTAAGATCAGGTTCATACTTGAAATCTCTCTGCCCAGTGGGGATGGATGATATTGTCACTCAGTGTTGGGAGTGGATAATGATATAAATGCTTTCCCCATCGGCAATGCAGTGCAACCAGGGCCCTGAGCTTCTGGGATTTGTAGACTTCTTTGAAGGAAGGAGGCCAGATATGCTTCCAGGGAGTCATTCAGAGTTAATCTAAGGGTTTCCTTACCCCTCTCCTCTTCTTTGGCAACAGAGGAGAGACTGCTAACCTGTGACCCACAGAAAACTTGAGATACCAGGTTTATTGAAAAGTAATTTACAGATAGTAAAATTTACTCAGTTTCACTGTGTGAACCTGAAGATTTTGACAGCAGCATACAGTAGTGTGGTAGCTTGCCTAAAAAGTGACAGGCCAGAGAGAGAACTTCAAAGATGTAGTTCCTTTTTTTATGAACAGACTTCTTGAAAGTTGTTTACAGAAAATCACTCTCATCTCAAGTTACTTACCAGTTATTTTTCCTTCAGATCCTTTCTCCCAGATTGTTTGACTCTCCCAGACAGAACAGATTTGCTTCTGGTTGGACTATAGTCTCTTGAAATCAATCACACATTGCCTGCTGACAAGGTGGGCTGACCAGTTGACAAAACGCTAGTCTTATGTTCCTGCTTACCAAGTCCCTTTCTCAGCACCAACTCCTGTAGAAGCTATGTGTATTACTTGCTTGTTTCATTGCCATGGCAAAATACTTGATGAAAGCTCCTTAAGGAAGGTTTATTGTTCCAGGTGACACAGTCCATCACATCAAGAAAAAGATGGTACTAGCTGTAGGAGATGGCTGTTTACATTACATGCACAGTCATGAAGCTGAGTGGTAAAAACTTGTGTTTAGCTTTCTTTCTTCTTTATATTATAATGGTACTGCCCACCTTTAAGGTGGATCTTCCCACTTCAGTTAACGTAATCGAGATGATCCCTCACAGACATGCCCAGAGATTCGTTTCATGGCAACTCTAAATTTCATCCAGTTATAACAAGAGAAACCATTACTGTGTATTTCAACAAACTATAGGAAATAGAAAGCTAGGCTTTCTAGAATCGGACCTTGACCCATAGAAGAATGTCACAAAAGATTCAAAAAATCATGTTAAAACATGTGCCTAAATATTAGGAAAGTTTCCCTTTACTCTCCTTCAAATTATGCATTAGAAGAGAAATGAATTCCCGTAGACTACAATACCCATACTGTTTATTTATTATGAAGCAGCGTCATAATTGGTTATTTGAAACAAGGAGCATAGACTAGGGATAAGAGATTAGTCTTTACTCACCTTAACTGTAGGCTTGAAAGACACTGAAAAGAAATATTTTGTCAAAGAACCTGGGAAAAGTCTTCTTCTGAAGTACCACTGTAGCTTAGGATAAAAATAAGAGTGATCATATCATTTATCGATTTAAAAATATATATGTCAAATAAATTAAGCTTCAGGAAATAATGATAGCTCTGGAAAACAACAGATGATGCTACAAGCTGTTTTCCAAGGATGCTGGAGAAGAATGAGAGTGGAAAAAGAGCATGGCTTTGTGGTGTAACATGCGCTTAATAAGTGTGACAGCCTGGGTTCCACCTCTAGCACACTGCTCCAATAGAATCGGTACTATGTAAATTTGTGCTCTAAATCTTTCTAATATTTTTATCTAAAATATTACATATTTTTTGGTCTTAGTTGAGAATATTTTGGCAAATAGCTGGGGAGATGGCTCAGCAGTTAAGAGTATTTGATGTTCTTGCAGAGGACCCAGGTTTGGTTTCCAGCACCATACTGAATGTAACTCACAACTATCTGTAACTCAAGTTCCAGGGGATATGATGCCTTCATCAGGACTCCATAGACGCCTGTATATACATGGTGCCCATACACTCAAGTACACAAACATACACATAAAAATAAATAGATCCTTTAAAAATAATGTTTAATTACAAATTCACATTGGGAAAACAGAGGGTTTCTCCTATATTCGAAAATTCATAGTAGGAGGAGTTGGGGACAATTTTGTGTGTGTGTGCATGTATGTGTGTGTGTGTGTGTGTGTGTGTGTGTGTGTGATGTATATAGGGATTACAAGCAGGAACAGGATCAGAAAAGGAATCTGATTGTTTCATTATCTATAATCAGCAAAGTGAAGTAATTGTGCCTCACCGAGTAGAGTAATTTAGACTGTGCTACTTTGAAAGTGCTCGGTTTGTAGAATAAATCCATCCAATAATGACTATGGTCATTATTCTTCTTGTCCTATGTGGGCTAAGCTGTAATTTTTTTTTAAGTTCAGTAACATTTTTGTGATTATAAAATAAGAGGCAAGAGAGTTCAGGCCACTTGAGAGACATAGCTAGTTGCCATCTCAAAAATTAAAAAAACAAAAGGACCAGTGAGATCGCTCAGTGGGTAGAAATGCCTGCCACAAAGCCTGAAGACCTTAGGTCAATCCCTGAGACCCACATAATAGAAGGAGAGAAGGAACTACACATTATCTTCTGTCCTCCAGGAGTGTACCATGGCATGAGATTTTCATCCACCACACAAATAACTGCAACAAAATAAAAGCAATCTAGTGAAAAAACAATACTGTTGATTCTCAGTGCTTGTGGAATCCTTATTTAGGATTCATCTACATGGCAAAGTTTATTTGTAACCAGAAATCAATGCTTGTGGCATTTCATTGCTATTCTTAGATATAAAGAGTGACAAAATAATTTGAGTGGTCCTCTATGTTTTGTAACAAGTACCTTTTTCATGGTCTATCGGTACCACATGTTTTCTCATACCATTGTACTAAAAGTGCTCTCTCATGGGTTGAAGTGCAAGAAGACTGTGATGAGGAAAAAATGTATGCCAGCCCTCAGGTACAGTGATGTTGGTCATGAGCTCCATACTCAATATTAATGAATCAATAGCAGACATTAAGTAAAGTGTCTTTAGGCAGAAACATGCATAAAAGCAGGCTTTGTTCTGATCAAGAGTGAGAGGATGCTCTCAACAAGAGTATTGTGACCAGTGGCTTGAAGGAACCTAACATTTCTTTTTCCCTGAAATGATCAATGGTTTCAGTGTTCACTAATTCAACATAGGCTGTCACGTTTTAGAATGCACTATCACAGGTAAGGTGTCCTGAGAAGATATGTGGGGCATTCTGTTTGGTGACCTGCCTTGTCCTTAGCAATATACTGTAGGCATTTTATAAGATAAACAATACCAAGATTATTTTCTGAGACTGAGATATGAAAGGTCTGGATATGTGAGTCATCCACACATTTGCACCCAACACTCCTAAGACAGATGGCGCATCTTCCAGAAGATACTCATCCACATGGCTTGGTGATGCTAGTGGAGCGCCATGGATACTCGTGTACTCTGGGGTTAGCACAGCTAACGTCCCTCACATGGCAGGATCTGCTTCCCAGATCAGAGGTCTGCATCAGCATCTGATTCTACCAGCATTGTTACAAGAGTGCTGATTATTCCTTGAGGGATTCTGCTTGTGGGATATGGTAGCAAATGCACAGGCTGGCTGAGTCCAAGGGGTTTGAGTTTTTAGGATGCAGATAGTACCAAATCCAGGTATCCCCCACTTGAAAATCAGCAGCTTTTTCCATGAATTATTGTGCTCTAGACACGAGGAGCTACGTGTAATTGTCATCATTTGAAAAGTGTGAGTAATGCTTATACTCACTTTCTGCTATATCTGTTTCAATCACCCATTTCACTTTATTTCCTATTATGCTACATGAAATGGTTATATTACAGCTATCATTGCACACTTCTCCTGCAGTTTTTAAGACAGATACTGCTGCATGCTGTACCTACAGATTACTTTGAAGATAAAAATAAATTTCAGAGATCCTTATCTGTATAACAGAGCTTTGCTTAGACAGAGAAATCCAAGAAAAATATCCAACTTGGAGGCAAGTCTAACTTCTTCTCTGTCTAATAGTTCTCTGTCACTGAAACTTTTTGCTGTGTGGGCCGTAAATATACTTACCAGGAAGTGGTTTGCCCAATCTAATGCCCAGACATGCAGTTTCCTTTTTAGAAATACTCCCATGCCTACATGGGTCTGGCAAATGTTTGTATTAGTGACTACTTGGTGGTCTCCATCAGGCAGAGGCTTGCTATGAGGTCTTGGTCTTGCTATGAGGACCTGATGCCAGAAACTCAGAGTGTGGGATTCAAAGGTGCCCATGTCTGGCATGATGACCTTGAGCACATTCATCACATAACCTCTCTGGCTTCTAATATTTTCTTCTTTAATATGAGCATAGTAGTACTACAGTGAGAGTCAAAACTCTTCATGTTGCACTGCAGCTGCTCTGTTAGGAAAGGAAGAGTGAATGATACCAGCCTGTCCATTTCTGACGCCTCCAAGTCTCAGTTTATTTCATGTCTTCGTTGGCGATAGCCATTTCTCCTAAACAAAATTTTCAGAAGCGTTTACACTAGAATATAATGAAAACTCTCTGTGGAAATTATTTTCATGAGTCCACAATATCTCTAGTATTCTGTGTATCTCTTAACTTCTGGAATTCTACCAAGATCATAGTGCTCCGAAGAGACAGCTACCCAGTTGCTGTCTCTTAAATAGTGTTTTAAATAGGGTGTTGCTGCTTATGGAATCTGACTCTTTCTAAATTCTTCTTTGAGGCTTTTACAAAGTTAGGTGGAGGCATATCACAATTTCAAGAACTTACGGGAGGAAGCAGTGTTCATGATTAGGGCAAAACTTCATCACAAGTAGTTGGGGGAAGAGAACTGTGGGATAGGCTTTCATAGTGTAAATGAAGAAACTAGGCAAAGAAAGCAGTTGATTGGTTAACTTGGAACACGAGTTTCACTTGGATCAATCCAGGGAGGGGAAAGTCCTAGTTAGAGGTTGATTAGTAACTTGATTGGTTAAGCTTAAGCTTAGTTGTCACTCTTTATATTGAGTTGGGTTTTGATTTACTTATGTCAGACCCAGGATCCTGGAGCTAATGGCCTCAGTCTAATGGCCTCCTCTTAATTACAGTCCTGTATCACATAATGATGAAACTATGGTCTGAGAAACACACTATTATGACATTTCCTTCTATCAGAGAGAGTGTACTCATACAAACATAGACTGTCTAGATCTAGCCTCAGATTCAACATCTTGATGTAATCAAGAGACAAAGTCATCAGGAGCTGTGTGAGCCTGAAGTTGTCTTAAGTTTAACTTTCTGTGGTTAAGTAAACTATTTCTTAAAAAATGGAAGTTCACTCTAAGGTAACAATAAAAAATGTGACATAGCAAATACATAAACCAGTAACGTGATCCAGTCTTATTTTCATGTTTCATCATTTATACATGTGACAACATGAGCTACCTCTCACAGGACTGGCAGCAGAGCAAGGTAGTTTACTGCAGCATCCCGATGAACTCTTTCATAACCTGTACTATGCCATTGGAACAGCAACACAGTCCCCATGATAGAACATGTTCATCTCTATTACTATCTTGTAAGACTGCAGCTGTGGTCCTTCATCAAATGGTGCGTGACTGAATTTAGTATGGCCAAGGGACTGTTGGTGACATGATCTGAAAATCGAGAGCTTTGTTCAATATGAAGAACTTTCTGGGATTTGATTTCCTAGACCGTCCTTTTTGAGTCAAGTAAGGCTGCACAGGAGTGACTCTCGCTGCAGTGTGGTGCAGACTGCCTTTGCTTTAGCAATGGTGCACAGCTGCTTATTATTTTCCCTGTGACGCCTGGGACTTTCAGAGAGTCATAGAGAGAGCACAGCCAGTGTGCCTAGTCTTAGAATTAATCAGAAGATAAGCACAGATAAAATGGAAAGTTATCTTTGTAAACTTTAAAATGAGGACCCTGTTCACGTGGTCCGTCCACTACCGTGGTTATCCTCACTGCAAGACAGGATGTGCTGGTGAATCAGCCTCCTGTTTTCCTGAGCAAAGCTTACAGGTTTGTGTGGCTCTTGAGCTCCAGGTGTGGCAGTAGCCCTTGGAAAAGCAGCTGCAATGGGTGAATGGACTCCTGGGAGGAAACTCAACCTGGAGAATGCTGTTCAGCTTAGGCCTGCAGCCTGCAGTTCTGATATCTGGGAGGCTCTGGGTGAGATCATTAAGGAGCCTGCAGTGTCCAGAGGGGCTTCTTCTGAGTGCATGCTCTGAGTTCTTGCAGAAGCAGTCTTCTGTATCTGTGTAAGTTAGTGAACCACTGAGTTATTTATTAACTTCAGCCAAGTTATTCTTGCTCCTTGGACCTCAAGATATGACTTAATCTACAGACAGAGAGGAATTCCAGTGCCTACAAAATGGATCTGTAAACTATGAAATCAAATTATAGCTGATATTAGAAAGTGACACAAGATAGAAAAACTTGACAAATTAAGTTTCAGGGTACAGGTTTTATCAGAGTAAATCAGAGGTAAGCAATACCTGCTTGTTTCAGAAAGCCCATGCTTACAATAAAATGAATGCTTGCTGGGGTGTGTGGTTTCTTGTCGGTACACTCTGATGTGTGAGGTACAAGAGGCCACAGGGTGAGTATCAGAATGGAAATGATAATTATTTTTCATAGCAACGTCTTCTGGAGCTTCAAAGAAAGAGGCCTCTCTCCTTGCACATGCAAACATCAATTTGGGAGCGGAGGAAGGTAATTTTCACATGCAAATTCATGTAAGTTGAAATGAGCAGAGGCAAGGAGCAGACTGTTAAAGTGACACTGTTCTTTTTCTTCCAGCACAAAGCAGAAACAGCTATTTCTTGAAGGAGACAAGGAGGCAATCTAGTTAATTCCTTTACTCATGTCCCTGAACACTTTCTACTTTCACTGAACTTTCCAAGTAATGTTATATCAATGATTCACATTGGCAGGAATTAAGGGCAAGCGGATGGAGCATTTGGAGCAGGAGTAGGATTTAGCTGCAGATCCCACTCTGATGCATCTTGGCTGTGGGATCACAGCAGAAATCACGTAGATTCTGAGAAGCTGATTTTCCTTATCACAGGATGCTGTCAGGTCAATGAGAGTGCACTGTGAAAACCGGAAGGGTACAAACCACTGACCACAAACTGTACTTTGGAAACCAGAAATTTCTACACTAATTTCTCATCTCTTATCTATCTTAAGAATTATTCCTTCCTAAATTATACCAGTGCTCTGCACTCAGTGGAAGACAGAACTGCCTGCCATGTGGGTCAAGACATAAGCCTGGAGCCGAGCCCACCCTTCCAAGTAATCTGGAGTTTTCCCCAAGGTGCATGCAATCCTGTGTACATGGACTAGGACTTTGTTCCCCTTTCTTCTGCCAGCTCTGCTCCTTATTCTGTCTGTCTGCTCCTAGACCAGTTTCCTGGAAATTATGTTTCAGGTGAGATTTGCAAATTAGTCTATCTTGAGGTGCAAATTTCAGAAAGTACCACAGGAAGGCGCTGCCTTTGCTCTGCTGGTTTTCCTCCTGGGAGATGTGAACACAGGCTGGTTATCCCCCTGACAGAGAACGAATGGAAAAGGCTAGGAGAAATGAAACCCTCGCCATATGTAGGTGAGGCCTCCCTCAGTATGCATTTAAGAAAGGCACTCCTGTTCTCTTCCCCTCTCTGAACTGGGAATTAGGATGCTCCCCCAGAACATCCCAACTCTGTGATTCTCTGAGGCTATGAAGAAGGATCAGGTTATCTTAGCACCTTACTTTGGTTCTTTGAAACCATTTCTTTGAGAGGAAGCAACTTTGCCTCTTCAAAAGATTTGGCTTATCATTTTGTTTGAATTGATGCAGAAAAGGTTTTAAATTCCCACTTCAACAAGACGTCTCTGTAATTTTAGAAGAGGCTATTGAGAAATACACGCCTTGAAGCATTTCCCACATTTTCTGCTTGTGGTTAGCTTAAAAAATACCCAAGAATGTTTCTCTAGACTACTGGAAACTCTGGAACAGAAGTTGAATAAGCTGTTGTCACTCTCTCTGAGGTCCAGAAGAATCTATTATTTTCTGCCTTTGCTATCTATGACCGCATGGACCCACACTGCTGGCCCCTTAGCACTGGAGGAAACAAATTGAGTCAACTTTTCTATTACCCTATAGAAATAAAAATTAGGTGTCTCTTTTGTCTAAGTTTTTTTTTTCTTTTTAAAGAAGTCTTCTAAGCATCAGATAAGGCTGAGTTCAGGCAGGCTGCTGCTTGGCTTGCCTGTTTTGGAACTTAGTACCAAGGAGTCAGATAACCTCAGTCTGAACTCATAGGGGTTGCTAGTTAACACCGAGGTTTTAATCATTTTACAGACATGTCTGGTGGTAAAGAACTCTTTATGATATGATTTAAAGCTAATAGAGGGGCTGAGGGGATAGAGAGATTGTTCAGTGGTTAGGAACACTTGCTATGTAAGCACGAGGATCATAATTTGGATCTCAGCACCCGAGACACAAGCCTGTGGTTCTGTGCATGGCTGTAACCCCAGCACTAAAAAGGAGAAAGTCATGAGAATTGCTGGGCTTGCTGGCTGCCAGTGAGAAAACACAGAGGACATCTAACGCCTTCTTCTGGCCTCCATGGGTGCAAGGTAACATCCATCTACATACATGCTTGTGCATACATTACACTTATGTGCACACATAAAGAGAAAAAATAAAACAATAAAGATGACAGAATCCTGATTAGACATCGAGTCATTTGGCTTCTGCCTGAAGCTGCTTCTAGAAGCACTGGTAGATATGTAAGGAGGATCAACCTTCTACCTGCTTAGCCCATATTTACAGATGTCAAACAGACCAAGTTCATGTAGATATCAAATTTCCCTTGAGTCATACTTTCAAATCATTTCCTGTCAAAGAAAACAGACGGAGAAGAAGGCAGAGCACACAGTTCCTACTTCCCCAGTAGGTAGGTGAAGTCCCTTGTGTGTACCATGTAAGTGAATCATGATATGACTGACTCTGAAAGGCGAAGCAAAAGTGTAACCAAGGCTCTTAAGACCTAAGAAATGGCATGGGAGTGAGTTCCCTGGGTTTTCCTTTTGCCTCATACGTCCTGTACTAGGAGCTAAAGAAGTCAGCAACCAGAAATGTGAGAGGATGTGGCTAGAAACAGCCCTAGGAACAGATTCTTTTCTATAGCCCAATCTAGGAACAAAGCAACCCAGCAGACAGGGAACTCGCACACAAAAATCAGTCTACTCTGCTCAAATGATACAGAACAGATTATGGATTCACTTAAGCATACTACAAAACGTGAGTGATGGGATTAATTTAATCCTCAAAAGTTGTAATGCAATTACCGAAACAACAACACTATGGCACTGTCAGAAGACATGAACTAGAAGAAGACTTTTATGCCTACAAATGGGGGTTCATAGATTATGTTTTATGGTTAAAACAAAAAATGTACATTGTCTGATATGACTCTAAAAGAATGGGAAAATAGTTAAGAAAAAACAAATTACAAATGAGGGACAGTGCAAAAAAGATTTAAAAAGACGTATTTGTGCTTCATTGTAATTGATTAAGCAACTATATTAAGCTATGCACTCATAATCTAACACCCAGAGAAACTACTAAAAACTATTTGAATGTATACACAAAGGTAATATGGATAAATCTGACTTTAAAAATGTTCAAATGATTCACAACAATTCAAGGGAAAAAGAAAACTGAAAATCAGAGAAAACAAACAGAATACATACACAGAGACATATTGCAATTACAAATATTAGGAATTACATTAAATATAAATGGTATAAGTACATCAGGTAAAGATAGCAGTTGACAGAACGAATTTACAAACAATACTAAGAAACATATATTTTATAAGAAACTCAATATAATGTACAGATATATTAACTTTAAAAGATGGAAAGTATAAGTCTTGTAAGTAGTCTTGGGATGGAGAAATGGCTGTATTAACATCAGATGAATGAGAGATCAAAGAAAAGAAAATGAGTAGAAGGAAGGCAGGGGTATTATGGGATTATTAAAGAGGCCACTAAAAGAGCCTAGCACTCCTATATGTGTAAGTATCAAGTAATAGAGATGAAAAATATTTAAAACAAGAGTTGATAAAAACCATCAACACATCCTTTTCAAGAACCACAGAACATATTCTAAGTTTGAATATATATCTTGGATGCGGTTACAATGGGAGACAGGAGCGATCCCTGTGGTAATGGAAGTGCTCTGTGTCTTCAGTGTATCACTGTCAGTGACTGGTTATGAAGCTCTTTCAAATGTCAGCAGTGGGGAAAATGATACCGGGAATCCCTCTGTAGTTTTCATAGATGCATCTATAATTATCTTAAGATTAAACGCTTAACTAAAGTGTTTTAAAAGACCATGCAATACGATAATCATACTTTATAGAGCCAGTGAGTTCTGAGGTCACTGTGGCTTTGCACAAAGATCCCCAGAGGTCCCATTATAAATATCTTAGCAGCTTCAACTGGCACCAGCAGTCTCTCCATCCAGCCTTTCTTTCCACTGAAATTGTCCATGGTGCTTTCTATTCCTTGTCTGTAGCATGCTTTCTCCTGCCAAAGGGCCCATGTTCCTCATCCTGGTTTCCTGTTCAATTCCCATTCATCCTCCAGATTACCGCTTGAGGGGATACTCTACTTCCCTTCCTTTCCCTACTAGCGTGTAAGATATCTGAAGACAGGGAGAGGGGGCAACGTGTCTAATCTCCTGTTAGTTCCTCAAAGTCTAACTCTGTGCTTTTGCATGACAGGTGCTCAATAGTATTAATTACAAAATGAACAAAACTATCTTCATCTCTTCATTGGATTCCTTCTTGTCAGGTCTTTGTTCTTGGTTCAAATTTCAGATGTTCACATATCAGCCTGTCCCTTCTAACATCCTTACCCACAAGTAACATTCCATGTTTGTGTCATATTATACCTTTTTGTGCATGTGTATCCTATATGTGTATGTGTGCATGAATGTTTACATGTGTACACATGTGTGCATGTGCATGTATGTCCATGTGGAGAACTGAAGATAACCCCCAGTGTCTTCCTTTGCTTACTCTCCACTTTATTGAGGCAGAATTTCTCCCTGAATTTAGAACTGGACAATTCCAGAACTGACCAGTTCTTGCTAAGTAGCCAGCTTCCCCTCAAATCCCCAGTCTATGCCTTCCCAGTGCTGGGATCATAAGTGAGCTGCTACACTTGATTGACATTTGCATGGGTTCTGGGCATCTTAACTTAGGTCCTCATGCTTGTACAACAAACTGTTTGTCCACAAACATCTTCTTAGTGCATTGTACATTCAAGCCGAAAGCAGAGGGACAGCATCCTACTTAGAATGACCTTCAAGGTGAAAAACATAGGATCAGTTCAGCAGTTAAGACTTGGTCCTCTCAAATAATCAAGGTTTTCAGGAAGTATTAAGAAAGCTTGAATAAGTGAAAATGTATCATACCCTTATAGTGTGCTAGACATTATGCTTCATGTAAATCATCTCTTACCATTGAAGAGGTATTTTTATTTCCATTTCTACTGAGTAAGAAACTTGTGCTTGTAAAGACAAGCTCTTTCCCTGAGCCACACAGCAGGGACCAAGGATCTAAGTTAAGATCCGCATAATTCCCAAGCTCCTTCCAGCAAGGACTGGAGTATCTCTTAGAAATTTTTCTGACAATAATTTTAGCTTTGGGAGAAAGACTAGACACTGTTTTGTCTGACCTTTCCAATTATCTGACAAGCCCAGTGTTAATCAGCTGAGTCAGAATTGATGACCTCAGGATGGCTTAAGCCCCAAACCATCTTCTGATGAAATGATAAAACAAGACTGCTAGGCTAATTAACAAGTCCAAAAACATTATGTGAGTTCCAATGATGCCTTTGCTTCTGGCCCATCCCACACCTTTCCCAAATAAGAAAGCGACTAATTTGCAAAACTCTGGCTTCTGTGAAGCAGCTGTGAGAGTCACTGACATATATGATTAGCATAAAATTAATTCCTGTTGGGGAAGCATTATTACCGCCCCTAATGAGGTTGAGAAAGTGATTAGTACTGTGTGGGATGGCAGATACTATTTTTTTTTTAACTCCAAATGAAATCTGTGTGGGATGTAATTTTCAACATAAAGATTGGCATGCGTATTTCACATAAAGATAATGTGTTTATGCCATTGTTATGCCCATTTCAGCTGAAAATATCACAGACTTGGTAGCTTATAAGCAATTTCTCACATTTGAATGCTACAAACTCCAATATCAAGGAAGTGGCAGGCCTGGTGTCTGGTGAGGGCCCACTTCTTGTTTCATGGAAGCCATGTTTCCACTGTCTTCATATAGTAGAAAGGACAGGTTCCTCCCTGGGACCGCCTTGATAAGGTCACAAATCTTGTTTCTGAGACTTTATCTCATGATCTGTCTACTTTCCAGAGGCCCCACCTCTTAATAAAAGCATACCAGGGGTGAGGATTTCAAAAAAAGGAGTTTTGAGAGGACAGGAGCTTTTCTCAGTCATTTTGTGCAGGACTTTTCTCAGTGATTTGAGACTTAAACAATTTTACAACAGTGTAAATGGGTCTTTATCTAATATTTCCATGTTTACTTTACTATGTAGAAGACAAGCATGGCAATTTTATTCCTTACTTCAACTATCTTGTAACTGAAATAAATTTATAATTTCAAATGGAAAAGGGATTCTACTATAGTTGTGTGTGAGAACCATATATTCTGGTGATAGAAAAATAACTTCCCAATGACCCTTGTATCTACAGACAGTTAACTGAATTGTAGTTTTCATTTTAAGCTTCTTCTATGCATATGATTTTTCATTTAACCAAGTATCACACAGTATATTAAAATATGCATTTTATTTTTGCCACTTATGATAATAGTACAAAGTATTTTTCACTAATTTTTTTCATAAACATAATTTTATTGCTTTTACGATTTTGTATTGTATAGATGGGCATAACTTACCTCATAACTACCTAAATGTTGGAATATATTTTTAGTTTTCACTATTATAAGTAACAATGTGATATTTATCTTAGCACATGCTGTTTTATATGCATTTTAATTTATTTCCACTGATTTGCTATAAATGAAATTAATTAGTCGAGGTAGTTTCTGGATAAGTTTAAGCTACAGATAAATATTCCTGGATAGATTAAAATATATAACTGTAAAATATTTAAGGAAAAGACAGCTCTCTGGGACTTCTTTGATAAGGGTACTAATCTTGTCTGGGAGGATTCTGTTTTTATTTGTAACCAGGTCCCAATAGCTTCACTTGGAATTCTATCAAGTGAAATAATCTTTCCTTCAGATGAAGGAAAATAGAAACACTTTCAGACAAACTGAAATTGACACAGTTTAGCCTTTAGGCAGACATTAAAAGAAATATTAAAGAATTTTCTGAGAGAAGGAGAGCTTATCTCAGATAAAATATGCTAATATAAGAAGAAATAAAGAAAAGCAGAAAATGTAAATATGTGGATAAATCTATTGAGTCTATACAGCAATAATGCTTTAAAATGCATTGAGGATAAATATACAAAACCATATGAAAAGATGACAGCAAGGCAATGGAATTAAGGGTTGTAAAGTTCTTTTGTTGCATGAAAAAAAAAAGAGTCAAGCAGCAGTTGTTATTAGGATACAGGTTGTTTGTTATCATCCCTGTGTAACCATTAAAGGAAAAGAAAAGAAATAATTAGTCAGGCAAGACAGAAGGAACTGGAAAATAATTTTAACATCTTTTAAAATATTGCGAGTTTGGTAGTAGATAAAGCCCTCAGCAGATCAGCAACTGTGTTTACTGTCCATGGACTAGGTACTCCAACTAAAGATGAAACCTCTCTGTTGAAGAAGGTAGGGGAAGCAAGAGGACACATGAGACCTGAAGGCAGAAAGGAGGTGATGGAGTGGCTGGGAAGGGGCAAGAAGGGCCGGGGGATGAGGGAGAAGAGGAGGACAGAGAATCAACAAAAATAAATTTTGTTTGAAGACGCATAAGGAAACCTAATACTGTGCATGCTGATTAGAGAATAAAATGTGTAGCAACACAAAGATACAAAGGAGATTTCTCAAGCTGAGTAAAAGTAAACTCTTTAGCTATAGACAAAAAAAAAAATGCCAATACAAAGAATAAAAAGGAAACCGACATAATTCTATAAGACAACATAAATTGTAAGTTAGAGATGTTCCTGTAGAATGAGAGGCATTTCATAATTATACAAGTCAATGCACCAGAAAGAAGGAATATTTCTTAATTTATATATGGAATAGTATAGCCTGAAATGATAGAAAGATAGATTTTTAAAAACAGATGTAGGTGAATGCATGGCTGTTTGGGTTGCTTTTCAGGTGTCCCTGACAATGGATGAAACAAGTACAGAAAAACAAATCATTTGGGGTACATGAAATTTGAACAACACGACAACTGGGCACCTTCTTTCAAAAGTCACATGAAATACTTAGCAAAATTAACCATATACCATAAATCTATCTCAACATAATCTCATATATTAAAATTATGCAATGAAAATAGAGCTAGAAATAGTGAAAGTTTACTAGAAAACCATGAAGGGTTTATATGTTAAGTAACTTAGGTCTAATTAGTGATCAAAGATGAAATCATAATGTAAACCTTAAAATTTTTAATTTCATGAAAATAGATGGGAAACAGTTAAAGTTCTTATTAAAATTAATGTGGGGGATAGAGACAAGAGGGTCACTGGTCAGAATAACTCCAGGTTCAGGGACAGACCTTGTCTCAAAGGAACAAAATGGAAAGTGATAGAACAGGATACCTGATGTCCCCCTCTGGCCTCCATGCCTGTATGCACACACAGACATATGAGCACACACCATTCACATTCTCTCTGTCTCTGTCTCTGTCTCTGTCTCTCTCTGACTCTTTCCCTGTCTCTTCCTCTCTGGCTCTCTGGCTCTGTCTTTTTCTCATAATTTTAATATATGGGTTGGAAGCAGGGACTTCAAGGTGAGGAGCATCTTCTGCATCTGGCTAACATAATTGGTAATTGTGGCTATGTAAAGAAAAAGAAGGAAGAAGAGGCAGGTTTTCCCTGTTTTCAAGTTCCTAGGAGAACATAATTCGGTAAGCTTTTGGCACATGATTCAAGAAAGTAAACCAATAGGAAAAAGGGTGGGTTTTTAATTTGGACTCAGTGTTTAACTTAGGTGATATTTTTGGGCCACAAACCAGTAGGATGTGGCAGCACTGGGGCTTCCCCAGTAATGAACCCGAGGAAGCCCAGTGTGAGTTCCCTCTGCTGAGCTGTTTCTTGGTACCCTAGGAACTGCCTTGGAGGAATATGATGGCATAGCAATTTTTTTTAGCAACTGAGGCAGGGGTAAAAAATAATAGAGTTTGCCTGTGTGCCCTGGGTATGGGAGACAAATAACCTAGACCATACTGTTTTCTATACTACTTTGGCCTAGACAGATATCCTTTGTGGCAGCTGCATAGTCTTGGTGCTTATATAAGAACAGAACTTCCTATGTCACCGGGAACTTGCTCTGCTCTCCCATTAGCTCTCTGTTCTTGTGTTCTCTGTTGAATGAATTCAGATAAAAGACACATAACATAGTGTAGAAGACAGACAGCTTATCACAGAGTAATAAGGAGATGAGAGGGACTAGTGACCAAAGGAGCCATTGCAGAGAAAAATACTCTCACAGTGAGGCTGAACAAAGGTAAAGGGCCCATTGTTGAGCATACACCCTTTAGGGATGAGACTGGACAATGGCCAAAGAGACCACTGGGTGCACTTACATTTGAGGCTATGTACTGATTTTTAATCTCCAGAATAAACAGTTTTCTTGAAGAGTCACTTTCTGTCTAGGTGATTTGCAGTCCTGATGGATTAACTCTTAAGCAAGGAGGCAATGAAATATCTTTTCGCTTTGTTGAAAAACCACATCCTAAAGCCAGGGATACAACTAAGTTTCCATTATTTTTTGAACAAAAAATATGCAATAGAAGAGATGATTTTTAATTAAAGAAAAACAAAATAAAAATAAACAATTGTATTAAAAATGGTTGAGCCTAGGCTGGAGAGATCTCGCGGAGATTTGTTAAGAACACGTGCTGCTCTTCCAGAAGACCCAAGTTTGGTTCCCAGCACCCATGCAGATTTTAGTAATTGTCTGTAGCTCCACTTCTAGGGGATCTTCTGCCCTCTTCCGTCCTCCAGGGCATGGTGTGCACACACACACACACACACACACACACAATATACTTATATACATGCATGCAAAAGTCTGAAACACATAAAAAAATGGATATGCTTTACCAGGAAGTAACAGCCTTTCCTTTTTTCCTCCAATTTTTTATTGAGTTTTTGTGCATTTCATATTGTACGTCTTAATCAAATTTAGACCCTCTTTCCTCCTTGTCATCTGCAACCCCACCAGATTTGAGGTTTTCTGTCATAGATACTAAGTCCTCCTGGTCAGCATTTATACCCTGATGTCCTTGGTATAAGTTCATCCACTGAAATCTAGACAGCCTATTTAGAATCACTCCTTTAAAGAAGATCTCTCACCCCACAGTAATCATTTACCAATAATTTCTTGCCTAGGGTTGGGTCCTGCTGCCCATTTCCCCTGTTTTATCCTGGGTTTTTGTCTGATTGAGACAACATAGGTCTTTCGCATGCTGTCAACATTGTTGTAAGTTCACAAAGCACATTCCTGGTGGCCTGAAAGCCTTTGTTTCCTTACGTTCATCACCATCCCTGGCTCCGACAGTCTTTCTGCCCTCTCTTCTGCAATGGTCCCTGAGCTGTGGGTGAGTGAGGTTTAATATAGGAGTCCTATCCAGGGACACGGACTGTACAGTCTCTTATTCTCTAAAACTTAGCTCTTTGTGGCATTCTGCATGTACCACACTCTGTTGTATGAGGAAGCTTTGCTAGTGAGAGTTGAGGGATGTGTTAGTGTTCTCTCTACGTCCTGTCCTGTCCTTAACAGGCCTCAACAAAGCCTTGCTACCTCCACCACAGTAGAAATTGTGATGCTTCCTCCTTCATTCACATGGCATTTCCAATTCTAAAGAAGGGTAATTGTGACATTTCCCCCTTTATTAAAAATTAATGTGTTACTAAGGACACAGGAGGTGGGGGCCTGATGGAGGGATCCACTTGTAATGACCTTCAAGCCAGCTAATCTCTGACCAGCTACCCACACTTAGAACATTTTTCTCTTTTTATTTTCCTTTAGTGGGGTTGTTGAGATTAAGTGTACTCACATATGCAGTGAAAAGTAAACGTGCGTCTCTGGAATTACTCTGTGACATTACGGGGGAATGATCAGCATGGTGCTGTTTGTCTAGAATAGTGCACCTCTGTCCTCCCCAGGGATGGTGGCGATGGTGCATACTTGCCTCTGGAAGGGTTGGACTGGACATATTAGGAAGCCCTCTGATTCCTAGAAGCGTTTCTTTGTTATTAAATGGGTACTCTCTGTGTGTTACGGTGGGTAGAGGGGTGGTCAGAGTATCAGAAAGTTACGGTTTCATTGATGAGCCAAGCACAGGGCCACTACAGGTCCTACTGGGTCCTAGGAGGACCACAAGGTGAGTGTGTTCTATTTCTAATGGCTTTGGGTTCTCCTTGCCTCAGGCAGAGTCAGCATGTGCTGTGTCAAATGTGGCTCCTTCCCAGCACCTACTGCCCTCATCATTGGCTGCTTTCATAGAGATTCAGTGTCCAAAACACAGCTCATCTTGAATTCTCAGGCTCCAGCTCCATACGCAGTACCCAGGAAATATTCATTAGATATTCACGCGACTCACGAGTAACAAAAGTACTGCTTTCTTCTCAGAGCCTACCATGGTCCCCGAGTGGGTAAATAATTCATCTATTCATTTTTAATGACTATTAAAATGAACTACTTAATGAATATTTATTTAGGAGATAGATAATATTTACACCTAACACAGTGCCTTGCAGATATAAGACACTTAATAAATATCTCTTAAATTACTTAGAAAATCCCAATACAGCATAAAACAGACTTCTGTCTACAAATGCTTATGTAAACATTCTTCTCCCCTTTAAACTACACACACACACACACACACACACACACACACACACACACACATGCACACAAGAAATAGATAATTTGGAAACATTTCTTTCAGTTTTGGGAATGCCTGATGAAAAAAAAAAAACCTCATTTTAAAGAGCAAATTTTAATTTAGAAATTAAATGTACTCACCATGCATTGATTTTGTACCTGAGACAGGATTTTCCATAAGGGGCACAGGTGAGTGACTTGTCTACAGCAGACTGAGAAAGATTGTTCTGAAGATCGGTCCAGCAGGGTGCAGACAAATTTCCATGCTGATGGATGTAGCATAGTATTCCTGCTCCCCTAGGAATGATGGCAGGAGATGGGGGTATTGTTAGACCACAGCTAAGTGATAAACAGGTAAAGAAGTTCATATACATTGTAGTTTGTTGTCAAACTTGCAGACTGGCTCCTGGCGAGGAACAGGTTTGTTATTTAGATTTAGCAATGGCCCCAGGAGCTGTCTACCTTGGATATGGAGAGATGACCACATCATTTCTGCGAACAAATTAGTGGCAGGAGCCCAGTGAGTAAATATTTGAAGGAGTCAGGGAAGATGAGATTGAGGATCAAAGAGAATTTGAATTTCAGGGGTTCATGGCAGGCAGGCAGGGGAGTCTTCTTGTAGACTTTGGATGTTAAGAAGATGGACATATCAGATTGGGAAGAAGGCCAGTTCTGAACACGTGCAACTTGCAGGATGATAACAGGACAAGTGGCCCGGTTAGACGAAGAAGGAGACTTAGGGTTAGGGGACCCCCTCAAAAAGCTGGAGACTGAAACTTGCTTGGGATTGGAAGTCATTAAAGGAAGAGGGTCAAAGAAAAGGGGCATTGGAAGGAGTTAAAGATTCAGAGCTAAGACAGAAGCAGGAAGTTAAGCACGACAGAGGCTTTGCCACAGCTCAGAGCCCTGCAGGACTCTTTCATTGCTTTGTCAACCTCAGTTTTATATGTTTGCAAGATCAAATGATAGGGAGAAGTCACATAGCTCAGTACCTAGCATGGAGAAATTAACCAGGGTTAGCTGTCATTATTATGTGGCAAAAGCAAAAAGGGAGACAATTTAAAAATACAGAGACAGATCAGAAAATTAACTAGCTTCACGGACTTTTGTAACTTAAAAACAACAACAACAACAACAACAAAAAACAAGTCCACAAAAGTGAGGCAAACATTTATTATTTTTATAAAACTGTGCTTCCCTCTGAGTCAGTGAAGCTGTGAGGCATTCACTCTGACATCAGTGGCCAGAAGAGAGGATGATGTGCTTTTCTGTCAGGCCCCTGAAGACATTTATTTCAGTCTCTTTGGAGCTCTGATGGATCCCACTGTCCCCAAATCTTCCTGACCTCTGTGGTGAATCTGGCCATACGGCACAGCTGCTGGGGACTCTGGGAGAGTTCCAAAGTGTCAGACAAAGGGATAGGCAGAGCCACTAATTTCAGAGTCTTATATATCCCTGTTCTATTTTAAATGCATTATTAAAATTAAGAAGGGGGGAAATCTCTTCTTCGCAGCCGACACCCACTGGGTATTAGTTTTATGGTTTGCTCAGCTGTTGAATTCAGTCCCCCAAATGTTTTGGCTCTTGTATCAAAAGTCTGTGTCAGGGTAACAGTGCCCTGTCCCATCAAGTTCTAGCCAAAGATGCCACTGGGAAACGAACCAAATAACCTTTGGGACTCTTTCAATCCACGTTATGGGCAATTTTCAAAGCCAGAGGATGGAAACAAAATCACTGAAAGTACAAGAAGAATAAAATCAGTTTTTAATTGAATTGCAGCACTATACTAGTAAGGCTAGTTAAGCATATAATTAATTGTTGTAACTATAGCAACAGGATTAACTGGCACTGTTAGGATGGGCACCAGGGGTTCAATGAGAGACTCTTAAAAAGACAAGTGTTAGAGATTGCATAAAATAATTCATTCTCCTCCAGTGGTTCTCTGGAGAGCCGCGTACTCTTTTGCAACCCAAAATAAATCCATTTAATAATATTTTCTTAGATTCATGCAGCTTTTCTTATCCCAGAGGGCCCTGGGGTGCTTTGTAAGCCATGAACATAAATATAGATCTGGAATAATGTATCAGGCCAGATTTTTCTAGTGCTTAAACAACTCTCTGGCGGTTTGTTCTGCACCTCTGGAAGCTCCATTACCTTCAGGATACGCACAATCAGTAATTTATTAAGTGGAGTCCCCACAGGCCCAAGGCCTGAAAACTCTGGCAAGGGGAGAGACAGGTCCGGAGATAGGACTTTTATTTATTTATGCCCTACCTCATTCCAAAAAGGATTAAAGCAGCCTTACCAAACACCCAGAATACATCAGCGTGAAATAAACACGGGCGGAAATCCAAGGCAGAGCATATTACAGAGAGCTAGAAACAGCTAAATCTACAGAAGCAGCTTCTCCCGACATACTAACTAAAAAGTTACTCCGAAGTGCACAGTCCTCCAATGGATAAAGCCAAGGACAGAGTGTACACATCTACCTGGTAGTTGAGCCTGCAGAGAAAAATAATCTAAAATATAAAAATAAAAACTTGTTTTTCTTTACAAAAATGTTTTAAAAAATGTGATCTTGGGGCTGGCTAGTATTTTTTATATAAAAGCACAAAAAGGACAGATATAAAGAGAATGCTAGATTGAAAGAATGATTCTGATCAAAGCACATTTTGTGTGTGTGTGTGTGTGTGTGTGTGTGTGTAAATCTCAACTAAACCTCTTATTTTGTACAATTATCATAGGATAATTTAAAGATATTTTCACCTGGACATGGTGGCACATGCCTGTCAGTCTAGTACTTGGGAGCAGGAAGATTGTGAGTTTCAGGTCAGCCTGGGCCTGAGGTGAGATCCCATGTGAAGAAATCAAGGATTAAGGATGAACTCAGTGGATGAGTGCTTGCCTAGCATGTGCAGGGTCCTGGGTCCAATCTCTGGCACCAAAAAGAGAATTTATAAACTCTGTGCTCTTGCAGACTTTGTGGAGGTGCCTGACAGCACTCACCAGACAAGCAGATGGACGATCATAAGTTCAAGGGAAGCCTGGGCTATACAGTGAGTGCAGAAAAGCCAGGGCTACATGGCCAGACCCTGTCTCCCAAAAACTGAAAGTAGCAAACAATGATCAACCAAACCCCTGTGCTCTAAAGCAGCAGAGAAGAAAGGGATAGGGTGTACCCAGAAGGTGTTTGCAATATTCAGCAAACATAGAAGGTTTAACAAGTGGCAAGAAGTCAAATGTTTCCATTCCAAAATGACCAAATTGTATATACAAGTCATTTATAAAAGAAAATACCTGAGTAACCAATAAAAACAGCTTCATTGTCAGCAGGAGATGCAAATATAGAGAACAGTGAGACTCTGGTTCATACATCAGATCAACAGAAACTGAAAATAGCAAATGATGGTGAGGGCATAGGAAAAGGAAAACATTTTCCAAGTGGGAAGGAAGCCTGGCATAATGTCTTTGGACAGCGACTTAAGACAGCTTGGTCATGCTCCTGAGAAGGGCAGCTTAGTCAGCCAGAAGGGGAGGACAGCACCCACAGGTCTACCATTTGTCAGGGACATGATCTGGGTTGAGTTACATGATCTACTTGAGCCTCTAACTCTGAGAAAAATACTGTGTTTAGAGATCAGACAAAATAGCGCATAACATATGATCACAGTATTATCAGAGAGGTACAAACTCATTCAGACCTACACAAAGTTTCTGATTCTCCTTCAATGAAGTAGCATAACGGAACATTCTTGGCAAGCAGAGAACAAATCTCAAACTAGGAGGTCTCAGCTACATTGCTGTTTCCCAAGGTGCAGTGTGCCAGTGACTCACGAGACTGTTTGTGGTTACTTTAGTGGCATTTCCATCTTCATTGACCTTGCTGTTTGGTGCAGAATGTATGTTTAGCCTGTAGATTGGTACACAGTAAGTGCTTAGTACTGGAGGCTATAACTCATGTTCTTCTTCCTTAGTTAACACTGTATCTTATAGATGGGTTATTCCATTGCAAGTAGTGAAGTTCTGCATTAGAGCCCAGGACAGCTGTTCTGTTGATTTATGGGTCTATGGAAGGAGAGAGTGCAGGCCATAGTGCTCTTAATCTGGCACTCACTTTCACCTCAAAATCCCAAGATCTGGGAAAAAGAAAAGCAACACTTCTCATAAGACAGTCATTGTGGAAAAGTAGAAAGGACTAGATGGCACATCAGGGGACCTGAGATGGAGATGCACCTCCCAGGTAACAGCTAAACAATGGTGGGCAGATCCTCTGTTCTTCAGACTCCATTAGGAATCTACAAGACTCTTACATTGCTGGGTTCCTATAACTTCCTTGTATGTGTTACATGGCTATAACCCTCTGCACTTTATCACATCATATGAACATATCAGTTACCTTTACCAACAAATTCAATGTATGATGCAACTGTGCATGAACCTTTAGAGCATAGGATAATATTTCTTTTTATTTCCTGGATCCAGCAAGGGAGAGACTCAGTCAGAAAGATTTCGATTTGCATACTGTAGAATTGTGCTTTGGTGATAGATGACAATAGAGACAGTGCTTCTTTTTTAAAAAGTTTATTATTTTTATTTTATTTGCCAGCATGTATATAAGTGTACCTGTGTCATGCAATGTCAGAGGTGGTCAGAAGAAGACATCAGATTCTCTTGGAACTCGAGTTATGGAGGGTTGTTAGCCACCATGTGCATGCTGGGAATCGAACCAGGGTCCTATGCAAAAGTAACCAATGCTCTTAACTTATTAGCCATCTCTCCAGCCCAACACCATGCTTCTTAAACACCAAAGTTAGCCATATCATTCTCTATAAATACTAGTCTAGAGCCTATGGAATGTGTTGGCTGATGTTGTATTAACTGTAGAATCAGTTTCTCCACTCAGTTTCTGCTTAGTACCTGGTCATCAAGGAAGGGAACTTGATTTAAGTAACTCATGCCTTAAACTTTAATTCTTTTTATGTCTCTCTTGTAAGTATTTGGAAAACAAGAAACTGTTGATATATACTCTTGCTTTTTTAAAAAAGGCAAAACCTTCAATTTATCTAATAAAAGAGTGAAATGATATCTAATCTTCCAGTGTCAAAAATTACTTCTTAATACACAGAAATATATTGAGAAAATCAAGGTCAGGACTTTTGATGTATTGTGATGATATTTAGGATGACTCAACTTTACTTAGTCTAGTCTTTGTTTGTTTGCTGTGTGTTTATGTGTTCAGGCATGTCTGGACAATGATGCATGTGTCGAGGTCAGAGGACAACTCTTGGGTGTGAGTTCTCTCTTGCCACCTTCAGGCATCTCAGGATCCAACACAGGTTATCAGGCCTGCCTGCAAAAAAGCATCTCTGCCCACTGAGCCATCATGCAGGTCCTCTTTAGTCTGTCTTAGTGAGGGATCACCAGTCTTTTTAGGGTCTGTGCTCTTTAGAATGTCGGCAGAAGTTGGTCTTTCAGTGAGGTACGGTGGCCCTGAGGAGGCAGATGTAGTGTGAGGACTGCATGGCCAAGCTGGCTTGCCAGCAGAGCCCGGCCCAGGTGACTCAGCAAGGCAGGTTCAAGGATGATCAGTGTGGACACGAAGACAGTGGTGACAAAGTGTGGACGTACACTCCACAGATGTTCTTCAGACAGTCCCAGAAGAGAAGCAGATCCCAGCTCTGCACTCTTGATCGGGCAACAGGGGACCCCTTTACAGATGACCATCCCTGGAATCACCATGAGGGCCTGGTGTCCACACATGATTCAGGCAGCCTCCACGTGAGACTTTCCAGTGTCGTCCTTCAGCTACCAAGTCAGCTGTCTTCTGTGTCCTCCTCTGCATCTGAAGTGATTTGTTCTGCCAACTTCTGCTGTCTCAGAACAGGCTTCACTGCAGACACGTCTTGGAAATTCATTGCATTTCACTTATAATGTGGGGCTGTTGACCCTTTTATATGATACATTTTGGAAATCAAAATGGAAGATTTCTGTAGTTGTGGACCAGTTATACAAGAAGTTTCTTGGAGCCATCCTTGAAAATGAGATCCATGGCTAAGTCTTTTATGTCAACCCAGAGCTTTCAGAACAAGTTTGCTGTACAGCCTCCTTAGCATGGTCAAACACTGAGGGCTGAGTTGGTGGTGTCCTGGGCTATCCCTGCCTGGGATATCCTTTAGTGAGGTCATACCCGTTCCTGAAGCTCGAGAGTGAACAGAGAGACACTCTCACATGAACAAGGCCTGAGATGTAAAGCTGCTTTGTGATGAATGTGATGCTGACCAGGGTGTTGTCTTCCAAAACAGACTCATGCCAAGGAAGAATACAGAGCGATAACTCCAGTCCTTTTGCAGTCAACTGAAATTGATTCTATATTGATCTGCATGCTCCCAAATCCAGATACGTTGTTGTCTCACATGGTCATAAAGTGCCTTGTGTCCCTTCTCTATTTCCAGCCAGAGAGAAAAGATAACATTAATTCCTGGAGTCCTTTTGGCCAGAAACATCTCTCTGAATACTCTGAGAGTGATGCAGTAATGCATTATCTCTGGAGTTTTACAGTTGTAGTAAAAGAAATCCTTAAAGATACATGTTCACAGAAAACAGACATTCTAAGCAGTTCTTGACTCCTTTTGACACTGCTTTTGAAGTATTCCATGATTTCTTACTTTCTCAGCATTTGAAAACTACCACGATCCCTAGAAATAATAAACCGCTTAATATGTTTTCTGGATCTGCTCGAGCTTCTCATAGCCTCCAGAGCCTACCTGAATTTATCTGGAGAATATACCTGTAGGAGCCAGAGGCTGTTATTTTTAAACCCATGTATTCTGGATGTTCTTACCTGGCCCATTCAGGCTTTTGTCAAATGGAAGTTGATCATACTTATCAAAAAGTGCCTTCTCTGTAAAGTGGGGGAAGACCTCTGCTGTGGGTCTGTGCCTGCCTTGACGTCAGCAGACTGTCTCCTGGAAGCCGACATGCTGGCTCTGGCTGATGCAGTTCTGCACGCTGTGCAGACGGGCTTGTTGAAGACTTTGTTCACCGAAGGCGTTCTGACTTTGGAAGTGAAATTCAGGCTAGATGTGAATATAGTTCTGGTCCTGATTACGTGATCCTTAGAGCATTTAATTACAATGAAATGCTTAGAAATCAAGTTGTAGAATTGCACCTCAGCAAATGAATGAAATTTGATGTGCAGAAGTTCATGTCTGAGTTACTGACCATCTTAAAGCCTCACCTTCAACCCTTGCTGCACTTTCATAACCCATGTGAATGGCTGTCCAGGGTCTTCATGGAATAGGGTCATGGCATGTTGACGGCAGCCAAAGCATCCCTGAGCATCTACCTTAAGTTGGCCAGAGAATGGGAAGCTACTGGAAGTTTCTCAAGAGGAAGAAGCATGGATCAGTCACACAAAGAACTAACTGACTATAATCCTCACTATATTTTCTCTAAAAAAATAACATTTGATTCTATGGTTCTTCTTGACTTTTTGATTTCATCAGAAACCTGTTTTCTTGAATATTTTGGAAAATATTTAAAATTACTGCAGAGAGACTGGATTCACTCTCTGCAAGATTTTTGATGCAACTCTCAGGGTGATATAAATATCTGTGGTTGTATCCCCTCATTTAGCCCAAGACAGATGCACTGACCAGACAGCACTTTGTGCTGACTCCTTCTGGTGGCCACAAAAATGCTCTTATGAGGATTCTCTGGGATTCAGAAGACCCCTCTGAAACCCCCAACCTGTGTGAACTCATAGCTCGCCTTCCCTCTGGATTTCAAAGAGTCTGGTGGAGTACGACAGCTTAGAAGATTCTGATGCGGAAGCCACAGACCAGTGTTCAGCAAACATGGAACAGACATCTTTATATCAAGAAACCACCAGGAAAATTCAAGGCCCACCCAGGATAAGTTGGGATCGAAAAGAACAGCTAAGAGCCTCAGTCAAGGCCTCTAGTTCCTGAAGAATCTAATCTTCCGGAAGCTGAAGTAGATCTAGATAATCCTGTGTTTGAAGTGGGAACACTTCATAGGACAGTGAAATGCCTTGGAGACCTACACGCACGATGCCATTTACCATTTTCAGAAGAAGAATCTCTTCCCATATAACCCAGCCGTACTTCTGAAACTGTTGAAAGGGGTAGAGGCTATAAGTGATCAAGTGTGAACCCTGTGCAACACAGTGGAATTGTGTTTACAGGAATTGTTTTTCTTTCATATATATATATATATATATATATATATATATTACATCTCAATGAAATACTTAAAAACCAAGAAAGTTTTCAAAAAATTGATGTCTGTGGAAAGAAGGCCTTGTAGTACAGACTTGTAATCCCAGCTACCCAGGAGGCTGAGACAAGGGGATTCAAGGCCTGCCTGGGCTACAGAGCGATATCAAAGCTATTCTGGGCAATTTTGTGAGAATTTATCTCAAAATAAAAAGCAAAAAAAGAGCTCTGGGGATATAGCCCTGGCATAGAGCACTTTGCCTGGCATGTGAAAGGCCCTGAGTTCAATCTGCACCTCCCAACATTTCTGTAAAGTAGCCGTATATGGAAATAGCTATACAGAAAATAAGGAAAAAATGAAAGATAGGGATCTCCAGATGATTCCTGGCCACTAACCCTACTTAACTGCTGCTTAATGGTGGTCCAGGGCAGGGTCTTCAGTCAGTTCCGTGGACTTTTTCTCTAACTGTATCCCAGCCCCTCAAGAATGAAGACCAAAATCTTACATGTTGCTGGTTTTCTTCTGTCGTTATTTGGTGATTTTCTTTTTGCCTCTAACAAATTTGCTCAAATATGCTCACTTTGAAAGCATACCTGCTACCCTTGAAATGTTCCCAGATTGAGCAAAATCAGGGGCCTGATTGTCAAGCAAAGCTTCAGTGAATGCCCTGGGAATCCCAATACATTCCTTCCTTGTTTTACAGTGACCTCTGTTTGACCACCCTCAGACCTGAAGTGCAACCTGCTCAGAAGTTGCTCAGCTCTGTTCATGAGGGTCAATCTATAAACTTTGACCCTTGCCATTTCTTTCTAAGTTTTTGCAGAGTTAGAAGGCTCCTATTTAGAATGACCCAAGGAAGCATGTTAATTTTCTATATGGACATGCTCTATAACTCAGCCCTTACTTAGGAAGAGGAAAAGAAGGTGGTGACATTTGCTTTTGGATTAAGTTGAAGCAGCAGGTAAGTCAGCATATGATCTCTGTATTGGGAAGTTTCCAGGGTATCACATGTGCCCTGGAAGGAAGAAAAGGGTCAGTGCTTTCCCTTTTGCTGGAAAACTTTCAACAGAATCTCTGTCTCTGTCTCTGTCTCTCTCTCTCCAATAAACACAGATCTGTGATCTTGTTTTGTTCCCATGCTTTCATGTTGTGAAGAATTGCTTCTTAAAGATTTTGTTAAAGGGGTTGGAGAGATGACTCAGTGGTTAAGAGCACTTTGCTCTTGCAAAGGACCCAGCTTTGATTCTCAGCATCTATATGGTGGCTAACTATACCAAACTCCAGTTCCAGGGGATCTGAGTGCTATTCTAGTTTCCCTGGGAAATGCATGTTTGTGGTACATTTACTTACATGCAAAACACTCATACACATACAATAAAATAAATAAAAATATTTTCAATAGACAAAACATTCTTTCTCAGAAAGATAAACACAAAGTCATCACATGAGCCAGAAATTTTTGCTCCTTGGTACACACCCCATCCCCGAAATTGAAAGCAGGCGTCAACTAGGTATTTGCCCACACATGTTCATACCAGCATTATTAATAGTTCTCCAAAGTTAGAAACAAACCAAAAAAAATGAATAGACAGATGATCAACACACACATGCACACACATACACACAAACACACACACACACACACACACACACACACACACACACACACACAAGGAAATCCCAAGGTGGAGTCTATTACTATACAGAAACCTTTTTTTTTTTTTTTTGCCTTTTTACATAATTCCCTCTTCCCTACATAGCTTTGCTTCACATAATCTCAGTCTTTCAAAGCAGGTGAGATAAAATTGTGCCTAAGCACATAACTAAAATCTCTCTTTACATTCTATAACATAAAATTACTTATCTGGAGTGAGATAAAAATTTTATCAGAAAATAAAGCCCATCATTCCATTATTGTCTTAAAGTTAATTTTTTACCAACATTATACTATGTAAGATATACTGTCATTGTTTTCCTCATAAGAAATGTGTGTCATTTAGATGTCCTTTTCTGATGCACTATTTTATAGTGAGGCACCAGCAGACCTCCAAACAAAATGCCCATTGGTATGGTTACCAGGCTGCCCATGACCCTCATTAATTTTGATGATTATAATTAAATGGAGTTGTGAATTATATTCAGGGGCAGCTCTCTGGGGTGCCTCTGATTCAGTTTCCACAGACACTCAAGAGAAGTGGCTGGGTAATGCCATTTAAATGTTCATCTTGGCAGGCATGGTGGTACACTACTATAAACCCAGCACCTGGGAGGCTGAGGCAGAGATGTGAGTTTGAGTCCAGCCTGCGATATAGAGCGTGACCTTATCTCCCAAACAATCAACAAACAAACAAATATCTTCTGAAAATAAGTCTGTCCTTAAAAAGATTAAAAAGTCAGAACTGATTGAAAAGAAAATTCAGTATGGAGAGAGTCTTTGATTAACACATTGAGAAGAGTCGATGGAGCCCCAGAGGAGACGCGGTGCTCCCTAGAGTATCCATCTCAGTTAATGAAGAAGGAAAGGTAGATGGGATATGTGGGTTCCTTACACTGAGCTAAACATATAATGTCAATAATGCTTACAAAAGCCTTGTAGAACACACAGCCTTCTTGCCCCTTGAGCAGAGGAGCAAACAGAAACTTGCACCCCCTAAGGTTTTGGTTTTAAGCAGAAGCCTCAGCTATGAGAGCAGAGGCTGAGTGTCTCTGAGATCCCTGATTCATCCTGATGGTGACAAGTCCCAGTCCTTGAAAGACTGTGTGCTGGGGAGTGGGGAGAGGGCTGCAGGTGTGGGGCAAATAGAGACACCCAGTCACTGAGCCTTTCAGAGGATGTTTGGACATCAGGGAGCATCTTCAGAACAAGTAGCCCTTGACACTGAAGTTGAGTGCAAGCAGAGGAGTGGATGATAGCCTAGCAGATGCACAGTGAGGAGTGGATGTTAGCCTCGCAGATGCATGGTGAGGAGTGGATATACCATGTCGGCTTCACAGATGCACCGTGAGGCATCCTCTCAGAATGCCGAAGCAGGAGTCGAAAGTGCATAGTGACAGTTTTAGTTAAGGAGCCCCTGAGAGCTGAGAGTAAGGGCTCTGCAGAGATACTGGGAATTCTGAGCAGAGGGGTCTGGGGTGAGAGTATGGTTGGGGCCTGCTTTAGCAGGTGGCAGTTGAGGGAGGTACCTGGTGCCAGCATTATCATGTTCTTGGGAAACATATTATAATGAATAAGATGTCATTCACTCTATGTTCTCAACTTCTTGAAAATGGGCACAACCTAATTCTGATACATATGCTCATATAGGAATAGACAGTTAGATAAGGGCTGTAGAATACACTGGAAAGTCCCCAGTGACCATCTGAGGGATAGTATACAATATGTACTGCCTTTCAAACCAGAGTGTGATGATAGACTACCCAGTGGATGGTGTTGGCAGGAATCTGTTATCCATCTGGGAAAAGTAAACATCACTCAGTCTCTTATGCATGTAAACAGAATTCTAGACAAATCATATGCTTAAGCAATTCAAACACCAGACAAACATCAGGTGGTAAATTAAACCTATGTCTGACCTTGAGAGTTGGAACAGGATTACACAAGAGATGAATGCAAAGGCCACACACAAAGGGTGCTAAGTATCCTTGGGCCAGGATACGCACTAGCCTCTATCAAAGACCCACAGGAATCTTTCCCCTAGTTTTAGATGTATAATAACACAACATTTTCTCCCGCTTTGCAGAGTTGGATAGCAGACAGCTTTCATCAAAGCCTCTTCTCTGTAGCCAAACTCCTTCTCACTGTCCTTCTGGGTTATGTCTGAGTGTGAAATGTTCCCCACAGGCTCATGTGTTTGAACATTTGGTCCCCAGCTGGTGACCCTGCTTTGGAAGGTTATGGAACCTTTCAGATATGGAATCTAACCAGCAGAGTCACAGAACGTTGCAACTGGCCAGGGTTCTGGCCTGGGCTCTCTGCATCTTGGTCTACAGAGATGCAAGGAGTCCCAGCTGCTCCCTCTTACTGCTATGAACTCTTTGGTGTTTTCCCTGCCATGGTGGACTGGACTCTAAAACAGTGAAGTTGTTCCCGCCCTGTGATAAGCAAGCAGTGGTACACAGGTGTTGATGTGGGCCAGGACCTTAAAGGGTTCTGAAGTTTCTGGCTACATTCGTCCTTGATGATCTTGTATTTCACTTTGGAGCACAGTATGTGTGTGGGGTGGAGCCCATGTATACCTGAAGACACACTTCAAATGCAAATCTGTAGTAACTCCACGGGAGGGAAATGAATGGAAGAGTAAGGTCAAGAGACCTTTAGTTTGGTTGGTTTGTCTGATGCCTCATTTTTGAAAAAGTCATTTTATTTTATGTGTAAGAGTCTATTGCCTGCATATAGGTAAGTGCACCTGTGTCATGCAGTACCCTCAGAGGAACTGGAGTTATGGGTAGTTCTTAGTCATCATGTAGGTGCTGGGAACTGAACCCAGGTTCTCTGTAAGAGCAACCAGTCCTCTCAACCATTGAGATTTATCTTCAATCCCTTTTGTTTGTTTTTTTGAGACAGGTCTCCCTGTGGCCCAGCTGCGCTGGAACTTGCTATGTAGATCTCACAGAGATCCGCCTGCCTTTGCCTCCCAAGTGCTGAGATTGAAGGTGGGTGCCACCACACCTGGCCTTATTTGTTTACTTTGAGGCAAGGTCTTGTGTAGCTCAGGCTAGTCTTGAAGTCAGACTCTCTTTCAATCAAAGATGACCTTGAATTTTTGATCCTCCTGCCTCCATCTCCCTAGTGCTTGGGATTACAGGTGTGCACTACTATAACCTGTCTGCGAGGTGCTGGGGATCTAACTCAGGGCTTTGTGCTGCCAGGCAAACACTTTGCCACTTGAATTTTATCTCTTCAGACCTCAAGAGGAGAGATCTTTTTCTGTATTTTCTGAATATTTATCATGAGAATATATTCACACATTTCTTGTGTAATTAAAGATAAATGAAATTAAATATACTATAGCTTAGCTTGTGCTGGTTGGCTTTCTGTAACTTAGTTTCCATCTCCCAATGAAATAAATCTGAAACCTTCCATTTGAGTTAATGATTCAACTTAATGTGTTGCTCTGCTGGAAGAAAACCAAGTTATGAGGTCCACTGCAAAGCTCTGTGCCTTTGATGGCTCTGAGGGTCACAGCATGTGTCTCCTGACATTTGCTCTTCCAAGGTGTGTACTCAGTGTGCAATGTGCTTTTGCCCTGATGCTTTAACTTCTTGGCCTCAGGTCAACATAAAAGGATGAGTGACTAGACCATCTACTTCCTCTCTTGCAAACATGAGAGTGTACAGAGATACCTGGTTTACTTCTAGCTGGAATCAAAGTCTAGCAGTTCAGATATTTATGAATGAGTTCAAGTGGGTTCTGTTTGGTTTCCTTAATAAGCTGAATAACCACTTTTCTGTTTTGAAGACATTATCCTGGTGATCTGTTGGCAAAAGATCAGAAACAAAATGAAAAGTGTCATTAGTACTAAGGCCTAAGGGAAGCATTTGAGGATATGGCATGGCTACAGAGAAACACAAAGCCTGATTTTTTCAGGTGCCTTACCTCAGTTTCCCATCCTATGTTTATATTTCCTTAACAATGCTGGTTAGTGTTTGACAAACCTTTTGGAGTGCTTCCCTATCAATTTGGAAATTCTTTTGCACCTACTGAGAGGCCACAATGATGGGTCAGGATTAGATGGCTAGGATTAGAAAGAACCATTGTCTCTATGCTTCAGGGATGGAGATATTCCTCCGAAAATTATGCGCTAGGAAATTTTGAAAGGAAGAAACAGAAGCTGTGGAAGAAGCTAGCCAAGGCATTGGGGTGGGAGAATAGCATGTGCAAAGGTACCAAGGCACGGGATTCTGTGTATCACATCATCACTTTTTAGAGACATCATTAATTAACCCAAAGCAAGGCATGAGTGCAGTGAAGGTTAGTTACATCCATGGGAGCATCTGGCATGTTTGATGGAGGAGCTCAGCCATAACCTCAAGTCAAGAAGGATGAATGTGTTCCAAGCAAGGAAGACACAGGAACATACCTACCTTCATGGAGAAGAGGCCAAAGAGGAGGTACTGTGGTGTGGATTCAGTCCCAGCCAACCTCAATGAGAACTGCTATGAGAGACTAGCCAGGAAAAGGGAGAGATGTCTGAGAAAAATGAAAGAAAGCGCCTCTGCTGGGGTCCTGTTGGATGCTGGAGGAGTATGAGGTAGTGTCTAAGTGGCTGGCTTTGTGAGAGGCAACAAGTGAAGGCCATGAAAACTGGAAAGATCACCAGGTTAGGGACACTGGGTCCTAAATAGTCCTTTAATATTATATAGTTTCCCAATTTCCTAAACCAGGTTACATTGCAGTAGACAATAAGGTTTATGCTAGGCTGGTGCCGAACATGGGACCTGTGCTGAATTTTGTATTCCTTGGGCCAAGCTCCTTTTACTGAATGGTGACAGTCATATGACTGAATGACTATGAATAGGAGATTCACAAGGAAAAAACAAGTTTTAAAGAGTGATCATTTCTCTCAGCCTCATTGGTTATCCAGGAGATGCAATCAATGCAATAACTTTCCAGATTAAATGTGTCAGCCATTGATGATGATGATGTGGGTGAAGGACTTATCCATGAAGCCTTGGTAGCTGCACACATAGTAGAAGCCATGTTGAAAACCAAAACATTTCAAAATACATATGCTGTTTGATCAATATCATATTACTAGTATCTAGAAATCAATGTTGCCATATTTTTAGTTATTTAATTTACTTATTTTGAATGTTTTGCCTGCATGTATGTAAGTGCACCACATGTGTTCAATGCATGTGGAGGCCAGAAGTTCCTGAAACTGGAGTTAGAGATAACTGGGAACTGAACCCAGGTTCTCTGCAAGAATAGCTAGTGTTCTTAACCACTGAGCCATCTCTTAGCCCCAACTTTGCCATATTGGGAAAGATTAAAGAGCAGATGAACATAACATGTATGTGAGCCTAAGTAATTGACATTTACTCTCATATATTCTCCAAATATGTGCAAGATATTCATCATATCATTTATGCACAAAAAAGTGAAATAATTTAAATATCAATTAGCAGAGAGTACCCAAATCATCTTTCCTGCACATGGGAAGTTCAAAGCTCACAATGTCAAACAATCTTTGTCCTGCCTCTCATTCAGCTACATTTTCTTCACATGTTTTCAGTAATCCATCTTCTGAAGAAGTACTCACCTTTTGCTTATCCTGTCCCACTTTATATTTAGAATTCTTCATTGGGACCAACTGGGAACAGGCCTTCCATGTTCTCAGGGAGCTTGAGATGTTTGCCTTCTGTGCTATTGTACGTGGGAGGCTGAGGCAGGAGGACTGTGAATTGAAAGACTACCTGGTCTACATAGAGAGCACCTTCCACCAGGTTTATATAGTGAGTCTCTGCTTCAAAAAAGGAAAGAGAGGGAGAGAGAGAGAGAGAGAGAGAGAGAGAGAGAGACTTTTCAAGCCCCTTTTAAAGTTTCAGATGTATATTTCTTACATGCATTGAATGTTACATTATTTATCATGTAAAGGTTGTTCTTATTCTATAATACCAGTTAAAAAGTTTTCACTGGAAACGTTTTTACACAATTGATGAAATGAAGTTGAATTTCAACTTGTTTCTTTTTCCAGTTTTGCATGTTTATGTATTGTGCATGTGTCTGTATTCATGTTTACGTGTATGTGGGCAGACACATGGAATGCCTTTGCATATCAAGACCCCAGACTGATGCTAGGAATCATTCTCAACTGCTTTTCTACTGTGTTCATTGAGGAAGGGGCTCACAATCAAACCCAGAGCTCAATGAAAAGATCAGTTTCCCTAGTCAGTTTGCTCTGGGGATCTACTGTCTTTTGTCTTCTGAGGCTGGAATTATAGGCACCTAGCATTTTCCTGTGTTCTGGGGATCTGACCCATAAGCCTCATGCTTATGTGGTGAGCACTTAACCACTGAGCCATTGTCCCACCCTTTAACTTGTTTCTGGTCCTTATTAACAGTGCAACTTTGGTAGGTTGCCAAAACTTGCTGAGCCTTGGTTTCTTCTATTGTGAAATGGGACGATGATGTCAACTTTGCCCTGTTTGGGGAAGCATTACATGACAGACAAATATGGCCCATAAAAGAAGCTGAGGGTGCAAGAATTGACAAATTAGAGTATGTAAAATTAAAAAGCATCTGCATAGCAAAGGAAACAATCAGCAGAAGGAAGAGACAGTCTAAAGAATGGAAAAATATCTTTGCTAACTACACATCAAAAGGTAGATTAATATTTAGGATATACAAAAAATTAAACAATAGAACCCAAATAATCCAAGACTAGGCTGATGAACTCAACAGATAGCTCTCAAAAGAACAAATACGAATGGCCAATAAATATTTGAAAAGGTGCTTAATATCCTTAGCTATCAGAGAAATGCAAATTACAACTGCTTTGGGATTCCATTTCTTCCCAGTCGGAATGGATGCCACCCCACCGCGAAGACAGAGACAAAAGCTGGTGTGAGAATCTGGGGCAAGACAAACCCTTACCAACTGTTTGTGAGAATGTAAACTTGTACAACCACTATAGAAATCTGTATGGAGATTCTAAAAAAAAAGCAAGCAAACTAACAAAAATGGAAGAACAAATAACCAGCTATACTGCTTTTGAGTATTTACCCAAAGGACTCCTATTCAAAGTACCACAGAGATACTTGCACATGTGTGTTTGTAGCTGTGCTGGTCACTATAGCCAGGGAATGGAACAAGCCTATATGTCCATCAAGAGATTAATGGATAAGGAAAATGTGGTATGGTATATAAACATATGATGGAATTTTATGCATTCATAAGCTATGAAATCAATATATTTTCAGGAAAAGGAATGGAACTGGAAATCATTATGCTAAGTGAAATAAGCCAGACTCAAGATGACAATGCTGTATGGTTTCTCTCATAGAGGAACTTAGATTTAAAATGATATGTTGTATGTATTTTATATGTATGTGTGTAGGACAAGAAGCTAGAGAGGTGATCATAAGAGAAGAGATTCTAAGAAAGGAGGAAGATTTCCTAAGAGATGTGGGAAAGCGTATACTGGAAACCAGTTGGTGAGGATGGGTGGGTGGATGCAGAGAACAAAGCACAAGAATATTGGTGTACAAAGATGCTGTGATGAAACCCATTACTTTGTATATGAATATAATATATGTTTTAAAAAGCTGAGAATGACTTGGAGTATAGCTCCATGTTATAACTTTTGCCTTTCTTGTGTGAGGCCCTGGCTTCCATCTCCAGAATCATTACTATCATCATTATCTAAAAATAAAAATATAATAAATTGAGGAAATTGTTTCTACTTGAAGCATTACTATCAAGTAGAATTTGTATACAAGACAAGTATAGAAGAAATCTCATATTTAACCACTGGATCTTTGCTTTGGGCTTACTAGTTGATACCAGTTCTTTGGGAGCACAGAGTAGGAAATCATACCTGGGAGTTTCAGAGACCAATTCCTAGATGAAGAAACCTATGAGAAAATAAAATCTGTAGGATGAATAGATTAAGAATATACTCCTATATTTTCCTTTGTCAAGTCCAGTGAAGGGTCTAAAACAGTACTAAAAATCATGAAGATGTTGCAACATTAACAAAAAAGAGGGAGGCCTTATTCTAGAATCACAAAGTCCAAAGCTTGATGGTCAAGGAAACCGTTCGAGACCAGAGAGATCAGTAATCTCTCAAGGACTGTCTCACTTTGGGCCCTCTCCTGCCCTTACCAGTCTGGGTACTGAGCTACCCCAAATTCCCATGGTGAATTGCATCTCCAAAGTAAAGCATCTATTTATATTTTCTTTATGTGTGAAAGAGTGGGACCATGCCCCTGGAAGGGTGGTTGAATGGGATGTGAGCTAGGGAGCACTGGCTTTCTAGCCAGAGAGACAATATGCAGGAACACAGGAACTGGGAGACTTCCCAGCAGAGGTGGGACCAACTTTTACTCTCACCCCAGCCAGATGGCATCAGTCTTGATCTGACAAATGTTAATAGGTGTTTGGAGGGAGATGGAGAAATAGGAAATTAGAAAATTTCTTTTAGAAAATGAAATGAAAGAAATGGGAAGAAGCAGCACCAACTGAGAATTCCCAGAAGTTCGAACACTTGCACAGGGTAGAGTGGAGGAATAGGAGGTATTCACTCATCCGAAAATTATGGCTCAATGGGAAAACAGCAGCACAGACTCTGTGAGAGCAAACATAATGCTTGATTGGAGCTGAATAAACATAGGCCAGATGGCAAAGGGCAATGTGATAACTAAATCAGCGCAGGGCAGATACAAAGATATCTTGGGGGCTTGGGAGACAAAGAACATTGTGTGAAACACAAGAGGAAGGCAAGCTGGACGAAAATATGAGAAAGAAGGAAATTCGTAGCGCTTGCTTTATAATTCACATTAAGAATGAAAAAGCAGGTGAGCTCAAGGTGAAATGGTAGATGACAGTTAAATTAGAGTTGCATATGATACCTGTAACCCAGCAGTCAGGAGGCTGAAGCAGGAGGACTGCAAATTCAAGGCCAGCTTGAACTATATAATGAGTTTGAAGCTGCCTAGTGAGATATTGTTTCATAAAACTGAGAGGATGAAGAAGAGGAGGAGGAGGAGAAAGAGAAGGAGGAGGAGAGACAAGAGAGTGATGACAAGGAAGAGGAAGAGGAGGAGACTGTTAAATGGAAAAAGAGAATTTACTGATATCAGTATATAATATAAAGCCAAGTCATTACTAAACTCAAACATAAATTTTAATAATGGGAAGAAATACTTGTATATAATATTTTCAAGATATGTAAAAATACTCAAAACTTAATGTGAAATAATCCAGTTTTATAATGTGCAAGATTGTCCAAATAAAATGAAATTTAGTTTTACATAAAAGCATACAGTCAAAGGCTTATTGAGGCATTATTTATATTCACCCCAAACTGGAAACAACTCAAATATCCCTCCAGTGGGGAATGAAGAAGCACATAGTACATCCCTCAAATGCAATCGTTTTCAGTATTAAAAAGGAACAAGATACAAATTATCAGAGCTACTGAGTTTAGTAAGTTATTTTTATGAATATGTGCAGAAAAGCAAAAGTACTTCCTACAAAGAGACAATGTCAGCTGACCATAGTTTCTCTACAGTGATAGTACATACCACACAAATATGGGGTCCAAAGGAAGAAAGAGTTATCCCCAAATGGTATACATAGTCAAGCTGGCCATTAAAATCAAAAGGCAGTCATAAGATATTGACAAACTTAGAGGCCTCAGAGATGATCTATAAACCAGCTTTGAAATTAAGGAAATAGAGTTTTGCAAACAGCTGGTCAGTTACTCATATGCACTCACAGCAATGGTGACAGCATGCACAAGTCCAATGCAAGCTCAAACCAGAAATAATTCCAGCATAGATGTAGGGAAGAGGACGTCAACCCTACCTAAAGAACTATTGACTTCTGGGAGGTGAGAGAGAAAAAAAAGTAACTTTCCATTCAGGTGTGGTGGCACTTGCTTTTAATCCCAGCACTCTGGAGGTAAAGCTGGCTACAGGCAAATGTCTGTGAAAATGAGGCCAGCCTAGTCTACATAGTGAGTTCATGGTCTACACAGCAAGACACTAAAACACATAAACAAACAAACAGAAAACAAAACAAAAAACTCAAAACTAAATCAAACAAGGGATAGCTCTTTATTCAACTAAGTGTGATTTAAAAAAAAAAAAAGGAAAATTGGGGAAATATACAGGTGAATTTGTACCAATCACCAAGCACTTTGATATGGAATGTTATCAGTAATTAGAAAAATTACAGCTCCTGATTGCACTGCAAACATTTTACCACTGAAAAATTGTTTAAGAATATTCTAAAGTTAACAAACAGTTGGCAAATGATGGGGAAATCCTTGAAAGAAGTACTAACAACCCCATCTAATCCCAAAGCTCAGAGGTTTTTCTTTCTAAAAAATGGCTCTTGCTTTAGCATCTCTTAAATTCCATTTTTATTTTGCTTCAGAATTATTTTTTGGAAATAACGCTTCTTATAAAAAATTACTTCAAAGTGAAATGTCTCTTTAGTTAGTCCTTCATTTTCAAATTCAACTTGAATTCAAATAAAATTAAACACCAAAATAATTTTAGTACAAATAGAATGTAGCATGGTTCAGTTTTTATTATAGAATTTCTGATCAACTGTTTATCCTTTCGGCTCTTTAGGTATATGGAGTGGTGACAAGTCTATCAGAACAGGCATGGTATTTAACACTGGCTGTATGTCAGGCACATTCCAAGTGATGTGACTAGGTTGTGCAATTTCCTAATGAACACCCAGTTTACAGATGAAGGATCTGAATCACAGCTGTATCCAGTCTGTCCACAAAGTGAACTAGTAGGCTCTGAAAGCTCCTGCTTGACTTTTGTTTTTGTGCCCACACAGAGAGACTTTCATGGAATTAATGAGCAAATCCAGGAAAAGAAATTTCCCCCATTTTTATCTTTAAATCTCTTCCTGGTATTGTAGGAACTCTTTTAATGATGTATATTAGTTTATAAATAAAAGAATAACTTTAAAAATGTTTAATAATGAGTTTGGAAGAAAGCTTAAATTATTCCAGGATGTAAAATGATAAATGAAGGTCAAGATGATTTTCTTCCTTTCAGTTGACCTATTTTATGCTTTTCTGTATGAGTTTATTTTTTAAAGTATTTTATTTATTATTTTAAATTTCATGTGTATGAGTGTATTGCCTGCATGTATATAAGTGCACCCATGTTGTGCAGTGCCTGCAGAGGTCAGAAGAGGGCATCGCAGTCCCCTGGAACTGGTGTTACAGGTGGTTATGAGTTGCCAGACATGGGTCCTTTGGAAGAGCAGTACCATTCCTAACTGCTCACTCCTATTGTCTGCTTTTATTACTAAAGTATATTGAAGAGAAATCAGTGGAACAGTTCAAAGTGAGAACAACTGCCTTTTAGGTAGGCAAACCAAACATTCTCTGTGGGTTTATCTTTGAATCTGTATACTGATAGTGCACGACTCCTTGTTAAGTTCTTTACATGTTCTTTGGAAATTTACTCAATCCTGCTTCTTCTCAAGGAGTGTGGAGACCCACTAACAAAAACAGGGAAGGAAGGAAGGAAGGGAGGCAAGGAGTGAGGGAGGGAGGGAGGGACATATCAGCCTTGTTTTAAATAATTATATTTGTATCTGATCATGTTTTATCTTCGTAAACATTATCAAAGACATTCAATTCAAATCACTAACCCTTTCTGTTTGTCTTTCCTTAATCGTGTTAAGAAAAGTTGTAAAGAACTTGCCTTATTTCCACAAATAACTTATTTATATGAATAAATATTTTATCATCACATAAAAATGGCTGAGTTATTCTCACTAAATTTGGAGAATATTTTGGGCCTGGATTTCCTGAAAAGATAGGCCACCTAGTGAGCCAGAAACTGCATTAGGGACATGGGAGTCAGTTCAGAGCAGTTGGAACTGAAGACAACAGTTTATTCATTCTGGAGGCTCCATTTTAAGTGAATCTGTTTTAAATTATTGTAGCCTTTGGGATATAAACAAATTTTTTAAAGGTATTCCTTCTTCGGGAAGACTGACAGGAAGTCCCAGAGGAGACTAAGAAGGCTGAGTTGGGCCAGGTTTGCTAGGGACTGGGGAAGAATCCCCAGTACCTACCCTGATGGGACGCACAGGATAACTACTGACTAGTAGCCAAGGTGGTTTGCCTTGGTGATCATCTGATTGATGAGCTCTTGATGAGTTGGATCAATGTGCACTGTTGAATTCACTGCTTCAACAATGGGTACATGGTGGAGTGGGAGAGAGAGAGCTGGAATCAGCAGTTGTGACATAATGTACGGGGTCAACATGGAGCTACCTCTGATGCAATGGAGGCTCCCATTCTCAAGGTCGAAGAGTAATGGGGATTTAATTATCTAAGTGATACCAGAAAGATAACACAGCCTCCAAACAATGAAGTACTTTCCCCACAGTGACATTTGTGATCGGTACAGGCAACACACAAGCCAAGTCTGGTGCAGATGCAACTACACAGATGTGCCTCTGCTTCACCACTGACTACATATGTGATCTGAGACAGGTCTTTAAATTTCTTTCTTTTTCGATGCTTCCTGTTGTTTTAAAACAGGGTCTCACTATGTGGTCTGTTTGTCCTGGGACTTGCTGTAAAGATCAGAATGGCCTCAATTTTCATGCCTCTGCTTTCCAAGTACTAAAAATCAGAGGTGTGTACTACCACACATAGCTTAACTTTCTTAACTTTTCTTTCTATAGTCTACCTCCTTGTTTATAAAATGAGGAAACAATAGTACCCTCTTACAGAACTGTGAAGAGAGACAAATGAGTTAACAAATTCAAATTCCAAGATTTAGGAGTTTGCTAGGCTTATGCATAAACCTCCAAAATCTTATTTGCCATCTCATGACTGACATCTCATAGACCCTCCAGTTCTCAGTAGCTTTCATCCTCTACCCAGCAATGAGAAAATAGGAGATGGGGAAATAAAGCAAGTTTGATTCTTCAAATTATATACTGAATTTTAAAATTGTGCAAGGCTCTAAACCAAAGATGTCATGAATGGAAAGCACCTGTCAGTTCCTTACCAGCATTTGATACTGACACCTCACTGATGAACAGCAAGGCTCAGTGGACAGGTGTAACTGTCCGGAAATAGCACCTCTGCCAAGATGCCATGAGGCTTCCTGAAAGGTTTGAAGTGACATCATGCATGGTGACTAATCTGGTTCCTCCCTGCTCTGTCACGGCCTCTGTCCCTAGTCATGCTGATCTCTCCACCTCTCCATAAGTTCTCACGGTTACCTATAATCAAGGCCTCTTCTGTTGAATATCACTGAGAGTCAAATAACAGAGAAGTACATTCATTTGGACTGGGAGGTTTAACCCATGACTCTACAGCACTGAGTGGCTCAGCTACACAGATAAGTCCAGCTGCTTCTTGGATTAGATTGGCAATGGAGATGGCTCTTATTCCTGTTTTCCACGGATGAAAGAAAAGAACTGTCCAGTCTTCTTTGTGTTGGTGTCCAGCTTTGTTGGCAAGTAGACCAAACCCTGGAGATCATTTTGTGTTCTAGTGACTGGATTGGCACGCCTATAAACACTTCTCCTTTTTCACTTTCCATTGGAATCAATTTGGAAAATACAAACAAATCAATAATAGAAAATCTTTTGATTAAGTAGTAAGACTAAAGACTGAAAGATGAAGTCATTGTTGCTGGGAGCAGCAAGAAAAGCCCTAGGGATTCCATCGGAGTTCCAGGAGCACAGAGAATAGAGTTGAAGGGCCAAGAGTGAGGGAACTACACTGGGCCAGAGAGATCATCGCGTATCCCTCTGAGTATCAGGGCAAATACTCAGGAGGTTAGACATGTGGATAGAGAAAGGAAGGCAAATACTGTAATCTTCCAGGATGCTTTAGGCTACAGAAACATCCTACCAGGGAGTTTCTTGAGTGTTTCCTATTTATGGAGATTTTTGTTATGCTGGTGAATCCTGATTAATGCTCTCTCTAGGCAGGCCCTTGCACTGAGTTCAAGACGAATATTCTTCCCTGTCATCCTGAATGCTGATAATGTTAATCAATGTGCAATGGGCTTCATGAAATGAATATTATCTCCTTCATGCCCGTTGAACCGACTTTTGTAGGTGAGCAGTGGAGAGTCTGGATTCTGTACAATTAGAGGTTACTGAATGCTATATGTCTTGCTAGCCGTGGAGTTTCTTCCCCAAGACAATGGGAACCATTACTCATTGGGTCCTCATTCTAGAGATATCTGTACCCACACATTGACTCTTGTAGTCTGAAGCTCCATTGTCTCTAAGTGAACTTGAGCTGTACTGCTTGTGTCATCTGGAATGTTCCTATAGGTCTCCACTTAGTCCTCTTAGCTGCCTCTATTCACAGTGACCTAGCTTGCATACATGAGCACAGCCTCTATTCACAGTAACGGAGCTTGCATACATGAGCACAGCCCTTATTTATAGTAACCTAGCTTGCATACATGAGCACAGCCCTTATTCACAGTAACCTAGCTTGCATACACGAGCACAGCTCTCTCTGCCCCCGTCTGCCTCTGACTACCCCTCTAGCCCTGTGTCTTTACTTCAGACTCTGGCTCCCAGAAGACCAAGCTCTATGCAGTTTTCCACAGACTCTGGGCTTTCACCAGGCTCTGTCTGCAATTCTTCTCTTAACTGTCATTCCCAGATCAGGTATTACTCATATTTCAGGTATGAATGCAGGTGTGACATTCTCCAGGAAGCTTTTGTTTTTCGAGCACCCTGGATATTGCTCTCCATTAGCACCAGTTTTAGAGTTTGTGTCACCCGTCTTCCTGATGGAACTGGGAGATCCTCAGGGCAGAGACCCTGTGTCGCTTGATTCTGTACACCTCACCCAGCACTGGCACCAAGGAGATAATGACAGGAGATTTGCTCAGCTGTTCTGGTTTCTGACTCCCACAGTAAACGTAAAACATTCCGATGAGAACCTTGTCATCAGCTCTGACAGGTTAAGCATGCATAGGCCTTGACCTTCTCCTGAGGTCAAATAGGAAAAATCATGAGCTGAGGCTAGAGAGAGCCAGCACATACTGCCAGTACAGGGAGCACAGCTGAGAGATGCTGACCTTCATCTTTGTATCCTCTGCTCCTCTGGTACTAAGAGAAGGCTGTATCACTCCAGTCACGTGTTCTGAATCTTCAGTGCCTTCTGCCTTCTGGCTTTCTGAGCACTGGGTATGGGTTGGCTGCTGTCTTCTAGCTCAGGACACAGTGCCTGGCAGAGGCTCTCCTGGCTGTGGTAAGTGGTCTGCCCCTGAGGTCTCTAGTAAGAGTGTCTCCAACAGTGGGTATCAGGGAAAGAAGTGTAATTAAGACCCTTTCTCTTCCTCTTCTCTTCTCAGCCTCCACTGCTTCCTTCTACATTATGCTTCCTGGCTTGCAGGAAGGAAGGCAACTGTGGAACACACAGGAAGTTGCCCAGAGAAACTGGTTTTGGAGATCTCATGAGGAGAGCACAGTGGCTAGTTTCTGAGTGTGAGCAACACCCTTTCCTCCTCCGGGAGACAGTGGATTGAGGTAAAGAAACCGTGGCTGTGCCCTGCCCACTCGCCCTCCCACCTAAAGGGACAAGTGAGGACATGAATGTATCACAAATACTACACACATACACACACACACACACACACACACACATACACACACACATACACACTTTCATTTATGTACACTGTGCATACTATGCTGTTTAGTTTTTGTCAACTTGACACAAACTAGAGATACATACCTGAGAAGAGGGAATCTCAGCTGAGGAATTTTCTCCATTAGATGGCCCCATGGTTATGTCTCTGAGGCATTTTCTTAGTTGTTAATTGATGTAGAAGGCCCAGGCCACTATGGGTAGGACTATCCCTGGGAAGGTGGGACGAGGTTGTATAAGAAGGACAACTGAACAAGGTAGGGGAAGCAAGCCAGGAAGCAGCTGTCATCCATGGCTCCTGCTGCTGTTCCTGTGTTGAAGTCCTGCCCTGACTTCCCTCAAGGATGGACTGTGACTGGGAAATGTAAGTCAAATAAGCTACTTCCTCTCCAAGATGATTTTGGTCAATGTTTTATTACAGAAGAGCAGAAAAGTGACTGGCACACATTCCACATACACAAAAACCACCTACCATCATCACCATACATACCACACCTTACATAAATCTATTATACATCCTAATATACCATATGACACATACATATAACACACTCTCTCTCTATATATATATATCATCTCTATATATATATATCATACAAGTACTACATATAAACAGCATGAACCCAACATATACCGCATACGTCACACAAACTATATGCTATATGTACTATTCCACACACTATACCACACACTACACACTATATACTACATACACACCACATATCACATCCCTACCAATAAACATCCACATATACACCACATACTCATTCTTCATACTACAGACAGAACAAACACAGAACATATGGTGTGAACACCATAACACACACATATACACACACACATCACATCACATCACATCATGTACACATGTGGTTTTAATTGTTGGGCAACCTCACTCAAGCCTAGCTAAGGCTATATACTGGGAGCAAAGGGTAGGGGTTGAAGTTCCTCTCTTATGATTGTCCCCTTAGATAAATAAAAAAGTTATTTTCATTTTCACTGGCTTGGTTGAAGGAATGAGGTGGAATCTTTTATGGGTTGGGGAGGACCTGGTATGAGATTAATTCACAAAGTGACTCAATATAGGGATCTATGTACCTTATAAAAATCTCAAAATGTCTTTGGTCTATGCATGAATATAGAAGCCTAAAGAAGAGGATGAAAGGAGGAAAGAACGCTGAACACTTTTGGAGAAGGATATCCTCTTTCTGGAATCACCATATGGTAAACGACCAGGAAGAGTGTAGCTGACATCCTTATGTGCAATAGGAGGATGATGAGAGTAAATAGATACTTGGCTCATTTGGCTCATTTGTTGCGAGACTTCCTTCCTTCATAGGGGTACTCCAGAGAAAAGTCAGAGCAAAGTCGCTTGATCCCCTGGGTTCAGGTGAAGGACTAGACCAAGTGATTATTTTAAAACAACAGCCTAGACATGAGGCTTTAGAATTGGGTCTACTTATGCTGAGGGCCAGACTCCACAAGATCTGTGCATGTCTAGGGTTGCTGTGGGGTTTTCCCCTTCAAACTGGGGAGGAAAGTTGACTTAACCTGGTAAATGTTCATAACTTTCTTCCACATGAGACTGATTGGAGTACAAAAGAACGTCTTCATTTTCATCACTCAAACCTGCCATTGGTAATAGCTGGTGTGTTTTTTCACTTAGGCTATCATAACAACATAGCACAGGCTGGGCTTCTTCCACAATAGGATCTTATTGTCTCAACATTCTGGTAGCTAGTGGCCTATGATCTGGATGTTTGCAGGGTTGTCCCTCTCTTTGGTCCCCACATGTGATTGTGTCCTAATCTCTTCTCATATAAAAGTTCTAGTCATGTTGGATTAGGTCTCATTATAGCAATCAACTTTTAGCTTCACCTTTTGTGTGGCATTATCTCCAATACACTTGTATTCACAGGTGCCAAGGATGAGGATTTTAGTAGAAGCATTTGATTTCAAAGGGAGACACAATGCAGCCAATCTTCCTCCTTCAATGGTGAAGACTCTTTTTTAATCCAAGGAGAAGATTTGAGTTAGAGAGGCATTTTCTGTTAAAAAATACAGGAAGCCACTTCCTGTTGAAATTTCTATTTTCTAAAGGGCTTTACACATGTTTTTCTTGGGATTTTATTAAGAGTACTAAGTCCCTTGAAAGGTTCGTCCCTAAGTGAGATATGTATATCACTCCCCACTCTACAAGGCTCATGAAACATTACAGAAAAGGAGATAGAAAGATTTTAAGAGCCAGAAGTTGGGGAGAAATGTTATGAATAGTGCTTTCTGGACATGATATGACCATTCTACTCAGGAATTCCCAGCAGCCTTGTTGCCTGCACAAGACCTGTGTAAGACCAAGCAAGTCAATGTTCCAGCATGGATAGGCGAGGAGCTCACGAAGCTCCATTCTTAGTTGAGACACTATCGACAGGTGGTGGTGCAGGAGGAATGAGAAGCAGTTTTCTTAGGAGTGTGGTCCCTGGTAGGTCAACCATGATCCAGTGGATGACCCTACAACCATATGCATATTGAATTTGGTGGCTTATTTACAAAAAAAAAAGAAAGTAAGAAGGAAGGAAGTAAAGAAAAGAAAGAAAGAAAGAAAGAAAGAAAGAAAGAAAGAAAGAGGTCAATGAAGAGTTGGAGTTGAGAGGGGACATGTACTGGGGGAGATAGGGAGGAGCTGTAGGTGGGGTAGGATGCATATGATCTAAACACACTGTACACCTGTGTGAAATTACCAAAGAAAAATGATAAATAAGAGAGTCTCCTGTCCCTACTTTTCACAGAGTGGCCCTGGACTGAGCGGCACTGTGCTGTCTTATTAGTTCATTAGTCACAGCAGCAGCCCTCGCATTCTTTTATATTTCCTGGAGTAAACAGGTTAGATGGAAATTTGTGGTCAATTATTTTGAGAATGTGCCAAATTATACATGTCTTAGGGCTGATGTGATCTCCAAGCCTCCCAGCCTGCTCCAGGCATATGGGCCTGGACTGTTTCCCAGCAGACTGGATGGGAAGGGAATCTGGCAATGCTGCCTGTGCTCAGAGCACATTGGGAATTCCCAGAGAGCCCTACAAGCACAGTGATTTACATGTCAGCATATTCTTGGAGTTTGGCTTTTAGAAACTGCCAGTCTCCATGGAGCCAAATGGGGTGAAAAGTGAAAAATTGAAATGAAAGACACGGCAATAGTATAAAAGGAGCTTTTGCTGAGAAAGCCATCGCAAATGTTTCTATGTGGAGTTGAGAATCTGACTCTGAGATCTTTCCAAGAGAAGGCTTTGCAAAGCTGTTTGTGAACAGTACCATGGGCCTACAGCAATGGTAGAACCCTGACGGCCACAGAGCTCCTGCTCACTGCCTGTGTACAATGTTTGCTTTTCAAAATTGGCCTTCGTTCTTCTTCCTTCAGTACCTGCTCCGAGTCCAGAAGTCTGCTCAACTCTGAAGATATAAAGTCATTTACTTGTATACACTGGGTAACTGTGTAAGTACTCCTATGTGGTGTTGAGTTGAGGCAAGGGGATTTATAGTCTTCTTTCTTCCTCTGGAGTTTAAGGTGAGAAGTGGGAAAAATGAGATAGATAGAGAGTTTAAGACACAGGTATATGGATGGCAGTTCACTATTCAACAGCCATTTCTACCCCTAGACAGCAACCATTTCAGATATAAACTTTTTGCTCCAAGTTTACTGAATATAGCATGAATTTATTTTCCATTTTTATAGCAAAATTCATGAAGCTTGGAAACTTAAATAAAAAAGGGATTTAATTTCACATAAAGTTTGGAGACTAAAAGTCCAAATAGCATGGAGTAGGCTCTAGAAAGGATTTCCTGGTAGATGGAGCATATGTGAACTAGCGAGGTCATTTGATGATACAGAAAGTCTTATACACAGGGGAAAAGGATGGCTTGCTCTTTAAAAACAGCGCTGTCTTGAGAATTAACCAGAGTCCTACAACAACTACTGTGGTTCCTTCTAAAGGCATCTCCTCTGATGACATTCCACAGGCCTCTCATCCTAAAGGTTTCATATCTCCCAACATCCTTATATTAGGAATCAGCTTCAAACATATGAAGAAGCCTTGGGGGATACCCTGAAGTCGTACTGTAGTCACAGAAGTGTACTCAGATGTCATGTAAGAGGGAAGTGGCCAACACTTTAGGTCTTGTTTGTCCAGCCATGCTCATCTGCAGGCTCCGTTCTTCTTCCATCAAGACATACAGTCTACCTGTGGGCTGAACTAGCAGCCTCATTCAGGAGTTCCTGCTGCCATCTATTCATTGGCCCTTCATTCTGTCAGGTATGTGGGAATTCCAGTGCCAGGAAAGACAATAGCCCAAGGCTTGGTCTCACAGAAGATGACCACAAGGAGCTGGCTGCTTGGTATCAATGGCTCAGGTTCTTTAAGTGCACAGCTGCCAGGAACACACTATCTTTTCTGTCTCGTGTCTTTGCCCCAGGCTCATGTGAATCTATGTATAGCAGGAAAACAGGAAGCAATCTGAGTCCAACAGGAGAGTAGTGGTTAAGTTAGTCATTCTGTGCTCATGGTCTGGGTTTTCATAGGTTGAGAGGTTGATGGAAAGTCTTTTAGATGCCAGCAAAGTGACTGAAAAGGATTGGCCACATGCATACAATCATATTGGATCTCGATGATATTTAAACACACAGCTTCAGTAAACAAAATATGAAAATGTCAGTTTATTTGTGTATGGTACTGATTTGCCCATTTGTAATATCTGAATTTGTATATAAACAATGAAATGCTTTAATTATTTAAAAAGTGACTGGTCTGCAAGTCAAGCACCAACTGAATCTCTGGGTCTATGGATAACTTTTGGGGAACAAGACATGTGTCTATCCTTCTTCCCTCCATGGCCTTTCTCTTGTTCTCTAGCTGGACTTCAAACCAGAAGTGAGTCATGGCCAGAAACCAAATCCAAACACACTCAAACTAACATTGTCAGAGATCCTCCAAGAGTTCTTTCCCAGTCCTTCCTGGGAGAGTCCTAGTACCAAAAGCACAAGAGCTCTCCCACCTGGAGAATATTCAGTGAGCAAATACTGTATTACTGACACTGTTCCAGGCACGAACACAATCCTAGTCCTTGGTTTTGTCTTTTCTTCTCTTTGCTATACAGTATCTGTCTTCTATTTGAAGTTCATTCTCCTATTGTCTACATGAGAGGGGAGGGAGGAGAGGGAGCTCAAAGTAAAGGTGGTTGAGCCTCCACTCTTATCTCCCACAATACCCACGTGAGGAGTTTGTAGAAGAAGAAACAATCTCAAAGAAAGTGTTACTTAATTTTCTATCTCTAAAAGATACCCAAGATCATTAGTTTATAGAGAAAAAAAGTTATGCTGGCTCATGGTTTTATCCTAATCCTAGTCAGTAATCAGGCAGAGCCATCCTTTTCAGGTCTCTGGTAGAGACAGAACTGAAGGAGAGAGAACCAGGTCCCATTGTCCTTTTCAAAGGCATATATATATATATATATATATATATATATATATATATATATAGCCCAGTGGCCTAGAGAAAACTCACTGGGTGCCACCTTTCAATATGCCACACAGGGACAAAGCCTTTAACATGAGCCTTTAGGGAACATTTAAGATCTAAACTATAGCAAAAATGCTAAGAAATTTCCTCAAGGTCATATAGTAGTAATTGTAGTAATTAAAGAGCAGAACCTTTCCAAACTCAGGTGTCCTGCATGAAACCATCTTACCACCTTAAAGGAGCATAAATGGTCAAGTTCTTTTATTCTAGACTTAGTTTTTTTATTCCCTTCAATCCAGTGGATGTGCAAACTGAGAAACTCCCCAGAATTTCTAGATCTATCAGCTTTAGGAAGGCTCAGTCCTATCTTTAGTTTAAACAGTTTTCACATCTACGAAACCAAACAGCATAAGGAAATTCCTATGCTTTGCTCTCTTTCACCATCCGTCTTTCATTAGGCTTCACTGTCCAGCCTACTCTGCGACATGTCAGAGAGAACATCTTCACAGACAGGGGTTCTCCGAGCTGATCTGAAATGGAAGCACACAGGGGCCTACAGTGTCCAGCACACAGCTAGATGACTGATGGTCTTGCTTCCTGGGACTCCTCTCATGTCTCCTTTACTTCCTGAGACCACTGTACTTTAGGAAGCTCTTTCCCATCTCCAGACATTATACATGAGGGAAAAACTTCAGACTGGCCAGGTTGTCCTCACTCCCATGTCAGCTCACAGGCTGACCTTTTAAAGTGGCTTTCCCTGAATCTGGTGTAAAGAAGTGCCCGCACCCCAGCCAGCTTCTTCTAGTGTCCTACGTATATTTTCATGTTACCTAATTTATTCATTGCTTCATTTATTTAGTGTTTGTCTTTTCCCCAAGATGGTGTAATTCCCATGGTTGTTTTGGTTCCTGCTGTGTAGACGTGCACAGAGAAGGCACTCAGTGAATATTTTTGAATGAGGAATTGGGTTCCAGTGGCCACACAGATAACTTTGTCCTTAAACATCAGTCTCTAGCAGGAAATGACCTGGGTTGCAACAATGAGATGAGAGATAATTAAACCAAAACACCATTGTCAGAAAATCTGAAAACAAGGTCACTGTTAGATATCTGGAAATCGCTCATTTCCTTCACACCTCATCAGGGTTCTGAGTCTTAGACGTTTCTCTTACCTCAACTATAGGACCAATTTTTCAATGAACATAAAAGCAAAAATCCCTGTGGCTTCAACAGAGAGGTTTTGTCTGTTCTCCTGTTAATACAGTGCTCTTGCAGGTCATTGAGTTTTATTTCGTTGTTTAACTTATTAAAGACTCAACCCCTTCTCAGTGGGAAGTTTGTTCAGGTTTCCTAACTCCGTGCCAATCCCTTCTATTGCAAAACTCTAGCTGATTGCTTTCCGGATGACACAAGAAGGGACTGAAGCGTGACCCAGTTACAATGTTTATGTGCTGTCCTGCAGAAAAAAACCAAAACTGAAATACAATAACCTTGGATCTGAGGAACTGGAGGTAGAAACTGACCTGAATTCTGAATAACCGGCAGAGAGAAGGAAGTTGGAGAGAAAAATGGCATTCCTTCAAAATCTGCTCATTGTGTGAATTCCTAGAAGCTAGTGTGAGCCTGAGAAACATGCTTGGTGGCACATCCAAACAATTACACTATAGCTTCACAGAAGTAGCACAGCAAACCCAGCAGCTTGGCACCTGAAGTCAAAAGTCAGCCTCGGTGGGTCAAGCTGTGTTTGTTTTACTGTTGCTATTATAGGTCCTGGCACCCTGTAAAAGTCTTTGGAGAGATCACAAGTTCAATGAGTGTCTTCACTGTACAACTTGCCTCTAAACAACAATAGCAGCAGTATTGGACTACCTACCATTAGACTCATGGAATGCCCTGCCTGTTAATGTCATGGTCTTAGAATATTTAGTGGCCTGACTTGGGTATCTGCTCACATCTCAAGGGATGGGCAGCATAAGATATTTTGAGAGATTAGATACTGCTGACTTGGATTACGTGTGGCAAAGGTAAAAAAAAAAAAAAAAGGCTTACTGGATTCTACGAGTTTGTGACAGACAGGCGAAAACCAGCAGGAACAAAGCTAGACAGAGCTAGGCAGGGTGAAGAACAAAAATGTCTGCTTCAAGGTGAGATGTGGTATAAGTGAGAGAGAGGAAGTCTATACCAGCCTGAGGACGAAGAGAGATAACACTCAAGAAAAGAGCAGGGCACACCTGAGAGGGTGAGCGTGAGCTTCTCAGAGGCGGGGCACACTTCATTCTTTACAGTAGCCCCCTGTACAATTTTGTTGAACTCTTAAGAGACTGAGACAGGAGGACTGCAGCAAGTCCAAGGCCAGCCTGGACTACATAGTGAGTTCCAGGCAAGCCTAGGTGGCAGAGGGAGACCCTGTCTCAAAATAAAAACAAAAAGGGCATACAGAGCACCCCTAACCCCAGTCCTCATGAAGATTGTCTCCATATAAGGACCCAGGCCTATAAGAATTGAGACTGCTCTCCATAGAACAGTTGTACTTCTGGTCACCTTGCAGGATGATATAAGGAACCATGACATCTCATGACTCCAATACTCATGTTTGTCTAGTTACAGAATGATTTCGAGGAATCCACCCAATACGTGTATGACACCGAGTCATAAAGCTCATTGGTCTGAAATGTTGGACTCAAATATCACTAGACAAGCCTCTTAATGAACACATGTAGTGCCTAACCTCAAATGCAGCTCAAACAGTTCAATGTTTATGATTTCTTTTACTTTGTCAGAAATCTACACTGAGACTTTCAGTTCACTTCCTAGATTTATAGGAGTAAGAATATCTTTTAAATGCCACATAAACTGTCTTTGACAACTCCCATTGTAGTGATCGAGGTTTTAGATTCCAAACAGGTATTTAGTTGGACACTGAAGAGTCATTGTGGACCATAAGAGGAGGAGAAAATAGCCTTGCAGAGCAAACAAAGATGAAGAATGAGGGACCCTGAACTGCAGTCTTCTGATAAGCTCCTGTACCATGTCGCCTCTCTCGGCCTTTGTTCTTTGTGTATAAGAGCTCAGACTCTTTAATCCTGTGAAGAATAAAAATGTCTCCCACAGGATTAGGTGGTGTGTGATACAGAGCAGATGTATACCACAGAATCCATTTAACTGAGAAAAAGTTTTTAAGTGTGAAAAATGCCATCATAATAACTAACATTTATTACATGCATGTGCCAGGTCCAGCCTATCAGCCTTCTCATATGGAAACTTTCCTTCATATTTCATGACAATCAATGATGGAAATAGCGTTATTGTCCTTTTTTTTTTTTTTTTTGTGCTGCCTGTTGTTTTCAAGTACATGAGGAAAACTAAAGCTTAGAGAAGTGCTGATAACTTGCCCAAAGTGCCACAGGCAGAAAGTGGAAGTGGACGGAGGGTTTGGGCTTCAGCTGTTGAGTTCCTCAGGAGGAGGGTTTTCAGAGGTACCTTGGCAGACTCGTTCGGTTATCTCTGCAAATTTTGCCGGGGAAAACTCAAAGTGCATTTCTCTCTTGTGTCTTCAAGGGCCCGCCCCACAGGAGGGATTTCTTATAGGCAAGCTGAGGCATTGCCTTGCAGCCCATTCTCAATTATACATAACCCCCACCCCCTCAAAACCTGGTGAACTGACAGACAGCCTAAACATCACCCCACTGCCCCGTGACTCAGATAATTGCCGACCTGTCAGTACACAGTATTAGAACATTCCAGTGACCTGACTTCAGGTATCTGCTCACGTCTCAAGGACATGTCTCTGAAACATGATGTTGGATGTTTAAAGAGATTAGGTATTGCTGAACTGGACTGCACGGCAGTGGGGAGGAGAGGATCACTGCTTCCTGCCTGCAGTGGCAGCAGCAGCAGAGACACAGCTTCTTGCTGTACTCCTGTGGCCGCTTGAGGCGGTCTTTGCAGAGACCTCGTTCAGGTAACTCCAGATCCTTGGCTTTGCCATGGAAAAGAATTTCAGGACCAACAGAGGCAGAGTTGGAGTTTATCAAGAGAATTTTAGACATAGATTAAAGACAAAGATTAATACATAGAATGTGAGGCATTCAGGGAAAGAGTAAGGCGCATCTAAGAGTGTAGGTGTGGGCTTCTCAAAGGAGGGCACACACTATTGTCTTTACAACAGTCATTTTTACACTTTTCGTAAGTTCTGAAGTTATCTTCAAAGGGTTGCTAAGCTATTTCAATGAGATCACCAGAGAGTTCCTCAGGTATACCTCACAGGATTACAATCTTAAGGTAAAAATTTACATCTTGGGGACCCAGGAAATCAGGATATTTGCTAAAACAAAAGTTAGTAGTTTTGTTTCTGCAATGCCCAGAAAATACCAGAGAGAAGAGTAAGGCCATGCCCAAAGCTGTGTCTACTCAGGCCTTAATCCAGGTTTATTGCTATTTTAACATTATTTGGAAGCATTTATGCATAAAAGAGATCATCTCTATGGTGGTGATCTTCACAGCAAAAACTTATTGTGCTAGAATTTATCATCAGCTTGTGAGAGGCTCCAGCCAGGCTTGGATCTGAGGGTTCCTTTCCCTCCCGTGTTCCTATAGTTTCTCCTTCCTTGTATTCTGCCTCAGATCCCAGTCCAGGTACCAAATGATGTGGAGGAGGGGAAGCTCTGAGGAAGTACTCTAGATGAATCACCCAAAACAGCCTTAAAACAAAGGAATGACTCTTAGACATGGGCCAGGAGTACAACTATTACAATAATGTGCTCACTCATCAAACATCTGCTGAGCTCTGGGCTAGGGTTCAATGGAGACAAAGTTGTGTGTGACAAGCTGACTACTTTTTGGAGAGCTAGCAGTTATCAGAACATACCCACTAGCTCATTAGTGTCTCTAGGAAATTTTGTTCTGTTGTATAGCATATCTCTTTCATGGACTCAGAATACCTAATTTGAATTGAAAACATCCTGATTACTGTTTGACCATAACCACCCCTAAGCTCAGTATCTACTTGGCTAAGATGAGAATCATCACTCTTCTCTCCCTGTATCATTTCCAGGATTAAGTGGTATTCCTCATAAGAGAGTAATTCTCAGATGACCACACATACATTTTGTGTATTTTTGGCCCCTCTGATCACATTTCCCATCTCTTCCCATACTTCAAGATTTTACTCCCTAGGTTTATAGACTTGCACAGGAATTAAATAAACAGATTCACTAAAATGATCTCCTGCCTTTGTTGTTAAATTGAGACATGCTCTATTCTGCTGGGATTTTCTCATTGTGAGGCTTCAGAATTGCTGAGCCATTTGTGATGTTTGGATACTACAAACTGAGCATTGAGTGTTTTCTGTCTCCTAAAAGGCTGCCTTAGGGCTGACACAAAGGGGATGTTGCATATTTTCATCAGAACCAGAAGTAAGCAAGGGTACCTCAAAACTAAACAGAAGACCTTGCAAATACTTTCAGGTCATTTCTTTGCATGCTTCCTCAGTAAGAACAAACTTGTGAAACAGCTACAGGGTTGCTTAGCTTTCTTGATAAAGTAGGCAGCCTCTTATGTGCTACTGAAGCTGACTCAGTGCTGGGTGGGTGCCAGCAATGGGAATGGAGCAAGTCCTTCTGTTCATGAGCAGCCCAGTCTCAGAAGGCTTGGCTTTGCATTGTGTCAGTCAGTATGCAACTGTGGGTAAGGCTGTCTGAGGGTCAAAGTGAGCTGCTGTCTCGAGTGGCTGGGCTCTTCCTTGACTTCCTCACTGTTCCCTGAATCCTCCTAGAATCACTCTTTTGCCTGCCCCATTCCCATCTCTTGTGCCATCTTTTGCCCAATCAGCTGTGATGATTCACCTAGCCCCATCCTGCTGACCTTCACACATTAAATGCATTTTAGTGTTTCTTGCAGGAATGCAAAGTTTCTTCATGGCTGATAAGCCACAGTTGCATGTTGAGAGAATTCTAGAACTTCCTACGTCCTGTAATGTCATAAGGAAGCCAGGCAGTCCGTTAGAATTGTTAGACTTTCTGGACTTGCCAGAGAACAAGCAGATTTGTGTGGTATCTCTATTTGGCACACATCCCAGGGAACTCTTATGATGGAGCAAATAGGAGAAATAGCTTGGATCTCTATTGTTATTTAACTTTGCCACTTATATCTGTATTCTCTTCTAGCAAACTCACAATACTCCTGATCAGTTGACTCAATGGATGGCTTGACTGGAAGACAGTGACCTTATCAGAGTGGTAAGAATTGCAATCCATGGAAAGTTGAGAAAGGACCCTCCTGGATTCTGCCATATCTCAGACTTTAACCAGAACTCACGAAAGGTATTTTGGTGAAATTGGAAATATGAGGGTAAGTTTTCAGTGGTGGACAGTGTAATCACCATGGAAAATAAAAGGAGGAGGCTGGAGAAATGGTTGAGAAGTTAAGAGCACTGGTTTATTGCTCTTGCAGAGTACCTGGGTTCAGTTCTGAGTGTCCACATGATGGCTAACAACTGTCTAGAACCCCAGTTTCAGGGGAATCTGATACCCTCTTCTGGCCTCTGCAGGCATTGCACAACACTGATGCAATCACTCACACACATAAAATAAAAATAAAGAAAAAAAATTCTTGGGGCTGGAGATATGGCTCAGCAGTTAAATACACTGCCTACTCTTGCAGAGGACCTGGATTCAGGTCCCAATACCTACACAGCAGCTAGCAGCTGTTTGTAACTCCAGTTCCAGAGGAATTCAATGCCGTTTTCTGACATCCACAGGCATTGCATGACTCAAGTGTACTTATACACATTCAAGCAATATATTAATGCATATAAAATAAAAATAATAAGTAAAACATTAAAAAAGAAATAGAAGATTAGTGGTCTAGGGTCTCTTGCCTTGTTTATCTGAGAACAGAGTCTAGCTTGCCAGAGCATAGCTAAACTTTGTGACGACTGGAACCTCTACATGCAAGATGCCTGACATGGTAAACTTTCAATGAGACAAACTGAATGAGAAACTGAATGAATAAGTAAATGAATCAACATTATATTCAGTGAGGGGGACTGATATATTTTTTTAGTTCTCTCTCTATGCTTCTTCTCAGCCATGGGGTGCTAAGAAAAGAATCCTAAGACTTGAGTGAAAACTTTGGCTTCACATTCACCAAGGGGCATTTGGTCTCTCCAGAGTATGTGTTATCTGCAAGGCATTTATTATCTATGAAGTACTTGCGATCTTCCTAACTCTCTGAATCATGAGTCATTCAGTATATGGGGTGCCTCTATCTGTGGGACATCACTATCTATAGGGCACCTATAAAAGGATGGCATGTACTTAAAGGGCAGCAACCCAGCTAAGGGTTGAACAGCTGCGAATGACTTCTAGTTCTCCTTTTCTTTAGTTAGTCTAGTTCTCTATACTATGGGATGCAAATCAATACTCTATTTTAATTTTAATTCCTTTTAGGAATAGTAAAAGTCTTCAAAGCACTTACCTATGTGTTTGCTCTTTTCTCTCAACATATATATATATATATATATATATATATATATATGCATCACTATTCTAAAGAACTCTAAAGTTAGAGTCAGGTATAATGGGCAAGCATGAGGGAGGCTGAGACTATTATTTTGAGGCCAGCCTAAACGACATAGAGAGTCCCAGGCAAGCCTCGGTGATAGTTGGGACCTTTCATCAAAAAACAAACAAACAGCTCCCCTGCCCCAATCTCTGAGTCATTTTTCAAAAGGCCAGATAGCACGAGTATCCTTAGCTTGTTCCTGTATAAAATTGGGGACTCTGGTTTCCATCATCTGTTAGGTCCTTTGTAGATCATCATGGGAGCCCCCTATAGAAGGAAGGGATTGCTGTGCTTAGTACACTGAGATTTTTGAGAGGTTCATATATGTAAGAATAGAGGGAATTCATACTTGGTGCTGAAAATATGGTCAAAACCTGTGTCTAGGGAAATCATAGGTCCTAAAGAGGGGTTATAGATGTTATTTTTCTAGGTGGTCATTTTATCAAACTGCCCTGCAAACAGTTATGTTTATATCCACAGATTTGTGCTGCCCTCAACCTTGGTCAGTGGGCATGGTTATATGGAGGTACGTTACTGTTCTGAGAGCTCAGCTGTAAATGGGATGTCTGTAGCAGCCTCCTCAAGGCATAGGGAATGTCACAAACAGGGAGGTGGGCAAGAGAATGCAAGAACAAGAAAATGGTGGAGAGAGACTGAAATCCTGTGCCTTAGATATGACATTGATGTTGAGCATATGAACACATATGACATTGCTGTTGGATACATGAACCCACAGCAGTTGTGGTTTCCTACAGAAGATCAAGCCAGTTAAACATTCTAAAATGGAGGGAGGAAGGGCTCCTAAGGCCCATGTGCCAGTCTCTTTTCTGTTGCTGTGATAGAAACACTGACCAAGGGAACTTAAAAAAGGAAGAGTTTATTTAGCTTATAGTTCCAAAGGGCCAAGAGTCTATCATGGCAGGGAGGCGTGGTGGCAGAGGTGGCTGGAGTAGATGTAGAAGCTAGGCATTTACATTCTGAAGTAGGCACAGGAAGCAGAGAGCAACTGGAGATCCAGCAAGGCTAAAGAGCTCTCTAAGCCCACCTGCAGTGATGTGTTTCCTCCAGCACGGCCACACCTTCTAAGCCTCCTAAACAGCGCCACCAACTGGGGACATGATGTCCAAATACTTAGAACCTATGAGGGACATTCTCTTTCAAACTGCCTACCACAGCCCACTTCTAGCTAGCAAGGTATTGTGAGTTGATGGCTGCTGGGGCATGAAGAGTCACTTTTCTTTGGGGTTGTGACCACTGTAACTTCAGAGGATGGCCCCACACTAATTGAGCACTAATTGGGCTCAATGAATTTCAGTAAACAAACAAATAAATAAATGCATTAGTAGTTTAGGATGGAGATGTGAGGGAATACACTGTATGCATGTATGAACACTTCAAAGAGTAAATGAAAAAATTATATGGTCTTTGGACTTTTTTTCCAAAATGCAAAGAAAGAAACGTAAACAGTTAAGAGAAAGAAACCCCCTTTATAGGAAAACAAGAGTGGCTGTATTTGTTTTTCCCACAGCAAACATGATGACTTTCCACAGGCCACTTACTCATGCTGTGCATAAATTATTCTTTTGCTTTTTAGTTTGCAAACTCGTTTAGCAAATATTTACCCAGAAGGTGCAGAGTTCAACTGGCTCTCTGGTCTGTGCATGTGTGCATATAAACCGTGTGTTTCCTTGTGTGCGTATAAACAGTGTGTTCCATGTGTGCACATAAACAGTGTGTTTCCTTGTGGCTAAGCTTTCATTCCCCCTAGAAGGAGCAATTTTCTAGTTCTTCAGTTTAGCTTCTCACAAGGTCAGACTGTTAAAATTCTCGCTGAGACGTGTCTGCTCTGACAGTTCGCTTGCCTTTGTTCTCTAGAGTATACTGAATTCTGAGGGTCATAGTGTGAAGACCACACTCCAGGCTTGCCTCCAGTTCCTCACCATCCGACCCACCCAACTCCTTCCACTTGTAGCTCGAGTGCCCAAGTGGTAAGGGGTACTTGACCTTTCCTGACCAGCCTACTGAGTTCTAGTAAGATGGTGTACTGGGACATTAAAGACAAAGCTATGAGATCCATGTAACCTGGGTTTTAACAGACTCCCAACATGAATTAGTTCTGAGAACTTTGGAGTATCCTCAAAAGATAATGATAATAACTGCTTTACAGAATTATCTTAAAACCAAAATCAGATAAACTGGGTATATTTTTTTGGTCTAAAACTGAATTAATGTGCACTCATAAACTTTCCATCTGAATGTCAGGAAACCCTATTCTTGCACTTCCGACTTCCACTTGACTTTCACAGTTGTGCTTAAGCCATGTTGACTTTGAAACATTCAAAAGCACATGTTCTCTGAGATGAACTCTTATTACCCATAGTAAATTTTATCAGGTACTGTAAGTAATTATATCATTATATCCCCAACTAGCAAGTAAAAATCTTATTTATTTTTATTTTGCCCCCAATCCTGGAACAGTTAGTAGTCCATGTTATATAGTACTCAATAAAAATGGAAAACAAAACTTGTACAGTGAAAGAGTGAATGAATGTGCAAAGAAGCAATAGATGGGGATGCTAATTATAGAGATTTCCATATATCAGAGGCTGACAAACTTGTTCTCCTCCCACAACCAACAAAGTTCTATAGGCCAGAGGCTAAAAAGATCTATTGGCTCATGTATCTCTCTGTGATAAAACTTACTGAAAATGAGGCTGTGACTACTTTGTACAGTGGTAGAGCACTTGCCCAGCATGCACAATCCCTGATTCCAATACCGAGGAGCAAAAATATACACTCAAAACCCTGAACATTTATTTTACTAAGAGAATTACGGTTCAGAATATGTAATCTACATCAGTAAGAAAAAAAGTCCCTGATTATAAAAATGGGTAAAGGGGAAAAACGTTCATCTAACATTTACTGAACACGCATGGTGACTTCATGTGTAAGGGATCAAAACTTCGTGGGTGCTACCTTGTTATTTTTTCTAAACAACCATCGAGATTGTGTTATGATTTCCATTTCCCAGATAAGAAGACTGAGGTTTAGAAAAGTCAAATGACACACCTGAGGCTGTAGAACCTGAAGAACCGGGAATTATAGCCAAGTCTAGTTCTGTTTGGTGTTGCCTCTTAAATGATTCTCCAGCCTGATAAGCTTTTCTCTATTGAAGAACAAATCCTTATCTCTCTGTGCAGGAGAAGTTCCATAGTTGTCTTATGTGCATGCTTTGAATCTAACACTGTATTTTCCCCTCAATATCCACCTTGTGAAATTAAGAGACTCTTAAGAAAATATCCTTTGGGTTTAGAGAGCTGGCATGGGTATTAAAGGCTCACAACCAGAAAGAAAGAAAGAGCCTCTGACCATTTAGCAAACCTTCGCTAGTAGAGTCACCAGTGGACCCAGGTCAAATTCAAAGCTACATGACACTAACCATAGATATTTTATTGAGAGGCTAGCGGGAAAGAGGCATTGTAAGGTTATATATAAATGAGAATAAGCACAAGTTGCTTTTTTTCACACAAAATCTTTTTTTTTTTTTTTTTTTTAGGTATGGGGTATACTTGAGAGGCTCAGGAGAACCTCAAACTTGAGACCAACTTTGGCTACATTGTAAGTTCACCTCAACCTGAGCTCCAGAATGAGACTGTCTCAAAAGAAAAAAAATCAATCAGGAGAGGAGAGAACTGGGAAAGAGGAGGCTGGAAAGAGTGGGGCAGTGGATCGACATACAATGTACACATAAAAATGTCCTCATGAGCACACAGTGAATACACACAATGAAAACCGAAGAGAAACTAAAAAACTCAACAACTAAGAGACATATTAAGTCATTTTAGAGACTGGCAAGCCCAGCAAGGTGATAAAAATCACACACCAATGCAGGAGAGGTGTCTTTCATTGACATGGAAGAAAGGTGAGGTGCCCAAGGTCACCCAGTGCTAGTTTTTCAGGTGTTTGCTCTCACCAAAGTGGCAGTTTTTGCATGCAAGATTTTGGGCCTCTGTTTTATTTGGCCAAAGTTTTAAAATAATTATAAAATTTAAAGCTATGATATGGGTTATGAATCTAATTTGATAATGTGCAATCCTGTATTGGTTACCTTAAATGTAATCGGGTTTTGGAAATGTAAGCTGCTTAATCCTAAATCCTAAAGAGTAATTTGAAAATAGTAGCATGATTAAACCCACTGCTTTTAGGTGGTGTGTACCTGGCAGGGGTACTTGGCTACTTTTTTTTCCCTATTTTTAATTGAATTTTTGGGCATTTCATATATGTAATCTTTATCATATTTGGACCCTCTTCTCTATCTGTACCCCATGAGCCTCCACCCATCAGATTTCATGCATATTAAGTCAAGGTTGTCTTCTCAGATGTCTCCTGGTTTGAGTTCATCCACAGGTGAACTCAAACCTATTTAGCATTACTCCCTTAAAGAAGACCAACTCTCTCTCACCCCATAGTGATCAGTTGCCGCTAGTTCCTCAGTTAAGACTGGACCTTCTTACCCATTTCCTTACTTTTATGCTGGTTTTCTTTTCCTGGCTTGAGTAAGCATGGGTCTTGTGCATGCTGTCACCACTGGTGTAAGCTCATATGAGCAAGTTCCCAGCCTCCTGGAAAACTGTTTCCTTGTGGTCATCTTACAGTCTTTCTGTCCTTTCCTCTGCAATGGCACCTGAGCTCTGGATTGCTGAGGTTTAATATAGGAATCCATCCAGGGACAAGCGCTCTGCAGTGTCTTCTCTATAATTATGGCTAGTTGTAGATTTTTGTGTTAATCACTATCTGTTGCATAAGGAAGCTTCACCAGTGAGCGTTGAGAGATACATTAATAGAGAATAAACACGTTTGTATTTTTAAAATATATGGCATGAGGTATAAAATGATTTTCAATATTTCACAGAAATCTGAAGTATAATATTTCTTTTAAGCTGAGTGTGGTGCTGCATGCCCATAATCTCTGCACTTTTGGTTAATTCTGGAGGATGACAAGTTCAAGGTCATCCTGGACTAGATGATGGAAATCAATTGCTCATCTACAAATCTTTTCATTGTTATAGCTTTTCTCTTGAATGTCTTCCAAAAGCCCATGTATTTACAAGGCTTGGTTGTCAGCATTTGGTGCTATTGGGTGGGAGATCTTGGGACCTTTGGGAGTTAGAGTCCTGTTGAAGGGAGTTAGATCACTGGGAGTGTACACTTAAAGGAGAAATAGGGACTCTGGCCCCTTTCTCTCTTTCTTTGCTTCCAGGCTGCCACAAGATAAACTCCCTCTGTGATGTAGTATACTGCTACATGTCCAAAGCAACAGGCCTGCATTTCCAAGGACTGACACTCCTGCAGCTGTGTGCCAAGATAATCATTTTGATTACACATGGTGCCGATCTTAGGAACTTGCTGTAATGAACAGAACACTGACTAACAGCAACCCTAATCCATAGCTCACTAACCAGAGGAGATTCTCCTTCAACTTTGTGTCTGACTGAAGACAGCAGTTAATACTGGATGTTGGCTGTGCCCAGTCATATAAACCTTCCTTTTAATGTATAGAGGTCTAGCTCGACCCACAAGGACTGACTGAGGGACTAAATAAAACTGTTTATTACATCATTCGAGGTTCTTAACAAGAGGTCAGGACTGGAAGATGGCTAGGAGAGAAAACTCTTGAGTGGGAAGGATAGTTACAACATCTAGTTATAAGGCAGACACCCCCTGTGAAGCCTATAATAGTTCTCTTTATCTGCTTTGGTGATGGAAAGTTTCTGCCTGATGGGGAACAGACTTGAAGGAAGGAGGGTTGAGAATGCAGAAGACATCCCTCAGAATGGCTTTCTCTACCTCCATACCAGCTCAATATCCTCCCCCACAAATCTGCTATTTTGCATTGCTTTTTGTGCTGTAAAAGCCAAATGAGAGGCTTTTAAGTCATTTCTGTTGCCTAGGAAAGAGAAATATTATCCACAGTAACAAAATCATCAAATTTTATTATGCAGCAGCTAGTGCTATATATTTCAAAGTTTTACTTTAAAGGAAATCATTTAGAAAAATAGGGCTGCTTTTGATTGGCTTGGAAGTTTCTATTGTCAAAAACATATTACCAGGAAAGTACAATGCATTGTAAAATTATAAGGACAGCAATACAGCCCTACTTGGACTTTATTTATAAAAAAACAAATTAATAGCAAATGAATAAAACTTTTAAGTCATTATCTGAGTAATAATACTAAACAAAATAACTAATAAAACAGCCGCATTGAAACAGCTGTTTAAGAAAAGCCAATGATATTTCATCCATTGTCAAACTTGGCACTTGAGCAAAATAAAGACCAAAGTAAATATTTATTGATTCATGTGAGAATGCTAAAAATTCCTCTTTTATAAGTAGAATAAGCAAATAAACCATGATTTATAAAAACCCTGGATAACTAAATCAGCTAATGGGTCTATTCAAAATATTCTTAACATGTAAACTGTGAATTGACTATTATAATTGAAAATTACCAGTTTCTCTATGAATTTAATATACATATAGTTAACCACCTGCTTGACTGTTATACAGAGCTATTTAAACGTGCAAATGGATGTACAAATGTTCGAAGGCTTTTGAACCAAAAGCATTAATTGCCAGTCTGTGTTAATGGAAACACAGAGAATGAATGCTTGCCTTTCTCTGTAATAACTATAAAACTCCCTGGGCTTCTAACTCTGTCTACCAAGTATACATGGAGAAAATCACTGGAGGGATTGAACCTCTCTACCCCAACCAAATGCATAAGAAGACAGGGAAAGCTTACAGGCCGGAGGTAGTGGCAAACACCTGCAGTCTTAACTACTAACAAGTCTGAGGCAAGAGAATGATTAGAGCAGAAGAGGAGGCCAGCCTGGGAAACACTGTGAGATCCTGTCTCAGAGAAATTGGGGTCTGGGGATACGGTTCAGTGCTTGATACAAGCATAAGGACCTGAGTTCAGTTTTCCAGCATTCACATAAAAGGATAGGCATGGCTGCATGCATTTGCAATCCTAATGCTGGCTCAGGAAGAGATAGAAGGATCCCTGCAGCTCATTGGCTACCTAATCTAGACAGTTCTGAGTTGTAGGTTCAGTGAAGCAACCCTATCTCAAAAGCCAAGGCTGAGAGAATAGGGGAAAACGCATAATATTGACATCTGGCCTCCATGTGCACACCCCCCCCCACACTCACATGCATAAACACACACAAGATAAATGAATAAAAACAATGAAAAAATAACAGAACGGCACCCAGGCAGCCCTGTGGGGAAGGGGATCTAAACAATAAAGTGCCAAATAAATGAATTATTTGTTTCCACTTCGCATAAAAGCAGCTAGGGTCTGGGTTTTGAAGACTTCAAGACTTTAGAGGTGATGCTACAGGGAAGTGGGACTGACTGACTCATGGACCTTCTAGGATATCCTTGGGAGGAGGGAAGGGACTTGGGAAGCAACGGAGAGTTTTCAAGAGCAAGATGAAGTCGGAGTTGGTGGCACAGCAATGTTATTATCATTGTTATTATTATTTGTCGTGTTACAGCTCCAACTGAGATATTACATAAAAAGTTGTCGCTTACCTGGAGGCTGGTGGTATCTAGGAACACCCAGATATGGTAAAATGTAAATAAGCAATTACATATCATATGTTAGGAAGTAAAGCTTCAACACAGAGTTCAATTCTCCAAAGACATTATTCTCACTGTTGCTGCTGTCCTTCACTTCAGCTTTGGTTCCTCCAATGTTCACACAACTTGTCCCTCGGATTTCCTTTCTAGGCTACTTCTGAATGTGCTTCTAATACTCTCAATGTGTTAATTCCAACCTCAAGTGGACTAAGGTTTTTCACTGGTGCAGACATTAAGAACAAGTCACACCTTTGATGGCAAAGTCAAGATAAAGTCTATGAAACTGTTAAGCATAGTCACAGATCTCATTTTGCAGCTATTCTCCATCCATCATTGCTTGCCACTTGACCCCAGTCATGACCTAGAATGGTGATGCTGCAGGTTAAATACCAAGGTCATCACTGAAAGAGCTGCAAGAAGAAAAATGGTCCCATTTGTCAAATGTTGACTTTAATTCCTGAGAGACTGAGGTGCGATTTAGAAAATCCTTTCCTGCAGCTAAATCTTGTAAGGTACTGTCTATGTATTCTAACAGTTTCAGTGTTTCAGGCTCCACATTGAGGTCTTAGATCCATTTGGAGTTGACTTTTGTCCAGGGTGATACGTATGGGTTTAATTTCATTCTTCTACATGTGAAGATCCAATTTTGCCAGCATTATCTGTTAAGATGCTCTTTCCTCTAGTGTGTGTTCCTGGCACCTTTGTCAAGTATCAGGTGACTGTAATTAGCTGCACTCATGTTTAGGTCTTCTTTTTGTTCCTTTGTTCTACAAGTCTGTTTAAGAGACCAGTAACATTCAGAAAATCAGGTTTTTATTTCATTATGGAGAGAGGGAGAAAAGAAAGAGAGGGAGAGAAAAGAAGAAAGGGAGAGTTGTGGAGGCAGAGAGGGAAAGAGTGTCGGGGGGGGGTAGGGAATGAATGAGAATGAAAAAGAAAATAGGTTATTTCTTTGGTCTCTGGTCCTGTATATTTATGCACATAGCTGAAGTCCTAGAAGAGATGCATGTCCTAGGACACAGAGCCAGGCTTTGGTCTGGGAGGCTCAGTGGGAGGATCATAGGCAACTTAGTGTCTCCATGACACAATGGGATAATTGAGGCATTTAGCACTGGGAGGAGGAGAGAGACTGAACCATCCATAGACCTGGTCTCCGTAGATATTGTGGTCTAACTACCTATCACCAAAAGCGCTTGAGCTTTCCAGTTCTACCTATGTGTTCTTATTTCTGAGAAGATATTTAGTCTAGGGACATAAGAACAGGAGAAACTTGGTGTTGGAGCTCATAGGTAGCCTGTGTTGACTCTGTGAAGTTCCATAGCTGGTCTGTATGAATTCTGGGAGTGGGATTATCCCTGGTGACTTGACTTGGTACATGAAATTTCAATGTGAAATCAGAGAAGTCTTGGACAAATCAGGACAGGTTGGTTCCCACAGGTAAGAGGAGGGAACTGCTGAATACGGCACTGGGGTTCTGGCTCAGTAAGAAGAGAGGCTCCAGCTTCGTGTCTATCTAGTTCCTAAAGTGTAAACATTCAGGAACAAATAAAGAGCAAAAGTAAAGAAAAAAAACAACATTCATATACATAAACCAAAGGGACCATCTTCTCTTAATATATTTATTTCATCTCTGGAGCCCTGGGCACGTGCTCATGCCAGCTACTTAGGATTCACGTGCTTTCTATTCTCTGGGGTTCCTGATGTTACAGCTGAGGTTCTAGGTCACATTCCTATAGAGTAAGGAAGGGTTTTCTCCAAGTTGAGCTTAGCCCTGCATGTGGGTCACAGAGCCCCAAAGAGGCTATGGCCTAGAAAGGTCTGTAGTCAGGTACTCAGGCTGGAATACATCCGGGGAAATAAGACTCATTCAGTGGTCTCAGGAGCTGCCTTGAAGCCTGCTCAGATATAGTTTGTTCTGGAACTAGTCAGGCTAAGGCTGAAAGTTTGCAGATCAATATCAAAAGCTCATAGATCCAGCACCACTGACTATCCAAGGTTGAAGAGACATTAACAGGGAGGCTTCTTGGCTCCTACCAACAATTCATTTGTGACTTCCGTGGCAGGATCCAGAGCATGTCTGAGACAATCAGAAGTGGCCCTGTTGAATACAGATAGTGCTTAAAATATCTTGCCACTAGCAGAAAGAACCATTTTTGTTTTGTTTTGAGGGTGACAATGCAGAATTGTTGGCTTAAAACACCCCAAGGAGAAAAATATGATATGCACCTGATGCAACATTGCCACTCTCTTAGAGGAACAGCTGCTGGTGTTTACACCAGCACATAGTGGAGATAGGAGATAATTTATCTTTTGACATCAGGACCCAGGCATTTTGTTATATCAGATAAGATAAAGGTAGATATTTGCTGCGAGGATTTTCCTACTACCCAGCAGTCTGCACTTATATAAGAGAGCCAGATGGTTGAACTGAGGACGAAGTCACACAGCAGTTTGCTTTTAAATAACTCCATAGCTACCTGCTCTCTTAAGAGGTTTGCCAGGAATTGCTGGCTTTATTCTCTCCTAAGGAGGATCAAAAGCAACTTTAGCTTAATATCACTCTTCTCTCATGTGTATGCATACCTATACTTAATCAACTTGGTTCAGTTCAGGCAAAAGAAAACAATTACAACAATTTTAGGTTACTAAGATGTTTTTCCATGACTGTGGTGCCTTAGAACTGTTAAAGTGGATCTATAGGAAAGCTAGCCAACACAATGCTACCTGAAGTTTCTCTTACGTGGACTTGTGTTCTTAGATCCATTATCAGTTAGGCCCTGGGCTTTCATGGATCAGTGTAAGGATTTTGCTTCTGGTACTTTGTACTAAAGTAGTCTACTGAGATGTATAAGAATGATGCACTTGTTTGAATGATTCCTTATCCTTATCTGTTTATCAATGCCAAGTGCATCAACTACTGAAAATTAGGCTCATGCTTTGTGTCCGTCTAGTGGTGGGATAGGCTGATATTAATACTGTACAGTCTATGGAGTCCCAGGTATATAATCAATACCTCTGTTGATAAACTTCTTAGTATTTAAACTCTTATCCAAGAAACACAGTATCTATATGCACGTGGAGGTGTGCACTGTGCGTATGTGTATGTTTATGTACTGCTTTGAAGTTAATTAACCATAGATAATAAACCTTTATACTTCATTTGATTAAATCAATAAGCTATTTGAGGCAACTCCAAACATTTACAGGGATAGCTATAACAAATAACACTCATATATTGATCAGTTAATATATGAAAATTTAGTTAGATTCTGGAAACTAAAATGTTTAGACAAAATATAAAAGAAGGAAATAGCTAGATTATGGTGAAGTAGGTTCTAATCTATAAAGAGCAAATGCTTCATATGTGAGTTGTTATAATAGTCATTATTTTGATATGGGAACACTTTCATGTCCTTTTTCATTTTTGATATGGACCCAGGGTGATGTGGAGATATAACCATTATATCATGCTCTAAATTTATTTAGAGAAAGAAAATCTTAGAACTTGATGCCTGTCCTCAGTTTACTCATTCTAGAATTCTTTGATAGCTCTCTACTAATCTTTTTCTGTCTAGGGGCAGACTGGGAAAAGGCAGGTAGAAAACGACTTCCCTTCTGGTGCAAGTAAGAATCTCTTCTTTCTTTTGTAACCACGCCTACATTCTTACCTGAAATAGATCCAGATCTGGAGGCAAAGGATACAGATGAAAGAATCAGAAAAATGCTATCTGCCAGTGTACATATATGTGGATCTATGCATACATGTATCATGTCTCTGTATGTATGCATATATGTGTGTGCATGTACATTAAGTGAGAGGAGGCGTTCCAAACATGAAGGGGGCACTGATGCTTTACTTATTCCCAGTGGGAGATGCTACTTAAAGTAGGTCTCTTCCTGCCATGTAAGACATCTTGAAATGTGGAAAGGTAGGAAATGAAACCTTCATCACTGAACAAGGAAACAGCTCCACAAACACATTCATTCACTGCTTCTTCCAATCCAGATTCAGACAAATCTGATTATCACATATGTTCATCTACAATGCCACAGTTTTTTTATTTATCAGCATAATAGTTGAAGTACTTTGAGAAGCCCTGCAAGTTTGTGTGAATCTGAACTTACATATTTTCTGAAAGATAAAAAAAAAAACTTCTAAGACCCCAAACCAAAATATTTATGAAAGAATTATGCTACATAGTTGCTACACATTTTCTTTGCAAAGTAAAATATGAAGTTTTAAGTAACTGTCAATCTCTGTAAATATCTCACTTCAAATACAAAGGTAAAAACTATTGATGCAGAGCAACTTCTAGGATCTTAAGTTGCTTAGTGGGAAGAAAAAAAAAAAAACAACTCAAGAAGGTACAGAAGGAACAGGTACCTGTATCTAGCATTCTGAAAAAATGATAAAATTTTCGAGATGAAGACCAGATCAGTGGTGGTGGGGCTAGAGAAGAAAGGGTGTGACTGAAGAGAGGGCCCCAGAGGGGTTTTCTGAATCTTGACTATGGAAGTGATTGTGGTAACCTACATGTGTTATCACATGTCCTAAACTACATCCAAAAATATAAACAGATAAAATGAATGCATGCAAAAACTGGTTGTCTGCATGTCTGCATGGTCAATGGTGTGGCTTGGCTACTGTCCTCATTTTGTAAGGTGATTGCATGGGGGGAGGGTTGCTGAGTGGTGAGCATAAAGGACTTTGGTGTACTATTTTTGTAACTTCTTGTGAGTCTGCAATTATTTTAATCTTAGATCTTTATGTTGGATCTCCAATCTACTAATTAAAGATACTTAAGAAGCAATTTAGGCCAACTGGGGTCCTTTCTGGAGGCGGGGTTTTTGGATACAAACACTGAAGACTTGGTTTAGCACATGCTTGGCCTCCAGGTCTCCAACCCTTAAGCTGTATAATTGAAGAAATGACTGCTTTCATTGCTTCTTAAAAAGGTGTAGACTCAGGAGATTTTAGAGCAAGCAGAGACCTCACAGAGAATGCAGGCCAAGCTCCAAAGTTCTTCCTCTCTGTGTTTTGATGTTCCCATGGGAAATCTGAGGACCGTGTCCCAGGAGTGTCCAGCCTAGGTTCAAATTTTACAACCCGCAACTTTCCAATGCAAACTACAGGATCTTAAAGGTAATCTTGGAAGAACTGCCTTAGTATTCATGATGAGACAAGTGTTTCATTTGTGTTGATGGCAAACATGAATGCAAAGACTCTGATGTAAGGTCATCACATAGATTTAAACCAAGCACATACAAACAAACCAAGCCATTTCTATTGCTTAGCAGAGGTTACACTGTCCTAGACCAAAGGTCTAGGTAGTTCTTTCAGATCAATCACCACACACATCCTCCTGGAAGCAAAGTGTTTGTAGTCACATCTGTATTCACAGTCACTTTTGTCCCACGCTCCACAACTCACAGACCTGCTAACTCCCTCCTGGGGAAGATTCTGGTTAAGCAAACACTAAAATTCAGAAGTATGGAAACTGGGAGCTGCTGCCATTTTGGAATAAAAGAGGATATGCTCTCCTAACAACTCACATAGCTGAAGCATCCTTACTTAGCCACTTTTCTTCCTGGAATGCTAGAATCTGTTTATCTTTGGAAAGTAAGTCCACCATGCACACAGGCTCAGAATTCCTATGGCTGGGTGTTACTTGTTATAGCATGCATAGACAAATGACTTTAATAACAGAATATTCTGGTTTTAGTATGGATTTTCCTTGAGTCTATAATGATTTAAATCACAGTCTTTGAAGTCAGTATAAGAACAGAACTACCTACTCACAACATTAATATAATCATTTTATTAACAAAAGGAACCCACGGGGTTCAAACAAGAGTACAAAATACAATCTTTATTTTCCCCTTGGTTAAACTGTTATATTTTTAATAAAAATTAAAAAAGCTAGTGAACTTATCAAAAACATAACCTTTGCCTACTGAGTTTCTTATTGTGCAAAACAAAAACACAAAAGGTAAAGTTTTGCCTAAGGAAGGAAAGATTTGTATGTGCCAAAAGATGCGCACTTTTAATTTCAAATCTTTTTCATCAAAAAGAAAATTCTAAGGCCACTTTTTATTTTTCCCAAACTAAATAAGAGTAAGAAGGGAATAAATAGGCAAGTATTAGCCACTAATCTTTTCTCTTCATTTACAGGACTTCTCTGTTCCAATGCTGTTTTTCATTCATACACGGCTATTTTGACTATATGCTTCAGTCTGATAGACACCATTAGAGTCACACTCAGAGCTAATCTCTTAAAAGCTGCCATCAGCTCGGCTTCAGTTCTACAGGGGGTTTCATGATGTCATGAATCAACCTGAGTGTTGAGACTTTTGTACAGGGAGCCAAATAATTCCATTTTCTCTCTGTCCACACTGTTGCTTTCTTTCCCCTTGTTTTAGTTTCATGGAGATGGACCATGTCTTGATATAGCATGTAAACTACTGCCTGGAAGCCAAGAAACAGTAGATTGTAAATAAATTAACTGCGCAGATAGCATTTAAATATGCATACCCGATTACAGACACACAACAAAAAGAAAGACAAAATATTCTCTAAAAACCAAAATGAGAAATAAGGTTTTGTGACAACTCCTGTACCACAATTACTGGAAAACCATTTGGTGTGAGGTTAAACCAATTGCTTACTATTTTTGATGTTAACATGATCACAGGAAGAGAGGTATGCTTAGAACAGACAAGCATACATTTAACCTAATGTTTGTACAAAAATCCCTGAACAAATGGTCCACTGACTTTTAAATGTAACATTTAACTCTAGAAGGATTTTTCTACGTGAATATAGTGACTGAAAAATAAATTCATCATTCTGCAGGGTGTGGTACAGTATTTTGCTTGGGAAGCACCAGGGTTCACGATCAAACCCTTAGGATTTGGCTGGTCCAGAATCTCTACAGTGGGTATCTCTATCTCCCTTCCACCTCATGTCAAAAATGTCCTCAGTTCCTGGAACCAATAGATCAGAGGCAAAAGAAATGAGTGGGACAGTAAACAGGAGGGGAGGGGACAATGAAGACATGGCTGGTACTGCCAGCAGCAACACAATCTGGTTGGTCTAAATAGCCTGAGGTTCAATGACAACAAAATATTGCACCAAAACAAACAAAATCACAGTTTAAATGGCATTACTAAGGAACTGGGCTAAGAATGCATAACATCGCAACTGCCATTCTTCCATTTAAACCGCCCAACACGAACGGTATTCCTACCCTCTTTTGATTTTGGACTTCTTTAAAAATATTCTTAGGTATTCATATATTTATTCTCATTTAATGCTAAGCTCACAGAATTTTCCCTTGATCTAATTTCAGATGGAGTGACAAGTGAGAGAAGTTTCTACTGCAAACAGCAGAAATTCTCAAGGTAGATCGGGCCTGGAGTCAGAGCAGGTCTGATGACCCCACTAGAGGTAGGTTAGGAAAATGCTCCTTTTTGTGTGTAAGATGTAATGCTAACCCTGTCTTCTCCATACTCTCTAGGTATATAAGACAGGAGGAAAATTAAACATCCATCGCGTGGACATGCACTGAAGGTGGTGAAAGTGCAGTCTTCCATCAAACACACCTTCATGTGAAACTTTTCCTTTGGATGTGGCAAGCTTTCAAAGAACCCCTTCTAGGTTTCCCAATACTGTGTAGCTAATTTATAAAGTACATTTTCACCTCCCAGTGAAGGAGCGGGAACTCTATCACTTCATCAGGATCTCCCATGACCACCAACTCAAGAAAGGATCCTTCCAAGGACCTTGATCCTTGCTATGTCAACACAATAAGGAATCAAGAAGTCCCTGAACCCTGAGGGTCTTGTTTGCATTTAGAGTAGCCCCTTCCTCATTCACACTCACTTCAATGCTGCCCATTCCCCTAAATCAAATCCTTTCCCAGTAAGTCCATGCTGACTTAAGTCCCGAATACTTTTTTCTACCATGCGAACCCTAGTCAGACACAGTTGGTAGCATTCTGCTCCTTCAGATTCCTCTCTCTGACAGCTCAGGCATTCCTTCACTTACTCTACCACCATTAGGACTTCCAGATTTCCATTTCAGATCTTCTTTCCATTCTTATGGCAGACATGTGACCATTCTATAAACTTGTGCAATCCTCCTGCTGGCCCTCTAGAAAGTTCTCACATTTCTTTCTGTTGCCTTCAGTCTTGAGGTTCATCTACGCTCTTAAGTGAATCTTCTCTCTTTGACCTCCCAAAAGGCAGGGGGAAAGAACCAACATTCTAATAAGATAATGAACAGTGATTTCTGGAATGTTCATAGAATGAAGGAAACAGGCTGGGTCTCTTCTGCATCACCAGGATGTGGATCAACCTGCAAAAAGAGAAGACTGAGGTCACTGCTCTAGCATCTTTTATCAAAGTTCTACTTCCAGACAAGATGGCTATAAGCCAAGTTGCTCCGGGCCTATCATTAAGTCCTGGGCAGGCTATTAACTTCTCTGGCCTGTGGTCACATAAAATATCTTCAAGGCAATCTAACATACTGCATATGCATTTCAGAGATCACAAGGAAATCCTGGAAATGTGCTAAATGGCTGTGATAATCTATTACCACTGCAAAAGCAAGTTTATACGTATCCTCAACTAATCGTGAGTCAGGAACAGACAGTTTAATGAACAGAGGTGAACAAATGATTATTTGCAGATGGCATGATGATAAGATTAATTTTCTTTCACTTTGTTTACCTCTGAATAAAGAGGTGGAGGCTGAAACCGGAATTCTTGTATGCAGGCAAACATAGGGTAGCAAGCCTCTCCCTCACAGTCAGGGGGCTGAGGGTAAGGAGGAATGTGTCTGGAGAATTCTTCCTCTGATACGACATCTGAGTAATTTGGTGGTGCTGAAACAGAAATGGAGTTAGAACTAAAGAAATCCATGCAACTGAACTCTTACAAAAACCAGATACTAAGCTAAACTGAAGATATTGTATCCATTACAAAAAAATTTGATACTCTTTTTTTTTACACTACTACTAACATTGAGTATAGTATATTCTTTTGTGATCTATTTTTATCATTTAAGTAAACAAGTATCTCTGAAATGTGGCCACAGAAAAGATTTAACACCCTATATTTACATTCTTACTAGTTTTCATTATTTTAAATATTATCAATTAGAATAGGAGATATACATTTCATTCCTGGGCTTGTCATTGGCTTTGTGTCATGGATAAAGTTCCAAGGTTCCTTATCCAGGAATGCTTTATGAATTTTTCAGTAGTATAAAAATAGAGAGTTGTGATGGTTAATTCTCATTGTCAGCTTGCTGGATTTAGAACACTTAACACTGGGCATGTCTGTGAGGGAGTTTCCAGAGAGACTGAAATCAAAGAGGGAAGAATTACCCTGAATGTGAGCATCCATCCCAGAAGCTAGGTAGGGTCCCAGACTCAACAACACACACACACACAGACACACACACACACACACACGCAGACACGCACACATGCACACACCATGAATATGAGCAACAGCATCCTATGGGCTAGGATCCTGGACAAGAGACACTGAGAGGACAGAGGAGAGGAGAGAGAGAGTGCATTCTGAGGGATTCTGAGAGTGGTGGATGCCACATGACTCTTGCCTCATGCTCCTGCCACCACAACTAGAACTGCTTGCACTGTACTGCTCTGCTTTCAACACTATGCTGTACCCTCCGACAATAAACCCAAATAAACTCTTCTTTGGGGGGAGTGCTGAGACAGGGTCTCCCTGTAGTCTTGTAGTTGGCCTGCAACTTGAGCAGGATGGCCTCAATCTCACAGAGATCCACCTGCCTCTGCCTCACTAGTGTTAGGGTTAAAGTGTGTGCCATTAGGCCCAGTTCAAACCACCCTTCTTTCTTAAGTGTCTTCTTGTCAGGCGTTGGTCACAGCCAGGTGATGCTGCTGAGTCAGTGGTGGTAATAGTAACAGTTGACATGTGTGTACTTAATCTTGTGCACATGTTGGTTTCTATGTCAAGCTTCACTGGGTAAGCAGTCCAACATACTGTACCTTCAGGCTGCTCTGGCAAGGTCAGAGCCAACCAGCTCATGTCCGTACTGAACTGGCTGGCGACACTGCAGTTCCGGCTGCCGAAGCCGCTGTATGGAATCGTACCAATCACCAGGGGCAGCTCCAACATCAACTTTTTAGCACCGGGAATGTGAATGTACACCTAACAGGCGAAAGAAATGGGGGTGGGTTGGGGAGAAAGCACAGGGACAGGGTAAATCTCACGGGAATTAGCCGGATTCACCTTCCTTTTTCACAGAAACAAATGCCTTTGTCATCTATCATCCCACCCCCATCACAAATGCAAACCGTCCTGACGAAACAAAATGAAGAACAAACAAAATGAAGAGTTCACTGAATACCAGGAAAATCTTGTGACAGGTAACTACAGTCTTTTGCATGCTTCATTTTAAGTTGGCATGACTTGTAGTAATTCTAGAAAATGAACCTATGTCTTTTCAATGTAACAACATTTCTTAAAGCACCTCAGTTCTTTCAAGGTTATTTCATCAAATTTCCTGGGGCAGGGTAGAATTTTAGTAAAAGTAAAGGCCAATCATCATATAGTGCATGCATGGCAGTAATGCTGACATCTTCCTAAGTATAACCAGGAATATTTGCAGTGACATGGCTTGTTGCTCTGTTCTCTGTATTTTCAAGTTTTCAAGGTCTGCTTACAGCTAGGGAATAGTCCACTCTGATAATACAGCAGTCCAGGATGGATGGAGTAACAGGTGGAATTTTAAGTGTCTTCCCATTCCACGTGTCTGTGCTCCCAGAAGCAATGTGGTTTCCTCGCACATTTGCAACCATGTGACGGACTGTCTTTGTCTTTCCACTGGCCAAATATGTCTGGGTTTGGAATATAGCTGCCTTAGGAACAATCAAACGAGAGGAACAGTTCTCTATTTCTGCATAGATGGGAATAGCTTCTCCTAAAAAGAAAACAGGAACAGGATGGATTCAAAGACTTTTCAAAGAAATAGAACAGGGCCATTGCCAATGACTAGTGCAACAGCCCAACACTACTTTAGTGCTCCGAGAAGCCCTGGCTTCAACGGGAAATCTTAGTGGGGGGAATGGAAGCTCACTGCAGAAGGTGAAGATATTTTCTACCTATTGCACTATCACTTTCCCAATGTAAAAAAGATTACATTAACAATTCTCAAGGTATATAAATGGCCGGCATGCATATAAAATTAAGATAAGGCATATAAACAAGTGATTCAGTTCAATGCTATATATGAAAGCTCACTGACTGCCTCTCTAGTGCCTACTGAATGAATATCTGTCCAATAGAACAGCAAACCCTTGGCCTTTAAGGAATCAGTGTTGAGGCAGAAATAATGGAGTAGACAAGTTAGTTTCACAACATTACATATCGACACCATAATATTCCAACAACTCCAGACCTTCACTGCCACTTTACAATAAGATGCTGGCATTTTCCATCTTCTGAGTTTTATTCTATTACTAAAGTAAGAGGATAAAAGTCATAAATATGATTTTTATTAAGGCCTATTATATATCCATTTAAAATATGTAAATGCCAATGAGTTTAGATTACAAAATGTTATTCACATTTTAAAATACAATGTACTTCATATATATTAAAACACTGTTTTAAATCACTATAATTAGTTAATAAATCAATGCACATTTCTTCTGGACTTTCAAACACATTGCTTACCATTACAGTAGCCCTTTCTTTCAATTTTGGCACTCAGCGAGACTGGACCAGAAGTGAAAAACCAACAGCCAACCATTTTCTCTTGAGTTTTCAATACAGGGGTCTTGAAAATTTTAGATAAAAGGACCTTAGTTAAACCACTCTAGTGAACATATAGAAGTTAAAATTATTCTTTTTTAAAGGAGAGTTACAAAGAAATGCCGATCTTTCTTATTCTCATATGACATGTTAGGCAAAATATATTCTGTGATCCGACATCCTGAAGCTCATTTCCTTCTTAGGAAAAATGGGGTGAAATTTCAGATCCAAACTAGAGTATGACACCATCATATTTTACACTGCAGTTACTCTACTTCTAGGAAATGATACATTTATACTGTAGGAAACTAATCAAAGGCCATAATAACACATATAAACAAGACATAATTATTACTGTGTGTGTATGCATGTGTGCATGCATGCATGCATGCTCTTCCAGACTCATGAGGAAACCAGAGAAGGATGTCTGGATACTTCCTTAACGACCCTCTACCTTATTTATTTATTTATTTATTGAAACAGGGTTTTGAGACTGATTCTGAACCTTGTTGTTTGGGCTAGGCTGGCAGGCTGGCCAGTAAACACCTTAGATTTATCTGCCTCTATCCCCTAAATCTGGTGTTACAGGCATGTCCAGTCATGCCAAGTTTTTGTAGGGATGCTGGAACTGAGGTCCTCTTGATTTCACAGCAAGCACTCTTACCCACTGAACCATTTTCTCAGCTAGACAGCATTTTTTAAGACTATAAAGATCTGATAAAAGGAGCAATGACATAAAAATCAATAATCAGACTGTTACCTTTAGCATATTGTATTTTGAATAAGAAAATATCTTTTTTCCCTTAGTTAAAAATATATTATCAGACAGAAATCTCAAGTTCTCTTGGAATAGTTTGGGGGTTTTGTGTAATCATATGAAACACACTACACCCAACTATAGGATTCTCTTCTTCATACGGAGAAAAACAGTTGAGATGTAAAATGCTCAGTTTGCAAACTGTATGAACAACAGCTTTTTGTAAAATACCATTATTTGTCATTTTCTTCATTTTTCATAGGCAGCGAAGTAAGGGTTAGGCTAAGTCTCTAATTTTGATAAAAATGAAACTTGTTTATGCAATTTTCGGTCAAATCATGACCATTTCAGACATATTTAACCCCCTAATTCTACAGAAGTTTTTAAAAGTACAAAGTAATTGATGCTACCAGTTTTCAAAGAGGGTTTTAAGGAGCTGTTAAAGGCATGGTCCTGAGCCAGGTCAGCTGGGTACTGGCCATCTTACCATTTGGGCCACAAGAAACTGTATCCATGGCATTTTGTTATCTTTTACTAAAAATTCAGCTTCTTTTCCATGTGAAAATAAGAATTAACTTTTAACTGTTGGCTTTTTTCCTTTCTTTAAAGACATTAGTTAGAAAAAGAAACATCTAATACTAAAAACCCATCTTTGCCACATCAGTATCATGATGGGTATTTAAATTATCTCAGTATTATCTATGAAAAAAATCATTCATTCATATTTAAATGAAGAACCATTCGGTCCTAGACGCTATCATGAAAGTAGAAGGTATAATTTTATATTATTTTGATAATATGGGTTTAGATAAAAGAATGTAGCTCATTAGTTCCCATCTTGCCTATTCTGTTGTTGCTTATAGCCTGATCTTTCTTATCAGTCTGCTGTATTTCTGGTGATTATTAGAAGTTCAATGCTTTAATGTGGCCAAATCTGTCATAAGGAAATAAGTGAAAGGGTCTGGGCGGCAGCTGCATGCACTTACTTAATGCTAGAAAATGACACGCAAAATGGAAGGATACATAGCATAATGGCCCAGGCTTCAATAACAGGCTGAGCATGATTAACACTCTTCCATAATTACTGTTCCTCAACCTGCTATTATTGGAGAGTTTAGAATACCACAGTCCTGCGATTGTGGCTGCTCTGGTAAAGTAACTCCTCTCTGCTGTGCATTATTGTTATTAAGGCTTATTAATGCATTTCAAGCCTGTGTAACTTTTTGGCAAAAGCAGTCCTGAACAGCAGGGACATAATCAATAGTATTAACACACACAATTTGTAATTTGCCCAACCTAGAATCATATCTTTATGGAGAATGCCTATGCGTTACATGACTGTGTTTTCTAAGCCAACAGAAAGTGACAGTACAAACCATCTCTAACCTAGATAAATACACATATTATGAATGAAAGGAAGGAGGGATGGAAGAAAGAAAAGAGAGGCTTACCAATAACCCTGGTGTGTTGACATCCACATGACTAACAACCTGAAGCTCTCTTTTTACACTCTGATCTGGTACCTGGGGTCTTTCCAACACAGCCTTCACACAGTACTTAATACTGCCATACTTCCCAGTAAATGAGGTTACCAAAGGTCTGAAATAAACCAAAGACACTAATTTGTAAGCTTATTTTCAGTAATATAGATTCAGGAAATACATGTTTTAAAACGTGTTTGGGGTTGAAGAAACGGTGAAGCAGGCAAGTGTAGGTAGGGGTCACTGAGGACAAGCACACAAACTGCAGAACAAGGGTACTAGGGTACTCAAGCGCCCGGAGGGACACAAAGAAAGGAAAGGAAACTGCAGACTTAGAGCTTTACTTACTCAGATGGAAGCTGAAAGCGAAATGGAAATTCATGTTTTCCAGGCTGTAATAAAAAGATACCCTCACCTGTTTAAAAAAAAAGAGAGATTTTATTTTAACTAAGGTCAACATTAAATCAGCAGTTTTCAAAATTTAAGGTACAGCTTTTAAAGGAGGTTTTCCTGACAGTACACTTCAAAATTCATTAAACGTTTAGAGAATTAAAATTCAACCAGTCTTCTATCCACAAAATGACCAATTATACAGTTACCATAAAGTTTTTAAATAGCTAAGGGCTCCATATACATATAAAGTACATGTCATGTGTGTCATGTGCATAAACACACATGTAAATGCATGGGTATACACACACACACACACACACATATGAATGCTGCTCTATTTATACTAACATGAGATACCAATATGGGACTGGACTAAAACTAATCAACAAGTTACATGTCTTTGGGTATCCCATAGCAATCACATTGTGTATTTCTTAGACAGAGATTAAAAAGAAAGAAACACAGGAGCATTAATGGTTATAAACAAGACAGACAAAACAACGAGAGTCAGCTATTTACTGTTTAGCTCTACTGAGATTAACAGGGTTTCTTGGTGGTTAACTTGGGATTGACTAAGCATAGCATGATCTCTTCCTGTTCTGGGTCCCAGCTCCATTCTTCTTCAAGCAAAGACTTGTTACTGAGGGAAGGCCAAAATACAGGGCTGGCCAGTGTGTAAGGCCAGGAGTACCATTAGATCCTGTGATGAATGTCCATGGAGAATCTGATTAATTTTGCTCTAAAGCAGACTCCATGGCTTCCATGCTTGTCCGTTGCTCACCTATGACATTAACTTTCCTTTCAAGCTTAGACTTCATACTACACTGTAAGATGTAAAGATGAAAAAGAAGAGCAAAGAACTTGGACTGAGATTTGTCTTATTATCTGACAGTACAAAATTTCTACTTTGTGAATTAAAAATCAGTAATAAGGTAGGGCTTACTTTTTACTTAATTACCAACAAGTCAGTATTTCAATCTTGCACTTTTAGAAAATAAGAATACATTATTGGTCAATTAATCTTCCAAATCTATTTCAAGTTTTTAATACATACTGCATTAAAGGGTAAAAAAGGCATAGGAGTCCATTTTGCATGGAAACACATCACAGGTAGGTGGCCTGAAGGCGAAGTGAATGATAACCAGTCACAGGGACATGAGGTCAGATTAGATGGTGTGATAGGGTTAAGTCCCAGAGGCTCAAGATGCCTAGGAGTGGCCCCATGAGTCTCAGTATGGTCCCGGGGAGCTGCAGCAGTGGAACAAGGGGAACTTCTCCATGTCAGGCCTCTCCAGTGAGAGGCTCAGGGTAACAGAATTTGGATGGAGTATGATTTGTCATCAGTTGGGAAGAGTACAGATCAGGGAAAAGTAATTACACATATTCAGACACATATATTTTATCCAAGTCCAACATTTATAGGACGCAAATGGTAGGCACTATTGATATAAAGAAGAGTACCTTCAATTCTCAAAGACTAGTTGGAGAACAGGAGACTAGACACCAGTCAGTAAGTACTCAAGCAACAGTCAAATTGTGCTAAACCCCAGAGCACCTTCACATGAACAAGAGTGGGCTTGGAGCCTGAGGATTGGAGTAGAGATGAGTAGGATGGTGCTTAAATGAAGGGAACAGAATGTGGAAACTTGAAGGAGGTGTAGAGACCAAGACTGTACAGGATACTGAAAAGGGATAAGAGAGATGAAGATCCTCTTCATTGAGAAACAGCTCACTTAAAGTGATACATCCAACTATCTTAAACTAAAAACACGGGAAAAAATGATCAACACTAAAATATTTGGAAAGAAAATTAAGAGAAAGAAAATAAGTGTTTCTTTCTCTTTTCTGCTTAATTAAAGGCATTCACAAGATGTACCATGTACCCAATCCTGCTTCTGTTTTCATGGCTCATTACTTCCATCTTGTACATGGAGGACTACAATGCCATAGGGAGTTGTTTCAATCACTAAAGGACTTCAAGCCAAAGTTCATAATCAAAGCTTTTCAAGAGCCTTGGGATCTAGAAACATTAGAAAGGAAGAGACTGGGGCTCCAGAAAAGTGAGGGGCTTGCATGAAGTCACACTTCTGGTGGGTGCTTGGGAACTGAAGCCAACCCTCTGCTTCAGTCTTTTCCTCTACCACAGTTCCTCGAGGAAGATGAGAATCACTTCAGTCACAATGTCATCAGATGGTTAGGTAAGATCAATAAAGTTAAAGAATCTTCTGGGGAAGTTTAAAAAAAGAAAAAAACAGGTCCCAGTGTTACATTTCCTAGATGTCTACGTTAAAAAACAAATCAAAAAACCCTCTTCATGTAACTGAAGAACAGTTTATGGGATTAAATGACCCTGAGAATCTAATCTGCATGTCAAGTCACTAAATTCTTCCAAAGAGTAGATATCTAGGTTGATGTCTTTCCTACTTAACTAAAAGAGACTTTAAGTATTAAACCACTGCTAACACCTGTCATGATATAGTCTAAGACAAACTGGAGATTTTCAAATTGTCTAGATTTAGACTCTCCATTTTGTTAGAATGAATAAGCAAGATGTGATCGGGAATCAAAAAGCTATTTCTAGTTGGCATCTGACCAAAGCAACACTCATTTCTCCTCCCAGGTACAATGTTTCTTATTTTGAATCTATTTACTCTGTCATTATTGGCTCACAGTTTGAAGTCTTAAACAAAACCCAATTTACTTCTCGTTTCCTTGGCCTTCCCTCCAGTCAGCCATCTTTGAAGTCCTTGTTGGCTGTTACCATTGAGAGAGAAGAGCTGGAGAGCAGAGAGGAAAGTACTTGCGGGAGATGAGAGGTGTCACTTAACACACCCCTTAATCCAAAAGACTGCCCCAGGATGCTTATACTTGAGGATTTAACTGTGGACAGTCTACTGTACCACGGCAAGGTAAGACAAAACTGTCCCATTTTGCTTCAAAAACATTTAAGTTTAAGATTACAATAAATTTTACTCTTCATATTATCCTGAGCTGATGAAGCAGGCAGGTAAAACTTAAAAGCGGTTTCCCCTTCAGAGAGGACAGACTCACTGTTCTTAGCATTTCCATGATGAAAGAGAATCAGTTTCACAGCTAGCCTTACTCAACAGCCATAGTGGGTCAGCACATGACACTTCTGGAAAGGTCTGAGTGAAGAGAACGAGGTGATTCAGAAATGCTCAGATGGCACTGGTTCCACAAAGGTCGTTTGTTAAGGGAAGAGGCAGGGGGAAGAGGTACAGGAAACAAAGCAGGGGCATTAGACAGGGTCAACTCTTCGCAAGATGCCCGGCTCCCCAGAGAGGCGAGGTATGTATGATGGTCATACTAGAAACGCTTCCTTTAAGCTACCCAAGAACTACTTCCCTCTTCCCAAGATCCAGTTTCTGCAAATTCATCACCAACTACCGAGGAGTGTCTAGGGCCTGGATCGAGGAATGGGAGCTCATGAAGTTCTGGGCACCACCTAATCATGCAATGTAACGGAACCTCACAGACCCTCGTTCCACCTCCATGCCTCCAGGCCGAGAAAGACCTAGAACCTTGACAGTCTAATCACAGGTTCCCATGACAACGTCTCACTCCCTTCTAGGTCCATGGAGGATCTTGCCACTGAGCATCATCACGTCGCAAGGGTCTGGTCTCTCCTTGGCTTCCAGGTAAGGGCGCGGGCTGGGTCATCTTCCACTTACTTGTGACAACAGGAGAGATTTCCATTTGAGAACCCTCTCCAGCACACATGTGCATCTGCGTGCTCCATCCCTGTTCCTCCCTGAGGGCCCTCACGGCCTTGGCAGAGGAGTCCAGGCTGTCGCCCACGCTCACCTGCCTGCGGCTCCCTCAAGCTCAGGCGCACGTTCAAGTACTCCACCTCCGAGCAGGCGGCTGGGGCACCGCTGCTGGCCGAGACCCGGGCGCCGGCACCGGGGCCCCAGGCGGCGGTGGCACGGCCCTGGGCCTCCAGGCGCAGCGCGCGCAGGGCCACCCGCTCGGCCGCCTCCAGCAGCACGTGCCCGGCCACTGTCTCGCCGCTCGAGTAGCAGCCCTTGCTCTCATCCTCGAACACCAGTCCCAGACTCTTGACGCGTCCCCCGGGACCCTCGGCCGCTGCGGCTCGCGCCTCGCCGCCCATCCTACCGAGTGACGCAGCCCTGCCACCCAGGTCGGCAGCGGCCCCCAGCCGGGGTCGCCAGCACCGCGGCGCCGCTGTCACGGGCGCCCTCCGCACACCGAGGGCCACCGAGGCCGCAGTGCCCAGCCGATGAAGCACCGGGGCCCTGTCGCTTTAACACACCTAACTGGGACTGGAAAGGGGCCGGGTCAGCCCGCCCTCGGCGCGCGCCCATAGGTCAGCCGTGAGACCTCCTTGTTGTCCATTGGTTGTGAATGACCACTGAGTCACTTCATTGGCGGCCCCACAGCCTGGCTGGAGCAGGACGGCAGTGCGTGATCAAGCCGTCTTGGCCAATCGGGAGGCAGCAGAGTGCACGTGCACAGACCGCTTATTGGCTGGGGCAAGGCACAGTCCTTGGTCACAGTCCAATAGAGAGGCAGTGCGCCCATGTGGACAGTGGATGGGAAACAATATCTGTCAGGGAGGGGCTGGAAAAGGGAATCTCCGGTTCTTGATGTGTCAGCCGTTCCTATGGTTACAAACTGGGGCGGGGTTTCTAACCAGTAGAGGACTGATTGCTGGAGTTACTGAGTTCTCTATAACAAGTAAACTTGTGGTTGCAAGCAGGATGGTGTTTACGATGGCATCTATAGCACTCCAAACGAATAGATTTCTTGGAACTTGGAGCTCACCACTCTTCCCTGGTGAATTGGGGGCTGGCCGCCTTGGAACTTTAATGCACATATCCGAATCTAGGAACTTCCAGGATCCAGAGCCCCACTTCTTTGGGTTTCAGAATTCCCATACCAGGTAAGAACTGAAGTCTAAGAAGGATGCTGTGGTTCTAAGGCCTTGTGTCTGAGGCGTTCTGTTCCTAGACTTTGCAGTCCCTCTTAGCTGGGAATGCCTGGACCTCTGATTCTTCTCTAAATAAGGTCAGGAATCACCTGGTTTTAAAACAGCATCAGCCGCTCACTCGGTGTTGGTTGTTGCAAACAATTCCATAATTGACAGAATACGCTCCATTTGCTCCTGACACATTAAACGTATGTATTTCTATACATACATATGTTGTGAAATGTAGAGATACTATGTTTCAAAAGAGAGAACATGTGACATGAAGGCCGCACCCAAAAAGATTTCCTCACCTCAGGATTGCAGTCCTGGAACAAGCCAGGTTCCTTGTTGACTGGTTCTCCACACCCACAGCTCCTCTTTGCCTCTGTTTCTTTCTTAAGCTCCCATTCCTTTGTCATCCTAGATTTTCTCTGCTATCCAGCACAGCTGGCCATTATTTTCCCATCTTCTAAGTGGGTCCCTATCAAAATTCTGTTTGTGAGCTATTATCAATGCCTGATTAGTTGGAAATAGGAATTGGTTTCCTAATGTAGTTTTTAAGGTTCTCAAAGAAAAGCTTATTCCCCAGTCCCCTGAGTTTATCTTACAAACGTGAAACTGCTAAAATCTTTAATTTAATAAAATATTTTTATTCTTTAAGAATTGCATACCATGTATTTTTATCACACTCCCCTCACCCCTCCTCCCAGATTCACACCACTCAGTTCCTCCCAACATCATCTCCTCTTTTCAATTAATTAATCTTTGCAACCCATTGAGTCTAATTTGTAATATATATCCCATATACTCATGGATATACAGCCATCCAAGGGAGCATGATAGACCTAGCAGGTGCCACACTCTTAAAGAAAACTGACTGTCACGATTGCCTGATACTGTGGATTAATTTAATAAAGCTTTAGGAACTCAAAGGTTCCTTATCACTTCTCAGAGTGTGGAAGGGGCCACACACCCAGCCCTGACTAACACACTGAAATGGCCGTTGTTCTCTGGCCACTTTGTCTTTAATGGTCTCTGGTGTGCTCTTTCTCTGCTTATTTTCCACCATTACACAGCCAGATATTATATATGTATTTTCATGGTGTCCATCACTCCCACTGGGAACATAGACCTTGTTTTCATTTGTATTTCTAACCTCCAGTATCTGTCACAGAATGTAGCATGCAATAAATTCTCGATAAATAAGTGTTGACACACTGAAAGATGACTCGTAACCCATGTGGTATCACTGACTCTGCAATAAATGAATAGCACTCTATGTCATACTAGGTTTTTGTTGGCTCCAAGGAAATGCTCTCTTCAAAATTAAGTATCTGGGAAAGGGTCAAAGGGCAATGAATCTTACAGAGTGAAAAAAAAATGACAAAATTGAAATCTTGACATTCTGGCTGAGATATGTATTAATTCTTGGTTAGAGGTATAGCCACGAAAGATGTTCTTTCATTGTAGAGGTTATTGCCTAACTTGAGTGCTTTCTTTGCTGTGAAGAGGGTTTTTATATCATGGAATTCTCACTATTATTTCCCAAGTTAACAGAATCCTAGTCAGAAAGTTGTTTCCTACTTCCATGTCTTGAAGCTTTCCTGTGTTTTCTTCTAGTGGTTTCAAAGATTTCAAGTTTGCATTAAGGTCTTTGATCTATCTTTACATCTTCTAGTGTCTTCTTCATAGTCTCTCTTTGGTGTTTTAAAATTTTCATTGTAGAGGGTCTGGATAGATGGCTCAGTAGTTAAGATCACTGACTGCTCTTCCAGAGGACCTGGGCTCGATTCTCAGCACCCACATTTCAGCTAACAATCATACATAACTACAGTTCCAGGGCATCCAATGCCCTCTTCTGGCTTCTATGGACTTTGCATACATGTAGACAAAACATTTATACACATAAAAAAGTTTTCATTGTAGAGTTCTTTCACCTCCTTGATTGTTTTTTATTACTATGTGTTTTATTTATTTCTTAACTTTCAAGAGGTTATTTTGAGCATTTTCCTGAGTCTTGCCATGTTCATGATTGGCATATAGGACACTATTGATTTCTGTATGCTGAATTTTGTCTGGCTATTCTACTGAAAGTATTTATCAGATCTAAGAGTTTTCTGATTGTCTTTACGGTCTGTTAAGTATAGATTCATATCATCTGAAAAGAAGGATAATTTGGCTCATTCTTTTCCTCATTGTATCTCCTTTCTTCTTCTTCTTTTATTGCTGTGACTCACATTTCCTTAATATGGGAATGTTTTTGTCTTGCTCCAGTTGCTGGTAGATGTTTTTATTGAGAGTAGAATTGTGGATTAGCAATTCCATCAATACTGTATGAATGATTTCCTAGTGTTTTCTGAGGACCTTGACTTCTGGTAAGAAATCAGCGCTTTTCAAATTGTTTTCCCCTTATTAAAGATAATGGGTTATTTTTTTCTACTGTCAATTTTTTAATTTTAGGTTTCATTGGTTTGATTTTAATAACTATTGCTTTTGTAATTTGTTGCTTGGAGTTGTATTTGTTCTTATTGATATAAAGTTATATTTTATGAAGTTATCAAAGTTATATTTTCTGCAATTATATTTTCAAGTATTTTTCTGATTTATAGTCTTTCACCATTTTGGAGTTTTAATACCAGAATGTTTTTACTTTTTAGTACCACCCTTCTGAAGCTTTTTTTTTCTGGTATTTTTCTAACTGTTGTAGAAATTGAATAAGGCCACCGATCTATTTCCAAGTTTATTTGACTCTTTTCTCTGTCAGATTCATTGTGCTGTTGAGGCAACAAAATGACTTTTTAATTTCAAATATTTTATTTGTAAGTTGAAATCACTTTTAGTAGTGTTTTTATCTTTGATAAGGATACTCATCTTTCTATTCATTTCCAGAGTGTCAACTTTTGTCTCCTTGAACATGTCTATAATAATTGCTTCAAGGTCTAAGTCTTTGAAAGAACTTTAATATCTCAGTTACACCAGTGTTGACATATAATTGTCTTTCTCTGTGGGATCGAATATTACGAGACTCTGGGGCCTGTTCAATTCTTTGGAGAATGCCAGCCCTTTTACTTTCACATGCAAAGAGACTGGGCAAATGCAGACTGCAGATTCTATTTCACCTTGTGCTGACAGGGTTCATGCCAGCTCAGTTCTCAATGCCTTTGCATTGCTACTGTGGGTCTGTCCCATACAGGAGCAGTTCAGGGTGAGTGTGGAACTTGGCCAGGTCATGCACAAGTTTGGAGTTCCCCTCTTCATTTTTTTTTCCTTTCTACACGTCCCACTTTGTTTTAGTTTCATTTCTGCTGCTATAATAAAATACCTTGGAAAAGCAGCTTAATGAAGAAAGGGTTTTTAGCTCGCAATTCCAAGTTCCAGTCAATTATTGTCAGGAAAACCAGGCAACAAGAATTTAAGAGTCATATCACATCCTTTGTCAAGAGCAGAGAAAAATGAGTACATACCGTGCTTAGTGCTTGAATAGCTTTCTGTACTCTTACCTGATGGCTCAACCCATGAAATGGTGCTGCCCAGATTCAGGGTGGATCTTCTTACCTCAGTGAACTCAATTAAGAAAAACCCTTACAGGCATGCCCGCAGGCCAACACAATCTGGGCAATCCCTCACTTCGACTCTCTTCCCAGTCATTTCTAGGTTGTGGCAAGCTGACAGTTTAAACCATACTTCAGACCCACTGTCTCTGGACCGAAAAATTTGTGTTTCTCTCGTTTTATCCACACATACTGTTGAGATGTTTGTACCACTGGGCAAAGTGGTGGGAAAAGAGGGACAGCCATTGTGTGGATTTCTGTATTACTTCAGCTCATAGGATCATCATTCCTTCCTCCTGGCTAGAAAGACAAGTTCTTTCTTTGGAATTTAGGTACTGATATCTCTGCCCAACATTGCTGCAAGATGGGTTCAACTCTTGGGGTTTATGTAAATAAATGGGTGGAAAAAAGTTCAAATAATTGATTTAGGTTTGCCCCTACTCACAATGAGGTTTCTAGACTTACTGAATTTATTCCAGGCCAATGAACATTATTTTGGCCAGGTAATGAAGATTAACACTAGCTATAACTAATTAGGTTGTTTGCCCCTCTGAGATGTTATGAAAAGGACACATGAAATCTTTGATATTACTGAACTATCAAGTCCACAACTTAATGTAGGGAAGCTTAAGAAAACACTAGGTATGTCCAATATGAAGGACACTTTACAAACTATGTAATCAGCCCTCCTCAAAACTCTTGAGATCATGAGAAATAAGGAAAAACAGAGATAGTCATAGATCAGAGACATCTAAGGAGATTCAATATGGTATCTGAGGGACCTTGGAAGATGACTCCCTTGGTTAAAATAACTTCTTCCCAAGTATGGGGAACACTCATGTAAAAAGCCAGACACAGAAGTTTTAATCTGTAACTTCAGTGTTAGAAATCTGGGAGTAGAGAGGCAGGCAGATATCTAGAACTCATTTACCAGCTAAATCAAGGCTCCATCCATCCATCCATTCATCCATCCAAACATACATTCCAACCACACAGACACAGACAAACAGACACACACCCCCCTCCCACACGCACACAAATAATCAGCAACCTGGAGCAGAAAATGGACTTCAGTGGGAAACCCAGTGAATTCAAATGGATTCAAATTAAATTAAGTCTGGATTTTAGCAAGTAGAAATGCACTAATATTGGAGTTTCAGTTTTCTCAAATGGACTAAGATATTAACACTCAAGGAAGTTGGTGTAGGGTACACAGGTTCTGATAATACTATCTTTGCAACTAAAATTATTCCTTTTTTAAAGTTGGATGTTTCTAAAAGATGTTATTTTTATTTTATATGTATGAGTCCAAGTGTATTGCCTGCGTATACGTAAGTGCACCCATGTTGTACGATGCCTGCAGAGATCAGAAGAGGTTATATCCCCTGAAACTTCATTTAAGGATGATTGTTAGCCACCATGTGCTAGGAATCGAACCCAGGTCCTCTGTAAGAGCAGTCAGTGTTCTTAACCGCTGAGCCATCTCTACAGTCTACAAAATTATTCTTAAGGAAGGCTTCGTTTAAAAACAAACAGGAGTGTCCTCAAAACCGTTTCACTTGTGGACACCTCTTTCCCTGATTATCTGACTGAAAGATAGATTTCTCTCTAGGTTTTTTCTGTATTACACTTTGGTAGTCCTATGCAAGGAATGCCCTTGGTTCAAAGTTAAGAGATGAAAGAGAGAAAAGTCCTCCATAAGTCTCAAAAGTCTGCTCTTCAGTTTTTTTTAAAACTCTGTGCTCAATCCATTAATCTGTTGTTATTGTCTTGTACTAAGATAATTGTTTATTTTTTGAGAATTTCATACATGAATATTACGTTTTGATCTAATAAACCCTCCCATTTCCTCCCCTCCAATTCTTCCCCCTATCCACCCACCATTGTTTCTTCCAACTTATTGTGGTTTTTATTTTAAACCCACCGAATCCATTAAGTGCTGATTGTATATACATGGCTGCGGGACCATATTTTGGAGTGTAGATATTTTCTCAGGGGCTACATCCCTTAAGAAAACTGGCTGTCCTTCTTGAAGCAGCCATCAATTGCCAATAGTTCCTTAATTAGGGGTAGGATTTTGTGACTCTCTGTCTTATCCATGCTGGGATATTTTCTGGCTTGATGTTGTGTAGGTCTTGTGTATGTGTTCACAGCCACTATGCGTATATGTGTGCAATGGTCCTATCTATCCCCAAAACACTGTTTCATTTTAGACATCCCTCATGTCTGGCTCTTTCGACTCACTCTTCCACAAGAATCCCTGAGCACTGGGAGGAGGGGAAATGACAGAGATGCCCCATTTAGGATTGAGCACTCCACAGTGTCTTATTCTCTGCACATTCACCAGTTCCAGTCTCTGTATTAATTGTCATCTACTGCAAAAAGAAGCTACTTTGATGGAGTTGAGAGATGCATTAATCAATAGGTATAAAGATAAGTACTTAGGGGAGAGGTCTGTTACAATGTCCATCTAGCAGAATAGCAGTAATAGGCTTTCTTCTAGAACTTATGAGCTAACAGGCCTAGTTAATTAATTGTACCAGATATGAGTTCTGTCTTCTGGAATGGGCCTTAAATCCAATCAGAAAGGAGTTCGTTACCGCCGTAACATTTGTGCACTAGAGCAGCAGTGCTCACATCTAGCTAGGCCAGTCAGTACTGTAGCTCATAGGGTTCACAGTACAGTAAGAATGTTTGTTATTATTTTTTAATTATAGTAACATTCATAACAACTTCCAGCACTATGAAAACTAGCCAATATGGATGGAGCTTTGAAGTCATTACCAGCTTGTTTTCTTCATGTCCACCACAAGTTTGTGGTGTCTTCAGCAGTGGGGTCTTAACATCAAGTTTTTTGGTAGGTAAAGAAGAGCAACAGTAAGAGCCTGTAATGTTTTGGGGTCCATGGATTCATTGACCAACAACTCCAACAGAGGTACCCCGTATTCATTACTGGGCTTTTTATTTGATAGCCTGTATTATCTTGGGGAGGGTATTGTCTCCCCATTATAGAGTAACTCCATTTTTTAATATGCATATGTATATGTTTTAGGAAGCTTCTCCAGCAGAAGTTTCCATTTTACTTTAAAAAATATTTTATTTATTATTATTTTTATTTTGTGTATATGAGTGTATTGCCTGTATGTGTGTAAGTGCATCTATGTCGTGCAGTGCCCACAGAGGTCAGAAGAGGTATGAGATCCCCTGGACCTGGCATTATGGACAGTTATTAGCCTCCGTGTTGGTGCTGAGAATTGAACCTGGGTCCTCTGCAAGAACAGTTAGTACTCCTAACACCTGAGCCATCCCTCCTGCCCCTCTATATGGCTTTTTCAAAGAACTTTATTGTTATTTTCCCCTTCCTATACTATCTCTTTTATCCTGCCCACCACCCACCATATCAGTTAACCCTTTCTATTCCATTATTTCACTTTCTCTCTTCATATCATGTGTATTCTGTGGGATGTGATGTCTGGGAGAAATGTGCTGTAATGGTTTGACTTCATGTTGCTCCACACCAGAAGTCCCAGTTTATCTTTACTGTCATTTAGATCACACATGGGTAACCAAATTCCTGCATAAGTATCAATATTCATTCATTAATTTTTGTATAGTGCACGTGTTCATCTTGATTTAACTAGTATGAGTTATCTAGATCCTAATTAAGGAACTCTCCTTACATACTTGCTGACATTTAAAAATTATGTATGACCTGAATTCTTGTTTTACAATTTTACATTTGGAAATAAGATTTACAAAGCAATATTTAGAAATAATACAGATGAACTTTTATGACACACCTATTGAACTACGATCCAGATATTCAACATGTAGCACTCCACCCACACTCACAGGAACTCTGTAAAGGGGCATCATGGGAAGAAATTAAAATTTATAGGCAAGAAGCTCAAAAATCATATGCCTTGTTTCTTTGGCAAGGAAGTGGAAGGGCCAAGATCACTATGCTTCATAACCCTCTATTTCAGTGCACTGTCTTTAAGGTTAACGGGAAAGAAGAAGAAGGAGGAATGAAAAAGGAACTTATTTTCACAAGGAGAAAGACTAGATGCTAACCAAATTCCTTGTGTCTTCCTTTATCACCATGCTTGCTTAATGCATTGGAAATCCTCCACTGGAAATAATTAGCACTATATTGGAGCATCCTGCATATTCATGTGGGTAAATTGACCTCTCCTGTCTTCCAGAAATGATTTGTGGCAGCAAGGAGAAAAAAACTAAAAAATGAGGTTTTTTTTCCTTTTACTTGGTAGGAAGTATGAATGAAGAAAGAACATGGAGAAGAAGAGAATAAGAAAGAAAGAAGAATTCAATCAATAAATCCTCACACAGCCTCTAAATTCTGGAGAAAAATATTTGATGCCTCATTTTGATAGAGGAATGTCGTTAATATAAGGACAAAGGACATTTTGTAAAGATGTCTTATTCTGGTCAAGAGAAAAGGTCCTGTTTCTTACTTTACTGTTTATGCATGCACAATGTAGCTGTATTGCAGTTACAGAACAGTCACTGGAAGAAAGAGTTACCGTGAATGGACTGAAAGAAGATTACATTGACACTACTAAACTGAAAAAGCAAAACAAAATTAAGACATTCACAGTAAGTAACACTTGAGGGTCTCAAATAAATATAATTAGATCCATACTGACTGCAGTCAATGGAAAAATTCACCTTGACCAAATCTTATTTGTTCTACATGATTGCCCTTAAATATCCCTTTTCTCCCAGGAGGGTCTACTCATGTCAAAATTGCCAGCTAATAAATGATTCTACTCTTGATTTCTTAAGACTACTCCTTGAACATATTGAGTGGCTCACAAAGAATTCTAATTAAATTTTTAAAAATTATCATGAAAATGATGAAGACATAACAGCTTTAAATAATCATTTTATGAATGGTGATCTAAGAGTGTATCCCTGGCAAAGAGCATTAAATTCTTTGATCATGTTTATAATTGTCTAGGTAATTCTCATTGGAGAACATTTCTGCAGGACTAGTGGTCAGGGTGGGGAATATTGTCTTGTCCTTTCATACTGTGTTTTCAAAATGGGGAGCTGGGTATGTGGATTATTTCATTGGTTGTATGTCTGATAATTGATTAGAGCCTGGAACTGTGAATGTTTTTGCTCTTCCTCAAACTTGATTGATTTTAGATCAGGTAAGTAGAGTTTTTAGGTCAGTCTTTCAGATATGTGGTGTTGATTCTTGATTAGAGAGGCTGAGGTAATTCTAATTCAGGGGAAACTTTGCCTGGTGGGGTCTTAGGGATGTTGTGAGATTACTTGAAGGGGGTCTAAGAAAGCCTTCTGGTATGGATCCCAGATGCCCTGGGCATAGAAAGGTAACATTGGTCAAGGAACTTAGACTCACCAAGAAGGAACATAAATATAGTTTTTGGCTATGCCTGGGTGTGGAAAGGCAGTGTGGGGGCGAGGGACCCAGACAGACTTATCAAGAAATCATGTAAATGTGACTCTCAGCTGGTTCTCCCTATGGAAGGTGATTCAGGTGCAGAGATTTGTATAGATTCACCAATAAACTATGCTAAATAGTTTCCATTTGGGCCTAGAAAAGTAGTACAGGGCAAAGGAGCAGGGGCAGAATCACTGAGTTAGTATGACTCCTGGCTGGATCTGGACACTGAGGGACATGAAGCAAGGTACTCACCTAGAGGGAACAACAGCGTGACTTCCAACTGGGGCTTCATGGTTTGGACAAACCCATGGAGAGAGTGTGCATGTGTATCTATTGTAGTTTAAATTGATTTTTCAAAATAAATATAAAGGAATCCAAATAAAATCCAGCATATTTTCATATGGCATGTGTGAGCACTGATTTGTCATTTTGAGAGAGTCTGGAATCATGTAAACACAAACCTCTGGGAATGTCTGTGAGGGAGTTCTAGATTGAGTTAATTGAGATGGGAAGACTGATCCTAAATGTAGGAGGTACCATTCCATGGGCTGTGGTGCGGGGTTGATTAAAAAGAGAAAGCCAGCAGAGTGCTGGCATTAATTCTCCTGTTTCCTAACTGTGAACTCAGTGTGATCAACCACCTCACACTCCTGTCTCTATGCCTTCTGTGCCATGAACTGTACCTTCAAACTATGATCCAAAATAAACCTTTTATTCCTTAAGTTGCTTTTGTGAAGTGTTTTGTCTCAGCAACAAGATAAGAAACTAATGATAACAAGGTGCCAGGAGAGTGGTTGTTACAGTAATAGAAAAACATGTTTCTTACTATGAAGTGGTACTATTGCTGTAATTAAACATAACTGTGGTTCTTAGGCATTTGAAACTTTGAACAATCCCTAGCTATCGACAGAGCTCAGTGAAACATTCTGTTCAGAAGGTCAGAGCTCCAATAGAACTCTGGACAATGGAGGCTCACACTTTGAGGTTTCAAAAGGCAACAGACACTTTATCAGAAATGACTCTAGAGTCCATGCCGGTTATGTTCTGGTAAAGAAATTGACTGCAATTTGCCCATATCCTGAGACCTTTAGTGTAGCTGAATTAAAAAGCAATGGATAAATGTGTTAGGCAGGGACAATCTCAAGACGGGATAGCATATATGCTATGCTTTGTCATAGTTACTGCTTGCTATGCTTACACAGGTCTATAGTGGGGGAGGAACCAGTGAAGCAGAAAGATGTGAAAAATGGGCTGTTTAGTGGGGAAAGGAGGGAGTTTAAAGTTTAAAGCAAAGTGAATATGTAAAGATGTAATTGCTGAAGAGTTTAGCATCATAGACAGAAACCTGTGTTCAGCACTGACACAGGCCTATAGTGGGGGAGGAACCAGTGAAGCAGAAAGATGTGAAAAATGGGCTGTTTAGTGGGGAAAGGAGGGAGTTTAAAGTTTAAAGCAAAGTGAATATGTAAAGATATAATTGCTGAAGAGTTTAGCATCATAGACAGAAACCTGTGTTCAGCACCAGGACAATAGGAAATATGTCCCAAGGATAAGACCTTACCTATGAAAGATTCCATCTTATAAAAATGAAAATTCAATGGGAAAGAGAGAGCCTTAAATGAACTGGTCTCTGATGGGTTTCACTGTTCTTGTCTAAGGATGAATTTCTCTGGATCAGCACACAGAGGCTGATAGAACTGTGGTCCCAGAAGGCCAGCTAACATCATGAGCTTGTATCAGAATCTGGCAGCATTGTCTGCATGTTATGGGTTTACAGGTTTGAAAACTGAAAGAGAAGAGAGTCTCAAGCTCTATAGAGCCACTGAGACCAAGCAGTGTGTGTCAGGATCAGTGTCCCTGCAAGAATTCTCTGAGAGGTCACTCTGTGAAGTGGGGACAATGAAAGCTAAGTTTTGGTGGAGACCTCAGGGTGCTGAAAATGCCAGGGAAGTCCCCTGAGGAAAGTTGTAGGGATGGAGTGGAGCTGGCCAGACAGAGGTTGTATATGCTGTAGGCAACAGATCTAGAATGCAGGGCTTCAACTTTGGAGTCCAGATGATTCCAATAAGCACTTGATGTGGAGCTTCAAGGTTTGGATTTTGGAATTGGAAAGATGTCTCTGTGCATAAAGGTACTTGCTCTTCTTGCAGAGGACTCAGGTTTGGTTTTCAGCACCCACCTGGCATCTCGTAACCATCTGTAATTTCAGTTCCCTCTTCTGGCCTCCATGGGAACTTGTAGTGTACATGCATATATATAGGCAAAGATATATGTATATATATACACATATATGTAAAATAAAATAAATAAATAAAACAAATTTTGAGTTCTGTCTGTTGAGTTTCAGTCGTACTTTGGTTGGAGCATTCCTTACTGTGTTCCCATTCATCCCTTTTGGAATGAGAGTGTTTACTTTGTTCCACTGTTTATTGGAATTGTTTAACTTGTATTTTCGTTTATAGCAGGTCATAGTTAAGAAATCTCAGAAAACTTTGTACTTTGTGCTTTTGAATAGTGTTGGGACTGTTAACAGCTATGAAGACTTTTGGAGATGGACTTTGCATTATGATCTAGGTATGAGCCTGTGGGGTAGAAGATTATGGCTTAAAAGTTATATGTTTGGGTATCAACTTGAAAGGAGGTGGACTTGTGGTGGTCAGTACTGATTAAGGCAAACCTGAACATGACTGTGAAGGAGTCTCAGATTGGGTTAATTGAGGTAAGAAGACACACTCTTAAATTTGGGAGATGCCATTCCATACAGTGGAGTCCTAACTTCTGACACAATATGACAGTCACCTCATACTCTCCGCTATGATTTCCCCTGCAGTGATGGACTATATTCCTGTAAACTGTGAGCCAAAATAAACCCACCATTCTTTAAGTTGCTTTTGTCAGAGACTTTATCTCAGCAAGAAGAAAAGTAACCAGTTCCTCTAGTTTGGTTTTCTTTTGCTGTGATAAAACACTTAGCAAAACCAACCTGGGGAGAAAAGCGTTTATTTGGCTTATAGGTTATAGTTCTTCATTGAGAGAACACAAGGCAGGAACTTGAGGCAAGATCTGAAGCAGAAAGAATGGAGGAATGCTACTTAAAGCTTACTGGCTCTGGTTGCTCAGTTACATAGCCACTCCCACCTGCCTAGGGATGGCACCACTCACAGCAGCCTGGGCCTTCCTACATCAACAATTAGCAAATAAGAAAATGCCTCACAGACATGGCCACAGGCAAATATGATGAAGGTAATTCCTCAATTGAGGTTCCTCTTCCCAAGTGATCTAGTTTGTGTCAAGTTGACAAAAACTGGTACAGAAGGACATGTTTATTCCATGATATGTAAACTCTCATTTCTTATCATTTGCTTTCTGCATAGTTACTTTTCCCTCTCTCAACAGTTATATATATTTATTATGTAGTCTCATACTGAAATTTGGTGTTGCATATTGCAAATATTTTTGCATTTTGATTGTCTTACAAATGCTTTTAATTTATGTTGAATTAAACATAAATTCATCTAATATAATCAGATTTATTAATCATTTTCATTATAGCCTAATTTTAAAATGATAAGAACTTTACTTCCTCCAAATTATAAATCCTTCAGCTTTAATCTCTTCTAAGACATTTGTGTTTTATTTAACCATAAATTCTTTAGTATCTGGTTATCTTGTGAAGGAAAACATTTAATTATTATCCCCAGAAAATAACAGACTCCTCAAACATAATTTATTGAATAATCCCTTATATTATTCACCAAATGAAGTATTCTTTTACTTGCTTGTTTTGAGATAGGGCCTCACATTGTATACTCAAAGACTGGCCTCAATTTCATGGCAATTCATCTATATTAGCCTCCTTAGAAGCAAGATTCTAGGTTTGAGCTACTATGACTGGCTGAAATAATAGTTTTCATTACATAATGAATTGAACAGCCTTTAAAAATTATATCATTATTTATATATTTTAACTTTTAATTCAGCTTTTGTGATTTTCATACCATACAGTTCGATGGTATTTAGACCCCTTCCCCTATCCATACAGCTCCTGCAGTGCCCCATTGAATTTAGTATACTCTCATAAACATATACATATATATATATATATATATATATATATATATATATATGGCCTATAGAGTCTGATTTATGTTACCAAATGCCCTTCAGTGTGGGTCCACTGGGTCCACCAAGAGTCCCATCTCTGTTGGACACTGTCTCTCCCTCTCCCAGCAACTATTTGCCAAATATTCCTTATGTTTAGTAGGGATTTCTCACCCATGTTTCATGTCTATGCTGGGATTTATTTGGTTTGCGCTTACATAGGACTTCTGCATATTGTCATCATTGCTGTAAGTTCATAGGAGTAAATGACCTGCTGTCTGGAAGACTCTGCTTCTTTTTGGTCATCCACCCCCTCTGGCTCTTACAATCTTTCCATCTCCTCTTCCACAATGATCCCTGAACCTTGGGAGGCAGAAGTTTGATAGGTATCCTTTGCAGGGACAAGCACCTTTGCAGTTCTTTGCACATTGGTCAATTGTGGGTTTCTGTGTTAATCACCATCTGCTGCATAAGGAAACTTCTCTGATGACAGTTAAAAGAGGCATTCATCCTACATGCATTGAGAGATTGCATTGAAGATGTGTCACTTATTGTTAAGCAGCTCACAGATACTTATTTTCTGCATTTGACCAGTTCTGGAACTCTGTAATAGTCTCCATCTGTTGTTCATAAAGAAACTTCTTTGATGAGGAGTGAAAGATACACTTGTTTATAAATATGAGGATACATATTTAGAATAAAATAAGACATTACACTGGCTTACAGATGTGGCAAAAGTAGATTTTACTCCAGGATCTATGTATCTGGCTATGTTTACAGTACAGCCCATGAGTTCTCGTCCATTGAGAGGGCCTTAATTCCCATTAGACAGCTGTTAATTACCGCCAAGACAAAACCGTTACTACTTTACCATTAGTGATAGTTTGCTGGGCCAGTCATTGTTTATGAGGCTTCATAGCTGTGTAGGACTATTGATTGGTTTTCTCCCTGGGCAGCTTATATAATATCCTCTGATTCCATGAGAGCTACTCTTTAGGGCAGAGGCTTCCTGGTCAGCTCCTACTTAGTTCTAGATCCATTGCTCCAAGTCCTGTGTCCAAAATATGGCCTGTTTTCAGTAATAGGGTCCTATCTTCACGTTCTGGGTGGCAATCAAAGGATGTAGCAATAGCCTGTGTTATTTTGGGTGTCTCTTGGATTTCCCTGACCAAACAACTTGAAGGGAAGTTTCTCCTGCCTGGCACTGTGCTTTTTGTTATATAGCTTCAGCTATACATATGTACTCATATATTTATTGTATGTGTATTTATGAGTAGGATTCTCCAGTCTGTTTTTAAATAACATTTCTTTCATTTATTATTTATTATTTTTATTTTATTTTATGTGTATGAATATATTGTCTGCATGTATTTAAGTGTACCTGTGTCATGCAATGCCCATGGAGATCAGAAGAGGGTGCCAGGTCCCCTGGAACTGGAGTTACAGATGGTTGTTAGCCACCCTCTGGGTCCTAGGAACTAAATCTGGGTTATAAGAACAGCCTGTGCTTTCAATCACTGAGCCATCTCTCTAGCCCCCTCTTTTGCCTGTTTGAGACAGTGTCTCTGGGTAGTCTGGAACTCACTATTTAGACCAGACTAGCATAGCTCACACAAATCTGCCTACCTCTGCCTCCCAAGTACTGGGATTAAAGGTATGCCTCTACTCCTAGCCTTACAGTATCTTTTATATTGATCTATTAACTATTCTTGCTTCAAAATGATGTTTTTTTTATTTCATATTTTTCTCTGATTTTAAGAAATCTTAGGACAACTAAGGCTTCATTTCTCTTCTGCCTTGGTAGACTCCATCTGTTAGAATATAAAACTTAGAAATTTAAAGCTTCCTAGGTTTCCTTCAAGGGTGAAGTAGATTATTAGCTATGTAGAAAGTAGACATCAAGGTGTTAAAATGATATGTGTATTCACACTGTCTAAAGTTTAACTTCCCCTGAACAGTATGGGGCTAGAACAGAAGGTTTCCACTACCCATGACATTTGGAAAGGGTCTCTGTTGCAGATAGAGGGTAGAGGGCTCCAGGAACTGCAGCTTTGGTTCCTAGGTATGAGCCTTAAAGGACTTCCTGTACAAAGCATAGAAGGGCCTTATTCATCAGGCCTGAAGTGTTAATGTCTCTCTGTTGCATGGCTATCACTTTAAGTAGAATATTGCATGGAAGATGGCTGGTACCCAGAAAGATCTCAATCACTGGAGGCTGCTCCTGGTCACATGACGGTGGTGGGGAGGGTTTGGAGCTTAGCTCTGCCATGTCCTGATAGTATCACCTGTGATAAACTCCTTGGCTTCTTTCATTGGGTTCCTCCATGCTGGACTGAACATGATTTACAGATTAAGGGAGAACATACATGTTCATACTTTATGAACTATAATAGTTCATTACCTTTAGTTATAATCATAATCTGGCAGTCTTCCTTCTTTTAGAGGGCAATAAAATATTTTCTCATTGAGATATAGAGAATAAATGTTTTATTAGCTTATATTAAAGCCACATTTTATAATTATAATGTTTAAAGAGAGCTTTGTATAGATTTCATGTATTGTGAAAATACTCCGAATTTTGAGTTACTGGGTGTGCATTTGTGTGGTATGGTGTGTGTGTGTGTGTGTGTGTGTGTGTGTGTTTAAAGATATTCACAGACTGTTTTTCCACAACCTTAAAGAGAGTCCTGGTAATCATACAATCCATTCACTTAAAATCAGATGTCTAACTTTTCTCATGTAGTTGTATATCACAGGATACTAGTTGTTAAAGACTTAAGACTGAATTACCGCCTTGTTTTCTTGCCTCAGCATTGGCATTGAGGATTTCTTAGGACAGTGATGAAACCGCTGTTATCATGGGTCCAATATTCCATGATAGAATTAATCATTTCCAGTTATGTGTTAAATTGAGGCATAAGAAGAGGCAAAGGCACTTAAACCATCTTGCTAAAAAGGAGAATTTATGGTTTATCACTAATTTGAATCTGTGTCAGAAGTTGTTTAAAACTGGACACAGTGGACTGTGGTATAAGAATTAACAATTACAGAGGTGACCTTATTGCTAAGATTCTCTTCTCAGAGTATCAGATCTAGCAAGCTTTGAAACCATGTAGAAGCTGACTTGGAAACTGTAGAAGAGAATTCACATGTCAACCCTTTGCCACACTTAACAGCTCTTCATTTAAAAAAAAAACAGAGAATGTGTGTGTGTGTGTGTGTGTGTGTGTGCCCGTGCATGTGTGTGTGTCTGAGCACGTTCACATATGCACACGCATAATATAGCAACCTTTAAAGAGGATTAACTCTTTTCTGGACCAAGCTTTATGACTTCCACTTAAAGAATTTGTCACTTGCTGTCAGTATCCAAGAGTTTTAAATTTATTGCTTGGAGCTTTTCAAAAGTAGAAGCTTAAGGGTTGCCTGAAAATTTCCACGTGCTTTTAAACATATGTGGAAATAATGTGTATATACAGCTCAGCATTATCAGGAGCTTAATTATGGTACTGACCCCACTTTACTTAACAACAGGTGACTCACCTCAGGTTCCGTGCAAGTGGTGAAAGTCATGTGAGAGAAGTTAACACCCTGCTCGTAAAAGACCTTTGTCCATGTTGGAGAAAGGGCAGAGGAAAAATCCATAGCTTATTAACTGGTGTTGATTCAATTTGAGTTATAGCAGTATTTTCACAGGTTTTGTGATTGCGACAGGACTGTGCTGGAGTGAAAAACATACAAACAGAAGATCTGCTCCATCCCTGTTTCCTAGGCTTGACAAATAAGCTATTCAGACAGAGAAGCACTGGAAGAGGGGTATCAGGTAAAGGCAGTTGATGGTGATTGTAGCCCAGACCCACCTCAAGGTGGATTCACCCACATCAGGGGTTCTCAAACTGGATTATATTGTAGAATCATCTGGGTCACTTTCAAAATACAAATGGTTGGGCTTTACAGGTAATCTATACATAAACCGTGGTTGAGAACTAACCATGGCTGCAGACACTTATTATTTGAAAGATAAGTTAGTAACTAAGTGAATAAAATCTGGTAGCCCTGATTTATTTAGAAATAATGGAAGGCCAGGATTTAATACTGTAGTTTCAAAGAAGAAATCAAAGCATGTGAACAGGATCAGATGTGATTTCTTAACTTGTGAGCCGTATGATCACAAGGATTTCATAAAGTCTTGAAATTATATGCCAAATTTTGAGGATCGATCTTCCCTTTGGGGTGATGGTTGAGAGGGACAATAGGTTCTTCCATTTCAGACAATGATCAAAGGAAGCCATAGAGCAGATCTCTCAGGAACTAATGAGTAAACACCCATTTTCATGAAATTCATTCCTATTTTAAAGATTCAATCTTTGACAGTTTCATACATGTACATTCATTTATTCATTCTGGTCATATTTCCCCCTCTGTCTTCTCTTGCCTTCCTCCCACACAGTCCCCATCTCACTCTCAAATCTTGGTTTTTGTTTGTTTGTTTTTCTTTCTGGCTACTGTGTTTAACCATGGGCACTTGAATAGGCCCTGTAGGTCCTGAATGCCTCTCCACCACTTTCTGCATTTTGTTGGGCTACCAGTTCCTGGGTCCTGGACAACAGAGCATCTCCCCATGGTATTGTCACCTCAAGAAAGCCACCCTTCCTACGTACCTTGGAAGCTGTGTCAACCCAGTCTGTCTCAAAAGCACAAGCGATGAAGATATTAAAGACAAACTAATATTGAACATGAACAGTGAAGAAGTAACAACAAAGAGATCCTGAGAGTCAAAGATCAGATGTGAAGTCTTTGTCTTCTGCTTATGCCTCAAATGTCTGTTTTTACTTCCTAGAGAGCCTTTCTGTCCTATACCTCCTCCTCTTCTGCCTGGGACGCTGTTAGTTCAGAAACACCAGAACATTCTCATGAACCAGAAGACCTGGCAGACCACAAAGACCTCTGCCATCATTTCCTCCTTCCTTGCAAGCCCATTTTCAAGACAGGGTTGTTGGGTAGATCTGGATTCATGTTAAATCTCACCAGTGGTTAAGGGTATCCTAACAGTGCCTTGGAGACTGAGATGTTCGAATAGATATTTTATTCAAATTTATGTTTTGAGTCAGGCATAGTGATTCACAACTGAAATCCCAGGAGTTGGACTGCAGAGGCAGGAAGATTGCTGTGAGTTTGAGGCCAGCTTTGGCTGAACAGTGAACTCTAAGTCAATCTGAACTCCATGTGAGGCACTGTCTCTAAAGGACCACAAAAGGATCCTGGGGAGATAACTCAGTGGTTATGAGGATCTGAGTTCATTCTCCAGTATCCTTGTAGAAAGCCAAGCTGGACACAGTGGCATGAACTTCTAATCCCGGTGCTAGGTGCTAGAGATGTGGCGATAGATAAGTTCCTTGGAGCTTTCTAGCCAGGCAGCCTAGCCTAATCAGTGACTCACAATGATAGACACTGAGGCTGTCCTCCAACCTCTACATATATGGGCTCACACCTGTAAACACATAAGCTTCTGACCACACATGGATACCCTTTGCCAAGAGTACATTAAAAAATATGATTCTGTTATCCTCAGAGGACCACTGTGAGTGCCGGTTACTAAGCAGACCATTGAAAGTGACTCTGAATCTGGTAGCTAGAGAATGCTGGGACCTGCTGCGAGGCTGGAGAAGGGGCAGCACAGCTCTGACATAGTGATGGCAGTCCATTTTATATTACATCAACCCTGCTTCCAACTGGTGGAGCATTGGTGGTTGTGTCAGATGTACCTTTCTGTGGCTTTTATTTTGTTTTTCTTTGTGAACTTTATTCTTTTCTTTAGTTCATCAAGGGAAATGGTTGTCCCTACAGAGGAGGAACAGCTGTATCATACATTGCCTTTAGCCAGCTGGAGAGTCTTGGCTGCATGATTCAGGCTTGTTCATAATGAAATAATGGTTCTGGAGAGCTTCTGATGTCTAAGCTAGTACAGTGTGAACAGAGCTCTGGATGTCTGATGGACATCGATCTGTGGCTCTTCTAGCTGTTTTTTATGTATTTTTTATTGAATTTTTGCGTATTTCATATAATAAATCTTGTTCATATTTAGACCCTCCTGTGCATCCATACCCCTACATAGCTGCTCCTACTGAATTTCATGCATTCTGTCATATACGTTAAGGCTTATCAAATCAAGCTCTTGTCCCTTGGTACAAGTTCATTCACTGGAAACCAGTCGCTCCCTTAAAGAAGATCAAATCTCCTCATTCAACAGTAATTAGTTGCCAATAGTTCCTAGGCTAAGATTAGGACTGGGTGCCCATTTCCCCAGTCCTATGCTGGGTTTTTGTCTGATGAGTCTCATGGGTCGTGTGCATGCTGTCTCCATTGCTGTAATTAATACGAACATGTTCCAGGGCCCTTGAAGACTGTTTCCTTATGTCCATGCACCAAGCCTGGCTCTTACAATGTTTCTACCTGCTCTTCTGTAATGGTTCCTGAGTCATGGATGGATGAGGTTTAATATAGGAGTCCGATCCAGGAACATGGACTCTTCAGTCTTTTATCCTGTTGGCCAGTTAGGGCCTTCTCTGTACATCACAGTCTGTTGCATAAGGAAGTTTCACTGATGAGATTTGGGGGATATATTAGTGTTCTCTCTACCACCTGTTGCACTATGTTCTGTGAGCTTTAGGTGTAGAGGTTCCATTGTAGATGTGTCACTCAGGGCTGAGCATCTCTCAGATACATATTCTCTGTATGTGACCCAGTTTTGGAACTTTGTGGAAGCTTTCATCTGTTGCAAAAAGAAACTTCTTTGATTAGTGGTGAATGGTATATTTATCTATAAATATAAGGATTCATATTTAGCATACAGCAAGAAATTACATTTGTCCATGGAAGTGACAGAGATGCGGTTTTCTCTATGATCTATGACCTATCCAGCCATGTGTATTTGGCTGTGTTTACAGTGCCTCCTATGAGGTCCCTCCATGGAGATGGGCTTTAATTGCGATTACATAGCTGTTGATTATCCCCAAGTTAAAAGTGCCACTACTGCACTGCTATAGTTTGTTGTGCTTATCATTTTGTGACTATTAGGCTTTAAAGCTGGAGTTGGACTATTCGTTGATTTTTCTCCCTTAGCAACTTACATAATATTGTGATTTTCACAGCACAATGTTGTGAAAAGAGCAATAACGAACATGGATGAACAAGTACCTCTGCAGTAGGACGTGTCCTTGGCAATAGGCCAAGGAGTGTATACCTGGATCAGATGGTAGATTCATTTTTAGTTTTTCAAGAGTTCTCTAAACTACTTTCTCTAGAACTATGAGAGCTAGTTTTCAGGGAGAAGGCTTCCAGGTCAGTTCCAGCTCCATTGCTCCAAGTCCTGTGTTTGAAGTATGTCCTGTCTTCAGTAATAGAGTCTGACCTTAAAGTTCTGAGAGGTAATAAAGGGCTGTGGCAATAGCCTATGTTATTTGAGGAGTCTTTTGGACTACCCTGACCAACGACTCAAAGGGGATTTCTCCTTCTTGGGAGTGTCTATTGTTATATAGCCTTCATGTATAAACACGCATTCATCTTCAGATATTGTATGTGTATTTTTCTATAGAGTTTTGAGCTAAAATATCTCTCTCTAGATTTTCATACCACCTAAACTTTGTTTATCTATGCCCCTCCTCTCTCTCCTTGTCTAACCTCCTTCCTTTCTCCCCAGTTAAAGTACCTTATTGTTCCCATCTCTTGAGTGCCTTCTCCTTCACGCTTATGTTTCCTTGTATGTCCTTTCCTTCTCTCTTCCAGTTAAATACCCCATTTTCTCCATTTCTTCCTTGGTACTCCCCTCTCTTGGGCTCTTTATGTCTCTTTACATCCCTGGTTACTTTCCATTTTCCTGGCTCCTGTGGTTGCAACAGGATATACACTCACCTACAAGGATTTGGTGTTAAGGTTCACATATAAGAGAGAACACATGCTGCTTATTTTTCTGAACCTGTGTTACTTCACTTAATATAACAGTTTCTAGTTCCACCCATTTACTTGTAATGCCGTGATTTCACCTTTCTCTACCACTGAGTAGAGCTCCATTGTGTAAATGTACCACATTTTCATTAGTCATTCATCAGTTGAGGGACATTTAGGTTCTTTCCATTTCTTAGTTGTTGTGAAAAGAGCAACAACACACATGGATGAACAAGTACCTGTGCAATAGGACGTGTCTTTTGAGCATAAGCCAGGGAGTGTATGCCTGGATCAGATAGTAGATTCATTTTTAGTTTTTCAAGAGTGCTTTAAACTGCTTTCGTACAGGCTGCACGAGTTTGCAATTCCACCAGCATCCTCCGCAACATTTGTGTCTTTCATTCTCTTGATCTTAGCCAGTCTGACTGGAGTGAGATGGAATCTTAGAGCGGTTTTAAAAGATGGGCTAAGGACTGAACAAAGAAATGAAAATGACCAAGAAGCGCCTTAAAGAGTGCTCTTCCAGCTGTTTTGTTTCTTGCCTCATCTGAATATTGGCTTCAGTGATCTGCTGAAACTGGAGCCTAGCCCTCAGGTATAAGTTGCTGTAACCTCTCTTCTCCGAGGTCTGACTCTGCTTCTTATACTTCTGGCCCAGCCCAGACAGATTGCTGCGAGGAGATGTTCACAGCATCTGGTGCTGACAGCAGCTCTGTGCCACAGTGTTGTGTCCTGTCTTCTGACATTGCTGCTCATGGAGGCAGATGCTGATCTTACCTGTACCTGTGTTAGCTCCACTTGGCCAGTCAGTGACATAGCTTAAAGTTCTAGTCCTGGAAGCTAGGAGCATCTGGCATTATTAGTAGCAGTAATATTACTATTAATTATCTTGATATTAAAGACAGTAATAGTGGACAATTATTGTGTTCTAAGCTCTAGCTAAGGGGATTGTATAGACTGATATTTACATTAAATTCTTTGAAGAACCCTGGGGAGTTTTCATTCTGGGCACAGTTTTGCCAATAAGGAAACTGAGTTCTAAAAGGTTTGAGAAACTTTCCTGAGTAATAGATGGAGATAAACTTGGAACTCGTGGTTGTGGGATTAAAAGTCTATGCCATTAAGCACTGTGCTACACTGCCTTTATTATTGGGGCCCAAGAGTGACCAGTGCTGAAATTCTACTAGAAAGAACCACTAATTAAGTGGGCATGTGTGTGTGTGTGTTTGGAGTTGGGGAGGGGTGAAACAAGGTCTTTTGTAGCCCAAGCTAGTCTCCCTCTGTAACTGAGGCTGGCTTTGAGCCACTGATGCTGGAATTACGGGCATATACCAGTATGCTTGGCTCTAATGATACTAGTTTTTATAAGAACTGTTAAAATGTCTTCAGTGGCTTAGAGGGACGCTCTCATTATACAGCATTGTACTACAAAATCGTTGTGAGCAGAGTTCTTGAAAGTTTGTGAGCATTCTTTCTGCACAGACATGACTATTCACAGTTTAAATACCTGAGAAGGGAGCAGATTCCCCTGCCATCCCAGACAGAGGATTCGTAGCAAGCCATGACCATCAGAAAGTCAAATCCAATAAGTATTTCATGCCTGGAGTGATCATAAAATTCCACTGCAGTAGATGTGCCAGTAGAACAATGGCCTGAAGATGCCCATGTCAGCAGAAAGCAGTAGGCTGGGGACAGTTGCTTTCCCAGCCCACCTATGAGGATTTGGTCCAACCACCCATATCCTTGGCCTCTCTTGGCATATGATAGCCCTGGCCTGCTGCATGGAAGTACTGCTAGACAGCTCAGGAATACATTTCATGTTATTTTGTTAATTGCTACTGCTTTGCATTTGTATTACATTTGTCCTCCAGGAAGTTTCAGCAGTTCTTAAAGGTATTTTTTAAAAGCCAATAATGTTCCGAGGCACTTTGTGGCATTTTCTGATTTGCAAACTTACAAAGGATACCAGTGCTTGTTAAGAGCATTACCTTAGGAAACCCACTAGTCACATGCTCAGGGCTGCTCAATCCCATGCACTGTGGTGGCGACCGGAACACTATCTTCTTTGGTAGCAAGCAATGGAAACAGGTTCTGGCTAACTTGATTAGAAAAGAAAAGGCGTTTATAAAACTGTATGTGGCCGTTTATAAAAAGGAAAAGCTGAAGAGTCAGAAACAAGAAGTAGGATAGTTCTGAAATCTAGACTTTAAGAACAAATGCACTAAATATTCACACTGTTCATTATCAGGACGAAACTATTCATTTCTGCTTTCCCGGGCACCCGACAATAGTCCCGGCATGGGGCTGGGTAGGGAGCATTCCACTGTCTTTGATTAGATGCCCATTCTTAAGTCAAAGGAGTGACACCACCTGGAAAGGAATTGTGTTGCAGACAACATTACAGAAATGTTGGCCTGTGCGTCTCTCACTGTTCATGTCCTTCACTCGGTGACTTTGAAGCTGTTCCTTCAAGAGAAGATGCTGTTTGTTTCCCTCCTCTTGAACCCATTCTGGCTTGTATTTCTTTAGCCAGTAACAAAAGTGGCATTCTGTTTCTAAGCTTAGATTTCAAAGACCTCTTTAGTTTGTTGCAATAGTGAATTTTATGTGTCAACTTTTCTAGCTTAGGGGACACTCAAAGCTGGGAATACAGTGTTTATTGGTATGTCTGTAAGGGTGTTTTGGAGATGAACATTTGGGCTGGTAGACAGAATACAGAAGATTGCTCCCATCTAGGGTGAACGAACCTTGTCTAATCTTTTCAGGGCTCCAAGAAGAGAAAACGGCAAATGAAAAGTAAATGCACTCTTTCTTTTTCAGCTTCTGTGTTTAAACACTGGAGTCTGCTTCTTGGACTCTAGACTTGAAAGCTTATGTTGCAATTTCGTTCCCAGAGTCTCAGGTCTTAGAACTGAAACTGAACTACAGGACCAGTTTTATTGAGTCTTCAGCTTGCAGAAACGACATTGTGGGACTTTTTAGCCTCTGTAATTTCATAAAGCAATTTCCATAATGATATCTCTTTCCCTCTCTCTCGTATACTCATAGACTGACTCAGTCTATTGTGTATCTCTAACTGAACAGAAAATTTGAGTCTAAGCAATTTATAATGAAGAAATTGGCTGTGGTTCTAGAGGCTAGGAAGAGAGGCCTTTAGGCAAGGGTTTTCTGGCTGTATCATCCTATGTGGGAGAGGAAAGAGAAAGAGGGAATGAGAGAGGGAGGAAAAGAGGACAAGGAAGGAAGGAAAGGCAAGAGAGCAAAGCAAGCTCCCTTTGTTACAATGAATCCCTTCCTGTGATAATTGCATTAATTCATTTGTTCCCCTGATGTTGTTACCTTTCATTAAGCCCCTTCCCAATAGTTGCACAGGAGATTGCTAACATTCTAACATTGCTCTTTTGGTGGATACTTATACATCCTATTGGTTCTGTTTCTCTAGATAACGAATACATATATAAAGCCAGAGGAACAAGTCTGGACTAGCCCAATAGATGACTAGAGGCCACATGAGTTGTGATGAGTTGTCCCAGTTGAGGACTTTGCTACTGTGCCCACTGTTTATTACTGTGTTACTCCCAAAATGTAATTGTGATTTAGGTTTGAATAAGCTCTGGCTTAGGTGCCTCAGTCTAAGGTGAAGTTGGAACTGACATACCTACTCAGTGCTACAGATATCTGAGGTTGGAGGATGCAGTGCCCAGCTGGCTCCTTCCTGGTTGGAGTAGTCCACAGGCCTCAGTGAAAGATCTCTCTCCACAGACTGTGTCTGATGCTGAGCAAGCTATGTAAGAGCAGTGGAAAGTGGCATCGCTTCTGAAGCCCAGGCCTTCACCCTGCTGCATTCTGCTTATTGGAAATAAGCCACACATTTGGCCTGCGTTCAAGAAGTGTGAGATGCAATGAGGCTGCACTCTGTGGATTTTTAAATGAACAGAGCTAGAAACTGTTATACTAAGTGAAATAACAGGCATGTTCTCCCTCATTTGTGTATCCTAGCACCAAATCCTTATATTTGATTATGTATCCTGATATAACTGCAGGAACCAGGAAAATGGAAAGGAACCAGGGAGGTAAAGGGGAAGAAGGAGCCCGAGAAAGAACAGTAGGAGTCATGTGTTACTAAGGGAGGAATGGGTAAAATGGGGTATTTAAATGGGAGGAAGTGGAGGGTTATACAAGGAACTGTGGGGGTAAAGGAGAAGAAGGAGTTCAAGAGATGAGGGATCATAGGAGACAGATCTTATCAAAGGAGAAGTGGGGATAATGGGGATAATTTAACTGGGGAGGACATGGAGGGAGTTTTAGACAGGGAGAGAGGAGAGATAAATAATACCTAGTCAGTATAAAAAACCAGAAGGAATTGCATTATTCCAAAAACCTAATGAAAAATTACACACACAGTATCTCTTCACGTGTCCATGTGTATAGCTGAAGGCTAGATAACAAGAAGCAGTGCCAGACAGAGAAATCTCCCTTTGAGCTGTTGGCCAATATAGTGCAAGAGACTCCCAAAATGATACAGGCTATTGACACTGGCCTTGATTGCCTCCCAGAACTTGAAGGTAAGACCCTAATGCTGAAGACAGAACATAATTTACACAGAATTTAGAGCAATGAAGCTGGAGCTGACCTGGAATCCACCTCCCTGAAGGCTAGCTCTCATAGTACTGGAGAGCACTAGACAAGCTGCCAAAGTGGAACATGAAATGATGGTCCCACCACTACTTTAAGGCCTAATAACCACATCAATAACCTGCACAGCAAACTATACTGGTACAGTAATGGCACTCTTATCTTGGGGTAATCAACAGCTACCTAATTGGACTTAAAGCCCACTCAATTGGAGGGAACTCATGTGTGGTACTATAAACAAAGCCAAATACATATGGCTGGAGAGGTCATAGATAGATCTTACAGAAAACCCTAAAGCTGTCACATCCTTAGACAAATGTAATTTCTTACTATGTGCAAAATGTGGGTGCTTATATTTTCAGACAATATCCTAGCTAATACTCACTAAATAGCTTCTTTTGCAAGAAGCAGAGATTACTAGAGTTCTACAACTGATCGTATAGAGATTGTGAATTTCCCAAGCCTAAGTGAGACACCTACAATGGAACCTGTACACTTAAGGTGCATGGAACATAGTGATTCATGGAGTAGAGAGAACACTAAGGCATTGGTTAACTCCCATCAATAAAGCTCTCTTGTGCAACAGAGGGCCATGAACACAAAAGGACACAAATGATCAAGGCTTAGACAATAAGAGTCTGCAGAGTGTGGGTCCTTGAATAGAACTCCTATATTAAATTCTGCCCACCCATGGCTCAGGGACCATTGTGGAAGATGGGGCAGAAAGATTGTAGAGCCAAGGAGGAGGTACATGACCATATGGAAATAGAGTCCTACAGGCACCCTGGTCTTTGCACATATGAACCTACAGCAATGGGTCACCATGCACAAGACCCAAGTAAACTCAAGCAGCCAAATTCCAGCAAAGAACTGTGGAAATGGGCAGCAGGCCTCAATCTTAGCTGAAGAACTATTGGTAGTTAATTACTGTTGGTGAGGAAGAGTTAATCTTAAAGGAAGGAACTCTAGGTAGGCTAACTAGACCTCAGTGGATAAACTTTCACTGAGGGATGTTTGGGGGCACTAAGTTGACTCGGCAGGCCATAATACAAATGACAGAATGCATAAATTTCAGTGTGGGAAGCTGTGGGTGGGTGTTAACGGGGAAAACCGTGTACAGATGACTAAGATGTTCTGTATGGAATATATAAAAATTCCACAGAAATTTACAAAAATAAAAAACAGCTAAAACTAAAAGAATAAATAAAGTATCGATCTATACTATAAAAAAATCTAGAGACTTTTTAATAAATGCGCATCCTTTCTTTTTCTGCTGCACCATGCTATCACTTAAACCCTGGAGTTATTTATTATCCTTTAATTGATATCAAGCTCACTTGATATAATGGAGTGACTATAGAGTCCTCATCTCCTTTCCCTGCTACCAATGTAGATATACACATGGTGTTATATATATTTATCTTAAATTAAATACACACACACAAAATAGAGCTCGTTTTGGCTTTGGGGGATTTTGTAGAATTATCCTGTGAATTTCATTAATGAGTGCTTTTTGCTTTTCAGCTGAATAAAATTATTTAATAATTGTCTACCTATTCAGACTTTGTTTTTGAGTCACTTTGTTGAATATATTACTCTTTAGAAAATTTTACATCTCAGGCATGAGATTGTAACTCAGTTAGCAAATGTTTTCTGGGCAAGCATGATGATCTAAGTTCAACCCCAGAATCTGTATGAAAAAGCTGGCATGGTAGGGATACTTATTTGTAATGTCAACTCTGGGAGGTTAGAACAGGCCGATCCCTGGGGCATGCTTGCTACCCAGTCTAGTCTACCTAGTGAGCATCAGCCTATTGAGAGACTTTGCCCCCAAATAAGGTGAACATCATCTGAAGAACAACAGCTACTGTTATCCTCTGATTTCTATGTGCATGCAGATGTATGTTCATGCATACCCCCACACAGGTGAACGTGTCTACAGCATAGGTGTTAAATAAAAAGAAAAATTGCTTTTAATTTATTTTCAAGTGTATTGAAAATACATAATATATTGTATAAATATGATATAACTTCTTTAAAATTATGTTCTTTTCCATTCTGAATTATGCTAGTTGTGGATTCTTTGCTTTTTCTCAAAAAATTTCCTGGAAATTTATATGAAATTATCATCTTTTCAAGGAATTAGATTTGGTTTTTGATGTTCACCATTTTTCCTAAAATAAATATAATCTATATTCTTTCTCCACCATTATTTGTACTTGATTTGTTTTTATGTCTATTTTGGTTGAAAATTAACTTGATTTATCTTTACTCTTTCAAAAATTTTATGAAGTACCAGGTTTGTTGTTGCTTAGAATTTATATTATAAATATAATAATTGCTATATTTATATATAAGCATTTCACAACATCTCATAGCAGAGAAATGTGTTTTAAAGTTCTTAATGTATGCAGGCATATTTTGTTTTGTTTGTTTTGTTTTGAGACAGGGTCTCCCTGTATCCTCACTGGTCTGAAACTCATTATGTAGTCCAGGCTGTCCTGGATCCCATAGAGATCCATCCACAAGCCTCTGCCTCCCAAAGGTAGGGACTAAAGCTGTGTGCTACCCAGTTTATGCAGCTATTTTGGAATCTTTTGCTGTAAACTTTTATTTTTATTGCATTATGTTTCAATAGTGTTTTTATTATATCCATTTTTGAATGTGATTGATATTTTGTAAGTAGCCGTGTATGTTTTAGAATGCACTGTCAAGGTGGTCTGCATTGAGGTGTCTTGGAATTCAGTGCTGGGTAGCTTGTAGAGACAGACAGGCATAGACTTACCAAGGAAATAGGTCTGGATACTTTCTCCTGTTGTCTTTTGCTTTCTCATTTACTATCAAATTTCACGATTTGGATTTTTGTCATATACTGCCTTGCATTGTAACATTCTCCATATTTTGGCATCAGGTGTGTATTTTACTTAAGGACAATTTACAAATCAGAACAGAAACTTGTAATAAACTCCATTTACAGTTGTAGTTGTAAGAAGCCTCCAGTTCCCTTGGGCTTGATTGATAAAATGTTGCGTTTATCCTATTCCTATGGTGATGTGCCGCAAACGTTATGACAGAGGGAAACAGCTGGCAAAGTGGGTTCATGGAAAGGTGAAGGTAATACAGCCATATAAACAAGAGGATAATGATTTTTAAAAGGGATAATAGTTGTAACAACACCATTAACCTTTTGCTTCAGATTATTGAATGTGTGGTCGTTTTTAGAGGTCTAACCAAAGGTTTGCAGGAACTGCAGGAATGGGGGGGAAGTCACATTAGAGAACTTGTATTTTTTTTTTCTTTTCAACTTCTTTTTCTTAAACCATTAAAAATACAAGACCATCATTTGGTTTGAACTCATTTTGAAAGACAGTTAAAGTAATTTCCAAATAAATGGGTTGACCTCACTAGTGGGAAAGAACATTAAAGAATATATATGTATCCACATAACAGACTCAAGTACCTGTTTTTCAAACCAGATACTGACACCGAGGGAAGGCTTTTTGAAATGAATGCACAGCATCACATTTCCTATACTAGTTTTGCAAGTATATTTGGGAGTTTGCTTGTCATTTGGGCAATAGTTAACTCATTGGCCACTGGAATCTATCTCCTTTCCAGCTTCTTGATTTTACCACTGATGGAGACTGCAGGCCAGCAGGAAAAGTATACTGAACTGCAGGTCGAGGGGATCAAGGTAAAAGGGAAACTATAATGTAAATAGAGAGAGCTTAGAAAACTTTTAATAACATTTTTTTTGTTGTAAAAAGAGGGAATTCTCAAGACTGGGGAGTATTAACCTGGCATTATTGAACACAAATACCTGTAGACTCCAGACTTCGGGATACAAAGTCCAGAAAGTCAGAGGGCATAGTCAAGATCAGGAAGATTCAGAGAGAAGGGGCTATGACCAATTGGCGTCTCCTGGAATATGTTCAAGGCGCCTCTCTATATATGAATTCCTTAACTTTGTGTTCATGAAGCATGAACTCAAAACAGTTGATCCACCTTTAAGATGTTTGTTGTTCTATTTTTCAAAATATCAAATGCAAATATCTACATTTTGATCATGTGCATTTAAACACAGGCCTCAGTACGACACTCTTCATGTTTTCTCTCCTCTTCTCTCCACTTCTTCCTTTTCCTCTCTTTCTCCCTCTTTCATTGCAGTGACCTGATGTTAGGTCAGACACATCACATACAAAATTTGCTTTCTCCTTGTCCTTTGGTTTCAGTGAGAACCTGGGAAAAGGCAGTAAGCTCTTTCTCAACACTTGCTCACCCCTACATCTGAGCAAAACCTCCATCTGTGGGTCCCAGAGAATGAACTCTGTTTCTGTTTTTCATTCATTCATTCATTCATTCATTCATTCATTCATTTTAACACACTGAGTTCAATTAGTACTTCTCATATGCCCATGGATGTGAGCTCATCTATTGGGGCATGAAGAACCTACCAGTGACCACACTCCTAAAGGAAAATGGTTCTCCCTCCCCATCAGCCATCTACCACAATAGATCCTCCACTAAGGGTGAGGCCTTGAGAGTACCTCTCATGCTGGAATTTTTAACCCAGCTTGAACTTGTGCAGGTCTTGTGTAGGTAACCACAGTAGTTATGGGTTCATTTGTACAACATCCTAACCATGTCCAGAGGACAGCATTTCACAGTGCTCCTTCCTCTCCTCTGTTTCTTACATTCTTTCTGCCCCCTCTTCCTTGATGTTCCCTGAGCCTTGGAAGGGGGCAGGAAGAACTGTTTCTGAGCTACATGTTTCTTACCTGACTTTGGTAACTCCAACCCAATGTCCACAGTGGAATTCTGCAAAGATTGGTGTGACTCTTTGGTCCTGATAGGATTAGGAAGTTTTTCCTCAAAAGGATCATGGAGTAAAATCTTGGTCTTCAGTTGGTGGTGCTATTTTATGAAGCTCTAGAACTTCCATCACTGGAGTCACTTGGAATTAATAGGTCACTGGGGCTGGGACTTGGGAGGCTGTATCTTGTCCTAGGTGCCTCTCTGCTATTCTATTTTTTTTGTTATTTACTTGAGAGCTTCTCTGATTCACTGGTCCCTTGCCACCATTATGGTCTAGATCCTCTGAAACTGTGAACTAAAATGATCTTCCCTTGTTTTACGCAGAAACTTTGTCGCAGTGGTCAAAGTGTGATTAATACAGCACCTCTGCTTACAAATCTTTTAGTGGCTTCACAGTGTTTACAGATTAAATTCCATGAACTCCAGCCACTTCCAAGTGGAACACTTCTTTTATGATCATTCTCCTGGATACTTCCGTTGGGGTTCCCACCCTTCTCTGGCTGGTCCAGTCATGCTCAAGTATCTCACCTAGCATCTCCTAAATTCCCCCTCTCTTCTCTGCGCCCGCTGGTGGCATCTGGTATTCTTGCATGACTACCTCTCCCTTGTGAGGACTTGTAGATCATGGTCCTCCATTCAGATCAATCCATCTCTCCTTTGAAGTGTTTCTGACATATTCTTTACCCATCCACATCCAAGGTTGAGGTGGCTCCTTTACTGTGGGTCTTCAGTCTTACTTCTATTATAGGTCTTAGCATACTGCTTTCCTTTTTACACATCTTTATACACATTTGTGGTCTTAAGGAAGTCCCAAATCAAATTTTTGTTAGTATTTGTTGTATAGTTCCTAGTAGGTTTTCTTTTGGTTAATGTTTTAGTTTAGACTTTAGATCCTTGGAATTATTGCTTTATTTGGTCTTCTTGAGCATGGTAAATTAATTAGCAGAGAAATCTCAATATTGGAAAAAATAATTCCTAGTGGATACTTATAACTGTTGTGTCCTCTTCCTTGCTGTATTTTGGTTTGCCTTTATGCTTGCTTTTGAGACAGGATCTTGATGTTCAGTCTAGACTTGCCTTAGACTCATGATCCTACTGTCTGTCTTCTGAGTTCTGGGATTACAGGTACCCAACACCATACTCAATTCTTCCTGTTTTTAACACAGAAACCAAAATATTTTGAAAATCTGAGAAATTCTGCCCAAAGTGCAATTTGATTCTTTAATCTTTACATTTGCGGGGAGTAGTGTTATTGCATCAGGAACGGAACAAACATGTTATTGCTTCTGAAATAACTAAGTTCAAATTTTGAGTCTGCTGTTTATAGTTAGATGATTTTAGATCCATTGATCTACTTTAAAGAACTTTTTAATGTGAAAATTAAGGGTTCTTGAGTGACTTTATTGCCTCATGATAGAGCTACATACACCATGGTTAATACGTTGTTGGACTTGTGGAGTCAGTCACAATGTTGAGTGAGACAAGGAGTGTCACTGAAGACATCTTTGCCCCCACTTGCTTCGTTCATACATTATTGATGGGTTATAGAACTCTGACCCTGAGAACACAGTTTGTTTCGGATCTTTCTCCAAAAAGTCATTGCTAACTGGAGAGTATTGGTTTCAGAAATCAAACCTATCTCTTATTCCAATGCTAGATTTTGATATTAATGACAAACAATAAGAAAAGATATTGTCAGTGTTAATAATCCATAGGCAAAAGTACATGTCACCATCAACAACAATACTGTTATTCTGTCTTCTTCCAAAGGGTTAGGAGTCTGTAATACCAGTACTGGAAAGGCAGAGACAGGGTCTTGCTTCCTAGTAGAATCAGAGAGTTCCAGGTTCAGTGAGAGACATTTTCCTAAAATTAAGGTGGAAAGAGATTGATGAAGACACTTGACATCGACCTTTTACCTCCACACATGCCCACACATGTGCACCCATATACAAACATGCTCACACATACACACACACATACACTATACATACATACCAATAAATTCTTAAAAATGATGGATGAATATGTGTACAAGCAAGTGGGGCGGGTGCTATGGACAGTGGATGGTAGAGGGTTGAGAGTGCAGAGATAGTCAGGAGGCTTCCCAGGCCCATGGAGCCTGGCTGTCCCATTGGAGACTGACTTGGTAGCCAGAAGTTTGGTCATGGAATTTGTAAATCAGGGACAATCAGTGAATGGCATATCTGTATTGTGGCACCCTATGTTCATACAGTCGATACACCTCACGAGTCTTCAAGGTTGAGTAGCTTTCCCTGCTTCAGCATGTACAGCTTACTTTAAATTTCTATCACAAAGGATCACGTTTACTCTTTTATCTCTCTTTATTCTGTTTGAGGTTGAATATCTATATTTACACTGACTACAGTAAACAGGTATAGAATGAAGTCATTTAATATCAAGAACATCTTTTTATCTGCTTGGTAAGAGCATCATTTCAATAACTACATCCTGTTAATGCACAGTGGTTAAATAAACTCTAAGATTCTTATACTGTAATAACCCATTAAATCATCTTAAATACTCTGTCATAATGACAACTTGATGCAGCCATATGTGATATTTGAGGATTAAAAAATACTTTTCTAAAAACATAGCTTCCTGATTTTACATTCTGAGCCGTCTGCACAGCTGTTGAATCTCTCAGCTCATCTCCAAGCATGGCTTTCCTGAGGTGTGGCAGAATGTTTCCCAGGACATGTGACACATGTTTTCAAGACATCTACACCAGCATTGTTTAGCTATCAAAGCTTGATCTCTTCAGTCTGAACGATATAAATAGTGTGATCTATTAGACATGAGAGCATTAAAAGCAGGTCTTGTGTGGTCTGAGGATCATAGTATGTCTACCCTAAAGGACAGTGTTCATCACATCTTGGCTTGATAAAGGATCAGAAACTTGCAGACTGTATAGTTGCATTGAACTAACCTGTAACCAGATTAAGAATTGCTTCCGGGTCCTGTTTTAACACCATCAAAATAACAATGGGGTACTTCCAGTTCCTGCCCTCATTGTGGCTAACTGTCCATGGGAGGTGTAAGCTTCCTAGCACTGAAAATTTCAGTGTCACATGAGATTGGAAGTGAACTTTTGAACCTCTGATTTTATCCATTGGTATAAAAGTTGGCACAATTGTACATGTGCTGAACCCATCAGAGAGGGAGAACACATTTCACAAGCATGTTATGCACTGTGCATGGAAATGGATAATGCCCCATCAAGCAGGAATCCTAGAAATGAGGTCATAATAGGCAGTGTATGTGGGCCCTAATGCACCAGGATTCATATCTGTGGTGAAATTATATGCTGGGTAATGTCCTCTGCAAAGCTGCCATGCTTCAGTCTGGAAGGCGGCCCGTTGCTGATACAACAAATCAATTGATAAGAAGTGTCTTTATTGCACTCAATAAAAAAACAGCTCAACCCCAAATAAACATACACGGCTCATAAAACAAATTGCTCACCTAAAATGAATTACATTCTAAGGTTTTTTTTTAAAGTAAATTATGCCACAGAAAATATTCAGTGATGTATCCATCCTCTAAAGAGTAAGGATATAAAGAGCACTAAAAGTAAATGCTTTCATGTTTCTTTTCAGTTTCGTTCTTCTTCTTTTTTTCAATCTACAGGATTACCAAAAGCAAAATGCAAAAGAAAAAAGAGTGGTAGAAATGGCCCGTTTTTGTGAAATATAGGAAAAAATATACCATCTGTGATTTAGCACAGTTCTCAATATTCCATCTGTGAACGAAGCACGGCTCTCAACAAAGACTGAATCCCATTGCAGTTCAACACAATTAAAAAAAAACTTTTTCTAAGAAAGCTACGGTATAGCACACCATTTTTCTTAACACACAATATTCGAATAAAATAGTAAATATGGCCTTTATAGGTTTTTGAAGAATTTGTTGTAGCATGTCAGGGCTTAAAATTCTAACAGCCAGTAAAGGAGAGTGAGTCTTCTTTCACCTCTTGGCTAGTCTCCCTATAGGAAGGGGCTTGTGAGCCCTGTGATGGGCTTTTGCTCGTCCTTCATCTAGTGAATAAGTATTTATCATTGAACATCTTCTTAGAGGGGTTTCCACATGTGTGGGACTCAGTAAGGATGCTGTGATTTGATCAGTGCACTTTTATTCAAGATTTCAAAGAAACACAGTGGCACATCAGTTGAGGGGAGGGCTGCAGACGATCTATGATGAACTCAGTACTCAGTTGGTGGGATGGAGCCATGCATGGGCAGCTCCACTGGCTGCCATCGCATATCCTAAGAGCTGGGCTGTCAACCTCAGCACTTCCAATGCTTGCGACCAGGGGACGCCTGACCATGGGGAGCTGCTGTGCTCCGCATTGTGCGCTGTATCTCTGACTTCGGCTTCCTGCGCTCCACTAGCACCTGCCCCTTCCATTATTGGGATGCTCTAAATATCTCCAGAAATTTCCCAAGGTCTCTATGGGGAAATTGCTTTTTTTTTTGAGGTCCATTCATGTAAAAAGCACCATTAGTATTTGATGTTACTGATTGTTGGAAATTGGTATGCTCTATAAGAGTAGCAGCCAGTGATTTGTAATAGAACATGAGCAAAAAGGGATATCAAACAGACGTGTGGAGAGTGATCAAGCCAAGGGTGAGAATATGGTGTCATTTTTCAGGGAAAAATCCTGCTTTACAGGCCTTAGGTCCATTATGTCTTGTCTATGACTCCTTTATTCATGATATGTCCTTGATATATGGTGCCCAGCCCTGCTTCAGGGACAGGAATCCTGTTTTGCAAAACAGGGCTCCAACCATGTTTTCTCTACATTCATGAGATCCTCCCGGGTGCCATGGCAACCTAACACATTTTTCCTTCTGCTCCCATGATAGATACCTTTGCCTATTTTCCATTTCTGCTTTTCACATTCTGCATGGTACTTTAATGAATTGATGAGATACCTGGTCCCTTAAGATGTTATAGAATATAAGACGCTCGGTTAGTGTCTTTAGATCTTATTCTATCTAGTCAAGGGATTGCATTTGCTTATAACAGAAATCTGACTTGAAGTAAATAGTGAGATCCATTCTGTCACATTGCATGAAACTTAGGTAAATAGGGGCCAATGTCATTGGTTCAGAGACTCAATGATGTAGAGGCCAACTCTCCAATTTCTCTAGACATTTTCTTCTTGGGTCACAAGAAGACAGCTGTTTTGCCAGTCTTTGTCTCTGTATCACAGGCCAGCAGGAGAAGAGTTCTGAAGAGGCCAGCACACTTCACATAGAGTCAGCACTGAGTTCTGTGGTATTCCTAAATATAGTAGAAGTGGGGGTAGGGATCATGTAAACCTTTATTTACCCAGACTCTAGTTGAATATGGCAAAAAGGAGAAGGTTGGAGTGGGTTTGAATGTACCAATTTCCCATGCTAACAACCTGTTGAGTGCTTTTGGAAGGATTGCAGTCAGCTGAGCTCACATAGCATGCCATTTCATCACAAGTCTTCTCACTACAGGAGGAGCTTACTATAAGAAAGAAATTTCTGTGAGTGATATGAGGCCATCACTTAGGCAATTGTTTTCCAATTATAGCTTAATTAACTTTGGTGTTCCACCCTGTTTGAGTTCCTTTCTGAAATGGGCTCAGTTAAAGGAATAGAGCAGGAATGTTACAGCCAAATGAGAAAAGTGTGGGCAGGAAGGATGTGTTAAAGGGCACTTTAGTCATGCTGCACCAGAAAGTTCCAGAACCTGAATGCTGAAAGATCAAAAGAAACTCAAAACTGGCCCACAAGGACAGGGAACTGGTTAGTAATTCCATAAAATCTCTCCTGTTACAACATGATTTTAGGATAAAACTGTCAAGACAATGCAGAACTTACTATTCATTCTTTTCCAACTACCTGAAAACTCCATAGAGATATCAAATCAAAAAGCTATTTGAAATCTAGCCAACCTTCCTTTCCAGCATTGAGACTTCCCACGTAGTCTTATGTGGAGCTCACAGACCTGCCTTGGAGAATCTGTGCTTGCCTGTCGTTCTTTCCCAGATATTCGTATTGAGATAGTTTACCCCGTGAGCGCGGGGAGAGGGAGAGCCCATTCATTTTCTTTGCTTCTTCAGCGAGTGTGACAGTCTGAACAAGAGTGGCCAAATTGCTTCCTTTCTTTCGTTTTCCTCCTAAATCAAACTGTCTATTCAGAAGAGGATCACATTGCAGTTCCATTAAACAAAATAACACGCTCTGCTCTGTTCTGGTATTTAATAAGAGGGACTTCTGCTCCTGCCTCTGCCTTCCTGACAGGAGAGCTTCTGAAGGGACTTTTCCCCCTATTGAGAGGTCTCCAGAGGGCATTTCTTTTTCTTTCTTTTTCTCAGTGATTTTTGCTGCTTTGTTGGATCTGATAAATGACCTGGGACTTGTTGTGCCTTGCGTGCAAATTTAGAGGAAGAAAAGGACTATCTCACTTATCTAAAATAATATTCTTAATTGCTATGTGTGCTTTTTCTCATGAAACACAAACCTGTTAGAAGAGAGACGGGGTAATGAACTGTGGGGAGATCTTTGCAAGGGCTGTCGTTGGTTGGTAATGATGGGAGGAAGGGCATAAGATTGATGGCAGCTGCCTTGCTCTCCATCCATCTAGTCCAATAGCCTGTCATTGGCAGGTGCACCAGGAGACAGGATTGTTCTTCATGATGTTTCCATTATATGCAGTTTGTCCCTAAACATCCCACTGGGCAGTTGGAGTCAGGACACAGATGCATTCAGCCAAACTACAGATTTATGTTTAGATGTTCTTCAACTTCCTTAGGAAAATAAGTATTATTGTTTGTAGGGCTTCGTTTGACTTTTCTCTTTCCTCTTTGATGGCTTCATGCTCATTTGCACTCTCAGTTTCTATTTTAGTATTTGAGACAGACTCTTGTTATATAGCTTCGGTTGGTCTCAAACTCATGGTCCTTCTCTCCTGGCCTCCATAGTGCTCAGTTTCCAGTTATGTACCACCAAACCTAGTTTATGTGTTATATTGTAAAAAATTATTTATTTGTTCATTCATTTGTTTATTTTGTGAGTGGAATGGGCACATGCTGAGGCCTGAATGCGGGAGTCAGACAAAAACCTTCAGTCAGTTCTCCTTCTACTATATGGGTCCCAGGGATTGAACTTGGGATATCAGTCTTAACAGCAAACTCCTTTAGCTATCAAGCCATCTTGCAGGTCCATGTGTTATGTTTCAAGGGATGAGGCACACTGTAGGATTCTTGAGTTCGGAAAGTAATCTCGTGTTTCTCTTACGCTCTTGTTGGTTTAAAAATGATTTCATATAAAATCAAAGCATTGTAGAAAGCAAGCGAAATGTCGAAGGGAGTGGAAATGTAGATATGTGGGTATCTGGTGTATGTGTGTGTAAGTATTGACCACAGGAGGAAAGCTGGTAACAAACTGGATGTTCTGTAATCAGGAAGAAGTGACTTAAAGGGTTGCCACAGACACATGAGCAAAATCCAGGTTAATAGGAGGGTGTATGTTTGGGTAGTGGTATAGAGACACTTTGCTAAGAACATTTTTTCTTTTTCTGCCCACCTCCCTCTGTGTGTATCTGCATGTGTGCACATGGGGTGTATTAACCTGTGTACTCCATTTGCACTAATGTTTTGTGTGCATAGAGGCCAGAGGTCTACCTTGGGTGTACTGCTCTGTCACTCTTTTCTTTATTCCCTTGACAGAAGATGTCTCACTAAACTTGAAGCTAGGCTGGACTTCAGAAAACCCTGTCATTTTTTCTATCTCTTTTCAGCATGGTGCAGGGATTACAAGCACAGGTGTGACCATCCTGGCTTTTTACGTGTGCTCTTGGAATTTGAACTCGGCTCCTCATGCTTGTGAACCAAGGTCTCTTATCCAGTGAACAACATCTCTAGGCCCCTAAACATAATTTTAATCAAAACAAGCAAATTTGAGAACAATACATGCAGCAAAATTTATATTGTTGAGAATAACACAAAAGAGTCTTCATTCTGATAGTTCTATGTGAATGAAGTTACTGTAGACAAAGGATCTAGGAAGATGCCGATCCCTGGAGGCACTGATACAAGGAAGGCTGGAAGGATTTGTGCTTTACCTTTTAAAACCTTTGAGAATATGTCACTTTAAAGTGTAAGTGTGCATATATGTATTATGCAAATGGAAGCTTGTTATGTTTTCAACTCTTCTTAAAAATCATCATTTCAAGATTCCCTTTGGACAGCCAACATACTCTTTCAAGTATCTGTTGGCATAATATCCCACTGAACCATATTTTAACCAGTACCCTAAAGCATTAGAGCTTTCTCCCCTTTTAAGAACAATTTTGCTGTGAATATCCTTCCTTGTGATTTCATGTGTGAAAAAAGCCCTATAAGTGTAGCTGGGCCAAAGGACATGCTTGTTTTAAAATGTGTTGATTCTAATAGGCCAGTCCTATGTTTGAAACTGCTCTTGTACTTTATCTGTCATTTACTCATACTTGTTGAAACTGCTCTGCACAGAACCATGCCATATTTACACATAGCACTGATTTATCCAGAGCCTGGAATGTTCTGCCAGACCTGTTCCCTCACCTTACTCATCATGATTTCTCTCAATGTTAGTCTTTGAAAAAATTATTCTCCTTCAAATAAGAATATATCATTTTACATGAATATTTGAAGATTGATGTAACAGAAACGTTGAAAACAAAGGGGGAAATAGGATCCTGAATCATCTGATTCTGACTGGAGTACACTGGTAAATTTTACGATTTTCTTTTTCAGTTTTTCCTAATAGTGTCTGTTTCACATGGGCATGTAAAGCACAGAGTTGTGCTAAGCTGTAGCTAGCTCTGCATAGCTGCTTGTCCTAAATATAACATCTTAAAGTAGAATATGGATTTTTTACTATAGGGAAGGCAGAAGGAAAAGCCAGAGTGCACTATGATCTGTGGCACAGACTTGTGCTGTTCTGGAGCTGTCTGGTAAACTCAGGGAGTTCCATGTCAACGACAGAGTTGAGAGTCTCTGTCTGTATCTGCAAACATCCTCCACCTGTCCCTGCCTCTCCCTTCAGTTTCTCAAGTTGTTAGTAATGCTTCTTAGGCATCATTTTATCAGGGGCAGTATGGAGGGGACCCTTCATATCTGAGAGCTCTGAGAGCTCTGTGTCCTCAGACTCAAAGATACATCAAAAAACCAGGGAAACTATTCCTGTATACTGAACAAGTACTGGCCTTGTCCTGTCATTAGTCTCTAAATGATGATGACTGTAACAACTGTTAGCATAACATTTACATTGCATTTGATGTTGCAAGGAAACCAAGGATGTTTCAAACCATCTAGAAGGATGTATGTAGGTTCTATACAAGCTTGACACTATTTTTAATAAACATGTTGGTTTTGGCATACCCATGAGCCCTGGAACCAGTTCTTCATGGGATGTGACACACACACATACATACACACACAAACGCCATGAGTGATATTTCATTGGTATTTATCATATGACTATTAGATACTATTCTAGGGCCCTTTATGTGAGTCCCTCATTTTTAGTTCTATGAGTATGTTGTTGCTAAATTATTAACGAGGAAACTGAGCCACACACAGAGAAGCTAAGAAAATTGCAGACAGTCACATGGCTGGAGAGTGGTAGAGATGTTGGATTCAAGTTCAGAGAATTCAGCTCTGGGATCTTAGCAGTAGCTAGAACAGTGCTCTGCCCCAGTGCTAACAGAATGCTACTTTAGAAGCTGGTCATAACTTGAGTCCATGTGTATCTCTACATTTCGTACCGAAGTGCTGACAGATACCTTCTTTTCTGGACTTTGCCTTTTGTCCTTAAAAATAGTTACTTTATACATTTTGGTGCTAGTGATGGAACCCAGGTTCCCATTCATGCCACACAAGATCATTCAAAGAAATTACAGGGTTTTCTGTTGTAGAAATGTAGCACCATTCAAAAATGCTACAATTATTTCCTAGGTCTTTTTCTGTAGCTTTTACTTACGTTTTCTCCCTCTTCTGGGGTCAATTTTGGACTGTGTCGTTTCCTAAAAAGATCTCCATTTTCTTCTTCTCTTTTTCTTTCTTCTTTTTGAAGCTTCTGCCCTTGCTTCTAATTGCCTTTTACATCTCAAACACAGACTTCTTTTCTGTTCTTTTTCTCAGCTTCTTGAGATGGCCATTCTCCTCATTCCCACCCCCTTATCTGTGTAGGTTTTAAAAACTGTGAATATCAATCACATTTTTCTTGAAATTCTGTCTGAAAAAGAAAAAAAAAAACTGAGCAATTATGCAAAAGGTAGTGCAGATGTTGGAGGGGTTGACTTTTCCTTCTAAGTTGCACGATGACCATTTCCTTGTCTTGTGTTTCCTGCTTGCTGATTGTAAAGCTTTTATTCTTTGAATCAGCAAGGCTTATAGCTTTTGTCTTTTCTATCTACCTTTTCTATAATTTAGTTTTAATTACATATTTAAGTTCATGTTCGTTCTTAGCAGTTTGTATCCAGCATTGAAAACTAATCATTACTGTTTTCGTTGCTTGTTTTTGTTGAACAAAGGGTTTCATTTTACCTCTGTCAGTTTCCTTGACCATTTCTTTATTGTCGGACGTTGAAGTGATCACTGTTTTCAGTGATGTCTCTTTCCTCTGCATTTTGTGTGTGTGTGTGTGTGTGTGTGTGTGTGTGTGTGTGTGTGTGTGTGTTTTCTGTACTGGGAGAATTCCCTGAAAGCGAAGGCGAGTGATGATTGTTTCCCAGCCTTTCTAAGAAGCTTCTAGGCTCAGCCTCCAGACGCCAAACTTCTGACACCATGTTAGACTGCCCTCTCATGGTCACTACTGTAACTGCACGCGCACAGATGCTTCTCTTCTGTGGACCAGTAGAACTGAATTCACGAAAGACTTCTCTTTCTTGTACCAAAGTAGTTTCGCTTTATTTTTTAGATGTTGCTTCTAGGTGTCCAGAGGGCTTCACACTCTAAATCTCAGAAGCGTTTCTCAGATCATCCCTGACACTGCCTAATGAGAACCATGTAGTTTGGACCAGAGTAGTACGTCTGGGATCATTTTCCTGTAATGTATCTGTCGTGTACTTACCTATACAAAATTCACCTGCGACTTCTCACCTTCACAAGACCATTTCTCTTCAAATTAATTCACACTGAGTGTTAACTTCTTATGTGAATTTACTCTTGTGGAGAAAAAGGGTTTTCTGAATACTTTCAGAAGCAAGAACAGCTGGGTCCAGGCTGGCACATTGGCACACCCACAGGCACTAATCTCTTACTGCAGAATGAGATCGTTCTGAGGGGTCTTGGGTACAGTGTGAGCCAACCTAAGCTGATATTCTTGTCCTGATACTGGTTCAAATCAGCAAACTGAGCCACTTGCCTAACGCATCCTTCCAGTTCCACCTGCCAGGTGCCACTTACAGCCACCCCTCGCCTCCTCCCATCCCTATCACCCCAACCTGCTCCTTGCTGAGTTCAGGCTGCCCAGGGCCTCACCTGGATTCCTGGTGGGCTCCACTGGCCTGTGCGGGGCCGCCTCTTGCCTTGTGGTCTCTTCTCTGCACAGCAGGGGGGCTCTTGCCTGTGGTCTCTTCTCTGCACAGCAGCTGGAGGAATTGTCCTGAATTTTCTTTTAAAGCCTTCAGCACCATCTTTAATTCATGTGATGAAGTTCAGTTGCATGAACAGAGCAGGTGCAGCTCCCCTACCCCATGCCCTTGTGTGTTTTCTTCCCTTCCTTGGAGCATACCTCTGCTTTGTCTATGAGGCTCAGTTCAGTAACCCTCAGCTTGAACTCAGACCTTATGCCTTACAGAAATGTTCCTATATCATTCATGTTTCCTGGACCTGTGCCTGCTGAACTCCCTTATCCCTCACTTCACACGGAATTAGTCCTAGTCAGTGGGATTTTAAGCTCTTACATATCACACTCTAGAGAAAAGTGCCTAATCTATAACAGTCTCTCAGGTCCAGTAGAGAGGCAGCGTTTCACTAACTTGCTTCTCTGGACTCTTGGTCCTTGGCTATCTTCTCTAAGTTTCTCATGATCCAGGACAGCTGGTAAAGCTGTAGCCTTTACATTCATGATCTAGACAAGAAACTGGAAGGGGTGAAAGACAAAATAAATTTTCTCAGTTATCTTCTCATAGAAGAGAATTTTCATAACCATTTCCCAAAATGTCAATTCCTATTTATACAGCTAGGATTTAGATTTTTGGACATGTTTAGCTACAAGCAAAGCTGAAAAAAATAATTTTCTAGGTCCAATACCACCTCAAATAAAACAGGTCTGCGGGGAATGTAGCTTAGTTGTTAGAGTACTTCCCTAGCATGCAGAAAGTCCTGGATTTGAATCCAAGCACTGACTTAACCAGGTGTGGTGGGTGCATGCCTGTAATCCCAGAATGTGAGAGGAGGATCAGGACTTTAAGGTCATCCTTAGCTTAGCCATATGGTGAACTGGAGACCAGCCTGGGATATGTACGACCCTGTCTCAAGGGGGAAAAAAAAAAAAAGAAAAAAAGCTTATACTTTCTGGTGTCTGTCTGGTGTGTTCCAAAATGATCAAGAATTGGCCCAATATAAGACCATAACCATTCTAGAACACAGAGGGAGACCAACTAAAATAGGCTTTGTTACAAGGGAAGAAGATAAGAGTGAGCAGTCGAAAATAACCGGCGGCCTCCTGTGTTTTCATTATAATACCTCAAGGTCTACCGACTTGAGTTTTCAGGAGACGTTTATGAAGGAATGAACTTGCTCCACACCAGTGAAGGGAGCAGACAGCCTTGGACACAAAGTTCACAGGAAATGAAATCAAAGTATGGTCTTGCAGTGCACAGGAATTGCCTTCCCTCTAGCTACGTGTATCGCCAGGCTGTGGGTGGCAAGACTATACAGGTCTCAGAGCCACTCTTGACTCTCTATTATTTTATTTTTTTCCATTTAAAATTCTGAAGTTAGGGCTATAACTGAATGCTATGGTACTTGCCGAGCATGCGTGAGGTTCTTGGTTTGATGCATGCCACCAGGAAAACACATTCCATAGACTTAGACTTTAAATAACATCCCATTATTCCATACTTGTGCTCTGGACTAGAGGAAGGTGGGGAGATGCTTGGACATGGATTTCTGTGGAGGGAAGGGTACTAGAAAGCTAATACTATTGAATGTTCCTCAGCAGAAGCCTGAGTCTGCTGGGCCAGGGTCTGATGTGAGGTGGGGCCAGCCTGGCACACGGGGTAGGGTGCTATCCACCCTGTTATTAGTGTTCACCTGTGGAAATCTTGCTCTTAATAGTCTTACAGGGTGTGTGTGTGTGTGTGTGTGTGTGTGTGTGTGTGTGTGTGTATTTGCAACTGTGTAGGTGGGTATGTGGAGGCCAGAGTTGATGCCCGAGCTATTCTTTTGTCACCCTCTGCTTTATTTACTGAGGCAGATTCTCTAACTGAACTAGAGGTCTCGGATTTGGCTAGTCTAGAGATAGCCTGCTTCTGTCTCCTTACTGCTGGGTTTCAGGCAGCTGTCATGCCTGCCTAGCTTTTGTGCAGATCCTGGTGATCTGAACTCTGGTCCTCATGTATGTATGATAAGTACTTAATCCACTCAGTCATCACTCCAATGTCTGCTCTCAATACTCCATCTGTTTGATAGTGGATTGCAGGAATTGAGAGCCATTTGCAGGAATATATTTTCTACTGAATCTTCATAGCAACCATAGAAGGGACCTTAATTTTTTAAATGACTTTTAATTATATTTATTTATTTATTATGTTGGGGGAAGGTGTTGCTTGTGTCCTGGTTAAAATAGGAGGTCAGAGAACATTATGTAGGATTTAGTTCTCTCTTTCTATCATAGGGGTTCCAGGACTCAGACTCAGATAGACAGCCTTGGTGGCATTGTGTCTTACCTACTGAACCAACTTGCTGGCCCTTTACTGTGCTTGCTTTGTAGATGAGAAATCAGAGGTTATGTATGCCCATACTGAGTTACTGGACAATATTTAAAAAGTTTTGTTAATATGCAGACAAGTTCTTCCTGTGTAGAATGACCTTGAATTTGATCCCCCTGATTTTGCCTCCCATGTGGTAGGATTTCTCATGTAGGCCTTCATGGCTAAGAGGGTCTATTTATAAAAATGGGGGCTGAGGGTACAGCACAGTGGTAAAGCACTTGGGGAGCAGCACCTGTGAGGCCCTGTGTCTGTTTCTAATACCACAAAAGCAAAAGAAATTAATTAAGCCAGCATGCATGCGTCTGACTGTTTGTGTCTGAGTGCTGGCACTATTTTTCATAACTGGATGAGAAGTGGAATAAGCCCTGCTGTTCTGGGTCACATGGCGAGGACACTCAACTCAACCTTGGACAGTCTGCAAGGGCCTCTTCAAGACAAGGCCAAATGGTGGTCTGGGGCGCGAGGGTGAGGTAGGGAGGGAGACCCAGTCTTTACTCCTCGGTTGAGAGGCCACACACCCTTGGGTGTCCTTCCTCAAGTGCTGTGTGATGTTTTTTGAGACAGACTCTGTCATTGGCCAGGAATTTAGCAAGCAAATTAGCCTGGCAGGGCAGGGAGCCCAGAGATCGCCTGTGTCCACTTCTCCCATGCTTAGATTACAAGCACACACCACCACACGCAGGTTTGTAACTATTTTAATGTGAGTTCTGGGAATTGTACTCCTGTTGTTGTGCTTGGAAAGCAGGCACTTACTGACTGAGCCATTTCCACAGTCCCCGAAGTTCTTGATGGTGCATTCTATAGACCTGGCCTGGGCCCTGAGTGGGTAGACTGCCTCTTTCTGTTTGGCACCTTGACGTCGGTGCAGTGTGTTGAAACTGATAAAACTGTGATTTCCATCATCACTGACTAACACCAGCTCCCTTCTAAAAGTGGGTCTTGATTGTAACCTCTGAGGGGCACCAAGTGCCCTATGGGTTGGGAAAATGAGCAATTCTGAGGCTGGCTAGCAGGGCAGGGAGAGGCATGTGGTAGAGACAGATCCGTCCTGTATGACTGTGCTTCGACATGTGCTCCTTCTGCACCTTGAAAATGACTACAGGGAAAAGAACTTTATTTATTTCTCATTATTTTTATGTGACTAATAAATTACAAATAATTCTGGTGCCTCTTCCTAATAGCAATCAGAATAAACAATAGGAATCGTTTCAGCTGCTTGACAATTAAGGTTCTAATGAGTGAAATGGAAGTCTGATGATGAGGATTTGGACAATTCATTAGTTGGAAACATAAGCACTTCAAAAAAACCCAGAACTAATGAAGTCTTTAGCTAGATTATTCATAACAAAACACAAAAATTAGGCGGGAGGAACAGATGCTAGAAAGAGGCCATATTCGTCACACTGGGGAGAATCTTCAAAGAGGCTGGCTGTGCGGAGCAGTAGAATTGCCATATTCGTCACACTGGGGAGAAAACATACAGAAGAGGCTGGCTGTGCGGAGCAGTAGAACCCTTTGGAAGCTCAGCAGTGTTGCAGGCTACACCCATTCTGCCAGTCTAAACATTCAGCTGCACGAACTTTTCAAGCCCTACACATGGGTGACTACCCCCACTCCAACGGCCAACTGGCTTATCGAAACTATCCCAGAAGCTTCTCTGGTCTCTTTCTGGGAAGCGGGAACCCAGGATGTCACCACTGATCTGCTGTCTGTGAACACAGACTCTTTTCCTTATCTGACTCCTCCCACCTAGCCCAACACTACGTGTGGTCCAGTCCTTACTGCTGACAGTGTGTGCGCAGTGTGAATCCACCACAACTCATTCATCCCCTGCTTATGGATAATTTGGATTATGTCCAGATTTAGGCCTTTCTTTCCTCTCTCTCTCTCTCTCTCTCTCTCTCTCTCTCTCTCTCTCTCTCTCTCAGATGTGTGCATGTGCGTGTGTATGCTTCAGATAGTCCTCCTTCCATAGCAGATATTCACTTAAGATTTTTGGAAATAGGGTCTTTCATTGACTTGGTGCTCCCTGATAAGGCTGGGATGACTGCTCAGGGAGCCCCAGAAATTCCCCTGTCTCTGTTCTTCTGGGCACTGAGATTACAAGCACTTCCCACCACATATGACTTTGTACATGGGCTCTGTGCTTGCATGACAAGCACTTTGCCTCCTGAGCTATCTTAGCTCCTATTTAGGCCATTTTGAATACAGCAGCTTTGAACACTCTGTAGATATTTTGTGGAGGATGATGTCAAACACTCTTCTAGAAGTGGATTCCTGCATTGCTGAGTGCAGTGTTTATTTATAAAACCAGTTCTTTACATTTTTTCTCTCTCCTTTTTTTCTTTTTGGTTTCATTTTCACTTTGTTATCGATCTTCATTGAGCCCAGACTTCCCACTAGCAAGAATCACAAGGTTGAGAAGAATTTTATATTCTTTGATTTCTTTGTAATCAGTTCTTCGGGTCTCATTTTAATTAAGAAAAAAAAATGGATGAATGCGCGACTCTTGCTGTCAAAATTTGCCTACACATCCCTGTTTGTGTGTGTGTTGGGGTCAGTGGGAGGGATGCTGTATGTTTGAGAATACACGAGATTGTGTTTTACTCAGCACAAGCTAATGAGAAGGCAGAAGTAAGTCATGAACTGATTGGTGCCATCCTCCTGGGTGAGAGATCTTTGCTGCCCCAGGCGTCTTTGCTGCATACCGCCACCTAGCGGCGACTGCGCCCAGTACAGGCTTCCTCTGAGCCCCTTCAGGGTCTAAGAAATCATCCAGGGCTTAGGGACTTCTGTTGCCAGAAAGTAGAGAAGTCTTTGCAGGATTCTTGGCCTTAATCATGCAGACCCTTAAGAAAGGGCCCTGAGTGTCTTCTATGCTAGCCTCTAATACTGATTGCACCTACACACTGCCTTTATAAAATGCCCCTTCTTAGGCCCTCAAGAGGAATTGGTCCCCGGGTGGCAGTGCTTGGGAAAAACGCACCCTCAGCCCTTGCATTTGGCCCTTCCCTGACTCTGCCTGAATATACTGAGACGGAATCTCATTTCGAAAGTCCTAAAGGGACTTTGGGGGAAGAATTGGTGGTTACCAAGAACCTCCTTTTAGAATAAGTAACCAGATTTTTTGCGTTGTGTGTGTTCTATGTTTACTTCTTGAGAGTGTGAAGTAATGGTCAAGACTGTATTTTATAAATGTAGAAGGGAGTTCTTAGAGATTGAGTGTGCGCTATTCCATGTCACGGCCAATTTCACGAAAACCCAGATCTCAAGCTCAACACTGGCTAATTCCTCCAGGGACGATGACATTGCTTTTAGGAGGGCAATGCACCCTCCAGTCCCCTAGTTCATTTTCCTTCTGCACCTTCACACTTCAGTGTGCTCCCCTGGGATGCTGTTGCTCTTCTTGTTTTAGATGCCACCAGGCATATGGCAAGGAGTTCTGCTGACCGTTCCGGACAGTGGCCTCCGGCCCAGCTGTCTCCTGTAGTTCCTGGAGCGGCTCTGTCTAAACACAGTCAAGAGCTTCCACTGTCTCTACTGTGACTAGCAGCTCGGTGCTTGAGGAAAAAATGATCTGAGGTGCTTTTGTTCAGTAACCGGCAAAAGAGACATTTAAAATGAAGCAAGCAGAAAAATAAAATTTTAAGCCAGGAAGGGTCCTTGGTGCTCATTTAGTTACAGAGTGCAGATTCCTGGGGGCAGAGGCAGAGTATTCTAAGCTTTCCAGGGGCCATTTTGTGTGGACAAGACATTCAGTATGTCCAATATATAACCTGACTCGGGGAGGGTGTTGGTTTGAGCTTGGAGGAAGTGAAGAAAGATATACCCTTACAGAAAGGAAATTCAAGGGAAACAGTCACTTGTCTAAGGGCCTTGGGAGTTAACGTGTGTCTTTGATCAGTGAGTAGCTGGGTTCTATTCTGGGTTGCATTGACTGTACCTTATTTCACGGAAGCCCCAGTTCACTAATATAAAAAATGCACTATGTGATGTTGAAGGTAGGCTTCTACAATCATGGAAAGCTCAAGATGGACAGTGAGGCAGCAGAAGCCAGGATGCAGTTGCTCTCTTGCAGATTCAGAGCAAAACAACTCCAACTTGCATTGGTTTGAAGCCTTGCAATCTCCCAGAATTGTGAGTCTGGGCTGAGGTGCTTTGTTGCTGTAACCCTGTGAAATAAGGATGTGCTCTACTGTGTGCCCTTAGCTGACAAGGAGAGGGGTCAGCTCCAGGGTGAAGGACACTGTACTGACCATGTGGCTTCTGCTCTGTGAAGGACTGTGTTATGCATTTGCCGAAAGTCATATTCTATTTCTTCACAAATCTGGATTGTACCTTTCCAGAAAGGACTGTGTAACAGACGTGTAGATTCTTGCCTCACATACAACTGCAGTGTGAGAGGAGACAACCTGTGTTTGTCGGGCCAGGGCTGAGGAACAAGCAGTAAGGCCGGCCGTAGCAGCAGCGTGGGAGCAGGTCTTTCCTCCCTGGAGCTGGCTCAAGGCTCGCCCCCGAGGCTCCTGCCTCTTAAAAACTCATGGCTTAGGTGCCTCTTTTGCCCCATACGCCCTCCTGGAATAGGGCCTAACAATCCAGGATGGTTAGAGAAAAGGCTTTGTGGACAGTGCTGCCTGAACTTTCCTGGGCTTTCTCCATGTGCATAGCTGTGCATGGAAAGGATGATAGTTAGGGTGTGGATTTTGAGTAATTTAAAAATGGGTGGGTTGGAAAGCATTTCAGGAGAACACACGTCTTGACGTCAGGAGAACAAATGTCTTGATCTCTAAGTTAAAAAGGAATGCAGGAAGACAGGCAACTTCTCCAGGTATGACTAGGAAGACAGTCATTCTCCACATGGCACAACCCAGCCCAGTGGTAGAACTTCCATGCTGTGAGTGAAATGCCTGTTTCATAGGCACCTCAGGTAAAGAACCGCAGACACTGTGCCCTGAAGTTTGGGTTTCTAGTTCCACTAAATAAAAATAAAGAGCGCTCTGTGAAATTTTGGTCTTAAGTAAGTAATAATTTTTTTTAAGTAAATGTATGGCCCACATATTTCATGAAGCTTACATACACCAAAAAATATTGTTTATCAGAAACACGTTTACCAATGTAGTTTGTATTTTCTCACCTTCTTTTCCTGGATCCCATGTTCAAAAACTTGGACAGAGTGCTGCTCTTCCCAGGGCTTAGGAGAGCATGATGAGATATAGGGCTTCTACTAGTAAGTTTTGGCTCCCTTTTGGGGACTTATAACATTCCAGATCTCTGAAAAGGCCGATCGTGCTGGTGGATCAAGTGCTTCTGATTGTTAAGTGGCCTCTACTACCTGGAGGGGTTTATGCCGGGTTTTGCACACAACATCAGAGCCACATTTTTTGGCTGCATTAAGAAATGGAAATGGGGACGGCAGAGCAGCCTGTGTGACTTGGAATTTAAATGTGGTCCAGCCTCTGAGACAAGTCTTTCATTATTTTGAGCTGTTTCCTTGAGATTTTCTCCAAGAGATGGTGTTTGGGAACTTATTGTGTTTGAATGGAAATAAAATTTTCTTTAAAAATAGTTTGTTCTTAAGAAGTATGCAAACCACTTGGCTAAGAAGAATGTCCTTCCAGTAGAAGTGAATTGAACTAGTGTCTTCAGCAGGACAAGGCAGAGCTGGGTCTCTCTGGAGTGCTCCTAATCATCTCTCTATCCAAACACATCCATCCACCCACCCATCCATCCACCTGCCAAATATCTGGATTTGACTGTTAATAAGAAGGGAAAAAGAAGCCAGAATTAGTGGTGGTGCCCACCTACAGTCCTGGAACTTGTGGAAGTGATAGTTGCATTATTCAAAAGCCTCACAGCCGCTAGGTATGATGTCTAATATTGTTAATTTGACACACTCTAGAGTCATATAGGCATCAGAGCACTGGACATGTTAGAATATATTTTTACATTGGGTTAACTGAAGAGTAAAGAACAACCCTGAATGGTGGCCATATAATCCCATGGCCTAGGATTCCAGACTGAAGAAAAAGGAGAAGGAGAACTGAATGCCAACTTTCATCTCCCTCTTTGTGAACAGATTCAGTGTAGACTAGTGCTTCATGCTGCAGCCACAGTGTCTCTTCCCTGCTGTGATGGTCTGCATCAACCATGAGGCTACAGAAGCCGTTCCTTCTTTAAATTTGTTTTGCTAGGTGTTTTGTCACAGCAGTAAGAAAAGTGTCTAATACACTAGGCGTTCATAATGAATCCTGTGTTTGATAGTGGTGGGTATCTATCATTATAGAAGTTGCCACTCTGAGAAGTGATGACCTGGATGTGAATATCATTCTCTGTGTGAAATCTTTTTGTTGTTGTTGTTTAATTTTTGATATTTATTTTTTATATCTTTATTGAATTTTTATGTATTTCACACAGAACATCCCAATCTTTTCTATACCCACTTCTCTCATTGCCACTCTCCCACAGCCCCCCACTGGAATGAATATATTCTGTCAGACACCGCTCAGTGTAAGTTCATCCACTGGGGTCTAGTCAGCCCGTGCAGAGTCCCTCTCCTTAAGAAGATCAGCTCTTCCTCACCCAGCGATGATCAACTGCCAAATAACTCTTCCACTAAGATTGGGGCCTATTGCCCGTCCCCACAGTTCTGTGCTGGATTTTTGTCTACTTGAGTCTGTCTAGGTCTTGGGCATGCTGACACCATTGCTTAGGTTCATATGAGCAGAGTCCAAGGAGCCTGTAGGACTCTATTTCCATATGTTCATGCAACTCCTTTACTGGTTTACAATCTTTCTACCTCTCTTCAGGAAATCTTAGATGGCTCATGTTAATCAATGAGCATTGCATTCTAGTTTCTGGTATTCAAGAGCTGGGTGGGAAGAACTCACATGGGCTATGGCATCAGCCATTCAGGGTTCCCTTTGTTTTTATTTGAAACTATCATCAGAGGTAGGGCTTGTTCCTGAACATACAGACTAATCAGTGTGACTATAGGGAGAAGGGGACAGCCCTGTCACTCAGTTGCTGTGGAGGGGAATGCTTCCAGAGAGCTGCACAGATAGCCTGGTGAGTCAGTAAGGCTTGGCTGCAGATTTGTCACTAGGAGGCAGGCTGTAGCTTGATGGATAAGAATGACTCCTGTAGATTGCATCATTTGGGCAAAATGTACTAGATGAGCTACAGATTGTTTCTTTTCATGCCGTGATGACTAATATTTGCAATTGCTGATCTTTGAGGACAGCTCCCACTGGGACAGACACCTCCAGTATTCTTTAATACAAAATTAGTCATATTCCCTTGTACATGGGATTTTTTCTCTCTCTTTCTTTCTTTCCCTCCCTCCCTCCCTTCTTCCCTCCCCTTCTCTCTCCCTTCTCTTTCTTGCATTTTTTCCCCAGAAGAGATCTGTGTGCTGTGCACTCTTGAAATACTTTTTATGTGATTTTAAAGCAAAAAGAGCCAATTTCTGCTCAGAATTCAAATAAATGCCTTTTCTGGTCAAAATGAAAAAAGGACCTAAAAGACAACTCTTTGATTAATGTGATCAACTATTGGATGACACTTTTGTTCAACACCAGTGCAGCTTGTAGAATGTTTACTTGGCAATTGAAAAAAGGTCACCATTTTAAGGCAGTTCAGAAACCAAATGTTCCCATAATATGGCATATTTCACACAAAGCACCCCTTGGCTTTGCTGCTTTGGAGTCTGTGCTTTTTACAAGCTGGAGCTCTCTTAGCTGCATCAATGTGTGTGTGTGTGTGTGTGTGTGTGTGTGTGTGTGTGTGTGTGTGTACTCACATGCATGGGTTGGTGAGGAGTCTATGGATGATTGGAGGTCTGTTAATTGCAGAAGCCGAGTTCTTCACATCAAGGAAGTATTTATATCCTGAGGTGAATGTTTGGAATAAGGAAAAAGGATGGTGGGCAGAGAATCTTTGAGCTAGGTGCAACATATGTAGAAACAGAACCGTGTGTGCAGAGAAACTTGAATCAGGTTTTGTTTTTTCACTGCCTAAATCCTGTCTTTCAAGCAGCATTTGCACAATCCTTCCTGAAGTAGAAAAACCTCTTTAATTAGCTCTTGCAGAGGATGTCTCTTTACTGCCACCTGTTGTCCAGGATAAGGATAGGGATGGGTAGGGGTACCGGAGGCCATAAGAAATCCCAGCATCTGCATTCTGCTAGCCATGCTAAATGGAACTCTGTGGGACACAGGTTAAGAAGCCCTGCCAGTTGAGAGAACTGAAAATCACATACTTCCTTGACACCGAGAACACTATACGTTTAATGGCTAATAATAGTGATTTAGACTCTTAGAAAAAAACATGTTTCCCATTCCAATAAAAACAAAGCATTTTAGAGGTGGACATCATCTTTTCAGATGAAATGAAGGAAAAATGCATTAAGTCAAAGTATTTTGAGGTCAGGGTTGTTATAAACACCACTACAGCATTTGATAAGCTAATTACAAATTGGAGGAAAGATTTTGAAACTAATCACAGCTGCTGGTGGAAGCCCTAGTCATCTCAAGTTAACCCACATGGCCCACTGTATGCATGATATTTATTTTTGCTCCTCTTGGGTGTAGTAAATGTGTCTGACTTTGTTCATTAAACCTCAGTTTTGGTTTGTTTGGCTAACATCTGTTAGGACTGGGGTCTTACACTTAATTGGCACCATCTGGAAAGGAGAAGTATACAGAGGAAAATCATAGTGGATTGGGGGTCTCGAACTTTTATATTCGCAAAATTATGTATTTTGTTATGGTTCTCCCCGCCCTCCTCTGTGTGTGTATGTGTGTGTACACTCTCACAGGCACATATCATGCTTCAATTTTAAAGTACAACAACATGAGCGAACAAATTACTGGAGTCTGAAAGTCACATCGTTTAAGGAAACTGCACTGTGTGTCTGTGTGGATATGTGTAGGGCATCCACTTTCTTTCTGAATGTTTTCTTCTGCCGCTCCTCACCTCTCATTCTGGCCTCGACTTCTTCCACTTTGCTCTCGTTTCCAGAGCTGCCAAGGGTCCTTCTTCCTCACTCACACACAGATGACTTTCTCCTCTCAAAGCACAATGCCACAGGGCATGGTGTTTCTGTGCCTTCCATCTTTCTTTATGTGATTTGAGAGCTCATTAATAAGTAGCTGTTTTGTGATAAAAAATAGAACTGAGAAGCTAGAATCAAAGCAAAAACTTAGAAGAATTGAGTTAGGAGCATATATTTTTTATTTACCTTTAAGTTGACTGTAGTGAAGAGAAGTAGAGATATTCATGTGCTCCTCTGGTCAGCCTCACTAAACCCCTTCACAGAGCAGGGATCTCAAGAGATGCTTTTGATTCATCTCCAGATCTCTCTTTGTTATGCAAGGGCTTCATAAAGCACTTTGCTTTGCTAACTTTTCTTGAGATGTGCACAAATATCTGTTCACCCAATAGGGCACGGGTGACAGATACAGAAATCATTCCACCAAGGTCCAACTATAAGCCAGTGAGTTTTTGGATTATTTATGGCGGTGTGAGTGAGCATTTAATAACAGGAGCATGGGTGATGACTCTCAAAAGGTGCATCCCTGGAGCTCCCTGCCAGACTTTCAGGCAGCTTGACAGGTCAGTGGAGTCTCTGTCAAGCAGGTTGGCTAGTGGGCAAGTCTCTCCTCCCCAGCAACTGTTATTGTATATACAGCCTCGGTGGGGAACTTTGTGAATCTTGTAAGTTAAAACAACCTGTGAGTTGTTTACTTCCTGAGTCTTGAGTGCCTCTCTGCAGAATGAAATGCTTCTCTGTGTAGGGAATTACTACACAGGACACTCTAATTTGAGTCCAAATAGTCCTTGCCATTCTATATTACCAGGAAAGCTTATGGGTGCTACAGGTTCTGTAAGATTTGGGGTCCTGGTCTAAGGAAGTCTTTTCATGGGTATGTAAGAGTGCCCCACATATTTTAAGGGACCTCTTCAGCTGTTCCCCTGGAGAAATTTGGTTCACATGTAAAGTCACCTTTCAAAGCCAAAATCCCCATGTATTCAACCAAGAGTACTGTATAATGCTTTCAGCATGGATGTGAACTAGACATGGAGGTGATGATGTCACTCCTCACCAGATGTATATGTTGTCACATTAGTAACCACTTTTCAGAGTTCAAAAGAATGACAGAGAGCACCTCCCTGTAATAGCTGTGATTCATGGCTTGATCTTGAAACAGGCATAAAGACAGACCATGTGTCCCTCATGGAAAAATCTAGATAGCCTTAATGTTTTAAATGGTCCAAAATGTTTGGTGATATTATTTTCCTAGCCTTCATTTGTCTTCTTATTTGACAGAGACAACAGTCTATCTATTCTACAGATACCTTCCTCTATTCAGTGAGGATGATACATGCCTAAGGGGTCAGTCCCTTCCATTTGTCAATGGGATAGTTACTAAAGGATTTTGGCAGTTTTTGGAACTTCACATGGTCATATATTCAATTCCGTGACAAGGTACATGAAAGTCTGTATGGGGGTTGAGTTAATTCCTCACCATTTAGCAGGCAGCCATCAGGGACAGGCTTCGCAGTCTCTGGTGTTTAGTTGTTGGCATGGGTAGCTAGGGTCAAATGATGCTCAGACCCAAGGACATGGAGCAGCATTACTGTGTTTACAGGTGTAGTAAAGGAGTGCTATGAACCACAAGATATTAGACATCTGCTGAGAGCCCAGCATTTCTGGAGGCAAACTTGACTTCTCTGAAAATTTACTTGTATTTCATAGGAAGGAGGCAATTTCCTACACTCACCTCATTCTTTGAGATGGGGAGCCACACTCTCAGAATGTACAGACTGGTAGGTAGGACATTAATATTTTTATCTTTTTGTTTGTGTATGGTGGTATATATAATGTGTATGCATGTGTGTTTGTGTGTGCACAAGTCCCTGTGTGTGGGTGCAGGTGCTTGCATGCCAGGGAGCAAATGTGCCATGTTATATATTGAAGACAAAGGATAGCCTCTGCTGTAGGTCTTTGCCTTCCACCTTGTTTGAAACAGTGTATCTCTTTTGGGTTTTGATGCCGCCTTTACCTTACTAGGCTGAACAGCTGGTATCTGGAGATTCACCTGTCTGCCTCTCATTTCTCCATAGGAACACTAGGATGACAGACAGAACCTGCTGCATCTAGTTTACACTAGGATGACAGACAGAACTTGCTGCATCTAGTTTACGTAGGTTCTGGGGATTCAAACTCAAGTCTTTATGTTTGCATGGCAAGCATTTCACCCATGCAACCATCTCTCCAGTCCTGAAAAATTTAAATATGCTTTTTATCCTATGGAAAAGTAGGCTGTTAAATGATTGACCCATTTCTAAAAGTCGTGTCATTGTCAATTTCAGTTCCAAAGTTATTTATTTCAAGAGTTATTTTCCTCAGTATGAGCACTGATTATTAACATATAAGAGTTTGACTTTTAAGACTACAGCAGTGGGAAAATTTAAAAGTTATGGTAGTGTATTTTAAAATAACCCAATATTCACTGAAATCATGTGAATAGTTCAGAAATCTGACGAGAACAATGTGAATTTCATTAGTTAAATCAGTTAAAGCTGCTTTGTATCCTAGGTAGAATTTGCAATTCACTTGGCCTTTGAGCTCTAAAATTATACCTGATTAAGTACAAAGCTTCAGGTGGAGATTCACATTTTGAGTTTTTTACTGAATGTGATATTTATTAATATTTTGTCTTTCACACTTTGGCTGCAGGACATAGAGAAATCAAGCTAGAACTAAGAAGCATTCTCCTGCTGGCTAGCCTTCACTAGGTCAGAAGGTGATATCCAGGCTGCTGGGAGAGAAAAAGCATCACTGTGTTTGTCAGTGCTGGACTCTACATGCTACAGTAATAACCTACCAGGCAAGAATGTGTCCAGCGGTGTATTTGGCATGACTGTTAGGTGAGTAACCAACTGCTTTCTGATTGGATTTGAGCTCTGCTCCACAAGAAAAATTTCATGTCTGCTACCGTAAACCTGGTCAATCATCTATGGCTGGGGAGGTCATAAGCCCCATGGGGAAACCTACTACTGTTGTTTTGTTGGTCAATATGGTCATGTTGTCAGACTGGTACCCATAGATGTGTATATACCCATAGAGTATCACTCCGTATCACTGAGAAGTCTCGTGCATTACGCAGTTAATGCAGAAACTCATAACTTCTCAAAGTACTGAGAATAAGTGACTGATAAGTTTCAGCTCTAGATGGGGCATTTATGTCAACTCTTTCCCTCCCCAAAAGCTCAGAGAGTGTCACAGAAGAGGGAGTATAAATAAGGTAAGATCCAGAGGATGGGGAGCAGCACTCTGAAATCCTCTCTTCTAGATACGATGTGGTGGTTGCCTTTATGAACTCATAGCAACTGTGGTTCCCTGCACAAACCTATACAAGATCAAGCCGGTTGGAATTCTAGCATAGATGGGAGAGGAACTCATGCAGCCCCACATGTAGCAGGGGAGTTAAAGGCAATTGATAGCTTCTAGGGGAGGAAGGGTCATTTCTCTTTGGGGGTATAGTCACTGCAGTGGATGACCCCATACACAGGTGAAAATGGATGTTAATTTGACTAGGTGGATTATAAAACAAAAAGAAGAGGACATGCAGGTGTGAGGGGTACATGCTAGGGGTATCCAGGGAGAGTGGGAGGCAGATATATGATAAAGATGCATTGTTTACATGTATGAAATTTTCAAAAATAAAATAAGTTAATAGACTTTGTTTCTCAGATTCCTACATATGCATGTGCTTGCTAGCTTCGGTTGTTAATTTGATACAGTTGGGAAGAGGGAACCTCGATTGGGGAATTTCCTCTATGCATTAGCCTTTGGGCAGGTTTGTGAGGTATTTTCTTGATTGTTGAATGATGTGGTTGGGCCCAGGCCACTGGGAGAGTGCTGCCCCTGGGGAGGTGACCCTAGGTTGGATAAGAAAGTAGGCTGAGCACAGGACTGAGGATCAAGGCAGTTAGCAGTGCTCTTCAATGCTGTGTGCTTCAGACACTGCCTCTAGGTTCCTGCTTGAGCTCCTGCCCTGGCTTTCCTCAATGGTGGACTGTCACTTGGAAGTAGGTTTGGTCAGTGTTTTATCACAACAATAGAGAAGCAAACTAGAGTAATGGATTTGTACAAAATGTAACACAGTATTTTGAAAAGTGTGTATTACTAGAAGCAAATGTTTTAGCACATAGAGATCTTAAAATCTTATAATAGATGTAGCTTACACTTTTCAAAAGATGAATCATTACTGTGGTAAGGTGGACACAGAACTTTTCATCTCCACCATTTTAAAGTGTTAAGTTAAGTAGCATTTCATCATTCATGTTGTACAATCATCACCACCATCCACCTCCAGAGCACTCTTTATCTGGAAAAGACGGCAATACTCTCAAATACTCCTCATAATGGCTAGTGTCTGCTACTCTGCCTTTTGCCTCCATGCATCTGAGTGCTTCAGTCACCTCATATAAGGGGAATCCTATGCAGCATTCATCTTTTAAAATATTTTATCTATTATTTTCATTTTATGTGTATGAGTGCATTATCTGTGTGTATTGCATGTAGGTAGGTGTATCAATGTTGTGCAATGCCTCTAGAGGTCAGAAGAGGGCATCAAATCCCCTCTTATGGATGGTTGTTAGCCACCATGTGGGTGCTGGGAGCCAAACGTGGGTCCTCTGCAAGGGCAGACAGTGCTGTTAACTGCTGAGCCATCTTCCAGCCTCCAGTGTCCTTCTTCTTATGACTTGCTTATTTCATTTGCTACAGTGCACCCAAGGTTCACCCATGCTGTGGCGTGTGTCAATTTTTCCTTTCTTTTAAAGGCTAACTAGTGATCCACTGTGTACATACGCTTTGTCCATCCAATGATAGACACTTTTGGCTAGTGTGAATAATCTGCTTATTTTAGAATATGTTGGAGGCAGTCATATCTTTCTTTTCTGTAGTGACACTTTCTAGAATCTGACAGTGGAATATAGGATGTCATTTAACCCTTTGCTCAGTGCTTTGGACAAAGAAATTGGGCAAGGTGGGAAAGATGTGTTCAGTGCAACGGCACCCTGCTGCTGGTTGTGGAATTTAGGGGAGAGTCTTGCTTTTTGTAGTTATACCACCTTCACATGGGTGGCTTTTGTAATCTGACTGGCAATTGCCACCATCTGTTAGGTGGCATCAGAAACTTGCCATGGCCACTGTTTTTTGTGGCTCTTGCAACAGTCTCTAGAGCTTCCATTTTTTCCTACCTCTGTCAGGTTTAATTTTTATATTTTCAAAACTAAGCGCACATGATTTTTTTTTAACAAAACACAAAGCTCTTAAAAAAGTATGAGTAGACCAATCACTTGTTCAACCTTAAATGGAAAGTTCAGTTAATTCCTAAGAAACAGGCCCTTCCAACTCTTTCCCATCAGGCTAATCAGACCTTGATGTCTGTAAAACTATTTTCATTAATTGGTATCAGATGAATGATAAGTTATTTTTGATCAAGATGAGACAAAAGCATTAAGGATGATTAATCTTGGTTGTCAACTGGACTCAATCTGGAATCAACTAACAGACATCCTCTGGGAGCACTGGAGGCCAGTTTCTCTCCAGTAATCCTCCAGGCCTTCAGCACTGGTCCTGCGGAGGCATCCAGCCCTAGGAAGCGAGCAGCTGCCAGGTTCCAGGCCTCTTTACAGTGCAGACAGTCATTGTCATGCAAGCCAGTCTAATAAATCTCCTTTTAGCACATGGTCATTCTATGGGCAACATTCTTCTGGAGATCTCCAACTAATACAGTGTTCAATTCAATTTTGTTTTCAATTCAAGAAACATGCTGACTTCCTTACCCTGTGATTAGCCTTAGAAGGGAAGAGCCGATTTTATCTCTGTGCTTCTGGGTCCCTTAACCAGTGAGGATTATCATGAGGGAGAATGCTGGTAACATCTAGCCCACATTTATGGAGCCTTTCCACGTGTTCATGTACTAGAGTGACACTGGATATACCTGTGCGTGTCATCTCATTTAATCCTCGAAGGGCTCTGAGGTTCATGCTCTCTTTAGCTTTTCCTCCGTATAAATGAGGAGACAGAAGACAAAGAGTCCTTCGTATTTGTGCGCTATACTGCTGTGAAGTGGTGGAACTGGCAGGATTTGAACTCAAGCGGTTTCTTTCTGGGGTCAGTGCTGTACGCCTTGTGCGGCTGCTGTTGCTGCCGCTGTCTCTGTCACTGCCCCTGCCGCCATTGCTGCTGCTGCTGCTGCTACCAGCCACCAGCCTTGACTGGGTGCTGAGGCCTTCCACTTTGAACAGGCGTCAATACTATCTTCATTTGAGATGAAGGAATTTATGGACAGTGAGATTCATAATTTGACCAATGTCACATGGAACATATCAAAGCCAAATCTGAGTTCCGTAATTTAGCTCCACAATAACAGATCCTGCATATTGTGTGATTTTGTTGCCCTTTGGGAGGGGCAACCAGTAATAGAAATGTTAGGCAAAGAGATTTCTTTTATTTTAAGAGGCTTTGCTATGTAGTACAAGTTGTCCTCAAATTTGTGATCCTCCTGCCTCAGGTATTTGCTGGCAGATATTTATTGTTTTGTAGAAAGTTGGCACACTCTTTTTTACATACATGTGACTTCTTGGAGGCTGCTTAACAGTAAGGAAGATGCCCCTCTTGGTCAGGGTAAATGGAGTTTAGATGTCAGTGCCCTTAGTTTTCTAGGGTCTTCCATGTCCCTGTAAAGGACCCTTGAGTTCCCCTATGTCTCTTGTAAAATGTTAGTTAGTAAATAAGGTTTATAAATTGTGAAAAGGTTTTTAGTATTCTGTTTAATGAGTCTCCAGCCCCCATTATATAAGCCAGTGGTCCTCAGAGTATTGATGTGGCCAATGTGGATCAGCAGCTTAAGCAACACAAGAAGTTGATAGAAATGCGACATTCCTTCCCCATCCCTCAGTAGCTCTGGGTGTCATGCAAATATAGGGGATATGCAAAGCCACAAGGAAGATTCCATAGAAGGCTTGAACAGTGCACCCTCCTATGCAAGGACACTTCAAGGACCTCTAGATAATATTACATATGCAAAACTTTACATTCTCTCCCTTAAAGGGCATCCCAACATTATATGTCTCATTACCTCAAGGATCCACTTGTGGTAAGCTTTATTTTTCTTGTGTGTGTGTACATGTGTGTGTGTGTGTATGCACATGTTTTATATGTGTGTCGATATGGGGAAGCATATGTGTGTATGTGCAAAGGTCAACTTTGCATGCTGTTTCTCAGGATAGAATCTACTTTGTAGATCACAGGATCTCCCATAGGCCCGGAGCATGCCAATTTGGACAGACTGGCTAACCAGGAAGCTTCAGGGATCCTTCTGTGTCTGCCTCCCCAGTTCTAAGATTACAAGCACAGGCCCCTATGCCTGGCTTTTATGCTTGGGTACTGAGGATTCACAGGCCCTTGTGCAAGCACAGGGAACACTATACCAGCTGAGTTATCTCTCCAACACACAACTTTTAATTGTTTCTCTTTTCCTACCATACAAGTAGAATTCATTTTTGCTTATGCAACCTCATGTTTCACACAGATTTTTCTTATTTGACTAAAATGTTTGAACTTGATAGGAAATGACACAAAAATATGGAGTTACTCAGAGACAGGGATTTACATATACAGCAGAAATTGACCTGCATATTCAGTCCTCCAGTCCTAGGTTAACATGCTTCACCCTGAGATCACAGGCGGGCTACAACTTGAACCTTCAGAAGTTTGAAGTGGGTCAGAAACTGGGCATCTGTGGGCTGTAAGTGGATATCTGGCAACACGAGGGCAGCAACTACACCCTCCAAAAACTGTAGGCTTCAGTGTTACCCTGGTTGCAGGCTGATGATATGGTGAATTTGTATGGAGCAAATCAGAAAAGAGGTGTATATGATTTTTTCTCATTTGTCCTCAACAGGAAAGTAGAGGTAAACACCCAGTAATTCCAGTAATTAATCAAATTTGAGTCATTTGAGGCTTGTTGTTATAAGTGTTCTTGGCTTCCTGAGCTAGTCTAGGTGGCAAGGCAGAGAGTTCTAGTTTTATGTATGGTTTGATTATTGTCAGTACATACTATCTCTAAACTGAATGAAACACGCTGAAAAGTCTCACTTAAATCTGACATTAAAGTGCCTATGTTATGCTAAAAATCACACCACCGCCCAGTCTTCTAGTCCAGTATTTCTTCTTTGTGATTACAAAGTAAAATCTATTCAGTGTATGTTATTTTAAGTAAGGAAGAAAACACACTAAAAGAAGACATTGCTAAATGCCCATCATGTTTGAAAGATGGTCCTGTTGACACATTGAAATATATTTTCACTATTCTTCCTATGTACAAAGTTTGCAAAACTATGGTTGAATTGTGCATAAAAATTCAAAGACTGTTTGATAAACCAGCAATGATGCACATTCTCTGCCTGATCATTTAGCATTTTTCCTATCACTTTAATGGCTATTTTATTGTAATGACCACACATGCTAAAGAATTCCTATATTGCAAGCAGAAATCTCTAATTTGAGATCTTTATGATGTTTCTTGCTTTTTACTATGCTATAAAGTAGTGCCATGGATGTTCTTACAGATAATACTTAGTCCATGGTTCTGAATCACTAGAGTCCCAAGAAAGAAAAGAGAAGGAGGTTTGTTGTTGAGGAATAATCAAGAGGAATAATCAAGAGTAGATAGAAGGGGACAACCTGTAGAAGTTGGCAGAAGACTTTGGTTGCTCCTGGTTGTGTTGGACAACATTCCATCATTCTGAAAAATTTCTGAGGTCATTAGCTTATAGGGAGGAAAGATTTAACTTGGCTCATAGTTTTTTCATAGTTTGCATCTGGGTCTGTGGTTTGAGGGAGAGCATTGTGGTACATGTGGGATCCATAGGACTCCAGATGTCTTCCTCCATTGCTCCATGCTGTATTCCTGAATATTCTTACTGAACTTGAAACTGGCCAGTGAGCATCACAGTGCTGACCCCTGAAAACACTGGGGTTACAGACATGTATGATCATGCTCCCCATTGTGTGAGTTCTGGAAATGCAAACTAAGGTCCTCATGCTTGGACAGAAAACAAACTATTTTACTCACTGTGACATCTCTCTGGTCCTGCTCCAAAATAAATTTTAGGGAGAGGGGGGCAGGGAGGATGATAAGAGAAAGAGATTAAAAAATCTGAATCTCAATCCCATCAAGTCCCAAAAGTTCAATATATTTCAGAGAGATTGTTGTCCAGCTCATAATAAATAAAATAAATATTTAATTTTAAATTTTGTTGCATTATGTGTTCCTAATAGACACCATTAGGAGCAGAGCAGTCAAGGCTTTTATGAGCATATCTGTGAGATCTTATTGAACCCAAACTATTTTGTAGTATTCATAACTTTGTTCTTCTGGCATTAAATGTAATATATAAAAAAATAAATGGAAGAAAGGCCATGCAAATGAGGCCAATTTACTGAGGATGTCAGAGCTGCAGAATTTGAACCTGAAAAGGGCCTCATGAACCATATTGGAAGCTACCAGGCTAGCGTTTTCATCATCTAAATGAATCTGCAAAATTTGTGATTAGTAGAGGTAATTTTACAGTTTACAGAATTTTCTTTTGAGGGGAAGTTAGAGATAACATTGGAAATCTGGAAGAGAAGGATGTCAAACAATTTGGACAAATGTGTTGAAATCAGGCATGAGGCTCAGAGTGAGTATGACTATGAATGAGGAGGTTTTCAAAAGATATCAAGATTGAAATGCCTGGGAATAAATAAAGCAAGAGCAAATTCTTGTGTACATGGATGCATGTAGGTGGGGGATGGGGAAAAAGTCACAAATCCAAGCCATTATATACGAAACGATGCATTTATAGTAGCAGTAGTCAAATTGGTTGCTTATCAAAAGTGAGGTAGTGCAGGTCCTGCATGTGCTATTGATTCAGATCCACACTTTGTATATTTATAGCCTTTCATTTGTAAAAATTGTAAATTCATTGGATCTAGAGATCAAGTGCATTCTTTATAGCTGTACAAGTTTTCCCCATATTTAAACTGAATAAAATAAAATAAACTTGCTAAGTACTTTTTAGTGGGACATTTTTCATCATAAGAAAACACTGCATGTTCTTACCACACATTTGAACAGTGCTCACAAGTTCAGAAATTGATGAAAAAAACATGTGTGGATTATATACAGGAAACAATACTACTTGAGTCATGGTCTCCATTTAAGTGTGCAAGCATGTTTTAATTGACCATCTAAAAAATATGAACCTTCCAGAATTCAATGATCACTCCTGGAAGAAGCCTTTGTTGTTCTCAAGGAGCATATTACAGATGGATAATGGGCACTTCCATCCTTCCGTCCTGCATCACAAGGTCAGGTGGAGGAACCTCCTTAGGTAGGAGCCGAGGTTTCCTGGAAATTCCACCTTATCTATGGTAGGCTGCTCACCCGCTTCCACCACTTTTGTTGCAAACATCTGCACTTACCTTAGCAGCTCTAATTTTGTGTTTGAAGAATAAAGTGGTGATAGTAGTTTCCAGCTGTCAAGTTCCCATTCCACTGGAAGTGGCTGCCTGGGACCTACGGTCAGAGATTTCAACATTGTATCTAGGCTCACAGTGAATCAGGGCCGAGCTGATTGGTAAGGGCAACCTCAGGCCAGAATGGGGAGAGCTGGCTTCGACTTCTACTTTTTACTCTTAGAAGCCACAGATCAATGCATACACTTTAGCTCTTACCTTAGCAGGTTAGTTTTCCTAGGACCCAGATTAGTAGGGTCTACATGGGTTAGGTGCATTTGGAAAGAGCTGAAGAAGAGGCTTGGTTGCTGGGCACTGCTGTGGTGAAGAAGATGGGTCGGATTTGAATTTCAGCAGTGGGGAAAGTGAGCTTCAGGTCAGTTGGGGGAAGCAGGGAATATCTTAGTCAGCGTGTAATAGTGGATGAGGTAGGCTTTGTGGAATGCAGCAGCTCCTACTTTCACCCTTTTGCTGACCCAGCACCACTCATTATCTATGACAGCAGATGCTGGAGTTCTCAGTCCAGTGGTCCTTGCTCTCACAGTTATCACCACAACCTTTGACTTTCCCATGTTCTCAATGCCGACTGGCCAGTGCTTTCTTTTAGGTTGAAATAAGAAACAGAAATCTATGGGAAATGAAAACTAAAGGCAAGAGCTAGCCATGGTGGTGAATGCTCCTAATCCTAGTGCTCCAGAAGCCAAGACAGGAAGCATGCCCTGAGTCTGAGGCCACTCAGCTATATGGGGAGATCTCAGAAAACATACAAACAAAACTAGAGGCGAGTGAGTGGGAATCACTGTAACTACTGATTTTACAGGAGTACTAGTTTGCAAAGTTGGCTGAAAAATGAACTTATCAGTTTCAAGTCCTAATTATTTTCCTGTGTCAGAAGTGGTAAAAAGAACTTGGTACAGTATCACTGGGGACAATGAAAACCATCAGTCTCTTTTGCATTTAATGGGATGTCATGATTCAAAGGAGATTCTCTATGACTGTTTTTAAGTTGAGGTTAGAAAATAAAAATGAAACTTCTCTCATCAGAGGATCCAAGTAACTTCTTGGTCTAGGTCTGCAGCCTATCTCTTGAGGACTTGACTTGTTATATGATACTGGTAGATACATCACTGTATAATTTATTTGGTTTTCAATCTAGAAAACTTACGGAGGAAAGACTATTGAGAAAGATTTCTGCAGTAAACTGTTGCCCCTCCTTCTTTTGCTTCTTCCCCAGATGAAAAGCAACTGAACAATTAAATGATCTCTGGCTGCATATGGACACAATATGGGTTAGGGAATGCTTGCTGACAGAAAGCAGAGTTGTAATCTATTCCAAACGGCCTATCATCTGGATATTTGAAATGCCATGCCATAAACAGTATCCTCCTGTCTTATGGGATGTTCTATAGCGTTGAATGCAGATAAAAGCCTAAATTTATATCATGCAGCAAAGCCTAAAGAAAATGTCAACCTCCTAAGTGCTCCTGTTATTCGCTGTCAGATTCTATTAATTGCCTATCTTCTAATAGTAGCGTCACTAACATTTTTAATGCTTTGGCCATTTGATGACTTTCATAACCCCCCCACTCTCTCTTTCTCTTAGAATTTAAGGAAACTTTGATAATCACTCAGTTTGCCTAAGCTAAAGGAAAGTTCAGTCACATACTTTAGTAAGTCAGTAGATGGACCAGGAATTTCATGCACAAACTCCAAGGAAGGAGTAATTTGCATGCTGTTAGGTGTACATCCGGCACATGCCATCTTTGTGTTGTAATGAGTTCTTCTCTGGGGGATAACCTATTTCATCAGTACGTCCTCATACCAGACTAGACATAGAATTAGCAACTTGATTAGATAGACTTTATTCATTGAAATTTTATCCATTCATTTAGAAAATATTTAATTTTCCTTTTATTTATCTGTACATGGAGCTGGGCATGCTGGCACTCACCTTTAGTCCCAGCACATGGGAGGCAGAGGCAGGTGGATCTCTGTGAATTCAATGTCAGCCTGGTCTATATAGTGATTCCCAGCCCAGGTGGGGCTATAGAGAGACCCTGTTACAAACATACACACACACACACACACATACACACACATATGTATATATATATATATATATATATATATATATATATATATATATAAAGATTATACATAGAAATACATAATCAGATCAAATTCTCCTTGCCTCTGTTCTATCCCTTCTCACAGATATTTGCCCATAAAGAGGGGAACATAACATAAAACCTTTGAGACATTTAGATGCATAAGAGAAACATGTATTGCAGTATATAATGAAGTGTGTATGAATGCACTTGTTAAAAATCTGAGAATACTATACATACTTTTCTTGAATTTTCCTTGTTCCATTTTTCCATATACCATTATCATGGATATTTTTCTGTGTCTCATTTTCCAGTATGCTTCTGTTATCAGAAGCACATGTATATGGAGCCCATGTTTTTACGTATGTAAGAATCATAGCTTGCAGGACATGCACGTTTATTTCACCACTCCTCTGTTGATGGGCATTCTGGTAGATCCTAATTTCTAATGCTGAAAGCAATATGCCATAAATATCTGCTTTTGAACTTCTACCAACATCTGTAAGGTGCATTCCCAGAGAAAAGGAATTTCTGGGTCCTTCATCTTATATTTATTGAGTATTTATGATGTTCAAAGTGCTGGAGAAAATATACACAAAATAACACTCTTTGAAGAAAGAGAAATGATTCCTGCTTTAACAATGTTTGTGGTCTAGGTAGGAAGAAATGCATATGAGTAGTGGATTTCAACTTAAAAATCCTGAGCACTCTAGAAACACCTAGGAACTGTAGGAGAAAACAAACACCTTGACTCTCTGACTCAGTCTGTGCAAAGTGATAATTGTTTAGAGGTGGGGATCTCAGTGGAATGTACTGAAAATTTCTAAACCAAGTTGCTTGCCAAGGTCGATTTGACTGAACTGAAGTGTACCGGGATACAGAAGGCGACTTGTTATGAAAAGAGATGCACAGACATCCAGAGGTATAATGGATTTGAACTTTGAGGAAGTATTTCTGTTTGTGAAGGAGAGAACTGTTACAGTTTACTAGATAACATCAGACCAAAAGAATTTTTGTTTCAAAGATATTTTTCTCAGTGCCTGATAGAAGCAAGGTTTTTACTGTGGCTCAAGGCTAGCTTGCTTTAATTTTTAACTTCATATACACACGAGTTCAGTGGCTATCTTCTCTTGAATCTAGACCATTCTGTTGAATTGTTCATTTTTATTCATTATAGTAGAGGTTAATGTGGAAGCATTCCTATTTTAAATTTCCTTTTCCAATTTCAAACTCAACCCTCGGAACTTTCTATCTATACTTCAGCAATCTTGTTAAGTCATTTCCTGCCCCTGGACTCATACAAAAGTGTCAGATCTTTGACTGTTAAAATTTTAGTCAAGGGAACCAGGCATGATGGCTCTTGCCCTTCATCCCAGAACTAAGGAGGGAGGCAGAGGCAGGCTGATCTCTGTGAGACTGAGGCCAGCCTGGTCTACATAGTGAGTTTCAGGACAGCTGGGGTTACAGGGAGGCCCTGTCTCAAAACACCAAAACAATTTACTGAAGGGGACTGCAGAGTTGGCTCAGCTCTTAAGACAGCTTGCTGCATCCCCCTCCCCCCAACCCAGAGGACTGGAGCTACCCAATTGGTAGCTCACAACTACTTATAGTTACAGTTCCAGGCAATCTAGTGCCCTCTCTGGCCTCTGTAGACACCAAACTCATATATGCACATAATTAAAAAAATAATATCTTTCCCAAGTATAAAGTACGCATCATAAGAGAAATAGTGTCGCCTGGCATTCCATTATTTTTTCAGGTGAGAAACTAGAGTAGGAATTTTTCAGATCTTTTTTATCTGGCATATAGTACTTAGCAAAGATTCCTTCCATAGACTCGCTGGACCCCTGTCCTTCATTTAGCTTCAGGACGTAGAAGCTATCCACTCTGCATGGGAGCTTACAAGTTTAGCCCCCACTTTTAACCCTAAGTAAGCTGAAAAACCCATAAGCCACAGGACAGAAATAGGGAGATGAAGAAGAGGCTGATGTAGGAACAGAATAAATGACAGTTTTCAGAGGGAAAACTTCATTGGAAGGCTTTTTCAACTCTTAACAATTGAATCCATCCCTGGGAAGTCTCCTCACTGCCTGAGGAAGACATTACTCATCATGGGGAACATTTACATACTGCTGCCCCACTTGCTTTCCCTAGAATACAAATCTCTTTTATGCCTCTGGCTTTTACCTCCCAGTAGGTGTTTGGGATACAGTTGTCAATGATTCCATGTTATGAACTGAAAACCTGGTTTCTATGGTGCACCTACAAGCAGCACCATGTGGATACCACACCTTGCTTTCTCAACTGCTTGCTCCCAGTTAAGCCCCAGGGCCTTTTGGCAACCAGTGACAAGATGCAAGAAAAGAACAGCTTTGTTTTTTATTGGCATCAGAAATGAAAGCAAAAGACTAAAAATTGCAAAACCTAAAGACACCCCCCTCAATGCCTTTACTCCCATGTCTTGCCTACTGATTCGCCCCGTTCCCTTGTGTCTTATGTCAGCTATGGCGTTTTAAAGAATAGCTTTCAAGTTATAAAGCATGTTGATAGTGATGAATGCTTCTGTAGAAAGCTCTGCCCCCCTAGAAACACATTGTGAATTTGCTTATTGATTATCAGGGATATAAGGATCTTTTTTTTTTATAATATAGTATCCTAGAATTTTTAAAAATGGATTTATCACTAACAATATTAAGTTTTGGATGTGGAAAAACACACCTATAATGCCATCTGGTTAGTGTGGTGATGGGTCAGGACAGTGGGGGCTACTAATAAACTTTGCCACTTGACCAAATATGACCATGTATTGATAACACTAATGACCTTTCTGTGCCTCAGTTTTCTTGGCTGTAAAGTAAACCCAATGGTGAAATCTTTCATATATATTACTAAATGGGATAATGTGTGAATTGTGCTTATCAAAGTGCTCACAAAGTATAAATTATCACAACTATTAACAGTAACCTACTTTATATTTTAAGTAATAATGATGTTCTAATATTGCTTAGTATTATGTTTCAGAGTGAATAGCTTTCAGGCCAATAGGACTAATGGTTGCTACTGGTTTGAACACAGTCTCATCTCCTCCAGAGGTTGAATAACATGGGTTCATGAGCAAGTACCATGAACACCTGTTGATCACTGGATTTACAAACATCTGACTTACGTTCATTCAACCTCTCTCTGGTGATGCAAAAGATGGCCCCATTCTACTGTGTGATGGATCGCCATTTGAATCCTACACCTCACTGTTGTTTGCCAAGGCAAGTTGAGCATGTACAGCCTGGAATTTTAAGGTATTGACATGAGGCCAGGCCTGGGTAAGCAGTGGTCTAGAAATTATTTGCATTATCCTCGATTTTGGTTTTCTGGTATTGCTTCTGCCTCGATTTATTCTTGTGGATGCTGATCATAGTGTACCCTGGTGTGACTAAGGAAACCATGTCACATTAAAAAAATAATATCTTTCCCAAGTATAAAGTACGCATCATAAGAGAAATAGTGTCGCCTGGCATTCCATTATTTTTTCAGGTGAGAAACTAGAGTAGGAATTTTTCAGATCTTTTTTATCTGGCATATAGTACTTAGCAAAGATTCCTTCCATAGACTCGCTGGACCCCTGTCCTTCATTTAGCTTCAGGACGTAGAAGCTATTCCACTCTGCATGGGAGCTTACAAGTTTAGCCCCCACTTTTAACCCTAAGTAAGCTGAAAAACCCATAAGCCACAGGACAGAAATAGGGAGATGAAGAAGAGGCTGGGGAGAAGAAGGAAGCATTCGGCATTGTCTAGTTGGAATGGTATAGGTACATTTTGGAGTGGCATTAGGGGCTCCCTGGATCCCTTTTCATTTGGGAAAGGTGATCATCTATATTCCTCATTGGCTTTTTGCTCCACCAACACTTTCCTTCTGTATTCCCCCAGTTTTCGTTAAGAATCCAAGGTGCTTGGAAACTAGGGAAAAGCACACTAGCATCGGGCTAGCTGAAACTGCCCCTGCCAGTGAGTAGCATCAACACTGCTGCAGAGATGGCTAAGGCGGACTCTGTGCTTTATTTTCATTTTTCAAACAATTGATTTGTTTCTGTTTTTGAGTGTTTTGTCTGCATGTATGTAAGGAACTACATGTGTACAATGCCTGTGGAGACCAGAAGAGGGTGTTGGCTCCCCTGGAACCTAACTTAAGGACAGGTGTTAGCCACTATGTGAGTGCTGAGAACTGAACCCAGGTATTCTAGAAGAGCAGCAAGTGCTCTTAACCATGGAGTCATCTCTCTAGCCCCTGTGTTTTATTTATTTTTTTATTGAATGTCAAATTCTGTCTGCTAATTAGGAGGCACAGTAGAGGTGATGAAAAGTAAGCTTCTTCTTCGGGGAGGAGTTAGATGAGTTCATCAGACTGTTGAGCATGATTGCAAATCAGAGAGGAAGGGGACTGCTGAGAGTCCAGTAAGTACACAGATGAAGTTAGGAAAGTGGCAGCTGAGGAGCACAAGAATGGGCGGAAGTGAATGGCACCCAAAGGAAGTGGTCGCAGGAGAGACATGGTGATTGGAAAGCAGTAGAAGCTGGAGAAGTTAGAGTTCAGGCACCATCAGACTCCCAGTCTGTGTCTGTCCATGTTGAGAACTGACAAGTTGAAGACCAGGATGAGTAACCATTTATATCCTCAGTTGGAGTGGGGGGGCCAACCCCCTTTTTCTCATCTAACTTCTTTATAATCTTTATAAACTCGTCTTTATAATCCCTCTCCAAGCCTTTTTAGGGTTATCTGGAGTCCAGGGACAGATACAGAAGACAACAGAAATAGATCAGTAGAATCAGGAGATGACAGAAATGGAAAGGCAGAAAGAACATTAAAAGGACGAAGCTTTCTCTTCTGGTTAACTGAACCGTTTAACTTCTAGTGACACTGACAAGGCTTCCTTCAGTCACCTGCTGTCTGTGTTATAGGATGGAAGGAAACACACACACACACACACACACACACACACACACACACAGCTGAGCAAAATGCCAATCCCCCTACATCTTTTGTTCAGCTCTGTGATTGCTCTGCCATTATTTGTAAGTCCTGCTTCCATCTCCCTCTCTCGTCCTGAGCCTTGTCTCTTGGCTTCTTTCTCTCTGTGACCCTTTGTCTCCCTGATGAATGTCCCTGTGCACTCCTACACCTTGCTTCCCTCTGCCTGCTGACTCTGCCTGCTGCCCCTCCTGCTGCCACCATCCCATCCAGTCCCCAGAGCAAGGGCAGCTGCTGATACTCTAGAGTGCATGAAGGCCACCAAACAGGTTGTTAATTCTTTTAGCCTTAAGAACACTTCTCCGCCTTTGGCTAGAGTCAGATGAAGGTTTTCGAGACGGAGCAGAGAGCAGGGACAGAACAGTGACAGTTGTGACAAGCCCACCAGTACCATCAGCAGGGAAATGCTAGCTTGCCATTTCTGGATGCTTGGGAGCATATGGAGAGCTCAGGATTGCTGTCGGTTGCCCAGAACGAGTTGTGCCATCCTGGAGGCTCTAAAGAAAGCATTATGGTGAACTCCCTTACTTGTGGATGTCCTAACTAACCCAGATTACTATAGTCTTATGAGATCTTCTTTCTAGATTGATGGACTGTGAAGATTGTAATGAATCTTAAGATTAACATGGTCTAACACATCAATGTAGAGGTGAAGAGATTTAGTCTCTGATAGACAGCCAGAACCACGTGCCTTCATGAAGCAGGTGTGTGCCACAACTAGACCTGAAATCCAGTAACATCCCTAATTGTTAAAATCTTTAAGGTGCTCTTACTTCTATGAGAGGCTAATGTTTCTCTGATTTTCTTTGTAAATTTCCAACATTTCTCCCATTCTTTGTTACCTGTTACTAAATTAACAAAGGGCAAAGCTTCCCTGTTGCTGGTTTAGAGGTTATTTTAGACCATGGAGAGTTGTCTTCAAGGAGGAGAGAGATTGGATGGGAGGAGCAGAGAACAGAGACGAATTAATCTTGGAGGGGGGCTAGGGAAGCCAGAGGGAAATGTGTTGCCTCAAAACCCCCTAGAAATGCACACACAGTCTGGAGGCTGTATGGCAAAGAACGTAGTGCCTGAAGGAAAGACCTCCCTTTGAGTGGTTGATGAGAGTGGTTCAAGAGACTCCCAAAATAACAAAGGCACTTGGTTATCTCCTAGAACTAGAAGAAAAGACCTTACTGCTGAAGACTGGACATACTTCAGATACAGGACTTGGACCAGTACAGCAGGGAACTGACCTGGAAGCCTTCTCCTTGAAGTTTAGCTCTCATAATGCCAGATGATAATATATGAGCTACTAAGAAAGAAAATCAATCAAGGGTCCAACCCAGCCGCAAAGACTAATTACCATACCGAACGGCACAGCACACTAGCTCTATGGATGCAGTAATGGCACTGTTATCTGGGGGCAATCAACAGCTATCTAACTGAACTTAAAACCCTCTAAGTGGGAGTGAACTAATGGGTGACCCTGTAAACACAGCCAAATACACATGACTGGAGAGGTCACAGATCCTAGAGAGCCTATACCTGTCATAGCTCTAGACAAATGGAATTTCTTAACATATGTTAAAATATGGATCCTTATATTTACAGACAATTATACAGTACACCACCCATCAAAGAAGCTTCTTTTTGAAATAGATGGAGGCTACTGCAGAATCCCACAACTGGTCAGACACAGAGGATATATGTCTGAGAAATGTCCAGTCTTAAGTGACACATCTACAATTGCTAAGCTTTTGGAAAGCAGATGCTCCACAGTGGACTCTGCTTTCATTCCCACTGTAAGTGTGTAGTGGCATTATATTGTAGTCAGCAGACCTGCATGTGACCAGAAAGTAGAGTTAAGGGCTGGAAATATAGGTCTTTTCTCTGAATGCATTGTTTAACTGGCTTGTGAGAATCCAGACCCCTGGACACTGGATTCTAGTTCAGTTTGCCTGTGATCTTAGGGAAACTTGGTCATTAGATGGTGGGGTGAGTAGTTACCTTGACTTTTCTAAAATATGGGGTGTACGTTCCTTGGTAATGATGCCATGTATTTGGGTGGGAATTGATCTCTGCCAATTACATAATATTTAAATATGTACATAAATTATATCTATAACAGTAATATATATCTATAAGACCTACAACAGTTATGTCAGCATGCTTAATACTTGCACAAGTCAGACAAAATCCTAGCCTGGAGGAGAGAAGTGGGCATGAAGCCTCAGCCCTAGCTGAGAAACTATTGACAGTTGATAACTCCTGGGAGAAGGAGAGTCAATTTTCTTTACAAGTGTGATGGCCTAACACTCAGGAGTATTTGGGGAACACAAGTTGGGCTTGATAAGCTTTAGTTGATCTTTAATGGAGTGATGCTAGACAGGCTGACCAGGCTCCAGTGGATGAACTCACACCAAGGGACATCTGGGTACACAAATTTGACTCAGTAAGCCTCAACATATATGACAGATGCATGAAATCTCCTGGGGCAGGCTATAGAGTGCTTCAGATATGGGTGGGCTTCCAAATATGATTAAAATGTATTGTATGAAATGCATAAAAATTCAATAAAATTATACATTGAAAGAAAATGTAGAGAGAGGGCAAGAAATATATGGGTCAGGGTGAGACAGGTAGGGACAGATCTGAGGGGACATCGGGGAGGAGCTTGAATATGATTAAAATACATTGTATGAAATTCTCAAAGAATCAATAACAATGTTATTCAAACAAAAATGTACATGCATGACTTTATAAACCATATAAATATTTAAGTAATAAATAACAAATAGATACTTTTATATTGATTTAACATATTACAAATAGCAGTGAAATTAGCTATGTGTTATGTGTTTATAGAGATTCTCTCATTGACAAGTGCATCCTCATCTTCAGCAGTTTCCTGAGAATCAATGTCATGCGTGTGACAGGAGAAAAGCACCTCAATGAAAGTTTTCCTTCCTTGTAGTGGCTCTGGGTCAGAAAGTAGCTCTACTGAGATTGTTTTAAATGTCATTTTGAAAATAAGTAGGGATGCTTCGGATACTGAGGTTTGAAATCTCCCTGCAGTCACCCCCACTCTCTCTTTGTTCCCCATCCTGTGTCTGATTGCACGTTATCACCTTCAAGAGAACAGCTGGGTCACCCTGAAAGGGTGTTAATCTCCCAGAATCTTCCCTCACACCTTATTGACAGCTCAAGTCAGGGTGGCCTACTTTGACTTTCGTGAATCTGACTTGTCAAAATTCCTTTTCGACTTTATATTCATTTAAAAAATAGAGCCTCTGCAATTTCCCGAGCTGGGTATTTAATGATCACTATTCTGAATGACCTAGCAGAGTTATATGATAACTGTCTCCTGTTCTGACGAGGCATTCTGCACTGCTATAAGCCCTCAGCTGCATAAATCAGCAAAGTCTGACATCTACCTCTAGGAAAAATGAGCAGGTAGCTAATGGCTCCTAGGCAGCCCTCATCATTGCACAGAGAAGCCTGGTGCTCTGTCAGCTGAAGACTTCAGTGATATAGACTGGGATTGTGCAGCTGCGGTGGAATGTATGCAGCCAGTTCCAAGTAGTCCACTATGCTCTGTAAAGCATCAGGCTTCTCTCCACTGGACCTGAAGACCAAAGCCAGTTGATCACAAAGTGCTTTTGACTGTGATGACTGTCAATGTCAATGAACTCATACTGTGGAACTATTCTGGGCCTTCATGAGAAGTAAGGACAGGCATCAGAGGGGTCCTCTTTCCAGAAGCCCTAGGTTATTAAATAAAAGTCCCATTGTGAGATGTCAGATACCTCCCTGTGAGTTGTTATTCAGAGAGGTCTGAGGGGCTCCCAAAGCAATCAATATAGCCTATTGCCATTGCTCTTGGTTGCCCATTAGATCTAGATGCCAAGCTACTATTACTGAAGATACTACATATTTAGTTATAGCCTATAGAGAAATTAAACTGAATTAAGCTGTAAGTTTCTGGCTGGGTAGAGTTTATAGTGTCAGAAAAGTGCTATGTGAGATATTGGGGGACAAAAGTTATTAAAGATAGTGCCCAGTTGTGGATTTTGTATGCCACAATACTAACCTGTAGGGAACATATGCCCACTGGTGCAAAATGTTATGTGAAAAACCAATGACATTCTGATTGAATTTAAGGACCATTTCACTGGAGGAAAAGCACAGATGGCACTATAAACCTGGTCAAAAGCTCATGGCTGCGATGCCATAGGCAATGGGAAGGAAATCTATTACTGACGCTCTGGTAAATGGGCATGTTTTCAAACCACCACTGAGTATTTATGTTTATGTCCATAGATCAGTGTTGCTTTCCTCCTTGAACTTTCCTTGAGAAAGTTCTTTTTACATTCTGGACAGTGATGAATGCAGACACACACAGATCAAGGTGCTGAGAATAAACAACTGTGAGTTCTCTGCCCTGAATGGGATATCACTTCTGTATCATCCACAGTGCAGAGAACATCAGAAAAAAGGGGAGGAAAGACTGTAGGAACCGGAGTATGGGAAAGAGTGCTGTGAAATGCTGTCTTCTGGACATGACATGGGTATTTCATTTATGAACTCATAGCAGCTGTGGTTACCTGCACAAGACCTGTTAACAGATCTGTCAAAAATTGACCTGTTAACCTTACATTCTGGATGGTGGAGAGGCTCATGAAGAGCTCTCCCTGAGGATCTGTCAGAGGTTAGTGGTTTCTGGGGGAGGGGACTCTCCTCAGTGGTGATGCAATTTGAAATTAGCTTTACTCAAGTAAATAACTCCCACTGACGCTCATGCAAGGAATCCTATTTAAACAAAGTTGCAACAACAAAAACAACAACAAAAGCAACATGAAAGCAGGAGAGAGATAAGAGAAGGTAATGGGGGGATATGATCAAAATGCATTATAAAACATATGCATGCATTAAATTGTGAAAGAATTAAAAAAGAATCATGAACTCCTATACCAAACTCCACCCACCTAGGGCTCAGGGACCACTGCAGAAAAGGGAGCAGAAAGATTTTAAAAGGCAGGGAGGAGGTAAATGACCATAAGGAAATAGAGTCCTACAGGCTCCTGGGACCCTGCACCATACAGCGATGGTGTTAACATGCACAAGACCCAGGCAGATTCCAGTGGACAAAAACCCAGCACATTGTAAATGGGCAGCAGGCCCCATTCTTAGTTGAATAACTCTTGGCTTTGACTACTGCTGGGTGAGGAAGAGTTGATCTTCTTAAATCAAGGGACTCCAGATAGGCTGACTAGACCCCATTGGATGAATTTACACTGAGGGACATCCGGAAACACTAACTTGACACAGTAGATCTTAACACAAAAGACATAACCGATGAATTCCGGTGGGGGTACGGGAAGAGACCAGTGGGGAAGGGAGTATAAAGGGGATTAAGATGTTTTATATGAAATTCACAAAAATTCAACAAAAGGGTCTAAGAAAGAGTCATGGGGGAAGGTTAGCTGTGCAAAGTGCAGCATAGGTGAATAGGCTATTAGCTACGGCATCGGGTCATACCACTTTGCTAGCATCATTAGGAGAGAAACATTCCACCAGGAAAGAGTGTTTAAGAGGATCAGCTCTTGACCCCCGCTTCAGAATGCCATCTATTTTTTGAAGACATTTTAGGCAGAGAATAAAGATTTAGACTGTAAGCTGTATGTCATGTTGAAACTATACACAGTGGAGGTTCACCAGTAATCCTAGCTGTCTATCACTCAGTGAATTCCCAGGTTGTGGAACTTGCTTTTAGGCAGGGACAGTAGCAAGGCCAGAATAAGAAGGGTGGGCTGGAAAGGAAAATGAAAACTCATATTCAGCTTGAAATCTAGTTGGTGAAGTAAGTAAAGGATGCAGAACTATTTTGGTCTTAATAAAGAAATGGCATTGGTAGATGACTCCAAGAAACCTGTTTTTCAGACAGCAGGGTTGGTTGCATATATGAACTCATGGTGATTGTGATCACATGGACAAGACCTGCTCAAGCTCAAGGCAGACAAAAATCTTAGCAAAGAGGAAGTGGGAGGTGGATGTAAAAATGTCTCACCCTTAGCTAAGGAGCTACTGGAATTTGATAACATGAGAGAGAAAGAGAGAAAGAGAGAGAGAGAGAGAGAGAGAGAGAGAGAGAGAGAGAGATATTGAGGTTTCTTGAAGAATGTGAACCCCAGAGTAGGTCCACTATGCTTCAGGGTAGGTCCCACATCCTGGACATAATAGGGGAATAGAAGAACATTAAGCTGGGTGGGTAGGGAGATGGGGCTTGATCTGTGAGGACTGAGAAAGAGAGAGAGATTGAGATTGAGGTTTCTTGAAGAATGTGAACCCCAGAGTAGGTCCACCATGCTTCAGGGTAGGTCCCACATCCTGGACATAATAGGGGAATAGAAGAACATTAAGTTGGGTGGGTAGGGAGATGGGGCTTGATCTGTGAGGACTGAGGAAGAGAGAGAGATTGAGATTGAGGTTTCTTGAAGAATGTGAACCCCAGAGTAGGTCCACCATGCTTCAGGGTAGGTCCCACATCATGGATATAATAGGGGAATAGAAGAACATTAAGTTGGGTGGGTAGGGAGATGGGGCTTGATTTGTGATGACTGGGGGAGGGGGGAAATATGATCAAAATACATGATATGAAACTCACGGAAGACAAAGAAATAACATTGAGCAGAGATTTTTGTGGGTCTTGATTTATGCCTTGCATAAAATTAGAGTATGGGCCATGTGCTTGAATGCTTTTGGATAGCTTGAATGACCTATATCACAGAGGGAAGGTAGGCAGCTGAGGGGGCCTGGAGGGAGAGTTTGACATGGGACTCAGAGTAGATCTAGGAGGAGGATAATGGGGATGGGAAAGAGAACTTGAATTTGCAGCAGAAGGTGAGGCCAGGTCTAGGGAGATGAGTTCCACTTGAAAAAAATAGGTTTGTGCTGAATAAGAATGGAGCAATGATTAAGCAAAACATAGACACTCCAACAGAAGCTAGAAGTGGCGAGAAGCAAACATTTCTAGGAGGCTGTTGCCAGGTGACCAGAATTCAAGAGCTCCTCTGAAAGAGAATGTAGATGCTCAGTGGAGAAATACAATAGGCTGTGTTCTTGAAAGATCCAAACTTAACCTGGATACCTTATAGGACTGGAGAAGTTCCCCATGAAAAAGCCTGAACCTGCCATTACCAATACAAATGGGCACAGAGCCCTTTGGAGAGAGGCCAAGGCAAGATATTTATTCATATTTTGTTCAAAATTTCTCTGGAGCTGGGCCTGGTAGATCTATAATCCCAGACTCTGGAGGCTGAGGCAGGATCATTGAGAGTACAGAACCATCCTGCTCTACATAGTGCAAGGTTAAGAAGCTTTACTAACCAACTTAGTAACTAACTAAATAAAAGAAGGATTCACTGGGAAGCATATTGGAATGTTTTACTATAGACATGAATGAGTCATATTTACAGATTTATTTTACCACAGAAGTCACATTAATATTAATGTTACTCATATTAATATGTATTTTAGAAACTTTTCTCTAATGATGGCTGCAAAACAGATTGGAGTAGGCACTATTACAGCAATTGCTGTAGTGGGATAGGCAGTGCTGAGCTCAACCTTGCTGCAAAACATGGGTTTGCACGGTTTGATTAGAATGGCTTTACAACTCTTGGCACAAAGCCCAGCACATGGTAAGCATTCGCTCTATGGAAATCATTATATTATTTCCATTTTATTATGATAAATTGGGGCAGAATAAGTCAAGTCATCAAAGTTTGGCCCACCCATGGGATTTGTAGACTTCTCTGGAGTTGTCCTTTCTTCCCACCCAGACAAAGTATATTAGTTGACAGCACCTTCTAATTCATCCTTTTCCTCCTCCTCCTCCTCCTCCTCCTCTTCGTCTTCTTCCTCCTCCTTCTTCTTCACTGAATGAACTAGGAGATGACTAAGCTATCTCCTGTCAGAAGTAGAAACTGGCAAAATGTGGCCTGTGATATATCAGATGATATATCACTAGTTCTGGAGGGGCCTGACAGGCATGTCCCTTCCAGGAGACAAGCACATTGTTGTGTGCAACACACACAACCCTGAAAGGCGAGGAAAATCATATTCCACTGTGCCTTCTAGAGGGGGAGAATAAAGGACAACGAAGTCTGCCACTCACTCATACTAGAATATGCAGCACCATTTGAACTCAAGGCATCCCACTCAACCAAGGCATTTAAATCTGTTTTTGATTTGTGAGCAGAAAAATGATAGCAAAATGTGGTTAGAAAAAAACTAAACTAAAGGAGTGAGGAAAGAAGAGGAACCGTCTGGCCCTATTCATCCAAACTACTCAGTCCTCATTATGAAGCTGGCAAGAAGATGTGCTGCAGCTGTGGATAGCCATGTATCCTGCCTGTTCACCAGGTCACCATGCCTGTGAAGTATGAGTTAAGTGTGGCTCTAGGTAGGGGCAGGAGGGGCAGAAGGATTTGGTGAGTAAAAGAGAATTTAATCTCTACCTTCCTTGAGATGCTTTACAGATCCTGCTGTCATTGTGTGAGCACAGAATTGAGCCTTCAAACTGGGTCAGTTTTGAGAGAAACCAGGAATTAATGAAACAGGAACAGTAAGCTTAAAACGTGTACATTGCTTCTGGTGTCAGCTAGCCTATGTTTTTTTATCCTCCACATTTATATATTGCAGCTGTATGACTTCGTGCTTCAGAATGGGACTGTGTTTGGAGGTAAGATCTCTATAAAGAGATGTATAAATTCAAATGAGGCTATTAAGGTGAGCCCTAATCCAATCCAACTGGTGTTCTAGTAAAAAGAGTAAATTTGCACGCAGAGAGACGGCAGGGGTACACGGAGAAATGTTCATATGAAGATGAAATGTAAAGATGCAGTCTTCAAAGCTGAGGAGAGAGGCCTCAGATGTCCAACACCTTGATCTTGAACATTTCAACACCTGAAATGTGAAAATCAAATTTCTGTTGCTTAAGATACCCAGCCTATGGTATTATATCATAGTCCTAGCAGACTGATACAACCATACATTTCCTGGACACTCATTATCTGTGAAAATTAAGAAAACTATGCCAACCATTCTGGACTGAGTTATATGAGATTTATGATACTTAGCACATTTTACTGTACTGCAGGGCAACTGTGAATACATATTGACAGATGTGAACCTATCTGACGCTGCATCTTAGGAGTTCCTGGTTCCACCAGTTTGATAGAATGCACTGGGAACTTAGTTACACAAACAGTAAATCATAAATATCAAGCAAATGTTGCGAATGATAGGCAAAAACTTTTTAAATTTAGAACTTTAGGAAGAAAAATGGATTATTACTATTTAAGAATAGCTATACGCACACTCTGCAGATTCCTAATCTCCATCTTTAGCCGTTTATGACCTTCTGTGTTACTGGCCCTTTGTTGCATGTGGAACTTCATTAATAAGAGTTACCACCTTGACAGAATAGACCTTAACTCATATGAAAGAATGTGTGGATTCCAGTTGGGACGATATGGAGGGGTGCCGGGGGGGAAGGGAGATAAAGATGACTAAAATTGATTGCGATGTTATGTATGAACACACAATGTTCAATTAAAAATATTTTAAAGACAATATTTGAATAAAATGTAAAAGTAAAGAAATACATAATAATTAAAATAAAAAGTAATAGCTATACCCAAACTCCAGAATGTGAACTGGGTAATGAAGTCTCGTCAGATACATTAAGGAAAATGGTGAACGTTAAGTCATGTGCGATGGCATTTGGATAAGCTTCCCAGGTCAAGGCTCCAAGGCAGTGTATGGCATACTCTTTGGTCTGGGACTCATCTGCATGACTTCCCTTGTGTTGTCTGCCCTCTTCAGGATGCCTCCAGCAGTTATGTCATCTGACACGAGGGCTCTTCCTTATTTGCATCTCAACTCTTCTGACTCTGTAGATGTTTCCAGACTTAGTCTGCCATAGTACCAAATTTGTTAGGGATTCAGTGAATTCCCAAGGGGCCATGCTTCTTCTACACATATTACTGATGGTAGATCTGTTAGGAGGAGGGCTCTTTCTATCTGTTTAATTTCAGTTGGCGTCTGTGTAGCAGTGCCCTCTACCCTGCATGCTGAGGGCACTGTGGACTTAGAACTGTGGCTCTGTTTTACATGGAAGTGTACAGGAAACAACACTGGCAGAGGCATCCGTATATCTGAAAGTTGTACTGGCTGGGAGCCTAGAAAGGATGGAGGACCTGTGCATACCACTGGGAAGGAAAGCTCTCTGAACAGTGCCCAGAGAACAACGGGCACCCCGCACATGCTGGCTCTCCCTTGCAGGCTGCGTACTCTTTCGGTGTGTGACAGAAAGAAGCCACTGCCTCCTCTTCATGGGTTGTGTGAGGAAATCTGTGATATTCACAGAAGCTGCCTATCTGCTGGAGTTCTGTGACCAATGCACTTTGAGTCCTCATTTTCTGTCCAGGAGTCCTTAGGAAGCATTAGGCCCCAAATAGGAACAATGAGGATAAGCCATCGGTCTTGGGTTTATGTTCCTCTTGCATCTAATCACTTTTTTTTTCCTCCAGGTTCCAATTACTCTCTTCTGACTGAATATTTTTGATGGTTTCTCACCAAAATGTGCCATAATCAAAAGACGGGGCCATACCACACACATTAGGATGTTGATTTTTCCTTCAGAGAGGGGTCTTAGTAAACTAACTCATTCTATTTGCCATGTTGCAAAGCCCACAGTTAATCAGGAACTACCAGATAACTCATCATTCATTCATATTCATCCATGCATGTTTTCTGTGCATGTATGTGTGTGTTCATGCAGGGGTGTGTTCCTGTGTGTGCAGATGCATGTCTGAATGGTAGAGGTCAGAGGTCATTCTTGAGTCTTATCTCTTCTTGGGTATCATCTATTTTATTTTACGAGACAGAATCTCTCAGCAGAACCCGCTGATTTATGATTAGACTGGACTGACTGAGAGAAAGTTCCAGGGATCGGCCTGTCTTTCTTTGCCTCCCCAGTGCTTGGATTACAAGCACACACGATCATACCATCATTTTACAAGGATGGTGGGGTTCACTCTCATTCATCATGCTTGTGTGACAAGCAATTCACTGACTGAAGTATCTCCCCAGCCTTGTTAATTGAAATTTTTAAAAAAATGATATACAAGATGATGTTTTAAGATAACATGAGTTCAATGAGGAACAAAATAAAGTCCTTACCATTATTAGAAGGAAAAAGACACTAGTTTTTAGGAATAACCATTTTGTGCTAGGGTTGCTCAGAGCAATGGAGACAATAAGCAAGGTAACCAAATGTGGGTAAGTTGCAGGTATAACCTGCAAAAGTCTCACTCATTTCAACAAAGAGCAGGGTGACATGATATGACAACAGGGTGAATGCTGGGGAAATAATATTCCACGTAGGTAACAGTGAGTAAGGAATGGCAAACTGTATGCAGGATCAATTTAGTACTTAGGGGGACTGACATGTGAGTGGTAGATGACCAGGGACATAGCCAGTGACTGGACTTTGACTATCACTCTATGGTATAAATTGGATTGGCCTTCCCTGGATTAAATTTTGAAAGTATCACTTTGACACATGTGTACATAATAGACAGTGAAGACAAAACATGTCTAATAAAGATTACTGCTTTGTTAGAAAGCCATGACAATAGCTCAGGTAAGAGGTGAGGCCACCTGGGTAGGATTCTGCAAAGTCCCCAGTATCAATAGCTAAGCATATAAGATTCCATTTGCAGATGTTATGACATCTTTAACAGACCAATACTGATAGAATTGATCCAGGTGGGAAGTGTTTATGAGGAAACATGACTAAACAGTGAACAAGATAAAGCCACTTCAGTCTTCATGAAGTGCCTGTTATACGCCAGGAATTTACCATACTTTATGCACAATTGTAATAATAGTATTCCAATAAAATGTTACTAAACCAGCCTCCATGCCGCATACATGCCAGCCACTAAATAAAAGCTTTCCAAAGGAGACTTAATGTGTAAGGTGAGAAAATTTATGCAATTATAAAAAGTAAGGTGGGTGCTGAGCATGCCTTTAATCCCAGAGACTCTGTCTCAAGAAGAAGAACAACAAAGCAGGTGAAAGGTGGCTGGAAGTAACATGACACAGTGGTTATGGTCCTTCATGGAAAACATGCTTAGAAAACAATATAGATAGTGTGAGCTCAGGGTAGTTTTCTGCTCCTTTATGTCAAAATGTCACCTATCAATCATTTACACAGGCTCAAGTAAAGAGTCAGTGTATTAAAAAAAAAGCACCTTCAATTCCATGAAAAGATATTCAGACAACCATGCTCATCCTGACCCACACACCAAAGATGCCATCTACAGCAGAGCTAGTGAAAAACAAGTAATGTATTATCAACTCTGTGACCTCCAAAGTTAGTGGCTGTTAAAACTGATTAAGAGCAAATTAAACTAGAGGACTGATTAGGTTTTCCCATGGTTTCAAGAATAGTTTCCAAAATTATATACCGGGAGATGGAGGACCAAAAAAGTAAAGCTATTGCTCCCGAGCTATACATCTAACAGGTGGCAGAACTAGTATTCTCCTCCAAAGCATCTGTTTGGGGATCTGCTGTTTGTTCTCACTACACAAGGCACCTGTGCATCCCTTTCTACTCTGGATCTTTGAAATGGGGCACCTTTGGGATATGATCATTTTAATAGTTTAAAACAAAATCCTCGTCAGCCATGTCTGCATCTCCAAAAAGCTCTGCCATATGACCGCTTGTTATCATGTTCATCAAAAATATACTGAATATCTGTAGAGAAACTGTCTAAAACATTGATATCCTTCCAGCAGTCCAAAACATAGTTTCTATTAGAAATGCCATGTAATGTGAAGGAGCCCCACTTTATTCTGTGATGTCATGAACACAGATATTAAGAATATGAATACATGGAAAATACTCAGAGAACCTACCCTGTAAGTGTTGCCTTTCATTAGATCAAATTATGACAGCCGCTTTTCAGTAATATTCAAAATAGAATTGTCCATATCAACTAATTATTTTATTTCTCTAGAAAATGAAATCAAGGGCCAAAGAGATGCCTCAGTGGGTCAGATGTTTGCTGCTATCTATGACAACCTGAATTGATCCCTGGAGTCCACATGGTGGAAGGAGAGAACTGACTCCCACAAATTGTTCTTTGCCTCCCACAGGTGCACACCCTCCAAACAGAAATCCATCCACCCATCCATCTATCCATCTGTCCATCTATCCATCCATCCATTGATCAATGTAATCTTCTAAAAAAACTGAAAAGGAAAGTAATTTGAATGCAATCACAGTTAAAGCAAGGAAACTACTTGGTGAAAGATTATATTAAGAGTATATTCTCTTTACATTATTTTCCCATCTAAAGGAGGGCAAAGGCTGAGGTACATGCCTGTAAAATCAGAACAAAACCTTCAGTGATCCATCGAATTTCAGACAGACACAACTGGTTCTTTTAATAAATTAATTTTTGTGTGTATGTGTGTGATAGGGACACCCTATAGTACCAGCTGGCCTGGAATTCACTATGTGGACCAGGCAGGCTGGCCTTCATCTCATAGAGATGTGTGTGCCTCTGCCTCTCAAGTGCTGGGATTAAAAGTGTGCATCATTATGCCTGGTTTCTAAATTACTTTTATGTTTTTATGAATTAACCAAATAGCTTTATCTATTATTAATAAGAGGTTCTGAAGATGTCTGGGATTGTTCTGTTCTTCAGTTATTTTATGCTCTACAAAGTTTATTCAGAACTTTTGCTGGAGACAGTATTTTTTTCTTTTTTAATGTTTTAAATTTTATATGTATGAGTGTTAGGCCTGCATGTATGTAAGTACACCAGTGTTGTGCAGTGCCTTCAGAGGACAGAAGAGGGTGTCGAATTCCCTGGAACTGGAGTTACAGATGATTGTTAGCCATCATGTGGGTACAGAAATTTGAACTCGAATCTTCTGCAAGAGCAGCCAGTGTTCTTAACCACTGAGCAGTCTCTCCACCCCAGCAGATTTTCTTTTAATCTCAAAAAAGCTTTATGTGAATATTGGAGAAAGCATAGTGTGAATCATGAGCTAAGTTCCTCTGGTTGATCTGGAAATCCCTCAGCTGTACCTACCGTAGCCCACATGGCTGTAGTATCCTGTGTCTCTCCAGTTTGCTTAGACAACATCCAGCCAGAAAGAATTAATAGAAATTTCCTTTAGGGTACTGATCTCTGATGGGGGAAGGGTTGGGTTTATCACTTAGGCTTGGACAGCGCACCAGCGTACAGGAAGGAGCAGGGTCAGACATGGAAGTTGGTTGCTGCTGTGTCCCCAGTACAGTGACAGAGCAGAAACGGAGACCAGTTCCTATTTTCCTACTGGAAATGTTCTGGTACTGAATGTGCAGAGTGGGTTTTTGAAAATTACATTTTTATGCTGCGTCTACTAGCCTCACTGCATTGAACACATAGATAGTTCCAGAACATCTTTAGCATTGGGTTCTGTTTTTAGTTAAGGTACTATGTATTTCTCTTCTCTCACTTCCTTAAAAAGCATGAGATGGTATTAATCATAAAACAATATAAAACAACCATGTATCTTTTAGGGATTCTGTGTAACTCAAATTCAAGAAATGTATCCTGCACATCTACATTTAACATATGGTCAGTCCTTGCTTTGAAACTGACTGCTGCTTGGAACTCGTGGGAAGCCATCTGTAGGCCCTATTCCAGGGATTCTTGTGAGAATCATCATTTTTAACATACTTTGTGATTCCTTCTGAAATTTGAGAAGTGCTTCCTATGAGTACAGTACACCTGGCCTTAGAGGTGACTGTTAATTTAGAAACACAATTTAGACCACCCTGCCTCAGTTTCCTTTTCTATAGTCCATGGAAAGGGTAGGCTAGGTGAAGATAGCTCACTACACAGTCCTGGGGCTTCAGAGGAGTCTGACGACCTTTTTCCTATGGGGAGGTTGGAGTCCTTACTGGGAGTCAGAACCTAGCATTAGTCCTTTTAGACATGCAGAGACAAGGGACTATAGGCAGTGACTGAGAACTTCAGATATGCAGCCAGCTCTGAATGGGAGGGAGAAGGTGGGCTCCACTGTGTTGCCAGCCACCTGCAAGGCCCAGCCCAGCCCCCATTTCAGCACACACCACATCCTAGTGCCAATCAGCTGCAACAAACCCCAGTGGGCCTCAACAACAGGTGTCTCATTAAACGTCTCTCATGCTCCTAGGCTTACCCACTGACAGGTACCAAACTCACACTCAATCACTGCTTAATCACAGCCAAACTCCATTAACAAGCCATACTAATTACCAACTTCTAACAGTGTCTCTGGTTCAGAAGCAAAATACCTTATTCTTTTGAGAGGGAAATTTGCTTATGATCCTTCAGCAAGACCCATAATTAGGTTCTTTAAAGGTGAAGGTCAAAGGAGGAGACAGGAAAAGCTGATAGACCTAGCATGGTGGCAGACCAGTCCTGAAAGTGCACAAGGAGAAACTCTGTTTGTTTTAATTTTGTGTCTGCTAGGTGGCCCACAAGGGTCCAATTAGCTTGTTACAGATGCTCATGCTGCTTCCATTTTCTTGCCTCCCCCTTCCTTTCCCCCCTTTTCTATTTTTTTTTCTCTAGGAGGGATAAACTTGTAGCACAGATTGCTAGCCTACAGGCATCTGAAGATCAACAATTAGTTTTCTGTGATGAACCCCTTGTGAATCAGGAACAATCATTTCAGAATTCCTAATGCATAGAATGAGCCAAAGGGTTTGGATGGTTCGAATAGGATCTGTTGCAATTCTGAACTGGTCAGAAGGTAGACATCTTTCCCTGAACTAGAGCCCCTCTTTTTACTGGCCTTGTTACCCCTTCCAAACTTCCTTTTAGATCATGATACAACAATAGGTATTATTTGCCTGATCTATTCTGTCATTAATCGCTCCATTTTATTATTTGAAAGCAATCTTATTATCAGACCTTGTACAACATATAGAATACTCTTTGCTAGGAAGTAGATGAATCAGCAAACGGGTTCATCATTGACATGGATAAGCTCCTTCCTAGGTCTGTGGTGGTGTGCTCTGCTGATGCTGTGGTGTATGGGTTAAAGCTGTCAGCAGCAGCAACAGAGGGAAGGATGAGAGCAAGAGGCAAAACACAATAGAATGCGTCAGAGTTGGGATGATTGTCCTTTGCTTATTCTCCTGCTTTCAGATGAAAGAACCTGACGTTGAATCCAACGTGCCTTGACCTATATGCAACGCAGTCAAACCTTATTTCAAATTATATGATTTTTGTGATATTTGTGTCCTTTTAAGGACTCTGATTTATGTAGCCCTTTAAAAAATTTCTTTCTCAGGCTAGAGAGATGACTCACTGGTTAAAATCTCAAATGGCTGCTCGTGAGGATTCAGGTTCAGTTCATTCATGCAAGCAAACATTCATACACATAAAATAAAAATAAATACGTCTTAAAATGGTTTTAAATTTCTTCTTAGACAATTGTTCCCATATTAAGGTTCTTCAAGTTTACACCTGTACTGTAAGTCCTCCCAACTCCAGTTGCTCAGATTTAGTATCTGATTGGAAGGCATTGACTGACATTCACTGGAGATAAACAGATTGGATTCTTTGGGGATCCTTCAGTTTTTCCCATCCTGTACACAAGAAACTGTAAGAAGACATTAAAATGCATGGTTTAGGAGGGGCTGGGTAATAGCTTAGTGGGTAAAATGCTTGCTATGAAAGCAGGAATCTAAATTTAAAGTCCCAGCATCCATATAAAAAGTCACACATGGCTGCAAATGCCTATAACCCAGGGTAGCATTAGGCAGCATATCCAAGTCAGTGAACTCAGGTTCTGCCTCAGACAAGATGGGGGAAATGACTGGTGAAGACACCTGAATGTCAGTTTCTGGCCTCTACATGTGCCCATACAAATGAGCACATCCCTCTACATACGCTTACATAGACATGCAGCATGCAGACACATGTGTGTGCACATATGCATTCACACAAAGCATGGTCTTTGGAGGCAAGTGGACCTTGATCAAGTTTTCTCAAAATATCCTCGTGATCTTGGTAAATTACACAACTTGCCTGAATGTAAGACTCCTTATTTACAACACAGTTTCACAAAACTCTGCATATAGGGTTTTATAACACATTGTGGGGGCCATGAAAATGTGGCAACAGTAAATGGTTCCTAAACATGCAATGGGCAAAAACTTAGAATTCAATGGACAAGGAACCTGAAGTGTTTCTGTCAAGAGTTACCTATTTTACATTACATAATTTCCCTATGGCCTTGACTGTGAACATTACAGTATGAACAATTGGGCTTGCCATCACACTACACAATATCAACAAACCTGTCTGAAATACCTCAGCTCATGCCTGAGACTATTGCATGGTTGGAATTGCACTGGTTTTACTGCATGTGCAAAGATGTTGGCTTTTGTAGAAAGATATGTTATGGTTTAATTATAGAAAAAAACACATTTTTCTATGATCATGTAAATATCAAGTTAGTGTATCTATCTGTTGTATTGTGTTGTATTTTATTTTAAAGACTACTGTTTGAGTTGCTTACTTCAGTTTGATTTAAAAAATGCATGATCTTGTTGGTTGTTGAGTGTTTTCCAGGGATAAGCCCTTTGATAGGTTATCTAAACACAAGTGGTCTCTCCTAAACATGTACACATTAGCAATATATACATATATAATGTATATATCATACATATTATGCTATATGTGTAGCAATAAAATTAAGAGAAGAGGTTATGAACTTGAGTGGGGGTGAACAGAGGTAGATTTGGAGTGGGGAGAGGGAGGAGTGAAAATCATGCAAACAGAGTTTTCATGCATGAAATTCTCAAAACAATAAAAATTTAAGTAAACAATGCTACATGAATTTGGGTGGGGGTAGGACAGAATTTCCAACAATTTCTGAAATAGCCCTGAACACACTTCTTCCATTATGTACTATGCATTTATAAGAAGTGCTGTTTCAGCATTGCTAATTGTAAAATTAAAATGTTGATCAACTCTGAAGAACCATTGAAGACGTTCTATGTCATGCAGTACTAAATATTCAGCTGATGTTTAAATATTCTTTTTACAACCACAAGCGTGTCCATCTCTTTAGAATGCACATTTGATTTGTCTTTAATAAGAGGCAAAGTTTTAAATATGAGGTGTTAAAATATTTCTTTATGATTTATTATCAGTCAGCATTTGATTCACATACCTATTTTATATACCTATATACCCTGGGTCAGGGAAAAAGTTCTCAGGTGAAAAGTGGTTGTAAGTGGACAAAGTTTAAGAAACCCTGGTCTAGAACACTGGAAGAATATTTAGCTCTGTGTTCTGTGAATATTAAAAGTAGTCATGCTCTTAGCGCTGGATACACAGAAGTTGCTCAGTAATACTGCTTGCCATTTCTTTCTTCTTTCCTATAGCTAGAAACCCCATTTTTAGAGTCTTCTAGAAAGTAGAAAACTTGGTAAATAATATAGACCATAAATTTTAGTCAATGAGATAGAAGGAAGCTATGTGATAGGAACTGGTGTTTTGGGTAACTGGGTTTGGCTGTATCTCTTAGACCTTTGAAAGGGACAATTCGAGAACAGAAAGATTAACACAGAACATCCAGATTGGAAAATATATACAAATACCAGAACCTGTGAAGAATCATTAGAGTCATATTTGCCTATGACCTGAAAATAGGGCTCTTAGGTTCTTTACTTCCTTTGGCCACTCCCTGCACAGTTAACTTAGAATGCAAAGTTGAATCTTTCTTCCTAGGAATTTGATTCTAGGAACTTGAGGCATAATAGAAATCTATAGGAGAACAGGATTTCTCTAACAGAAATGTAGCCTAGCCCAACTTTAAATATATATAATCCCCTATTTTCCCTTTCAGAACTTCATGCATTTGAAGTTCTGTAAGATCAAATGCATGAACATTTAACATCACCCCAACTGCTAAAGCTTTGACTGATCAAAGATAATGTTTTTCAAGTTATGAACATTCAGCAATGTTAACTGTGGACACCAAAACAAGATGGTTGGATCGCCAACATGACAAACTTCCTCAAATCACTGAAAGGATCAGAAGTGCAGTTGTAGACACTCCATTTTAAAAAGAATTCAATAAACATATATGTCTCTTTAAGAACTTGCAATTTTTCTAGTTTTTTCAAAAGTGACAAATCTGGTAATACTCTAGGTAATACTCAACTTATGCTCACGTTCATTCATCTCCTGCCCTGAACACTTTCTTCGAAGCCCCCAGGCACTGAGCTGCTGGTACGAGTGAATATATGATTTGATTCTGTCTTCATTATACATCAAATTTATAATAAGCCTAAACAATGACATTTTATTGCATGAATACTTGCAATGTTAGTATTTTATACAAATAGGCTCAGATCTACAGATACTTCCTAGTGTTAGGTGAACATACTCATATTCAAAACCTAATTGTTGGATTTACTGCTATTTTCATTTAGAAGTCAAACCCTAGTGTAGAAGTTGCAGATACAATGTGGTATACAGGAAAACTCATAGGCTAAGGTATTCATGATCTGGGTGGTGTTTGGGAGCTAGTAGCTGCTAAGATCTGAGCTTTAAATGACCTGGGTCTTCTTTTTCCCATACACATAAGTGGACTGCTAATGATATTGTTTGAAACCCATCATACAACACAGTTAAGTACTGATAGCACAAGAGAAGACAGAAAATTCCTTCTAGGGTATTCTAATGATCAGGTGTGAAGAACAACTCTGTTGAGAAGGGAGAGTGTAGGGAATACTTATGAAATCCAATCCCTACTTTTGAAAAAAAATGCAAAGTAATGAAAATACCTTTGATTTTTAGCAGTGATAATTACTACTGTTGATATTACCATGAATTATGATACATGAAATCAGAAGAAATGACAAATTGAGATTTGAGGTTAGTACAGATTCAGATGTACTTTTAATGATAGTTGATATTTTCGGGTAAGGGCTCATAAACTGAGTTTGAAAGACCTCAAATGGGTCCTCAGATGAGATTTACATGTTCTAAAAGTTCCCAACAAAGAACATTTTTCTTGTACTTAAGCCAGATTTTATATTACTTTAATTAGCTGGATTGAAAATGTGGGAGCTAAATTTCTGCTTTAACTCAAGATGGAATAACAGGCTAGAATCACTTTCCTTCATGAACCAATGAGAATAAAACACAGAAAATATGTGGAAAACCATTCTGAACACGAGGTCAGACAATGAAGGACAGTTGTCTCTGAATTATAGCAAACAAAACACATGCACAGACTATCAGAATTCCCCAGCCTGCTGTGTTCAGAGTAGTTCAGCTTTTGCAGAAGGAAGAGGAATGGTTGGAAAAGTTGAGTGGCCCCTTACATTTAGAAAGCATAGCTGAGAACCATGGGAGAAACCAGGTTATCTGCACATGTAGAGGAAAGTACTAAAGCAATTATTGTAACATTTCCATGTGTTTAACATGTTAAGTACATACAGAAATAATGTAAGACCTAACACAATAGGGTACAGATGAAAATTACAAATTCTGATATATATACACACATATATACATATACATATATATATATATACATATACATATATATATACATATATATAATGACTCAAAAAAATTCAAGAAATTACAATGTAGTAATAATGGAAGCTATCTTTAATGAAAGACTGAGAAGTTAGAAAGTAAAAGAGATTCAGTGAGCTATGTTACTACCTTAATGAGCATAAGATACATGTAATGGTTATTCTTGGAGGAGAGAACAGAAATTTAAATAAATGACACCAAATATGCTCAAAATTCGATAAAATTGTTAAAGGTCCACCAATCCTAACTATAAGAAATGAGAGTAGGGGCTGGAGAGATGGCTCAGCAGTTAAGAGAACTGGCTATTCTTGAAGAGGACCCAGGTTCAGTTCCGAGCACCCCCATGGTGGCTGATAACAAGGGGATCTGATGCCCTCTTTGGACATCTGAGGGCATTGGCAACCCAGGTGCAGTTACTTCATACACATTAAAATAAAAGAAATAAAGTATTTTAAAAAGAACTGATGTTAATAAAATGTACAGTAACCAAATAGCTCAAAGCCAGTGATGGGAAGAAATCCCTAAAAATGGAAAATAAGGCAACTTATATGCCAAGAAAACAGATGAGGCTGACACTAGATTTCTTATTAGAAATATTGCAAGTGTGAAGACAACAGAAAATATTTTTTAAGTACCTGAAAGGAAAAACTGTCAACTTAGAATTCTATTTAGTATAAATATCCTTCAAAAAGTCAAGACAAAATAAGTATGTTTCCAGACATACAAAAGCAAAAGTGAATTAATAATTAATAAATATGCCCTATGAGCAAAGGAAAGGAGAGCTCCTCAGTCACAAGGAAAATGATCTTAGGTGGAAATATGAATTGATACAAAATAGTAACAAGAATAAAAAATGCTAACTCTATTGGTAACATAGAAAATGTTTTATAGTATTTAAAGCACTCATAATTATTTCCTCTGCTTTACTGAACTATAATTGAAAATAAAGATTGCAATCATTTGTGGGCACACAACGTGGGGTTTTATATATATGTATATATAATATGAAGTGGTTATCATGATAAGGTAATTAACATACTCATTTTCTTCCTTAATTATTTGCTTTGTGTGTATGGTGTGAACATTTGTGATCAATTCTCTTAGCAAGTTTCAACTGTATACCAGCAGCATGAACTTTTATTACCATGATGTATTTTAAGCCTTGAAACTAACTGTTTTAAAAGATCTGAACTAATATTGATCACTACAGAATAGTCTTATAAATGCTAAATATGTGTAAATTATAGTTTAAAACATAGAAAAATCCAGGTTCAGGTGACTTATTGAATGTAATTAAATATTTTTCAAAAGAACACTTTGTAGTAAAACCATAAAAAATGAAGGGATAGTGACTTTTTTGAGGCTAGAGCTATACTTATACCTAAATTAAATAAATGAATTAGCAAAAAGGAAAAAAAACAATACATCTCATTGAAATACATGAAAGAACTCTAAGCAAAATGTCATTGAAATAAAACCCAATAATTCAGAAAAAAGGATACAGAATTTAGCTCAAGAGTTAAGAATAGTTTAAAATTTGGAAAATATCAACTGATATAATTCTTCAGATAAACAAAAGAAAGGAAAATCTTATCTCAGTAATTACATATAAAAACATTTTTGAAGAAAATCCAACTCAATTTTCAGTCAAACTAGGAGTAGTTGAAAAGTCTCCTAACTATCAAAGGCCATCTACCAAAACTTCCAGCTATCATAGTATTTACGTGAAAAGACTGAGTGCTTTTCTCCTGACACCAAGAACAAGATGAGGATCTTGGCATCTGATATTTTTTCCTTTCACATTGTATTTACTGGAAACTTTTGTTATAGCGTTCAGGCATAAAATCTTGTATTAGAAAAGAAGAAATATATCTGTATTTAGACATGGCTTGTTGGGGTTCCCAGCACTCAGGACCAGCCCAAGAGGGACCAAAGGAACTCTGCTGTGGGTGGGGGGGAGGCGCAGAGTCAGCACACAGACCAACCCGTGTGGAGCACCACACCCAGGAGAGCCATTCCTTCATTCCTCCTGGCAGATGGCCTAGCTAGGCCCACCCTGTATTATGCCCAGCATATCCCCCTTTTTGTTTTAATAACTGTTTTCATTTTTAGCCAAAAAGGAAACTGGGTACTTTTCCTTTTTACCCTAATCTGCCTAACCAAATTCGATCTCTTATTCTTACCACATCACCCTCTGAAGAGGTCACCCCAATTGCCAATAGGGAATTGGGGCGATGGATGCTCCAACTTCTTCAAAAGCTGAAAGGGGATGTAGATTGTGGCGATGGAGTACCTCGTCAGTAAGTCTGTCTAAAAGACCCCTAAACTGCATAGCTATTAACTGTAGGGAGAAAAGAAAAGCCCTTAAGTGGTGCCTAGGAGATGTGAAAAATAAAGGCAAGAATAGTCAGAGAAATAGGAAACCAGAAAAGTCAAAACAAGGAAAATTTTAAAATGTAAGTTCCTCCTTGTTTCTCTTCTGGTTGCCAAAGCTGATCTTGAGATTTCTGAAGTCAGGACTTACCCTCAGGCTCTTTGATAGCTTGTTGAAATAGTCAGAACCAATATAAATTCTCTCCTAAATGGTTTATAGACAGGGAAAGAAAAAGTTATTCAGTGGTTAGGTCAGAACAACAGTGGGCTTGGCTTTCTTGACAGGAGGTATGTTGGGCATAATGTAGGCCACCTGCCAGGAGGAATGGAGGAATGGCTCTCGTGGGTGTGGTGCTCCACACCGGTTGGTTGTGAAAGTTTCTGCCCAGCACCTGGAATTCTAGAACCTAATTCACCTGGGAACAAACTGCAATTGGCTGTAGTCAGGACCACACCCCATAAAGCTATTGGATAACAAGACCTATAAGACACTCTGCTCTTTCCTTGAATAAATGAGTTTGCAGTAGACCACCACTGCTGGCTTTCAGCTTCACTACGGGAGCCTGTGTGTTGATTCTGTGCCTACTCACCCCCTCCCGCATGGCAGAGCTCCTTTGGTCCCTCTTGGGCTGGTCCTGAGTGCTGGGACCCCCAACAATGGGCATTAGTTATTTTTGAATAGCTCTGACCAAAATGCCTCAGACAAACAAAAGAGGAAAGATTTATTTTGATTCACGGTTTCAGACAGCTCATTCCAGGGTTGCTCAGTTTCGTGTCTATAGTGGTGCAAATGTGTAGAGGAAGTTGTTTGTGTTCTGGGAGAGAGAGAGAGAGAGAGAGAGAGAGAGAGAGAGAGAGAGAGAGAGAGAGAGAAACTGAAGTTGAGGTTTAATGTGCTAAGGTTGCCCCCAGATGCCCTAGACCCCATCTCCTAAAGTTTCCAGAGCCTTCCCAAAGAGTGCCACTAGCTTAGGACCATGCATTCAACATATGAACCTATGGAGGAGATTTAATATTCTAACCATAATAATTGTCTATGTAAAAACTTCCAATGGAGTGTCCACAAAGTTACTCGATGTAATATAAGAATTTAGTGAAGATACAAACTTACTATACAGAATGTAATTGTATTTCTGTGTAATAGCATCAAACAAATGAAAATGGAGATTTTAAAAGGAACTTCTTTTACGGTAGCATAAAACTACAAAATAGTGTTGTATTATTTTTTTTCTCATGACTATAACAAAGTAATGGATGAAAGCAAGCAAGGAAAGGTTTATTTGGCCCATGGAGGGGAAGTGGAAGCAAGAAGTGACTATTCATATTGTATCCATAGTCAAGAAGCAGAGAGAGATGAATGTTGATGCTCAGCTGGCTTCCTCCGTCTCTTCCTTTTGTTGTAGTATGTGGGATGGTGTCAACCACAGAGTCAGGTTAGTCTTTCTCATTAAATTAAAACTCTCTGGAAACACAAAAGTGTATCTTCTAGGTGATGCCACATCCAGTTACGTTGACAATGAAGTTTAGCCATTTCAAACCTCAAACTGAATTACAGCTCATATGCGTAACTGACCTGCTGTCTGGATGACTCTGTTTCCTTGTGGTTATCCAACACCTCTGGCTCTTCCAGTCTTTCAGCTCTATTCTGCAATGATCCCTGAGCAGAAGTTTGACATAGGTATCATATTCAGGGATATGCAATCTGGAGCCTCTTATTTTCTGCACATTGACCAGCATGCACAAGTCCCACATAAGCTCAAGTCAGACAAAATCCCACCATAGACTTTAGGAAGTGGGTAAAAAACCACAACCTACCTGAGGAAGCATTGATAATGAATGGCTACTGGGAAGGGGAAAGTCAGTCTTACATAAAGATGAGACTTTTGATAGGTTGACCAGGCTGCAGTGGATGAACTCACACAAAAGGGAGCATTTGGGCACACTAATTTTGACTCTAAGGTGTGTGTGTGTATATATATATATATATATATATATATATATATATGTATATATATATGTATATATATATGTATATATATGTATATATGAGATATATGTGAGGGTACATGGAATTGAGTGGGGAATTAAGAGGGCTGCAGATAGGGCAGGGGATTGAAACACAATCAAAATATTGTGTATGAAAATTTCAAAAATTTAATAAAAATTGAATTACAGTATCAAATATAAAATATAAATGATGAAACTTCTAAAATAAAACAGGTGCATATTTTGGGATTTTGAGCTAGAAAAAGAATTCTTAAAAAAAAAAACACACAAATGCAGCTGAGCATGGTGGTATGTTTCTTTAGTCCCAGCACTCGGGTAGTCTATTTTTAACTTTTTGTTTAGTTTAGTTTTGTCTTTAAGACAGCGTCTCACTATGTAGTCCCAGCTGGCCTGGAATTTGCTATGTAGACCGTCATCCTAGGCTGAACTGTATCTCACAGAGATCTGCTTGCCTCTGCCTCCCAAGTACTGGGGTCAAAGGCATGGTCTACCACACCTGGCTATTTTAACTTTTGGAGAAACCGCCACACAGACTTCCACAATGGCTGCACCTCCATGAACTATGATGAGGGTTCTCCTTTCTCAGGACTTTTGCCAGCATTTGTTGTCATTTGTTTTCTTGACAGCAGTCATTCTGATGTTGGTGAGATGGAGGTTATAGAAATTGAAATTTCTTTGACACGAAAGATGTTGAATCCTTTTGAAAATAGTTATTAGGGATCTGGAGGGAATGGGAGCCTTCAGAGGGAGGTAGAAATGCACATGTGATATGAAAGTAGAAGGAGGTGGGTTTAAACAGGGATGGAGGAAGGGGAGGGAGAAAGTGAGAGTGGTGGTTAACCAGATGTAAAGATGTCTGAAAAAAAACATGAAAACTTACTATTTTAAAATGAACAAAAACATTATAAACAAATAATTACAAAATAAAAAATTCAAATAGAGGTACCCTGGGTGAGTAGATAATGCTGCTTTGAGATGCCATATGTCATTAAATGAAAATCCTAGCACCATGTGTGAAATAACTCCCCAAGTATTGTTGGTCAGGGAGTCTTCAGTGCTGGGCATGGGGAGGAGTGCTGTGTAACTCTGTCATAGCCATTGCAATCATGAACTCATCTGCATAAGACCATGCACAAGACTGATCCTTTATTATTCCATCCTGGATGGAACAGGGCTCTCCTTCTGGAGAAGCTATTGGCTGCTAATGGGTTGTGTGGGGAAAGCAGAGTCATATTTTTCAGTGGTATAGCCATTAGTAATTCCCCTAAACTCTACTAAATATACCTCCATTCATGCTGATGCCAGCAACTCTAATAACAGTTGATGAGTCACACTCACAAAATAAGACATGAAAGCAGGAGGAGAATAATTGGAGAGAATGCGTTCACATTCAGTGGGGGTGGGAATAAGAAAGAATAGTGGGGAGGGCAATATGATCAAAATATGTTGTATAAATCCATGAAACAGAGAAGATTACTCACGCTCTATATATGTATGAAATTGTCAAAAATAAATGATTAAAAAAGCATCTATGGATTATCCTGGTTATCATGATTCTTTATATATTTAAACATTTTTTTAAAACTCACTGAATATTACTCATTTATTTATGTATGTTTGTGTGTGTGGTATGTATCTGTTGTGCAAGTGTATATATACGTGTGTTTATATGTGCACATGTGAAAGCCAAAGTCAACCTTGTGCATATTCTTCTGTTGCTCTTTACCTTATATTTGTGACAGAGTCTCTCGCTGAACTTGAATATTGTCCTTTCAGCCTGACTGGCTCTTTCAGTAAGCTTCCAGGATCTGTTGTCTCTTCCTCTCCTACCCAGTGCCGAGATTAGCTATGCACTACCATACCCAGCTTTTATGAGGGTCCTGGACGCCCAAACTTAGGTCCTCAAGCTTGTGCTGAGCTTTGCAGACAACCATGTCCTCAGTCTTATATTTTATACTTGAATTATGAGAAGATTTATCACTTTATAAATCTTAAAGTACTGTTTTATGTCCCTTTTAGTCCATGGCTTTTTCTTTATCCTCATGAAGCTCCTGGGAATTTCATATTCTTATTAGTCAGACTTCCTTATCTTTATGTAGCTCCTGGAAATTCCATGTACTCAGGGATATAAAATGAAAAAAAGAATAGTCTTTCCATTTTTTCACTTTTGTGTAATGTATTGTCCTTTGTATGGCAATAATCCAACTTTACTAGTTGATGAAACCATCATCCTTTTATGAGACTTTGTTCATTATTATTCTGGTTCTCAAATCTAAGGTTTTCAGGTCAACAAAAATATCACAAACTACTTTGTCCAAAAGCTCTTTAGTTTTGCTCAAGAGGCAGATCATATTAGATTCTTTTATTGAGTAATATCTGGTGAATGACATATGGGCTCCCTGTGATGTACTGCTATGCACATTCTCTGTTAAAACTGGCTAACTTGTTGCAAAAATATTTGCAACCTAAAATTAAGTTGGTTAAGATACATCTTGGTCAAGAAAGCTACATTGGCACTCATGCAAATGTGAATCACTGTCTGTATGCTGAAACTGAGGACAGAGGTACTCTCTGTTGTTACAGTGGTAGACCTGATGAAAACCAGGTGAACAGTGGAAGATATCATGGTGTTCACACTTATTCTGAGGTTGCAGATTTAAATTGCTAAGAGAATATCATTTATTCTGAGACACTGATTTCTTAACTTATCAAAATTTGTTTTCTGACACTTTCAAATATTTTATATTTGTGTGTGGGGTATTTGCTTATGAACACAGGCGTATATGGAGAAAAACTCACCAATGTGGGCATGTGTGAAAGATAGAGATTGATGTTGGGATGTTTTTCCTCAAAAACTTCTAAGTTTATTTTTTCCTTATTTTTTATTGAGACAGGGTCTCTTACTGAACCTGAAGCTCACAATTTTGACTGGATTGACTGGTCAGTCTGTCACTGGGAACCACCTATCTCCACCCCTCCAGTGTTGAACTTATAGTTATGCACCTCTATGCCTGGCTTTTACATGGGTTTTTAGGATTGTATTCAGGTTCTCCTGATTGCATAGGAAGCACTTTACCTTCTCCCAAGTTCCTCAAGTTACTTTTGTTTTGTAATTTTTATTGAATTTTTGTGCATTTTATGTACATCTTAACCACCTCTATAACCCCTCTTCCATCCACATCCCCATAGACCCTGCTTGATTTCATGCATTCTATCATGTATGTTAAAGCCTACTGAGTCAGGTTAGTTGACCCAAATATCCTTCACTGCAAGTTTATCTACTGGGGACTAGCCAGCTTATCTAGGGTGTCTTAAAGAAGATCAACCCTCCCTCAACAGTAATTGCTGCCAGTATTTCTTCCTTTAGCTGAGGTTGGGGCCTACTGCACATTTCCCCAGCTCTATACCAGACTTCTGTCTGCTTTTCATAGGTCCTGTGCATGCTGATTCCACTGTTGTAGATTCACATGAGGACTCTTATTCTCTATGCTCTGGCCATTTGTAGCCTTTTGTGTTCATCGCCCTCTATTGTACGAGGGAGCTTCATTGATGAGAGATGAGAGATGAGAGATGTATTAGTATTCTTTCTACCACGTGATCCACTATGTTCCATGAGCTTTAAGTATAGAAATTTTATTGTAACTGTTTCACTTAGGGTTGGGCATCTCACAGACACTTACACTCTGTGTGTGATCAGTTGTGGAACTCTGTAAGAGGCTTCATCAGTTGCAACAGAAGCTTTTTTGATGAGTGATGACTGGCATACTTTTCTGTAAATATAAGAATCCATATTTAGCATATAATGAGAAATTACATTTGCCTAGGTATGTGACAGCCTTGGGGTTTTATCTAAGATCTATGACCATGCCAGCCATTTGTACTTGGTTATATTTACAGTGCCATACATCAGTTCCCTCCCACTGAATGGGCTTTAAGTCCAGCTGTTGATTACCTACAAGATAAAAGTGCCACTAATATATGAATATACTATGGTGTGCTGGTCTTTGTTTTGAACATTCGGATTCAAAGTTGGGGTTGAACCACTGATTGATATCGTCCTTTAGCAGCTTTCATTACTCCCACCAAAACTATGAGAACTAGCTTCCAGAAAGGTGGTTTCCAGGTCAGTTCCAATTCCATTGCTCCAAATCCCATGTCCCAAAGTATGCTCTGTCTTTAGCATCAGGGTCTTACCTTCAAATTCTGGGAGGCAATCCAGAGATGTAGCAATAGCACGTATAATTTTTGGAGTCTCTTAGACTACCCTGAACAACAACTTGAACAGAGGTTTCTCCTCTCTGGCACTATTTCTTGTTACATAATCTGTAGTTATGCGTATGGACTCATGTAGAGATGCTGTAAATATAAATTTTCAGTTGGCTTTTCATCTAATGGATTTACCTCTGACTTTTCACAACAGCTAGGCATTATTTATCTCTCTCCTCTCTTTCCCTGTCTAAAACTCTCTCCTCCTTTCAGAGAGAAAGCACCCTCATTTCACCCTTGATAATGCCTGCCTCCTATAATCTCCCTTTCTCTAGAGCTCCTTCTTCACCTTTACATCCTGGTTCCTTTCATATCCCCCTCCCAGTTTAATAGCCCCATTAAAGCCATTTCTCCATGAGTAACATCTGTCTCCTACTATTCCTTTCTCCCAGTTTCCTTCTTTCCCTTTACCTCTCTATTTCCTTTTCATTTTCTTCACACCTGCAGTTATATCATGGTATATACTCACATATAAGAATTTGGTACTAAGATTCACAAATGAGGAAGAAGCTATATCATTTGTATTTCTGAGTCTATGTTACTTCGTTTAGTTTAACACTTTGTAGTTCTATATATTTACCTACAAATAATGATTTCTTCTTTCTTTCCCACTGAGTAGAACTACACTGAGTAATTTGTACCACATTTTCATTATCTACACATCAATTGAGGGACACTTTGGTTGCTTCCACTTCTTAACTATTGTGAAAACAGCAGCAAAAAACATGAATGTACATGTATCTCTGCAGTATGATAAGTCCTTTACCAAAGAATGATATAACTGGATCATATGGCAGATTCATTTTTTTGAGTTCTCCACACTGCCTCCATAGTAGGTGGATGAATTTGCAATACCACTAACAGTGAGTGAGCATTCCCCTTTTCCTACATCCTCTACAGCATTTGGTAGTATTTGTTCTTTTGATCTTAGCCAGTCTGATTGCAGTAAGATGAAATCTTGTCGGTTTTGATTTGCATTTCCTAGTTAGTGTCTGTGAAGATGCTTTTCCATTTTACCTGTGGTATCAGTTACTTTTCTGTTGATGTAATAAAACACCATGACCAAAATAAATGTATGAAGGGAAAAGTTTTTCTATGATAACAGTTCCAGAGATAGAGTCTACCATGGTAAGAAAGGCAAGGCAGCAGGTAGCAGAAGCAGGAAGCTAAGAGATCTCATCTTTAACCATGAACACCAAGCAGGCAGAGTGATCTGGAAGTGGGTCAAGGCTATAAACTCTCAAAGTCCACCCCCAATAATGTACTTCCTCCAGCAAAGCTGTACCTACTGAAGGTTCCATAATCTACCACCAAAGTGCCACCAACTGGGGGGTCAATGTTCAAAGACATGAACATATCAGAAGCATTTCTCATTTAAACCAACACGCAGGATTATGCTTTTGAATGATTTGACTTTAAAATATGAATAAACTCAGAAGAAAAACAACAGGATAGAAACTTCTAACTTGGCTTCTGTCATCAAGATTATAAAGATTCAAAATCATTTCAAAACCTTATGAACACTTGAAAAATTTACAACTGTTAGTGGCATATTAAAGTGAAATGAAATTAGCAAGTAAAGAATGAATTAAATTATGAACATGGGACACCAGCAGATGAGCCTTTCAGTTCCTTTCAGGTGTTAGTGACCATTCAGCTGTTCACTCAGGTGGTTAGGAAGATCCAGTTTAGGAGTCCAAATCCCCACCTCCCTACTGCTTGGTAGCAAATAATTCCACTAATGATCTATTTTTCTAGATTATGATTTAAAATATTTTTCTTTATCCGTTCCATAGATGCATACAATATATTTTGATTACATTCATCCCATTACCTTTTTTTTATTTGCCTTGTAGGAACTCTAAACTCTTTCTTCTCAGCAAGTTTTCTTCCTATTTTTATGTAATTTTTAGAAAATACCCCACTGATTTTATTTAGAATTGTTTTCATGAGGATGGGTGAGGGATTATTTGCTGGAGCATAGACAACTTAACATTGAGGAAACATGACTTTCCTTCCCCTACCTAGAAGACATCAGTTTCCAATGGCTTCTTAAGAGGGTTGTGTTTTTTCCTAATTATGTTTTTAACACAAAAATGTTAATCATCAATATTAATAAGAGTTAATAATAAACAGTGCTAGAGAGATGACTCAGTAGTTAAGAGCACTAAGTACTCTTGCAGAGGACCCAGGTTTGATTGCTAACACCCATATGGAGGCTAACAATGGTCTGTAACTCAAATTCTAGGAGATCCAATGCCCTCTTCTGACCTTTATGGGAACTGTCCAAAACTGGTATACTTACATACATGGAGACAAACACTCATACACATAAAAAATTAATAATAAAAAATAAATAAACAGGATAACCACCTACTTAGTGTGCTGATTTAGTTTTAACTGTCACTCTGACACAGTATAAAATTACTTGGGAAGACAGCCTTAATGGTCAGTTACCTAGGTTGACCTCTGAGAATGCTGTGCAGATTAACATGATTGTTAATTGATCTGGCCCTCTGTGGGTGGCATCATTCTCTAGGCTTGGCCCTGAAATATTCAAGAATGAAGAAGTTTCATTAAGCACCAAGCAAACAAGGATCATGCATGCATTTATTTTCTCTGGTGCCATGGATGTGCTATGACACTTTTAGTTCTTGCCTTGACTTCCCTGCTGCAATAATGACTCTAACCTAGAGTTATGAGCTGAATAAATCCCCTTCCTCCCATATAGTGCTTTTTATCCGAGTGTTTGTTACAGCAACAGAAATTTACTCTGAACAGAAATAAGAAGTGGGGGTTTTTGCTATGTTAGGTTTAACCATGTGGCTTTCATGCCTTCTACTGCTTGTGGGAGGAAACTGTAGACATTAACTTTAGTTTGGAAAAGCCAGTGAAGGCTGTCAAAGGAGCTTGATGGGCTGTTCTTGTGTGAACTTAGAAGGTAACAATGTTGAGAGTAACATGAATATGGGAGGTCCAGATCACACTTCAGAAGGGAACCATGATTCCATTAGGAATTAAGCTGAGAGGTATCCATGTGATGTTTTGGCTGAGAATCATTGTGTGCTTTTCATGCTAATGATGGTTTGACCTTGAGAAAATTATTAATTTCTTTTCTATTTGTTTTTAGACAGATATCACTAGCCCAATTGACCTTAAACTCACAACCCTCATGTTCATCTTTCCTGAGTCCTGGGAATTATACACACATGTCACCATGCCTAAATATTCATTAGATTCTTAAGAACTTAGCTTCTTCTTCTTTAAATTGGGAATATTTTGTAGGTTGTTAAAAGCATTAAACTACTGTTTTATCACTATTATTAATTTCCTATAAGGGGGCACTGCTAGGAACTTAAACTATAAATATAAGGAAGGAGATCTTGACTGAATAGATTCCATAGACAAAGGGAGAGGCAAACTTGAATAAAATGAAGACACGGTACAGTGGGTATGATATTAGAAACAAAATAAAGTTCTAAGAGTCAGGATGTATTGTATCATTCAGATTAGGAAGCAGCAGGTAGAATGACTTACGTGGAAATTGGGCATGGAAAGAGGATGAGGAGAGCTCTGTTATCAGTGACAGCATGTAGGTGAGGATAGTTTGGGAGGGAAGGGATTAGGATCAAACACTGCAGAATCTAGAGTTGTAGTTAACTAGGGTCTAATCCACAGGGTTTTGCAAGCCATTCCTAAAATATGCAGCTTAATACTAGGGGACATTAGAAAGGAAGATATTGATTAGGAAAGTGCCTTGGTGGTATTTAGTTTTGATTGGGATGCTGTCATGGTCATAGTGTAGAACATTAATTCAAGGTTACCAGGGTATATTTGGTAGAGACAACTATGTGGGCTTTGGATGGGGCAGCAAAGTAACCACAGGAAGGAAGAAAGGTATCAGAAACTCTGGCTTTTGGGGAGTCCTGGACAAGGAGATTTCTAAGAGTACAATGATTGTTGGTGTTTGAAGATTGCATGTACACGTGGAGATGATGAAGGAATGAGGAAGAGAGATAGATAGAATGTTATATATGTGTCAGGAAATTAATATATGTGGCTGTTTAGATTTGGGGGTATATTGATGGAGAGAGGAAACTGTGCATAGTCTGTGCTTCTAAAGATTGAGAACTTGGGAGGTATAGAGAGGATCGATCTTACATGAGAAAAGAGATATCATAATGAATCTTTCCCTGCTGTGTCTGGCATCAATTTCCAAACTGTTCATGGCTACTAACTAGGCTTTAAGGATATCAAGTATTTCTGCAACTGGAAAACATGGGGCAAGGGGCAGAACTGGCAAGATAGAGTGATAAGCAACTGCTTTTGGGCTTCTGGGCATATTATGTTTTCCCCATTAAAGATGGTCCAAGCCCTCTGGGGTTAGGATAAAACCCCTGCTGATTGCAACACAGCCTCACTGACCAGAATCCACAGACATCTCTATGGGTCCCATGAGTCCTCTGAAATCTTCCTACTGTTCATATTTTATTCTTGGCAACTCATGCCAAGCTTCTTGAATGGATAATATTCTTTCTAACATCCAGTCAAAATGACTTTGTTTGAAGGAGGTTTCATTTCCATAATGAGCTGAAACCTACTGGTATTTAGCAGCTCAGTAGAAGGTGAAAGGTGCTGAATTTTAATCAAGGGATTTTTCACTTTCATTTTCAATATCACCAGGTGTAATCCCCCCCTTGCCTTTCATTTATCAGGTAGTCACGGTGCCAAGGAGTGCTTAAACTAGTATGTGGTGTCACTCAGATCTAACTGGAACTGTACAGGACAGAATCCAGTGTATAGTGTTCTTTGGTTCCTAATGTCATTCTCAGAATTGAAAATCAAGGGGGCCAAATATAGTATGCAGAAGGTGTAGTTACTGCTGGACTCTTTCAGATTGCCTGATTATCCTGGACCTGGCTTTGAAAGGTGGGCTCTATAGCTCTTGTTAAATACACTTGACAGAGTCCTGAGGTTTGCCCAGAGGTTTAAACACAATTGTAGACTCTTAAATAGTTTCTGCTTATATCCAAGTAGCTTTTGTTAACTAAAATCATTATCTATTGTCACAGGGGGAAGTCTCCAACCTTTTACTGGCAAAATACACTGATACAAGCTCCTACCTTGAAAATCCAGATCAACTTCTCTTAACCCATTTCCTCAGTTGACCACCTCATATCTTCTCTGACACCACTGGAACCGAATTCCCCTAAGGAGCTGTCTTTACTATCTGCCTCCTACTTTCTGTCTTTCACTTTTCTTTACAGCTGCAGAGGTTGTGCTCTGCCTTAGTACTCCACTGAAATGGCACTTATTAAGGTCAGTGCCTATTGCTACATCATATGGTTAGTTCTCAGTCTTCCTATCAGTTGACCCTAAACATCACTTGATGCATTCTGTCACATCTCTCCAAGACATCTCTTGTTTCATTTCCACTCACCATTTCATGGATTAATTTCTTCAGTTTCTACTATAGTTTGGATATTAAATGTTCCCTATAAATTGAAGGCTGGATACCATGTCTGAGGTGCTATTGGACCTGAAGCACTATTGAGATATGATGGAAACCTCAAGACGGAGGGATGAACAGAAGGGAATAGTTATAGAGTGTGTGCCCTTGAAGCTCCTGTTGGGGCTCCAGTCCGTCCTCCCATTCTCTCTAGGCTTCCTGGATGCTGTGCAGTCATCAGTGTTCCTGTGCCACTCGATCTCTGCCAGGTTGTATTGTGTCTCCGTAGGCTCAAATCAATGGAGCCAACCAACTGTGAGCCAAAATAAAGCTTTCTTTCCTCCTCCTACTTCTCTTTTTCTTCCTCTTCCTCCTGCCTCTCTTCCTCTTTGCTTCCTCCTTTCTTCAACTTCTTTTGTGTGCGTGTGGTGTATATATTAGTGTACATGTATCCTTCTCATGTGGAATGTGTGGCTGCTAGCAGTTGACATTCAGATATATTCCTCAGTCATTTCTTCATCTTATATTTAGGGTCAGAGTCTTTTGAACTTGGACTTCACAATTTAGACTAGACTAAACTGACTGATCAGTGAGCCACTGGGATATGCCTGTCTCAACATCTCCCTTCAAACACTGAAATTATAGATACACTGCCACACAGCTTTTATGTGGGTTCTGGAGATCTGAACTCAGATCCTCATTCTTGAACAGAAAGCACTTTACCCATTCAGGATATTTTTAAGTTGATTACCTAAGGTATTTTGTCACATTGAAAGAAAACTGACTAACCTAGTCTCCTTGGCTCTTCTTTTCTTGAAAGCCCTGCTTTAGCAATGTGAAGTTGACTCTTTGGCCCTTTTCTCTGTTCAAACTGACTTTAATCTGTGCTCTCAATGCTGTGTTACAGTATTAGATACCGTCTAAGTGCCCACGGTGAGTAAATGTGTTACTTCCAGCGCTGACTTTTCTGAACACCACATATTCCCATTGTGTTTGGAACCTGGAGCACTTACCTCTTTCCTTCAAGAAAGAAAATTCCCTCAGTTTCAAGGAGTAAGCTAGTTTCTGGTTTCCAGCTTCTTCACAATGAAGATCTGTTGATTTTCACGAGACCATGGAATTTCTAAGCCCAGTGCCAAGGCAATGAATAAACACAGCAGGAATACTTGGGACTGGCCATTTCGGACAGTTTTGGGATTCTCTTTATGACAATGCTAACTCCAGGGCACTGAGTTAGGTTGACTAAGACTTGTGAGACCTGCATCACACTCTGCATCTTCCAGCCAAATGGGTTTCCCTTTCAGTGACCTAAGGATCATTTAACTGTAGGTCTCTCTGTCTGTGGTTATAGTCTGCCTATGTACGAGGAATGATGTTCTTCTGTATTATGAGGGTAAAACCCTGCTCTTAGAGCCAGGATTCTGTTAACCTTCTAAACTGTGTCTTGTTCTTTTTGTTGTGTACTTTGTCTGAAAACAAGTTATAAGAGTGAAGTTAGGTTTGTTCTTTCAAGAGGGGGACTCTCTTCTCTTACTACTGTTATGACTACTATTTCTCTCCCCTTTCCCACAGACACATACATAGGCACACTCCTAGATTCCTGAGGATGTCTCTGAGCTCAATACCCAGATAGTTAATGATGGACTTTCTTCTTTCTTGCTATAGGGTGGTTATAACTTTGTCTCTACAAAATAGCCTATCTCTACAGCTCATGTACATCCCGTGATTACTGTCCTGTAATGTGACTTGTGTCTGGAATTTTCACATTGGTCTTCTGTCTTTGACTGGACCTTTCCTCACTTCTTCTAGGGTTTATCCCCTAACTTTTACCCTTATTACCTAACAGAAAGCTTATAGATCACAATTTAGTTTGTGTTGTCCTACTATAATGAACCCATTTGACATTTGGTCAGGTTTCCATGTAACAAAATGAACCCTTTATTGGAGAAACTCAGATAAATATTTTAGAAATTCATTCACAAATTGATTCATACACAATTATTGTACCCATGTTAAAATATCGCTAAGTTGGCTGGTAGGTGGATCAGTGGATAAAGTGCTTTCTGGATAAGTGTAATTACTTGAGTTCAAATCTCAGAACTCATGTAAATTCAGATGCAGAAACATGTGCATGTAATCCTAGTACTCTTATCATGAGATCGGAATTCCCAGAAACTTGTGGGCCAGCTATTGTGGTATATACACCAGTGAAAAACAAAGAAGAGGTTCTGCCTAACAGAAAATGAAAGGTAAGGTCTAACACTGGAGTTTGTCCTCTGATCTCTATGTGAAGGTTGTGTGTATATTCATAAACACAAATGTACATATAAACACATACATGCATCCAGATCATACACAAATGACACATAAATAAGTAAATAAAAATATAAAAATATCAGGCAATGAATGGAGATGAAGAAGAGCTGTAATCTGCTGTCTTTTAGTTGGAGATGCAGAAGAACTTGTAATATATTTATTTTTTGAGTCTGAATGCCAGAGGTACAGGAAAACGAGCTCCAGTAAGTTCCAGTTTGAGTGTTGGCCAAGATGGCTATTCCAGCTCATAAGTAATCAAAACGAGCAAGTTCGTTCTTATACCACTCTTCGTTCTGTTCAGACCTCCAGTCAACTGGATGATGTCTACCCACACTAGGCCAAACAAGGTTCTTATCTACTCTACCACTTTGAGTGATAATCTTATTGAGAAACACAGAAATGCATCCAGAACAATGTTTAACCAAAATCTAGCCATTTCTTGCCTTACTAAAGCTGACACACAAAATTAACCATTAAAAATATACCTCTTATCAATTTGGAATCCACACACTTACCCTTAAAATTCTTAATCTTCAAATAAACATAATAAAAATGTCCTGGTTCCACTTTACATCATATGAATATCCTGCAAATAACTGAAAATGTACAGATACATTATCCAGTGGAAGAAGGGAAGCCCTCAAATGATACTGACTCTTCTTGATATGTAGTGTGATATAGAATGAATAATACTTCAATAATGTAAGTCAATAAACAGATGTTGCATGTTAAACAAATATGAAAGGCAAGAAGGCATGTATACATTTATATGTGTATATTTTTATTTATATGTATCATACAAACAGCTGCATAACCATTTGACTATTATAGTCATTCTGTGACTGATCATAAAGCTAGTCATGCTGGTACCTGTAACAAACCATCTGTCTTCTTTGGACTTCAGTAAGCAAATCAGCTGGTCCTAGTTCTTTTTTGGTGGAGTTACATAAACCTTCAGGAATGACATGTCTGGGTAATAAATAATAATTTTTCCTGAATTAGGTAGCATTAGCTTTCTCTTGTGTTTCTTCACAAGATATGATAATATGAATATCAGAGAGGGATCTCCTGTATTCCAGACATATTCTTTGCACCACTGTGGACGAGCAATCCAAATTTCCTTTAGCAGTCAGGATTGATTTCTCAAGCAAGTGCAGCAATTTAGCAATTTCCTTCTTTTCTCGTTCAGTCAAAGGCATAAGGTATGAAATGTGACGAGCAGCTGTGTTAACTTTTAGTTCCCAGGAATCATCATTTGTCTCCTGGTGGAAGCATGCCTTCTCTTAGAGCTTAGACCTTTCCACGGTGTAGAAAACATGGTTTTTGATTTTTAATAAATGTCAGCATTCCCAGTTCTAGATTCTTGGGCTCATAAACCTGGCTGTGGAAGAAACAGCTGTGCTGAGTGCCCACTGAGATTATATACAACTGTTGAGGACCACAGTGCCAGCCATGCAAGCTATTGCTACCTAGCTGGTTTCAAAGTCCATTCTACCATGTTTTTCCTGCCAGTGATTTGATATGGAACATGGTAAGAACTGTGGCATATGTAAGCACCAACCTGCTTCTCCACGCTTCTTTTGCCATGAAATGAGCTCCTTGTTTAGAATAACGCTGTGTGAAATATGGTGACAGTTAAGGCAACAAGTCCACAGGTGGTAGTTGGGGAGGTAGGTGCATTGCATGCAAAGAAAGTAAATCCATGTCCAGGATGTTTATTCTTGTAAGAATAAGGTGTTGCTAGTCTCAAGATGGTAGTAAAGGGTACTGAGAAATAGGATGCTACCATAACAAATATTCAGTACGTGAAGGTGCAGTGGTACATGTAACACTGTGTGGAGGTAAGAGGATAACCTCAAGTCTGAGTCCACTCTCTTTTTTAGTGTACTTGAGATGAGATCTCTCTTGTCCATGGCTGAGTACATTCCGGAAACTAGCCCATGAGCTTCTGGGAAGTCTTGTGTCTCTGCCTCCAATTTTAACGTGGGAACTCTAAGATTACAGCCACTGGCTGCAAGACTGCCTCTACTTCATTTTCAAAATGTGTGTGGGTCTGTGGGGGGTGCTGCTCCCATGGACCTGCAGCAAAGCTGGTACCTTTCAGAATCCTGAGAGTGACACTGACGTGCCAGTGAGTATAAAGATATTGTGGATTTGCCTTGACATGACTTAGCCTCACTTGGGACCTGTCACATTTCACTCTTTACTATTTTTCCCTTTGGGGATGGGAGTGCCTATCTGATATTCCATCAGTACATCTTGCTTAGTGGCACAGGTTTATAGTTGGGGAGGAATTTTGCCTTAGGATTAATCACACTTTTATTTTCACACATACTTGATTAGGTGATACTTAGGGAGACTTTGGATTTAAAGTTGACTTTGGGAGACGGAATGTATGCATTTTCTATGAAAGAAGGACATTATTTGAGCGGAGTCAAATCAGAGTGCTATTGACTGATTATTTGCCTTCACAAAATACATAGGTTGATATTTTCATGGGACCATAATTGCATTATTGTCTTTATAAGGGAATAGAGGGCTCTCTCTCATAGAGGAAGGAAAAATACCAATGTAACCATCTCCTAAGCAGGAAGAGAAACTTCTGGAGAACCAGGCCATACTGGCACCTGGATAATAAGTTTCTTCTGTTTGTTATAGAAGCCTAGGTCAATAAAGCAGTTTTTCCTATTCAGGTTTCTTATGAATAATACTGCTATAAAAATCTGTGTGCCCACATCCTATTCTTCTACTAGCTCTAGCCACAGGTCTACTTTTATTCTTAGCACCCCAGATCTCTGAACTGCCTTCTTAATCCAGACCTGCCCACTGCATCCTGGGCCCCTATACTCAGACCAGCTCAATTTTCAGTCTAGTTTGTTAAAGTTTTCACAGTGTGTTTCCACCCCCAACTTGCCTCTGCTTGCCCAAGACCAGCCATCTAACCTGACTGTCCCATTCCCCAACTGCCTTGGATTTCTGTGTCCATCATTCTCCCCTGGTAATTCTTATCCCACCCTCTGTGGCTCCACTCCTCTACCACCTAAGCAAATCCATTGTCCCCTGCCCCACATCATATTCTCCTTCGGGCCTTGGGCACAGGCCTGCTTTGGCTCTTAATACCCCAGATCTCTGAATTACCCTCGTAGTCCAGATCCATCCACTGTGTCCTGATCTCCTGTACTCAGATCAGCTCAATGTTTCACTCTAGTTTGTTAGAGTCTTCACAGGCTATCCCCATCCTCAACTTGCCCTTGTATTCCTGAGACCAATCTTCTACCCTGGCATTCCTGACCCCCAACATGCCTTGGATTCCAGATACCAGCATTCTTTCCTGATAAATCTGATCCTGCCCACTCCCCAACCACCTCAGCAACTCCAAACTCCCTCAGTCCACACCTTCTAGCCCTGGACACAGGTTCACTTTTACTCTTAGCCCCCAATCTCTGGATTACTCTCTTACCTCTGTCTGACACTGAGCTCTCCAAATCTCATTGTGCCTTTCCCACTACACTGGTACTATCTGCAGTCTTTCCCACGGCTACAGGGTTAGGCTTCTTTGACCTTTAGTAGGGGCCCAGACCTTTCCAAAATGCCTGGGGAAACGTGAACTCTACCTCTGCCTAACATTCTTCCCAAATTGTGCTGTGCCTGCTACCTAGATGGTCCCAGATGTTAAGAGAGAGCCTAAGAACATTTGATCTCCCATGACCTATGCCACCGAGGGAACTCTGGAACAGCTGGACTATAGCCATCTGGTGATTCCAATATAAAATCAAATGAGAGAACCTGAAGCCTTGATCAAATAGCTATTCACATCCAATAAGAAAACAACCAAGTCAATCAAATATACAAATAGAATTAGACTTCAACTCAGCAGTGGAAGACTTGAGTCTTACATCAGAATCACAAACAACAAAAGAAATCCACATGCCAAGATCATAATGAAAAATCCAAATAACACATCTCCACCAAACATTACCAGTCCTATAGAAGAATTCTACAATGAGAACCCTATAGAGATAACCCAGGACAGAGCATTTACAAGAATAATCATAAACAAGATCAAATAATTCAATGAATTTAAAAAACACACAAATATAAATCAAAGACCTAAAAGAAGATAGGAATAAACTTCTGGCTGAATTCACAAAAGATAGAAATATTGATAAAATATTGAGATGAAGAAGGAAGTGAAAAATGAATAAACCAATTTGAAATGATGGGAGAAAAACTGAGCAATAGGATGAATGAAATGGAAACAGAACATCAAAACTGAATGATAAAGTTGAAGAATTGGAGGACTGAAGAAAAGATTATGAATTGTTTTAAACACAGGAATGTAATATACAGGAAATGTGGAACACCATGAAAAGACCAAATCTATACATCATATAGAGGAAGGAGAAGAATCTCAGGATAATGATACCAAGCAGATCTTCACCAGGATTCCAGAAGAAAAGGTGCCTAAACTAAAGAAAGACATGCTCATACAAATACAAGAAGCAAATAGAACAAACACAAAGAGAAAATAATGAAAGCTGCAAAAGAAAAACAAAAGTCACATACAATGGAAAACCCATCAGAATTAGAACTGAATTTTCAATGCAAACTAAGAAAGCCAGAAGAGCCTGTAATAAAGTATTCCAAATTATAAGTGACCATAGATGCCAACCTAAAATACTTTACCCAGCAAAAATGTCTACTGTAGTTGAAGGGGAAAGAAAAATCGTCCATGATAAGACTGAACGAATTCATGTCCAGAAAATCGGTCGTTCAGAGATACTTGAAACAATACAAAGAGCTGAAGAATGGAATGACTATAACAAGGGGCAACAGAAAGAAACTATATGAAGGTATAATTGGCAAACCCCAAAGTTAGACTAAGAATACAATCAGAAATTAAAATATTGATAACCAATACACATCTTTCAATAACAACTTTAAATATCAATGGACTAAACTCTCCAGTCAAAAGACACAGGCTAGTTGGATGGAGCCAGAAACAAAATCCATCCTCCCATCTGCAAGAAACCCATCTCACCTTCAAGGACAGGCACTACATTAAGGTGAAATTATGGAATTATGGGACTCAAAGTAAAAAATCACATTGTCATCTCAAGAGATGCAGAAAAGGCTTTTGACAAAATTCAACATGTGATTGTTAAAATTCCTAGAAAAAATTCAACTTGAGGGAACCTACCTCAAGAAATTATAGCATATGGGAATAAGAAACAAGGGAGAGTTGCCATTCTAATATCTGACAAAATAGACTTCAAACTAAAACTAATTAGAAGAGAAAAAGAGAGTCACTTCATTTGGATCACAGGAACAATTAACCAAGAAGATATAATAATCTTGAACATATATGAACCAAACTCTGGTTCATTAACTACATAAAAATAATGCTACAGGACTTTAAGAAACAGATTAATCCAAATTCACTAATAGGAGACTTCAATATCCCATTGTCTCCATTAGAAAGGTCAACCTGACAGAGAATCACAGAGAAATATCTGAATTAAACAATATCATACACCAAATGGACATAATAGACATCTACTAAATATTTCAAATAAACACCAGTTTCTGAGTAACTATGGTCCATAATCAAAAACCAGGGAGGTAAAGGGAAAGGAGACTGAGAGTTTAAAATAGTAGGAGAGAGGTGTTACTAAGGAGAAATAGAGAAAATGAGGGTATTTAAATGGGAGGATTATACAAGAGACTACTGGGATAAAGAGAAAGGAGTTCAAGAGAGGTGTGTAGGGGACTGGCATTAGTAAAGGAGAACTGGTGAACATGGGAACAATTTAAATAAGGAAGGTATGGAGGGAGAATTAAACAGGAAGAGAGAGAAAAAGATAGAGATAAAAACCATGTCAATAATATTAGCTCCAAACCCCAGTGACAAATTACACATACAATATCTCTACATGAATCCATGTGCATACTTAAGACTATATAACAAGAAACAGTGCCAGATAGAGAAACTTTCATTTGAGTTGTTGGCCAGGGTGAGCCAAATGACTCCAAAAATTACATTGACTATTGCCACAGCCCTTCATTGCCTCCCATTACTTGAAGCTAAAACCCTATTGCTGAAAACAGGACATACCTTGGGACCAGATTTGGAGAAATGGAGATGGAATTTACCTGAAAGCCACTTCCCCTGAGGGTAACTCTCATAGCTCTGGAGATCACTATATAAACAGTTAAGGGAGAGCATTAACTGATGGTCCAACAGCAATTTCAGGACCAAATAACCACATCAATTACTGGCACAGCTTACGACACTGGTATAGTTGTGGCATTTTTATCTTGGGCACAATCAGTGGTTACCTAATTGGTTTTAACACCCACTCAATGGGAGGAAACTCATGTGTGGTACTGTAATCATAGCCAGATACATATGGCTACATATGTATGGATACATATGATACATATGAAGAGGTATAAGCTGTATTTATAGTCATGTGTCCCAGGCACCACTTATCAAAGACACTTCTTTTGCACCAGGAGACTATTATAGAGTACAACAACTGGTCACACATAGACACTGTCTGTGAATTGCCCATGTGTAAGTTGCACATCAACAATGCAACCTCTACATATAAAGCTCATGCAGCATGGGAAAAGGGGTACAGAGGACACCAATGAATCTCTCAACTCTTATTAATGACGCTCCCTTATGGACTAGAGGGCCAGCAACACAAAAGGTCACAAATGGTCAAAGCATGGAGATTTAGCAATCTAAAGAGTCTTGGTCCCTGGACAGGACTCCTATATTAACTTTCATTCACTCAGGCTTCAGTGATCATTGCAGAAGAGGTGGTACAAAGATTGTAAGAGCCAGTGAAGAGGTGCATGACCATTTGGAAATAGAATCCTTCCAGCTCATATGAACCTACAGAAATGGTGTCAGGATGCTCAAGACCCATGCAAGCTCAAGCAGACAAAAACCAACATGGAACTGGAGAAATGGGTAGAAGATTCCAATCTACTGAAGAAATATTGACAACTGATTACTATTGGGTAAAGATGAGCTAATCTTAAAAATGTGGGACTCCAGATAGCCTGATTGGATCTCAGTGGATGATCTTGAACTGAGGAATATTTGGGTACACTAACTTGACACAAAAAAGCTTAACACAGATGAAAGTATGGATTCCTGTTGGGGGATTAGGAGGAGGTGCTGGTGGGGAAGGGAATATAAAGATGATTAAGATTGATTGAAATGTTCTGTATGATACACAAAATGATTCAATAAAAATTGTGTGTAAGTATTGTTATGATATTTGTTATTATTTCTCTCTTGGGCATATACCTAGAGGTAGAATTGCTAGGTCACATGAAAGTCTTATGTTCAACTTTTCTTTTCCTTTTTAAAATTGAACTTAATGCAACATATGTGGATGTTATTTAGATAACCTCACCTAACTTACTACCTCCATTCATTTTTAATGCATTATCTATCAATCATCTATTATCAATCAATCATCTATTAGTCTATCTATCATCTCATCTATCTTTCTATCATCTCTTTATTATCTATCATCTCATCTATCTTTCTATCATCTTTCTATTATCTATCTATCTATCTATCATCTATCATCTATCTATCATCTAATTTATGTTCCCAAATGCCCTTCGGTGTGGAGCCTGGTTATCCTACCAAGAGCCATACCCTTAAAAGAGACTGACATTTCCCTCCCGGCAGCCATTGGTTGACAATAGTTCATCAGATAGTGTTAGTGTTTCTCACACAATTCCTCACATCTATGTTGAGATTCCATACATGAGACTTGTGCATGGTTTCATGCTGTGAATTCATGTAAGTTCACTGCCCAGATGTCAGGAAAACTTGGCTTCCTTGTGGTCATTCCCCACATCTGCCTTTTATAACACTTTCACCTTCACTTCTACAAGGTATCTGAGGATTCAGGAATAAGTACTCAGCAGTCTGTTCTCTGCATGTTGGCCATTCCTGAATCTCTGTGTTAATCATCATATGATGCACAGGGAAGCTTCTCTGGTAAGAATTAAGAGATTCACTAATAATGGCAGATCTGGGAGAGCTCACAGGTCTTAGGACAGCACTTAGGGTCCTAGCAACCTGTGCAGGATTGAGAACTGAGGTCATGTTCTACTTTTCAAGGCATTACCAAATTATCTTATCATGTTGCTGGACCACTATGCAATTCCATTAGCTGTACAAACAATTGCATTTTCCCACATTCTCTCCAACATCTCTTGTTACATGTCTTATTCACTAGAGCCTTTCTAGTAGTATATGTCATACTGTGATTTCAATTTGTGTTTCTCTAATGTTTAGTAGTCTCAAAATCTTCTCATGTACTTAGATATTTACGCACCTCTGGTGAAATATCAGTTCATAGTTTTCCCATTATTGATGGATTGTTCATCTCTGCTTCATATTGAGTTCTTGGGTGTCTTGTGTAAGATGTGTCAGATGTTAGTACTTCACACTTTACTGGGTGTAGGCTTTAAAATTATTTCTGAGTTTTTTGATATGTCCTTGGAGGAGGCTACTGCATGTGTGCTGGTATGACTGATAACATAAAGAAATAGTGAACTTCATGTAAGACACTACATTTTTTCTCATAGATAGCACTTCTTTTGGTAACTAGTTACATGGAAAACCAAAACGGTTGTACTGTTAAATGTATCTTGGAATCCAGGAACTCATACTCATGTTGAACCATGTTAGGCTAAAACTGGGAGTAGGAGTGTGTATGTCTTGTTTCATTAAGTAGTGAGCAAGCAAGTCCCCAAAGAAAACTTGAAGCCAGTAACCATGATTTTAGGGGATGCACTGCAACATGGATTGATTATAGTTTATGGAAATTTTGAAATATTTTTCTCCTTTAGGTGATGGGGGCAGGTGCAGAGTTCAACCTGGGATATGTTTCCTTCAGAGCAAGCCTTCCAAATATTTCAGACAAAGATGTGTTACAGCTTTTTCCATTGATCATGTTTATGCACATGTTAATTTATATAAAAAAACATTTTTCAATATGTGGGAAATTAGAATAGAATCAGCTGTCAGGTTGTCAGGTTGTCATTTAACAAAATATAAAAATTAATAGCATCCCACCTGTATCAGCATGCTAAATGAACATTTTGCTCATTTCTACCCCAAGTTCCAAACCTATTTCCCTATTTGCTTTGATCGCCTCTCTTTTCAGTGGTGGAAACATTCTGCAAGGATGTGCTGGTGGCTCTAAAATCTCAGAGAAAACTTCTGGAACCCAATGAGATAATCCACGGAAATGTTTCAGTTCTTCTGGCAAAACCTAGACAATGGACAAACATTAGGGCAGTAAAACCCTGCTCTGCTGGCTCAGTTTCTACATCCTTGTACAAAGCTTACTGATACTCAGTTCTTTCCTCACCTGCATATTTTAAATACGCAATGTGGTGAAGTAGCCATGTACTTCAGCACTACAGCCACGTAAACTCTCCAGATTTCAGAGAATGAGGAACAATGTAATTGTTAAACTGAAATCATATGGTTAAATGTATATGGAAACAAGTCAATATGTTGTAATGTGTCATTCATATTGTTTCTGTTTCTCTGAGACAATATACAATTTTCACTTTTCATAAAGACATAAATTAAAACAGAGGCACTTTGAACTTCATGGATTTACTATATTTAAGTTGCTCCACCTTTCACCCATCTCTGTGGCCTCAATTTTCCTGTTTTGTTTTTTTGGCATTGATCTACAACCAATACACTCAGGACACCCTTGAAACATGTTTCTCATGAAAATCAAACCACGATGAAACAGGAAAAACGTGAAGATTTTTCATACTCCTGCCCTGACTATTTTGAGGACTTTAACATTTGATAATCTTTTGTTTCTCTTCTTAAAGGAACTCAAATTTGCTTTGAGCTATTGATTTTCACCAAAAGTAGCAATGGGAAGAATGTTAAGAGTAATTAATTATTCTGTGTTTAGATCATGGAATATTGAACCACAGTAAGTATCCCATTAAACATTATTTTGAGTTAAATATGGCTTCTTGGAAAGTTGTTTCATCTGACTAAATAGACTGACTCAATTGATGCACTCTTATGCTTAGAAGCCATGAAGTGACCTGAAGGAAATGACCAAGTGCTACATAGTTCAGTGTTATTATTGGATCATTCTATGTATGAGGATTGTAGCTTGTTGCCTGGCATGCAGCATGGCTGCTCTGTATGCCCTTGGTGGAAGGGACATGTGTGTTGGAAGATTTAGGTTTTACATTATGGAATGTCTTGCTGGTCTCTTCCTCTTGATCTTTTAATGGACAAGGGCTCAGTAGACCAAATAGGGGTAACAATCCTTTATAAGAATCTTCCTTAGGTTGATCTCTTGTTGAAGGCTAACTAAATTGGAAGCAGAGAAACATCTCACAGCATAAACAAATGTGGATTTTATGATCTTGTGCCACACCAGATGGAGGAGATCTCTCCTACTTGAAATTCTGGGGTCCCATGAGTTGATGCCTGCTTGTCTTGTGTCACTGCCTGCTCCATCCTCTCTGATGCCTGTTTTATCAACTTCCCAGTCTTTCTCTCAGGGAACATCTGCACAGCCTGTCATCTGCTGATTATATTTCTGAGTGTCAAGTACTCTCATTTCTACAATACAGAGTTATAAATTCCTGACTGTTTATGGAGCTTAAAAGCACCAGTAGTTCAGACTTTTGTCTCAGGCTTTACTACTATTTTTCTTGTTTCCTATAGGTCAGAAGTGGGTTTCAAAAAGGGGGATGCGCTGGTTCCAGTTCTGTATATTTACTATATGTTGTCTAGTTAACTTTCTGTTGCTGTGATAAAATACTATCAAAATCAATAAAAAATAGTAAAAAAAATAAGAGACTAGTATAATGAAAAACAAACAAAAACAGAAGAAACCAACTTGGGGAGAATTTATTTGACTAATACTTCCACATCATGAAGGGAAGCTAAGGCAGGAAACTCAAGGCAGGAACAGAAGCAGAGACCATGGAAGAATGCAGCAACAGGCTTGCTTTCCCAGGCTTGATCAAGTACCCTTCTCATGCAGTCTAGATCCACCTGTCCAGGGATGGCACTGCCCACAGCGGGGATGCCTGTGTCATTTATTAACTAAGAAAGGGCCTCTTAGACATAGCCAAGGGCCAATCAGAGGGAGGAAGTATCTCTAATGTGGTTTTCTCGTCTCTGATGTCTCTGATTTTTGCAAAATGAACAACAACAACAAAAAAACCTTGTAAAGTTGACCCATTATCAATTCGACATATAATACATAATTATTAAATGATAAACTTTTATTTCTTATTTGTTTTTAAGATTTTATGTTAATACAATACCATAAAGTACAGTACAATCTTAAAAGTCTCACAGTCTTAAAATTTCCAACAATGTAAATGCCCAAGCTCAATTTAAAATTCTAATATCTATTAACTGTGGGCTCCTTTAAAATAAAAAAGAAGGTTAAATCTCATTATATTTCTTAGTTCAAAAGAGAAGAACTAGGCACATTTAACTAAAACCAGCTCAGGTTACTTTGTTTTAATTTTTCTCCCTATGCATCTCCAAGAACAGATGATCAGGTATCGGTCCTCTCTAGAAAGTATTCTCTGCCATCATTAGTCTGAGAATGAAGGGACATGTTGAGTCTGTAGAGATGTAGCCTATTCTTATCCCTTTGTCCAGAGATAAATTCAGAATGTAATTATTTGGCTATTATTGCCCTTTGTCTTAGTGGCAGTTATTTGAATCTTGAGGAATTCATTCGTGATACACATGGCTGCAGAGAGCACAAGGGCCCCTTTCCCTTTGGTGCTACCTGGCCAGAAGTGCATAGTCTTCGGCTCCTCTAGTCACATCTTTGTAAGTTGTGTTTCCATGCTTAGCCTACCCTGTGGCCATGGATGATCAACAAACTACATGCTGGTGCCATTTTGATTTCTTGTTATTTGAAATTTTTCTGATGTTTTAAAATATTCATTTTAGGGGACTGGAGTGATGGCTCAGCAGTTAAGAATACTGGCTGCTCTTGCAGAGGACCTGGGTTTGGTTCCCAGCACCCACATAGTGGATAACAACCATCCATAACTCTAGTTTCAGGGGTTATGATGCCCTCTTCTGACCTCTCAGGGTATTGTATGACACGGCTGTACTTACATACATGCAGGCAATACACACATACACATAAAATCAAAATAACAAGTAAGATGTTTAAAAATATTCATTTTACCCTTTTAAAGAAAATATTTAATTTATACAAAATACTATAAAATATGAAAATGCCTGTATCTGAAATTCCATGTATAGTATTCTGTAAGCCCATTTCTCTGTATTCTTGGGAAATAAATCATAATTGCTGCTTTAGTTCTCCATGTCTTTAAATTTTTATTTAATAAAACCTATATTAGAATGTAAAATGTAATATTGACCTGCATGTACTCAAATTTCATTCATACACATATCAAATAATATAACAACTGAAGAGGAAGGTGAATATTCCTCCACACCTATTTCTAGATGTACATATCAGAGGTATTACTTACCTTTATCAAAGGAGCAATGCAGTATGTGGTTAACTTTAGACATAACACTTCCATGGGCTGCTGAGTAGAATGTGTATTCTGTGGTGCTTGGGTGGAATATTTGGTAGATGCCTTTTAGGCCCATTTGTTATATGATATATATATATATAGATGTATATATAGATAGATGTATATATATATATTAATATATATATTCTTTGCCAAGTTTACCTTTCTACTAGAAATAGTGGAATACTGAAGTCACCTACTATTACTGAGTTGGGGTCAATGTGTGTCTTGAAGTCTTATAGTAACTCGTTTTAATGAAATTGGATACACCAGAGTTTTGTGCGTATATGTTCATGATTGTACTGTTTTCTTCATCAATTGCTCCCTTTGTCAGAATGATCTGACCTTCTTTACCTCTCTGATTAACTTTAATTCGAAGTCTAGTTTGTCAGATATTAGAATTACAATGTCTGCTTATTTCTTAGTGCCTTTTGCTTGGAATATTTTTTCCATTGTTTCTCCTAAGGTGTGTCTTTCCTTGAAGAAGTGATGGATTTTTTTGCAGAGAACAAAAATATGTATTCTGTTTCTTAATCCATCCAATTAATCTGTGTCTTCTGTCTGGGGAGTTAAGGCCATTGGTATCTAAATTTATTATTGAGATATGTATATTGGTTGCTTTCATTTTAACTTCTGTTTGTGTTCTTGCTCCTAATTTGTTTTTTCTATAATTATGCTTTCATGTTTTTCTCTCTGTTTCCTTTTGGGTATGATCATTCCTTTTTTCAGTCCTTTGTATCGCTTCTAGTATTCTCTGGTAGGGCTAGTTTGGTGGACATGAATTCTTTAAGCCTATTCATGTCATGGAAGTTTTTCTTTCCCTTTTGACTGTGATAAACAGTTTTGATGGATAAACTATTCTGGATTGGCATCTATGACCATTTAGAATTTGGAATACTTTGCGATAAGCTGTTTTGCCTTTGATAGTTTGCACTGAAAAGTCTGCTGTATTTCGGATGGATTTTCCTTTATGTGTAACTTGTTTTTCCCTTGCAACATTCCGTATTCTCTCTCTACTCTGTACGTTTTGTGTTTTTACTATCCTGTGCCTTGGGGAGTTTCTTTTCTTGATCTATGTCTGCCTGCCTCTTGTACCTGAGTAAGTATGCCTTTCCTTAACTTAGAGGAATTTTCTTCTAAAATCCTGTTGAAGACATGGTCAATGCCATTAATCTGGGCTTCCTCTCCTTCCCCCATACCTAAGATACAGAAATTAGACATTTTCTTGGTCTTCCACATTTCCTGTATATTCTTTTCCTGTGCTTTTAATTTTTTTTCATATTCTTTTCTTGACTAGTAACATTCTTCGACTTTATCATTCACTCTTGATATTCAGTTTTCAATTTCATTCGTTCTGTTGGCGAGGCTTTTTCTTTTCCGTTAAAATTGGCTTATTGAGTTTTTCAATTCCATCTTTATTTCAGTCTGAGTTGTCTTAATTATTTCCATCACTTTCATGAATTCACTTTTCAAATCTTGAACTGTCTTTGTCATTTCATTCATCCATGTATTTGTATGTTATTGAGGTTTAGTCAGGAGTTTATCTCTATCCTGTTTGAGTTCTTTATTTGTGTGTTCTTTAAATGTATCGAATTCTTTGATCATATTTATAATTGTTATTTTAAATTTTGTGCCTTGGCATTTCTCTAGGTAGTTCTCATTGTAGAACACTTCTATAGGACTGTTTTTTTGTGGGGACATATTATGTTTTTTTTTATAGTATTTGGAGTATGTGGATTTCTTTTGTTGTTTTAGTTTCTGGCATAAAACTTTATTTCTCTTGCGTTGAAGTTTGATTTTGTTTGTATTGTTCATGTAGTTTGGTTGCCTTCAGATTAGGTATGAATAGTCACTTAATCTGAGCCTCATATTCTCTCTTTGGATTTTTTATTGGAAGGACTGATTGGATCCACATAGGCTAGTAAGGAGCTTTCCAGGAGGGTGAAGAAGGCTAGGTCTAAGTGAGGTGATAGGTATCAGCTAGTCTGGTTCTAACTATCTAAGCAAAGAAGTTTTGAGGCCTGGAGCAAAATGATTAAGGCTGGTCTCAAAGCAAGTTATGGTGACCCCGCATAGCAGGATCTGGCTAACTCTCTCAGCTATTCAGGCACTCTCTGCAGCCTCACTAGGACAAGACCAAAGCCCAAGTATAGACTATGGCCCAAGTACAGCTAACAGAGAAGGCTTGAGCTCTGGAGCAGGGGAAGAGACTAGAAATGCTTCCAAAGCAGGGGTTTGAGCGTGGTGTGAAACAAGTAACTCACTGTGGCTAGTGAGGTGCTCTCCGGCAGCCTCAGTGGGATGGGACCTCGACCCAAGGAGAGCCACTGGGAACAGAATGGGCTAGTTCTTACTAGGTAGCAGGGAATGCCTGAACTCTGGGAGAGAGTGACTGGAAATAGCTCCAAAAAGGTTAGGCATGGCAGGATTTGGGTAAGTCATTAGGATATTCAGGCTGTCTCAGGCAGCCTCAGCAGGATGGGGTCAAGGTCCAAGGAGAGTTTATGAGAACACAATGGGCTCATTCTTACTAGCTAGAAGAGAAGTTCTGAGCTCTGGAATAAGGGGACTGGAAATGGTCTAAAAGCAGGAGACTGGTTGTGGCTGGATATAGATAACTCACCTGGTTAGACAGATTCTCTCTGGAGGCCTCAGTGGGATGGGGCCAAGGCCCAAGGAGAACAAATGAAAACAGAATTACTATATATTCAATAAATTATTAATATTATCATAATTTCAGCAAAATGGGTTTTATAGTAGAAGCTGTATTTAAATTTTGTTATGTTGCAGCAATGGTCTAAAAGATTGAAAAATAAAGCACAATTATATTGAAAATGAATAAAATTGTTTTTCTTAAAACTATAATTCAAATCAATGTAAAATCTCAAACATCAAAATGTCTTGAAGCTTCTATCAGCAATTATGATGTTATGAAATAGTTATTGTGGTAGCCATCCATGGTTCTTGGCTCATAGCTCCCTCCCTAAAGCAGGCCATAGAAACTCTATTCTTAAATTCTCTGAAGTGGGCTTTGTAATGCCTCCCCAAACTCCAGGAGGTCAGGGTTCAAAGAACTTCTGGACTTGAAGAAAAACAGCAAGGTAAACATGACATCATCCACCTGCCACTGGGGTTATGTATCTAACTCCACAAGGATGTGATCTCCTGGGCTAGAGACCTTTTCAGGTATTGACTTATGCATCTCTTTATCTATCTGTTTATTTGTGTCATTTGTAATGTTCCTTAAAACAAACCAACAAATGTGTTTTCCCTGAGTTCTGTGTGTCACTCAAGCATAGTCACAGCTAAAGAGGGCATTATTGAAAACCCAGCTTAGAGCCACCAAGTCAGAGGATAGGTTAAGCATAACTGGGGCTTACAGATGGCATCTATGGTGAAGAGGGCAGGGTTAGGGACTGAGACTCAGCCTGTGGGACTTGATCTATTTCCAAGAAGGCGCTTTGCTGGGTTAGAAGACACGGAGTTGGTGGGAACAGTAGAGTTGTTTACTTGCTGCTGGGATGTCAGAGAAGACTCCTGCTGGATAGGATTATGAAAGATCCGAGGAAAACTTATTTTTTTTCCACCTAGAAGAAAAAAGAATTATAAAATATATTATTAAAATTTAAAAATAAGCTGGGCATGGTGATACACCCCTTTAATCTCAGCACTCTAGAGGCAGAGGCAGACAAGTCTCTATGAGTTCAAGGCCAGCCTGGTCTACATATTGAGCTCTGGGTCAACCAGAGTTACATAGTGAGACTGTGCCTATAAAAAATTAAGTATAAAATTATGTATAAAGATTAATTTTATTTTATGTTTTGAATAAGATCATTAACTTTTATACATTGTATTTTGAGTGTCTCTTCCCCAAAGGTCCATGGGTACAAGTTGTGGTCCCCATGCCTTTGCAATTTGTGGATATGATAGAACTTTTAAGGGGAAGAGTCTAGTGGAAGAAAGTTAATGTGGGCTGTGTCTTTTGTGGGGAGTATTGGCATTCTAGGCCCTCTCTTGCCTCTCTCTTTGATTCTTGACTGTAATGAGGTGAGCAAGCTCCTCTGCAAAGTGCTCTCACTGTAATATATTGTGCTATTTCATATATGTCCAAAGCAACAGAAGTAAGCAAACGTAGACTGAAACTACTGATCTGGTGAGCTAAAATAAACCTTCTTTCTTCCTTTCTTTATCTTAGATATTTTTCACAGTGACAGAAAGATGGCTCATACACATACAATATTAATAAATATTTTTTGTGAAAATGGAAGCTGTCCATTCCATGGTCCTAGGTCTATTCTTGCTAATATTGAGAAGTCATCCCAATTTTGTTTTCATATGATGTCTATCTGCATCCCTTCAAATGTAAGCATACTGCAAACTGGCTTGATGTTTCAAATTGGATGTAAATAATTTACTATTACATAACATCCCTAAATTAGAGCATGAGGAGAATTCCAAATGGGAAATTATCATTGCACGGGAGTGACGAGCAAAGGTTGGTTTTATTGGTTTACTGAACTGGGAAACACTCGCAAGTTAGTTTTCTAATATTCTGTAGCACTTTTGGCAAATCAAAGCAAATTCATGTTCATTCATATGCACACACATACACATATGTGTGTGGTGGAGAGTGCTGAGGAGTGGGGGATAGGGGAATAGGAAGGTTCAAGTTTAGAAACTGAGAGGTACATATGGAAGACTCCTGTGAATGGGTCCTTAAGGGAAGGGACAAGACTCATCCAACTAGAGTCACAGTCATAATGCAGTGCTTTTAGATGTTGCTAATATCTCCAGGTTCCAGACTTTGGTCTGCTGGACTTATTTTAGAGAGCATAGGAGAGGACAAGGGTGGGAGCCAGCAAGCATAAAGTGAATTATGCAGATTGTAACAGATGGCAGCAGAGCCAACCCTGAGTTCCTGGCCCTTCTGTGTTCAGTGTGAGCCATGCACACACTCCCTCCTTACTGAGCTGTTTTGTGAAATTCACAATGTTTCTACAGCATTAAGTCTTCCTTCCAACCCATACTTACAGGGATAAGACATGCATAGGTGTTGGAGGGGTGTGTGTCCCTCAAAATCAGACATGCAGTGTGCAATGTAGAGCGTGATGACTAACAGACGAATTTGACCCCTGGAAACACCAACAAATACCCATAAGGCTCTCTTTTGGAAAGTGCTCTGCAGTATGCAGGCATTCTGTTTGATATTTGAGGGTGTAGGACAGAGTGTGATATCTCTTTACAGAATTTAATATCAATGCCTAGCATACTGTAATGTGATCATGTGGCTTCAGGCATATTCTAAAGTATCATGTTCTAACTGGATTTATTCAGCATTTCAAAAGGTTCTGGGTTGGTATAGTTTGTTGGTACTGGAAGGTATGGAAAGATGAGAGAAAATGGATACAAAGCTGCATTTTACATGAAGAATTCATTTTCCAGATTTCATAAGACTTTGAAGTGCCCAAGAAAAATAACCCTTGAACATGTAGCAAAGTCACCACCAGCATGAACTGCTCCAAGTGACAGAAAACCAAACCATGAACTCAAGTGCAAACAATACCCATGACAGGCCATATTGGTCTATTAAAGTACTTGTTTGTTTGTTTTTTATAGCATATACATCACATTAGTAAATGCCAAACTATGAATTAATAATAAAAGTTTATCATTGCTGAATGAAAATAGCTGCTGGAGTTCCAAGGATTATCTGCCTCCCTTTGCAGAGCTCACCATTAGAGAATGAGAGGGACTCAGGAAAGTTGTTTATGCCCCTCTCTGAGCCATGACCTAGACTTACCAACAGCTCACTTCTCCCTATGTAGGCTCATCCCACTCTGTAAATGTTGCAGTTTTACCATGTGACTTCGCTTTTCACACTCCTACTGAAATGTTTAAATATAGAACGACATCCATGTATTACATGTTATCCATAACACTAAAGAAATAGACAGGAAAGCTCACTAGTACTTTCCCATGGGGAGTAGTTTTAATCAGATGATATTTAGTGCTCAGCTAAATACTTACTGGCACTTGCAAGCAAATTCCTTTTCTGCCAAGGAGATAAATTTTAATTTTCCAATCTGAACAAGAGAGAAGGCTTCAATTCTCTGACAGTTTGGGGGTTCATTGTTTCCAGTTGGCTGGACGACAGCAGCTTGAGGTCCCCTGGCATGTTCAGGAGCGGCGTATCTCTTCTCCCAATTACAGCTCCTTGAGGATTCTATCAATATGCACCAGCAGTTTCTCACCATTTTTTAGCCAGAAGCAAAAGAATATATTATCCATCAGCAATAAGACATGGGCAAACGGATGTCTGAGTCCTGGGTGATTGGGATTCCACGCGTGCATAGGGGTGTGACTCTACCTCAGAACTCATTTTCACTGATGCTGACACACAAGATGGTCCTCAGAGACCTGTCTATCAAACCCAACATTCTCTGCAGAAAAATTAGATTACTCATGCTCAGAGAGGCAATGGCTATTTAGAAGAGTCCCCTAAATGCCAATTACATTTGTATTTACAAAGCAAATCAAACCCATGTGAAGGACATTGTTCATACTGGCTATTGTGAACACATGAAAGTAGCTCTTCACTGGTGTTTGAAAACTTATGCAGATATGCAGACAAATGTGTGTGTGTGAGAGAGAGAGAGAGAGAGAGAGAGAGAGAAAGAGAGAGAAATCTTCTCCATTTTAAAATTTAATTTCAATAACCCTGGAAGACCCAATTTATTTAAAGTAGATAGATGTACTTTTTCTCTAGCATTACAATATGACTTTGCTTGCAAACCATTGCCTGAGTGCCTATTATTCATATCCAAATAGCCATAATGAGCGAGAAATGTGCAGGTGGGTTCTCTTTGTCTGTCACGGCAGATGTTCTCAGGGCTTGTGGTAGGGCTGCTTGCTGGGCTGTATATTTCATTCACAGATTTGCATAGAGCCTGAAAATAAGAGATAGGTCCCAAACCTAACCATAAGCCCAATATAGTTATGCACAGTCTTATCAAACTTACTTTTTCATAAAAATACAAATTAATAGATCATGCACTGAAAAATTGTGAAATTAAGACTCTCAGAAGATAGAAGAGAATATTCCTAGAAAGAGATGTTTTAAACAGAAAGTAGAGAAGCACAGGGTGACTCTCCACCGAAAATAAACTCCAGTGCAAGGAGAGGTTGAGTATTTTCTTCCACCTTGTGGAGAGCTTTTCACAGCACCGAATAACGAAAGGCTGGCTGGGACAAAATTTCTCTCCTCATAATGACATGACAGTGCTGAGTGCTTTGACATACTCCCTGAGTATGTTCTGGAATGCTAATTGAGTGTTTGGATGTACATCTACTGGGATCTCTGTTTGGACTGACTGCAGAAGCTCAGTGGTGAATTCTGATTCTAGTGATCATTGAGGAGGACAGCTCTCATGTGCTGCTCCTCAGATGGCAAGCATTGCAAGTTGACGTGGAATCCTCTTCATGTCTCCCCATTTTAGAATCTCTCTCTATGTAGTGCAGTATGGATTCATTTATTGGGCATTTTGTCATCCGGAAAACTTTATTAACGTCTGCATCTATTCTTTGCTGTAATGGGAAAACTGATGCTCATCATTATGACCTTGAAATGATTCAGGCATCTTTGGAATCAAGCAGGATTACATGATATTACATAGGGGTGGCAAGGTGGTCTCTGGGGACCTGAGTAAATGCAGGGGTTTGAGAGCCATGGAAGTGTCTACCCTAGGACAAAGATCCAGTACGATTAAGATAAAAAAGAAGACTTCCTTGTTCAGCCAGAGAATGCTTTCTCACTCATATTTCCCCATCATTTATGCTTGCATCTAACACATATGTTCTAAGACCACAGATACATAGATAGACTAAACTCAAGCTACCAGTGGAGAGGCCCTCTATATAGAACAGTAGTTATGGAGTTGCGAAGCAGTGGTTGTGATTCACAGCTTGGTATTAAACAGAACATGGGGGCACCTAAACTGATAAGCCTTCTGAAAGGTAGGGCCTGGAGCATTCTGATGCAGATAGTGCTTAAATGTATTGCAAACTTTCCAAAGTATAAGAGGGGATGAGCAAAATTCTTAGTGATATGGCATAAAATAATGTCTTCTGGGAGCATTAGAGAGTTGGAGTTAGTATAGGACTAGGGGCAGGAAGACATTGTGGTACTGTGTATGTGGTCTCTCATCAAGGTCCTTCATGACAACACATGAAGACATGGGGCTTCATTGGAAGCCATAGGATTTTAAGCTGTGACCACTCATGGGGCCTGGTCAACTTTTTGTTTCAGCATGGAATTTTAAAAACTTTTCTGTTTGGGTATAGACCCTCTCCTCTTCCTTATTTGCCAAATGCAATTTTAGGAGCCTTACTGAAGCTTTCCAGTCTGCAGAGGCATTACAGATGTGGGCTCCATGGCCTTCTCAGGGTGCCTAGGATTTGAAGTTCCTTGACCTGAAGATCTAGAATCTTTTGTACATGATTATTTGACAAAGCCCGGGAGAGACATGCTGAAGAACCAGACGGGCTGCTGAGAGTAGGGCAAGAAGTGAACACGAAATTTAAGAAGTTCAGAAAGGAGACCACGAGGCACTCTCTCACGGAGTCCTGGGAAGACCGTTCATTGCTTCAGCACTTTTTTTAGAGACCAGATTCCTGCTGCCTGATCATGAGTTGGAGACGCATCCTGTGCCCTTCTGGGTGTGAAAAGGCATTTAAATGCTTCTAAGTATGGAGCACTTGTCAGGAGAGTTCAGGCTCTCCTGTGGGTGAAAGAGCAATACAATCTTTCTGGTTAGAAGAGACTGAAGCAAAAATATCTTCACAAATGCAGAAGAAAGCTGAGGACCATAGGATATAATTACTAGACCTCATTGGCAAAGGGGCTTTTATTGAATGGCTGAAAGAACTTGAAGGCCAAGATCAATAATGGTTATTTGAGGGTTACAGCAAAGGAGGTCTCACAAAGGTGTTGCTGTTTCTATGGAGGGTGTTCTGTCTTTCCATTTCTGTCATGTAGCAATGAGGAGTAAACACAATGACCACATCAGTAGGCTGACCACCACCAGAGCCCGTGCTTAAGAGAGGTGAGGGGGACCAACCTTTCTCGTAGGCTCACTTTGCTTTAGAGTAAAATATGTGAATTAGATATCCATGGGTAAACGGAAGTTTGAGGTGACTTGAATGTCATCTGTGAAAACAGGAGAGCTGTAATACTGGAAACATGTCAAATGTTGTGAGCAGTACACACCTGTGAGAATGAGATCAATCAGATTCATGGATGAAGATGAGAGGGGGAGATCAAGATTCATTCCAGGTTTCTGTTTGAGTCAACAGCTAAGTGGAATCATAGGCTGCAAGAAAATATTGTAGGAGAAAGGGTAGAGGAAAAAAAGTCAGTTTGAGAACAGTTCATCTCAGAGCATAGCAGATTTAGGCATAACAGAGGCAGAGTTGTTCTGAAGTTACAAATAGTAGCTCTAAATTTTTGTGTGATTTGATCCTGGTTGAACGAGGCCTCTGTGTCTCAGTTTTCTCTTACAGGAGGCTGATAAGGCAGTGTTCTGGCATTTTCAAAACATTCTTGAGCAGGTTATTGGTAAGAGCGTCAAGTATTCTTAACTCTTGAGTTGTCTCTCCAACTGCATCTCTGCTTCTTGACTGGATATGATGCTACTGCCTCCTCTGAGTCCCTCTCACCACGTCTTCCCCACCACAATGGACTGAAATTTGGATTGGAAGCTATGATAGATCTTTTCTCTCTCAAGATACTTTTTTTCTGAGTAGTTTATCATACCAACAGAAAAAGAAGCTAAGATGGCATCTAGCTGTCAGCTTTGCCCAATCAGAGCCGGCACATAGAGAGAGGCAGGTAGAGTACCACCTGAGAGGTCACTGCAGAACAGAAGATGCCATGGGGTCCGAGGCCATCTCCTTTGGGGACCAAAACCTGTCCCCACCAGGCATTGTACTTGTTCCTCCAAGATCTCCATTCAGCTGCTGAGACCGTTCTCTGTGCGCTAATTCCCTCTAACCAGGAACAAGAATCCCATAATTGCAACTCAGTGCTATTATTTCACACAAATATTGATGCTTATCACTTTAAATATTCATTTTCCTATTTTAACTAGAATGTGATTTTATTTTCCCAAAGTCTTTTTATATATTTATTTTTGTGGTAGTAGGGATGGAACCCAAGGCCTCATGCATGCTAACTACATGTGTACTCCACCACTGAATTACATCTCCAGCCCTTCCCTGAAGCGTGCATATATATATATATATATATATATATACATATATATATATGATATATATATATACATATATATATGATATATATATATATACATATATATATATATGATATATATATGTATTAATATTGTTGGATATGTAGAAAAATTCCCTAATGGAGAGGGGATACATGTGAAACTGTTCACTAAACTCAGAATGTGAATGCAGAATGTGACCTAAAGGGGCCCATTCAGAGGCCTGTTTTAAAGGAAGACAAACACAAGTTTTTTGAACTCATTTACTTTCAAGTAAGTCAGGAGGATGACTGCCAGGTCTTGCAAAAAAAAAAAAACTATGTGTATTTGTGTGCATGTTTATGTGTGTGCTACACATGACTGCAGGTGTGTAGGTGTCATGGCACACGTGTAGTGGAGCGAAGACAACCTCACTTTGTTCTAGATGAGGTCTCTTGCTCACTCCTGTCTCCACCTCTCAGCATATTGCAGAGGAGCACTGGAGTTGCATGCACACAGACACTTGCTATGGATGGAGTCTGGCTTTATACGTGTTCTGGGATCTGATCCCAGGTATCCAGATTTGTTCAACAAGCATCTTACCCACTGAGTCATCACCCTAACTCAAGACTGGCACTTAAGTTTTCGCCACTTTTTAATTTTTTTCATTCATCTTTTGAGAATTTCATATATGTGTACAATGTATCTCAATCCTATCAGCTCCCTACATCCCCTCAAACTCCTCCCAAACAAACCTTCTGTCTTCACCTTCATGCTCTTTTTTCATAATCTACTCTGTTCAGTAAGTGCTGTCCATATGTGCATGGATGTGTGGCCATTCGCTGAAACATGGGAAACCTACCGGAGTATACCTCCCTGAAGGAAACTGACTGTCCTTGTCCTGGAAGACTTCAACTGTCAAAATGCCTCAGCTGGAAATGGGGCTTTGTAAGCCTCTCCCCTATAAATGCTGCAATTTTGACAGGCTTTGTTTTCTGTGGGACTTGTGCAGACAATCACAACCTCTGTGAGTTTTAAGTGGTATAACCATGTTATGTCCAGAGCATACTGTTCTGAAGCAGTCTTCACAACCTCTGGCTCTTTCAGTCTTTCCATACCCTTATTTTCAATGTTTCCTAAGCACTGTGGGGAGGTGGCATGAGATAGATGTCTTTGGTGCTAGACACTCCATAGTTATTCATTCTCTGTACTCTGACCAGCTGTGAGTCTCTGTATTCATCTCTGTTCACTGTATAAAAAGACTGGCACTTCTTAAAATCACTTGGAAGCTGACTTCCAATTTCCAATACAGCATGTAAGGAGCTTGGACATCACCTCCATCGTAATAACAATCAGAAACTGAAAAAAAACTTAGCGATCTGCACCTTTTCTTAGGTTTGTATGAGAGCTAGAAGCAAACACTTGACCTCCAAATTGGAGAGAGACAGGTGTATCTAGAGAATTACAATGAACTGGAACAGAAACCCATAAGAAGGACTTCCAGAGGGAATAGTGTTGGGGTAAACAGACTTAAAGCATAATGGACAAATTGCTGGAGGCCAAGTGTGGAAAAGTACGAGACTCTCAAACCCTCCAGAAGGTCTAGTTGTGAGGGGTTTCCAATATTTTTATGTCTTACCTCTAGGAGTCTAACAATGTTCTTAAAGCAAGAATAATCCTCTCAAATTTGTAGCAGTAGTAAGAAGAATAAAAAAAGATTATAGCCATTTTGAAATATATCAGAGAGCTATGTTCTCAGCATGATCTGCCTTTGGTAGAAATTATTTAACTAGATCCTGTCCTGCTGGGTTTTATTAGAATCAAGCTCGCTCTGAGAAAGACAAATATCTAGCTCTAGGCATAATTTGCCTTCCAGAGAGAAGTCTGGAGCTCTGATCAGTTCTAGACATTTGGCTTTGCTTAATTTGGGGGCAGGGGAATAAGAAGCATAGCTGTTTACAGCCCAGAGGCACAGGGTCACTAACTATAGGGCTATGGTATAGAATGTTCATTCTCCCTTTGCTTTACCAGCATGTGTCTGAGGGTGTATTTCTTTTACCTAGTCCAGAATTTGGGTAATCAAGAAAAAAATATGAAGCATACTAAAAAAATTAACTTCATCCCGTTTTCAAAGTGCATAGAGACAGAGCAAGCACGAGAATCAGGCTCAGATGTGCCAAGATTTTGGAATTCTGACTTGGAGTTTAAAGCCATTTTTATTCTGGGATTAATGTGCTAGGGGCTCTAGCAGATACAGTAGTGAGTATGGAACAACAACAATGTAAACAGAGGCATGGAAATCCTATTAAAGTAGCCGGAAGAAATAACGGAGATTAAAACAAACAAACAAACAAACAAACAAACAACACTAACAGAAATGAAGAAAGTCTTCACATAGGATGCCTGACAAAAAAGAATTTGCATTTGTGTTTGAAAATGCCTCAGTAGAAACTTATAAAATTGAGAAGTAAACTGAAAACAGTTGTGCTTTGTGGAGTACAACTTTATTCCCAGTACAAATCAGAGGCAGGCAGATCTTTGTGAGACCGAGGTCAACCTGTTCTACATGGGAAGTTCTAGGCTAGGTGGAGTTATAGGGCAACCTTGTCTCACCGTCCCACCCCAAAAGACTGAAAACACTCAGTAACAAATAGCACAGAATATCCAAGAATTATAGGGATACATAAGGCCCAACACATATACACACAAACTCACACACATAAACACATACATATGCATGCATATATACATATGAAGAAAGAGGAGGAAGAGGAAGAGGAGGAGGAGGAAGAGGAGGAATATGAATGGGAGGAAGAGGAGAAAGAAGAGAGGAGGATGAAACATGAGAGGTTCTTGGTGGAGTACTTAATGTAGTACAGCTAAGGCTCTGGGTTTAGTGCATAGCACCACAAAAGAAAAAAAAAAAAAAAAGAAAACAGAAGAAATACTTGAGCCAATGATGACCTAATGACCAAAAGTTACTAAACTCAATGTTAGATATTAGGCTACAAATCAAGATACCTCAGAAAACACCTAGCAGGGTAAATACCTCAAATACTAGACAAATCATTTCAGAGAAAATGTGATAATGACCCAAGTCAAAACAAGAAGCTGGGTGGGGTGGGGCATGAGAACACTTAACGAGTTGACTTTCCTGAAGAAGAAAATGAGCTTTGACTTCTGAGACACTGTGCAACGAAGAAGAGAACTGTGTGAAATAATGTTAGGAGAAAATCCTAGTGATTTTCACCTAGAAGAATTATCCTTCAAAAGTGTAAGAAGTATCTTCTTAGATAAAAATTGAGAGTTTCATCCAAGTGAACTTGCCTTCTAAAAAATGTTAAAAGAAGCTTATTAAATATATTTTATTTCATTTATTACTTTTTTATTTTATGTGTATCTAAGTGCATCCATGTCATGCAGTGCCCATGGAGGTCAGAAGAAGGCATCAAAATGCCCTGAACTGGAGTTATGGATGATTGTTAGCCACGATGCAGGTCCTCTGCAAGAGCATTCAGTGCTCTTAACCACTGAGTCATCTCTCCAGCCTCAGAAGTTTGGTATTTAAAATAATATTTTACTTACTATTTTTGTTTTATGTGTATATATGAGTATATTGCTTACAATTGTACATAAGTTTACCTTTGTTGTACAATGCCTGTGGAGGTCAGAAAAGGGTGACGAATTCCCTTGGAACTGGAGTTAGGGATGGTTGTTAGCTACCATGTGGACGCTGGGGAATGAACCTGAGTCCTCAGCAGTAACAGCCAGTACTGTTAAGTGCTAATCCATCTCTCCAGTCCCTAAAAGAAGTCTTTTAGAGACAGAGAAAATATATAGGTCAGATACTGATGTATAAAAAGAAAGGAAAGACATCAGAAACTACAAAGAGAATATAAAATGACTTCTTTTTTGTTAATTGAGGTAACATAACATGTTGTTCAAAATGATAGTGACGAGTATTCAATTGTATATACACACAAGTTTATAAATGCTTATATATCAATAAAATAAATGACAACAGTAATGAAATGAATGGTGAAGGATTTAGTTTATTATTACAAGTTGCTCTAATTCCCTTTGAAACAGTGTAGCATTGTTTGAAGTGTGCTTTGATTAGTTGTAAATGTATATGGCAGAAACTAGGGATGACCACTGAAAGCAAAAATTGAAATCAAAAGACACCATGTATAAAAGAGTTGGTATGGAGAGATGGCTCAGCAGTTAAGGGTACTGGCTGTTCTTACAGAGGATCCAGGATTGATTCCCAACACCCACATAGTGGCTAACAACTGTCCATAACTCCAGTACATTTCCAGTGTAATCCAATGCCTTCTTCTGACTCTCCGAGCATTGTGCAACACAGATGGACTTATACATATAAAGGCAATACATTCATGCACATAAAATAAAAATAATAAAATATTTTAAAAGGAGTTGATGTATAACTGATAGTTTAAGAATGCAAAAAGTAAAATCATGTTACTTAATCAACTTAAAATACAACTAAAGACAAAATCAGAAACTAAGAACAAATGCAACAAAAAGAAAGCAGTAAGAACCCAGTTATATTATCATTACTCAAAAATAAATCATATTAATCTAAATATGTCAGCTCCAACTTGGAGCTTGTTGGACTAGATAAAACACAAACTTTGCAATATATTTTCTGTAGGAAATAGAGTTTGAATATGAAGAAACATATCTTAAAGGCTAGTGGATATAGAAATACATACCATGCTAACACCTGTGAAAAGAATGTTGGAGTGACTTTATTAATTTGATAGAGGGAATCAATGAAAATAGGTTATAGGGGATGAAATTGGTCATTGATAGTGATTGTCTTTTCTCCAAGAAGTCAGAATAATTATATGCACGTATATGTTCCTAATAAGTAAGAATCGAAATAATTGAAGAAAAATTATGTAATCATCCACTGTTGACCACATACATTGTGTTAAACTTTCATTACTGTGACCTGACAGAACAATTTAATGGAGGAAGTAGATATTTAGGCTCATAGTTCCGGAGAACTCAGTCAGTCCCTAGTGTCTGGCTCCATGGTTCTGGACCCATTCTGAGGTAAGATATCATTGCAGTGGGAGCGGCTGGTAGAGGTTAATCACCTCATATGGACAGGAAACACAAAAAGAAGGGACTGAAGACAAAGGATAATTCTCAAAAGCATACGCCCTAGTGAACCACTTCCTCTATCTATGCCTAGCCTCCTAAAGTTCCCCAAAATAGTGCCACCTGCTGAGGAACAAACATTGAATACATTAGCTTATGGGTAATACTTCATACTCAAATGTTAGCATTCTGCTCTTGACCCTCAAAGTCTACTGGCCACCTCAAAATGCAAAATGAAAAAATCTTGAAAATCTTAATTGTCCCATCAGTATTTAAAAGCCCAAGTTCAAAATTTCCCCTGAGGCTCAAGGCAGACTCTAAGCACTGAGCCCCTAAAAGACAACAAAGAAAATTACATATGTCCCAGTTATATTCCTGTTCCAAAACGGAGACTTGCAAGTGAAGATTAGCTAAAATTAATCTTGAACCTCATCAGGGAAAACACTAAAACCCATAGCTCCATGTTTGGCATTCAGAGCATATAAATTTTTGAAAAGAATAAAAATCTAAAATCAATAATGTAAGTTCCTAATTTAGAACACTAAAATAAAAATGGAAATTAAATCCATAGTAAAAAGAATAATTAAAAAAAGATCTAGATCGCCTCATGCTTGGCAATGGCTTTAGGTACACCACTAAAAGCAGAACTTCTTTGATATACTGGATTTCATCAAAATTAAAACTTTTGGTTCTGTCAAAAATACTGTTTAAAGAATGGAAAGACTAGTCACAGAACATATTTTCAGATGTCATATCTGATAATCAGATTGTTATTCAAAATATATAATGATATAACCATTTAGCAATGAAAACAATATACCCATGATCTGAACATATATCTCACCAAGAATGTGGGCAGAAGGCAGATAAGCACAGAAAAGATGCTCCACCCCATATGCCTTTAAGAAAATACGAATGAAAATATGAAGGAGATACCACAGCATGCCTAAAGTACAGAACGCTGACAACATCAAATGCTGGGTTGGATACAGAGCAGCAGTAACTCTCATTCATTGTTGGTGGGACTGCAGAATGGCACAGCTACTATGGAAAGTAAATATCTGATAAAACTTAAATGCATTCTTTCCCAATGATTCAGCAACGACAATTCTTGGTACTTCCCAAAGGAGGTGCAAGCTATTCTCACTCAAAAGTCTGCATGTGGGTGTTTACAGTAGCTCCATTCATTAATGGCAGAGAAATCCAACATTTTGGAAGCAATTTAGATGTCCTGTAGTAGATGAATGGATTAATATACAGTAGAGCAACAGGACACGTAATAACATTTAGGGCTAAGAAGAAATGACCTATTAAGCAAGGCCAAGACATGGTGGGAACCCAGATGCCATTCTGCAAAGGCTACATACAGTATGATGTAGTGATCTATAGAGCATCTTGGAAAAGACAAAATTGTGGAGACAATACAAGTCAGTGATTGGCAGCGTTTAAGAATGAGTCATGTCCAGACACAGCACAAAGAATTTTTATAGCAGTGGAACTACTTTGTACAAAGGTAGATTAATAGGTTTACGTCAGTATGTATTTGTTAAAACCATAGAAGTTACAAGTAGTAGAAGGAACTTTGATGTAACTTTTTGGGGATCATAATTATGTATCCATGGAGAACCATCAAGTGTAACCAATGTGTCACTGTGTTGCAGATGCTGATAGAAACTGAGGTGATGTGCAGCCTGAGATAGGGGTTGTATGGGAAAGCACCGCTATCTTTTCTCACAGTTTTCTTGTGTACCTACAACTGCTCTAAAATTAAATTGCACTTCTGGAAAAAAAATGTATTGAAAATTTACACTTGTCATCTACCTGGATTTCAGTGAGAAGTGTGGCTTGTTAATGTAGAGGAGAAACATGCACGGTAGCCTCAATGCAAATGCATTCTGCTTGATGAATGCTGCAAGAAAATGGGGCATGAGCAAATAAAAAAAGATACAAGTGGGAACCATAAATAATAAACTCTGCAAGTTTTTATAAAGGAAAAGTCTTTCCCTTGGGTTCTTTTACAATGCTGTGGAGTTCTCTAAATGTTCTAATTTGATAAGCATTCATTCCTGTGTAGTCTTTCTTATTTTTTAATTTGTATGTACACATTTCCTCTGGTCATCAAGAAATTGGAAACACCATCATTTGACAGTTATTTAAATTTGTATTTGGCTGTGATGTATTTTTTTAACTTGTTTTTTTGAGATTGGGTAATGTCCATGACAACATCATTTATTTGATGCTCTGTATTTATGTAGTGGCAGTTGTGACATACATTCTTGAGGAAAGGAAGGTAGATACTACTAAAATGACAGTGCAAAAAATTTTAAAACCAAGTTTATTATTTGGGAAAAGCCACAAATACTGTCTAGAAGTCCCAAGAAGATGCTCAGGAGTTGCAGGAATTCTAGGTATTCTTGGCTTTTCTTTGAGTTAGCTTTATAACTTTGAGAATTTTTTCCCTTTGGGTGTAAAATATGGGTGACTAATACCACAGTTTCTGAGCTTATACTTACACTGATAGATTTAAAGAATCTACTTCATGGACCAGATCACTTCCTACATCCATGAAAGCTGAATCTAAGCCAATGATCTGTAAGTAAGTACAGTTGCAAATAAACATTGTATGAACAGTTAGTAAAAGACCACTGACCCCTGAACGGGACCCACTGCCATAGTTTGTGTAAGTGTCCCCAAAGGGTCCTCTTGTTGTGGGTTTGCTCCCCACTCTGCAGTGATATTAAGAAAACCTTGTAATACTTAAGAGGTGGAACCTACTAAGAGGCACTGGAGTGCGACCTCAAAAAGGAGTACCAACTCAGCTCCTGGTTCTTTCTCATACCCTTCTTTTGCTCCACGGCTGTGCCATGAGCAGTTTTTCTTTGCCCCACAATCATGTGACGTCACCCCAGGACCCAAAGCAATGTGTCAACCAATCACAGACAGAAACCACCAGAATTCATCTTTTCTGCTTGCAACTTAATTATCTCAGATATTTGTCATAGTGACATCAAATTGACTGTCACACCTGCTAAATTATGTTGCTGGAAAGACCCAGGAATCTCTGTTTGATAATGGTTCTGGGTGATTGTGATGTGACAGGTCCTGAATTTGAAACTTTCTGTTTTTGTTGACCCCCAAAGTCCCTAAGATGTCTCATACTCTCAGCACTATTCAATGGAGTAGCCAGTCTGTGTTCAGAAATGAGTGTAAATGCTAGTGTGCAAAATGAAGAGCCACAAAGACAAAAAGCTCTATGCATCTACTGCACAAAACCTACAAAGAAACCACCCAGTCGTAAGGCTCTTTATAGACAGGATTAAAAACCGCTCATTTATCCCAGAAGAGGCTAAACCAGTGGAATAAGAAATACCAATAAACATTTGTATATTTAGAATGCCTTACAGATGTCACAAAAAGACACAGAGAAAGTGTTAAGGTCAGCAACCCACCTGCAATAAATCCGGAACACTGAATAAAGACAACTCAGAATAGAAGGAAAAATGATTTACTTTAGGTTCTTCCACATTGACTTAAGTAGGCTGATCATTAGAAAATTACTTGATGCAGCTTTTTCTGACTGAGATGCATCCAGTAGACTAAAGGTGACTTTAGCATCATACTAAGAGTCCTTAAGCAAAACACAAAGAAAAGCAAAAGCAAAAACAAAAACAAAACCCCAAACAGCAATAATAAACACAGTCGAACATTAAAGATAGAGACAAGGGAACACACTTATGAATAAGTCAATTAATTATCCGTCATCTTTGATCTCTGTGCAGTGATCACTGATCAGGCAAGCAGTCAACAGAGCATTTCTTTCATTTGCAAAACTTGAAATGACTCATCCTGTTATTACTTCTGGTACCAGAGCTAAGGTTATTTTCTCTGGCTCAACATCTGTGGCTACTCCAAGGAACTAATTGGGCAATAAACTTTTTTAGGCTTATGAAAAGCAGGCATTAAAAAGACAACTGATAAATATTAGTTGCACAAATATAACAACGGGATCTGGTAACTGATCTCTAGCGGCTGTACACCGAACAGATTTCAAAATGCCGGAAGTTAAATCGCTGTGGCCAAGTGTCAGAGCAGAGGATGTTTGCTTTCGCCTGCACATGAAACGGCTTTGATGTGGCTTAGGATGTGTTTTCGTATTTCAAACACCCTGCAGAAGGGAAACCAGCAAGGCATCGAATTATTTACTCTTCCCAGGAAAATATTTTAAAAGCTCTGTGAGGGCTCCATTTCCTAAAGCCACCTGCCACCTAAAGAACCAGTAATCAGCCCCAGATGCAGGATCCCAACCTGCTAACCCCGTGACTCGGAGAGAAAATATTTCACTCACTTCTCGGCACATCCTTAATTCTTTCGAAGCTAAACTTTCAGGCCATAATTTTTGCTTAAACTTAATAACTCAGCTCTGACATTCCTTCCCGGTGACCTTAAAGTTCCATTTGGCTGCCCTACACCTGCTCCTAAACGCATTAGAACCACTCAATTTTTTTTTTCCCTAAGTATCAGTTTTGTTTTCTTTGCTCAGCCTCGAGGCCATCCTTTGAATACAAGGAAGTGAGGATGCCTGCTTCGATTCCGCTGTGAATTTATGAGAGCTTTAGGTTTCTTCACTCAAGTTTTTTTTTTCTCATGTTGTTTTGACTACCAAAATACATTTATTCCAAAATTAAAAAATATCTTTTTGAAACTCATAATTTCAAATGTTGATTTTTGAAAGACGATGTGGGAAAGATTTTTCAGTACCCCCCAAATTATCTATCTGTGTAAATGATTTTATAACAATAATTGTAAAATTTGTAAATATTTTCTGTGTTGTTAGGAAATCAGTGAACGTTACTATCTAGTGGTATTTGCAAGAATATTGGTTAAACCTAAATGTCTGTTCAATTACTTTAAAAAATGTGTGGTTTTTCAGTGTCATCATGGAGGCTTTTGGTTCTTATTGTTTGTTAAAAATATCTGAGGACATACAAAGGTTTAGACTACTGAAAAATTATAACTGCACCTATTTATGGAGGAGCAGAGAGAGAGAGCTATAGACAAACTTGACACAACTCGAGTAAGGGGCTCACATTAAGATGATTCTGGTATGAAGTCACTTTCCTCATTCATCCATTTTAAACCAAGTGCCTTTCTCACATTAATGAATTTACCAATCAAAGTAGTCTGCAGGGAACAAATGCATTGTTGTAGTGTGTGTGTGTGTGTGTGTGTGTGTGTGTGTGTGTGTGTGTGTGTGTATTTATTGAAAATGAATGCTAGGTAACTTTGTGAGAGCATTTTGGTGGGAAATGGATATTTTACTGCATCTTGGTGATGACATCTATCTGCTATTGATACCCATCTGTGAGAAGATTTAGGAAACACAGTTCTTCAAATTGCCATATGTTTCAGATAGCAATCAAATGTGGAGGGGATTTATTTTTTTAGGGGAGTGGGGTCAACAGGTTAAAATAATAATCTCTCCATACAACCTGTTTTGGGATGCTTTAGTCCATAAAACTGGAATAGGCTTTCGAAAAGAGCTAGACATTGGACTCCCCTATTGTATTTCCCTCTAACTCCAGATAACTCCAAATAAACCCTTAATCACACAAGCAATCACTCAACTTTTACTATCCCTCCTGCACCCTGACCCGCCACTAGCCCATTTCATTTCCCATGCTCTGGCCTCTTGGCCTCTGTCTTTATAAGCCGTATCACCTGGCCAGCAGGCGGCTCCCAGCTCCTGCTTCCTGTCTGGTGTCTGGTTTCTTCCAGGTTACCCAGAGTTTACAGAGTGGATGTGCTGCCTCTGGTCCTCCTTTACTCCTGGAAATGCAGCTCCAGCAGGCATGAAAGTCTTCATCTAGTGTTGGGCTTAAAGGTCTGCATAGATTCAGTAAAACAGTTTTCTTTCCTGTTGAACGAGTGAAGCATTTCTTCTCTCCACAATTAGCGGAGTTAAAAGATGCCTCACTTGGTAATTTTCTTTGTGATTTCCCACCCACAATTAGGTTATTCATAAGGCAAGAGGATCTACACACAAGTGCAGAATCAATCAAACACTAATTTTGAGGTGCACTAAATATGCAATTTCTTAATGAATATGATCTTCCAACTGTTTAAGTTTATTACCTTCTGCCTTCAGCATGTTTCAAGTTATGCCTTGGCCCCAGCTCCCTTTCTCTGTTCTCTATCCTATACCAATCTGTCCCCTTCTTGATATGTTCTAGTTCTGCTCATGGCACCAAGATTCTTCCATCACTAAACTGCGTGAGACCTTTCCTCCCTCCCTCCATGGTAGAGACAAAATTTGTTAGCGGCCAGTCACCTAGCATTACCTTGACACAGCTTTGAATCAACTGTCACAATTTTTAGATTTTTGAGGAACTAAGATGGTCTTCTGTTGAAAACACAGGTAACTGTAGCCATTTCAATGGTTATGGCTAGGATAAGTGAGATTATGTGAAATGTCCTGTGTGTCATTGCAAAGTAAGAAGTGTCATTATGTTGCTCTCCTGTGTGAGTCAGAACTAAGCTAGAAAGTGGGATGTGTCTATAGAAATGTACATAGCTATGTATACATATACATACATACACACATATACCTTTACATACCTATAAGACACTCATTGACTTATAGTTAGATTGTGTCATAATTGAAACCATCTCAAATGAAAGCCTATTTAGTACACCTAAACAGTGAGTGTGATAGCTTACCTAGCTTGCTTTGAGTACATTCAGAATATTTGCCTTCGCTGGCAGTTGGGCAAAATTCACTAAAACAAAACCTATTTTGTGACAAAGTGTTGACTAGATTATTAGGTATATTGACTATTGTACTTAATGGTTATATGGATATGCTTTCACACCATCATAAAGTCAAGAATTTTGTGAAGCCTTTTAAGTTGGGGAGTGTTACACATGATATAATTTGCAGGGGTCATGTGTCACACAATTGTGAACTGACAAAACAGTTTCTATAAGGATGTTTCACTTTTGTTTCAACATCTAGTGCCAGATATACAGCTCACAGAGCAGGCAGTGAGGAATGGGCGATGGGTGTCAAGTGCCAAAGAAGAGGAAACTGGATGAAACCATATCCCTATCAGCTCATGTTGCCTGCAATTGTGATGGGATGAGTGTCCCGAGGAAACTGAGCCACCTCACCATGGGGTAAAATGAATAACTTGGTCCATGAGCTACAGAAGTTGAGGTGCTGAGGGAAGCTCTAGGGAAAGGTAGAGGGACTGCAGGCACAACTTCCCATCAGCAGGTCACAGCAGTGCATAAGCTATGAAAAGGCAGTGTCTGCTGCTTCCACATATATATCTTCACACTCACCTGAAGTCTCCTTCTAATTCCTCCAAACTATTAATGCAAAAGGGGAGTGTGAGAGGCATAGATCTGAGTATTCTAGTGGACCTAGGACAATGTCCCTATGCTTCAGAGTCAACGCTTGCCATCCCTATAGCTCCCTGTCCACTTCCCTTCAGAGCACGGGCACTGAGGCTGCAGTCCTTTCTTATCAGCTACGTTCCTAGCTTGTTCTCCATGAACTTGCTTTTATCCTATAACCATTCTGCATCTGATGCAATGACAGGGCCATCTAGGGAGGAGACACCTTTTCTTCATTGATGCCATTCATTTTTCAAGGTGTTAAGTTCCTCTTCCTCTTCTGCAAACACACTGGGGCATTTGGGAATCTGAAGATTGGCACTTGAAGATCACTCCCCTTTCCAGCTTTTCCTCTGACAGCTGTCTCTTTCTCTATGGATTTCCTAAATTTAACCACTTGCATTCAATGCCAGCCTCTTGCCTCTTTTTCTCCTTCAGATCCAACTCCAGGCAGTGCAGACCCTCCACTATCTTTAAGAGTACAATCATAATGTGCCATTTTCCACAGAGCAAGGGCTAATATTGTATTTTAATCCCATTTGATATCTTTTTCATAGTTGGGAGGAACTACTGTGAACTAATTAAATGCTTTCATAATGAAGAAACTCTGACTACGCATGATTATTTTATGCGTATGGAGAACTGTATGTTCTCCAGCATCCACTTCTTGACTATCACAACAGGGTTCACACTCACATTCACACCTGGCAGCAAATCTTACATAGTCCACATTTCCTATTCATTTTATTGAAATACAGAGACTTCAGTCTTAACATTCATTTGGTGAATTCTGTTTTTCCCCCATGTTTTGTGTTTTTAGAGAAAAATGCCTTGGGCCTTGCTCACTGTATTGACTCAAGATTCTTCCTTTCTGGAGAGTAAAGCATACTCTTTATATCCAATATCTGAGCTCCTAGGTTAGTTTCCTGGGGTGATCATAACAAATGACTACAGAGTAGGTGGCCTCAATAGCAGAAATGCATTTTTACCACTGTGGAGGTCTGAAGTTGGAACTGAGATGTTGACAAGGTTATGCTTTCTCCACAAAACTCTATGACAAAGTCCAGAAGAAGCTTCTTTCAGCTTCCAGTGTATCAGCTGCTCCTTGTCTTATGGTTATATCACTCTAACTTTGGCTTTGTCTCCACATGCTCTAGGATCCCCCAGGTGCCTCAAATCTTAGACCTTTGTCTAAGAAAGAGAGCTTAGAAAGACAGTTATCAGCTAAAGCCTTCCTTCATAATCCCAGGTGACCTCATCTTAAGATCCTTAACCAAATCATCTCTGCAAAGAAGGGCTTTTCTTTTTTCCTAGACAATTTCACAGTCACATTTACAGAGATTATGACACGGACATATCTTTTTGGGAAATATATTCAGTTCACTAAAGCTCCACAAAGCAGTCAGTCTAAGCCTTCTGAGGCCTAGAACTGACTTGAGGTGATCTTTGACCCATGTATTTAGTTATTAACCTTCAAAAGCCCAGTCCAGATCCATTATGCAAGAGAATGTCACACTGTCACCGAGCCTAAGACCTGTGACTCTTGGGGACAACAGGTGGTCATGAACTGTCATACTTCCAGACCTTATTTGTCCTGGAACTTCATATCTCTGGAGACAATGTGCCTGTGCTTGAAACCCTATATCTGCCATGCCTCGTTAGTCAGGACTCTGAGGGACTGAGAGGGATCTGGGACCTTGGTTGAAAAGGCAAATAAAGGGTTGAGGAGTTGGCTCATTTGCAAACGTTCTTGCCTTATATGCATGAAAACCAGAGTTAATTCTATAGAACCCACATAACAAAAAAAGCCAGATGTGATGGCACATGTAATCTCATCATGGTGGAGGAAAAGACAGGTAGATCATTGCAGCTAAATGGACAAGGAGACTAGCTTACTCAGCTTGGCAAGTTCCAGGCCAGGAAGAGCCACAGGTGGATGGCATCTGAAGATGCCTCCACACATATGTGTGTGTTCACCTGCATATACATGTGCATATGCACCTGACCACACACACATGAACACACACAAATAAATAAAAGGCAAATGAAAGGTAGCCATAGTGTAATGTTTTAAATCTTCATGCATATGAAGTATGTTAGTTATCTCTTTCAGGCTTCCATTTATATCCACAAGTTGGCAGGAGTAATTTCCAGTGGGGTGAGAACCAGGGTTGTTAGAGTACTTTCAAGTCTCTATGCAATGGGTTGTGTCTGCTTTGCTAGGAGTGGGCTAATCACAGGGCAAGATACTTCCTCAGGGACAGGTTTGAGGGATGATGACATTGCAGGCCGAAAGGCCTGTGCTTCAGTTACCTGGGGAAATTTGCAAGGTATCTCCCAGGGTGAAAATGAGGACCACATCGACAATGGTTATGAACACGTTGAAGATGTGCTAGTGTGTCCTCAAGGTGTATGCCCCAGTGGGCGTGTAAGCAACACAGAAGTAAACTTGTTTCAAGTAGGATAAAAGTCAACTGGGCCTTTAGTTTCATATCAAATATCAGCTTTATTATTATGAATTAATTCTTGATTGCTTTTGGTTAATGCATACTCTTTTTTCTTGTTAACTAATACGCATTTAATATGTAGTACCTGTTGGTTTGTGAATATCCTAGCATAACTTGAAATAATCATACATATATGAACTTGGCTTTGGGATATGAGAAACCTTGGCTCTGTAATCTTGTGAGGCATTTGTTTGGGTTTATTCTATGCAGGAGGGAAACTCTTGATTAGGTGGAATCCAGCCTGACTCCAGTCTGTTTGCCCTCAGCTCTACACATGGATATGCTTCCTCAGAGTCCATTGTAGGGAAGTGGTCCCTGAGGATGGATCGCTGGTGTCAGTGGAAACAGCTGGACAGGAGGGCTTGGTTTCACATCTGGTTTCATTTCTGTTCCATGAGATGTTGCTTAGAGGCTTCTTAAACTTGCTGAAAAATGATGTCTTTGTGTCTCAGACTAGCCCCTCTACGGGGGAACTGGGTAAGTTTACAAACCTATGCTGCAGAAACGATTCCATGGATTGTGGAATTTATAAAGCCTAAGTGCTTTATGCTGGTGGCAGAGATAGAGTTACTTTGGTCTGTCCACAGGCTGCTAGGCCAGAAGGTAGCTGCTGGGATCCTTCACCTTTTCTGTCCCTGCCATGAAGCTCCTAATGTTGGTCATGCTCACTGCCCACCCAGGGGTCAACCTTGTGGGCTCTCTTCCCTTCTCCTTCTCTCCATCTACTCCTTCCCTTCACATGACTTTCTCCATAGTTTCCATGAGTGTTACATTGAAGATAGAAGACTTGGATTTAAGTTTAGTTCAATTGCCCATTTCTTCTCAAATCTTCAATCATTTCACTTTCTTTGAATGCTCGTAAATGCAAAAGGGAAAGAATACACTCTCCTCTGTCTTTATACAGGCGAAGATGGTGTGTTTGAATGGGGCAGTATTTGTGAAACTCTTCGTATCAATCAGGTGTTCCTTAAAGCTGAGAGCTAATTTGTATATTCCTGACTGAACATGATGCTCAAACACTTGGATGGATTGGAGTATACTAAGAATGTATAGAGGAAGAGGGAGACATGTCCTTTTAGAAAGATGATGGAGGAATTCTGGGCAAAGGAAGAGACCTTGAGAATCTACAGCCATTCTCATTTTATAGAGGAGGACTCTAAGGTGAGAGAGTAAAGGGCTGTGCCCCTCGCCTGTTTTTGGACTTTGTTTCCTGCCTTTCTGATTTAACGGTGTTAGCTGCAAAGACCTCATTTATAAATCTGCTTGTCACCTGCTCTCCTGTCCATTCCAGGATTTTCTAGACTGTCAGCCTCTGGAGAGCTGAAGGAGTTTGACTGATTTATCTGTGTGCCCAGAGCGATGGGCAGAGTTGGTAGTGAAGCATTCAGTGAATGAGCAGTGGATTGGGATCCTAACTAATGTGCAGTCCAGTGGCCTGGCTGACTCTGCTATATCCCTTTTCAGGGATGGTGTAAATCACGCATGGTTGCCCTCTCTTTCTTTTAAGTCTTGGACACCTCTGTAATAGAAATTCTCAGCAGAGACCTGCCTGTCATTTCCTATTCCACTTCTAGGAAATTAATGGAAACAGAAGTTTGTTAATAGGTCAAGGAGCTAGTCATGGGGAAGGTGTGAGAGAAGTGAGCTCCAGGAGGTCAGACACAGGGCTGGCATGTTTATGGTTGTGTGTCAATGACTGGCCCATAGGCAACCCTTGGAAAATATCTGTTAAATGGAAGAGTGATTGATTGAGCTGCCGCTTTAGAATATTGAAAAATATGTAGCACAATGGTAAGATGGTTACTGAATGACCCACTCATGGTCTTTCAATGTTCTGGAGGAGGTACAAGGGCCATAAGATGAGCACACAAGAGTGTGGCATGCTTTCATCTGTCAGTGGGAGTCAGAATATCTGGTTGGGTTGCTATGCAGATGGAGGTGTGGTAAGGAAATGCGTGCAGCTGTTGTGGGAATGAGCGAGCCATCACTGAAACCGTAAATATGCCAGGGACCCACACTGTGATGCTGACAGATGCCCTCCCTGCAAGCTCAGATGGGAGGACTCATGGAATCCAGATTTTAAATTAGAGTCACCTGAGCCCAGTCAGGGACCTGTCCTCCTTATGATGGAATAGAAAAGAGAGGAGTGAGAGGAAGAAAAGCTTTGTAGCTGAGCCTACCTGACTTTCCTCAGTGGGAGACACACGAATAATGTTTCATGTCAAGGAGAGGTAGTTAAAATTCAGACTGCTGATCTGTGGTCTCAGAATTCCAGAGGCGTGGTCTGTGCCCATGGACCACTCATCTTCCCTCCCTTTGATCTATCACTTATGTGGAGAAAGGCTTTTATCTGTGGTTCCCATACAATGGGTAATTTAGCTCACTCCATTATGAAAAAATAGGATGTCTAGTTCTTGTACATTTGCTTCAGTTTTCCTTTAAAGTACTTAGGAATGCATTATCCCACATATACTTTAGGTATCCTGAATATTTTTCTCCTAGTTGTTTATAATAGAAATTTTGAGCTTCTTATAGCCAACTCAAAATAAGTTTCAATTTAAAAAAAATAATAAAATAAAGGATGAAAGTACACACTCTGTCAAGGTGCACAGTGGTTTGAGACAGGTAACATCAGGGGAATATATTGACATTGCATCGACCAAAACTGACAGTTTTATTTAAAATTGAAATTGGCACATTTTTGTGCTGGTTCTTCTATGCAAATGATATAACTCACACTTTAAAAAAAGGTATGCTCCTCCCCACTTCTGTTCAAAGCCAGCACATTGTGCATCTGAATAGACTTTTTTTGGCTAGTTTTCAATCAAATTTACATGGAGTCAACCACAAAAATAGCCTTCATTTGTGAAACAGATATGACTGAGTCTGAGTGAAGTGGTCTACATAGGACAGCACAAGTTGACCCATTGTGGTGAGCCACTGTGTTCTACTGATCACCTCTGATTCACAACTACATGTCTATATCTTATTTTTAAATGATTTAAAATATTTTGAGATTATAGGATTATAGTAAAAAATTCTTCCTTTGTATTTCATTCTTTGTGAAGAAACTCTAGAAATTCTAGACAGATTGATATTTCTATAGAAGATTCTCTGAAATTCAATAACTGGCTAAATTCCCTCAGCTTTTGAAGTAGACACTGCATACGTTCCATCTACTGATTGCAGAAGGACTTAAAGAAGTGCAGAAATACAAAAAGAACAACTTAGGTCTTGAGTTTCAGTCTGGTTGTAGACGCTTGTGTGGAGAGGAAGGTGGGCTTACTTAATATTTTCTGCTACTATATCAAAGTACTCCAAACTAGGAAATTTATAAAGAACAGAAGTTGATTAGTTCATGATTCTAGAGTCTGGTAAGTCTAAGAGCATGGTGCTGGCATTTGATTGGCATTGCTCAGGGCCTGCATGCTGCATTGTAACATGGTGGAAACATCACATAGCAAGACAGAACAAATACACTATAGTTGGGTCTCTTTTATTTTATAGATACCATCAAGAGAAACACATGCTCATGACCTCCATATTATCTCTCAAATACCTCATCTTTAAATTCCAGAAAACACACACACACACACACACACACACACATACACACACACACACACACACACACACAAAGTTTCCAACACAAAATTTCCAAAAGAACCCATTCCAAGATCTAGAGGGATAGAGATGAGTTTGATATTTTTATCTCCTTGAATATATGGGCGAATAAATTGTGATTAATTTATAATGTTTTATATCTGATGCCATGTTTTACAGATATTTTTACCTTAAAGCAGAACAATCTAATGAATGTTTTATGGGTCAATTTGCAGTAGGTTTGAAGTTATACTAGTTTTGAATAAGCCAGGACTGGAAATGAACTAAGAACACATGTGCAGGGTATAAAATCTTTGTGGAACCCTGTGGGCGAATACCCAGTCTATTAAAGGCATACGTGGTAAAGTTTGAACATAAATTTTCCACCTCAATACTGAAAGGTTTTAATGGTAAAAGCATGTATCCACCATTATTAATGAAAAATAAAACTTTTGAAACATTTTCATATTCTTCTGTATGCTCTGAAAATCTTAGTAACATAATATCATAACAGGTATGTGAGACATACACATGCTCTCCTTATAGTCCCTTGCTTAAGCCAGGCAATTAGACTATGTATGCCCCCTTTTGGCAGAGATAGGGTACATAGAAGTTAGAAGTTACCATATTTTTCTATTCACTAGGCACTCTTTATTTCTTTTCTCTTGAGTGTGGTCTATTTTTAGTGTTTTGCTTCTAATGACTTAGGCTAGCAGTGATGAATTCCAATGTCATGTTATAAAAAGGATAAACCCTTTGTCTTGGTCTCTCTCTGTCTCCCTCTCTTTTTCTCTTTCTATCTCTCTTTGCTTTTTGGACAAAAGTGAAATGGCGTTAGTCACTAAGGGAATATGTGTGCAAGTCTTTGTAGTAGCCATTAAGAAATTGATGGTGATTCCCTATAGCCACCTAAGTGCCAGTAAATTTGAGATCCTGTTACATTTGCCATATGCTGTTCATTAGATTCCAACCACTAGGCCCATTTCACTTTCCTGAGAGAGGTTTGCCCAAAGTTGTATAACTCAGGAAATCATCAGGGATCACCTTAAGCTACCATAATGGCAACCATTTTAGCTTTCAGTGTTTACTTTTAGGATTAGGCCTTGCAATTTCTCTGTAGGTCTGATTTTTTTGTAATAAGGAGATCCTCTCTAAAAAGAATTCCTTGGTTCCATGCTTTGTGGTATTCTGGGAGCATCAATACTGAGGGGAAATCCTTTGTTCCTTTTTAAACACTCTTTACATCAGAATCTCTTAAACCTGTGGCAGGCAGAGTCAAGGCACCATACATAACTCCTCAGTCTGTACATATGCTTAGAAATATGATCTGAGACTTTCTTTATATTGCTAGTGGCTGGGGTCTGTGCTGAGGGCTCCTGGGGTCTTAGGTCTTACTCAAGAGGGAAAAGAAGGCACACAGATTTCAAAGTATCAGGGAAATGTTTTTCAAAGTAAAAGAATAGTATAAATTAGAAGGAATAGATTGTAAAGACTGGAAGGATATACATGACTGAGGATACCCCAGGGCCAAGAACTGCAGGTTATTTCCTGGAGCTTCTTTTCATGGAGTCTAATGAAGGAGGGATTGGTTACTAAGGGCCATAGTTTGGGTAGTTCTGTATTTTGATTGACAGGTTAAATTACATAACCATTTCTCTCCTACATGTATTCCTTCTCATAATGCATCTGATTTAAATCATATGTACATTCAATTACACCTAAGCATACTCTGATAAGTAGGGGAACTTTCCGAAAACTTCACTTTAAGGACACAGTTTGCTTTATTGTGCAAGTACCTAAAACCAGCTCAGGCCAGATTAACCTTTCTACTCTCATACCCAGAAGTAAGCACAAACAGAGATTGATCTAATAGAATCCGTGTTAGTTTTATGGATTTTAAAGGATTGAGAAACTTATTACATGGTTTAGAGTGGGGTGTGCTTTCAACTGCATGAAAGCTGAGGTCCTAGGTTGTTAGCAGGTTGTTAAGTGCTTTCTACATAGAAGGGTGTGTGTGCATAGGATGTACAGATAAGAGTCCTAGACTATCGAGTGCATTATTACAAATAGGGTGTGTACGTGGTCCCTACTAAGTACAATACCAAGCAGTAAAACTGTTCCCTATGCCTGCCTGCCTTGCTCTGTACAATGATAAGATTTGTTCTCAAGAGTCACAGAGGAAAGACTGCTGTGATGAAACTCATCCAGTCAGAGAAAAACAGCTTTAATTGAATCCATAGAGCTTCCAAATAGTAAAAACTTAGTATTGATAGACAGTTTTATTGTCTGTAGTACAATGTATATATGAGAGAAGGAAGGAAGGAAGGAAGGGAGAAAGGGAGGGAGGGAGGGAGGGAGAGAGAGAGAGAGAGAGAGAGAGAGAGAGAAAGAATATCCAGAAGAGATACTAGGATTCTGCAGTAACCAATCCTTAAAAAAAAAAAGAGAAGAGAGGTTAGAACTACTGTCTGAAGGCAGTTCAGAGCCAGGACTACTTTCTTTTCGCCCTTTGAATCCTGCCATTTACATTTGTGCTGTGCAGTCCCCAGAAGCACCCTGCCAACTAACTTGTTGGGTTTCATCCCTCCTGTTTTCATTCTTACTATTTGGTGGGATTCTCAGAGTGCTTCTGCATTCAAAACACCTATTTTGGCGAGTACTGCTTATCCTTCTGGAGTTCCTGTTTGTCTGATTTTCAGGATGTAAACGTATCAATGTATAGCATACGGTATCTTTCTCTCTCTCTTCTCAGGAGGGAAAATGGTGGTTTGTGAGTCTGTTAGTAGGCCTGCTGAGGCTGGAGTTAGAAGTGCTCTCACTGTATAGCTGACCAATGTAATGAGCATCTTGGAGCAGATAACACGTGGCCTCCAGCTCCAGATTGCCTCCAGGGCCTTCCAGTAGGTGGTGGCTTTTGCTCAGTTGCCATGGTAAAGATTCAGGGTAACACTGCAGCTAGATCTGCTTCCGTGGGAGTTTCATGGACTCCTGGTGGACACTGAGAGCACAGCCATTAAGCTCCTTGAGGACAAGGGGCCTGTCTTGTGGTCTACATTTTGTGTTAGTTCATTGACCCATAAGCTCTCAACACACGAGTGTTGGAGTGTTTACTATATCCAACAAACAAATAGAAATTACATATATATATATATCCCTGATAGAAGCTTAACATTGGGTCAGCTTCTGAATGAGTTGTTAACATGTGGTAGGAAGTATGTGTGATTTAGCCTTGGATGGCTTGGCCTTCCTCTTCAATCCAGCTCAATAAGCATGCACACATTAATAGAATTCCCTTCTAGACAATGCATGCAATACAGGAAATACTATTCCCACAGGATTCCGCAGCATATGAAAGTACAAACATCTGAAAGTTGCCAGGCAGCACTTGGCATTTTATAAATGCTCAACAAATGTTTGCATCTCAGTCAGTGTAGGTAAGTGGAGGGTAGGGGCTTCTCTTTGACATGTATTGTGCCCTTTATTAATCTGCTTTTAGTGTCTGCCCATTTTCTTCACACTGGAAACCACCAGACATGTCATGTAATCTCTGGTACATCTGTGCTTGGATGGGCACTTTACAGAGTAACTATTCAAATCATGAATAAATAAGTAGATAAATAAATAGTTAAATGAAGAAAGAAGGTTCGAGTTCAAATTTGGATCTGAATTTCTCTGTGAACATGATATTTAATATTTATGACTGTCCTTTTATCCTCACTTATAAAGAGATTTTAAAAAATCCTTCAGGATTAATGGCCAATGAATACATTGAAGTAATTTGTATGATGCCAGACACATAATAGGCACACTGTAATTTTATTTTCTTTTTCCCTTATCGGTAAAATGGCAACCTCTCAGTAGTGTCTTTGCCTACATTCTCTGATGTCTTTTGTTCACAAAGTCCTAAGTCCCAGGGGACACAAGACTACAGGGAGTTGTGTGAGGCACATGGGTGTGAACAGAAGCCAGTGCTAAGTCCATCTCCCTTGACAATCCCTTCTTTCTTTTCTTCCTTTTGTGTGCTTCTTCTTGTCCTCAGAGGCACCTATCTAGTTAATTATATTAGGAAGTAGGATAAGAAGGAAAAGATACTAGAGCAAAATCCAAAAAGAAGAGACAAAGTGGCTGGATGAGAGATATGTGCTTGCCTTACATGTAGGAGGACCTGAGTTTTGTGCCCAGAATCCATGTTTAAAAAATCCAGTCATAGTGGTACGTACTTGTAATTACAGTGTTGGGAACGTGGAGCCAGATGAATCCCTGGGCCCACTGACCAGACAGCCTAACATACTTGGTGAGTTCCAAGAGTGAGACATCCTGCCTCAAAAAGCGAAAGGGTGGACAGATCCCAAGGGATGACACCTGAAGCTGACCTCTGGCCTCTAAACACAAATTTACAAAGGTGTACCTGCATGCACACACACACACACACACACACACACACATTAAGTGATATTAAACTGTCAGAGTGTTCTATATATTACTTTAGTTACTAGTTTAAAATTTTTTATTACAATTATTTAATGATGTGCATATGTGTGCCCGCACACACATAAATGTTACCATAGCATGGTTGGAACTGGTGACTCAGGTCATCAGGCTTGCTAGCAACTGCCTTTCCTGCTGAACCATCTTGCTAGCCTCCACCCCTTGCCTTTTAAAACCAGACCTAAGAAACTCAGTGCCTCATAGGATATGTGCCCACATGTACACGCACACAGGTTGCTTTGGCTGTAGAGCTAGCCTGTGGCAGAGGGATAGTGTGAGTCTCAGCAAACCAAGACAGAGTATATTTCTAGGTCCTTTCTACTCAAAATCCTCTAAAAATTCAATGAACAGTGTGTTGTCTTGATGGAAGATTCTGTTCTTTGAGGTGCAGTTCTCTCCTTCTCTTGAAGATCTTCTTCTGCCCCCACCTGAGAGCATATTCACTGTTACAACGATGAACTGATGACCTTTGTGCGTGCATTTATTTCCCGCTCAGACAAATAGCAGTTTCCTGACACTTCTTGGCACACAGGTCTCCTGGTTAAGAAGTCCCTGCAAATCATTGCTGACTCTGCTGCCTACACTCACCTCATATGCTTTCCTTCCTTGAACCTCAGTAACCACCTCAGAGTTCTAGCCTCACCAGGTTCGGAAGCTCTGTGTCAGTTTCCTCTGCTGCCTCACTTTAGCAAGGAGTATTTATTGGTGCAGTCTGTTTGTATGTCTGTCTTCTACTTCACTTGTTTTTTGAGGACAGGAAGGATATAACTTGAATGTGTTTATGTTTGTTCCAAAATCAGCCATTACTCAGTAAAATATTGCAGAATGAGCAGACAGATTCGCAACAAAAGGTGAATATTGTAAAGAAAAATTAGTGACTCAGGAACTAAAGTGAGAAAGACTATGAAAATGAAACTGGACAAGGTGGTACAAGCCTATCACCCAGCACCTGGAATACTGAGGCAGGGGGATTTTTAGTTTGAGGTTAGCCTGGGCTATCTAGCAAGACTTTGTCTCAGAAAAAATTACGGAAGTGGAGTCACTGGTGACCATGTGTTTCTCTGTGTGCTGCTGCTTTCTGACTCACCCCAGTAGTCCTTTGAAGCCTGACTTTTTGACAGTTTACTATTTTTATTTCTCCTATCCCCTCTCATATAAAAATTTTATAGACTGGCAAACATAAATTGACATATCTGTTGTAGAGAACATTTCACTTAGGAAAGTGATACTGGTTGGGTATAATGTGTTGTTTACAAAGTGGCTGATATTTAGCCATCTGTGAATGCTTTGCCCAAAGAGCCAGAAGAAGGTGTTGGATCCTCCTGGAATTGGAGCTGTGGATGGTTGTTAGCCTCCATGTGGGTGCTGGTAACAGAATACAGGTTATCTGGAAGAGCAGTCAGTGTGCTTAATCTCTGAGCCACCTCTCTGGCCCCCACTGAGAAACTACAGATCAGTTGAGAAGTCTTTCTAGGAATAAGACATAGAAGGCACAAGCCTCTGTTCTTTTTCACTCTTTATTTCTCTTTCTCCCTTATTCCTCACAGCAATTTTCAGGCTTCTGATCACTCTGTAACACTGAACAAAAGAAATAAAAGTTTCATTCCTTTGGTTATATAAATTTCAAATGTATTAGCAGAAAATAGCACCACACACGTTATCTCAGCACTCAGGGAGCAGAGGTAGGAGGATTACAGATTTAAAGCAAACTTGGGCTACATAATGAGTTACAGGCCAGTGTGGGCTACATAGTGACTCCCTGTCTCCAAAATGAAAAAAAAAGGAAGGAAGAAAGAAAGAAAGAAACGAAAAGAAGGGGTTTCATTTTATTAAGTAATTCCTATAGACCTCATCAATGATGGAGTGCCTCTCGTGGAAGTCATCAGGGTTGACTGATAGGAATGATTTCCTTTTGTAGGGTAGTCAATTGCTTCCAGACTTGAGGTGGTCCTGGCCTGGGAGGTATGATCCCAGAGCCACATTTGACACTGAGCCCTAGTGAGATTGCAAACCTTGGAGAAAGCAAGCCTAACTATTAATTTCAGTAGATGTACTCACACACAGGAAAACATAGAAACAACTCAAAGCCTCTTGCTGTTCTGGAAAGGGAGCTGGGGTCCAGGAAAGTAGTTTCATGAGATGTGTCTGTACATAGGGCTTAGGAGTATCTGAAGGGAGCCATGTTATCAACATTTAAGTTGCATGTTAGTGAAATTTCTGATTGAAATAAAAGTGAAATAGAATTATAGGTGAACAAATACAGGTAAATTAACTACAGCGTGGCATTTGTGGTCTTAAGCTGATTTATCTGGATAGGTCTCTGTTTTCTCAGTATTGTGCTGTGTGTGCTTGGACTTCTACTCCCTACTGGTGGCGATCAGTGGTGATGAGCAATGAACCATAGCTAGAGCTCGGAAGTCTTCTCTGCCAAGGACTTGCTCCAGCCTCCTCATTTGCACAGATCTCACTTACCTGTCACTGTGTCTCCCTGTTTCCCTCAGTGGGAAGGTTACACCTCTGCAGTCCTATGAGGAGGATGAATGTGCACAGATGCTGGGAGATAGGAAATTCCAAGTCCAGGGTATTTTTTTGCAAGTCAACTGGTAAACTGGGTGCAGTATTCACCAAGACTTTTATTGAGAATCGCAGATAATCTAGTTCAGTTTAGCCTGGGCGCATGCGTGTTTTCCAGGTTGATAGAACTTCCACAGACTCTGCCCTAGTAGAGTCAGGGCCAGTTTAGCCAGGGCTGCGTTTCTTTCTTCAGGTTTTCGTTCATGGGCATGAATTGTTTTTCTCGTGGCTTCGGTAAGATAAAGTTCACCCCAGGATGTTCCTAATCATCTGAAAAGAAAGTTCTTTTCCCTGGATAGACATGACCAAAGTATCAAATTGCTCTCTTACGGGTTCTCATGGAATTTCATAGCTTCCCTAACCTAAGCCTTCAGCCCATGGGATGGGGGATGGGATAGCCTAAGGGGTACATTTCACTCTGGGTTTGAGGAAGTCTATATTCACAAACATGGATTGAGGAAAGGTCAAATTTGTGTGTGCGTGCATGTGTGTGTGTGTGTGTGTATGTGTGTGTGTGTGTGTGTGTGTGTGGTAACAGTGAAAGAGTGTGGTGCCTTTTATTTAGAAGAGATAAATAGATGCCAGGCAGCCCCAAGTGATTGGTCCCCATTCTGGAGAGATGGTCGTTTTTTAGTGTCCATGGAGGATTTCGTTCCAGCACTACCCCTGGACATAAAAACACAAAATCTCTTATATAAAATTGCATAATGTTTCTATAGGGCTTAAACAAAACTTTTTATATATTGTATAATATAGAGATGCCTTAAATGCCTAAAAGAATATAAATTACTGCTACATTGTTACTGCATCCTGACTCAGAAATAATGTAAGCACAATAGCTTGGATAATCTCCAGTATAGTTGAAATTTATTTTGCTCAAATATTTCTGATAACAGGTCAGTTGAGTCCACAGATGTGGAACCTGCATACATGGTGCTCAAACTACAAAATTTCAAGAGAAGCAGCTGGAGAAATTATAGGACCGAGGTATGGGGGCTTTGGAATGTGGGGTTTGGAATTTGGATTTTATTGCACCATAGCCAGTAAGCTACAATGGTTGGAGGGGTAGGAATATTACCTAGTATTAATGGGAAGATGATATCAAAACATGAGAAATCAATAGTCAAATTAGAACAGAAAATGGTCATGTCTACAGTTGTCTTCTTTGTTAGGTGTATCTTGTGCCCAATGCCACACATTTAGTAGATTTGTGGAAAGAAGATAGAGAATGCATGTGATTATAATGTCCAGTTCTTTGATGATTATAATATATCTATCCAGAGAACATATATGGGTTCTTATTTTTTCCTAGAATTTCTTAACACTACAGTGTTAAACAGCAGCCATACCACAAATTTGTCATTGCCTCCAAATACTGGCATTGGTGTCTGCTCTCCACATCTACATGGATACTCGGGAAAGACAAATATCAAAGAAAGGCTCATACTGAAAATGACTTCAGTGAGTTATGTATTGCATTTGCTGTTTGAAATTGTGCATGATCTGACCATCAGACTTCTTAGACGCAAACTTTGTCCTTATAACTCAGTATCTTTGATCTAAATAAAAAATTTTTAAATATTTTAATGGTTTCCTCATTGAAAGTTGCAAAATGGTGACATTTTTCCAGCTTGTTCCCGAGATGTTTGAGCAGTGTTTTAGGACTTGGCATGAGATTCCTTCATGATTTTGCAGAGTTCACAGCTGTTTAGGCTTAAGATATAATTGCATTTCATTATCAGTGTCAGATAAAACACACACACAACGGTGATGGTCCAAGTAGAGCCACAGTGATGGGGAAAGTGAGGTTGGCCATGAAAAGTTGCACTTAGAGATGCAGCCTTGATCCTTTTCAAAAAAAGTTCCTTGTCAGAGACTTCCCTAAATGTTTCTGAGAGGGAGTTACAGTAGGGACTCTGGATGTGAGCATATTGGAAGATTTATGTGCCAATTCTCAGGGAGATTTATTTTGATAAAGTATACTCTATCAATATGTAAAAATCTAATAAATATAACTCTTTAAAGAGGGGACTGCTCTAATTTTACTGTTTCAGAGAAGAGGTTTGGCAAAAAGTCAGAATGTGCATTAAAAACACACTTTCAAGAAGTCTAATAAATAAAGTCTTTGAAATATGGTTTCCTAGTGAAAGGCATTTTAAATCATTTTGATAAAGAATCTAAATTAGACCTTTAAATAAGAAAGGCAAGTCTCCTTAACTTATTATTTATAGATCGTTTGGAAATAAAATCTATGCAAACAGATTTCTTCTTCCATTCTTTACAAGGCAACTAAATTGTTGAGTTTTAACAGCACATGTGGTTAGCTAGAAAGTGTTTCCATTAAGAAAAGAGGCAATGGCTAGTGGAATGGCATTTACTGAGCACTTGGGATGTGCCAGACACTGTGTGGAACCTTTTTGAACACCTGGTCTCATTTTCTCCTGTATCAAGAAGTTATACATATAGGCCCTGATCTACAACACCTGCTGTTGCAGGCTAGTTGTATGATCTTGAGAAAATTATGTCACCTGTCTGTGCCTCAGTTTCCTCATTTATAAATGAGACTTATCCTTAGTACCTGGTTATTAACTTAGTTACCTTAGTTACTGAGGTTATTATAATTTTAATTGATTTTGGAGATTGAACATGCTTAGCAGTGTGCCAGGTCCACAGAAAATGACGATAAATGCTAACATATGACAGAAGCACCCTCATCTTACTCAGGCCAGATGATTGAGACTGCTCACAGCATGTAACTTGTTATTGATCTAGCCTGGATCCTAACCCTGAGTGTCAACCATGTCTGACAACATCCCCAAATCTGTGCTCATTTACAGTGATGTCTTTATTGCATCTGTCTCAGTCTCGGCTGCCTTTTATTCTTTTATTCATTCATTCACAGTCTCATACTGTATATACATTTGTGCTATCTCTATAGCATGAAATAGATAATGTAATATATCACATGGTAAACTAAGTTTTTCTATTTAATATTATATATTATATACAGCATGTAATTAATATTATAGATGGATCCTAACACACAATATTTCAATTTGTGAATTTCACCTTTGTGATGGTGCAAAAACAGAAAGTGTACTTTGGTTTTTGAATTTTGTTCTTCCCTTTGGGAAGCAAATATTTGGTCTCATTCTCTCTCAGGATGCAGGACGATAGCATCCATCAACGCTTCCATTAGCTGTGCTGTCCCAAGGTGTAACAACTGACACTCTACAGTGTAAAGTGCTTGCCAATGCCTTTTGGAATCAGCTATTCAAGAAATTACATGACTAGTCAACACTTTCATTGTAAAACAAGTTTTTGTTAGATGATTTTGAACAATTTTAGGCTGATAAAATGTTCAGAGCACATTTAAGAAAGACTACGCTGTTATGTTTGGCAGACTAGATGTATTAAACAGTCTAGATTATGTTCAACTTATACTTGATTTCTTATGATATAGATCCATTTAATTCAGGGTGAAGATATACCTAACATAGGCACCATATATATTTTATGATTTTACACTGTATAATATGTGTACACAATACCCATTTCTCTATTTCATAAAATGTAAGTTGCATATATGTAGTCATAGAGAATTTATTCCATGCCATGCCCTGGGGATAAAATGTAACAAAAGAGCCTGTGTTCTCACTCTACTTATAGTAGAAAGAGAAGACAAGATGTGTCAGTGTGTCAATAGGTACAATAAACTGCGTTAGCCATTGTAATCAGGAAGAGTATATTCTTCAAGAAGGCACCCAGTGGTGGTAGAGTTAGGCCAGTTACTTCCTGCAGTATGAACCAATGTAAGCAGCCTACTTTTTCAACAGGTTCCATTAGCTAAGGCAGAATGTCAATTTGTAAGAATTCTCCTTTTCCTAAATATTTTGAATAATTGGGCTATTATTTGAACAACCACTAAAATCAAGAATGGCCAGAATATTGCCCAAGGCAGTGGGTGTAAATTACATGCAGCTTGTCAAGTAGAAAGAGCAGGTGCTACAGTGAGCCTCATTTAAGGGATGATTGACGATCATCCCTTTGCCATTTATCAGTTGAGTGATTCACTTGTCCCACTAAACTTCTCTAATACTCAGTGAGTATCTCTGTAAGAGAGGGCCAATGCTTCTTTCATAGAATTTGCATATTTAAATGCCCTAAGCTTTGTGCTTGATATAGTTTCCCTGACAGGTGTACAGGTAAAAGGTGTTGAAACAGTGAGTCATTGATAAGGGTTTAAAAGTTTGGTCTTTGGATACTTTCATGTAATGTGCAAACAGAGAAGACACCCCTTATTATCTAGTCTTTCTGTAGATTCTTTCAAAAAGGGTTAACCTTGGTTGGACAGAACACTTAGAGGTTCTCTCAATGCCTCGTTGGAACTTCTTCTCTAACTAATGTGGGATCAACTGTCCTCTTCATGTGCCCAAAGTGATCTCAGAATTCCTTGTGCAGTCTCTGCTTCCTCAGGAAAATGAAACATTATCCTTAAGAAACACTTTATGTTTTTATGTATGATTGGTAGAGGTCAAAGAACATCATATGGCGATAACCTGAAGTTCAATTTTGTACTTAGTCATCCCCATCAGGCACTGATTTGAAAGACACTGGGCTCTAATATTTCATGAAGATCAGAGTGGCACACGGACAATCACATTCCTTATGTTTTTCCTTAATTTTTATTGAGCTTTTGTACATTTCATAAAGCAGTCCTTAATCAAATTTAGACCCCCTCGCCCATCCATACCTCAGATACTCTGCCATTTTAAGTCCTCTTCAGTCCATCAAGCATTTGTATCCAGACATCCTTGGGTACAAATTCGTGAGTTTAGAATCAAAAAGACTCCCTAGAAACCTTTTGCGGTGATACCATCCAAAATGGTGGGAAACAGAAAACTGAGACTTTACAAGTGTTTCTGATATAAAACCTTCCTTCTGTGAGTGTACAAAAGCACATACCTAGTGGAAAATTTCTTTTCAAGGCACAATTTAAACTATTTAAAAATAAGCTTTTATTTAAAAAATGCAGCACTAAGGCTTGATTCTAGCTCTTTTATCTTTTAAACTGCGTAAAAAAATGCATTAAGGAAAGTAACTCAAATTCTTTACATATTCAAACTTAGGCAGATGTCAAGGGCCGATACTTCTTATTCTAAGGCAATACACATGTGTTCCTAACTCCAGTACCCAAGGAAAATGAATCTGCATCCTTGATGAGTAAACTGTATTACGCTATAAGAGGAAAGGCATTTGGTAAGACAGTTAAATGTCAGTGAAATCACACTCAAAAGCTCATCTGAAATTAAAAGGATGCCCTGAGATGTGACATTCTTAACTTCTTTACACTCAGTAATTGTTAATTAGATTAATTACTGCCTGGGAAGCTGAGCTGCACACTTCATTTCCATGCACTTAGGTGAGTGGTCAGCTGCTCTGCCTGCTAGGGACTGATCTTGAGGCTTCAGAAGCAGCTCTAGGAGGACCTATAGCCAAAAGATTACTGCAGCCACAGGCAAAACAGGACAAGAGTGTCTCAAAAGCCTTCAAAGGTCTGTTCTTCCTCCACCAACTCACTTGTCAATTAAATTAAAGCATTCTCCCAGCTTCATTCCCCAATCTCCAGAAGTGTCTCAATAGATGTTTTGAGATCTCAAGCTCTTCTAAGAAATGAATCTTTTTCTCTGTTGAACTTGATTGCTGTTGACTCCTAATTCACTTGATATCGATCTTAAGCCCATATTTCTTACTGTTTAGATGGGGAATTATCTCATGCTATTAAAATGCCTCTAAGTTTCAGAGGGCCTTACAATCCCTGGACCAGAGGCCACATTCATCTTGTGGAGCCTGGAAGGACTGAATACTTAAATTTGACTTGTACCCCTTAATTTCTTGTTTCCTGGTATGAGTGTCCTGAAGATTTTTGTTATCTGGGGCAGGGAAGGAGACATGGTCCTTAAAAGAACCGATAGATACAGCACCTCTATGGAGAAGTTTGCCAAACCACCTTATTCTAGTAATTTTCTCTGGCCCAGGAAACTTTAAAAAAGACTCTTTGATAACGAGTTATCTTTTTTTAAATATCATCCCAAGTGCAGATGTTAAAAAGAAGGAACTTAAAAATTGTATCATATTTTTCTAGGTATGTATGTAATATGTATTTATTATAGAGAAACATAAATAGGAAAATAAAACAAATCCACTTATGGGTTGCTGTCATCAATCTCTGTATTTTAGCAAAAATAATGCTTGGTGTCTGGATGGTGACGTTACTTCACCATCATTCACTCACTGGTCCTGGGCTCTGTGCTCTCCTGCTCCAATGGTCATTATTGCCAACCGGAAAGATGATCTTCAAGAATAACCCATCCTGGTGCTGAGTACATTGGAAGCATTTGATATATGCAGTTGTTGGCATTTGGTTTTTCTACATGTTAGAATTTCATCTCCCTCTGAGCAGGGACAGAACTGCATCTGTGTGACAGAGGTTCTTTTTAGAGAGAAAAGCTAAATGTATAGTAAATGAATGAATGTATAATGTAGCAGAAGTTTTTTTCAAAGCTAAATTGTAGAGTTTGCCTAAAAAATTAATATATGTTCTCTTTCTTCGTTGTTTATTGTATTTCTAGGTTAAGCAATATTCAGTATTACATGTCCAGGTGGAACTTTTTAAGCATTGCCCAACATGTCAAAAGATGCTGATCAGATATTTTATATATTCATATACTGAGCACCTGAATTTAAAGCACTTGTCATAGAACTGTTCTTTTTGAATCACAGTAATTCATATTGTTGCATAAATCATTAGTCTGAATAGGAAATGGGAGTGTATTGTTTCCAGGCAGCTGAGAGAGCAATTCTACAGCAGCTTTTGGAAATGAAGCTAGGCATCGTACAGAATGTAGAGGGTCAGTTTCATTGGACATGAAACTCATATTATGACTGGAAATAAAAGTGAATATTACTCAAAACCTTTCCCAATGGTAAAGAAACAAGAGTGAGGAAGAGCTCTCAACTCATCATGCATACCCTGAATGTCAACAGGGGTCTTAGTCAAAGCATCATTTCAATGGGATTTGAACCTATGATACAGAAAACATGAAGCAGCAATCCTGTTCAAATTTCTGGAAAAGATTTTGTTCTGGTGGGTAGAATCAAGTTGACCAAACCTGGCATCCAACCAAAACCACTAGAGAACAGTTATTTTTTTCTTTGAGTAACAAGAATTTTTGGGAGAAGGTATCCAAGTTGTAATGATTATTCAATAACCTACCTTGGGAAGCAGAATGCAGTTATATGGGTTGAAATATAGCCAAGATCTTGGGTTAATGTCTTTGCTTTTGTAAGAAGTGCCGAGGGATTGTTAATGACCCTCTGGGTTAGGACCTAGGTATGCAAGGCAGAAGAGACTGAAAGAAGAGAGGGTGTTTAGCTAGAAAGAAAGCAGGCTCAGTGTTTCCAGCCTTTCATCAGGCATTACTTTGATGTTTGCTTAGAAGGACAAGCAATAGCACAGAGGTCGCCTTCAAGTCTTTTCTGATCTTCTTTGAATATCGACCACTTCTCAAGCTATTCATTGGTGTTGCTGTTGAAAAAGGAGGGTTCTGTTTAACAGTGCAGACAGATAATAACAAGAAGGTCAGGCATGAGAGATTTCACAGGACCTGGAATAGTTTCCAAGAGTGATAATCTTAGGAACCGGTGAGTCCAAGGAGCCTGCATTCAAAAGAACTCAGCCTCTCACCCAACCCTACCACCTAGGCTCCCGTTATTCAGTTGCACCCTCCACAATATTTTTCTCATTCCTCCTCTCTCACTTACTAAATGCTAGTTACATAGTACTCGAACCATTTGCCCAAGATCTACAGCTAGTAGTCACGGAACTGGAGTAGAAGCCAACCTTCACCTATCAACTGGTATCAGAATGAAAGACGACGATTGACTTTAACTATTATCTTTTCCAGTGTGTGGACAACAGGAGTGATAATCCTGCACCATCACTGCGCCAAGGTTTTGTATAGTAGACTAGGCTTTCACTTAGATGTTAGAGTTGTGTGCTTATTATGTGACCAAGAGACCTTGTGTGTCACTTCAGCAGGACTGTCCTGGAGTCTCCATGCTGAGAAGTCCCTGTCCTCCTGGCTCCTGCTCTGCTGTGTTTGTTCTTCTGGCCCTCTTCATCTCCCTTGTTCTGGATGAACCTTTTTTTTTCCTTCCTGGCAAATCTCCCCCATCTGCTAGCTTTACCCTACCTCCCTGGGACGTCTTTTTGATTTAGGGCCAAGCCTTTGCTCCCAGGTCAGAAGGGGCCTCCTCTGAGAGCCAGGCTGCACTCTGCCTTCCCTCTGGCAGTCTCCGAGGTTGTTTCTCAGGAATGACATGCCTCTCTTCACACCACACCTCGTTTGGTGCCTTTGTTTTCTCGTTTCTTTTCCAAGTCTCGGCAACTGAATAGCACCTCAACACATTTATAAACTCGGACCACAAGTTGCCACTGATGTTTTCCAGGATCAAAACTGCTGTGCCTTTTTAACCTTTTTACATCTGAGACTAAATGTCATCCCTGAAACAGTCAGAGCAAGAGCCTGGCAGAATACTGACCAGGCAGAGGAGACTCCATTCTGGAGGAAAGCTTCCTGAGCCACAAAATTGCAGAGGAAACAAAGAAGAACCAACCCCCACAGTGCAAGTTCATGACCACACATGAACTTAGCTTCTCTTAGCTCCCTAGCTCCTCTATCCCATAGACATTCAGGAAACACCAATTTCTAATTGGGAGAAGAATGATAGGGGCTGCCAGGACTATAATGTGCAACAAACACGACAGAGAAATGAATGCCACAATGTGACTACTTTGGTAAGGATTAGGAGTGGGTGGCAAGCATACACACACACACATACACACACACACCCACAAGCATGGACACATATACAGAAAAAGAAAGGAGAGAGAAAGAGAGAGAGAGAGAGAGAGAGAGAGAGAGAGCGAGAGAGAGAGAGAGAGAGGCTAAAGCCAGGAGGCTTGGGATTGGGATTGATGGGATAGATTCTAAGGAGACCCTATCTGTGTCTTCAACAATCATTGGGTGATAAATGATGCCATTTGGTAAAACATATCAGAATTGATCTGGTAGAGTGCAGAAAAACCATCACTTTCACTATGAATATTCATTTGGCTCCTGAGGAGGTTTGTGGACACTTTTGTCCTGAACTTAGGAAATAAATCTGGCTTGAAATGATCTTCTTATGAAAAGGATGTTTGATTATCTGCAGTGAACATTCGCTATACTTGTCTAGCATCACATGCCTTTGGGAAAAAGTATTTGAAGGTTCAAGCATCAGTCCACACAGTGAGTGAACCACTAACATGTTGGGGGCTTAGTCCACACAGTGAGTGTATTACCAACATTATGGGGACTCAGTCTACTCAGTGAGTGTATTCTCAGCACGACGAAGATTTAAGTATGTTTGATTGAGAAGAAAGACTCATTGGTAGAAAGAAGCAATTTTGTAGTGCTGTTGTTTGTTCTATTGCGGAGGTCTATGTGGACAGTAAAATGCTCCCTCTTAAGCCTGCTGAATCATTTGTCCCACCCATTATTATGGGACCTCAGGCAACTATTTCTGACTTTGGAAGATCCTCTTTGAAGAATACCACATGTACAAAGTTGGCTAGGTACTGTGCATGCAAGCTTTGTCACTGGTCTCTGGTTTGTTTGTACTAAAAATTTCCCCAGATCATCACACTTTTTTTCTAGATTTCCAAATAACTTCCTCATTTCTAATGGCAGTGAGCTACCAACGCTGACACACACGAGGAATCCAATTTTCTTCAAATTGAAAAGAGAGAAAATACCACTAGTGAGTTTTCATCATTAATTTTCCTTTTATAAAATATAAAATCACTTGGTTATTGGAATCCAAACAGACATCAGTCTTGCTGTGAAGGGGTTAGGCTGTAGAATACAAATCACTCAGGCCAAGCTTATGAAATACAATTGCCGTGTGCTCCCATTTTCCTAATACAGAGTCCAGTAAAAGTAGAAACTATTTACTGCTATGGATTATGGAAGCCCTAGAAAACAGTGACCCTTTGTTTTTCTTTTAAAAGTGAAACCTTATCATCCCAGTGCAGGCAGTGACTGTCATAAGACAATGAGACACATAAATATATTGAGTTCTCAGAATTCCAGCCTAGGGTTTTGCTCTCTGAATAGCAGCAAGTACTCCAGAAGTTTCCAGTGTGCTGAGGTTCAGAGGCAGTAGCTTCTCTGTCTCTCTCAGGCCTCAGGATGGAGCTTTTCCTCTTGACACTATAGATCTGGTGTCCTCCCCTAAAATCCACCTTGAGACCCAACCTGAGATTCTTCCTTAACATTGTAGACATTCTCTGCTACATGGACACCTTCATTTGAAACAGACGGAATAATATAATATAGTAATAACCCCAAGAATTAGGTTGTAAGATTATTTAACAGATGAAGCACTAAGATTCACTGGGATAGAGTTACTTGCTTAATGAGAGGGTGGTTGGAAAGCAAGGGGACCTGCATTTAAGTTCTATGAAAATGTTATGTTTCTTTACACAGATGTATCACAGCCTCTGCTAATAGTTACTCAGATTTTGCATGAAGAGATCCACAAAGTTTATTCAATTTAATCCTTATTTTATATACAAGTACTGGGTTCTAGTTCTGATTTAGCTGCTTATTTTAAATAAAAAGATAAATGCATAAATAATTTAGATATTTGTGCCTCAACATCCGAGCTCTACTGGAATGAAAAGGAGCCCTCTGTTTTTGGTTTCTTCATCTGTAATGTATAATTCTAACAGTTCTTCACTGTGGACCATCTCCAATGGAAGATACTAGAGATGTATGTATTAAATGACTTCTCTGTCTTATGTCTTCTGCAAAATTATGACTTTTTAATAAGGTTCTGTAATTTGTTCATCTTTTTGAGTATCTATATATAGTTTTAAGATTTGAAAATGAAGTAAAACATCAATTTACAGGCTACTTAGATGTCAGTGAAGTCCAAATATCTAGATATTCATTGTCTTTACAGTTTTTGTTCATATTCTTACCATTGTGAAGGCAGGACCAAAGAAACAAAGCCTAGTTGGTTAATGTGCCACCCTTTGTCCACTCACATCATCAACATTATAAAGACCACACTGTATATCTGCTCTGACATCCTTAAGCAATTACCATCTCCAAAAGAACATTTTTTTGCTTTGATTTCATGCATCTCCAACACATAGGCAGTTGGGGGAGTGAATGTATAAGATCTCTCTTCAGAAAGAGTAAGGACCAAGAGCCACATCAAAAGAAGAGTTAAATTAGGAACCTCTAAATGTCAAGTCTTAAATCATCTTGGCAAATAGTTTTTCTGCTTGTTTCCCTCTGGTCCCCAAAGCTTCATGATGGATTGCCATAGGCTGGAAAGAGTAAACGCTTATGATATTAACCTAGTTGCTAGGACGATTAAGGGCATCTGTTTCTACAAATAATGGGTCTTGTTTTGAGAGTGTTGACAACAGTGAAGCATTTCAGATTTGATGAAGAACCTCTTAGCTTAGAAGCCTTTCCTACATGGGTAAGTGGAGCTGGCTGACTCCTTTAGAGAAGGTGTTTACAAATAGTGGGTAATTTACCTCAAATATCTTTTGGCACTTTGTGGGCAGGCATACTCACTGTAAAAGCTATGTAATCTTCCTTGGTATTTTTTAATTCAGACAAATATGTACATTAATGATTCTGAGAATCATAAAAGAAAGGAATTTCCTCATTTTTCACAAAATCATCTTGTTCTAGATGGCAGTTAAGAGCCATAACCATCTCTTCACCATCAACGTGACAAGATTTGTACTAATCTGTGAGATATACCACTGGACATGGATGGGCAGGTATTTTAAGAAAGGCTTATCTGTGGAGAAAAGCTTCATGTATGTGAGAGGGTGGCATCATGCTATGGGCTGGAGCCTCAGACTGAATAAAAAGACAAAGGAAGGGGAGCTCAGCACTAGAATTACCTTCTCTGCTTCCTGATTACAGGTACAAGGTAGCCAGCTGTTTCATTTTCCTGCTGCCTGGCCTTTCTAGTTGCAATGGACTGTGGCCTCAAACAATGAGTCAGAATACTCTGTTTTTTCCTCAGATGACTTTCTCCAGGCATTTTGTCACAGTAAAGAGAAAAGTCATCAACATGTCATCTCCACCTCTCTTTCTTTGAAGTTTTCCAGGTACTAAGTTCCAGAGAATTTTCCTCTGCACCCATGTTAACAAGGATGTGATATTTTGTTCCACTTTTAAAGAATATAACATTCACTTTTACCTACTTTCAGTAGATCACAAACCTTACAAAATCTAAGTAATGAAAATAAAGCATCCTATAATTCCAGAACCTTGGGAAATTTCAATACTATTCTCTGTAGTGGTATTGCTCCGAATCAAACCTGTGTGCTTTTTTTTTTTAATGTTATAGTCTCTGTGTACTTTAAAAATGTGGACTGTCTCCCCTTTGCTTATTTAATTCCTAGACTTCTCTCTTTGTCCTGGATATCCCACCAATCTGGGGGAGCATCCATTTGGTTTCAAACTGCAATAAAAATAGCATTAGACAAGAAATTTCTACAGTCGACTATTCATCTGGAATTTAGTTGGTGGAGTTTTTTGCCAGTTCAGTGTTTAATAGTCACCACATTATCAGCAACTTAGGAAAGTTGATTTTAAACTGTGCATTGTGGGGGTTCATCATTGATCCATCGATAGAACCATTCTATGTATGAAATAAAGAATATAGCAAAAATTAAAATGTGATTTGCACATTTGTTATAGCAGTTGATGCTTAAAACAAGTCAGATTAATTTCTGTGATTTGACTATGTGTCTCTGGAAAGCACATGTGTTAGTTTTTTTTCCCTCAACCCAGTGCACTATTAAGAGGGGACAGAATCCTTAAGAGATGGGAACTAGTGGGAACAAGTTCTGTAAGTGGAGGTGTACACCTGAAGGAGACATGGGAGCCAGCCATTTTTGTGCATCTCTTTGGTTGCCATGAGATGAAGAGCCATTCTCTGTTGCATACCTTCCTGGTGATGTACTGCACTGCCTCAGGTCGAAAGCTGCAAGACCAAGTGCCCCTGAATGGAAACCTATGAAGCTATTAGACAATGAACTTTTCTCTTTTTAAGTGGATTATATTTTGCCACAGTAAATGAGTTATATAAGAATTGAGGCCAAACAAATTGCAATGAAAACGTAAATGGGTAAATTATGCTATGGAGAGAAACATCAAGCTTTTATCATTCTCCCATGAATTTATACTCCAGAGCCTTTTCATTTTAGGTGAAAGTCAAATCTCTCCGAAATAGAAATATCAGACCTTAATTCATTATATGAGTGGAGGAAAATATAGTACCATGAATGATTGTTATAAAAAATTGCCTCACTTGTAATCTTTGTGCACTGAGACATATTCTATCCCAAACACTGTTTCATAAAGCTATCTAGATTTTTCCTTTTTGGCATGATTGTCTCCCAGAATCTGAAGAGATGGAACCTCATCCATAAAAATATGCTGTCCAGTTTTTCAAAGATCAGAATGTGGTAAGTAGCTGTTTTCCAGCTTCTTGATTTGCATTCTGACAGGAATCAAGACTTCTTTGTCTTTGCATTTCATCAGCACTTGGCATGGACACTAACCACCACGGTACTGCATAAACATAGCCTGACGGACACTAACCATCATGGTACTGCATAAACATAGGCTGAAGACATGTTAATCAACTGAGTTAAAACCTGGAAAGTCTTTGGAGTTGTTTTTTTTTTCTGGGCAATTGCCTTGTATGTTCAGGTCTTTACTGCTTTGGTCTTAATGTGTGTGCCCCAGAAAATTCATTTGTTAAAATACAGTCACTGATGTCATGAGATAGGAGGTCTGATTTTAAGAGATGATTAGGCTGTGAAAGCAGAGCTCTAATGAATGAATAATGCCCTTAAAAATGAAAACCCCATGGGTCACATGGTTGTGTTGGTGATGAGATGACTCACAGAGAAGGGACCGTAGAGAAAGCAGGAAATAGGCTCTCGTCATAATTTTCCAGGGCCTTCATCTGTACTTTTCTCCTTAGAGAAGTATGAGAAATAAACTTTTGTTATTTATTTGTCACTCAGTTCATAGCACTTTGACAACAAACTCAGGTAAGACTGAAGGCCAAAAATAGTAACAGGGCTGAGATGAAAAAGTCTTGCTTCTTATGTATCTTTGAGTCTTCCAGCCACAAACCTAAGTCTTGTCTTCTCTCTGATATTTCAAAGTAGAGTGTAACAGGACTTGTTTGTTTCAGAACATATTAACATGTGATAAAATCATTTGGGAATTTATTAGAATTGCAGTTTAAGATCTGGGGGGATTTTTAGGAGAAAATTTGTGCTTTATCTCAATACAGTAGCAGTTCGTAGAACTATAGAGTTGTCTATACTGTTCATATTTTAGTTATCTTTGCTCTTAAGTAGTGAGTTTGAAATGATATAATTTTATAGTAATGTCTTAAAACTGACTAGCAGAGAATGCCTTCTCCCTCAGATCTCTGGATTAGGGTTGACTCAGTTTAGATATGGGGACTTTGACCTTCCATTACTTCCTCAGTATCAGTCTATTCAGTAAGAAAATTGACTATGAACATAGCATCATCCCAGAATGCCAGATGTTTTCTCTAAATGAAGCCTTTTTGGAGGATGCCTATTAAAACTGCATTGATTTATTTATAGATCTGCTAAAAAGAGATCCACTTTTCTCCCTTTTTGACCCATAGAGCGTTTCCCACATAGAGATGAGATAATGAAACAGTGAGCCCAGTGCTGTTAGTAACCTCGATATGCAGTTGTCACACCTGAGCAGATGGAGATAGGATTGCAGAGACCTTGTTCATTACATACTGAGGTCGATGCTTTCCTTCTGAGGACAGGTTGAGAGTAGGTCTGATATAAACAGCCCCTTCACCTCTTATTAGGGATTAAGATAGACCCGGGCAAGGTGATTACTGCCCTTCCTCAATTTACATGTTGACTTCACTTGGAAACATTTCCTGAAGCTTTAGAAGAAAAAAAAAAAACTAAGATATCATCCTTTATGTATAACACATGCCTCAAATATATTATCACTTTTTAGAGCTGCATGTGGTGGGTTTTTATACTCATAGAGGAACAACAGCGCATGCGTGAAAGTCTGATGCTATATTTTTTACTTGTTTTCCTATTTAGAAGTTGTTGTGGTGTTTATAAATACACCCAAACAAACAGCGCAATGATAATTTTTGGTAAACAACAATTGTTTTAGAAAGAGTAAAAAGGGATATTGTGACCTGACCTGGAGAGATGGCTCAGCTGTTAAGAACACTTGCTGTTCTTCCAGAGGACCCAGGTTCAATTCCCAGCATCCATAGGGCATATAACAGCTGTCTGTAACTACAGTTCCAGGACATCTGACACCCTCGCTTGGTTTCTGCAGGCCACTGAGCACATGTGGTGCACTTACATAAGTGGAGGCAAAACATTCTTATACATAAAATGAATAATAATAGATAAAGTATTTTCAAGTTGTTAAAAAATCTTTTCTTTTTTGCTATCCAATATCCGTTAAACATATTTTAATGAAAGAGAAATCAGTACCTTAATTTTTAAAGCTAAACTTTATAACACATTACAAAGATGAACAAATTTGGTACTTACACATTGAAGAAGCCCAGTAAGAAGGTTGGAAATTTCGTTTTCCACAGTTAAATCATTGTTTTCATAAGAACAGAAAACAGGATCTGTGATGCTTCAGTCTTGCATAAGCTGAGGTGCTTTGGGCAGCTGGCTGTTCATTGGCATTCTATGGCATGAGGTTATGTGCAGAGGCTGACTGTAGTTATGCCATGGGATGCAACACAAGTGAGTGATGCCAGAAGCACCTCAGAATCAATATGCACATGATTTTGAATTTCTGATCACTGTTCAAGATCTTTCAATGCTGATAAATTTTTTGAAATCTCAGTTATGGTTTTGGAAAGGGAATATTTGGAGCCCTAGCAGGTTCACTCCCTTGACACCATTAATTTGAATAAAAAATCTATTTCAGAAGTTGTAGAAAGAAATCAGCCCATTTTCTTTCCATTTCATCCCATGTGAAGGACCACTCTCTACCACAAGTGAATTTTTATGGTCAAGTCACAGGCTCAGAGAAAGAGAGGATGGGCACATTGGTAATGGAGAAGGAGGGGATTCTCACACTGGAAGAGCAGGAGAGAGATTTTATCTTTTTTTAAAAACTAAAGTGGTTGATTTTATTTTCAGCTCTAAGGCTTTCATCGTTAACAAAAAGAGGATCTAAAGTAATGGAGCATTCTCTGCCACAGGTGGATTAAACCCTACCAAAAACATCTAATCGTTTCCTAAAACCACAGTCCACTTATTATATGCAGTAGAAGAATTTACAGTGTACAGGTCATTTGTTGACTTCCATGTCTTGTCTATATCACTCCAAAATGAAGTGGAAAGAAATGGGATTTAAATACTAAAAGGAGAACTTTTCCTTTCCTTGGAGGACACGACTCATGACATTGATCTCTATATTACCATTTCCCTATTTACTCTGTGAGATTGCTAGAAATCAGTGCTTCCTTTGGGAATAGAAACAGAAAGCTGAAGTCCTGTTCTTGAAGCAGGTAGACTTCTTGGTGCATATCAAGAGAACAAACCAGGCGCTAGAGAGAGGGCTCAGTGATTAAGTGTATGCAGATCCAGGTTTGGTTCCTAGCACCCACATGGGGGCTTACAGCCATTTGCAATTCCATTTTCAGGTATCTGGTGCTCTTTTTCTGGCCTAGGTGGGCATGCAGGCAAATACTCATATATACATATAGGGCTGGAGAGATGGCTGAATGGTTAAGAGCCTTGGCTGCTTATGCTCATGCAGAGGACTCAGGTTCGATTCCTATCACCCACATGGTGGCTAACAACTGTCTGTGACTCCAGTTCCAGAGATTCTGATGCCTTCTTCTCACCCCTGTAGGCAATGCATGACAGGGGTACACTTACGGACATGCAGACAATACACTCATGCACATAAAATAAAAATAATAAATAAAATATTTAAAAAATTCTCATATCACATATAATAAAAATAAATCTTTTAAAAGAAGAGAAAAAAACAGGCCTATATTCAAGAGGCAAGAAGGCGTGAGTGCTCACGAATGAACATAAAAGCAACACCCTGAGAATGCTGAGGCATGGGTCCCTGAAAGTAGAGCTCTCGTAGTGCGCTTGTTTCTCTGTTCCCTCAGTGCCCTGCTTCATGGTGAAATGCTTGACTCCTGACTGGTGGACATAGTGACAATGTAGTGAACTAACTTTAGAATGGTTCTCACAATCTTACAGCATTTCTGAGGTCAGACATGATTGTCTGATATACCCAACAGGGCAACTGGTTCTCTGCCTTATGGGGAAACCAAGGCTCTGCTGTGTGAACCAATGTTCCTATAGTCCTGAGACCACTTGGTCACAGTTCCCATGGAAGCTAAGTCTTTCACTTCAAGTGTGAGTTCTCACTAAGATATTGTAGTCTATGCACTTTGGAACCAGGGGAGAAGAGAGCTGGCCTCTGTGCGCATCTGTGCCACTGTCATCATCCTGCTTTGGTACTGTCTAATTTGGAGTTATAGAACAGCTCCTGCTGACTCATTAGGTCAAGTTAGGCTGCCTTTCTACAAGTATGTCAGTAGGTTAGGTCTGGTACGGTAGAATTAAGTTCAATGCTAAAGTTCAAAGAAATAGGCATAGTGTACAAAAATATTTTTTAATTATGGGCTATCAAGTTGAATATACATATAAACATTTTACAAATATAAACTAAATTTGCACTTTTTTAATGAGTGAGTGATGATGTCAGACAATTTTTCCTTGGCTTAGTTGGCATTCATACTACCTTTGGTGAAATATTTTTTTCAAATATGTGCATTTCTGTGCATAGCTCAGTGGCAGAACCTGTCTCTAGCAATCCATATAACTATGACCACTTTGAACCCCAGTTACTCCCCCGCCCCCATTTACAGAACCCAAAGATTATGTGCTCTGGATAAAAGTCCATTATCAGATATGTGATTTGAGAATATGTACTTTCAGGACTACCAGTGGCATAATCAGTTAGTGTGTGGTGTTTGTATGAAAACACTTTCTTCCTGATATTTTGCTTGTCTTTTCATCATCTCTTTTTCAATTTTATCCTAGTTTACTTTCCTATTTCTGTGATAAACACTGTGACCAAAGCCAACTTGGGGAGAGAAGGGTTTATTTCCACTTACAGTGCAGTCCTTTATGGAGTGAAGCCAGGGCTGGAGCTCAAGCAGGAATTTGGAAGCAGGAACTGAAGCACAGACCATGGGTGAATGCTGCTTTCTGTCTTGTCCTCTGTAATGTGTCCAGCTTGCTTTCTTATAAAACACAGGACCAACTGTCCAGCAATGGCACTACCCGCAGTGGGCTGGGCACTCCTACATCTCTCAGCAATCAAGACAATGCCCCACAGACATGGCCATAGCCCAATCCAATGGAGGAAGTTCTTCATTTGGGGCTCCCAGGTGTGTCAAGTTGAAGCTATCCAGTACAACTTCCTTTTTATCTTATAAAATATATTTTAAGCAAATCAAATAGTAAGACTCCTTAAGAGTATTGTGTGTGGGTTTGTGTATTAAAACAATAATTGGAAGGCTGGGCACGGTAGGGCACATCTGCAATCTCAGTTCTTGGGAGGCAGAGCTGAGTGTGTTTGAGGATAGCTTGGTCTACATAGTAAGTTCTAGGTCAGAAAGAGCAACAGAGTGAAAACGTTTCTTTGAATTCACAGCAATTGTGACAGCATGTGCAATACCTATGTAAGCCTAGTATATACATGTGAAAGTGGATAAGATGTTCCAAGCCTAACTGAGGCAACTGATAGCTTCCGGGAGAGGCAGAAACAATTTTCTTTAAGAATGTGATGCTGAATAGGTTGACCAGGCTCCAGGGTATGGAACCACACCAACAGACATTTGGGGACACAAATTAGAATCAATAGACCTTAAAAAATAATAGAAGCTTCTTTGATGAGTGGCTTACAGAATACTTGTCTGTAAGTATAAAGATACATATTTAGCATGCCATAAGAAATTTCATGTCTAGAGATACGACAGAGGTAGAGTTTTCTCTAGGATCTATGATTATTTCTTACATAATGGGAATTCTTTATATAAATTTGTTACCTATGTCTTCATTTTTAAGTGTTTTCCTCTAGCAGTTTCAGAGTTATAACTCTCACATTAAGATCTTTGAAACATTTTGATTGATTTTGTGAAGAGTGAGATATAGATCAAGTTTTATTCTTTTGCTTGTTGATAGATATTCATGTTTTCTAGCACCATTTTTAAGGAGGCTGTTTTGTTTCTCAAGTGTATTTTTAAAATAATTTTGTCAGATTAGGTTGCAATAGTGAAATGAATTTTCTGAGTTCTCTGTTCTATTCCATTGGTCTCTATGTCTGCTTTTGTGCCAATCCGATGCTGTTTTGTTACTATGGCTCTGTAGAATAGTTCAAGACCACATTTTCCTCTACCAGTGTTTTCTTCTCTGCCTTTTGATGATTTTTGTACTTCCATATGAATTTTCAGGTTTTTTTCTTATTCTGTGGAGTATGGTATTAGAATACTGGTGGAATTGTGGTGAAGATACAAATTACTGTGACACTACAATCACTTTTTCAATTTTGCCAACTTCTGAACCTAGAAGATTTCCTTTTTTGTTATGTCTTTATCCAGTTTGGGTATCAGGGTAGTTCTGGCTTTGTAGAATGAGTTTAGTAGCTTTCTTTTCTGTTTTATGTAGCAGTGTGAAGAGCTTATGTGTTATCTCATTTAAAAGTTGAATGAATTCGGCACTGAATTCATCTAGTCCTGGCTTTTCTTTTTGGAAACATTTAATTAGATTCTATCTTCTTGCTTGTTATGAATCTGTTTACATTATTTGTGACCTATTGGCTTCATTTTGGTAGAAATGGTCTACAAATTTTGTCTTTTCCTCTAGATATTACAGGTTATGAAATGGAAGCTTTCAAGTATCATCTAATGATTTTATTGGATTCTCTTGCAATATCCAGTTTTTCATCTCTAATTTTATTACTGTCACTAAAACACTACACTAGTGAAACTACCTCAGGAAAAGAGGCCATACTGTAGCATCAACTGTTCCTGGGTAACATAGTACAGTACTGTCCTTTGCATAGACAAAAAATAAACAAACAAAAAAATGTCACTTTTGGTGAATCTATTGATCCAACTGAGCCTCACCTCCCCAACCCCTGCAAAGATTCTCTCATTTAAAGTCTTTTATTGTCTTTAGGACTTAAGATAGAGTGGATGCCCAGAGACAGAATTCCCATACTGGGTTATATTGATTTTCAAATTGGCATATGACTGAACCTGTAGATGAGCTTCTTTCAAGTTAGCTAAGCAATAAAGGCTAGAAAACCCAGAACTTAAAGGCCACACTGAGGATGATCCCTGGCCACAGACCTATCACTGGATTTCCTGGGTTGATCAACTATTCACTTTGGGCTACGTAAGGATAGATGACAGGAAAAGCTAGAATGAAGGTCAAGATGTGGGTCTGGTGACCCTGGACTGAGCTGGACCATATCTAAAGAGCAGAAGGTCATTTTCTGCATTGGGGAAGACCTAGCTGGGACATAGCAGAGGGGAAGAATGAGAGTGTCCCTTTTCATGTGACCAACTCCTCAGAACATGTCTATGAGGTGAAGATACTAAAAGCAGAAGCTACAATGAATCTCACTGAAACACACCAGGGACTTTGATGACTGGGACTGGGACTGGGCCAGTCAACAGGTTCAGCCTGTCCATGAGGCTGCAGAACTTGAAGCTCATGAGGATCAGAATCACTTAATCTAGGCCAAGAATGCTTGATCCTGCCCAGAACAGGAGTTCCCATAGTTCATTTTGGAATAAGGTGAGCTGTACTCAGGGCAGATCTTGGTACTCAGAGATGGCTTCCTAGAACGCACCCTGGCTCTTCCTGTACTTGAGGTACATCTAGGCAATTGGCTCTTCCAAAAAGCATAGATGATAAAATTATCAAACTTTTGGATCATGCTTTTTCTGTCACATAAGACAAATCTTAGCTTAACATAAAGTTACAAGTATTTTCTCTTTTCCTAAAGATTTCATAGATAAATTTAGTTTTATAATCAACTCCAATGTAATTGTACATGGTGCATGGTGTAGATGAAAGTTAATTAATGTTTTTCTAATAGATATCCAGTCGGGAATGTAGCTCAATGTTAAAGCACTTGCCTGGAATGTGATAAGTCCCACCTTTACTCCCAGTACAAAGAATAAAAAGCAAATGAATATCCAGGTATGTCTGTAATAGTTCTTTAAGAGACTATATCATCTCTGGTATCTTAGCTTTGTATGACTGTCAAAAAATTAGGTATCTATCTATTTGTCTATCTATCTATCTATCATCTATCTATCTATCATCTATCCATCCATTTATTATTCCTGGACTCTGTCATCAGTACCTTGACCTCATTGCCAATGCTTGCATCAGTAATACACAGTCCCATCTCTGTGTATCATAATTAAACAGAGTTAATCTCTAAACTGTACTCATGTTCAAAGTTGTTTCAGCCATTGTGTCTGTTGAACTTCCGTGTGAAGCAGCATAGTTGCCTTTCCTGGCTCTAACTTGAATATGGTAAGTAATCTTTACCACTAGATTTGGTTTGCTAGCAATCTGTTGAGAACTTTTGTGCCTATAGTCATACAGTATACTGATATATACAATATATATAATTGATATATACTATATATATATATATAATGATATATATGGGAGAGAGAGCATTTCACACATGAGAATTGTATTTGCATTATTTCTACGCTCTCAGCCCGCCTCCAGTGCCTACCATGTCCCATCCTACTTCCCAGTCCCTCTCAATTTCTTACTGTCTTATTATTGTCACATATAAATACATTTATACATACATACATACATCTATCATGTACTTACTGAAGTAAATTCCAAGGAATATGGTGGTCCAGAGAGAAGGCATTAAAGAAGATAGGATTGAGAAGGATATTCCAGGCCGAGAGACATAAAGAACTTACAGACTAGATTCAGATTCAGCTGTTCTTCTACATAACAACAAATGCTATGATGGTTCTTGAAAAGCATAAAAAAAAATAGATGCACTATAAGTCTTTCAATTGAAGATTCTCTGTATATCAGCTTTTTGCGGTGGCCATTAGAGAGTACCACACATTCAGTGGCATTTACAACTGAACTCTGTCTCATAGTTTTAGAAGCTCGAAATCTAGAAGTATGAGAAATTGGCTTCCTATAAGGTAGTGAGGGATATGACCCTGGCTTCTCTGCTTGGCTTCTGCACTGCTATATTCACCTTGTGTCTTCACATTCTTCTGGTCCATGTCTTTGTGTCCAAATTTGTCCTTCTTATAAGGACATAGTTAGAATAGATGAAAGTCCACTTGTGACCTCAGTTTGGTTTAGTTATCTACGTAAAGGCTTTATTCTCAAATAAGGTCATAGACTGAAATACTGGAGTTTAGGACTGAAAGATATTTGGGGGGGGGGTGGAGATCCAGCTTAATTAAATATTGCTACAGAATGATAGTGTTTCTTCAGAGGATGATTCCCAAGGACTTGTCGTTGGAGAAACCGAAGGTAGATTCTAGGAATTAGGTGAACACTATGTTACTTTTGGCTTGAACCTTAACAAAGGAGCCCTTCTTTCTCTCCTTAACACATTCTGGATACTCTGTTTAATAAACAAATAAGTGAATACTAATATCTGTGGTGACCAGGTAGGGATCCTTGGTGACCCACCGCCAAGCCTCTGGTTCTGACCAGGGTGACAGTGGCTCATGAACACACTGCTCATAGTGCTGCCCTGGGCACCCTTAGCTCACCCAGCCTCTGCTATGCCATCTGTGTCCTGTTTCTCATACTCACTTTATCTTGTGCTGTTGAATTTCTGCTCATCTTTCTAGCTTTGTCATCTTTCTTAAAATGTTGTCAGCCACTTCTGTTGCTGGTTAATCTGCTTTTCCTGTGTGCCTCCTTAGACACAGGCTGATGGAAAGCACGGACTTTTCTCCTTTTTCCTCATCACTATTACTGCTACTGATGATGCCTTTGTTGGCGCTACCAATGTCAAGAGTGCAGTGAGAGATATTTGTTTGTGCTTTCTGAGTGCCCAGCACCCTGATAGATTATCTTTAATCTCACCAGAAGCTCTTTCTGGTTGATGGAGAACCTTTAGTGAGTGGGGATATGTATAGCTACCCACAGGCAGGAAGTGAGAGCAGGTCTGTTTGACTCCAAAGACTTGTGCTTTGCCATCAGCACACTCCTCAGCCCGCAATGATGTTCTCTGAGAACAACTTTTTCTCTAATTCTAGCAATGCCTTTTGCATATTTGCACATCTCAACTTTGACCATAATTAATTCTTCTAACCAATTATGCTGATTTTACATTGAGCCCGGGGATATTTGTCTTTATTAGACTAATTTCAGGGACAGAAGATCAGAGCTGTGTCTTTGGTGGCTGATCATCAGGTAGACTCCTGGACCAGGAAGGAAAAAGGATGAGTTACTACAATGCAAGTGTTTCCAACTCCAAAGCACATTATTTTGAACATTAGGAAATTTCTGAGTAACTACTGGCATTTCCATGTTGAAACATGGAAATAAAAACCCTTAAATACTTACTGTAATTGGTGTGTAGCAGAAAACATTTCAGTGTTATGACCCTTCGAGATGAGTGCAGAAATATTAGGTAGAAACTGAACTTTAGATTATGGGTCATTTTTCCAAATAGGGAAACACCAATAGTGACAGATATATTGGTATGGGTATCTATTATTTTACTAATATAAAAATGTAAACAATAAGTATATAGAATCTTATTCCTTTATTTTGCATTTCCCAATGACAAATATTAAAATCCTAAAAGCAGTCTAAATATACTAGGTCTCACTTGATCTATGGGAACTGTTAAGGAGGAGGTTTAAGGAGATCTTCTTGCTCTTGGCCTGACCCCTGTTGGAACAACTGGGCTTAGATGTTGGATTTGGGATATTTACGTTAAAAGCTAAGCCAATCTTCCTGATTCTCTGAGCAGAGGGTTTGAGGTGGGAGAGGGTGTGTGGGAAGATTTGAGAGCGTGAAGCATCAATACCTTACTTGAACAAGGACTCTGGGACCCACACAGCATTTTGACTTTGACCATGACTACCCATTCTTTGGGTAGTAGGTGAATTGAAGACAGGCTTTGGTGCCATCTGGCCTATCTAGGACTCAGGGTCCAGAGCTTAGGCTAGTCTAGACCCTCTGCAGACTCCTCTGTTGGTCAGAATGTGGTGAAGCACAATGAGGTGGAGAGACAGCTGCTTCTGTGGAGTCTGGTGTCCCTGGCTACAGCTGAGAGCTGAGCTGGAGGTTTCTCTCCTGCTAGTCCAAAGCCACGGTTGCTCAGTGGTCTGCTCTTGCAGCAGATGACAGCACTGGCAGGATGGATTAACAGAACCTTTGATGATTCAAGCTGGATAAGCTGCTGTGAGCCTCAGTTTCTATGTCTGAAAACTGAGAGTAATTACAAGTTCAATCACCAGTGTTGGGTTAAATTGAGAGGAAAGGTACAAAATGTGAGGCTAAAACAGTTGTTTCTTTCTCTTTAAAATTTCTAGGTTAGGATAAAAGTGGGGGCCTTTACTAAAATAAAATGTTACCTCAGAAACAGAAAGTTACACCTATACCAAAGATCTCAGCCTTACTCATTTAATTTTGTGTAACCATTTTACCTTTGTATATTACCAATGTCATCTAAATCCCAGAAACTTAAAGAAGTGACTAGCAACTTTAGTTATAACTTTAGACTAAAAATGATACAGCCATGAACTGGGATGTAGGTCTGTGGTAGAGTGCATGCTCGCCACACACCAGTCTGTGGGTTTGATCCTCAGCACAACACACACACAAAAGACAAAAGACATACTTTAAATAATCAGACTTGTGGTGAATAGCTTTTAAAGTAAGTATAGCTATTAGGGTCAGCAAGCAGTTCTCATAGGTGCTGTCACAAAGTCACTTTGCTTTTTCTTCTTATTACTTTTGAGATCAATGAGATAGGTATTTTCAGGGTGGCATGGCTTTGGGCCTGCTTACCTTGGAATCAAACTGAATCATGGCTCTATATGGCTCACTCATGATCTTGCTCACTGCTGTCAGCTTCTTTAACCACTCCTAAATGTCCAGTCCCATTTACACTAAGAAAATATTCTGTCTTCAGAAGCACTCTCTTTTCTCTCCCAGATGTCTCAGTTCAGGCTGGTCTTCTGTCAAATGAATGAGAGGTTTGGGAAGTACTTTTGTTTGTCTTTTTCAGACAGGGTCTCCCTATAGTCCCAGCTGGCCTAGAACTCACTAAGTAAACCAGGCTGGCCTCGATCTTACAGAGACCTACCTTTCTCTGCCTCTGGAGAATTGGAATTAAAGGCGTGTGCCATCACACTGGACTGGGAGACTAAGATGGTACTCTTCCATAATTCCTTCTTCAAGGCTGAAACCCCAGCAGGAGGTAAGGCAGCCAGGGAAACAGGGCCTTCTCACATGGCTGGTGTCCCAGCCCTCAGACTCCATAAACTCGCTATTTCTGCTCTGAACTTGTTCTTGCCCTCCAACCCTATCTCAGACACATGCACACAGTCTATGTCTCCCTGTCTCTATCTCTGTCTCTCTCTCCATCTCTCTATATCTGTTTATCTTTCTCTCACATATGCACATACACACACACACACACACACACACACACACACACAGCCCTCCCCTGTGGTTCTCTGTATCGGCAAAGATCTCTCTAAGATGGTCACATATTTACTTTTTACAGTCCTACCTTTTACAGTCCTAGCCACCTTCTTCTGAGCTTCCCTTTTCTGAGGTCACCCTTTGGAATGGATCTAGAGTTAGCCTTGTCATTTTCTCTTGTTTTCCACATCTTGTCTTTAGGAGACACCAAAGTGTTTTATTCTTCTAATGATCTCTAAGCAGGCAAAACTGTGGTCAGTGGAGAGGAGCTACTCTACTGACCTCCACCAGAGAATCCAGCCTTGACTCCAAACCACAGAAGACTAACTTACAAACTCTAGACTTAAATTTAAGCTGTGTGAGTTGCATTGGTTAAAGCCCATTCTCCAGGTGTGGTGACAAAAGATGGTCAGATTTAGAGGTGGGGGAGGACAATGTCCATTGATTTTGATTTAACAAGGGAAAATATGTTAGTGCAAATAGGCTCCATGTGACATTTGGACCATGTTTATAATAAAAGAAATGATAATTTACTTGAAATTCAAGATTAACTTGTCATCTTATGTTACCTGCCAACCCTGGTATGATCAGATATAAGAACATCACAAGACCTTTCACCCTTACTCCAGAGGAACATCATCTTGTACGCCAGTTTAAGCTATTTTTGAAAAAAAATTGAATTTTCTTCTAACTCATCACGTTAGAAAGTGGTATCAATTGTCTTGATGCAGTGGTAGAAATTTCCAGGTAAGAATCATGTTCCCAACTTTAAATGCTCTCTGTTCATAATGCTCAGGACTCTACCTCCTCTGGTCTCAGGAAACCTATATATTTAGGGCATGTTTGGTAAACTGTGTCAGCCATGATATCAGACAGAGACTGATGTTTCAGAGGGAATGCTTAGAGTAAAATTGAGACTTATTTGATGTGCAGAATTTTCCATACATTAGAAGTCACTATGCTTTCCTAAATGTTTGGAGCCAAGCTGGGTTCTACCCAGTGCTGAACAGCCAGCTATCCAATTCCCAGGGAACTGAGGCCAAGATTTGTACATAGATTTTCCTTCTTGGATCATATATTTATGTATGTACATCAGAACACACACACACATACACACAAGCACACTTTTCCTATTAAGTCAATGATGTATGATATAAATATTGTTCTTAATCAAAAGTATATTAGCAACCCGTCACACATGTCAAGTCACAGGGAAGCACTGTAGCGTATTTCGAGAGAATTACTTTCACAAGTAACACATATTCATTTCTGTCTGCTTTGTATCTTCATGTATTTATCAAAATGTGGGAGATATCTATGAGCTGTATTGGAATTGCTCACAGATTGCCTGGAAGCCGCCGCAGTATAAGCAAGAAGAGAGATGGTAAGGGGTAGTGCACTCTTAAAACTTGGCCACACTTGTAACTACAGGACTCTGCTGCCTTTATTGAAAAAATATTCTTTTAGACAGTGTCTTACAGTGCAACCTGGACTGTACTAAACTTGAGTTCCTCCTACCTCCGTCTACTGAATGCCGGAATTACACACCTGTGCAAACCATGTCCAGCCTTATTCCAAACATTTAGGGGAGTCTCTCCCTGTTTTCCTGCAATGCTGACATATTCCCTTCAGCACTTATCCTAGCTTCTCATTTGATTCCTTTAGCTCATTTTTGTATATATTTATGTTTTTCTTCAGTAATAGTTTTAAGATTAAAATTTATATGCTTATCATAAAGGATCAGAAGTATATACAAATGCAAGAAGACTGTTTTTAAGTCTACTGTATCAGATTGTCTTCTAGAGAATATATAAATACTATATAGATTATTTTTCAGTGATATAGTTCACTAGGTCATATAAGCCATACTATTGTGTACATTCACTTTCTGTCTCAATCATATTATATTTGCTCTCATTAAAATTTTTATAATGCCACTTAAAATTATAATTTTAATTGAATATATTTATAGATGCATTATGATAATTCAGTGCATCCCCACAATGTATACCAATGATCAAGGGGTGTAATGTCATTTTTCACTGAGGAATATTTTATCCAAAGAATTGTTGGATATGTGTATTGTACTACTTATTTTGTAGTCCTTACAAAGAATCCTGTAGTAATTATCTGTGGGTACAAATCCTTGTGTCCATCTGATATTTTTCTCACTATAACTGCAGAACAAGAGATCAGAAGGGAGTGCACTCAGAGCTCTGAGCCCTCATAAAGCAGCTTTCTTTGCAATGAACTCACAGTTAACAATGAGACTCACAACTGGGAAAAATACAGAGAACAAATGACTGTGGAGAACTCGGCCCTAACTGGGACATCCACATCACACTTCTTTCCTTCAAGGCTCAGAGATCATCTCAGAAGAGGAAGTGAAAAGAGTATAAGAGCTAGAAGTTGTCAAAGGGGACTCTGAAGCTGTTTTCTGGACACAACAGGGCTGGAGGGACGATTTCACAGTAGCTGTGGATTGCCTGTACAAGACCAGTAAAGATCAAGACTGTCGAAATTCTAGCATGAATACGGGAGGGATTCATGAGGTCCCACCCCATCTGAGGTGCTACTGTTCGTTGATGGCTGCTCTGAGAGAGTCATTTATCTCCAGGGTGGGGCTCCTGGTAGGGTGCCCATGCTTTAGTGGAGGTCCCTACACATATACACATAGGGGAAGCACTAACTGGGCTCACTGGGCTGTGGAAGGGCTTGCAGTTGAGAGGGCGATGTGTGGGTTTGGGGAGGAGTTTGGTGCCTAGGGTGGATATGATAAAAACGCCTTGTATACATCTATGACATTTTTCAAAGAATAAATACAAATGTATTTTAAGATAAATGAATGCTGTAGCCTGAGCAGCTCCACTCTCTTCCCGCCCCTTTGTCTATCCTTCAGCCTTGGGTCTGGCTTGTTCCTGCTCTTCCTCTTTAGGTCTCTGGACTAGATTCATAGTCCAGATTAGTTTAATCTCTAGGGTAATTCGTTAGACCATCCACAGGTTGTCCCCACCCACACCTCGCTCCTGGCTCCGGATCTGCCTGCCACAGACCCACCTAGTGCCCTGGAAAGTCAGATCCCCCCGCCCCTGTGCCTTGATCCCCTGTAGCCTGAGCAGTTCTACCCTCTCCTTGACCTTGGTGCCCCTTTTAGCCTTCCACCCACGCCTGCACTGCTCTTCCTGCCTCGGATCTCTGGATCCGGATCTCTGGATCTTAGTGCCGGCTGGCCACTGAGACTGTATACTCTGCACAGGCTAAATTCTCTGACAGGCTATCTCACCCTCGATCTTGCCCCCTAGGCTCCTGATCTGCCTGTCCTAGACCTGCAGACTACCTTGATACGTCAGATCTCACAAACTGAATTTTGATTCTCCTGAAGCCTGAGCAGCTCCCGCTTCTAGTCTTAGGTCCAGGCCCACTCCTGCTCTCCAGGAGAAGAAGAAGAAGAAGATCAACTCAGATCTTCGGACTTCCCTCCTAGTCCAGACCTGCCCACTGCACCCTGATCCCTCGCATCCAGATCGGTCAGTTCTCCAGCTTGCCCTTGCTCCCTCCTCCTGATCTGCCTACCACAGACCTGCCTACTACCCAGACCAGCATATTACCCTGCAAGAAACTGAAGTATACATTATCCAACGTTTAATACCTGAATACAAAGTAACTGAGCTAAATCAACAATAGAAACAGAACCAAACTTCAGCTAAACTGAGGCAGAGTAGAATTTCCTGTAGGATACACAACCAACAGAAGACATCCATGTGTCCAAACAGAAATGAAAAATCAGAAATAATATGAAAAACCAAAAGAATGTCTCTAACAAACCCCACCAGCCCTACTGAGGTGCACTACAATGAGAATCACCCCAGGACACAGAATTTAAAATAACAATCATAAACATGAGCAAAGAACTTAAAGAATGTAGAGTCAAACAACTCAAAGAACTTAGAAGATAGGCACAAACTTGTTAAAGAAGCTCAAGAAAATACAAATGTACAGGTGAATAAAATAAAATATTCAGTACTTAAAAAGCAAATTCACAAAAAGCATAAAAATATTGAAGAAAATCCAAATGATATGAAGATGGAATTGAAAATCTCAGTAAGTCAATTTGAAAAGACACAAGACAAAAGACAGTTTGAAAACCTTACAGGTAGAATGAAATGGAAAACAAAAGATCAAGACTGGATGACAAAGTTGAAGAACTAGACTCCTTAAGCCAAGATTATAAAAAATTAAAACACACAGGAATGGAATATGCAGAAAATAATACAGTCATGAACATATATGCCTCAGATTCTGGTGCACTCAATTTCATAAAAACAATGAATGACACCATGGAAAATTTATATAACATATATAAGAGAAGGCTCTTAGGCCAATGGAATTCAACAGGATTATAGAAGAAAACTTGCCTAAACTAAGGAAAGACATACCTATAAAGATACAAGAAACATATAGAACACCAATTAGACAGAACCAGAACAGAAACTCCCCATGGCATATAGTAGTAACAATACTAAATGTACAGAACAAGGAGAGGGTACTGAATGAGGGTAGAAAAAAACAAGTTACATATAAAAGAAAATCCATCAGAATCACAGTTCACTTTTCAATACAAACCATGAAAGCCAGAAGAACCTGGACCAAAGTATTCCCAGTTCTAAATGACCATGGATGCCAACCCCGAATACATTACCCGGCAAAACTATGGATCATGGTCAGAAATTTTCCATGTCAGGAATGGCCAGAAAGAATTCTTGCCCACAAAACCAGCCCTGCAGAGAATATCTGAAGCAACACAAGGGACAAAAAATAGGAATGAGTATACCCAAGAGGGTACAAAAAGTAAAAAAAGGAACATAAAATTATGGAAACACAAAAGAGGATCAAGAACAGAAATCAAAATGACAGAAGCCAGTACACATCTTTCAATAATAACTCTAAGTATCAATGGCCTCAAGTCTCCATTCAAAAGACATAGACTAGTGGAATGGATTAAGAAAGAAAAATACGCCTTTTTGTTAACTTCAAAAATTCATTTCCCTTTCAAGTGTAGGCACTACCTTAGAGTGAAAGGATAGAAAAAAATAAATCAAAGCAAATGACGCTAAGAAACACGCAGGTGTTGCAATTCTAATATCTGACAAAATAGACTTCAAATTAAAACTAATAAGAATGGATAAAAGTGTCACTTCATTCTAGTCAAAGGAACAATTGACCAAGAAAGCATTACAGAGATGAACATATATGCATCAAAATTTGGTGCACCCAATTTCATAAACACGATAACTAATGAATCTCTCAATTCTCATTAATGAAACTCCCTTATGCAACAGAGGACCAGGAACACAAAAGGTCAGAAATAGTTAAAGCATAGAGATTTAGAGTTTGCACAATGCTAGTCATTGGACAGTCCTCCTGTATTAAACTTAACCTATCCAGGGCACAGGAGCCACTGCAAAAGAGAGTGCAGAAAAATTGTAGGAGCCAGTGAGAAGGTTCATGACCATATGGAAATAAGGTCCTACAAGCTCCTGGAATCCTGCTCATATAAACGTACAGGAATGGTGGCAGCATGTGTGGGACACATGCAAACTCAAGCAGACAAAATCCCAGCATAGAACTGGGGCAATAGACAGCAGACCCTAATCGTAGATGAAGAAATTTTGGCCACTGATTACTGATGGATGGGGAAGAGCTGATCTTCCTAAAGCTAACTACTCTAGACAGGCTGACTGGACCTCAGTGGATGAACTGCACTGAGGAACATATGGGAGCACTGACGACACAATAGGCTTTAACACAGGTGACAGAATGCATAGATTCCGGTTGGGAGGCTATGAGTGGATGCCGGAAAGGAAGGGCTTATAAAGATGATTAAGATAGGTTGAGATGTTCTGTGTGAAATGCACAAAGATTTAGTAAAAATAGAGAAAGACAGCAGGAAGTGGAAGGACCTACTGTGCTCACGGATTGATGGAATTAATATTGTGACAATGATGGTGCTACCAAAAGCAATTTTAGAGTCAATGTAATGCCAGTCAAAATCCCCATGACATTCCTGACAGAGTCTAGAAAAAACACATCCTAAAATTCATATGGAATAATAAAACTACCCCAGATAGCCAAAGAAATCTTAATTAGAAAGAGCAATGCTGGGGTGAGCACTATGTCAGTTGTCAAATTATATTACAGAGCTATAGTCAGAAAAACAGTATGGTACTGACACACAAATGGACACATAGATCAGGTGGATACAATAGAAAACTCAAACATGAATGCATATAATTTCAGTCACCTGACATTTGACAAAGGTGCAAAGAATACACACTAGAGGAATGACAGCCTTTTCAACAAATGATCCTGGCAAAACTGGATCTCCACCCGTAGAAGAATGAACTCAGCCCTTATCTTTCACACTATACAGAAGTCAACTCCAAATCGATCAAAGACCTCAAAATAAAACCTGAAATTCTGAAACTGTTAGAAGAAAATATAGGCAGTACCCTACAAGACATAGATGTAGGAAAGGACTTTCTAAATTGGACATCGGTTGCTCAGGCATTAAGGTAAAAAATTAACAAGGGGGACAACATTAAACTAAAGAGCTTCTGTAGAGTAAAAGTAACAACTAAGGAAGTGAAGAGAAAACCCACTGAACAGGAGGACTCTTCACCTGCTACCCATCATTAATGTCCAGAATGTATAAATATCTCAAAAAACAAAGAAAGGAAAAAAAGAATGGTCCAATGAAATGATGGGCTAAGGACCTGAACAGAGTTCCTTAATGAAGAAATAAAAATAGGTAAGGAACATCTTAAAAAGTGCTCAACACCTTTTATATTCAGGGAAATGCATAGAAAAACCACTTTAAAATGTCATCTTACCCCAATCAGACTGGCTAAGATCAAGAGAACAAAGGGCACTAATCGCTGGCAAGGAGAAAGGGGAATGCTTGTTCACTGCTGGTGGGCATGAAACTCATGCCAACACTACGGAAAACGGTGGAGAGAACCCTTAAAAGACTGAAATTGATCGTGTTATACCCCTCCTTGGCATATACCCAAAGAACTCATCCTACTGTACAGATGCCAAAACATCTATGTTTGTTTCTGCTCTTTTCAAAGTAACTAAGAAATGGATAGTAAAAACGTAGTACAGTTACGCAAGGTAGTTCTACTCAATGGTCAGGAAAGAAGGAATCATGAAATTTTCAGGCAAATGAATGGAACTAGAAACTGTTACACGAAGTGAAATAACAGTCTCAGAAAAGCTAGTAGGAAAAAGCTTATGAAGGGGCAGATTTGGAAGGTGTAGGCATTCATCTGGGAAGGGAGAAGGGAAGCCGTATACAAGGAATCATGGCGGAAACGGGGAGGAAGGAACTCAAGGGAGCGGGGATAAGAGGAGACAGGTTTTATCAAGAGGAAAATGGGGTGCTTAAACTTGGGGGGAAGGAAGGAGGTTAGATAGGAAGGGAGAGACAGGTGAGATAAATAAAGCTTATCCTGTAAAAAGCCAGAAGAAAATGTATTAACTCATCCTCCATCCCCAATACACATCTGCTATCCGGCCATGATACATGTTTATGCCTGACGGATACATAACACTGAACATGGTGCCAGATGGGGAAAACCTCTCTTTGAGTTGCTGGTGAGAGTAATTCAAGAGATTTTCAAAATAACACAGGCTATTGCCACAGACTTGGATTACCTCCCAGAACATGAATGTAAGAAGACCCTATTGCTGAAGCCAGGACATACTTCAGACATAGGACTTTGAATAGAGGAGCTGGAACTGACCTGGACACTTCCTCCATGAAGACTAGTTCTCACAGTTCTGGAGAATACTATGGAAGCTCCTAGGAGAGAAAAGTCAGTGGTCCAACCCAGCTCCAAAGTCTAATAACCACAACAGCTGGCATAGCGAACTCCATCTATTGGTACAATAGTGGCACTTCTATCTGTGGGGTAATCAACAGCTATGTAATTGGACTTAAAGCCCTCTCAATGGGGGAACTCATAGGTGGCACAGTAAATATAGCCAAATACATATGGTTGGAGAAGTTATAAATCCTAGAGAAAACCCAGTCTGTCATATATCTAGACAATTGCAACAGATGGAGGCTATTGCAGGGTTCTATAACTGGTTATACACAAAGAATATATGTCTGAGAATGCCCAGCCCTAAGTGACAGATCTGCAGTCAAACTTCTACACCTAAGGTTCACAGAGTATGGCGGAACAGAGGGTAGAAGCAACATTAATGCTTCTCTCAATTCTTACTGGTTAAATTTCCTCATATAACAGAGAGTGATGCAGACAGGGGATCACAACTGCCAAAGTTTTAGAGAATAAGAGACTGCAGAGTGTGTGTCCCTGGGTATGTATCCTATATTAGACCTCATCCACCCATGGCTCATGTGGAAGTGAGGGCAGAAAGGTTGTAAGAGTCAGGTTGGTGCGTGCACATGAGGAAACAGAGGCTTTCAGGGCTCAGGGAACTTTCTCCTATGAGCTTGCAGCAATGGTAAGAGCATGCACAAGACCCATGCCCACTCAGTCAGACAAAAACCCAGCATAGAACTGGGGAAATGGGCAGCTGGTCCCAATCCTACCGGAGGAACTGTTGGCAGCTGATCACTGCTGGTTGAAGGAGAGTAGATCTTTAAGGAAATGACTCCGGAATGGCCAACTAGACTTCAGTGAGTGAACTTGCACCGAGGGACATCTGATCCAAACGCATTGACAGAATGCGTGAAATCCGGTGAGTGAGAGGGTATGGAGGAGCACCGGGAGGAAGGGGCACTAAATTTGATTGAGGTCTATTTTAGGAAATGCACAAAACTCAATAAAATATTATTAAAAATAGATGAATGCTTAGGGCTCAAAAACTAGTCAATAATGGACATTTACTGTGCATTGAGGTTTGTGTTAGGGCTTCAAAGAAAAAATTCTACTGGCTTCTTGCCACTTTGTCAAGAGAGGCTCAAGGGAAAGGAAAACCAAAGACAAAAAATTGAGCCTGTGCTCACGGCGGCCACTCCTTGCTTTCACCCACTGCTTCAAGGGCTTCATTGTTGTTTGTGCCTGGGATTGAAGGAGGGCCTCATGCACCTCATTGCACCTGGCAACTCTCTACCACTGAACCTTACTCCCAGCCCTTTAAGTGTTTTGTTTGAGGTAGAACGAGGTAGAAATAAATAAATCATTTGAAAAAGATAAGAGGATGAAGAAGAGGAAGAGGAAATGGCTGGACTCAATTTCTCTTTTAGAAGGTCTAGTTGTCAGTATTGAGGGAACACCTATTCCACAGGAGCTGGGTTTGGGTCCTAGCACTCCTGCGATAGTTTACAGCCATCCTTAACTCCTGTTCCAGGGGATCCAACATCATCTTCTGACCTCCCTGAGTACCAGACACCCATGTGCACTTACATATATGTAGTCAAAGTGCTCATACACATTAAAAAAAAGTTGCATAGACTGGCTTTGAACTCATTCAGAAGCCCAGACTGATCTCAGATTTGTGACTCTCTTGCCTCAGCCTCCCCAGTAGCTGGGATTATTGACCTTTGCCACCAGATCCAGCTAAGTGCTTCCTCTTTTGTAGGGAATAGAAGGTACCTCATTTACATAGTAAGAACTGTCTTTGATGTTCTGTGGGAACAGAGAAACAGCTCTAAGCTGTCTGGATCAGCAGCCTGGGGAAGATGGAGATGAGGAGAACAGGTGTATGTTGGAGATGGAGAATGGCTCTTTATTTGGGGAAAGCTTGGATAAGGAGGAAAGTGGTAGGGCGATAAAGAAAGGAATGAAAAGCTCTTTCTTTTGATTATGGAACAAGAAAACTGGACAGAAAGGAAAGGCTAGCCTCCCCTCCCTGCACTTTCCTTTACATTTTCCAAAGTCCTCCTGCTCTGTTTCCTGTGCATCTGCAGGCTTTGATTGTGAGACTGTCTAAATTTGTCAGTCAGCAGCAGAGTGCAGGCCCCACGTGCAAAGGTTTAAGCCCTGAAGAAATCAGGAAGGGATGTGTGGTAACCGGGGTAGCACGCTGGGCCCCCGTCCTGCAGCCTCACTCAGATGCTCGGATCCGGCCTTTACCAGCCTGCATGGGAGTCTTTTTAATTCATCACTGTGCTCCCATATTTTAGGATCTTGTCATAAAAGTTTATAATTCTAGAAGGTGACATGCAGTGAGAAGTTGAGCATTTTCGCTGGTCCCTATGGAATTCATCAGATAAATGAACTTACTTGAAAAATCCTATCACCTATCTATCTACTTCTATCTATCTACTATCTATCTATCTGTCTATCTCTAATCTATCTATCTCTATCTAATTTAATTTATCTATTTTTATGTACCATATCTACCAAGTCTATCAATCTATCTACCTACCTACCCACCTACCTATGATCTAGAATGGGTTGTATTTCTGTGGTAATACACTTATGTATTATGCTCAGGGTCTTGGATTCAATCGCATCACCACTGGAAATAAAATAATATCCACATTTATCTTTTAACATGGACAAGGTCAAAATTTGGGTGGACTCACTTGTCTTTTCTCCAGATGGTAGAGAGATACTAACTAACCTTTTCCTCAATAACTAGTAGGAAATGCTCTATACTAAGTGAACTTTTAGTATTTCTTAATCCAATTTTTAGAAGATAAAAAGTGGGTTATCAGTCCCCACCACATAGTACATCTTTTAAAATCAAATATTCATAGAACATAGTGGCAGAGCACTGCTAAGCATGTGTGGGGCCACATCTTCCATCCCCAGTACCAAATACATGTAAAAATCAAATAACCTTCCTAAATATGCTCATTTGTGGTGATTCCAAAGAGCACAGAGAATGGCTGCCCTGCCTTCTGGAGCTGAGTGTGTCTGCCAGTGCCTGTCCTACCTGGGCTGAGATCCCTGGAACACTGAGCTAAGGGACTGTCTCTCACAGTTGATCTCTCTAGGAGACAGAGCCTCTAAGCTTTGACTTCACTGAGGGAGCAGAAAGAGCAGGTGGACACTTCCCTTTTCTTCTGCTTCTGTCTTGTCTTGGATTCAGGAGGTCGCTTTGGCTTCTGCAGGAAAAATGTATCCGAGGAGGCTCTAGGGCAGAAGCTCCTGGGTAATATAAAAAGTAGCTCATTCCCCTGGCAGCTGAGACACCAGCTGCAGAAGCTGAGCAGTGTCTTTGCCCAAGTGTGAGCAACTGTGAACAGTAGAAGATGGGCTTCCAGTTGGCTCTCACTGGATGAAATTTTCCCTAGAATTCATACTACTATCATGACATCTTATGGCCTACATTTCATTCACATTTACATTAATTTATGATAATCATAAGAATCACAGCCGTTCGTTGATATTTTATGATGTTTTAGGCAGTCCGCCAAGCACTTAAATGACATCCTTGAATCTGTCCATGATATCTGCTCATAATATACAATCAAACTAGACAACTTTGCTACAACTACAGAGCCTTGACTTGGAGGGAACAGTTAATCGTATGACAAATAAATAATAATATAGATAAATGACAAGAACATGGTTACCACACAATTGGAAAAAGTAGAATAAGAACACACACACACACACAAAAGATTTGGTTGGTTGGAGCCATGGGCTACAAAGTTAAGCATCCTACCTTTTACAAAAATACCTTCAGAAGTCTACTAGAGGTGCACAGCTCAACATCAAGCAGCACAGATAAGAAAGATCTGGGTGATTCCTTGAGTGCAAAAGTGGTGTATGGTGGTTTGGGCTATCAATGTGTCTATTGTGATCTTTTGTTGCATTGCCAAACATAAATCATACACCACAAAAGAGGTGATGAGTGATTGCACAGAACTTTTCTTCTGATATGCCATTTAACATGACAGGAAGCAGGTTTAGAGGAGAGTCACCAGGAAGCCACATTAAAGTGGAACAAGTAAAAAGCGGAAGACTGTCCTCTTTGGTTAAAGCAGTGGCTGCGTGTGTATGTGTGTGTATTTATGTTGGGTTGGGAGGATTGTCCAGGAGGATTATGACCATTACTCTTAGAAGTCTGAAATTTTAAATTAGTGAAGTGTATTATTTCTGCACCAAGAGCAAAGCCAGAACGAGGAAAATAGAATCAGAGAGTTCAGTTAACATTTGAAAACTATTCTCAGCACTTGGAACCATCTACAAAGTAATGATGTCCTGCAGTGGAGCCATTGGATTGATTGTGGTTTTAAGTTCTTTAATTTTGGAAATGTAAACCTGTACCTTTAAATCATAATATTCCAACAATGGCCAGTAGATGGAGGTAGGACACCACAGATTTTGCCATTAGCAGCTAGACTACTAAAAATGTTAGATGATTTTTTTTTCCTAATTATTATTTGAAGGTGTGTCCTAATCTATTGTTCAGAGAGAAAATGCTGAATTGAAAAACAGGAAATAATACTTCCTAATTAAATGGACAAACGTGCTTAATCAAATGCTTTCATTTTTTTGTTTCTAAAAATTTGCAGTAGGGAGTGTGTGTGTGTGTGTGTGTGTGTGTGTGTGTGTGTGTGTGTACTTGTAAGCATATGCATGTTTTAAAATAATTCCAAAATTGAGTGAATGCTAATTTGTGTAAAATTTTAAAAATTAATGGATTGTGTAAGAAATTCTGTGAAACAATTGGTTGAAAAATGCAAACCTGTTTTTGCACCTCGATTTTGTGACTCTTTAAAATTACTCTTTCTTTGCAAATGTGATAAGTTGAACACCTTTCTAGTTTTTTCTTCAGTAAATCTCATTCAGAAATCCTGAGAACTTCATCCATCCCATGCGTCCCTCCTTTGGGTTCTGTCTCACGCTTTGCTGTAGGGACAGTCCTGTATTTTTAGCCATGCATGCCTAAAAAAGTGTTCTTTATAAATTCGTATATGTCAAAACATGTGGAAAATGTGTCCTGTTAGTGTTTAATTTGGAAACAGGAAGATAATGTGTGCTGCTCCTGCCCTCCCTTGCTTCTTTTCAAAACATTCTAACTCTGGGGCTCACAAACAAGGACCAGGGTAGCACACTGGCTCCCCTCTTCCTCTGTCTGAGCAGTGGTTTTGTACCAGGTGGTAATGTTACATATTCTCAGTCAGTTCTCCATCTAAAAATTTGTACACAGAGAGCAATTAAGTCACAAAAGCACACGTGGGCTCCCTCTCTCCTCGTCTGTTCTAAGCACTGACATGTACTCTGGACTTCCAAGGAGACAAATTGTTTTAATTTGCTAACGTTTGGGGACTCTCTATGATTGTGAGAGAGCTAATTTCAAAGTACAGAGAGACCCTTGGTAGAGTCTGAGTCAGAGACTGCTAGGATTATTCTTCTAGACAAAAAACGACCAAAAAGATGCCTACCCGTATTCTCTCTGTCTCTCTCTGTGCATGTGTGTGTGTGTGTGTATCTGTCTGTCTATCTCATCCTCCCTCTCTGATAAAGGGAAGCTGGGATCTGCAGCTATCATGGAAAGCACTGTGGCCTTGGTCAGGACCCTGAACTTTCTGAGTCGTATGCCATCTACATATTTGTTTTCTTTCTGACAGAAATTGGGAAAACATTATAAAATAAGTATCTGAAGAGTTTTGTTATAATTCCCTTAACAAAATACCTTTAATAAAGTGAAAGTAACACTTATATTTAGAATCCTCAAAGCATTTGTGCTTGGACCTGTGAAATAAACATAACATTTATTGATGCAATTTCTATATAGAGCCTTTATACTGCCCTTTTAAACAAAAGACACAGACTTTCCTTATGTTAGCCAATAATGCTAATGTTGTTTTAAAAATAAATATACATATTCTAGTTGCATGTAGAAATAGGAGTGATCTTGCACATTTTTCTTACTTCATAATCTATTCATGTGCTAAAATCTTAAACATAAAATTAAACATGTAAAATGTAACCTCTTTCTTATAAACCTTCAGGTTTTTGTATGTAAATTTCTATCAATTCGAATATTGCTTTAAGGGAATACTTATACTTCCTTTCTACTTTTTTATTTGCCTTTTATTCTGTATTTACTTTCTATTTTTTAAATTAGATATTAATTGAGACTAGAATAATATATATATATATATTAAAAATAAATAATTAAAAAATTTGAAGCTTGTTTCCACTAAAGAATCTTAGCAAGACTTTGGTACAGTTGTGCACAGATGTCTAGATTACAGAGCTAAAATTCATAAAGGTAAAGTGTATTTTCTGACACATGTTGATGTGAAAGAATTTGTGAGTATGCAAATATTCTTTATGTTCACAAAATAAAAATTTCAGGGCAAGTCATAATGGAAACATTTCACAGTCTGCAACTTGATCAGTTTGAACTCTGAAAGATCAGATTATTTATTTATTTGTTTGTCTTTCCCTCTGAAATATAGTTAATTACTGAAGCCTTGCGATTGTGCCTTGCAAACCTGAGACTAATGAGAGTAAGTTCTCACCCCAGCTCTGAACTTGCTGACTTCTCTGCTTGAAAACCAGAGCATCTGAACATTGGTGAGTTATTTAAAATAATGATTTCTTTTTTTGTTATTGTTTCTGCTTTATGAAGAGTGGATTTTTTTTTAATACAACAAAGACAATGCCTTGAATATAATGTAGGTAAAAAAGACATGCTGGGTCTGGTAGACGTCTATGGCATGTATATTTATTTAAAGGCTTGCTATAATGCATATTATTAATGATGACAATCATGAACTTGCATGTATTGTTTATTTTGTAAATACACATAATGGAGCTTTCAGAAACGGAGATCAGCTGCCCCTTTGCCACGATGGCCGTCTGCTGGGAAGTGAGGATTCAGGACCCTTTATGACTTGGGTTCCTGACCTAGTCCATTTCCCGATGCTCTTGGAATATTTTTTAAGTCCATTTATAATTTCCCTGTGTAAACATCTGAAATGTGCTACGGGTCTACTTTAAAGCTCTATGATAGATTAGATTTGGGTACCTGAAAATGGATTTGATCATCAACTGCACCTTGGGAAACTAAGAACACCTCAAAAGCTGGGAGTTTATGGTTATAACTTGCAGAAAGGACCCCAGGGTTTCTGAGCTGCAGAGGATACTCTTCAGATTGGAGGCAGTAATTTAATTAATGTGTGCCTCTAATAGACTGGATTTTAATTCTGAGGCCAAGAAATGGAATGGCCAAACCCTCCTCACTACATGAGACTTGAGGCAGCGATTACATTTTATTTGAATAGTTTGAATTTCTTATTTCACATTTTTACACTAACTCACAGAAACTTCACCTGGACCTTCAGGTTTTATTTTGACTTTTCCTTGCTCCATCTTAATATTTAAATCACTGGGGATTTGCATGTGAAAAGAAGACACAGGAAGAAAAGAATATCGGAAGGGAAGGTTTGTTTGTGCTTAAACTCCAAATTCATTTTTGTGTTACCTGAGCCCTGGGCTGCCAAGCCTCCCTCCTCTCTGTCTGATTGAGAGGCTGAGGCCAAGAATCCCAGGAGCATGAGTTCTCAGGAAATACTCTACCCAAAAGGAAAAAAAAATAGAAATTGTTTGTTTTTGTAAATTTTATAAATCACGGCTTTAACAGATCTTAAAAGGCACCTTACATAGTACAGAGGCTCCAAATATTACATCTGCTTTTAATATTGTTGGGTGTCTCAGGCTTTTGTGGAGAGTGTTTGATGCCGCCTTTTGTTGTAGGAAACTGGTGTAGTCTGTGATGCAGGGGAGTTGCCAGTTCAAAGGATACAGTCTTACTTAGGAGATTTCTTTCCTTTCCTTTCTTCTACCCTCCCCCACCTCCACACTGTGTTGTTTTATTCCTGCTTGGGTGTGTGTGGGGTGGGGGTGGTGGTGGTGGTGGTGGTGGTGGTTAAAACATTCACATGAGACTCCTGGTCTTTCTTCTTTCCAGAACAGAGGGACCAGTCCTTTATGATAATATTGGGAAAATCTGCAGTGAGTTTTGAAGTTCAATGTGCAGGAGGAGATGTTGTTAATAACATCACCTTTTGTCCTGAATGAGGTAAAGATGTCAAAACTTTGTGTTGGAGGTAGAGGTAACCAACCATTACAATGAAGCTCATTTCAAGTGTCTTTTGTTAATTTTCCTCCGGGTTTGCAACTTTCCTAACCGTGCAGATTATGCTACATGTCTACACATACCCCAATTCAATGCTGATAGTATTTTAAGAACTATCCTATATTCAGACATTTTGAAAGCCTTTATTTTTTCAATCAAATGTAAGATTAAGAGTGGGGAAATCACAGAGACAGGGAGGAAAGCAGTCCTTCCGTGCTTCTCAGACAATGATTTCAGCTAGGTGGCTGTGTTTTGTGTAGAAAAGGACTCGATGGGATATTGACAGTTTCCCATCGATAGCTGGGCCCTGGAGGCCTGGCTGTTTGGGCCCACACTGATTGACTGTTCCTTAATAGACATGTAATTGTTGACAAATACCTTCCGATAGACTCTGGCAGTGCCCAGGCAGACAAAGGAGATTTCAGGAAGATAGGGACCAGTGCTGAGCCATTTGGTAGAGACAGAGCCTCACAGAGGAAATGACTTTTGCTCAGAACAAGCCTTCTAAGGTAAACAAGTTCAAGGAATCTCCATAACCAAACCTAGACAATTCTGTCGAATGGAGAAATTAGCAAGACTCCTTTCTGCCTTCATGGATTTTCCCATTGTGCATATCTTGGTTTCAAAGCTATAGCTATGCCCATGGTAAGAAATTATGAATTTATAGATGTCATATATTTTAAGCACACATATATTATAGAGAAAAGGTATACATGAGATTTTATATATAGACTATTTTAGCTTATCTATGCATCCTAAAATCTATTAACTTGATGCTTGCTGAAACACAATAGGCTGTTCAGATAATTTTAAAGAGCCTTGGACTCTATTAAGAATACTGAAAAAAAAATAGAAATGGGACATTAAATATTAGACAAATATTGGACAAAAAAAATAGAATTTTGACATTAGCCCTAGTTGCCACTAAAATATCAGAGAGCCTGGAGCTGTCCTTACAAGAGGAGTGCATTCAGAAGCATACAGGAATGTCGATCTGTGAGCCTCAGTATTTGTCTGGCCAGGGCTGCCTTCCTAGATCAATGCCTGGCTGAGAAACAGCTCTTGAAAGTTGGTCTCACAGGATGCATTCCCAGGGTCTGCTCAGTTTCAGTAACTCCCTCTGTAGGGGCTTACTCTCAACCACAGGAGGCCAAGATTGCTTTCAGCTCCCAACAGGAACCTGTGCGATGGAACTAGGCAATATTGTTTAGATCTAGCTGGTGTAAGCTAATAAGATAAAATAAAATGCAATCAAAGTTAAAATGCAACCTCAGCCTCACTGTCGGCAGAAACACCGGACAGAAGAGTAGACCCAGCATGGCCTCATGTGATCAGTGACGCAGCTCCCCTCATTGGGTCCTGTAAGTGCATCAAGGTGACACCGCAGGCCGCCTTCTGACATCCTGCCTCCTGACATCCTGTGTGAAAGTGAACCAGCTCCTGCCCCAAAGACCTTCAGTCCTGCCTTTGATTCTTATCGATCAAATATGAAGATTAAATCCCATATCATAGACGGAGGCAAAACCTGAACTTTCTATGTCAACTTCTAGGAGACCGGCAAAGCTCTTTGAATCATCTTTTTATGCATGAAGGAGAGCCCAAGTACACATGTATTTCAGAAAGAGGTACAAAGCAGACAAGCAGATACGGGGGTCTGATAGCTCCCAGGCTTCATAGCAGAAGGATGAGTCAGATAAGAATGTTCTACTTGTTACCTGTTACCAAATTCAAACCCATAGTTATTCGTTTGCAGGGAGTGGGGGTGGGGTGGCGAGGGGACCTATGTTTGAAGCTGCTTCTTTTGCAATCTGTAAGCATTCCTAAACAGGCAAGCTTCTGCAAACAGCTGCCTCAAAATGTTGTGTGTGAGTGTGTGTATGTGTGTGTGTGTGTGTGTGTGTGTGTGTGTCCATTAATTCAGAATTACTCCAATTACAAGCTTTTGATGCTCTGAAACCCTCTCTCTAACCCAAAAGAGATGGAGAGCCCTCGGACCGTCCAATCAGATCATTTTCCCGGCTGCCTGCAGCAGATGTAAGCAATTTACTTTTTTATTTCTGCATATTCAGTGTGAGCGGAGCTGTTGGGGACCTTTCACCCCAGAGCCTGCAGGATTCTAACCCTATCAAATTAAAGCATTTTGCTCACTTATTCCCAAACGCTTTGCTGGTGCTAAGCAGACATCCCGCTGCATAGCAATGGCGGGTGTTCGTGTCCACTCATAGCCCCAGCCTAATCAGAGATTATTAAGGAAAATATACAGTGCTTTAATTTGATGAGATTGGTTATAGGTAGTGCAGTTAAAGGTCACACTCCTGCGTGTATCTCCCTCCGTCTCTGTAATATTTTCTTCTCGCTTGACAATCCTGAGCTGCAAACAATAGGCCAAGGCGACACATTTATTTTTGACATGCTGTGATGGACTCAATAGGGATAAAGATGAATTATTTAAAGATTGCATAAACAAACATCCTGGGCCGGGTTTTGGTAACATCTTTCCCTTTGTGCTCTGTAGATGCTGTTGCCTTGAAAGAATGTGTTCAAGGCACGTCCCCTTTGGAGAGAAACACATTTAGATGGAGAGCCTGGGATAGGCAGCTTCCAGATGGCTGGGGTTGCCCCCCAACTCCTGTTGCTGCCTGGGCAGGGGCACCGGCTGCCCCTAGTTCCCAGGGAAAGGCGCCTCTGAAGAAATGACTTACTTTTCTAAGCCTGGAAACTTCTCTACCTGCTGTGAGCTAACTGTGCCAGCCTGTCTGACCACTGGGGCCAATGGGGGCCGTGATGTCTGTTTATTAACATTCCACACACCACCTTGGGGAAGAAGCCAGGGTTATGGGAAGTGACTGCGTTGTTCCCTAGCAGGGCGAGGGAATTACCTGATTCTCTCTGCTCATTTAAGGGTTGATATTCTAACCAAATTTTCTCTCTGTCTCGGAGAGGCCCTTTCTGATGTCAGAGCATCAAGCACTGAGGATGTCCAGGCTGCTCTTGAAGGGCTCTATTGTTTGTGGTGTTTGGCCATTGTCCCCTATCCCTGATTTTCTGATTTGGACACTGCCTGGAAAGGAACAAGGACAACTTCTAATCTTCTGTCAAATGTAATGGTTTCTGTGTATGTGTCTATGTAACAGACCAACTGCAGGCTGATTTACCTAGAAATTTACATGAAAATTGCTTTATGCAGCTGTATGTAAAAATTCAAGCTGCACCACATCACTGTACTGCACAGGTCAAGACTGAGCCAGGGGGGTATTGTAGCTGAAAACAATTTGTTTCTATTCATGGGATGAGGGGGAGGGAGGCCCCAGAGTAGGAGGCTGCAAGAGGACATGGCTAGGGCTCTTCAGGACAGTCCTTGTATTTAGGGAGAAGAGAGGATAGGGAGAGATCTGTTAAATCCTCCTTCTGACCTATTTGTTGAGCTCTCCTCCATCTTAAATCTCTTTTATTCTTGAACTTATAATATTTTAAAGGAAATTTATGTCGAGCTTGTGACCCTAGTCCCAAACTACATTACCTAATACTCATATTAAATTATTTGAAAGTCTTCAATCTTTAGGAAATAGAAAGAATAGACTACTTTAACAAATTGCTGTGTGCTCCTTGAGATGGACTGAAAAATCCCACCAAACTCAATCTCCATATGTTGTCTTGTCAATTTTCATATGCTTGAAATGCGATAATTTGGAGCTAATGGAGAATTGATAATAAAAATAATTATAGTACAGTGAATGGTTTTGCAAGCGACCTTAAAGTGGAGGTGGAGACTGTGCTTGCCCTTGGTCTGACTCAGATCTTTGGGAATGACCTGTCCCTGCCTTGCCCATTGGGGGGTCAAGGCAGGCCTGGGGAGCTCCATGCTGCTTTCTCAAGAGCTCTCATTGCATTCGAAGTAGGAGATATAGCTGGTCTCTCACTGTGTGCACTTGGCCCTGCAAATGTGACTTTGGAGTTCACAGATCAGAGACCTTGCCATGATCCCCAGGAGGAAGCTTCACTTCTGGAGCACAGAAAGAGGATTTCATCTTTTTTTCTGATAACAGGGCCCATGGGTCTGGAAATGAACTTCTCCCCAGGTTTCTAAGGAGGAATGTCATGAACTAAATCTGCCCACAGAAACTTCTTACTTTTAGTTCATGTTCTATAATGTGTGTGTGTGTGTGTGTGTGTGTGTGTGTGTGTGTGTGTGTATCTGCAGTGATCACAATCTTTTATCATTGTTTTGTGCTATTACACATTCCTGGGAAGGTGTTTTCCATTTCCTGTCCTTGTATGATTAGGTAAGTATCTTTTTTTTTTTTTTTTTGAGACAGAGTCTAGGGTGGGGGCATATAGCCCAGGCTGACCTTAGACTCGAGACTTACAATTCTCCTATGTTAGCCTCCTGATAGAATTGCCTATGTGCTCTGTTATGCCTGAATTCAGTAAATATACATATTTAGAAAATCTGTTTCAATGGGCACCTATACAGTTGAGGGGATGCCTGTGTGACTTGGCTGGTTATGGTGGCTCTATGAGAGTGACAGCAGGCTCCTGCAGGGAACCACTTGGCCCTGTGTGCCCTAGATGCCACCTTCTCAGAATTCACAGCATGCATCCTGCTTCTTATTGCAATTTATCTTTCAGCTATATGTCTCATTTTTCCTTTGACTTAGTTCCAAATTAAAAGCTAAACGAAAATAATCTCAAGGGAAAAAGACTACTACTACTCTTATCTTTCCTACTTACATGTGAACCCATTAAAATTATGTTCCGATCTGATATGACCATGACTCTGCTATGTGTGGAATTTCAGTTCCTTCTTTTGGTTGGACTTTTCAGGTAGAGTTTGGAGACAAAGTGAGAGAATGACATTGTCGGAGAACAACAAGGAAGACAAGGCAGTCGGGAGTGGTGGCATGCGGTTTTGATGAACAACCAAAACATTCATCCTGCAAACCTTTTCTCACTGTCATATGCCTCACAATATAAATGCCAGTTATGATACAGATTAAGTGGGAACAAAGTTCTGAATTACTTTTTCTGTTGGACACTGACCATTCATATTCCAAAGCACTTTGAAAAAAATCTTTGAATTCAGCTATTCCAGTCAAAGTGTCCTCAGATCAGTCCCATTATAGCATCTTCTTTAGTCTCCCAAGGAATACTTGTTACTATTAATGTTGCAAGAGGGGGCACTTCCCTCTGTGAGTCTTCACATAGCTGGACCCCTTATGTGTCACCAACTGTGTCATATTACTACAAACAGTCTGGTGAGCAGCGAAACCTGAATACAAAAGTTTTCTGAAATTATAATGTGAATAATATAACCCAAGGCTATTTCTAAATAAAAATATTTGAGTTTTCCTAGAAGTCTGCTTTGGAAGAATGTATGGCACATCTAGGTCCAAGCAGATGATTCTATTCCTTTGATCCTACATGGGAAAAAATGTTTTCCAAACTGTGTTTGGAGTTTTGATATTATAAAAGGGCTTCAATCCAATAGTCAGACCAGAATTAATATATACCACATTTCTTTGGTAAAATATATTTTTTCTAATATATTGTTTTATGTATCAGGCTACTTTGGAAAGATCGGATATCTGCATATGACTTTCTTGAAATCATTTGCATGTACTTTTAAGACTGGCCACTAGGTGGGAGTGGTGCTAGTGAGCATGGTTTAGATGTGCAGGGAATGTTAGTCCATCAAAGGATACAACTTGTCACAAAATGGTACTACATACCAGAGTAACAAAACAAACAATTCACCCACCACAGATTACCAGTGTTTGTACTGGAAACTAAGGCGAACTACAGTGTGTGAAGGAGAAAAAGAAAAAGTCATGATGGGACATGTATGTAACTGCTCATCCAATCTACTTACGGAATTTCAGCTGTTATCATGTAGGCCTAATAGTATCACACTGAAAAGCTACACAAGTTCACTTCTTTTTACATTGCAAAAGTTATTCCTTTTGTGGGCATCTATTAGGGAATAAAATGAAGAATAAGAAATGACATTTTAAGACATAAAGGACCTTTTACACAATTAAAAAAATTACCTAGGTTAAAAAGAAATAATTTTTAAGTCAATCTATTTACAAATTTTAATATAGAGGTCTAATATCTACAATACCAAGAAAAAAGACATAAATACCATTATTGTAAAAGCAAAAATGGAATACTGCTTTAAAAGATAGAAGATGCTTCCAACACTGTAATGAGAAGCAAATTCATAGCATTATTTAATTAATTAAAATGAAAATTAACGAATGCCAGTCAAGTGAAGAAAGTATTGAAACTGCACATTTATAAAGTCATATCATGTAGAGGAGAATGCTAGGCATCTGACACCATTTTCATAAGTAAAATAACTTCAAGACATCTTGCTAGATATCTCAAGATAATAAAGTGGCTATTACAAAATGATAGATTTCAAAAAAAAATGGAATAGCAACACCTGTGAAGAGACAGAAATTATAAGATCTATCATATACAAATCTATGCTAATCTATTAAAACCATCAGTGCAGCTAAATATGAACGCTTGATAAGAAGATATACAACACTACCACCATGTGCAGAGAAACCAGTAGTCTGGCTGTGCTAATATCTTTTTCCAAAAGCAGAAGCAAACACATGCATAAGAAGGATATCTGACAAATCGACTCATACAATATGTAAAATATTACAAAAATGAAGTTCTTCTGGGAATAGAAAATGAATTTAATTTAACTTTTAGATGCAATTGTTTCAGGAACTGAGGAATATGCATCTTAAGTGAGTAATATTCATGTACCTATGCACAACACATCCTGTATGCTCACAAGGGAATCAGAAACAAAGCAAATATTAATTGTATTTTATCAATTATAACAAGTATGCCAAAAAATGAAGCAATCAAAAGATAAAATGTGAGGACAGCATTTAGGAAAATATTCCCATTAATAAGGAATTTCATAAGACGGACAAATACCAAAGAAATGCAAACCCTTATATATTTCCTACATATAAACAGTATACCTTTATTCTGCAGACAGAAGTAACTGAGTAGTAACACATGAGGTCTTGTGTAAATGAGATATTATCAAAAGAGTGAGCAGTTATTGCAATTCCAGGTGGATCTGTTAACACTTGTAACAAAGTCATTAGACTCCTTTTCCCACCTGTACATGTAATTAGAAAGTTGACCAGCCAGTTGAAGTTGAAATAGTGCAGTATACTGAGAAAAGCATAAGAAGGATTCCCTTTGACAAATGTCATTGTTTTTAAAAACTGGGAATAAATTAGAAAGGCACAATTATGGGAGAATCAGTAGAGGAGTGCCACAGACCCAAATGCAGATAGGTTCCCTCAGCAAATTTAGACTTGTGACAACTGATATTGATAAGCAAGTACAATCATACATGTTCTGTCAACTTCCTTGGTTCAGGGAACGCTGAGTAACATTGAGGAAGAACATGGAGTTAATGGCTTGCTTGAGTTAATGCAGAATTCTATACCTGGATAATGGTAAAAGAATCTACCAGCCTCCTCCCGCCAGGCTCCAAGTATTTGACCATTTTCCCCCAGTTGCTGACAGTGTTTTGAGATGTTTCAGGAGGCGTGGCCTTGCTGCAGGAAGCAGGGGTCCTTACCAGAAGTCCAGTTGCTCTCTGCTTACTTTACCTGTCTGAAGATGTGACCACTTGGCTTTATGCAAACATTTTTTCTAATTTTTCTGATCTTATCCTTTTGATTTCAAGATCTGTACGACCTCTCCCACATCTTCATCATCTTGCGGAAGGTTCCTGAAGACACAAATGTTTGGCTAGAAGCCTGACTGTCCCCAGAGGACACATCTATACTTTGAGTCTTGGGTGCAGTCTGCTTTCTGCTTACAGCCTTACATTTCAGGGCCCGAGGGAGCCCATTTGAGCATTTCTCCTTCTTCCTCTGCTCAAAGCCGTCCTTCCACTGGTCTAGCCCATCACTGAAATTAGTCATCATCTATCCACATACTCATTGGAAATCCTGTGTTGTTCTTGAGTACTTTCTTCCTTTTGTTTGTCTACTTGTTTCTGTCTACATTGTCTCCTCTCAAGATGAGGCCAGCATCACTTTTGTTTAGATGGTTTAACTTACTAGACACCTTTCTCCCTCTCCTCTGACTGCCCATCTCCACATGCAGAAAACTACGTTTAATCGCACCTTTTACAACTCCACTTTGATTGTAAATCTCTTATTATATTCTTATATTCTTATATTTTAAATCATTGTTTTGCATTAGAGTTCATGATGTTGCCTTCCTTCCCTGAAAATTCTGCGCACCTTTGAAATCTTTTCTGTGCAAAAACAAATGCCCTCTTTTTAGAGAATATTTTCTTTCCTAACTTTCATATTTTCATAGTCTAACTTCATATACAATTCCCAACCTTCACATTACTCACAGTGTGTTCTGTGCTAATTTTCAATATCATTACAATCAGAAATATCCTTCCCTTACTTTCCTGGGAATAAATACTACAGGAGCAGAGTTATTAGAAAAAGACCCAAGTATAAGGTTGCTTATGTCTGTTATGTTATAATGACAAATTATCTTTTTTAACGTAAATACTGGAGAATAAGCTTAAATTTCAGAAAATTATAATTGCACCCTAAGGACAGAGAATTAATATACGTATATGGAAATTGTCTTAGTCAAAATGGACTACTGTCTTTTTAATGGTGATTTAGATTTTATACATTTTCTACACTACACATAATACTATCAGGATCATCCTTCTTTATTGATGTGTACCTTTCTGCATCCTTACCTACTTTCCTGTAAATAAGTGAATATGGTAGCTGATGCTTTTCTGTCTTTGTAGGGTGGAGGCCTCAGAGTGAATTATCATATCGCACAGCAGGGCCTTCACACTTCAACACTTCCTGCCGCCTGCTTCAACACAGCATTGTCACCATTGATTTTTTTTTCAGTCTTTTATTTTTTCCATCTCTAATAGTTAAGAATGGAAATTTTTGTTCTTTTTGAACTTTCTTGTACTAGTACTGAATGTCAATAACTTAAACAATAAAAAAAAAAAAACTTCAAATATACTATCCCAGTTTTGATTGTTTTTTTGTCCTATTTAAGGGTGGTACTGTGGAAGAGGTGGAGAGGATTCCACATTGGCATAGAGAGTAGCCTCACTCACCAAAGTTATTTACTCATTATTTTCATAATAGCAAAAACCTACATAACAATTTTCTGTTTATAAAATACTTTCATATACTTCGTCAACTTTAATATGAGATACAAGCCATGAATAAAATGGCCTGTAAAGCAGAGAAGTAGCTCATTATACATAAATATAAAGTGATTATACTGCACTGAAGATAGTCAAGAGGGAATGAATACATTTTTATTCCCCATTGCCTTTGTTTTTAAAACAGTCGTTCCAGAGGAGTTGTGGGTTGCATACATTAATTCTTATGTTTGTATTCCTTTTCCATCTTTAATCTTTCATCACAGAGAAACTTAAAGATGTTCATTTTTGTTACCAAGTGCTATTGGGGGATTCATTTAAATGATCTATGTGTACTCCAAGGCTTGCAAAAGGTAAAATGTCTCATAGTGATAGTTTATGCTGGCTTTAATGCTCTGCCTTCAAATGCTACCAGTCTGGGACTGTGCAGAGAGGACAGCACAGCCGGCCAAACATAGGAGTGAGGTGGGCTTGACTCAACCGGGCTCTTGCTCTCCATGGGATGGCCAGTCCCATGTGCAGCAATTCGTGTGTTCACATCATTCCTACCAAATGACCAGGGCATGGGCTGGCATGGCAAGAGGCACACACAAGGTCAAATTCAGAGGCAGGTCAACTCTCCAGGTCTAGTTTAAGGAGAAAAGAGCCTTCTTCAGACAAAAGCTGCCTCTGGAAAAAGGCTCAGCGGGATGCAGCATCTGAATGCATTTGCCAAGGACTTGGTAGTTATTGAAAGTCAAATGGCTCTCACTCAAGTGCAAAGCCCAGATTCCCTTTTTATGTTTTCAGCTTTTATTGACAAAAGCAAAGTTCAGAAGGTAAGAAGGGATTGTTCTCTGTGGCTTTTGTATAGAGGAGTTGCTGATTGTGCTGACAGGGAGTAATGATCCACACCTCTAAGGAGCTACTGTGGACAGGGCGGAGGGAGGCACATGGAAACACCCATACGTCTTCTTCCCAGTGAGCACTGTGTTACTCACCTTTCCACTATGAAAATGGAAAGCCTAAGATCATTAACTTAGAGGAGAAAAGGAAGAGTTGGCTCACAGTCACGGAGGTTTGATTATAAGGAACTTCTCTCGTGAAGGTGTCAGATGACAAGGGCAAGAAACATGTCTCAAAGCACTGCACACACCCCATGAAGCAGGATGTACTAGAGGGGTCCCACAATATCCCTCAAAGTCATGCCCCAGTGCTGATGGATCACCCACAAAGTTCTAAACCTAAAAGTCTGACACCGTCTTCCCATCAGTATCACTCTGGAAATGAAATAAACCTTTCAACATATAGGCCTTTGGGGCACACTTGGAAATCATAGCAAGAATTCATATAACAATGACTTGTTCTGTCTGGTGGCTTCATCTGTCACTTCCCTGGTTTATTCTCTGCATCATGGGTGAAGGGTAACTGCCTTAGGGAAGTGAAAAAGTCTGTAAAACCACATATTACACAGGAGATGCTGTTCATAAGGGTTCCAATATGAAGGATCCCACTAGGAACTATCTGGTGCCATGGTCTGTATTCTCTAGTGCTCTTTTCCCTTATGTGATTTAATATTAGTCAGAATTGTGTTGAGCCTACTCTTCCTCCCCAAAGTATCTCCCAGGATCACATTGGTTCTTCTGCTCTTCTAGACACATCAACCACCACAAAGGAGAGATTCTTCATTTCAAATTGTTTCACATTCACACCAGGGTTCAGTAAAAATAAGAAACTGATTAAGGGACATTACATCTCCACAATCCTCTCTTGGGATACAGAAAAGCCTCAGCAGATGTGCATATTTTGAAGACACTGGTGAGCCAGTAGAAATCTTTTACATTTGTATTCTTGTGCAGCTTATCCTGTGCACCTTATATTATCTGCTAAATAAGTTGTTCAGTGACTTTAAAGAACTACTGAATTAGAAAAATCTATAAGGTTACCTTGGGTTCAGGTCGTCATTTACATCGAAGTAGCTGACAGAGGCCATGCTTAGATGAACTGGCTATAAGCTAAGCTCATGGGGCTCCCCTAATAACAGAATGGATCAGACCCATGTGAGCCCCTTTGTGAACAACAGTGAATAGCTAAGGCTTCTATAACTGCTGTTACAATCATCCAAATGGATATAAAGCTATGATCATTTTAACTAGATAAATCTTTCTCATATGATATTTATGACTCAAGATTCATAAATGGTTTTTGAGAATCATTTTAGTCAAAGGCTTGAGGTCAGGGATGCTGGACAGATCTTATGGATCTGATGTACTAGGCTGTGGGATCCAGGAGACTTACAGAATCGAGGGAAATCTAAATAAGCCTCTGGTTTTTCCTGTTCCTATTTATTTATTGCCTTCATCACTGATTGTAAAAGTTGCTTTTCCTAAACAATATGGTATTAGACCTCTTCCAGCTCTGATGCAGGTCAAACCTTTCATGTGTGGCCCTAGGAAAATGCTGATGCTGTTTTTCAGGAGTTTTGAGGTAGCTTTGTGCAACTCAAACAGGAAGAAGCCATGGAACTCTTTGCAGGTTCCTCTATGAGTGTCTGAGATTTTACCCTGAGTACACAAACTCCAACCTTGGGTTATGCTAATTCCACATTTTTTTCTGAGCATACTTCTTGTAAAGAGCCATGAGGTTTGGTCATACATGTGCATACTACAGAATATTTCACAGCTATGTATCTAAAATGGTCTTTTTTCTTCCTCATTAGAACACCCTTTTTTTTTTAATCCTGTTATCCTAGGGAAGGGTTTGGTCTCTATCCCTATTGGTTGCCTTGTAAACAAACTCACGGTTGTAAAACTGGTCCTTTTAGCAGTTATGAAGCTGGCAGAGTAAGCCTGGTTTAGAAATGTTAACTTAATTGATTTGAACTACACACTCTCATCTTATTAATATGACAATAATGGGACTTAACACAAAAATGGGTTGTTTTCTGAGAAGAGATGTACTGTTCTATATAAGAATAATCACACAGTCCCAGTTCATTGTAGGTGCTCAGTGGAGATCAATTAAAACTGCGTCTGATTAGTGACAGAGGAAGAAAGAGAATGCCAGTATGTACAAAGGCTCCAGGTTATGTGCATTTACTATTTCTCAGTTACCTTCAGTATTGTACACCCAACATACCCAACTCTCCCTAGTAGTGGATCTCATAGCAATTCATTCTTTGTTTTGTCAAGGTTGCCTCTCTGCTAGTGTTTCTTGAATTGCTGCTACTCTCTGCAGGCTCAAGGGGTTGAAGGTGATGGAGAAGATGTAGAGATGGATTAGAAATGGACTTTAAGCTGAAGGATTCCTACTAAATGGGTTCCATGGATACAAATGCTGCACGGTAGAGAGGATGTTTATCCTGATGATGACGGTGCCGTGAGAGGCACTGGGAGTTAGAGTTTCCCTGTACCACATTTTCAAGGGAGAAAACTAAACTCATCAACTTTTCTTTCTTCACCTTTACACGGTCAACATTGAGTAAAGGGCTAGGAATTCAAGCCAAATGACTGAATGAGAAGATGAATATTACGTTTGTCCAGCACCTGCTGTTTTTTTTTTTCTACAGACAGAGCTGTGCCTTCATACTCAAGCATTTCTCATTGGAATCAGTTTGAAGAGCCTCTTGTTTCCATTCTGTTTTGTTAAAGAGGTTCTTTTACAAATGAAAAGCACTACAGAGCAATAACTACAATACAGCACATGCTAAAATGTTACTGAAATGGCAAAGATCTCAAATCCAACTGTAATGGAAAAGTGAGAGAGGTGGCTAAGGAAGGTGTTCTGGACACACAGAGGGGAGATCCAATGGAGACTGCACAAAGAATTCTGCTCCAGGGGCTCCCTCTGAGAAGCAGCCCTCAGGCCTGTTACTTGCTATGAAGGATGCTTTAGGAGCTAATCTCAGCTCAGAGCATGAGCGGGATGTTTCAGTCTTTCCAGTTGCAAGATTTGATGGCATGGTTGTTGTTCTTGTTCAAAGATGAACCAAAGAACAGTAGTGGTATTCAGTTTTAATTTCCTGGAGTGCTCCTTTGTTCTGTCTGTAGAGCAATGCCTAAAGGATGCATCCCAAAGGCTCACCCACTATAAGCTTTGTTCTCATTTACTCTGAGCCACATTTGTCCTGAAATATTTGGAAGAGGAATTCCTGCTTAGTGTCTTCATATTCACTCCCAATGCCTCAGACACTGAGTTACAGTGTCAAAAGTAGGAAACTGATGTCTACTTTGCTCTTCTCTCCCTATTGTGTTATCTGAGCTCTCTTAATTTAGGAATGCCCTGTGTTTTGGATCACCTGAAACCTTTCTATTAGGACAGCTGGTGAATGATGTAATTCAAGCCCCATGGACCCAAACCACAAAGGCTTTGCAAGTGTCAAGCTGATTGCATTGTGCATTTAAGCTTGCCATTTTGTGTGTGCATTTATATACATGGTCATTTCTGCATTTCACTATGTTCCAAAACTAGTGGGCAGAGATTGTCATCTTTATTTTAAATTTGAAGGAGTAGTGGCTCAGAGAAGTCCTTTGATTCCCCTAACAAATATCCAGGATCTAGTAGGAATTTGGTTGGCACCTAAATGTGGGTTATCTGAAAAAACTCCATTACATGAAAAATTAGCCCTAGTCCTCTAGGGATCCTGAGTAGGAAGAATTAACCAACTCTGGAAATATGAATCTCAAATAGAATCTCAAATAGAATCCTTTCTAAACATTATCAGTGTAGTTGAATATTGACTTACCTCTCAATACCTCCATATAAAAGCCTTTTTTCATTGACCCTTATTCTCCAAAAATGACCCATAGCAGAGGAGTTAGGCACACATCAGTTTCTTACTGTTAGTTATGCTCTCCTGGGGAATTCGAAGACCCTAGGCTTAGATGGAATAAAACCTTGGGAAGCCCAGGTCAACTTCCTGCTTATTCCCGAGGCTGGCATCAGGTTAATGGTTGCCTTTGACAGAGGGAAGGGGACTCCTTGACCTCCTAGAGCCTTCCAGTCATGCTGGCCTTTGCTCCATGATCTCTGTCCTCTTATTTTCAACCGGAGCATTTCTAAGACAAAACCAACATTTGTGAAAGGTCAGCTGCCAAGTAGAGAAGAGAATATCAGCAAAAATGACAGGAAGAAGGCAAACAGACTAAGAAACATCATCTCAAATATATACCTAGTCTGGCTATTAGAGGATAATGGCCTGTAGGCTGGTCACTGGAAGACGCTAGAAGGCGCAGGAAGGGGAAGATTCCTTCCTTCAATTCCCTACCCCCCAGACTTTAAGGGGACTTATAGAGGTTGGCTAACTAATTGACTTTTCCTAAAGATGTTGCTGATTATTTATATGTGCTGCTCTCTGATTTTCAGACTTAAAAAAGGATCTAGCTTGGAGAACATGTTCAGCTCTTTGTGAATCATGATAAGAATTTGAAGTACTATGCCTGGTACAAGGGCTTGGAGAGGAAGGAACAGAGGAAAGGTAAAAAAAAGAAGCATGGTTTTCTTAAATCCTGATAGAACATAGTTTATAAATTTTTAAAGACTGAAAATTCCTATCTAATCACACAAAGACATCATAGCTGGAAAGAACACTGCTCAGCACATTGATCTGCCAAGATCAAAGCACACCTAGTTCATGGACCTACCTGATTGCTTGACATCTCTTCCTAATAGGCTTTATATGTTTGCTTGTGTGTGTCGTGCTGTTTGTGTGTAGTGTATATACTTGTTAGGTGTCCACCTGTATGTGTGCATGCATGTGCACGTATGTGCTTCTGCCTGTAGAGGCAAGAGGCAGTTATTTGGTGTCATTCCTCGATTTCTCTCCATCTTTAGTTTTTTGAAATAGGGTCTCTTGTTAAAGCTGAATATCATGGATTTGGCTACGATTGTTTTCCAATGATCGTTATGGATTCACCTATCTCATCCCTCATCCCTTCTGCCCCAGTCCCATCAATGCTGGAGTTACAGATACGCAGGCAACCATGCCAGGCTTTTAATATGGGATCCAGGGATCTGAACTCAGGCCCCTATCCTTGAGTGACAGATACTTTATCAACCCGGCCATCTCACCAGTACTCTAATAGTTCTTAAAGGACTTACTTTGACCCATTATAAATGTCCTTCATCTAGAAGCACGCCTCAAATCCGGAAAAAATGGCACTGACATTAGAAATCTATCCTGAGGTTGTTCATCATTCAGTCCACCTCTGAAAGTCACAAAGAACACAGGAACCATCAATGTTTCAGGTGGTCATTTGTAGGGAATGTGTTCAGAGCCTGTGAAGGCCCAGAATCACCTGAAGGGAATGTGTGCATTCACTGAGACCATCTGGAGCTCATTGATGATTATGATTTACTTGAGTGTTATTAGGTGACTCTTATGGCAGCATCTATCATGAGAGACAAACTTCCTCTAGATTTACCATAAGGTTCTGGACTTTGTCTTTGAAATCAATATCATAAGATATTAATGTTTCTATATAGGTCAGTGCCAAAGATTTGCGGTGTGGCACTACTAAAATTTATTAATTTATAATAGCAGTAAGGATAATTCCTGGAAATTTTCGCTCTTGCAAGAATAGCTGAAGGCCCTCCCATTGTTTAAAAACTGTGGCTTATTATAATAGTGATCTGCATATCCTGGGGGCTAAATCATTTCCCTTGAAATGAAGCAACTCTTACAATTAAGTCTTGATAAAAAAGTTGCCTATAACAGTGGTAGTAATTTTTTTTCTCTTGTACCAAACTTATAAAATAAATTATAGTTAATAACTTTTAGAAAATTTTAGACCTTGTGAAAGATTTATTTTTACATATAGATGAAAATGAAAACATAGATATAAAAATGACACCTCTTTCTATCTTTTCTCCTGTATGTACACATGCATACGCACACAGGCACACACACATACACACACACACATAAACACACACATTCACTGAGCATAGAACAGGCTTTCTGTTGGCCATCAAAATTTTCTAGTATACTAGTTAAACATGGAGGGGTTGTGAAAATAATTTCTGTTTAAACTTCTATTACCAATGTCCTGGGACCTTGTCAAACATGTATTGCCTTTTCATGAGGAGTGTATAGGAAACGTTGTATAGCATTTGACTTGTGTCCAAACTTACAAGTCTTCAACCCTGTTTCTATGATTCATCAGCTACATTTCAGAGAAATCATATAATTTTTATGAACCTCTGTTTGTTCATCAGAGTCCTTGGTGTGAAAATAACGACTGCATAGATTTTCACAGGTGTGAATGTACGACATGTCTGCATAGTAATCGAAGCAAAGTTATCAATAATAATGGCTATTGTTTCTATCTGTGTAATGATAATTATGTTAAACAAACAAATAATATCAATTTTTCTGTTCATGTATGATCATTACTTTTCCTGCTAACATTAATTTAAGAGAGCGTAGTGAAAAGATCAGGGATAAACGAAATGGAAATTTGATTTTATTTTTCATTTAAGAGCACGTGAGTTTTATTTTGCAAACAACCCAGTGGGGATGATAACAGTTTAATTTTGAATATTCTTGTTCTTGCTTTACAGTGTTTGGGTGAAGATAATTATAATTAAAGAAATGGTATAGGAAAATACTATTTGTAGATTGTAAAATAATCAGAAAATATTGCTTATTGCATCTCATTGTCATTCAAATAGTAGAAAAGTTGCATTTACTTTGGATTCCACCTAAATAGTACTCATCAAATTACACACACACACACACACACACACACACATACACACATATATATATAAAATCGTAAAAAATATATGCACACATGTATCTTTTTATTTGAATGAGAATTCCCCATAGGCTGCAAGTATTTGAACACTCGATCGTTGTTGATGCTGTTTGGGGGAGGTTATGGAACCTTTAAGAAATGTGGCCCTGCTGAACAACGTTCTGTCACTGGGGCTCCACTTCGAGAATACACAGCCTTATCCCAATTCCAGTATATCTCTCTGTCTCTGTCTCGCTCTCCTTTCTATGCCCACTTGAACATGTGAACTCTCAACTTTCTGCTCTGACTACCTTCTGTCATGCCTTGCCTTCCGTGATGCACACTTATCCTTTGGAACCATACATCCAATAAACCCTTCCCTCTCTAAGTTGCCTTGGCCATGGTGTCTTATCACAGCACCAGTAAAAAAGCTAATACTATATATAACACACACACACACACACACACACACACTTAAGTGGAGCACTTGAAGGTTTCTAATAGTATGTTACACAATTACTTTATTGTAATGGCTCCTTAGAGCACTGTAATAAAATTTTAGTGTGAACCATATTGTAGCCCACAGTGATTAATAATTTCTGTTGATTGAATAAGTTAAAAATAAAATCAGATAATCAACATGAGCCATAGGTAATGCCTGTAAGCTGGTATGTTTTTGTGGAAGTCATTTTGTGTAGCTAGAATCTAGACTATATTGAAGAAACTCATCAAGTTCTGTTTGTACCTCCTGCCAGAGGATGATAAAAAGACAAATATTTGAGTTTCCAAGCCCTTGGTTCTTCTACTTTAGATAGTAGAGTGGAGGATACTGGATTACATGATGTATTTTCTAAGACCTCTTGAAGATCCAAAGCAGAATCTGTTAATGAAGACTGAAGTGAGGGCATATGTGAAGTGACTATATGTGTATGTGAACATGTCTATCTATGCTTAGTATCCAGAAGGAAGCTTTTCTTTTTTTTTAGAGGAGGAATTTTTTAAAAAGTATGATATACATTTGAAAATTAAAATTAAGATTAGATTATGCCAATTTTCTTTGGACAAAAACCCTTTGGCTAACACTATCATATCCAAATCTGACTCTTAAAATGCAATCTCTGCTTTAAATCATAGTTCTCTTAATTAGGGTCATTGCTACAAATGAAAGCCTATGTGGGTGTTCGTCTAATAAGAAAATGCCAGTTACGGTATATTATCAGCCTCGACTTGCCAGGCATTGAATTTCCTGATATGGTCTGCTGGGAACCTTAAATGAACAAGAGCAATTATAAACCTAAAGTCCGCAGCCATTTGTTGGCATTAGCTCAGGATAATTTCCCTGAAACATTCATGATGAAATGCAAAGGTAGATAATTTAAAAATCCATTTAAAATAGCTGTGGTATAATTTAAGCTAAGGTCTCTCTCTATAGTGGACATTATAGTAAGACTGCATTTTGAAATAGATCTTTTACAAGTGTTATTTTCTTAGATATCACTGCCTTGGAAAGCACTTTAAACAAGTTTAAATAATTTTCTTAAGTGTGGTAGGAGTAAAATAATGAGAGTTGTACTGTTTGCATTTTTAAAACGAAGATAATCATAAAAGTTTATTTTGAAATACCTAAGCAAATGGCTCATTATCACGTAGAGAAAATGAGAATAAAAAAGCATCAACAAGCAAGGATATTATCTATTTCTCTTTTGGCTTTTGCTATGTTAAGCCTTTTATTTTTATGTGATTTTCTCAGCAAAGATAAAGATAGGGCTATTTTGTGGACACCTGAATGTAGTAACTGTTTAAAGAAAAAATTATTTGTTTTTACCTTTAAGTTTCCTTTCTGTAACATCCATTTTCTTCTCTAACATAGATCTCAAATGAAATCAGAATGAAACAAAAGTGAATCTTAAAATAGAAATATTGCTAAAATAGAGAGATTTGCATGACGCACCCCTACCTGTCTACCCTTTCTCAATCTATCTTTTCCTGATTTCTCTTTTTAAGTTCTTGAGCAAGGAGAAAATATCAAGATCAAAGCTTGATGCTAGCTCGCTTTTTATTGTCAGTCTCTCCACTCAGAAAATATGTGTTTGTAATGGAAGTCCTGACACAGCCTTTGCTCTAATAAACTACAAGATGGGCCAATAAAGCACAGCAAGAGCCTATTACCAAGAACCATTACTGCTCAGAGATCAGAGCAAAATTTATTTTATTCTGAATCTTTCCTAGGATCTTAACCATCACTCTGTGATGTAGGACTCTGTTTTATTTGAAGGGAGGCCACCTCATGCTTTTCCTGCATGCTCAGGACACAATTCCCATTGGTGCCACATCAGCATGGATATGACTCCTCTCTGAAGAAAACCTATATTAGAATAAAATGGAAAAGGGTCACATTTGGAATTTCTTTTAAAGAAAGATGGAGAGATGGTTAACATATCGCTTTTCAGTTTCAATGGTGTCTTTGTGTGCTGTGACTCTTTTCTAAGTCCTGGGTGTTGCTTTATGGGTTACTTTGAAGTTGGTGCAAGGGTCACCCTTCAGAAGTTTAATTTTGATGCCTTTACATTTCTTCAGGTTCCAAGCTACCATTATGCTGATGGTGTTCCAATACTTGGCAGTGACAATTCGTGGAGAGTGGTCACTTAGCGTTACCCTTGGTGGAACAGTGAATAATGTCAATCTTTTTTCCTGGTAACCCCATGTTCTGATTCTTCCATATGCCAGAGGTTGGTTGGGAATACAGCCATTATTATTCATATTACAAGGTTCATAGATCCCCTGCCTTCTTTGGAAAGCATTGATTCAGGTTTATCCCGGGCATTCCTGCCTCTTATATTTGCCCTAGTAAAGATTCAAGGAATTGTGTTTCCCATGGTATTTTCTAACTTACTTCTCAGTCCCGACATTCAAGCTCCGACCAGTGCTTTTCTTGTCACATACATATTTTTGGACACACTCTTCCCCCTTATTTCTTATAAGCAGGCCATACCAGCTCTATCTTGGTCAAGGTGACTTCAGGGAAAAAATTAGAGTGTTTTTACCCAAGGCTGGGGAAACTGTATCAATATTAATAGCAAACACGATGCCAAAATCCTAAAACTTTCAAAAAACAAAGCTCAGGAGTATTTTATGGATCCCTCCAGATTACAGGCCAGAAGAAATTGGAATATGAAGTAGTAAGATGGAAATGGCAGAGTTGGTCTGTTTTGCACAATGATCTTTCCTTACGATTTTGTCATCTCTCCCTCAGCTTGTTGCTGTTACAGTAAATAATTAGAGGCAGAACAATTCTAGGCCATTTCATGTGAACACTGTTAAGGGAAATAAAGGCAAAGCTGGCAAACATAAAAACGGCAGAGACCCAGGAACAGAAATGGCTAATTACAGAGCTGCTGTGCAGATGCATTATTTCCCTCCTTGAAACAGAATTTTTGTTTGATAATTAACAGACCTACAGGGCCCATTACATTCTCTGACTCTGAAGGTATTGATCCTTCTGTCTCTGACTGTCACATTTGTTCTTTCTGGGTCTCCTTCCCCTGAGAATTTTGCTGATTTCATAATTGAGGGGAGGAGTGAACCAAAGCTGGCCTGCTGTGGGAGGGGCAGCTGAAAGAGGCTAAGAGAGGAAGTCTACTCAATCGTCCGTGCAGTTGCTTTGCTTTACTTTAAACTTTATTATTCTTTGGTGGATTTTCCACAACCATGATTCTGCACCTGGAGAGATTCTAATAAGTAGAAGCATTCAGACCTACATGCAGTGTACATTCATAACCCAAGTACAATTTCTATCACTGTGCACATATTTATCCATTAAAACAAATGGTATTAACCCAGATCCCTGTGTGTTTAGTCAATGGAAAAGACATGGGAAAATACCTTCTACTACCATGATCCCAGTCTGTGCCTAGATCCTCTCATGTGGTTAATTTGGTAGTGAGATATCTCACCCTATTTCATAGGAAAGTTTTCATTTAAGCTGAGTTTTCCAGGAAAAGAGCATGCTCTTGACTGTCTTTCCGGATCCAAGATAGAGATGAGTATAATCTAAGCATTTATTTTTCCCTCTGTAACACCTGGTACACAGGAAAGATAGGCTTAACAGGCATATTAGAACCAATCCAGGTGTCCGGCTATCCTAGCATCACTTGTTCAAAAGAGAAGAGAATCTCACATGGAAGATATTTGAACTAGCAACAGACAGCTTTTGTAGCTCCTGACTGTAGATACAGTTGTCCATTGGAAAACAGTTATCATGGATACTCTGACCAGTATTAAAACACAGAGAATATTTGATATCCGGTAAGTGGAACTCATGAAAACCAAATATCTAGGAACATATGCAATGGAAAAATGTGAATTTCTTCCTCCTTCCTATGTAAATCAGAGATTTTTAAAGAAAGGGGTTTAATTTTAATAGTAGGAAAAATTAGGGTCCTTAAGGATGCTTCCAGGATGAATATATTGACTAAAATGGTTTTCTTTTGACCATCTCAATTTTATTTAGTATTATTCTTTAATATTGGCTTAAATAAAGTATTGTTGATTAATATGTACACTTCTATAGCTGTGGGTTCTATATTGGTAGATTTGACCAACAATATATTGAAACTGTTTGAAAAAAATGTGTCTATTTTGCACATGCATGGTGTAGCAATTATCTGTATAACACATATTAGTTTTAAAACTAGTTGGGAGATTTATCAAGGTGTAGTAGAGCATGATCTTAGATTATATGCAAATACTATACTGTTTTATATAAGAGACTTGAGTCTCAGAGGACTTTGGTGTCTGTATCTGTAGGGGTCCTACAGACAGTTCATCAAGGGTATAGAAGGACAACTCTGCATGTGTGTAATAAAACATACCCCATCAATCAGTAAAATATGGATTTAGTGTTAAATTTCTGTGGTTTGTTTGATTGTCCAAATATTCTATAGTTGGCCCTGTGTTCTGAGAAATCAGTGATGCGCATTGCTCCTCAATCCTGCATGTGATTGAAGGAAGGGAGCACACGTGTCAGTTCTAGAACATGGTCCGCTTTGTTTTGACAATATGGCAATGACTACTTTCTCATCCACATGAGACTCTGGAAGCTGTGACGCAACTCGAGGCCAAGTACCCAGGAAAGTCATTAGCTCCCTTGGAAGCGCCTTTCTTAGGAGGGCACCTGCCTTGCCATCCAGGGTATATCAGAGTGCATGTCTTCTGGCATTCTCATGAGCTGCCTGCCTGCGTCACAGCTGCAACCTTACCAGCAGGACCTGGGATTGATTCTTGATATCTGTCACAAGTCGTCCCACAATTCAGCCGAATGTTGAATGGCAACAGATGTGGCAAAGCCTGTCACCCTGTCTGTGTGCTGGGCTCCCTGCACCCCGGACAAACCAGCCTCAGTAGAATATCATCTCAACATCCTTGTGGCTTTGAACATTTTGGCTGGTTTTCTTCATTTTATCTCTTTTTCCTTATTTCAGTCAAAAGCCGGAACAATAATTTTATTCTTTATGTTCAACAGTACTTTTGATGATCATCTCTGAAGCCGAGCTAGTTCATAACCTCTGCAATCACAAGGCTTGGCGTTTTTCTCCTGAAGCATCTAAGAGAACAGGCAGGAATCTGTCCACATCATCAAGCCCAGCCGTCACTCCTTTCATCCTCTTCTCTCCCACGCATGCCCTCACTGCTCCACTACACACCCCGGATGCAGGTCTGTCAGAAGCAGTGAGAGGTCAACATCAAAGCTTATTCCCAGGCAGCTGCGTGCCGAGAGAGAGAGAGAGAGAGAGAGAGAGAGAGAGAGAGAGAGAGAGAGAGAGAGAGAGAGGAGCAGTTCCAGTTTTGTTACTTCGCTCTCACTCTCTGCCATGGCACAGTGGGCGTGGGTGGGACGCAGCAGGCACTGAAGGACATCAGTGCTCAGAGCTTACAAATAAGAAAAACGTTCGATTATTCCTTTGTGCTTATCCATGTCAGAAAAAATGTCACAGTAGGAATGACATGCAGGGAGCTTCTTCACTCTTCAGGCTGAATCATGACAGTGAGGACGATTGAGAGGGCATTCACTTTTAATTTCTATCTATACTTAAACATGTAGGGGATATAGCTCAGTCAATCTAGTGCTGATCAAGGAAACATCAAAACATGAGCTCAGATCTCTAGTGCCCACATAGAAAGTCAGGTATGGCAGTGTGTGTCTGTAATCTCTGTGCTGGGAAAATGGAATTGTCCTTGTAACTTGCTGGCCAACCAACCTAATTGAACTGAGAAATCCTGTCTCCAAAAAACAAAAGACAAAACGCAGCTTAAGAAGACACTTAGCATCTGACCTCCACGTGCACATGTATACATGGATATGTGCACCTACACAAATGTGAACACACACATAAAAACATATACATTCCTGTGCCTTCTCCCACATATACACACCATATACACACTCACAAGCTAAAACTTGATTTAAGATTGTCTGTTTGGAGTAATATATAGAATAGCAAGAAGGTCGTGTCACTTTGTCTAACAAGCTTCTTCCTAATGAATTCATCACATGCTTGTGGTATGTGATCATGTTTTCCCCTCTCTTAACTATGTTTTATGGCAAAGCAATAGGTTACAGTTGAGGTCACTAATAAAGAAAAATCTCCATGGAATTTTGTGAGATCTTCAGGGTTACCAACACCATGCATGATCCGTGGCTGTGGATCATGCTGGCTCCATGTGTAGCAAGAGTAATGATGGTAGGTTTTTCCAGAGTGATCAGCTCAAAAGGTTGTTAAACAAGCTAAAAGAAGTTTTATGTGAGTTGGGTAGATCAATCTTATTGTTGAAGAATGCCATATTTCTGCTGAGAAAGTTTATTAATTTCTTAATAGTGGAAAGGAATAAATCTGAGACATAAGGTTTACACCATAGGTAGAGTCGTTTTATTCTTAAAGAAATGGTCCCACCTTTCCTATTAGGTAAAGGAGTGTGCTATGGAAGAAAGTCTCCATTGGATGTTTGCCAATAGCATGTTAGATAGAGATAAAATAAACCTTCACAGGATTAGGAAGATCTCTGTTTTCCATTCCAGGTAGTTGTTTTATTGACTTTCAAATGGCATATTTATTTTCCTAAGTTCTCAGAAGCATGTTTTAGATGACTACTTCGGGGTGAGGGGTGCTTATGACTGTACTCGAAACCTTGCATAAAATCGTAGCCTTAGAAAAACAAGAAGGAATCCTGACACTTATGGCCAGGGTAGCCTTTTATCAAAAGTTAGAACTGAGAGCTAAATAGAGATTGGGAATTAGAGGTCACTTTTACTGTGGATGTACAATTAGAGACACTAATGTTGGGTCTCTATAGTTTATTCAGTGAAAAACAATGTTGCTAATAGTGTTTGCTCGGCCAAAGTAGACTAAGGAAAGTCAATGTATTATCAATTGCAAGACAGAATGGAGATTTTGGAATTCTGCTGAGAGGGAAGGCAGTTCCGAAAGAAACTTTTTCTGGGAAGGAGAGAATCACTGCTAGAAATTATGTTTTTTTATGCCTCCAGCAATTTATATTTTAAGATGTGCTTCTTGGCATTCCCTGGCTCTCTTGAACACACTAGGCAATTGTAGAGAAGCCTTTGTAAGGTAACATTCTGAAATACTTACTTCGTTAAACATTAAGATTAACTTATTTTGAAATAGATTACCCTTATTTTATTGTTTGAAATTGTATGCTACCTGTCATGGAGTAATGAAACAAATATCAGGGAAATCCTTAATATATAAACAAAGCATTTGGTTGCAACATGAGGCTAAATATAAGATAAACTAATATACAAAAGATAGCTTTTCCTTAATTTTAAAAAGGCTTTATTTTTATTTGTGAATGTGTATGCCTGATGTGAGTGCTGGGAATTCAACTGCAGTCCTCTGCAGGAACAGCAAGTGTTCTAAAACACTTAGAGATCTCTCCAGCATCTTATCCTAATTTTTTATAATAGCTGGCTGAAACCTGTTCAATAACCCAAATATGTTAAACTGTAAAATGCAACTTCTTTACCGAGACCATTTTTATTGTAAGGTCTTTTGCACATGGTGTGATGGTGTTTGATAAATTTCAATTTCATAACACTCATTGCTTAGTGTATTTATATTCCCTTTGTATATGTTATAGAATAACATCCTTTTATACAAATCCTGTATCCTTTATAAGCTCAGTAGTTTATTCTTGTATATAATTTGGATTTTAATGTATTCTTACATGTGTGATTACATGAACTGTGAATGGACCGAGTCAATGCCTTTCTTTCCTGTGTGGATTCTTCTGTGGTGCCTTATTCAGTTGACTAGATCTCCCATACAGACAGAAGTTGAACAGAAGTTGTTAGTGCAGCCAGCTCTATCTTATCCCTGAAGTTAACAAACAACACAATACTTCATCATTAAATGAAACAGTTTTCTGTGTTTAGATAATACTTTCATTGGAGATTTAAATTCATGGACGTGATTAATGGTCCTTAATAGTTTATATATGTTCTTCTCTCCAAGGCAGGAGAAAGCAAAATATAACCAATAGGCTTTGCAATGACATTGCTGAAAAATATATAATTTAACTTTAAAATTATTTTTATTTCTGATTATGTGTATGTGTGTGTGTCTGTCAGTAGGTATGTGCATGCGAATGCAGGTGCATACAGGAGCCAAGGCTTGAGATGTTGGACTCTGTCAAATGCTCATGTTTGCATGTATTGAAATCAACATTCCAGAATTTATCAAATTCAGTTTGGTACATGGTATGTGTTGATTGATATCTGATGGGAAACCTTATCTTCTTTTGGTCAACTACTTATAATCGTATTCAATCTACTAAAAAATAGCCAAGAAATTTTGCCTCTGTGTTTAAGAAGTGTACTCCTCTTGTTTCAGTTTTCACATAGACTATCTGTCAAATTTTAATATGCATGTAATGTTGGGCTCATGTATTACCTTGGGCAACACTATATTCTCTTCAATTTTTGGGAAAAGCTTGTGAAGAATTGGTGTAAAATTTTAAAACTCTCAGTAGTGTTCAGCCACAAAGCCCTATCTCCCTGGGGCTTCCTTTGTGGATTTTAGTCATAAATTTAATTATTTTATTCAACAAATATGAGGTCATGTAGATAGAATTGAGAATTGTTAATTTGTGTCTTTCAAGGAATTGGTACACTTCATTAAAGTTGTGAAATTTATTGGTATATGGTTCATATTATTTCTGCACTATTCCTGTGATGTCTGCAGAATTTTCCTAATGCTTATAATTTATAATGTTTCTCTTTTGTTATTTAATTATTGTTTTTTTTTTTGTAACTGGTTTCTCAGTGGTATGGACCTTTAAACATCAGATTTGTTTTTGTTAATTGATGTTCTATTTTTTAATGAGCTTGTGGTTTGTGTGGGTACTCATATTTTTTTCTGTGTGTATGTAAGTGCGTGTGTGTGTGTGTGTGAAAGTACATGTAGAAACCAGACCACAATGACAATCTTGTATAAACTCAACCTTGTTTTTAGAAACAGGCTCTCTCATTCACCTTTGGCTCATAAATGTTTGGCCAGTAAACCTCAGGGTTTTGCATGTCTCTGTACCCTTACTGGTGGGATTACTGGCAAGGTGCCACTTCACACTGTGCTTTGTTTCGTATGAGTTCAGGAGACTCAACTAAATGCTTCATGCTCCTTGGACAAGCAAGTTGCTGACAAAAGCCATCTCACCAGCCTTTACTTTTTTCTCTTGTTATTATCATCAATTTTATTGACACACATTTTACTCATTATTAGTTTCTTTATTTCTTTTGCTTTGATTTGTTGTTGTTTCTGTTCTTTTCCTTAATATCGAAGTTGATATTACTAACTTGATATTTCCCTTCATTTCTGTCTTATGTTCATGACTATAAATTCTCTTCTACTATCTTAGGAATGGAACAAAGATGCTAGTATTGTGAGATTTGTTTTCATCCAGTTATAAAAACTTTCTATGTTTCCTTTTAAATTGCATTTTAAACTACAGGTTATTTTAATAGATATTTCCTTGCTTAAAATAGTTCAGAATTACCCTTTTATTTTCAATTAGTGTTTCTAATTTATTTCCATTGTGGGAAAGCACAGATTTTGGATTTTTTTTCAAAATATAATTCACACTTGTTTATGGCCCAGAAAGTAGTTTGCCTTGATAAATGTTCTGTTTCTTGAATGTATGTTCTAAACTTTTATGTATCAGTTATGTCAAATGCTTTAGCACTGATGTTTATCTTTTATGATTCTATAGATTTAAGGTTTATCTGTTCTATCACTGAGGAAGGGTGATCTTATCTTCAACTATAATTAAAAGGTCTTTGAAGTTATTTAGTTAACGTTTTGGAGGGCACAAGCAATGGTGTATGTGTGGAGGTCTGAGGACAGCTTGTGGGGTATCAGTAATTTCTTTTCATCATATGGCACCCAGGTAAAGAACTCAGGTTTTTAAGCTTTGGTGGCAAGTACCTTCTTTCACTGAGTTATTTTTTCTGGCTGTAAATGTCAGTTATAATTGTGAGCTTTAAACATGACTTCCTACAGTTCTATGAACTTCTTATTCTTGTATGGCTTAGCTCTTTTGTCAGTCACATGAACATTAAATCTTGTTACATGCTGTCAATGAATTGCCAGATTCATTATCAAGGCAAGTCTTCCTTACTCATTATATTTTGCCAATAAAGATACTTCAACTTATATGATAAAGCTTTTATTAATGTTAACAGTGGGTATTTTCTGCATTCCTTTCATTTTACCTATTTATGTGTTTATACTAGTACATTTTCTGTAGACAGCATATGATTTCATGTTGATTATTCCAAGATAGTAATTTTCAGGGTTTTTTTTTTTGTAACTTTTTAAAATGAATGCTTGTGTATTTCACTCAGAACGTCACAATCATCTCTATACCCCTTCCCCTCATTTGCATACTCTCACAGCCCCTCCCCACTGGAATGCAGACTTTCTGTCATCTCTTCAAGGTCCATGATGTCAAGCTAGTGTCCATAGATGTCCCTCAGTGTAGGTTCATCCACTGGGATCTAGTCAGCCCATCCAGAGTCCTTCCTCTTAAGAAGATCAGCTCTTCCTCACCCAATAATTCTTCGACTAAGATTGGGACTGCTGCCCATTTCCATAGTTCTGTGCTGAGTTTTTGTCTGTTTGAGTTTGCATGGGTCTTGTACATGGTGGCACCATGGCTAATAATTTGAAGCTTTAATCAAATCTAGGCTATTTAGGTATAATTATTACCAATTTGATTAGATTTACATTTTCTGCACTTCCGTAGATTTTATGTACTGTTTTGTTCTCTGTTCCTTTCTCACTCTTTATGTGGTCTTTTCCTTGCTTCATTAGTGGATTCACTGTCTGTCACTGTGCTAGCTGCCACTTCAGAGTTTACTGCATGTATTTTTGACCTATCACTACCTGTCTTCATTACTATCATGGTAATATCTTGTTAGAGTTTTCATTATGGTGACAAATATGTAAGAGATATTTTACAGCAGTAAAGTTTTATTTCATGGTTTTAGAGCTTCAGTCAGCCGACTCTGTTGTTTCTGGGCCTGTGATTATGGGTGTGCAAAGCTTCTCCGTTCCTGGTTACTAAGAAGCAGAGATCTTGTAATCAGGACTTGATTCTCATAATTTCTACACCTCCCAAAAGTCCATTCAATAGCACTGATGTCAATGGATTAATCCACTGATTAGATCAGATACCCCATGATCTATCACTTAACCAAAACTCCACTTTGGGACACAACTATGAAGACCAAGTCTTTAACACATGATCCATCTGGGATCTTTCATAACCAAAAGGCAAATTTATCCCTATAATTTATCATTGATAATATATATAACAGAAACTTTATTATATTGTAGTTCCAGTTCCCTTATTTTTATGTTCTTGTTATATATTGTACTTGTTATAATTACATACACACACACACACACATATATATATATATATTATATTATATGTTTTATTTTACAACTCCTCTCAACATCAATATTTTTAATTAATTTTTTCTGTGTATAAGGTTAGAAAACATAATCAAGGGCTGGTGAGATGGCCCAGCAGGTTAATACATCTGTCACTAAGCCTGGTGACCTGAGTTTGATTCTGGGAGCTATATGGTAGAAGGAAAGAACCAGCTCCCGCAAGATGTACTCTGACCTCTACAGTATCTAAACACATGTACACACAGTAAATAAATTAGCTAAATAAAAAGATACTCAAATTATTCTTTAAATGAAAGATGGAAATCTCTTAGTATTTGTTATTGCTTTCTCTTTTCTTTATTTTTCTTCTTTGTTTTTTGACTATTATGCTTGAGTATAGGTTTTAAATAATTCATATCCCTCCCTCCAGCCTCTCCCATTTCCTCCCCACTCTCTCAATTTCTTGCCCTTGTCTTTGATCTTGGATTACCATATATAGTATAATATATATATATATATATATATATATATATATATATACACACACACACACACACACACACATACACATATATATACTGAGTCCATTTAATGATGCTTATGTGTACTTGTGTTTATGGCTACCAATCTGGGATTAGATAGCCTCTCTAGGATACAGTCCCAGTAAAAAACGGATTCTTGCTCCCTCAGCACCCATTTATTGACTGTAGCACTTCAACATTGAGCCTGTCTCAATATCCCTTCCTCAAAAATAATACAGCCAGAAAGCATTTAATATGTTCTATCATCCTCACCTTTCTGTATTATTGTTAATTCCTTCTTCACATTATGGGTTATATTTTACTGCTTCTGTGTATACCTGTTTTTTTTTTTTAACTGAATTTGTGAAGTTTTTCCTAATAGTGTCTGACTAGCTGTTTCTGCAAATATCCTGAGTCTTCTTATGGTGATAATATCAGTCGATTTACCTGAAAGCATTTTGGGTTTTTAGTAAACTTCTTATATCTTAAGATCCTTTCCATTCAGAGAAATCTGGGACAGGATTTCACCCTGGTTACATGGGAAATATTTGATTCATTTTGGCTTGCTTTGTGGGTCCAGAGAATCCTCCTGATGGTTGTTAGCTTCCATGTGGGTTCTGGGAACTGAACCTGGGTCCTCTGGCAGAGTAGCCAGTGCTCTTAAACACGGAGTCATCTCTCCAGCTTCGTCTTCTCTTAAGTACTGACATCATGGCATTCTTTTACAAGTCCCTTGGTGTTCTGAGTTTCATTTTTTTTCTTCAATATTTATTTTCTTCGAATAAGCAACTTTGGCTTTTTACCCTATTTGCTATATTCTGGTTTTCTATTTTATTGTTTTTTCAGGTCCTGTTCTATTAAACAACATGTTGAAGAGTCATCCATGGTAGTAAAAATATAAAAATTGAAACAAATTAGAATGATCATGGGATATCATCAGTATCTCATTTACCACTCTTAATTTTCATGTTTTATCTTACCAATTGCAAAATATAAATATTTAATATATTTGAATAATTTTATAAGTAATTTATAGTGTTAGGAGAAAAAGGATAGTGAAAAATATGTTCAGTAAAATTTTGAGTAAGAATTTTACATAGAGAATACAAAATTTTATTCCATATTTGCCTGGGTTTATACTTGTATATAAACAAACACATTTATACAAACAAGTATATACTAATAAGCAATGCTTTAAAATGCAATTTACTGCCCATGGACTGTAGTCATCCTCTACTGCTATTCCATATATGAACATGTCTTTAAAATTCTAGCTTTTTGTTAATTCAGCTGCTTCTTATGTTTGCATTATAAATCTAAAAACTATTGAAGATGGTGATGGTTTAACATTTTATTGGAAAGACTTGACTCTTTCCTCCATAACTATGAAATATTTTCAGTTACAATCTTATATATATTATGTAAAATAACAATTGCAATAAGTTTATTAAATTTTTCCTATGTGTGTTTCCTTCTAATCATTCAGTATGTCTCCAAATGAGAATTATGTTTTGCAGGTAAAACCTACAAATATCTGCCATAATCATTATTGGAAAAAAAAAGAAATTGGGTCAATAATATACTTTGAAATGGAGTGAGAAAGAAATGACAGCATGAAAAAGAGGCTCTCACAATATACTTCTTAGTTACGTTACTCTATTAAAGTACCATTTACACATTTTTATTGAATTTTTTTGCATTTCATACAAACATCTTAATTATCTTTATACCCCCTCCCCCATCTGCATCCCTCCTAGCTTCCTCCCATCACAGTCTAGTCAGCCTTTCTAGAGTCTCTCTGCTAAAGAAAATCAGCGGTTCTTCCTAACCCAGCAGTAATCAGTTGCCAATAGTTCTTCAGTTAAGGTGGGCGCCTGCTGCCCATCTCCCTAGTTGTATACTATCTTTTTGTCTGATTGACTTTGCATGAGTCTTGTGCATGATGACACTTTTGCTTTAGGCTCATCTGAGCAAGGTCCCAGGAGCCTGTAAGATTTCCATATGTAAATATACCTCCTCCTGTGGTTATTAAAATCTTTCCACTCCCCTTTTCCCAATGGTTCCCGACCTCTGGGTGCTGTGAAGTTTAATACTGGAGTCTGGTCCAGAGATCCAGATTCTGCAGAATCTAATTCTCTATGCTTTGACTATTTGCAGCCTTTTGTGTTCATTGCATCCTGTTGCATGAGGGAACTTTCTTGATGAGAGTTGAGAGGTGTTTGCATATTTTTTATGTCATTTGTTCCATTATGTTCCCTGAGCCTTTTGTGCAGAGGTTCCATTATAGATGTGTCACTTAGGGTTGGGCATCACACAGATATTTATTTATTCTCTGTGTGTAACAAGTTGTGGAACTCTGTAGGAGTCTTCATTTGTTGCAAAAGAAGCTTCTTTGATCAGTGGTGACTGGTATGCTTGTCTATAAATATGAGGATCCATATTTAATATATAGCAGGAAATTACATTTGTCTATGCTTGTGACAGCCTTAGTGCTTTCTCTAAGATATATGACCTCTCTAGCCACATGTATTTGGCTATGTTTACAGTACCACACATGAGTTTCATCCCACTGATTGGACTTTAAATTCAATTAGAAAACTTTTGATTATCCCCAAGATAAAATTGCCACTACCATACCAACATCATTTGCTGTGTTGATCATACTTGTGGTTATTAGGCTTTAAAGTGGGGGTTGTACCATCATTTCATGTTCTTCCTCAGCTTACGTGTTGTGCTCTAAAACTATGACAGCTAGACTTCAGGGAGGAAGCTTCCAGGTCAGATCCAGTTTCATTGCTCAAGTCCTGTGTCCAACATATACCCTGTCTTCAGTAATAGGGTCTTACCTTCATCACCTGGGAGGCAATCAAGGGCTGTGACAATAGCCTATGTAATTTTTGGAGTCTCTCTGACTACCAATAACTTGAGGGAGATTTCTCCTTTCTGGCACTGTTTCTGTTATATAACCTTCAGTTATACACATGGAATCATGTAGAGATATTATATTTCTAATTTTTCAGTATGGTTTTGAACCAGTACATTTCTTTCATGTTTCTTACACCAGATAAGTGCTAGTCTCTTGATTGAGGGATTGGGGCTAATAATACCATCTTCCAGAGTGTTCTTGGAAGGCATTGGGGATTTAAGACTATTTTGATGTTTCTTAACCAAGGATTTTGTTGTCTATATTTGAGAAAAGTATCTAAGCAGTTTAATTTATAATCTTTAATCTGTATAGCCCCATAACAACTGTGATCATTAAGACTCTAACTAATGATATGATTCCCTTATCCATTTGCTGTGCTAAGGAATTCAAAATAGTCATGTGACAGTATTGGTTTTCAATTTAGGAGAACACCCATTTGACAACCAAATGACCTATCTTACACCCACTTTTAGACCTTTTGGAGCATATAGAAGTGGACTTCATAGCAGAATATATGGCATTGACAGTGTGAGTCAGGTGTAATAATTTCACATGGTGTTAATTTTTCCTGGTATCTATAGACAATGAAGACTACCAGAAAACATATCTGCTTATTAGTCATTATTTTCTACCATATACCGTATTATACAGGACAATATTTCAAAGTGGTTTTCAGTAACTGGATATAGTTCTGAAAATTTAACATGATATTCCAATATTCCATCATGTCAAGTGCACATGAACAACAGGTACTCATACATGTTGCCCCAAGAAATTCCACTTAAATTTCTTAGGAAACTGATGAATGAGAATACTTCCAATGTAATTTTAATAATAATTTCATTCCAATGCTGCCACTACCAAACTTTCACCAAAATCATTTCATGGACTAGAATATGTGTTTGAGGCTACATTATTTTGTGTCAATTAATTTCAAAATGGATTTTTTTTTACTTTGCTTGTAAAGTGGAAAAAAAGAATTCTAAGCCAAGCATGGCGGTATATGCCTATAAACTACCAGCTACTCAGGGGGATTAAGGAAATGTGGATCACAAAGTAAAGGTTAACCTAGGCTAAATAGTAGAATTCTGCCTTAAAAATAAGAAAAGAGAATTATAGAGCCATGTTGATACATGTTCCTTATTAAGATGGGCTCTAAGGGGCCAGTTAAAGCACAGATGGTAGGGAAAGTTGCAGTCAAGTTGTAGCATATACCTACCATCATAGTTAACTTTAACTGTCAACTCACCACAGTCAAGTCATCTGAGAGAGAGTTTTAATTGAGGGATTTCCCAGATCAGATTGGGCAGTGGTCATGTCTGTGGGAAGTGTCGTGATTTTTAATTAATGTAAAAAGGCCCTGCCCACTTGTGCACTATCATTCCATGGGTAAATGATCCTGGGCTGTATAAAAGTGCTAGCTATGCCCAGTAAATGGATATTTAGGAACACAAATCACACTTTATATATACTGCTCATGCCTAAGCGGCACATCTACAATAGAAACTCTACACCTGAGGCTCATGAAACATGGAATAAGGGTAAAAAGGACACTAATGAATCTCTCAACTCTCATTAATGAAGTTCCCCCATGCAACAGAGGGCCGGAAACAGAAAAGGTCACAAATGGCCAAAGGATGGAGATTAGGTATCTGCAGAGTGTGGGTCCCTGAGCAGGACTCCTATATTAAGATTCACTCACCCAAGGCTCATGGACCATTGTGGAAGAGGGTGCAGAAAGACTGTAAGAGCCAGGGAGGAGGCGTGTGACCATATGGAAATAGAATCCTACAAGCTCCTGGGACCCTGCTCATATGAATCTGTAGTAATGGTTTTTGTATGATCAAGACCCATGCAAACTCAAGCAGACTAAAACCCATCATGGAACTGGAGAAATGGGTAGCAGACCCCAATCTTTGCTGAAGAAATATTGGCAACTGATTACTGCTGGGTGCAGTTGAGGTAATCTTCCTAAAGTGAGGAACTCTGGAAAGGCTGACTAGACCTCAGTGGATGAACTTGTGATGAGGAACATTCGGGGACAGACCTAAACAAAGATGAAAGAATGTATGGATTCCAGTTTGGGGACTATGGGGTGGTACCAGTGGAGAAATCAGTATAAAATGATTAAGATTGATTGAGATATTTTGTATAAAATGTAGAACAATTCAATAAAAAAGAAATTTCATTAAATTGTGCAAGGTGCAGTGGGGGGATGTGTAGAGAGGAGGGAAGACCTAAATGCCACCAAAGATTCAATAAAAACCAATATAACACACAGGTGCACTCGCGCGTGCGCGCGCACACACACACACACACACACACATATATATATATATATAAATTCTTCTTCTCTGAAACAAGAAATCATGTTTTCTCCCTCCACAATAATTTCTTAAGATGGGAGTATTATTTATTGTTTAAAACATTAAGTATACATTGTTTTATTATTTTCATTTTATGTGTAAAAGTGTTATATCTATCTGCATGTATGTAAGTGCACCTGTGTCTTGCAGTACCTACAGAGGTCAGAAGAGGGCATCACATCCCATGAAACTGAATTTATGGATGCTGTTATCGGTCATGTGAGTGCTGGGTTAAAACCCAGGTCCTCTTCAAGATCAATCAGGGCTCTTAATCGGTGAGCCATCTCTCCAGCTCTAGAACCCTATATATTTGCTATATTTACATATCTTATTTTCTTGAAAATTCAAGTAATTTGTGAAAAATAACATACATATTTTACCTTACTAGAACATATACATTTTGACAGCTGATGCTGAATTTTGTTTAACAAACAAAATAAATATGAAAATTCACAAGAAGCAACTAGGTATGAGGATGTAAGTAGCCAACAAGTAGTATTCTTCTGTGGTTTCTGCTCCAAGTTCCTGCTTCAGCTTCTGTCCTCACTCTTCTCATGATGGATTATAACCTGGGAGTCTAAGCCAAATAAATCCTTTCCTCTCTTAAGATGTATTTTCTGAGTGTTTTTTCACAGTAACAGAGAGGAAAGTATATCACCCATCTTCTTCCAGTTATTAAATTTGGCATGAATCTTGTGTTACTGGAAAGCTGTTTTGAAAATTTGAATGGAATCTTCAACCCATTGAGTCTAATAATAAAAATTTATTCTAGTCCTATTTAATGATGTAAACAATTTCAAAGAGTGATTAGGCCTTCCATGAGACTTCAGTCAGCTCTTTGTTCTGCTCCCACTGCCCTGTGGGTATTTTTTTTCATGGCAGAAGCATGTAGACAAATACTAAGTGAGCACCCAGTAGGATTTCTGTCTGTTCGTGATTTGTTCTTCCTGAATGCCTGCTATACAAACTTCGAAGTTGCTCAGCCAGTCCCAGCAACTGTGTAAACCAACTCCTCATAGTAAATAACTTTACAGGTTATGAATCCATGTATATTATATATACACATAATTATACATACATATAAGAGTCTACATAGTCTATATATCTCCATCTTTGTATTTATAACCCCAGTTGTTCCACTTTTTTGGATGAACCCTAATTTCTACACTGACTATGATATGGCTTGAAGAATGCCAGCAAAATACTAGGTCTCATAATACGAGAAGATATTATGTAAGCTGCAAAGGGAGAAAACCAATCAACAATCCTATCGCAGTGTAAAGATTATGAACTACATGACTGCCCACCAAATTATCCCTATTGGCACAGTAGTGACACTTTTATCCTTGGGGAAGAGGGGGCAGGGAGTCAACAGCTTAAGGACTTAAAGACAATTAGAGGGAAACCAGTCATGGTACTATAAACATAGCCAAGTGCACATGACTAGAGAGGTCGTGTACCCTAGAGAAATCCTATTTCTGTTACTTCCCTAGATCCACATAATTTCTTACCATTTTCTTTTAAGAATATTTTATTTATTTATTTTCTATGTGTATGAGTGTATGCTTGCATGTGTGTAAATGCACCCAGGTCATGCAATGCCTGCAGAGGTCAGAAAAGGGCATCAGATTCCCCTAGAACCAGAGTCATAGATGTTTCTTAGCTGTCATATAGGTCCTGGGAATTGAACTGGGGTTTTCTGAAAGAGCAACCAGTGCTCTTAACTCCTGTATGTGGAAAATGCAGAAAAGATTATTACATCTTTTAACTTTAGAGGGAAAGTGAAAATAGGAAGTTGAACAAAACTTTGAAATATAGAAATAAAATCAGTAATTCTGGCTGTAATTTTAAATAACATTTAAGTGGTTATGAGAAAAGTGGTAAATATTGGATTAACAAACATTTTTCTATAACTGTACTAAGGGGAGATTTATACCTCTATGTCTTAGAGAAGGGGTGATTGGCATTTTATTCTTCTCATCTATGGCAGGGCTTCTGAAGAGTTAAAAAACTCTAAGGAGAAGGTCTCATTTGCAAAATACCTTTGTTAACTTGTAATTCATTGTATAAATATTTGCTATTAGTATGGTCACAATTAGAAGCAGAGAGGATAGAATCATGTTAGAGTCCTGCTTCACCATATGTGGGAGGTAGGGCAAGGTGTTTATTTACTTACAATGTCAATTTGTCTACATGCAAAATAAAATAATAGTATTATCTTGCTCATTCTTTAGAGGTCTATGAAGTTCAGGTATATAAAGAAACATTCCCCTAACTAGAATTGTTGTTTATTTAAAGGAAAATGATAACTTCTAAACATCTAACTCTAGACTGAAAGTGTGGGAAATTTTTATGAATTTAAAGTCGCATTTGCCAAAAAGATTTTCTTCTTCCTGAGGCTAGTTACCTAGGAGGCTTCATCCATCTATCATCTATCCATCATCCATGATCTATCATCCATATCATCCATCTATTCATCCATCCAACCAGCCAGCCATCCCGCCATCCATCCATCCTTTCATTTCCTAAAGAACTAGAATAGAGAGGGAAGATGTTCTGCTTGTTGGGTTCATGGCCATTTCTCACTATAACATGGCCTGTCACCATGACTCCTTGACTATTGTGGGTTTATTCTTGTTGTCTGTATAAGGCAGGGAAATAGAAGCATAAATATTTAACCTTCAAAAGGGGACTCATTTACTGGAACTCTGACTATATGAACCAGGGTTATAAATCTTTCTGAGGTATATCAATATGCATAAGAGAGTGAAACCACATGAATGACGGGACTAACTTTAACCTTTGATTGTTTAAAAGCACAGCATTTTTCCTCCTTTTGTGAAAAGGGAGGGAGACTGATCATATACACCATTGTCACTCACACATGATAAAATTTATCTTAAAATCACTCCTCCATCAACGCCCACCCCATTTAAAAATTTATATCAAATCTGTCAAGGAACTGAAAGGAAATTTTATTTTATGGCTGCCTATAGGCTTTGGTTATGCTCAAAGAGAAACGTTTCACTTTGCTCACAATGGACAAAAATGCAAACTCCACTTCTTTGGCTTCCTGTCAGAAAGAGAGCAGGGAGATGCTCCTTAACACCAAGATAAGCTATATATTGCTGCAGATTGAAGGACACTGTGAAATTCGTAAATTCTTTTCAGGGTTTATATTTAATTTAGACCAACTACTGACCAGCAAAGAGGAAGAAAATTCTTTCTCTGTTCACTGTTTTAGAAGCAGAGACAAAATATCTGAGTAGCTATAGAGGTCGTGTGGAGAACATTGCATACTCTATCCTGAGAGCGAACTATATTTGAAGCTGCTGCAAGGGGTGTGTGGGTTTAGGGATCTTGTATGTGCAGATGGCTTATAATAATATTTTGCTTAGCATTAAGACATCCTTATTATCCCCATTTCACTTATGAAAAAAATTGAGAGTCAAAGTTTAATAGACCTAAAATGACTTACATGGGACCCGGTGGAATCTGGAAATAGTATGATTATATCTCACTGGGACTCTTTCCACCTTTTGACTTTAATTTGAACTTATTACAACAAACAGATATGAATGAACCAGTCACTGTCTCTGACTTTAGAACATTTTAGATTACTTTTTAATTAAAAGAGATATTTTTATTATTCTCTTATCAGATAATTTACTGTATCATACCCATGTATAACTAGAATCAATTTTATATTTAATTTAGAGCAAGACCTGATTTGGAAGATATTTTTCCACTATGTGAAATGGTGCATCTATTATTATTATGCTGACACCGTAATCACCTGAACAAACTGATGTTTAAATCTTTAAGAGTGGGCCCAAATTCAGAGGATGGTAGTTCCCTGTCTATCTATTAGAACTGTCTGTGCCTGTGTTCCAGACATGTGCAGATGCACCTCTCCTGTTCTCTCAGTCTGTAAAGATAGAACTGTTCCATCAGTCCTGTGCTGATGAAACTCTCTCTCTGGAACCCCGTTTCTCTCACTATGTCCCTGACCAGGATATATCTATAATTTATTCGAACTGTTTTCTCCATCTCATTGGGAAAGGACAAATTCAAGTTCAGCTCCACCCTAGTCTCAATAGACCATTCAGTCTTTTCATCCCTAGTACTCCATCCAGCCAAAGTCACAGTCCCTAGCCAGTCTCTGCTGTGTCCAATGGTTACCCTGCTTGCAACCATTGTTAATTCTCAAGCATATCCACATTGATTCTTCATATATTTGGATGGAATACCAAACTGAGATTGTCAAGGAGATGAACTGGTCATCACACCCAAGTGCCCTAAGAACACATGGTTTTGTTGGGGTTAATTAAAAGTCATTAGTTCAGATTATATCCACTAATAAAAGTTATTCCTTCAAAATACGTTATCTTATTTATTTGCTGTTAATGTTGGGATGACATGTTTGGCACGTAGTCTCCCATAGCTATCTTTACTTAGAGTTCCCTGTCTTAAGTCTTAACATGGTGCCAGTTTTACAAGCCATTGCTCAGAATGCAGACCTCCTCTCTTAGTCCTGTCTTTCCTTTGGGCTCTAGATATACTGCTTTGTGAAATCTGCTCTGTGTTTAGATAAACGCTTGATGTTCCTCATTGATCAACTCTGCTATGAGCACTCTTCCTGAACATCATTTTCCCTCCTGCAACTCTGGATAATGCAGGATTATCTAGAATGAAAGGACCCACAGGTGAATGGATAGATAGAAAGGGAACGAGGAAGGGTGGGGGTAGGTAGGAGAAGGACAGAGGAAGAGTAGGAGGAAGATGGGAGAGAAGGAAGAGAAGAAGGAAGAAGAGAGAGACAGATGAATGGACGGAGGAAAAGAAGGGGGAGAAAGAAGAAAAGGGAGAGGGGAAGAAGGAGGGAGGGAGAAAAGATGAAGGAGGGGGAAGGAAGGAGAAGGAAAGAAGAGTTAGGAGAAAAGAAGGAAGGAATTCATGAGGGATAAGTAGAGGGGAAAGAGCAGGTGAAGGAAGGGAGGAAGGAGTGAGGGTGAGGAAGGAATGGAGGAATAAACTAAGGCACTAACGAGCAAATGCAGGATTTGCAAGTTAGATGCCCAGAAACCTGCCTGCTGTAATTAAACCTGAGTACACAGACCAAGAACAGGGCTGTGGGTGTAATTCCTAGACCTAGACCAAAGACCTGCAATCTGGCTGATAAGGAGGAAGGTGTGGGTCTAAGTCATGTTTCTGAAGACCCTAGAACTAGAAACTCAGATGTCTAGAGGCAGGGGAACATGAATGTCCCAGCTCAAGATGAGGGAGGAAGAGACTATCTTCCCTTCCCTCCCCTCTGTGTTCTACCTGAGATCACAGTGGATCGGAAAATGCTGAAGATGCTGCCTGCGCTGATGACAGCAGATCATTTTTGCTCCGGTTACTAATTCAGAACCTCTTCTCTAGGAATGTGCCCACAGCCCTCATTTTCAGACAGCTGTAGGGTATCCCTGTAACCCAGATAAATTAGTCACCACAGACTCAACCGATCCACTTTTTATATATAATCTATGAAGATCATTTTCAAACATAAATGATGTCTCTCTTGAGCTCCCTCAAGGTGTCTAATGTCTTTAGACAGTCTCAGGCTCTTCGTTATTATCATGAAAACTGCATGGCTTTTTTCTCTCTCTATCCTCATCCTACCATACTTTGGCCTTACCATGGGGTTCTGTCCACACTTGCCCTTCCTGGTTTTCAAACATGCCAGGACCTGTCCCCATCTGAGGCTTTATAATGAATATTCCCTCTGTGGTGACATTATTCCTTCTCTGCCTATATAGAATTTCTCCATCCACACATAGTTGTTCAAATGTCAGATCTTTAAGGAGATCTGACTTTTTTTGTAAAACTTTTAATTTCCCTATGTCCCAACATCTCCTAACTAAATTAACCAAAATCTGTACTCAGCTTGACCATATCACCCAGTTGTCTTCAATGGCCCTATTTGCAATTTTGAACCCTAGTTCTAACACAAATCACAGTGGTGGTACTGAGAAGTTACAGAGTCAGTGAGTGCCAGATGGCTGCACAGTTGTGTACAGATTTTGCTAAGCATGGCAATTTTGGAGAATGGGAGTTCATAAGCCCACTTGGAAATGGACCCAGTTCTTATCAGTTGTTCTTATCTTAGGCTTTGGACTCCAGGGCCTGACACTGACTTGTGCACAGAGGACAGAAAATCTACTCACTGCGTCCTCTACAAGGCAGAGTATGCCAAGAGGCCTCTGAGGTTAGTGCTAACTTGTGTAATCCTATGACTGTTATACACCACACACATGCTCAGTGCCTGTTCTGTATAAGACCCAGAGATGTGTTTCTCCTTTAGGGCACTGCAGAGGATGAAAAGAAGAACAGCAAACAACTGCCTAGATTTTAGCCCCAGCCCTACCTCTTTTTAGCCATGTTGAATCAATATTTGGTTTGTATGCTTCAGTTTTTTATATAGTAGGTGACAAAAATTCATAATACATATGTTATCAGATTAATATGAAGATGTGATGAGTTTGTGCTTATAACTTCCTTGTGCTTGATACAAACCTCTATAAAATGCAAAAAGAAGTCCTCTATTTTTCTGAAGTGGACAGCCTTCTGGCTACTTGCCCCTGCCTCAGATTCATACCTTAGCCCTGAGGTTTAGGGAACATTGTGGAAGAGGTGGCAGAAGGATTGCAAGCCCCAGAAGTTGGGGAGGACACTGTGAAACAGTGTCTTCTGAACATTACAGGACCATTGCCTCATAAACTCACAGCAGCTATGGTTGCCTGAAAAAGATCTATATGAAATCACACCAGTCAATATTCCAACAAGGATAGAGGAGGTACTCACAAGGCTCTGCCCTCAGATGAGAGAGATTGAGAGTTGATGCCTGCTGGGAGAAGGAGGTTCTTTTTTCTTCAAGAGTATAGTTTCTTGTAGACCATGTGTAGCTAGCACTAATTGACTCAGCATATTATAAATGAAAGGGAAAAGATATGAAATTGATTAAGAGATGGCAGGTGTGTATTTAGAGAGGATGCAGTGGGGGAGGGACATATGATCAAAATGCATTGCATACATGAATGAAATTCTCAAATAATGGAGAAATCAAATAAAGGAAAAGTTGTTCCCTAACTGGTATTCCCTTTTCCTGGTCAGTTCCCAGAATAGTTCTGGGTCTCAGGGCCTTGCTTCTGATTTTCCGATGGCGCCTGGATGTAGTCAGCGCCTGACTGATAATAAGTGGACCGTGTACAACGATTGAATGAATGAATGAAACATATGAATGATAAAATGAACAGGGAAATCTTTCTAGACTCCACCTGACCTCCTGGGCCCTGCATTTACTCACCACCCTGATCTCTGCTTTGTTCAGCTCCTTCAAGGTCCCTGTAGCACCTCTGCTCTGGGCCTTGTGTTCATTTCTTCACTGTTTTAACTGCACACGGTTGTTTCCTGATACCATTACAACACTTGCTCATGGCTTATTGAGCTAAACTTTTATTTGAATTGATTTTCCTTTGTTAAGAGACTCCTAAGAGCTGACAAGGTCTCACCCAAATCCAGCTTTCTTTTAGCATTTTTGTTTTTTGCAATTTCTATACAAAATTAAATTGTCTTTTCAGTTTCTAAATGTAGAAACTATGCCTCAGAAGTCCCACATTTTAATCAGTGGAGTTTAACATGAAAGTTTAACCTCTAAAGCAAACCTTTAAACACTTGACTTGACAATTTATTACTTCTGCAGTTACAGCTATTAGCCCAGCTCTGGAAACAAGGAACTTATCTAAAACACATTGTTCACCTGCTGCTGTTATTAAGACAGGGGCAGACCTATGTGGCATTGAGCAACCTATCATTGGGGTAGACAGCAAAGTGGCAAGACCTGTGGTTATCATGCATACTCCAGAAACTTTATGGCGTGGCCTTGTGTCCTATCAAACTAGCCATGATAATCGAGATTTTAGTGAAAACCAGATTCTTGGAGATGAGAATAGTTATGCACATTAATTCTCTGTCTGATCTCTTGGAAGTAAATATAGTGATTATTTGTGTGGATAATCAAGTGCTTTAATCTGAAGTTTCAATCACTTCAATAGAAGATCAAGTGGAAGAAAATTAATTATTTTTCTTCATTTGTTTATGTTCATAAGAATAACTTAATTTGTGGTTAAAGGGATTAAATAGCTTCCGTGTGTGTGTGTGTGTGTGTATGTGTGTGTGTGTGTGTATTAGGTTGCATGTGCATATGCACACACAGAAGTCCTTGTGTGTGTGTAGAGGGCAAAGGTCAAACCAGGTATAGTTACTTAGGAACTGTTCATTTTGATTTTGAGATTTGGCCTTTCATTGTTCTAGAGCTTGCTGAATTGTCTTGGTTAGCTAGCCAGTAGGTACCAGGGATCGGCCTCCCCAGTTCTGGGATTACAAACATGATTTAATATGCCCAGTTGTTTGTGTGAGTTCTTCAGATGAAAGTCAGGTCCTCATGCTAACATGATAAGCATTTTGCCAACTAAGCCTTATTCCAAGACAAGCTGCGTCCATTTGGTAAGCACTCTCAATACTGATAGGGTTCTCTCAGTTCTAAATGAGACTTCTGTGACTGGAACAATGCACAAGTCTCCACATCATTACTTTGGATTGGGTTTTAATAGAAGGCTCTTTTATTTTCATTATTTTTCTGAATATACAGGGTGAAGCCTTTCTTAAAGTGAATGAGGGGGACAAGTTTATCTTTTTTTTCACAAATAAGACTTTGTTACTATTAAAAATTGAAATTTTAAACAGATTCTTGGACTGGTAGTTCATACCAGCTTTAACGTGCTACACACTAAGCTTGTTCTCCCAATGTAGAATACATATAAAAGAGAAACTGCTGGTAGGAATTTGGAAGGGAAAACTGGAAACTGTGTAATCATTGGAGTGGGCTTCCTTGATATCTTCATTATTCTTTTCATAAACTATAAGCTTGGATCCCAAGTTTTCTAAACCATAGCAATTTAAGCATTAGAAATAGAAGTTTTGAGGGGTTACTGGAGGCAGGTAAACTGACAATCTCATGCATTGTCAGTCAAGATCCTGGTGGGAGAAAAGATTAGAAAACAACAACAATCATGTTTATAAAAAGTGACAGTTACAGAGAAGGAATTCTCCAGTGCCATTTAGTGTGGGAGTAACCTGACCTCCAGAGACCACCCCTATCGCTGCCTAATGCTACATTTGGTATTCAATATAATCATTCCTAAAGGCAATTTCAATTATTTCACTATGTGATAATCACAGATTGCACAGTTAGCAAGAGTTGCATCCCAAAATATTAAAAAGTGAGTATGTTTGGTTGCCGAAAGTGTTAAGCTTTAATCATTAGAAAATTTATTTATGAAAAATATGCTACCTTCCGGTAACGCAGGATAAGCACTGCGAAGGAATAATAATTTTTAAAAGCAACAATAATTACCATCTCTGCCAAAATCTGTTTGGAGACTCTCCAGGATCATCTCCTGTACCTGTTACTTTAGCCCGTGAGGTACTGATCACTGCTACCGTTGTGTGAGCCCCGAAGGATAGAGAGGGTAATCATTTTTCCAGATACCACAAAGTGAAGGTATAATTCGAGCTGGTGTCTACATTCATGCTACAAATTCTTTATTGTACTATATTTTGTGTCACAGAGCAGTCAGACTTATGGTTCCATAGCCTCAACTGTTCATAATGAGTTGCAGGCCTGGAAAACAGAGTGGGCTAGAAATATTGATACTCCATACTTTTACTAAACCTTACTGAAAATTAAAAAAAAAATGCATTAAGAAATTTTATTGTGAACACACAATTCATTACAGTGTATAATATTTAATGATATTTAGCTTTGGAAAGAAAGTCGGCATTTATAAACAGACATATGATTTAATGAAACAGAGTTTTAGATCCTTGAAGAGAAGAAAATTTCTGTGTAAGAGCAGGAAGTAGGACGGCAACCACTAAGAATCAGATGGGGCACACTTTTATCTTAGAAGAGGAGTTCGTTTTAGGAAAGTACGGCTGCGTGCTTTGGGAGACTCCTACAGATTCAGATGTATGATATGCTGTATTCAGAGGCTTCCTCCATCCTTGGAATGAATACTAAGGACCAAGAAGAAACATAAGCTCCTCAGGGATGCAGGAGTGCTCTTTATGGCCTATCCATCAAGAGGGATAAAGTCAGACAGTGCATGCGCAAGGTCCTTGCTGGAAAGTGTGCTGAGGCAATACTGGGGCAAGGGTCCTGGTCCCATACCCATGTCTACTCTTTTCAAGTTGAAGTTCCCCTAAGGTCCATCTCCTCTGCCCTGTTCACCTTCATACTTCAATCTTACCGCTCTTCCCCTTGCTTGTAGAATTTTCAAAGGTCCTGGAATTTCTGGAGCATTTACTCAGCTCTAAGCCTTAGCACCATCCTCCTTCTCTGATGCAGACACAGCCTCAAAACCAGCTAACATCTCAAGTGTCTCTTGGAAAACTTCCCCTGGCTTAGGTGACATTTGGGAATCTGTCCTGCTAAAATTAGCGCTTGCCCACTCAACGGTCACTGTTCCTTTAATGTCCCCGTGGTCCTTGTTGTCATTGAAACTGTAGTGCAAAGCCCACAAGTAGCACTGAATGTATTCCTTGACTGAATAAGCAGATATGTGATTTAACGACAATCTCTCATTATTCTTTCCCAGTTTCTCTGATGATGTTTGCTTACCATGTCACCTGTCTGCCATCAAAACTACTCTGAATCCCTCTGAGACGGAAATATTAGTATCCAAGATTGCCAGTCTGCCCTTGGCATTAACAACCTGACAAGGTGCGGCTTGCCCGTCCTTAGTTTGTGTGCTTCTTCAATCTGTGAAGTTTCCTAAGAAATTTCAAACAAAATTACATTCAGTAGAACATTTGATGACCAACCTTTAGTACAGACTGTGGCATTCTATGAGCTGTCTGGGGGACCTTGGGAGCCAGCCAGGGCCTCACAAGGATAAATCTCTCCTTTGCTAACAAAGCCAGTTCCTCCCTGTCCCCGGGCACCAAAACAAGAAAAGAATCCACTGTCATATGAATCCTTTTTACTGACAATCTGCCTTTGCCTCCTGGTTTTCAGGAGTTTGACAGATTTCTTTGTTAAATCATATTTCCATGCTTGCAGTGTGCTCCCTTGTTTGTCATTCTATCCTTGGTCTAAGTTTCTCCTCAAGGCCATCTCACTTTTGGACGTCAAGCTCAAGTACCTCTACATAAAGTGAGGACTTAATTGAAGTACATTTATCTCTACTAATTAATAGGTAAATATACATTCTAACAGCTGGGCCCTGAGAGTGACACTACAGCTGTGACGAGAACTCAGTGTGGGATCCTCACAGTTTGGCAAGCATTTTTTGTCTTTTTTCAAGGAAATTCATCAAATCAAGTTCCTCCTTCTCATAGAATCCAAGATCCATTACCTCAGCCTGCTTTCTGGAAGATTCATCTCTTTTTAGTTCTGGGCACACTTTGTATGTCTGGGGTCCAGGTGGCTCCCCTTTCCTGATTCTTTGTTTACACTGTCCTTTTGTTTTACTTGCCTTATGAAATTTCATGGACTTCCAAAAGTCAGGAGTCTTGCCACCATAGCTTTGCCATTGGACCTAGACTTTAGGAAACTGTGTTTCCCTAATGAAGGGAATGGATGTTCTTAGTGACAATCATCTGAGGAAGAAAGACCTTCCTTGGAAGAAGCAAGAGACAAGGTGAGGGGAGAAAAATCATTGCATTATTTGAAACCCTAAGGTACGAAAATACCTAGAACCTATCTGGAAGGATCACCCTTGGAAAATAGGATAGTTGTAATAGAAAGGTAAACAGTTTGTCCTGAAAAAAATCTTAATTTTAGGCTCATCTTTGGGAAATTGTTCAAGGACTGGAGCCCTGGAGCCATTAGTGTGTAGAATGATAGCAGGCAGCCAGTTTGGAGAATTAAACACACACACACACACACACACACACACACACACACACACACACACAGAGACACACAGACACTTCTCTGTCTGGAAGAGTGATTATAGTTCTGCATTGCATTGATTTTGGATATTTGATCTTTGTCTTCTTCAACTGGGAACCTACCCCTGGTGGTTCATGAAGCATTCTCTATCTAAGATGAAACATGATGCCACTTGGGATGATGGACACATTTAGCACAAAGTCTATGGAATTGTCTCTGTTAGGTTTTGTGCCCCATCCGCTTCTGTAGATCAGGGGTTTTCATTTTGATGAGGCCCAATCCTTCATTTTCTTTGAATTGTGGTTTGGGGGGATCAAGGCTAAGAGCTCTTTACATAGCTCTGTATCTTGAAGCTTTTATGTTTTGTTTTCCTTAAGGTGTTGTAATTTAGATCTTACAAGTGAGTCTGCAATCCATTTGAGTTCTTGTGTGTGGGCTGTGAAATTGGGTTGACTTTCATTTGGTTTTGCCTATAAATGCCATTTATTTTCTCTGATCCCATTTGTTGAGAAGGCAAAACTTGCCCCACTGAATTACACTGCATTTAAAAATAGTAAGCACTGTGTTAACCCATTTTAACTTCATTTGTGAGTTTGGGAGTAGTATACATTTATTTAACATATTAATGGAGTTAAGTGTGATATTTCAATACAAACACACAGTGTACAGTGATCAAGTCCAGTTGTTTTCAGCCACTCCTCCACCAGCCTGCCCAACCTCTTAGTACTCACTGTGCTACATTCACAGTGCCATTTTTGGTTTTGTCATTAGCACCCACAACTGAGAGACAACATGTAGTAGTTGTTTTTGTGCATCTGGCCAAAGTCACATAACATAATATCTCCCAGTCCATTCATATGTGCATGTATGTCCCATAGAATTCCTCTACTTCATGCACTGTATTTCCCAGGACTTTGCCTCTCAACAAAATACTACATAAGCTTTCTGTGTCTATTTTCATGAGTTATGCCAATGTGACCTTGAAAAGCTATGAGCATATTATATTGGGGTCATTAGTGGTTGTATGGCGAATAGTCTTAAGCATTCAGTCACCTGTTTAGTTGGCCACTCCATATTCTTAATAGTAAGATTATTAAGTAGAAGTTCTTCATGAGTTAAAGGGATAGAGATCACGTGTTCTTGAAAAGATTCTCCATCAATTGCTTTGAACACCTAACATCTGAACATATGTGAAAAATACCCTACAAAAATACCAGCTTCCTAGACACCTGAATCCTGGCTGATGAATTAGGTGCTAGAGCCTGGAACATTATATAACTATTTTAAAGAGCAGTTAATTCATTTGAAATTGAAGATATTTCCAAATATTAAAACCTTTTAAATTTAAAATGTGCAATTTATTGCTCCTTTTGTGTATAATGATGTGGAAACTAGACATGGTTGATTACAAATGAAAGGGAAATAACCCAACTAGTTTGGTTTATGTAATACTGAGGCATTACGTTAGGGCACTAGTAATGAGAGTGATATATTATTAAAAGCTAGTATAGTTACTATCTTCTTCTATTCCCCAACATGGGAAAGAGCCAATGTCCAAGGAAAGGTGCCCCGTGCTTCTGACAGTAACCCTCAAAGGAACTATCACCAAAGAAGTAGGTTGGAATTAAAGTTAAGTGTCCAGGGAGAGAGCAAACTGGACTCTATAAGGATATTTATTGTACTGGAAGCAAAAACATTGAGAGAAAGCATCAGATTGGGTTTACTGACAGAAGTAGAAGTACCAGAGAACCTCTCTGCTTTCCTTCTAGGCTGTGACTCTTGATGCCACCACCATACAATGCTCTTCCTTTTGCTAACTCTATTGTTCCTAAGCCTCAGGATTAGATAGACGCATGAGTACCTCCATGAGGCACACTTACTTCTAATCATTAAATGCTTAATCTCAACAACCTGGAAAACAGGAATTTAAACCAAAACTAGAATGCTTTGGAATGCTTAACGATATTGAAAAGGGAAGAATATACCACATGAGCTTCTAAGTGATGCACCTCTGACTTTCTAAAAGAGTTCATTTAGTTTTTGAAATTAAATGTGTGTGTGTGTGTGTATGAGTGTGTGTGTGTAAGTCAGAAGTCAATGACAGGTGTCTTCCTTGATCATTCATCAACTTACTTTTTCTTGATTAGATGGACTGTTTGGCTAGTAACTCCAGGGAGCCCCTGTCTCTGCCACCTGTAACCAATGCTGGAGTTTCATGTGTGTACTGCAGAAGATCTGAATTCAGTGTCCAGCACCCACATCAGACAGCTCACAGCCACCTATAACTCCAGCTCCAGGGAAACTGATGACCCCTTCTGGCCTCCACAGGCACCTGCATCCATCTGCACATACCCCCATGTAGATGTACAGTGCTCCACACAGTTTCTTATGTAGGTGCTGGGGATCTGACTTCAAATTCATGCTGGCCAGGAAAGCCATTTATTGACCGAACTGTTTCCATACCCCCTATTTCTTTCTTTTATTAGAGTAAAACTTGCTGCTTTGTAACTTCTTGACAGAGTTTCTATGCAACAGAGTATAAAAATGTTGAAAACTATACAAATATGGCAGAATTTATGAATATGATTCTGATACAACTCCCCCAAAGCTCTTTCATTCTCAGGTGAAGTAACTGCTTCTATTTAGTGACTATGGGTTATGCAAAGTGCATGCTGGATGCGCTACATACAACATCCAATGAATCTTGTCAAGGGTATATCAATTAGATAGCATTATCACCATTTTCAGATAAGCAAATTGAGGTTTAGAGAAGCAAAGACTTCAAGCCACTCTAGCTATATTTATAAAAAAAACAGGATGACCACATCAAACCATAGTGTTAGCTTTCTGTCCTGTGACTGAGTACTTGGGAATATTAATTTACGAGGAAGAAAGGTGGATTTTGGATCCCACTTCAGAGGTTTCAATCCACTGTCTGCTGGATACAGTCATGTTTTGGGAAACTGTGATGAGGTGGTACTTCATGACAGGGAGCACAGGCTAAAGAAAAGATTTCAACTCACCAAGACTGGAAGCAAAGAGAGAAGACAAAGTGTCAGAAGTCCTAATGCTCTCTTTAGGAGTATGACCCCAGTAACCTACTCAACCTCCTTCCACTAGGGTCCTTTTAAAGGTTGCACCTATTGCCAACAGTGGCAAAGGGTGATGACTAAGACGGTAACACATGGGCCTTTGGGAGACAGTCCAGATCTTAATTATAGTAGACCTCTTTCTCTGGGGCGCGGGGATTGTAACTTCTATGGTCGCTGCTACTTTATGGAGAAAGAAGGGATTACAGACAATAAGTTGAGTAAGAAGATAGGCAACAGGTTGGAGAAGTAGAAGTGAAGGTGTGAAAAAGAGAAATAAGAGTTGGCAGAGAAATGGAGAACAAGGAGGAGGAAAGGGAGGGAGGAGGAGGAAGAGGAGGGCATCAAAACATGGGAACAGTGGTGAGTGCAAACCTTGCCATAGATAGTCCACAGATGATGCTGTGTCCCTTTCTTGGAATAGTCTACATTATCAAACTGATCTGTTAAATGGATACAGCCCTTCTAAATCCTAATGTTGACAATGTGATGGTATTCAGAAATGAGAATGCCCAGAGGTGATTTGAACATGTAAGCTCCTTTATCGGGCTTACGACTAAGGTCTTTGCAAATTAAGCTACACACTATTTCAGCTGGGTTGCTGACACCTTGTGCTAGGTGAGGACACAGCATTTCTCCCCCATATAAGGTTTATGTAGCAAGGCACCATCTCAGAAGCAGAGAGCTGCCCTCCTTAAGCAAAGGAATCTACCAGTGCCTTGACATGGGAACTCAGAACTGTTACAAAATAAATTTCGCTTCTTTATAAATCATATAGTTTCAGGTATTCTGTCATAGCAGAACAGATGCATTTAAGACATGGTGGTAGTTAGGGATTTCCTGTTGATGAACATTAGAGTCCTATCTGAGACCAGAGTGGGAAAGTTTTGTGATATACTTTAAAATGGTGATATTAACTAAGTTAAAGTGGGGTAGAATGCAATCATAATCCTTCTGTCTCATCTTTGAAAGCTAGGTTTGTCTTCATTATACCATAGCTAAACACTTGGCTCAGCTATTGCCTATAATCCCTTGGGAGACAGGCCATATGCCCAGAAAGTCTGCATCTTTAGGCAACTTGGTATAGAAATGTCAAGATATTGAGTGCATCATCTACTCTTGGTTGTCAATAAGATGTTGTGTGAAATATTCATTGAAACTAACCCATTTGATAGCTCATAAGATAAAGCAAGATTGTGATAGTCAAAATTATTTCCAAGATACAAAAATACATAATTTTCATTAGCTTGTCATGAACATGTATCAAAGATTCTGTCTTCAAAGAGAAATGAAAAAGTAATGCACATATAGCTTGTGAAATGAAAAGAAAAGCTGGACATATTATTTCAAAGGTAGGTAAAAAGCATTTGGGATCCCATGGGGCCATTAAACTATAGCCTTCAGGGTCATGCTTTTACAGAACAGAAAGCATTTTAATTATATGATAGAAATAATATGCATCACTAGTGGATCAAGTCGTTTGCATTGCAATTAGACCAAAAGCACAACTTATCATGTGTCTACAAAGTTTTACGAGTCTTTAGAAGATTACAAAATATCAGGGCTCTAAGCAATAATAATAGCTTGTTATGCTCTAAGTTGTTGAAAGTCATACTATTGCTTTCATGGTTTTTCCTTAACTTCAAGAATTCAAATTTTATTATTAGAACAAATGTGTATGATGTCAAGAATATTGTGTGTACAGTTTATATTTCTTGTAGATTATCAAAATTTGCTTTACCATAATACTAGAGCACTCATTTGGTTAACTTTGCATAAGGATGTCTTAGTAGAATCAGTAGCAATCACAGAGGATTATATGCCATAACACATGTTTGTTCCTGTTAGTCCTCAGCCTCACAAAATCTCTTGGGGGCTCTTAGTGCCTGATTCAGCTTTTGTTGGACTGTATTCAGGCTGAGGTATATTTTTACACTTGCATTACAAAGAAAAGTCCCTAAGTCTTGAGACAAAGAAAGTAAAACTGAAATGAAAGTTAAACTCAAAGGGCATGGTTTATATATATATATATATATATATATATATATAATGATATAATAAATATATGAAATATTAAAATGTATATATATGCATATGTATATATTTAAAATATGTATCTATTTTACACTATATGTTACAATATACACATAGTGTGGGGTATTGGTGAACTTTACTACTCGAATTGATGGCCAGAACTAAAGGTTAATTCAAAGAAAGACTGTGAGTCAACCTACAGCGATTACACTGAAAACTGACTGCTTCTCAGAATCGGCCAGCAGCTACATTCAAAGGTGAATTGCTAAGCCCCACACCTAAAGGTTAGTAAGTACACTCAGGCTCATTTCTGTGATATTTTTATAACGTCTTAAGATTCAGATGCCAGTGATCTGGGCCTCTGCTTTGTTACCATTGTGTATGTCTGCCCTAGAATCATGGATCCACAACAACTATACATGGCGAGGACACACATTTGTTTTAGGATAGTTTTTTACTCACTTGTCTTTTCTGTTTGCCTACAAAAGAGATTGCATGAGGAGTACATCACACTGAGTAAAGGATGGACAACCAGGCTTGCTTAGGAGAGAATTCCCTGCCCTGTCAAGAAAGTGAAGTGACCAATGGATACCCAGAAGTTTTTGTGAACATACTGTTTTCTTGTGGTTTTTGTTAGAAGGAAACACTTTGGAGTATAGCAGTGAGCAGAGGTATATTAATTGTGCAAATTCATTTCATTCTGACATTTCTATAAATGCATACAATGTGCTCCAATTGTGTTTTAGCCCTCTCTTTCTCTTTCTTCTCTTCTCTTCTCTTCTCTTCTCTTCTCTTCTCTTCTCTTCTCTTCTCTTCTCTTCTCTTCTCTTCTCTTCTCTTCTCTTCTCTCTTCTCTTCTCTCTCTTCTCTTCTCTTCTCTTTCTTCTCTTCTCTTCTCTTCTCTTCTCTTCTCTTCTCTTCTCTTCTCTTCTCTTCTCTTCTCTTCTTCCAAAGAAAGGTTTGTGAGTCCGAGGAAGTAAATACAAACTTAAAATTCAGGAAAGTTGAAAGTTAGTTGATCCCTTGAATTTGGAGAGGTGGCTCAGTGTTTAAGAGCACTGGCTACTCTTGCAGAGGACCCAGGTTTGATTTTCAGCACCCAGATGGCAGCTAACAACTGTCTGTTACTCCAGTTCCGGGGATCTGACCCCTTCTTCTGTCCTCCATGGACACTGCACACCATGAGTGCACTTACTTATATGCTGGTCTTATAGTCATAAAATAAAAAATAATTTTAAAAATTAAAAAGAAAGAAGATTCCCAAAGTGCCTCCCTAAAGCTACACAGCAGTAAACAGCTGCTAAGGAACTCGCGTTGCTGCCTGGGGGAGATTTTCCTATCTGTCTGCAAGTCCATGCAGCTCTGTGAGCTGTCATCCACACTGGGATGTACTTTTCAGTACTGCAGCTGCTTTTGAGTCATCAATGCTCCTGTAAGTGATTCTTCACTTCTACTCCTGTAAGTAACATCTATAAACATATTGGTTCATTCATACGCCAAACTTTGGTGGATTCATTACTTTGATATGTTGTATGAACCCTGCCTGGAGTGAATAGACATGTATTTGCATCTCCCCAGGAAAAGTCACACAGTTCTCTCCTGTGTCCCTTGTGCTTCCCTTCTTCTCTCTTCAGCTTCTTAATAGTCTTATTTGTTTTCCAGCTTCCACATATTAGGGGAAGTTTCAGGTTTTTTTAATCTTTCCACCCATCATTGTTCACATGCTCTGGTGTATGTAAAGATAAACCACCTGCTAAATTTCTCAATTAAAAAAAAAGAAGTAAAAATAAGTGTAGACCATACACTTCAGATAATGAAGGTGTACATGCAGATCTGACTGAGCCTAAAGCACAGGGGAAAGGAGTGTCCTCAAGAGGAGACCTTGTTTCTGGATCAGCTAGTTGGATCACTTCTGTTTGTAAGGGCTAGAGACAAATGCTCTTGAAGTAGCATGTGATGTTACGAAAACTATCCCATCCTTTAAATGGAATAAAACTGAACTTATATTATGAGATAGAAGTCAGACTCGAGCAGTAGGAGATATTGCAGAAAAAAAAACTTTCAGATACATAAATATTTATAGCTAATATAGAACTAATGGGTAGATTGTAACAGAAAGATTTGCCTAGTTCATAGTGTTAGTCTGTCCCACTTATTTCCGTTCTCATGTTCCACAGGTGCATTGCTCTCTTCTGGGGATTGCATGTTCCCAGTGCTAATGATTCAGAACTCCTGATGTATATAAGGCATTGCTCTTTCAGGTAGAGTAAATTGATCTATGGAAAAGCATCAAAATGAAACTAAATAACTCAGGTAAATCGAATCTTTGTTTCTGTTTGCTTAAAAATATGTAATAGAAAAAGAAACAGATACTGTTACCCTGAGTTGAAAGCTGTCAGATATTAAAGACAAAATTTATTAGTTTGATGTTGTTTACTGAGACAGCCAGACTATATTCTTTTATTCTTTGGGGTTGAGACTATTTTGTTTTTTTCTTTAATTGAAGAAGTTAACTGTTCAAATGCAGTTAATGAACTTATAATGAAGTAGCATTGTTTGCATCTGAAATATCCCTCACAAACTCAAGTGTTTGAACTCTAGGTGCCTTGAGAGGCTGTGAAACCTGTGTGATGTGTGGTGTAGCCGGATGACACAGGTCACTAGAAGAAGCCCTTCAAGATTGAATTCTGTTACTGCTACTGGTCCTGTTCTCTCTGCTTCCTGATCCTCCAAGTTTTAGCAATCTCCACCATATGCTCCCACCACTATGCCTTCATCACTGTGGTATACTGAATCCTTGAACCAAAGTAAACCTTCTTTCCTTAAATCATTTATTTGGGATTTTGTCACAATGATGAGAAAAGTAATGAAAATGGAGAGTTGAGAGAGAAAATATATGCAACGATAATTCCAGCTTTGAGTCAGAGAAACTGCAGGTGGGGTAAGGCAGTGAACACATGTCACCAAAACCTAAGCACGAATATTCGAGCAGCTTTATTCAGACATGATGCTGATGTGCCTCTGAGCCCCAAAGCACTACTGAGGAATAAATAGAACTAAAGCATGATTTTACCCTATTTTGTGCTGCTACATCAGGATGGCAGAATAACTAATTTAGCATGAGCAGGAATTTAGTTCTCATGGTTCTGAGGCCTGGAGATTCTGAGCTCAAGGTGGTCCTTCTGGCCAGGGTTATCTTGCTGTGTTATAACAAAGCATAGAGCATTATATTATAGAGGGACAGGAGTGCAATGAGAGGAAAGCGTCAAACCCACCCTCTGTGGCAGATCAGTCCACCCATCAGGAAGGCTCTGCCGCCTTCTGGGTGGGTCTCCATCTCCAGCACGGCTGTTGTGCTCCAGCCATGCCAGAGAATGGAGGACTATCGAATGGGACCTCAGGTGGCTCAGAGTGCAGCGGGAGGAGTTCCCTCCCTGGAGACTACGTCGGTGGGTAGTTCGGTTATTAGAGCCAATGCAGGGCTTATATTGGGAGGCCTCCTGACCGTTACAGAAGGCGGGAAAGGTGGGGTGTTGGGGTAAAGGCGGGAAGGTTGTGGAAGTTCAGGAACGAGGAAATGAAACAAAAAACCTGGTTCTGGTCTGGGGTGGGGGAAAGGAAGATTCATATCTACAGTAGCTTCCTGGGGCCAGGTTATCACACAGACAGAACAGGTCAGACATCTGCCATCCCTTTAGGGTATCAGGAGTTGCTTGCCTTGCTCAGTAACCAGATCCCCACACCTCCTAACCCAGCTCCCCTCAAAATTCTTAAAATGAAAGTTCATTGTCAATATGAATATAGAGGGAATAGACATTAAAGTCATGACTCTCCTGGTATATGCAATAAGGTGGATGTACTGTCAGGAATTCTGCTCAGTGCAATGACTGAATTCCCCAAAGTTTCATCCTGGTAGTATCACTATTATCCACATAGCTAAGTGTTTTTCTGTATACGGATCTCAGATAGAATTAGTCCTAAGCTTAGTGGAATCCCCAGTATGACTTTCCCTGCTCAGCTGAAGGACATCATCTCTGAGAGGGTGCAGTGCCTCATAGTTACAACCCTCTGGAAACATGTGGCTATGATAAGACTTTCTTAATCCATATCTCACCTCATCTCAAATGGATACAACATTATCCCAAGAGAAACTTGGGATGACTCAAGGAACAAGAAGACCTAGATGTTAATATGTCAACTCAGCTCAGTTAAGCCCCAGCACAAACAAGAATGGGAACGTGTGGAAGAGAATTTATTCCTAGGCACTAGTGTATGACAATTTGGAGTCTTTCTTACAGAGTAATTATGCTTTTCAATTCTTATTATTCAAAGGCAGACAAAGGACACAGGAAATAACCTAATCAATACCAATTTCACTGTTTTCAGGAGAGGAAAGTTTTAAACAGAAGAACAGCTCTTTTTTTTTTCTTTTTGGTTTTTCTGTATCTTGTGTTCCAACAATACAGTGGACATTACTATTGAATTAGAAAGCTTTCTGTTTTGCTTCCTATTTAAAAATTGCATGATTATTAGTAATATAAAAGCAAACAAAGATTTTTTATTTCGAATAGAATCAAATAGAATCATTTCATGTTTGCCAACTCTCAGACAACCGCACTGTGTGGTTTCTGAGCCTGCCATTGCTCTTTCCTGGCCTAGCTACACCTGCAGATCATCTTTAACAAAGAGCTGATCTTCCTGTCATGACACTGTGATCACATGGCCTGTGGTAGCTCTTGGCCAATCTTAGACATTTGGCAGATTTTGATCTTGTTCTCTGCATAACTGAGATGCTCTTCTCTAGGGGGCCCATAGCCAGGGAGTTCAGAGAGAGAAATATCATCTGGTGGGAGAAACCAAAGACTGAAGGGCCAGGCTTCTACTGGAAGTGTGCTCTAGTGCCTGGGTACAGGATGTTTGCTTGGAAAACTTCCAACCTATGACTGCCCAACACTGGCGAGATGCAGCACTTTGAGGGCTCCATGTGAAAGGCATACAGATCAGATCTGTCTAGGACAGTCACCGAAGTATAAGAAACAAGAAGTCCTTGTATTGTAGTTAAATGTAAGTTTTGAAGTTCCTTGTTATGCTGTAATAATTGGATAAAAACATGCTTCTGTTTTCATGATTTTAGCAGAAGCATTTGCAATTTGTCCAGTACTACATTATAATTATTTCCACCAATGCTCATTTGTATTCAGTCTTTAAGGGTATGTAGATATATAAGTAAATATGCATGATTATCTAGTTAAATACATAGGAGTACACACTACTACCACTACTCATAGTAATAATTATAACAAAACAATATATAGTGACTTGTTTGAGTAAATAGCTTGAGAATGAGATTAAATAATTACATTCTAGAATTGATGAGGACTCAGCCCAGAGATTGGACACCCCAAAACAGTTCCCAGTATAAATCACACATCTATTCCTTCAGTATAGCTGTTTTTCCAAATATTATTAATATATCTAATCAATAGACCAATTCGGAAAGTTTGCACTCTTTGATTTATTTTATGGACTCATAATCAAAATGGTTGTATGTGTGTTGTATATGTGTCTTATTTGTGTTGTGTGTCTGTGTGTGTTGTGTATGTGTATGGTGTATGTTGTTTTTTGTGTGTGTTTTGTATGTACATTGTATGTAGGTCTGCTATGTGTGTTCTATGTGTTTTAAGATGAAGAATGTGAAGGAGGAACACACCATTTCATAGCATGGGTTAGATGCCACCTACTCCACAGCTGAGGGAAAGCAAACTTATTTGGGACTTCAAAAATGTTGGTCTGGCAGGGTGAAATCAGTGCTCAGTTTCTGATGAAAGGTCTCAGACTGAGTGCTGTGGATTATTCTAGGCCATTAATAATCACAAACTGCTTTGAATAACCATGGCAAAATGCAATAGGAAAGTGCAGCACAATCGTCCTGATTACCATAGAATTAGCACAAAACACATGTCTGTTCTTTTCCTAAATAGATGTATTATGATGATGATAACAGCTTCCTGTCTAGCCCAGGTTTTCTGACACCGCCCTTATCCCAAACAAGGGGAATGCACATCTTCTGTGGGTTTCTAGCTCTGGCTTCTTATCTCAGGAAAGCAGGATGAAGCAGAGTGGGTGGCATCTGAACTTTCATTTCTGCCCCCTCTTGCCTCAGTATGACATCCCAAAACATGATCCACAAATTGATTCAGTGGTAACTGTCTGGGTGACACTAGGGTGCATGTTAACCATCAACACTGTGCCTTGAGGCTTCAGATTCAAGTGGCAAACCGGATTCGAATGCTAATTGAAATCATGGAATTTTGATTTCTTAGGCATCCACAATGCATGGGCCCAAATGCCATTCATTCCTGTGATATGTGATCTGTGGGGAGATAGACTTTTCTCAACCTGGAGTGTGTCAATTACCTGTCTCTATGCATTCACCGTGTACACCTGACACAGACACAAGCCAGCCCACGCATCATCAAGGATTGTAAGTGGAACCTGAAATCTAGTCTCAGTCTGTCCATTTGCTGGCATTGAGAGCTGTGAGGACAGCTGGCACTCTGCTGTCCCCCAAACCCCCTTTCACAGTACCCAGTACCACACTTCCACACACGATTGAAGCAATTAGCTGCCGCAGTGCTGATGTACCCCGCAGAGGACTGGTGGCTCGTCTGACACATCTGGGCACTGAAAGTAATTGAAACAGCTGCTTCTGCCCATATGGCAGCAAAAGCTGGTTGTGCAAAGTCTGTTGCCTGGGCTGCACCAACCTCAGGCAAATTAGCCATCATTAATCCCCAGATCTGACCAGCATACACAGAGCCACTAATCAAGACAGCTGGGGGGCGGGGTGTGTCTGAAGAGAAGAGTCCCAAAGATTCTGAAATGGCATCCTAGGTTAAAAAATAACACACACACACACACACACACAGCAAAAATTATAGCCTTCCTCCTTCCAAATGCTTTTACTCCCTCTGCCTGGCAAGGGCAGATTGTATATGTTGGTGCTTTCTTGATAGGAGATTGCTAAAATAGCAGTGCAACTTTCTGGAAGTGTCATGGTGCTCTATGTATGCCTGGCGTCCTGAAGATATAAATAGCTGGTTGCATGGAAAGTGAGACCAGGGAATAACAGAATCTTTCTGTGCTGCCTGGCCCTGAAGTCCAGAGAGATGTGTGAATCAAACCAAGGAGCTGCTCTGTGAAGGCCTGCAACACCTGATCCGATGGGAATGGGGCACAGGAACCTTCATTTCCCTCCCATGTGGTCTGCCAGCTGTGGGAAGGAGTTCCTGTCTTTTTACTGACCTCTCTGGCATAGGCCTTTTATAGTGAAATGGAATTTTTAGGCAAAAAGCAGCACTTAGATGTTGCCAAACAACCTTGTTGACAGGTGAGAGGTCACATACCATCTGGCAGGTAAAGGGAACCTCGCTCATTCTTGACACGAAGATTCATCATTAGGAGCATAGCAGTTTCAAATGACTGACTCAACTTCCACTTTGTGGGGTGGGGACAAGCGGCTGTCTCATTTACACCCTAGAATGGGTGTCATTATTCAGATGGCTTGTCATTATGTCTGACAACACCAAGTGCGTTAAGGAGCTGGTGTGGTGCATCTGGACAGAGAGTGGCAAATAGGATGTGTAATCCCAGAGGTGTCAGAGACTGGTCCTGAGTGATAGAGGTGTAAGTGCAGAAAGAGTCTGCGTGGGGTGTCCCTGTTAAGTCTATGACTGGAGGAATAGTTCAGACCTTGAGAGCTCCATTCTCTAAGAAATAGAAATTAATATAATCATTAAGCTTTGAATAACAAAATATAGCTGTGGTTATATTCTGGTTTCTGATTTTTGTCTCTGAATAGATAGGGAGATACCGTCCTTCAACAGAAACTCTAGTTCTTACATCTGAGATCACTCAGGCTCTGTCCTGGTGTCACTTGAATTCCTTCTCCTTAATTCAATGGAGGGTATTTTTATGTTATCTCTATTGTTGCTTGCATATGTTAATCTGCGTTATGCAGTAACTAAAATAAAGTTAATAATAAATGACCTTTGCAATGTGAGAGGGTTGTTTAAATTAATGCTGAATTACATAGAATATTTTGTCAATCTTGAGGTCATGATGACTATTGTTTAATGGGACTTTGGCTAAGCGAGTGAATGGAGAAACTCAAATCTGAAAACACAGAAAAATGGCAGTTTTATGACAATAGCTACTTTGAACACATGGTTAAAGAGAAAGATATTATAGGAAAATAGTTTCTGAAATACCTTCAACTCTTTCCCATTGTGATTACTATTACATAGGACAAAATTGCCTCTGACTACAAGATCAGTTTCGCCAGCCATGCTCTTCTTCTTACAGCCTTATTTTAATAAACATGCTTTAAATAGGTTTCTGAGCCCAATGCACATGTCTTTCCTTTCAGGGCAATTTCTGTAGTCATGTTCTCACTTCTACTTGGTTCAATTTTGACTACACTGTTTTCTTTGAGCAAATACTCCATTACCAGCATTAAAAATGCAAATGCTGATTCTCACTGCTCCAGGGCTCATATCTACTCTTCTTAGCTAGTGAGACCTTCCCCATGCTTCTCCATCCCTGCCTGGGGCCTAGGCTCCCTATTTCATGTCCCACCTGAGGTCTCTGGACTGCCTGACAGGCATATTTCTCATCAGTCATCAAAGAAGCTTTGTTTTGCAATAGATGGAGACTATCACAGAATTCCACAACTGGTCAAATGTAGAGAATAAGTATCTGTGAGAGTCTTAGCCCTAAGTGACACATCTAGAGCTCAACCTGTACACCTAAGTCTCAGAGAACATGGTAGAACAGGGGAGACAATATTCTCTCAGTTCTCAGCAGTGAAGCTTCCTCATGCAGCAGATTGTGATTAATACAAAAACCCACAACTGGTCAAAATGTAGATAGTAAGAGACTGCAGAGTGCATGTCCCTGGATAAGACCCCTATATTAAAATTCTGTCACCTAGGGCTTAGGGATTATTGTGGAAGAGAGGGCAGAAAGACTGTCAGAGCCAAGGTGATGGGTGACCACAAGGAAACAGAATTTTCCAGGAGCCTGGGAGCTTTCTCACATGAACTTACAGCAATGGTGACAGCATGCACCAGACCCATAAAAATGTACCCCAGACAAAAATGCTGCAGAGAACTGGGGAAATGAGCAAGAAGCCCCAAACTTAGCTGAGGAACCATTGGCAGCCGATCACTGCTAGGTGAGGGATAGTTGGTTTTCTTTAAGGGAATCTTTTTGATAGGTTGAGCAGCATATTAGCTTTCTGTTGCTTTGCTAAAACTTTGTGATGTCGGGAACTCATAAAAGGAAAGGTTTATTTTTCTTATGGTTCCAGAGGGTTGGAGTCCATAATGGTGTGGGAGACATGGAGGAGTGAGATGGACAGAGCAGAAAGCTGAGCGATCTCATCTCCAAGCAGGCACAGGAAGCAGGGAATAACTCTAAATCAGGCACGGTTTAAGCACTCTCAAATCCTGCCCCTGGCTCACCCTCTCTCAGGCATGGCCACACCTCCTAAAGCCTTCCCAAACAGTACCCCCAACTGGGGACAAACTGTCTAAACACTTGAAGCCTATGGGGAACATTCTCATTCAGACAACCTCAACCAGGCTCCAGTGGTCTAGGACTGAGGGACATCTGAGTATACAAATGACTCAATAGGCCTTAACATGTATGACAGAAGGCATGAAATCTGGTGGCAAGGCTTTGTGGGGGTGTAGTTAGGGAAGAGATCTAAATATTATCAAGATGTATTGTATGAAATGCAAAAGTATTCAATAAAAATAATGATTATTTAAAAATTATTGCTGATATATATTAATTAGTTTGACAAATATTTTTAAAGGCCTCCCATGTGTTATATATTGTTATATATTCATATATATATATTCACACACACACACATATATATATATATATATATATATATATATATATGAACTCTCTGAACTCTCACAGTAAATGTTGTCTTCATGGAGGCTTCAAATTAAGAGGAGAGAAAGAAAACAAATTACAAATTAAGATATATGTATATATTACCAAATGCTGAAGAAAAAACAGGAATTGAAATCAGAAAGAAAAGAATGGTGACAGTGGAGGAATGCTGAGGTTTTAGAGTGCTCAGTGCTTCTCCAGATGAGATGGAAAACTGCTGGAGACTTGTGAGCATGAGAGTGAACATGGGACTCATGTTTAATAACTGAGAATTGCCAGAAGAAATAAGGGAACAGGTGACTAGTTGGTGGTTCATGTGGTTTGGAAATGAAGTGGCTTCCAGGGCTCTAGGCATTAAACGATTAGCTCTTCTGGCTAAGGCTATCTGGAGATGGTGGAGCTTTAAGGATGTGGAGCCTTGTGGGAGGTCTGTGGATCTCAGGAAGTCGTATGGATTATTTTTTCATTGCTATGACAAAACACTTGGTAAAAGCAATTTAAGGAAGGGAGGGGTTTTTGTTCCGGTTTGAGAGTACAGTACGTCATGACAAATTTTGTCTGCAGTTAAACAGCAGAGCAATATGAATGTTGGGACTCAGTCCATTTTTTTTTTCTTTTTTGTTATCGCTTTATATTTAGCCTGGATCCCAGGACATGGAATGGTACTGCCCGAATTCAGGGTGGGTCTTCTCTTCTCAGGTTAAGCTGCTCAGATGTGTTATGGTAATTTAGATAACAGAGAGTAGGATACAGGTACATGGTGAATGTAGGGCTGAACAATTGAATAAAGATCCCATGTCAGGTAGACAGCAGTTTGCAATCAAAAGTTGGGGGCCAAGGATACTGACTTGTTGCCAGACTGTGTAAAACACTTTCTGTCAATTACCTCACTCACTGACTCATCAGAGAGCAGTGTGAACAAGCCAGGAAGATCTTTATTGTTCTACAAAGTTGAAGTAATTTACCAAGGTCATCGATATCAGTGAATCAGTGATGAAGCCATAGTGGGAGCCCGGAACTGTGTGACTTTAAAATTCTAGACCATTTACCCCTTTCCTTTGAGTTGCCAAAGAGGGTAAAATGCTGTACACTGATTCTAAGACATGACTTCATGTTTTTCTAGTCCTCTGCTGTCAGCATTGGAGCGTTGCAGTTTCTAGTTAAAAGCATTATAGTATGGCTCTCTTCAGTGTTGTCTTGCTACTTTGTAAAATCAGTTTGAACCTCTGGTAAGTTCTTTTCTTCTGTTTACCCCTCTCTTCTTCCTTAATTACTTTCTTTTATGAAGTAGAATGAAATGACTTCATCATGAGATTTGTGTTTTGAAACATTATCTAAATAGTTCCTGCTAGAGCTCAACTTTGTAAAATTGATTTTCTAGTGTGGAATTGTTTAGATGTGTTTGGGTGATGTGTTGTGGAGTCATGCTTTAACATCCTTCAAGTGCTTCTAAGTGGAGGATTTCTCAGAAAATTGACAGCTCAATGATTAGGAGCACATGTTTTTAGTCACAGTGTGTATGATTAAACATAGCTTTACAATATTATTTATAATATATTGGGTATTGGGTGATTAACTATCTGTGATTATCTTTCCTCTTTTATAACATGGAGCTGAATATCAATATTATGGAATATTTGTAAAGAATGTTGTCATGTATAAAATCTTTACATTTATATCCTAGTACATAGTAAATATTAGTTGCTTATGAAAAATCACCGATAGCTTTCATTATAATCACTACCATCATCATTATCATAATCATCATAACTAACTTCATCACCATAACCACATCACCATCGTAATAATCACCACCACCACTACCACGATCATCGTTCTCATTATCATCATCACCATTTACAGGACAGTAATTATCACTATTGTTATCAATATTACCATAATTATCATGATTGCCTTTAGCAGCACCATCATCGCCACAACATCACCATGATCACTAACATCATCATTATCATTGTAATAATCACCATCATCATCATCATCATTATCATCATCAGTCTAACACAATCCTGGATATACAGTGCCTTACCAAGGTGGGACAGGATTTAACATATTCAGGTAAAGGTCAGTAAATATTCATTTTGTCTACCTCAACTGTCTTGATATATTTCTCATCTCTGATGTTACATAGGTTACAAATTTCTGTAAACATGTTTTTAAACTATGGATTCACAAGCAATTCATGTCCTATGATATTAATATCTTAATAAATAAAGATTGCGAAGCATCTATCCAGACTAACTATTTATAGGGCTCAGGGAAAGAACATAATTTGGGGCCCAACTCACCACACATTTAAATATTTAAAAGTTGTTCAAAAGAGTCACCACAGCACAGACTGGAGTTGAGCTCAGATTATACTGAAGTCTCTCCTTTACTGATACTAGGAAACAAAATCTGTCTTGACAAGAGCTTGTGAGATGACTCAGTGAGTAAAGGGTCAAGACTTCAACTCAGATCCTCAGAAGCCATATAAACCCAGACACCATAGCACATGTAATAATCTTTTGGAATGGCAATGTGCTTTCTGTGTAATTACATATTGGAAGTATTTAATTTGTCTATTTATTTTGCAAGAAGTTTACAGTTAAGATGTTGCCTTCAGTCTCAGATGAGACTTTGGACTTTTTAACAGTAGTCAGTCTGCTAAAGACTATGGGAATTTTTGAAATGGAACTAAGTGCATTTTACATTACCATATGGCCATGACTATGTGGGGACCAGGTAATGGAACGAAGTAGTTTGAAAGAGAAAAGTTCCTCCATAAGCTCTTGTAAAATGGTCCCCAGTAGGTTCTTGTGATATGTCTCCCATACTCTTGTGTTTGAATACTTTGTTCCCAGTGGTGCTTTAGAGAGGTTTGGAAAGGGCAGTCTGCTGGAGGAAGTAGGTCACTGGGGTGGGCTTTGGGTGTTTCTTGCCTTGCTCTTCTTCTCCTTCTCATCCTCTGCTTTGTATTTGTGTTTGAAGATGTGGGAGCTCGGCTTTCTGCTCCTGTTGCTACATTGCTGCTCGCCACCATGGCTCTGCACCACTATGAACTGTCTTTTCTGCAATCTTTCTTTAACTTTCAATGTTTTTTTAATTGAATTTTTGTGCATTTCATGCAAAACATATTAATCATCTTTCTACATCCTCCATCTGTAATCTTAACCTAAAATCAACTTTCTTCCACAAAAAATAAAAATAAAAAGATGTTACATCCTAGATATCGTTTAGGGATGAGAGCTCTCTTCTAGATAATAATTGGGAAATGTGATCACTGGCAAATTTACTTCATCATTGCTTCTTGCTCCAAAGGATAGGAGTCTGGGAGTTCATGAAAACAGAATGGCCTTCCCTGATGCAGGACCATGGCGATGGGTTCCTCGTGGAGGTAAGGAAGTGGTATAAGGAATTCAGACTGCTCCTGTGGCAGGCTCCCTCCTGTGGTAGAATCAGGTTCACATCTCTGAATAACAACATCTGGGACACAAAATGAAAAAGAGGGTGGTTACTTTACATGCAGACTGCAGAGGAGTCTCACCTGTTTAGTCTTTCAAGATATGAACTGCAAAATGAGTTTAGAGAGAAACAGTAGAGGATTCTCCCAATCCATATCTTAAGCTTTTTTTCTTCTCCATTTACCTTTATCTTCAGTGTATTAGAATGGTTCTTTTTAAGAACAAGGACCGGAAAGACATACAGAGAAGGACATACAGCAGAATAGTAAAAAACAAAGATAGACAAAAATCATCAGTCATCTCTTATAGTCATAAAATTTCATTGGTGCTTCTGCCTCTTTGTTGATAAGGAATACACTTTTCACAAAATTGTGCTTCTATGCTCCCTACTCCAGGATAGACTTATGTTCTGCTTGCTTGGCAGATCTCTGGGTCCCCAGAGAGATTTAATTTTTTAAACAACCATGATAAGAGTTAAATTCTCTTTTAATTTAAAAGCACCATTTGCACCTCAAAGGGGTAAGAGATAGTTTATTCTATAACCAAATACAAGTGACCAGAGCTCAGTAACACAGATTTAGGTTACCCAAAATTCCATTTTCCAACATAGCAGTTTCATGGTTTTTATAGTAACAGAACAAAGGCAGCTGTAACTCAAAACACTTTTCAAATATGTTGGTGAAATCATCAGAGGGATAGATTATAACAAAGTGGGGAAAATTCTGCTACAAGCCTTAGATGCTATCTGAAAGCATTCTTGGTCTTGGGTTGGTGGAGGCTAGTAGTCTGCTAAGTCTACATGTCCCAAAAGATTTTTATCTGTTAGTCACAGGACCAGGACGTTAACTCTGACACAGAGGTAGGCAAGAAATGGCTATTTTGGTGTGCTAAAGATAGCTCAAGATAAACTATGAATAAAGTGTGGAACCTACAGCCCTGGAAAATCTCTACAATCATTGCAGGTCTTATCAATTGATCAGCATTGTAGGAGGTACAGTTGAAGATGCACAGCTTTTGTTTTGTGGGAATTTTCATCACAGTTCTCCATGTTAGTCAAGCATCACATTTTGTGCACATGAGGACCACATACTATTTATTAAATATATTGTCCCTTTTAGTTAGGAAAGCTCATTCCTAGGATTTGATGTAGATGAGGCTGTGTGGTAGGCAGGATAACTATCCTCAAGAGAGAAAAGGTAGCTAGTAAATTCTTTGAAGAAGAAACTCCTGGAAACCATTAACATCATGATCTGGTTCTGACTTTTGTTTTCATTAGTTCTCTGTATCTGACATAACATTTACATGTGACATATTAAATAGGGTTATTATACTTAAAATTAAAACAATCAGGAACATTGCTTGTTCTAATGGAGTAAAGGTATCAGATGAAGGAAACATGCATTTTAAACAATCAAATATATATATATACATATATATATGTGCATTTTAAATGTTATTGAATATACATTCCCCCTCTATTTACAGTTTTGGGTACCCTGTGAACTCTCTTAGTATTTAAGCAAATATATTATTTTTAATTTAATTTTCTTAGACAGTTTGATTTCATAGCTATAACCCTACATGGAGTGACTAGCTATAACTCTAGTAAGGGTTTCAATAACTCTAGTAAATATTCAATATTTAAATTATCAAAACTTTATGGGGACACTGGCTTTTTCTGTTTTATTATATTGGAATCATACTAAATTTTTCTTGGAAAAGCAAATGAAACCAGTATAATAGAAGACATTAGACAATAACACGATATTTATTTAAACTTTCTTTTTGACAAGACTGTCATTGTTCATGTATAAATACTAATAGTGTTGCTAGAAACAAGAGATTAGACTTGTTAGAAATCAGAATTTTATAGGACTTGTGGGCATAATCAAATATTACTTTCTTAATGGTTAGAAATATAAATGGAACCTCAGAAAGAGTTACTGTAGTACTGTCCATTTCCTTTTGTTAGTATAATATAAATGTTTCAAAATTAATTTTGAAAAGTCCTGGAAAACTGTTTTATGGAGAACACTTGTGCTGGATAGCTTTGACTTTAACTCGATATATCTGGGTTGAGAGAGCCTCAATTGGGGGATTGCCTCCATTGGTGGCCATGTGTGTGGGGTATTGTCTTGATTGTTGAGAGATGTGAGGGTCTAGCCCACTGTTGTCAGTGCCACCCCTGGGCAGTTTGTTCTGTATTGTAAAGGAAAGCAGGGTGAGCATGGGTCAAATAACAAGCCAGAGATAGCATTCTTCCATGGCCTGTGCTTCAGCTCCTGCCGCCAGGCTACTGCCCTGAGTTCCTACCTTGGGTTCCCTCAGTGATGAACTGTGTGACAATACACTCTGACCAATAACAACTTGGGGAGGAAAGAGTTTATTTTGCTTATATCTCCCCAGTCACAGCAATGAAGAAGCAAACTAAGACATAACTTGGTACCAGGGTCATGGGGTATTGCTGTTACAGACCTGACCTTGGTGTTTTTGGAAGGATTTTGGAAGCATTTGGAACTTAGGACTAGAAAAGGCATTGAGTGCTTAAGAGTTTGTTGCTGTGGAGCTTGGTACAGTTATGCTGGAAGAGTCGTAGATGATGGAGCCCTGGCTTTTGATGCTTTAGAAGGACACAGAGATTGTCAGGGCTGTTTTTGTGACATTTTGAAATGAGAATCTGTGGGTTCTGGTCAGCCGGAGCTGAAAAATCAGCTGTAATTAAGAAGAGACAAGAATCTGAAGTAAAATCTTTGCTTCCCTGGGACAATTGATGCTGGTTAGCTGGGCCTGAAAAATCAGTTGTAAGAGACCAGTGTCATGTGGTGAAATCTAGGAAGTATTTCCTAAGGGTCAGCACATAGAAGCTGTGGTTCAGAGTAGGGCTGAGCCTCCATCTCAAGCTAGAATCAGGACACGGTATGTGTAAGAGTCTCCTACATGGTTCTGGTGTTGAAAGTATGAAGGGGTCACAGTAAACAGCTGAAGTTTGGCACTGTGAGAAGCCAGGAAAGGCCACTGGTCAAAGTAAATCTTCGGTTGCAATGAAGAGGCGAGGATTGCCTGAGTCATGGACAGAAGCTGAAGTTTTGCACCAGAAACGGCCAGAAGAGTCCATTGGTGAAGGTGCAGACTCAGTTTCAGTGGAGACCCCAACTTTTTGGATATTCCAGGACTATGAGACAATCAACAAGGGCATCAGCAAGGCCTGCAAAACGAGCTGTGTATGAGGTGGAATAGATTAATATGTACTAGTTTAATATGTATGGAAACCTTATTGATACAAAAATGGAATCAAACATGAACTTTGGCTCAGAATATTGAATTTTGATCTTAAAAATTTTAATAAACTTTACAGTATAATCAATTTAGCTATATCCATATCTATCTTTAGTTTTGTTTCAATCGCACTAATAAAACTTCAATCTATTATAATAATTATTTTCACCCATTTTCTTTTTGAAATAGACCTTTCTCATCTAAAAGCATTTTTCTTTGTTTAACTTTCTTTGGAAAAAAATACATCTCACACATATATTTTATTAATCTCCAAGTTTTAAAACTTGAGCATTGTGTTTGTTTAGTTTTGGTTTCTTAAAACAGAATTTCCTTGTAGCCTCAACTACATAGAATTTGCTGTGTAGCTCAGGATGGGCTAAATCTCATAGAGATCCACCTACTTTTGCCTCAGGAGTGTGGGGATTAATTAAAGGCATACTCTACCATGCTAGTTATATAGTTTTTTAAATATATATTTTTAAAATTATTAATGTGTATGAGTGTTATGCCTGCAGGTATGTAAGTGTACCTGTGTCATGTAATGCCAGCAGAAGTCAGAAGAGAACCTTGGATTCCATGGAACTGGAGTTACAGATGACTGCTAACTGCCATGTGAGTGCTGGGGTTTGAACCTGAGTCTTCTGCAAGAGCAGCCATTGATCTGAACCACTGAGCCATCTCTTCAACCTAATAGTTGTTTTAAAAATCAAGATTATTTTTATAAAAGTTTGGAAACATTTTAATGAGAACTCAGGAGACTGGATCTGAAACACAAAATGCATATATATATATATATATATATATATATATATATATATGAATATCTAACATTAGCAGTCTTATTTTCTTTGCCAATTTAAATTATTTCTTGAAGATACAAACAAGAAACATCGTGCCAGACAGGAGAACCCTCCCTTCCAGCTGTTTGTCAGGATAGTTCCAGAGACTCCCAAAATGACACACGCCATTGCCCCAGCCCTTCGTTGCCTCCCAGAACTTGAAGCTAAGACCCTATTTTGGAAGACATGTACTTCAGACACAGGACTTCGAGAAATGAAACTGGACCTGGCCTGGAAGCCTTCTCCCTGAAGACTAGCTCTCACAGTTTCAGAAGATTTTATATAAGCTTCTAAGGGAGAAAATCTATTCCCAGCTTTACAGTCTAATATGAGGTGATGATAAGAGAAAGTGTCTAAATATGATTACTGTATCAAATGCACAAAAATTTTATAAAATACACATAAAAATTTAAGTCATAACAGGAGCTTTTAAATTATTTGCTTAAAAAGTTATTCACTTGTCCGTAGAGTTTGAGGCATCCAGAACAGGATAAAGTTTTAGCATTTTTAAAATTCTTTTTGAGCCACCTATTTACCTTTGTGGTATGTTAATAATTTAATAAAGATTTTACATATGCAACTTTTTCTTTAAAATTAAATGCATAGGGGGCTGGAGAGATAGCTCAGCATTTAAAAAAATAGCTGCTTTTGCAGAGGACCTGGGTTCGATCCCCAGCATCCACATGGCTGCTAACAGCTGTTTGTAACTCCAGTTCCAGAAGATCCAACACCATTTTCTGACTTCCACAGACATTGCGCAGCACGGGTGCACTTATAGACATGCAGGCAATACATTCATACACATAAATAAGAAAATACAATTAAAAACAAAGATACATATTTCAAATATATTATTATGGTGCACTACATTAAGATTATCTATAAACTTCCAGATATCTTTGTAAGCCTTGATAGAGGTTTAAAACTGACCATTTAAAACATGTTTAGAATTTTATCTTATATATACTTGGAAAAGATATGGACTTTGAAAAACTTGCTTATTGATTTTAAAGAGACAATAATGGTCAAAATGTCTATAGAATGCTTAAAATGTTTATATTTTGAGGGACACACACATGCAAAATATATATAAAAGCACAGAGATACTTATCATTTTAATCTTTGGAATAAAGAGTTTACATCTCAGGAAGGCAAACATCCATGGGAAAAATTGTACCCTGGAACATGAGTAATAATTTTCCTTAAAATTAATTTATATCCTCAAGCAATAGGAGCCATCTTGTAGAATCAACATTCAGACAATGTTCAAGGAGATATTATCTTGACCAGACTTGTATAAATAAGTGTATTTTGTTTTAAAACACAAAACAAAACAAAACAATCAAAAAGGATTTTTAAACTTAAAACTCAAGTTAAGGTTCTCAAAGAAAGATTTAGGACCCTTAGTTATCTCTACTGGTTTCACTAAGTGATATCATTGTTTTAATATCTTTTTTATAAAAAGGACACTTACACAAAGTTCTTTAGCAATAATACATATCCATTATTTTACATGTATAGCAGCTTTAATAAAAGCATTACTTTTAAAAGTTTTATATTCAGAATATTTTGAAAAAGAAATATGATTGTTTTTCTGCTTATTGCACAAATGAAACAAATGAAATTTAATAAATATTTATTTATTTAGAACCTGTTTTGGAAGGAAATCCTAATAAAAAATCTGTGTACATAATAATACTAGATTTATGACGTCTTTATTTAATGATTCTAATGAATGTTTTTTTGTATAAATAATTAGCACCTTGTTTTGTGAAACACAATATACTCAAAGATATTGTTTTAATAATTTTTAAGAGGTTCAGTGTGCTCAAGTTTTACACAGTATATGTTTGTTAGGTCACATCACCCAAATACATTTATAAATTCATATGTGTCTATTTTAATTGGGCATTCCAAAAACTGATAAATAATTAGCCACAATGAAAATGAATGAAAAAAAAAGTACTTGAAGTGGCAAGAGTTTGTTAAATTTTTGACATAAACAACGTGAAAATTTTCAAAGACATATGTGACATAATTACATGAAATCTAGGTGCACCCAGAGGAAAAGGAAAAATAAATAAGTAGAAAGTTTATATTCCTATCTCTTTAAGATGTGAGAAAGGCTTAATGGTATCAGACGTCAAAAGGTGAAAATGATCGTATAGACCTAATGTAATATCTCTGTCACTTTATAAGAGCTGAATAGCTGAGGGAGAGATGCTTTCACTAATGAAAATGTTTTCCACATACAGGGAGGAAGACAGCATAACCCCCTCTGCCCCTGTCGAAACTGTTAACATACATAAACCACTGGAGTTAGGCTGGACAGTACTGTTAAGACTTCAGGTGAAGAATAATGTACAAGTTATTTCTGTCATGTTGCTTTGGATACAGAATGTGCTGCATTGGGAAAGCAGTTCTCTCATTGTGTAATGGGCAGCTTTCTTGGAAGAAAGAGAATGAGCTGAGAAATAATCTCTTATGATGTACCCCTCAGAAATGCATGTAGTGTTCCAGTATCCCATCTCACCCAGGCACTGAGTATGAATGAGTCTAGCCAATTTAAAGCCTGGCTCTGGCTAGAAAAAAAAAAAAAAAAAAAAAAAAAAAAAAACAGAAGCAAAAGAACCCAAATGAACAAACACATCATGCTTAGCAGGATAGATCAGTCAAGTGACAGACAAGGAAACTCACCAGAGGCTTCAAGATGGATCTCAGCAGGAGTACCCAGAAGTGTTAACAGTGACTAGACAGGATTTCACATAGTCATCTTTATAGGTCTGAGGAGTTCCCCTAAATTTTAGGGAACTCCACTCAAGTCAAACTAGGATTCTTGACTTCAGTTCCTGAAAGGGATTTTAGGACTAGCTAGCTTAACAGAGACATTTTAATGTAGGCTTAAGCCTGAAGGTTAAAAGAAAAAGTTCCACTCAAGGAAAAAAGAAGATATTATAATATTATATTCATGTATGAGTGTAGCTTCCCACTGAAGAGTAGTCTTTAAAAATGGGAATTTGTAGATGGCATGGAATCTCTCACTCCTCTTTACGTAACTTTATCTTAAAACAGGCCGTGATCTATTTGCATATAAAATTTTGCTGTTAGGAGATAAAGTATTTGTAGAGCAAGGTAGAAAATGAGAATATAGGGTTTAGTCTCAGAATATATCTTATGTATCTTTAGTTCTGCTATAACTTCCAAAATTTCGTAAATTATTCTCTTATTTTTAATATCTCCCTTTAACTCACATGTAGGCTTTTTGGAACTCTTATTGTAAATTATCAATTTTGTAATTTCTCTTTCTTTTTCAAATGGTTTTACATTCCAATTAAAGCAAGTTGATATTTTGTGAATTAAAAAAAATGATTGCCCAGGACCTTAAGTTAATTGAGGGGTAGTAAATGATCCACATTGAATGGAATGTACCTTTATTTAGATTTTTTTTATACATTTGTAAATTGAATTAACACAATAGGCAAACCTAAAACCAGAAGGAGTACAAAATAGCGGTTAGATTTTCTCCAAATATTTCTCCTTTTTTTAGATTAGGTATGGGAGAAGTGTGTATATGTGTGTGTGTGTGTGTGTGTGTGTAAAAAACAAAACAAAACAAAACAAAAAGAATAATGAGACTGTAAGCAAGTTTAACAGAGTTTAGCATGCCATCAGAGGTCTGAAGAAAACCAAACAAACTGAATATCAAAGCTAATATGCTTTCAAAGAAAACAAATAACATAGATCCCTTAAAGCTAAACACTGAAAGCAAACTGAAGTCAAAATGTTGTCTACCGAATAAACAGGGTCCTTAAACAGCCGTCTGAGAATAACCAAATGTATCTTTCACCAAACCAAGAAGGTCTGAAAGAGCCCTGAAATGAACTCTTCAAAGTCCATGTGGGCAGACCACACCATGGTGGCTTGGGCACAGTGGGTTCACTGGGTGTTTTACTTCTTCCAGGTGACTCCTCCTAGTGAAATGTGGATTATGCAAAAACACAGCTCTCACCTCAAAGAGGATAAAAGATATCTTATTCTGGTCTCAAATATGAGTGAGCACAGCCCTTACAATCACCCCAAATCCCGTGTTCCAATGTGGTACCGGTTTCATGAAGTTATTATAGTAACAAAGAAAACCATACATCTAGACACTTGTCAAATACATTGGTGGAAACATCAGCTAGGCGAGTTGTAGCAAAGCGGGGAGAATCCTGCTACAGGCCTTCGATGCTATCTGACAGCATTCTTAGCCCTTGGGTTGGTGGAAGCTAGTGGTCTGCTGAGTCAATATATCTCAAAAGATTTCTATCTGTTATTCACAGAATGTTAGTTCAGACACAGATGTGGGCAAGCCATTTAGTGATTAAAGATAGACCCAGATAAACTGTAAATAAGCTCAGAAACTACAACATGGCAAACTCAATTCCTGAAGTTCTGATCAGGCTTTCAGGAGGCTCAGTTGAAGATGCAGTGTCCCCCCACCCCTCCCCCTGGAATCCTTTGTTGATATCTTTTACTGTTTAAACAATCTACAGATTTTAAAAGTGAAGAAAGTCCTGACCCTGTATACGAGCATAGTCTGTCGGCAAAGAGTAACTGTAGTTTAACAGATTTTAAAGGTCTTTTTGAATTAAACCTCTCTGCCAGCCAGTCCTGGAGGGTGGGGAATGGCCTCTGGGGAAATGTCATTTGCTTCTTCTGTGTGATGGAACGGAGGGTGGGTTGTAAGTAAAATATTTTCTGCTTTTAGTTTAATACTTGAGAAAAACAAATAAGCACCTCAATAATGCTGAAGAGGCTGACAAATTAGTTTTCATCTTCCTTTTTTTTTTCTCCTAAAAAACTAATATGTCTGGTTCCATTTCTTTCATAGCACTGTGATAAGTGATAAGTGGGAAAGGATATCAATTCAAAGAGTAAAAAGACCCAGTGTGGTTATTTCCTCTTTAGTTATTTGTGTCTCCCTTCTATTGTGGTTCTGTGAAAAGTGATCTGCATAGACTCTTCAAAGAGGAGAGTCAGCATCCCAGTCAAAGAGAACCTGTTATACAGACATGCATTCAGCATTGTTTTCAAATTTCCTCTATGAAAGTTGATAAGTGAGCAGTGGAGTTGGAAAATGAAACCAAACACTGGCTTCAGACATAAACTTCCTCTCAGTTGCTGAGGAATCACAATCTTCTAATTAATTGGAGATGAAATCCCAATAGGGATCAGCTGTATTAACAACAAATGTCTGCCCTTATTTCCAAGTGTATTTTCAACAGCATGGCAGGCTTTACTGAATAGAAAATAGTCACTGTTCTAGTTGGTAAAAAGATTTCAACCCCATAGGTAGGACATGGGTGTTTGCAAACCCAGGGGGCCTATCTATCTGGACTTGATTTCTCTGAAGAACATGGTGTTCTATTCAGTTTTCTTATTAATTGAGTCATGACTGGGTTACTCCTGGTCACAAATTGGCATTAGCCAAGGGTGAATAGAGTGGAATCTTGTCATGTTTAGTATAAGCTAGTCCCCTATAGATTAGAAGCTAATCACTGATGTTTCTGAGTGAATGAATAGCTGGAAACTCAGAATCTACAAGAGAAATGTATCACTGAACCAATACCATTCTGATTTTTAAAATGCTATCTTTGCCAACTGTTCTATTTTGGAAAGAATCACTTTATATGAAAAGAACATATAGAATCTAACTTATTTTTCTCAGTGTTTCTTAAGTGAATGTTTTCTACAATAGTTGTTTCCTGCAGTTCACTGAAGCCTGGCAAGGACTCAAGAAGTGGTCAATAGAGAAGGGGCAAGACTGGAGGAGGAAGAAGGAACTGTCTTTAGTCTGGTCATATCCAGTTCCTTCCAGCTCTGCCTCTAGCTTCTCTCTCCACTTATCCCATCAGCCACATGATGTGCCTCCAGTTTCCCAGCAGCCCAGCAGTGTTCCTGGAGGTCTGAGTTCAAGTACCAAGGAGCTTCTCCTCATTGTTCCCAAGCTGATAATCACAGCTGCTTCCCCTCCTTGAATCCATTGATATCCTTTTAAATTCAGTGTTCGTTTCTCTATATGGAATTCTGAACCTTAGCATGAATGAGCTTATGTATTCCTAACTATGTGGAGGTATTGGAGAATGTGGAAGAGAAAAAATTCTTCCTTCATGACTTGAATTCTTTGAAATACAGTTTATCTTTGTTCAATGATTGACACTATCAACTTTTTTAGGTTCTATAGCAGGGCTTAAGAATTACATTGGCTGTTTAGTAGAACAAAAGCATGCACACCTATTTAATAGTTTATATATGGAGTTTATATAAATATGTATGTTTAGTATGTATGGAGGCATATATAATATATATAATATATATAATTTTATATATACTGCATAAATGTATATAGGAAATCTTCATTATTTATAGAGTCTGTATTTGTCATTTTGCCTAGATGTAGGAATGATAGTGATGAAGAACTATCTGGGAAAACTAATCATTAGTAAGGGTTAGTTCAGTACCTTTGTTTGTTCAGGTGTATTTTGATTTCCACTACCATTTTCCACATAATTATGATCTTCCTTTACTAGTATATGGAGGACACCTTTCTCATGGGAAAATTTGTGACCTATTATTACAAACAAAAAGAGATGTCAGAAAGGCCTTCCTACATCTTCTGTTTCTCAAATGACTTCCACTCAAGAGAATCAATGTGCATAGAGGTAGTTTAAGGTGACATTTTATTTGAATACCCTTCTGGAGAGCTAGGTTATAGATCAACTTCTAGATAAGTCTATCATCTATCTATCTATCTATCTATCTATCTATCTATCTATCTACATTGATTTTCATTATTTATAGTAGCTGTAACCTTTTTAAAGTCACCAAAAATGTTTGATTGGTGAATGCAGGACTATTACTTCTAGGGAAATTCAGACTTAGGTTCCTTTACCTCAGTTCACAATAATATAATCAATTGATCAATCTATAGCCATATTTTATGTGTATTTCTATTTTAAAGAATCTTAATATATAACTAATTCAATAGTATTGAATTTGTGACCACAGATCTAGAATGCAATGGATCTAATACATACTGTTTTCTCCCTAAGGCATACCACAGCCTTTCTTGTGCTTATGAACATTAGCAATAATCATCTTTCTAACCTTATACTTGGTAGCAGTTATGTGTGTAGGGAGCACATTTTAAGCAGTTAAGTGATCAATAAAGACCCACAAATGTGAGAACTTTGAAATCCATGCAGAAAAATATAGTCAGTTTCCAAGTCACAAATGAAACAAGAATATAGTACATTCATGTCCAGCTTCAGCATGGAGCAGGTATGTGATTGGGTCAGAATTTTTGTCACTCTGCACACATCAACAAGCAACTACAAACATGCTACTGAGTAATATTAAGAGTTTCACATAAATCAGCACATCTAGACAAAAAGACAAATATATATTCCATAAAAAATGATTTCCTAGACATATTTATGCAATATATTTATCTATATACTTATACCAACATATACATATTTTCTCAGATTAACACTTTTGAATCAATTGTGTGCTGATGAGCATGTATTTTCTTCTCTTGGTCCAGTCTTCTATTGATAATTTTTAGTTTTCTTAAAATATTCTCAACATATATTTCCCAGCAGTTTTGGAAATGAGTGTTAGGTCATTTTCCCTGTACTGTAACAAAATACCTTAACAAAGGCAACTTAAAGGAGGGAGGATGTATTTCAATTGAGGGTATAGTCAGTCCATCATAGTGGGAAGATGTGGCAGCTGTGAAATGTGAAGCTGCTCGTTCACATCTCAGCAGATCAGAAAGCCATGGCAGAGGCATGCTGTGTATGAACTTCCTTCTCCTTTTCTTTTCCTCTTTGTTCTATCCAAGGCCTCAGTGCATGAGATGGTAACACCTACACTTCTCAGTTAATCTGAACCTCCCTCACAAACACACCCAGAGATATGCCTCAGCCTTGGAGGCGATTTTAAATCTATACGAGTTGACTGTGAGGACTAACCATCATAGTGAATAACATTTCCTCTAGGGTACCTCTGAGTAGTGTTTTATAGATTATAGCATTGAGGCGGTCCTGCGGTGTTGACTGAAGACTTAAGCCACCTTGAGCAGGAAACTGATTCCTGCTGATCTTTCCAGACAGCAAGGAGCTGGGGTGGTGTGTGGGATTTTGTATAGAGACATGAACAAAAGTCACTGTGTTCTTTGCTGTTGGGTGTTACCTGTCATGATATATCTAACTGAGGGGAACTGAGCAATTTGAGAAACTGCTTTTCTGCATACCTGTGACAGGTAGGCTTTCTGAAATTTACACATGGTCTTCAGTAAATGCCAGTGTGGTGAGCATCTGTGGTTGGCTGTCTGATGTTTCTTTACAGCATTCATTGATAACAAGGCTGCGCTGTATTTTAGTGAGACCAGGTCCTCCCCAAATCCTGGATACAGAATAGTACTCCATTGCAATTTATGTTATTTACATTTTTCTCTCCAGGGATTATATAGAAATACATCTGAAAATGAAGGTAAACCAAGGTGGCCCAAGAAAGCCACTGTCTCTTCTAGTTATATACTTGTATAAAGATACAAGCAGCAGCAACTACCATGAAACCAAGAGGAAGTCAGAGGACAAAGTCAACACACTGAAGATGGCAGAGAGAAAAATACCTGTGTGCTTGAACATCTCACTTATTTGATCCATTCACAAATATATGACTGCTCTCCTGGATATTTTTTTTGTGTGTGTGATATAATAAATCACTTTAAGTACACATTCTGCAATGGGTCTATTAATTCATTTAGTAGTGCCCTAACAAATACAAAAATTTAGTAACAACAACAACAACAAAAATGGATTGAATAAATGAAGGCTAGTTTTTCTGTCCCCAGGATCTAGTGATTTTGGAAAACCTTTTGTGGGTTCTCGTGGAGAGCTTGAAAATAGTCCTCATGACAATATTTATTAACTAGAGGAAACTGACTCTGTACCTTAGCTTTTCAGAATCTTCCTGGAGCATCATTTACTTCCCTTCTGGATACACAGATCTGTTCTTGGCATTATAATATAATTTTTAATATAACTTTCATATGTGGACAAATTTACAGGTATGTCTAGATCCCTAATCCAACATGGAAGACAGAAGTGTCCCTTTATTGCCCATCCTCATGTCATCTTGCTTTATTCATGTCTACAAGAGAAATTACACTCCAGCATTTTGAGGGTTGGACTCTGATGTAATTTAATTGTCTTCAAAAAGTCCTCGGGGTGGTGAGATGTTAGGTGCTTTGGACCTTTAAGAGGTAGGGATTACTGAGAAGTCCTTAGGTCACAAGGAATGTCATTCATGCAATAACCATTCAGTGCCCTCACTAAAGGCCTAACCCAGTGAGGCTGCCCAGTCTTGGACTTGAATCTCCAAATGTAAACTAAGTAAACAATTCTTTAGTTAGTTAGTTGAATTCACTACTTTTGGTAGTCATGTAAAGCTACCAGAGACCATTCCTGAACCTGCTCCTTACTCAAAACTTTGCATATCTCCTATAGCTTTTCTACGTTTATGTCTTAAATTGAACAAGTATCTTCCTAGCAATATAGTTCATTCATACACAGGCAGAAATATACCGTTAGATAGTTATTGCTATTCTTTTTGGTTAACCACTGGAACTTGATAGTAAGACCATATTGGTAAGACACCATACACTTGGCTCAGAGGACATGGAGAAATCTAGTTGTTACTGATCAGGAAGGTGCTATATAGGCTCCTAGGAGACAAACTCATCATTCGTCTTATCTAGCTATGAACCCTGCAAGCTGCAATAATGATTTTCTAGGTAAGATATTTACATGGGTGAAAAAATGGCTTGAATATTGTGGGGATGAACAAACATGTCTTGATTGGATTTAAGGCCCACTCCACAGGTCAGAACTCATGTTTAGCACTGTAAATAAGGCCTAGACTTTGTGAGTGTGGCTGTCATATGTTCTAGGGGAGAACCTATTACCATTATGTTGGTAAATGGACATATTATCAGTCTACATTTTAAATGGTAATTTTTATATTCATAGATTAGCCCAGCTCTCATTTCTCATTAGAGAAGTTTCTTTATTGCAGTGGGTAAAAGTGAATATAGAGACTCACAATAGGTCAAAGTGCAGAGAATAAATGACTATGGAGTGTTCAGTCCTAAAGGAGGCATTTAGCTTGTAGCTTATGCCAAATTATCAAGTGAAATTTTCATTATGTGTGCTCTTTTTCTCATCATCCTTGACGTGGGAATCCCTGATTTGCATCACAGATCAAGTACATACTGCCTCAGACCTTCTCCTGAGCATATGACCGTGCAGGTAATGATGCCACCCAGTGACTCCTCTACATCTGTTACTCCTCCTGTAGCCCAGAGTCCTCTTAGTCTCCCTACACTCTGTAGGACCACCACTCACCATCTTCCATGCCCACATTTTTCTGTATTTCCTATGCATATAGAATTTGACTTGCCTCTAAGAATGAAAAATCTTGATTATCATAGGCCTTTAGGTTGGATGTAAACGTCTTCTCTCCCTATATGTTTGTATTTTCTGAGTACCTGTGACTTCTCGCTTTCTGGACTTGGGAGGGACTTGGAATCCCCGGATTCGAGCCACACTATTTCTTAGGCCAAGACTTGCAGTCATGTGCTGGTACTTCCTGTTCTCACTGCACCAGGTCTGTTAAATTTTATTTGAGTCCAACCCATAAACTTATGATTTTGTTTACAAGTAGTAAGTATCCCAGATGGCATAGAATAAAGTTTTTCATTTAGGTTCTATTTAACATATTTCACTTATATGTCATTGATAAGATCTAGCACCTCTGGCTCCTGCTAGACTCATCACTGAACAAAGGGAATGAAACTAAAAATTCCAAGTCTAGATAATCATAACAAGCATTGAAGCACAGACTTATCCTCTTTAAGATCAAGGGTTCCATGGCTAGTTGACAAACACATGTTTTATTTTTATGATTTTCTGTTTATTTTGTGAACAATTTGAGAGGTAAATGTGGGTGGTACAAAGGGATTTAGATACCACACTTTGTTTCTACAATCAATTACAAGTGTAAGGGCCTTCTTCAAATGACCCTCAGCTTTGGCAATCCTTAGAAAGACTCATAAATAAGGACCACTGTATTCTTAGATATGATTTATTACAAAGAAAATATGGATCAAAATAAAGAACCAGAGGCCAGTGAAGTGACAGATGCGAAGTACTAGTGATACTCCCCATGGAGTCTGGACAATGCTGCGTCCCTGGCATCGACAGCTGACAACACTATAGCATAGCTTTGTCCATCTAGGAAATATCAGCTGAGCCTCAGTCACATGATATTGTGTTTGAACTCTAGTATGGAACCAAAGCTCTAAAAAATGCTTCTCCTCAGTCTATTCTTATCATTTCTCTTAGCTTCTACTACCAACTTCATACAACCTAGTTACCTGAGGAGGCAGTCTCAACTGAAGGATTGCTTAAATCAAACTGAATTATGACCATGTCTGTGAAGGATTGTCTTGATTATTGTCCAATGAGGGGACTGGGGATAAGATTTGAGAATATATCAACAGAAATCAACAGAAACTTACAATCTAAAAAACTTAGAGAATAGTGACTGATTAAAAAAATCGGGAAAGAATGTCTAAGAGTTCTTGGATAACAAGAAAACACACAGCATATGTGTAATGGAAATATAAAAAAGAGACTATGGAATAGAAGCAAGACTTGATGAAACTTACAAGTATACCTTTGTTTTTGAGTATGAAGTTTAGTAGTTACGCTTATATTAGAAAATAGAAGATGCTAAACATGAATGAGTGACTATGTCAGGATTTTCTTATATCTGGAATAAATTTTTAGGGACTTGAGAGATGGCTCAGCAATTAAAATATTGGCTCCTCTTGCAGAGGACCCCAGTTTGGTTCCCAGCATGCGCATAGTGGCTAACAACCATCCATAACTGGAATTTGATACTCACTTCTGACCCAAATGGGCATTGCATATCATGGGCGCACTTTATATATACATATATATATATATATATATATGTATATATATATATGCATGTATCATAGATATAAAATAAAAATGATAAAGAAAATAGATTTTTTTAAAAGGGGGGCTACAGAGATGGTGCATCAGGGAGGAACACTTCCTGTTCTTTTAGAGGACCTGGGTTTGATTTCTAACACCCACATAGTGGCTAACAATTATTTGTAACTCCAGTTCCAGGGAATTTGGCACCTTCTTCTGTACTCTATGGCTATTGCATGCATGCAGTGCATGTACAAACATATAGACAAAACACTCATAAACATAAACATAAAAATATAAGTAAATAAGTAAATAAGGAGAAAATTTAAAAAATAGAGATCAGTGTTGTACACAGCTATTATCCCAGTTTTTGGAGGGCAGAGTGTCGTATTACAGCAGTGGGAGAATCAGGAGTTCAAGGTCATCCTCAGCTATAAAGTAAATCTTAGGCCAGGATGGGCTATTTCACATTTTGTGTCAAAAAGATAATAAATAAATAAATAAATAAGAAGAAAACAAAAACAATAAAAAAGCGAATGACCAGGAACAAATGAAGAGCAAAGTAAAACAAGCAAAACACAACTATGGAATAAACAATAGATTATTAAAATCTGTAAAGGCATTAGGCTCAGATGGCTTTATAAGTAAATTTACTAAAGCACAGAGGAAAAATTCAATCATTATACTTGTACAAATTCAGAACCCAAGTAAGAAATATAGTTTTAGAGTTTATTGTATGAAATTGTGATGGACAACCTTGATTGTCAACATGGTGTGATTTAGAGTCACCACAGAACATCACACTAACTGTGTCTGTAGAGGCATTCATTTATAGAAATGTTTAACTGAGGAGAGAAGTCCAGCCAGATTGTGGGTGACACCATGAGCTCAGGTGCCAGAGTTAACTAAACTCAGCAAGCACTCTGAGTATAACAGTCTCATCTGTTTCTGCTCTCTGATGTAGGTACAATGTGACCCGCTACCTCAGTTTGGGTGCCATAAATTCCCTGCCGTGAAATATTTAATACTCTTAAACAGTGAGCCAAATAAAGGTTTCCTTTTTTAAGTTGTATCTGCTAGGTGTTTTGCCAGATGAACCATGTGATTTGAAGGGTTTTGGAAGTGGTTTATGGGAAGAATATATAAGAAGATGAGCTGGAGACTAGAATGTCCGGGAATGCTATGAGCAGAGTTAATGACTAATTCTGGTGGGAACTTAGAAAAACATAATGCCTACAGTAATGTGGGTAATAGAAGTCCCACTTATGAGGGTCCTAGGGGAACTAGAAATCTCTTGGCAACTGGTTTAGAAGCCATTCTGGTAAAGAACAAGTTTGTATTCTATACATATCCTGAAAATATGAGTGAGGCAGAATTCAAAAGTAAAATACTAATTGTTTAGTGGAGGAAGTGTTTGAAGAGAATTCACAGCTTTCAAGCTCTGGCATAGGAACTGTTCACTGCTCTTATTTATTCAGTTCTACAGTGAGAGCACAAGGGGATGGGAAATGTGGATTCTCATTGTCCTCATTACTCTCTATTGCTGCGATAAAACACTGACCAAAACCAACCTGAGAAGGAAAGGGATTTTTACCCTACACTTCCAAGGTATGGCCTGAGTTTGAAAGAAGTCAGACAAACTCAAGGAAGGAACCTGGAGACAGGAACTGAAGGAATGAATGCTGCTTACTGGCTTCCTCACTCTGGCTAGCTCAGCAATATTTTTTATACAGTCCAGACCCACTTGCCCAAGGAGGGCACTGCCCCCAGTGGGTTGGGTCCTCTTACATTAATCACCACTTAAGAAAACACCTCACAGACATTGTCACATACCATCCATTGGAGGAAATTCCTCAATTGTGAGTCTCTCTTCAGGGGTCACTCTAGTTTGTTTCAAGTTGAGAAAACAAACAAACAAACAAACGAAACCACCAACATCTGTAAATTGTTAAATATATTGTGGTCATTAAAGAGAAACCTCCCAGTCTAGTAGGACAGTAGGGAAGGGCTCCTGATGATAATAACCCACCTACTGAAGACTCTGACCTGTACTGCTGAAAATAAATTGAAAGGAAACACCCTCAACAGAGGATGGTCCTGAAGGTGTTCCTTGCTCCAAAACGGTCACCTAAGGAAGTGCTTTCTCAAATTCAACCTCAAAAGTGCACAAAGGCCACTGTTGCTGTGGTCCAAGGGAGGAAGGTTGTTAATGTGCTTACTAAACTGCTGGGCTAGGGGAAAACAGATGGAAATCTCATACATAAAGAAAAGTCCTTAGAAAAAAAATTCAACAATATGTATGATTAAAAAAAAGTTTTCTACTATAAATGGAAGGAAACTTTCTTACTTGATTAAATGGTTTCTATTAGTACTCTAAAACAATTGAAACACTTAATATTTACTTATTTAATGTCATAAACAAGAAAGTTGGGAAAAATATGCAATCCAGCTCTGGAAGAGAGAGACAAGTGTTCCTTACTCTGTCATTTTATTCAATCCTATTCCCCCTAAACTGGATACTGACAGCAACCATCCTTAGTCCACAGACTTGGGGAATTTCCTGTGGAAAAATCTCTCATAGGCACCTCTGTGGCAGCCAGAGCATTCTAAGCCAGGAAAAGATACCTGTTTCCCTTCAGCAGAAGGTAACTGGTCTTGGTGCCTGTCTAGATACCCGGAATAAATAAGCATTACCACACAGTAAGCATCTCTGAGTTCAGTCCGTGGGGCACCCTTAACTAACTGTCACAGGACTTAAGAAGGGTGAGTTCTGAGTTAGGGAGTATAAACAGAAAATATAGGAAATTAGCTTTCAGTTAAAAGAAAAAACTCCATCAAAAGGTCTATATTCCCAGCTGGGCTGATGGTCTAGGGAGAAAATTATCTGATTATATTGTTTGGAAACTGCAGGGAGAATGGTTTCTAGACAGACTCATTGAATGTTTGCATGAAGAGAAGCAAGAGGACTTGTGAAAGCAGTGAAGGCAGTTACAAAGCTCCACTTGCAAGCTGTGTGACTGACTCCTTCTGCAACAAAGCCGCAAGTCATCACCTGTCCCACTCAGACTGATTCCATTTTCTCAGTGTGACCTCTTCAGAGAGCAAAATCAATAATGTGTCTGTCTCAAAACCCTTGTCTGTGAAATTATTTCAAGGCTTATCGTGACTTTTATAAAAACAGCAATAAACTTTCAGATAAACGAGCAGTTCTAAGTAATGTATGATCATTTTCTTAAACTGGCTTTGGGAAATCCCCAAATTTGTCATTTTACTTTTATGTATCAAATAAATCTTGACTAATGTCAATTCTAAGATTCTCCATTCCAGGCATAAGGTGAGTAGAACTGCAACGAGCTGTGATGTTCCACTGAAACAGGGATCACAGTGTGCTGGGTCTGTTGTCTTATAAGAGAATGTTCAGTAAATACAGTATAATTTTAACTTCATGGATCTTACCCTAATCCCAAAAGCTTTTGTGGGAGTGTTCTTATGCCTATGTGAGGCTTTAGACCCAGAATAAAGTGAAATAGAGACAAGAAGAGGGACGTGAAAAGGATGTTGGGGGAAAGGAGACAGAAGACACAAACACACACACATACACACATGAGAGAGAGAGAGAAAGAGAGAGAGAGAGAGATGACCTTACTTCAACTTCAACTCTTAGAATCAGATGTTCCTGAAACCAATTCAAGCATTGAAAATTTCTTATATAGGCTTATGTAAATTATTTTGGTATAATTTTCATTATAATATAGAATAGACATTAAGTATACATATTAATATATTTAGGAAAATGTATACCTTCTTGTTATCCATCGCTTCTTTCAAGCTATGTGTTTTTGGTACCCTATAAAGTTCTTCCATGGCCTTCTTATAATGATTCCCCTATTCCATGCCAGAGGCAACTATTATTCTGACTTCTTTTTAAAAAATATTTAAATTATTATTTCTTTTAGTTTTATGTGTATGAATGCATCACCTGCACATATGTAAGAGCATGTGTGTCTTGCAATTCCCACCAAAGCCAGAAGAGGGTGTCAGATCTCTTGGAAGTTTGTGTTACAATGGTTGTTAGCTGCCATGTGGGTGCTAAAACCCAGGTCCTCTGGAAGAGCAGCTGATTCTCTTAACCACTGATCCATCTCTCCAGCCCCAATAAGATTTTTAGATTTCTTATTACTGCGGGTTGTGAGCCCTTGGTCAGGGTTATAGGTTGCAAACATCTTCCTATATTGTGCAATGCGTTTCTTTCACGGCCTCTGTTAAAGTTAGGGAGTGTTTAACATTGAACCACAATGGTAGTAGATGCTGTTGGTACCCACCCCAGATCAGTTTTCTTGAGAGTTCACATCTTTGGTTACTAAAGTTGTGGCAAAAGTCTTCACATAATCATTCTCAACCAAAGGGAGCCATTTAATCTAGAAATCCTTTGGAATGCATGCTCTCTTCTGGAGTGGCTTAGATAAATGACTGACTGATATGGGGTTGCAAAAACCTGGCCTTTAATTTTCAAATGGGACAACCTTGAAGTGTCATCTGCATGCTAGAGGCCGGACTTGAGCTGACCCCACTCTGCTTAATTTCTTCCTCTGCCTTTTCTGCTTCCCACATCCTTACAGATGTGCCTTAGCAGCACTTAATAAATGTCTCACAGAAGAATTGCCACCTCTGTCTGTGCCTGGAAGGGTCTTAGTCCAAACAGCAATGATTTGCTTCACTTTTATATATAGTTCCTTTTACGTAGCCTAAGAAATCCCTTGTCTACATTGTGTCATGAACCTATTCTTTGCTTTCCTTCAAGGGCTTTAGATTTTAGGCCTTCATATTTGGTATATGTTCTGTTTCAAACCAGCATTTGTGCATGGTCAGAATGTGTCCATTTCTTTTTATTCATAAGTATATCCCTGTGTCCTGGTGACACTTTTCTCTTTTCTGAATGAACTGCATTATCATCATTATAAAAAAGTAATTAACCATCTATTTGTACATTGTTTATTTTCATTTTAACTAGTTTGGCATAGTTTTCTCTTTCTTGGAAAATGAACAGTCCTGGTTAATTTAGAGTCTCTTCCTTTTTCTTTTTTTTAAAAAATATGTTGTCAAATAAAGCAAAAAAAAAATAGAACCTTGAGTTAAATATTAATTTCAGATATATAACATATATTTCCTTTTAGTATAAATTTCATCTCAAGAAACAAAGCTCATACCTGAGTCCTGCAGGTACTCTATACCCCTGTGTCCTGCCTGCCTTCCATCACCCCCATGCCACCTGCACACTCTGAACCTCAACTTCCCAGTCTGCGAGGCTGGAATGGACAATTCACACCCTAATCACACTTTTCGACTCTCTTGGTTGTCAACTACTGAAGCGAATTGATTATTTTTTAAACACTGTTCTACTTCTGAGGTGCAAATTCAATGTTATTGACCTGTCAGAACAGACAGAAAGGTGTTAGGACTTCCTGACTCTCATCAGCAGTAAGTTAGGGTCAATCAACTCCTGTCCTCACACTTGAAGCTCTGTGACTTGGTCTAAAAGTTGCCACCTGTGACTAGGAGGCAACTCTGAACTGTCAGACTTTCGGGAAATTTAATCTGTGATCCTGGCACCATGAGAACTGATCTGTGAGTTCAGGAACACACCTTCCTGATCCTATATATAGGCATTTCAACCACCCAGACATGGAGTGTCAGACTTTGGGGGTTTTCTCTCCAGGGACTGCGAGAGACACATAGTGAAGTAGGTTGGTCTGCAGTGAAGAGTTAGAAGCCCGATCCCATTCTATAAAACACTTTTCTTTATTGGAAGCCAGGGGTTTCCATGGTGCATATGTCCTTTTCACAGAACATTGCCTGTGCCTCTTGCATTGAATGAATTATAGAACCTTCAAAAGACACCAGCCAAATGTAACATAGGAGTCTTTTCCAGGGATCCATACTCTTCAGACTCCTAATCTCCATGCTTTGGCCATTTGTGACCTTTTTGTTTCTGGCCCTCTGTTGCATGAGGGAACTTCATCAATGAGACCTAAGAGATTCATTAGAGTCCTCTTTACTCCCTGTTTCATGTTGAGTGAGCCTTATATGTAGAGGTTGCACTATAGACGTGCCACTTAGGCATGAGCAATTCATGAACAATGTCTGTGTGTGACTCTGTAGTAGTCTCAATCTGGTGCGACAGCTGACTGGGCCTCAGTGGATGAACCTGCCCTGAGGAACATTTGGAAACACTACCTTGACACAATGGGCCTTAACAGAGATGAAAGAATGTTTGGCGGGGTGCTGGTGAGGAAGGAGGTGTAGAGATCATTGAAACTGATATATTCTGTATGAAATGCACAACTAGTCAATTAAAAATGTAACCAGCCAAAGACTTGTTGTGGATTCTCCACGGCAGTGGCAAATTTCTGGCCAAGCCCAGGAAGCTTGAATTTCTTGCCTCCTTCCCACATGACCTGGTGAGTGCTGCAGGTAGTAGGACTTGCAGCATCTCCTGATGAGGACGCTCCAACCTGTATCAAGAAACAGTTTCATAAGCATCTTGAACAAACAGCCATTGGGCTACTGCTAAAAATGAACCTGGTTTGCTGATTTGTTCTTTTTTGTTCTCTTTTGATTTGTTCTCTGATTCTAGGTAAATATTTCCATTAAAAAGAATTTAGTATTTGTATTTTTTTTCTAAGAACTCCCCTCCCTCAAAATGTATGTGTCCTAATGAGATGGAAGGGGGTAGAGATGTTTGTAGATGTGGGATTTATGACTGGAGGACAGGTGCAAAATAGTTTTTCAATTTGTTCATCCATCTGCCTTATAACCTTGAGACTAGGGCCTACTAATCCATGTGGAACAGGATCTCCAGTGCTCAGAATTGCTTTAAATTTGCGTCCATGATCTAACCTGTGTGGAAACAGCATTCCAAAACCCTTCTTCCTGCACTGCTGGCCTTAGCATGTTATAAAATTCCTCAGTTGTCGTTTGATTTCTACATGTATGTGAAAACTTACCTTGTGTACATAAAAAAAACAATAAATAGGTAAAGCTGCATGGACTTGAATTTTGAATAAAGTTACACAAAACAAAATTTCGATGTGCTTTCTTTAATAAACTATTGCTTGCACTCATGTATTCTATCAACTAAGAAACATTATGTTTAAAATTCCAGATTAAAGCATTTCTTCAAGAAGTAAATTTTTCTTATTCCAGAATGATATTTGGCAGTCTATAAATATGCTGTTTTAGCTCTTTTAAAATAGTAGCTTGGTTTACTGCAAATCTATTTCAAATGAATTTCCAGACTATTTCAATTTATCTTTTTCTAAAAATGGTTGATTTATTACAACAAGAATGGGGAAATCTACTTTTAAACTTCTGGCTAGAACTGTTACCCAATACAAAAGTCGATTATCTTGACTGTATAAATTTTGCTGTAAGTTTTATTCTGATCTCATTTGTTTCACACATATACACATTACACATACAGAATCACAAAGTACTCACTTATTTATAATTATTTTAAATTGTTTTTAGTCTTAGAAAACAAAGTAAGAATATTCTGAACTGATATTCAGATTTCTTCCTATGATTAATTTAAGCATAAATTCATTAATATGAACTCTTCAACTTTTGAAAATTTATTTATAGAGGTTATACCATTTAATTTTCATAAAAATCTTATGCTGTTTGTGGAAGAGACAAGTTAAATGTGAATGAGAAAAAAATTAATGCTTTAAATTCCATATATCAGTCTTGGAACACTTCCTATTATGCTGCCTTTCTTTTCTTTAATGTTCTTGTTCATTCTCTGATGCCCTCATATATATCTTTTCGGTGCATAAAATTATAAATCAAGATGTAATATTGGTATCCACTGAGTCTCTAATGTATGCTGCAGCTGATGGGAATATATATATATATATATATATATATATATATATTCATATATATAAATAATTATACAAACATATGAAATGCCATATCAAGTGCTATCTCAACATCTGATATATATATGAATGTGCATTTATATGTATATTATGTGTATATATGTATGATATTTTTGAGAAATTATATAGTGTCATATTCTGTGTAAAGATCAAATAGAACCCAATAATAAGAGCATTTGGTGACATTCAGACGAGAGAAAGGGACAGCTGAGTTGGTAAAAGAAAGTAACATAAGCTTTATGGTTTCAGTTTTTAAGTATAGTAAAATCAGGATAGGTTGAGAAAAATGAGAGAATATTTTGATAGCAAGAAGTATCATGGGATATCTTGGCAATGTTAAAACTCTTTAATGTCTTAGAGAAGAGTGATTTGGTAAAGCAGTGTATATTCATGGAAAGAGGTAGCCTAAAATATGCTAATTCAACATCAAGTTCTTAGACAGGGAAAATACTCAGAGTTTACAGATACATTTTAGGATTATAGATTCTTTTGAGGAATCTATTCCATATAATGAAATTTACCATTTTAGTGTTTATATAAGAACACACAGTTTTACAAGAATTTCAGAGCACTGTAATGTCGTACAATCCTTTCTCATAACTTGTAAAGTTAGAAACTGTTTCAGAAAAATCTTACTAGAACCTAAATCCATTTTCAACCCCAGACCTATACAGATGGCCTAAATGAGACTCGTCATGCCTCCTGATATTCTCTTTCCCTGGTTGAATTGTTCAGTAAACCTAATGATAGTCATTGGCAGAATGGCAGATAGCTCTCTTGGTCATCCAAGCCCAAATTTCTGATATCCTGGTACCACTTCCCCCTTTCTTTTCCCTTCCTGTTAATTCCGGTCTATTATTTTTGTCCCAAGGGGTTTATCCTTTCCTACTTGAATTGCCACAAAGTCATTCAGTTGGTTGTCTACCTCCAGTCTTGTCCATTCCTTCAGTTTGTTCTCAAAGCACAATATATAGGCTTGGAGGAGTAACTTCTGTTAAGTCCCATGAACACCTGATCATGCCCTTTTTAAACAGGGGACTCTTCATGGGTTCTCCTAATCACTTTAAAGAACCAAATCATCATTCCTTTGCATGAGGTGGCTTCTGACTTCCTTGCTAGCTTTTTGCTGTTCACATGCTCATTCTTGATAGTTGGCAAAGACTTGCTGGGCCACACTTATAAGAGGTAAAGGAATGGCACCTGATTTTGTATAAATAAACATTTATTTTGAAGATTCACTTAAAAAGGAACAAGATCTCTGCTTAATGTTCTCTCCATTTGACTGGTGATGAAGATTTTTAAGTATTGTGGCAGAAGTGATAGGCTTGGCACTGTCTTGGCATCTGATCCTATGTAATTGAAAATATTTTCATTTTTCTGGAAGTTTGGGTTTATTTTGTGATCATATCTAGCACTCCATCTATTGGGTCTTGATCCTATTCCTATGGTACCAGGTGTTGGAAACTTTTGGTTCTGATCAGCCCCCACTATTATTTCTAAGTTAGGCTTCAAGATACTGTACAAGATACCACATTCTTTTGAACTTCATGGGTGAGAGAAATGAGTAAATTCTTAGTAAAAGTGCCCCATTGCTTGGTTTTAGTGTAGTCTCTTCTTTACAGTACTGCCCCTGAACTATTATTTTGTCTGAAATGTCCTAAGGTTAATGTCTTCATATGGCCAATCATGGTTCATCTACAGAGTTCCAGCTGCTGGAATGTGCTCTTGTTACTCATTTCTAAGCTCTCATATCTCAGGAAGATCATCCTGTCTGTTCAAAACTCTTCCAGGACATCATATCAGTATGTCCTATGTCCTTATCTGTGCTCAGGTTTGTTTTACTGTATAGCCTGGTTGAGAGAGGTGCCTCAGTTCCTCAGCATCCAAGAATGCATATCAGCATGAGCATAGGTCCACTTATAGGTTATGTAGTCCTATGGATTTCAAACTGTTTCCAGATGATTCTGAAAGTGCTCAGGCATAGCAATGCCATGCAGAAAGAAATGCTTTCTTTTGGACAATAAAAACAGGGATTACTTAGAGAAACAATTTATTCTCTTTGGTTTATTTTCCTTATTTTTACAAATGCTGTACGATTTTATTTGCCTAAAGAGTTACACTCTAGAAAAGCTTTTTTAAAAAAAATTTTTTTTAGCTAAGGTCTATGCTTGAACTAAGTACCAACATAATGTTAAAACTATTTTTTTAGCTAGGGTCTCTCAGCATCAAAAGCAATACACGTTGGAAAAAGATAAAGAACTGTCTTAGAAGGGCAAAGGAACACAGGAGTTTGAGTTCAAAACAGTCTACATTTACCTCTTTTAACATTTCTCTTTGGATCTAACAGAGAGTTCTGAAATAGTGCTTGAACTTCATTGACCAACACGTGTGCAGCTCTCATAAGGTGAAATTCTGGAGGCTTCCAGTGAGCTGCCAATCACAGTGCAGGGAGAAACCACCTCTGAACATATCCTAAAAACATAACACCTTGAAAAACTGAGCACTCACCTATGCTTATTTACTCATTCAATAAAAACCTTCAAAAACATAGGATAGATTTGGTAGAGAGAAGTAAAAACGCCTGTGATATTTTACATTCCTCATGCTGAAGTGCATATAAGCTGAATGGGCTTCCCCAAAAGGGAAGCTCTCTTACTCTGTGCACTCAAAACAAACAAACAAAAATGTCTATTAGATGATCAGCTAAAAAATGTCCCAGTCTATAGGAAATATATACGCTGACTTTTAAATGTCGACCAGCCTTGGAAATCTATATGACATAAACTTTTGCAAAAAAAAATCAATCTTGAGTTATGATTTGATTAGCAGAAAATTGCTATCACATTTGTTTCTACGTTTGTCTACCTCATGTCCTTTTCATTCATAGGCTGGCTGATTCAAACCTTCTTTAAAAACTCCCTGAGAAAGTCTGTGACATTAAAATGTCCTTTGATGCTCTTTCACTAAGCTGTGAATATTAACAGTTATGGTGACCCTGTTCCCTAATGCGTCTCTGCAGGATCAATAGCAGTTAAGTGCCACTGTTTTACAATTAAAAAGGGGATCATTTTAAATTTAAAAGCTCATAGCTAATTTTCTTCTTGGCACTTAATGACATAATTCATTTTTGAAAAACCTCATTGGGAAAACACAGATTTTTTTTTTTTCCTTTTTCTTTTTTCTGCCTTTTTTTTGATGGCAGCGCAGGCAGGGACTAGTTAGCACCTCTTGTTGCCTTTGAAATGATTTGTGGCATTCCTTCATTAAGCCATCAACATGACATCAGTGAAATTCTCTCTGAAATCTGGAACCCCTCTGCAAGCCTGGGCAACCAGGGTGGTTCTGCCCATTCTCTGCAAAGCTGTTTTCTAGTTGCTGTGGCCGGGATTTCCTCCCCTGGTGTTGCTGTTCTCAGTCAGTCTTGCCTTTATGGTCTCATTTTCCATGATTTTTGCTTTTCTTTTTGGTGACCTCCTTCTCTTCCCCATTAGGAACCCAGGGACATGACAGGTGGTTCAGAGTGGTGCATACGTATTTCCAGCATCTAATTGGCTAACATTATGCTGGAAATGTCATTCTGATCCTACCTCATTGACATTGCAGAGCATCTCAGCTCTCTTTCTACACAAGTATGGCTTTCCTGGTTCCCAATTACAACAGTAACAGACGCATCGAATTATGTACATACTATCCCTGGGGATAAGCAAGCATACAGATTCACTGTAGGGAAAGTCTCATGTCTGTTTATGGAACTTACATTATCTGGAGGCAAATGAAAGCCACAGACTGTCAATTGTATCTGTTGCTTGAGGCTTGGAAAAATGTACTAATGGACTTCATCAGCTTTCTTATTTCATTTATCTACTTAAAAATCAGATGAGACTCACAGTGTATTTCCTCCTAAGTCTTGTCTCTATTAATTAAAACATACAGCTGACTGTTGATGGTTTTCAGGGCACTGTGCTCTGTGCCTTTTGAGTCTTTCCTCTAGTCCTTCTGACCTCATAGAATTGATATCATTGTCCACCTTCTTCAGAGAAAGACTCTTAGAGAGGTTACGTTCTGTGTGTGCTTAAGGTCAACAACTTATATATACCACTCGCACGCCTCTCATTTTCCAGCTGCACTGTTAACAGCATCCATTGAAACTGGTTTCAATTTAACTTCATATCTCAAAGGTAGTAGAAAAACTCACTTTCCAGAATTTGTGTTATTTCAAAACCCTTCCAGGATACCATTTATGAGAACATCAGTATGGAAAACTATACTGCACAACTTATTCTTTATGTAAAATTTAATTTATATTCAAAATTATTTTTGACTCTTGTTGGCTTAGGGCAGGATGTATGTCGCAGACCAGGAGCTGTCACTAACAAAGGCTGGATGAACCAGCTCATTTCATTTGTTTTCCTCCCGTGTCTGATAATTGCCTCTGTAAATATAATTTTTTTGACTAATGCTAATTTTCCAGTAAATAACCTTGAATAAACAGGGCCACTCTCATATTATATTAGGATTTGAAATAAATGCAGTATTAGGGCACTCCAGGGTCAGTGTTCCCTGAGAATATCATTAATTTCTTACTGAGGGAGTTTGTCTTGATTTCCCAAACCTGTGTGTAGAAATAATAAAAATTAGAGAAGGGGGACATTTATGGCTATTACCACATCTTACAGAAAATGGGAGCAACTAATTTTAAAAAGCAAGGCAAACTTGCTGCATACAAAATTGATTCATCTTCCATTTTACTTTTTCTGTTTTCCCTTCCTTCCTTCTTCTCTTTAGTTTCTGCTTTTTACCTTATTTTTTTTAAGCATGCTAGAACAATATGTTTCTTGAACTCCTTTTTCCTCTTTTAACTAGACTTACTGTATAAGTGAGATCAAATTACCTGCATTCCTAGTCTCAACTCTTCAAGCTCAAGGGTAAAGACATGATGCCCACTGTGTTAATTTGAAACAAATTTTGGGTACTGGGGATGGGTCCTTGTGGCTCCTGGCTGTGCCCAGGCTGAGAGATGCTATTCCTATCCCTGCAAGGCAAGTGCTACAGACTCTTGAAGCTCCCTTTTAGAAGGAACATGCCAGAATATAATGCAATTACTTCTGACGTCAGGTACTACTTGGTTCCTTCCCTGTTACACTGCTCAAATTTCATGTAACAGTGTTTGTAAAGTGCTCCCACTTTTCAGTTAGCCAGCCTGCTCCCTTGACTCCCTTTCATCCATATAGTAACTTAGAACTCGGGGAGCTTGTGCTGGCCAATGAGTGGTGGCAGACATGTTTAAGGTTTAAGGGCTACTGTTAGGCCTGCTTCATTCCGCATGTGGTCGATAGAGTCATTCAGTGCTAATGCCTCCCTGTTGTTGATGTTTAAAGAAGTGAGATGTCACAAACAGCTCAAGCAACTTTCTGAGTGCCTAAGTTCAAACTGCTGCTGGTGGTTCTAAGTCTGGAAGGGTTTGAAGTGGGTAGGCTTCACTTCTTTTCTCCCTCTGTCTCTCTTTGAAGTGACTCCCTGTTGCCTTGTTGCTTTGTCCTTGCAAAACCCAACATCTACTCATCCTTGCAATAAGCAATACCTGCTCCATTTCCCCTTAGACTAATCACCCATTTTATAGCTACATATGTAGAAAGGCTGTCCTCAGAGCAGATGTAAGTGCTAATGCTCAGAGAGCCACTGCATGTTGGTCTGGACACCAGTTGTTAATTTTTCAGGCGTCTTCTCAGTGCCCGTCCTCTTCTCAATCAAAGCCGGCAGTGTAACTGAAATTTGCATGGCGTCATATTGCACAGTATTATAAAACAGTCATTTAAATTAAGCTTTCATCACTTTCATCACCATCTCCTAATGGTGTGTTCAGGAGGGATGCAGCACTGAGTGGCCAAACTCCTAGGACCACTAGTCTCTAAGACCTGTAGTCTCAACTCCTGTTGAAGCTGTGCAAATGTTTTTCCCTTCTGAGTGATCCATCGGCTTTGGAAATAGGCCAATGTAGCATAAGACTCTGTGTTCTTTCTGTGCTAATGAGAGGTAACCTGTGCTTATTAAACTAAGCAGGTGATTTCCATTTTTTTCTGCAGTAAGCCTTTTTCACCAAAGGGAAAATAACACTCAGATTTATGATGCAAATTCACTTCCTTAGAGAATGGGTTCAAGTCCTGAACATGGTTCCTGACATCTAAGACACCCACATATTTGTGTCTGCTTTTATATCACTGGACATGGGGACATAGTTAAGAAGCAAGGAGTCAAGTGGATAAAGGTTGTTTGGGAATGCTTCTATGTGCTTTGCAGATATATTTTCATTGATAATCATTTTTTATTCAAGAACCCTCATAGATACTGTACACAGTGAGTCAGACCTGTATGCACAACACTGAAGGTCATTTAACAGGTTCAAAGTGAACAGGCAGCTTGGACTATTGACTCACAACAGTTCCTTTGTGAACACAGCACTGACTATCTCTAGCATACTTGAGAACTCATTATTCTGCAAACATGATCATAAGACACACTAGACAAGTTGGCTCACGATTTTACTGAATTTTTCTTTTTAGTCCTGTGGAACTATGTGACATTTACTTCAGCATTGCTGTTGGAGGGTGTCCAGATACTGAGGTTGTCTTTCTCTGTGCTCACACTAATTCAAGGGGGTAACTTCTGTTCAAAAGCAGGGCTAGTGTCTGTAGAGAACCACACTACAAAGCATTTGACAGTGATCAGAGCAAAATTTCAGACTAATGCAAAGACTCTCTGAAGTGAGCATGGTTCAGCAAAGGGATTAACATTTTTCTTGGTGTTCTGGTGGTTTTGAGCTGAAGCTGCCCCAGAGTCAGCAAATCCAGGAACAGAGTTGAATCAGAAATGATGTTATTGACTAGAGCCAGGCCTTCTATTCAGCAGGCCAAGGACTCTGGCAAATGATAAATTCATGGGAAGGAGATTCCTACATTTTGGAAATCTGAACAAAAACTCAAATAAAATTAAGAGCTAATAACCACAGATTCTAGTAGGAGCATGCAGCAGATCTGTTCATATCTTTCTTCTTTGTTTTTCTGGTTATCTTCTTCCCTTCTTAGCTGTTCTTCATGTTAGATTTTTGTTATCAAATCAGGTCAACTTTCTCACACACTATACCAGTCAATGAAATAAGTTTTGTAAAAGAGAGTTTCTTTGCAAGTGGTTAAACATGGCAGACACTAATCCAAAATTCACTTACCCAAGATCAGACTTAGAGGGATAATCTTGGAGAAAAAAGACACAGGAAAGGTAAGCAGAGTTGGTGTTCAGTGAAATTCACAATCTTGATGAATCTTCATATGTCTTTCTATGGTGCATATACATAAAATAGTGGTGATAGAATGACCTATGACTTCAAATGGTGCACTATCAGACACCTGATCATGCTAAGTCAAATGCCTTTGGTCTCATCAAAAATGGTTTTCAAGTTGTTGCCAAAAGCATCATTCATGACATTTTGACTACTCTCTGTGGTCTTAATCATGTCTCCCTGACATCTCTGAACTTCTAGCCATCTTTCTTAGTACTGACAGACATACCTTCTGATCTTCAGGCCAAGCCATGTCATCCCCTTTTATATCTTCAATATAAAATCATTCAGAACTTCAAAAAGTAATAAAGGATGATATTCTGTCTGTCTGCACTGATTTTTGTTCAAGTAGAGGTATGAAGCCTTCTTTGACTCTGAGAAAGCATTCTCCCCATGCATTATTACCTTGTTAATTACAGGGGCCAGATCACTGTCTATGGGCTACAAATATTGCAAAAATATCCATTAAAAATTAACCTTTCCTGAAGACTGACTTTGTGGTATGTGTCCTGTTACGTATTTTGCATGTAGAAACTTGCATAACCCTGACCTCTGTGAAGAAACAGCTGTGAAAAACAGGCTACATGAGTCTTATGAGTATGTTTCTTGGAGTAGTAGAGATATGAATAGAAACTGAATTGATGAAATATATCAGTACACAGGTCTATCTTAGTATTTTGCGTACATCAGGGTCTACTTAAAAATGTTGGGTTTTAACAGTTCACTTGTCCATCTTAATTCCTCTAAAGTGTACCAGGCCTCTGCCATTAGTTTCTGAAATATCAGGAGCCACAGAGGCTTTAGAGGACTGTATTTGTTCTCCTGGCTTTCTTTCTACCTGCTTGTGTTTCTAGCCATGTTGAAAATAAGATCAGTTCTTGTGCTTGCTGCTGAGTTCTAGCTAAGCGCTGAAACTTCTGTTTTTCTTCTATTACTGAAGGGGTTCAGTTTGAAGTATCTTATTTCTTTTGGTTTAATAACAAGAGGTTGGAATTACAATCCTGAGTTTGATAAGCGGTAACATGAAAGTCCATGACTGTGTAGTTGAGGAAGGAAGCCATTTTGATTGCCAGCACCTTGCTGCATAAGTTCTAGTGTCAGAAGTCTATCAATGCAACGGCAATTCTCAGCATGGAGAGGGGAGGCTCCTTTGTGAGACACAAGCCTAGTCAGAAAGCGGAAAATACTCATTCCCTTATGACCACTCACAAATTCCTGAGCTAGAAGTCCTCAGGAAAGCTACTTCATTCTCCTGAAATCTAAAAATTTTTTAAGCTGTGCAGTGAATGGGTATGTGCAGGTTCTTGTGAATGCTTGGGTGTGGAGGACAGAACAAGACATCACACATCTTCATCCATCACTCTCTGAAGTAATCCCTTGAGACAAGATATGCCACTGAACTTGGAGCTCACAATTTTCCAGCTAGGCTAGTGGCCAGCAATCCCTATCAATGCTCCAGTCTTTGCATGTCTTCTCCAAATGCTGAGGTTACAAGTTCTCCTGGCTATATCCTGTTTTTGTCACTGGATACTGTGATCTGAACCCAGGTCTTCATTTTTGTGCAGAAAGTATTCTTACCTATTGCAAATTTTCTTATAATGTTTAAAAGTGGCAAGTTTGTGAATCCTAATCTCATTCTTTTCATTATGCAAAAACATTAACTATTTCACCTTTGAACATATTAGTTTATGGATGACTTTGATCATATTGCAGAAGGGATACTTTTAATCAGAATTTGTATAAGGTTCAATCATTAATTTTTAGAGAAATTGGTCAAATGTCTTACTATACCTACTACAGTTGCTATATGGATTTTTTTCCTCTCATATTCTTTAAGTCAAGTAAATAATGGCATGAGCTCATGCCTTAGCTTATACATAAGTGTCAACTTTAGTATAAGCAAACAGTGAAGCAAATTAAATAAGAGTTTATATTGAAAAGTGTCCAGGGATCAGAGGCTTGGGTCTTCCCACTGCTGCCTCACATCAGAACTCTTCCTCTGACACTGTAATCACCACTGTCACATGTACAAATCTCCTCAGTGCTGAACGCTGCTCATGACTATGTTGGTACATCTCTATAACCAGCCTTAGTCCTTGAACCCTTCCCCTATCCTTCATTCTAGCCAACTGCCACTGAAACCTGGTGGAATGTATAAATGTTTATTAAAAAGCAATGACCTTCTCTAGATAGGCTAGCTAGGCTCCAGTGGATGAACTTACACTGAGGGACATCTGGGGACACCAATGTGACTCAATAGGCCTTAACATATATGACAGGATGCATGAAATTTGGTGGGAGTGTTGTGAGTGGGTGAAGTTGGGGAGAGGTTCTAATTATGATTAAGATATGTTATATGAAATGCACAAAAATTTCAATAAAATATATGTTGAAAAAAAAGCAGTACTGTCAAGATGAGTAATTCAGTTCTGCAGTACCTTACATACAAATTGCTACCTGATATCACTGATATTTGGTTGATAGATACTATAGAACTATCTAAAGATGAGTAACAGGTGAGTGTATGGCCATTCTGGACTAAGTGAAATTGATCAAGTCATTGTGATCACATTCATCAATTTCTGAATCCAGCTTGCTCAGCTTTCTTTTTGTAATTTTGCACCTATGTTCATTAGTCATTTTATTCATATTTGGATAGTGCATTTATCAGGTATCTAGTATCAGTCTAGGTGATATCATTTATAAAGTGGTTAGCGTCTATGTTCCTATCCTGTTGCTACCACTGATGCATTCCCCCATTTTTATAGAACCCAGCCTCTATGGGCTTCCAACATTGACTGAAGATGAGGGGCTCTTCAGGAATCTTCCAGACCCTGAGTGTCAGATAAGGGACTTCAGAGTCATGCAGCCTCAAGACTGAGCAACACTGAGTTTCTCATTCTCTCAGGTATGAGACAACCATTGTTGGGCTTCTCAGACCACACTGTGTAAGATGATCTCAGAAAGGTTCTTTTAATGTGTATTCATTCTTTTCCTCTAGAAAACACTGGGTAATAAAGAGCCAAAGCCTATTTTTAAGTGAAATAAACATGTCTTTGAAAGAGTGTAAAAGCATCTCATTGATGCCAAAACTAAACTCAAGCAGCTGTGTCATTCCTTCAGTCTCTTGCCTCTGCATACATACAGCTCAGATTTAGTCAGTCTCTCCCATAAGCGAGTGTGATGGAAGGTTGTAATGCTCTAGTAGGGCCTGTGTTGGCCTGAGGAACTCAGTTCATTTCCAAACCTGTTCACCCGACTTGGCAAAAGAAAAGTTTGTGTGATTAATCTGATAAAAATGCTAAATAAAAGAAATAGCATGCCAAATGTTACATTTATTATAATAGTTCTAAGCACTTATTTTGCATTATTTAGTTTCATGATAAACAGAACAATCTTGCAGAATATTCTGCATGTTTACTTTAAGTATATGTATTTTATCCTTGGCTCCAGAAAGACTGTACAACTGCATTCATATATGAATTCAAGAGTGGTTGGGTATTGCATTTCCCAGCATTTTCCCATGGATGACCCTCCCCTCTAAAAAAAACTTATTCTTAAATATTTATTTTTATTTGACTTTTTATTTTGAGAATTATATACAATGTAGTTTAATTATATTAACCCCCTCCAGCCCCACTTCCATGCTAACCTACCCCCACTGGCTTCATGCCCTTTATTGTTTTTGTGGGTTTCTTGTAAAGACTCATAGAGACTTTGTGTTCCTCAAATGCTCTTGAGCATGGGTCTATCCCCAGAAGCACTGCCAAGCTATCTCATATTGCATGCTTAAAGAAAACTGACTCTTCCTATCCCAACAGCTATCAATTGCCAATAGTTCCTCAGTTAGAGTTAAGGCCTCTTGTCCACTTCCTCCTGGAATTTCGTTTGGTCTGAGATACCCAGGAATTGTGTATGTTGTTGGGTTCTTAGTGAAACTACCATGCTGTGTCCAGAAAACATGATTTCCTTGTAGTTTTCCATAATTTTCTGCCCTCTCTTCCACATTGATCTCTTAGTCTTGGAGGAGAGGGTGTATTATAGATACCTCTTTTTCTCTGTAGAATGATAAGTTGTTGGTCTCTGTGTTAATCACCATCTACTGCAAGAAGAACTTTACCTGGTGAGAGCTGAGAGATGCAATAATCTACGGGTAAACAATAAGTCATTAGGATTTGGTTTAATACTATATTCACTTTGCAAAATAAAAGCTGTAGGTTCTCCCCAATGGCCAGTGACATATCCACCTTGGTCCTAATAATGGTGTCAGATAGGGTTCCAACTAGTAAAGCAGGTCTAGAAGTCATTCAGAAAGTGCTTGTCTACTCCCAATACATTCATGCTACTTTTTCACCCATGGGAGTATATTTCCAGATTAGTCTTTACTGTAGCTCTCCAAGTTCACAGCCTTGTAATACTAATGTTTCCTTTTCTCCTCTGTTAGAAATCATAACAGTTTTGAACACTATGAAAGCTAGCCACCAGAGATGAAGCTTCTGGCTCAATACCAGCTTGACTTCTCCCAGTAAATTCTACAATTTCTATGTGCAGTGTCTTCAGAATTAGGGTCTAATCAAGAGCAATGGCAATAGTCAGTATTCTTTGTGGGTAAATGAAGCCATCTGTTTGACAGCTACAAAAGAAACAGTCCATTCCTAGCACTGGACTTTTTATTTGTTAACCTATGATGTCTGGGAGTGCCACTAAACCTCTGCTACGGAATAACTACATTTAAACACTTTAATATTGTATATGGATATTTGTTAAAAATCCTCTCTATGTCTTCTCTACCCTTGTTCTAAAGCAGACTCTAATGAATATCTCAACTCTCATTAATGAAGCTCCTGCATGCAACAAAAGGCCAATAACACAAAAGGTCACATGGCTAAATCATGGAAATTAGGAATCTACAGAGTATGGATCCCTGGGCAATACTCTTATATTAAGTCTCTCTCACCCAGGGCTCAGAGACCATTGCAGAAGAGGGGATGGAAAGATGGAAGAGCCAGTGAGGAGGGTCATGGGCACATGGCAACAGAATCCTACAAGCTCTTGGGACTTTCCTTATACGAACTTACAACAATCATTTTGGCATGCTCGTGGTCCATGCAAACTCAAGCACATAAAACCCCAGCATGGCACTGGAGAAATAGGTAGCAGACTCCAATGTCGCTTCAGAAATATTACAACTGATTACTGTTAGGTAAGGATGGGCTAGTCTTTCTAAAGCAAGGAACTCTGAGTAGGCTGACAAGACCTCAGCGGATGAACCTGCACTAAGGTCACTTGGGGACACTCACTTGACATCATGGACCTTAACACGGATGACAGAATGTATGAATTCTAGTTGGGGGGCTATGGCGGATGCCAGTGGGGAAAGGGGTGTAGACATGATTAAAATTGATTGAGATGTTCTGTAATTCAATAAAAAATATTTTTAAAGGAATCCTTTCTATGAACTTTTAATTGCTGAGTGATCTTTCCAGGTCCTAAGATTAGCAAGAGTAACAAATTCAAAGCTGGCCTTCACTTATGAGAGAAAATACGTGACATTTGTTATCTGGTTCTGATTACCTTAATCAGGATAGTTGCTTTCAGTTCCACACATTTACATACAAATTTTATAATTTTACTTTCTTAGTAGCTGAGTCATAGTTCACTGTGTAACGTGTAACATACATTTTTATGCAGTAGACAGTTGATTAACTTCTACTTTGTTCCCATTTTCTGGCTATTGTGAATACAATAGCAATGAACATAGAGGAACAGGTATCTCTGTAGGAGGAAATAGAATCCTTTGAGAATATGCCCAAGATATATTACTGGACCATGTGGCACGTATAATTCTAGCTTTCTGGGAAACCTCTACATTGATGTCCTGAGTGGCTACCTCAGTTTGTATTCCCACCAGCAATGAATTATTGTTCCCTTTCCCCACATCCTTGTCAGCATCTGTCATTGTTTGTTTTTGGAAATTAGCCAATCCAACTGGGGTAAGAAGAAATCTTCAAGTACTTTTAATTTACATTTCCCTGATAGCTAAAGATGCTGAACATTTAAAAAATATTTCTCAGCCATTTATGTTTCATCACCTCAGAACTTTTTGTTTAGTTCCTTCCCAAAATTTTAATTGAGTTGTTTCTTTGACATTTAATTTTTTTTTAGTCTTGTGCATTCTAAGTATGTACCTCTGTCAGATGTATGGCTGATAAAGATTTTTTCCCCATTCTGCCAGTTGCCTCTTACTCAGATGATGGTATCTTTTGATGAACAGAAACTTATTAGTTTTGTCATATCCCATTTCTCAATTAATAGTCTTCATGACTATACTATCAGTGTCCTGTTTGGAAAGTCATTTTCTGTGCCTATAAGTTCTAATGCATTTCCTAGTTTCTCCTCTGTAATAATCAGGGCATTAAGATCTCAAAATGAGGGAGAACATACATTGCTTGCTTTTCTAAGTCCGTATTACTTCTCTTAGTATAACAGTTTCTAGTTCCATCAACTTACCCACAAATTTCATAATTTATGTTTCTCTACTTTTATGTAGAACTCTGTTGTGTAAATGTACCATATTTTCATTATCCATTCATCATCAGCTGATGGACATTTTTAGGTTCTTTCCTTTTCTTAGGTATTGTGAAAAGAGCAGCAACAAACATGGATGAACAGGTATCTCTACAGTGGAATGGGTATATGCCAAGGACTGGAATAACCAATCATACGGTAGATTCATTTTTAGTATTTTCAGAGTTCTTCACATTGTTTTCCATAGTGGTTGCACGTTTGCAATCTCACAAGAGGTGAATGAGTGTTACACATAGTTACACATAGCTTTAACTATGTTGAAGTATATTCACTCCATTCCATTTCCCTCTAGACATTTTAATATGAATGGATGTTGGATTTTGTCAAAGATCGTTTCTTCATCAATTGATATTACCATGTGATTTTTGTTTTTAATTCCATTTATATGATAATTACATTTATTGACTTGCCTATATTGAAACATCCCTGCATCTCTGGAATAAAAGCTGATTGATTATGGTGGATAATCTTTTTGATGTGTCTCTATGTGGTTTGTGAGGATTTGGTTCAGCATCTTTGTGTCTAGGTTAATTAGGTATATGGGCCTATAGTTTTCCTTTTTTGTGTGTGTCTATACCTGGTTTGGGTATTAGAGTGATACTGGCTTCATAGAAAGAATATGGTAGTTCACTGTCTTTTTGAATAATTTAAAAAGTATTTATTATAGATCTTATTTGAATGTTTGGTAGAATTTTGTTGTGAATCCATGTAGGCCTGGGCTTTTTAGTGTGTGGTTTTATATTGAGGTTTCAATTCCCTTGCTTACTTATTATGGTTCAGATTTAGCTATTAATCTTTTCTTGGTTTAACTTTCGTTATTTCCATGAATTTAGAAAGTCATTCACTTCTCTTAGATTTTCAAATTTAATAGAATATAGATTAAAAAAAACTATTCTATCTTAATGTTCTGGATTTTTTGTGTTTGTGTTTTAATGTCTCTCCTTTGTCTTGCTTCTGTTAATTTGGATTTACTCTTTCCTTCGTTTGGTTAACTGGGCTACAGGCCTATCTATCTTGTTTTTGTTTTCAAAGTATCAGCTCTGATTCTTTGTGTTTTTTTTCTTTGTTTCTCTTTCATGAATTTCAGCTCTGATATTTTTTATTTATTCTTGTCTACTCAGTTTGAGTTTCATTTGTTCTTGATTTTCCACAGTGTTGCATGATTTATATATGCTCCTTCTTATTTTTTTTAATGTATGCACTTAGAGCTACAAATTTCCCTTTTAGAACTAATTTTCAAGTGCCACAGAATTTTTGTTGTATTGTATTATCATTATCATTTAGTTCTAGAAATATTTTTATTTCTTTCTTAATTTCTTATTTGACTCATTCATAATTAAATAGTGTGTTGTTTCATTTTCCTGAGTTCATATAGTTACTAGAGCTTCTTATGTTGTTGATTATAAGCTTTATTGCATTGTGGTCTGATAGAATGTATTGAATTATTTTAACTTTTTGTATTTATTGAGGTTTGTCTTGAGCCCAAGTATGTCATCAACTTTGTGAAATTTGCATGGGATGTTGAGTAGACAATGTATTCTTTGGTGCTTGGGTGGAAGAGTATTTAGATGTATGTTAGGTCCATTTGATATAATATATCCTTTAATTTTGATGTCTCTCCACTTATACTTTTTCTAGTCCATCTGTCTATCAGAAACAGTGGGTATTGAATTTGCCTTCTATTACAGAGTTGGGGTTAATCTGTGTTTTAGAGCTCTGAAGCACTGTTTTTTATGAAATTTGGTGCACCAAAATTTGGTACATATATGTTCATGATTGTCATATATTCTTGGTCAAATTTTCCTTTGATTAGAATGAAGTGATCCTATTTATCTCTTCTGATTAATTTTAACTTGATGTCTGTTTTGTCAGATATTAGAATTGTAACATGCTTGCATCTTAGTGCCATTTTCTTGGAATATTTTTCCATTCTTTAATCTAAGGTAATGCCAGGCCTTGAAAGTGAAATATACTTCTTGAAAATAATACAAAGATGGATTTTGATTTTTATTCCATTCCATTAACCTGTGTCTTTTGACTGGATATTTGAGGCCATTGATATTTAGAGTTATTATTCAAAGATGTATATTTGTTGATGGTCATTTTAATTTGTTTGTGTCCCTGGTACAATATGAGTTTCTATATTTATAATTTCCTTTCTTTTCTTTCTGTAATCTATTGAGTACAGTTATTTCTGTCCTTGGTTCTTTGTATTGCTTTGAATATTCTCTGTAAGACTTGTTTGGTGGACATGAAATATTTTAAAATATTTTATTTATTATTTTAATTTTATGTGTATGGATTTATCGCCTGTCTGCATGTATGTAAGTGCACTCATATCATGCAAAGCCCATGGATGTCAGAGGACTGCGTCATAAACTTTGGAGCTGGAGTTATGAACTGCGATTAACTACCATGTGGCTGCTGGGAATCAAACCTGGATCCTGTGAAAGAGAAGTCACTGCTTTTAACTGCAGAACCATCTCTCTTGCCGCTTTGGATATGAATTATTCCAGCCTATTCTTGCCATGGAGAATATTTCATTACCCTTCAACTGCGATAAATAGTTTTGCTGGGAAATATATTCTGGATTGGTATCCATGGTCATTTAGAACTGAGAATACTTTGGCCCAGCCTCTTCTAGCTTTTATTGTTTGCACTGTAAAGACATCTATAATTCTGATCTATTTTTCTTAATATATAACTTGTTGTTTTCTCTTCACTCTTTGTTGTGAACATTTACATTTACTGTTTTTACTGTGATATGCCATGGGGAGTGGCCCTGTCTAATTGGTGCTCAGTGTGCTTCTTGCATCTGTATAAGTGTGCCTTTCCTTAGTTTGGGGACTTTTCTTCTATAATCCTGTTGAAAATCTCATCGATGCCATTGGCCTGAGAGTGTTCTCTTCCCTGTATGCCTATGATGCATAGATTTGGTCTTTTCATTGTGTCTCACATTACTTCTGTATTACATCAATCTTTGTTTTTATTTATTTTTTTTGATAATCTTTGCTTGAGAAGTCCAGTTCTTCAACTTCATCATCCAGTCTTGACATTCTGTTTTCCATTTCACTCCTTCTGCCTGTGAGGTTTTCTCTTGTCATTTCAAATTGACTTATTGAGTTCTTAAATTTCATCTTTATTTTGCTTTGGTTCCCTCTCTTTTGTGAATTTACTTATCAAGTTCTCTTTGTTTTTGGCATTTCATTCAGCTGCATATTTGTATTTTCTTGAACTTCTGTCACAAGTTTATGGCTATCCTTTTCAAATTCTTTGACTTTATTGTCTGTATGTTCTTTAAGTTTTTGTTTGTAATTTTAAAAAAAAATCCTGCATTGGGTGTTTCCTCAGGGCATTTCTCATTGTACTACAATTCTGTATGACTAGAGGGTTTTGTTGGCAATATATTCTATTGGTTGGTTTTTCATTTCTTGTCTGTTTGCATTGCTATTTGGGCATATGGATGACTTTACTGGTTGTGTGCCTAATAGAAATTCTATTCTTTCTTTGCTTATTTCAAGTTTGGGTCTCTTTATATTGTTACTATTGCTTTCTTTTTGGTAAGATATTTAAAGCTATTTTTTCTGTGCTTTATGTTCTCACAGGGAAGTAGCCTGGGCTTGGTTTTGGTTAGGTCTGTGATAGGCAGATCAAAATGAAGGGGGCAAGTAAGAGACAGGGGTGGGGACAGGCTGTGGAGAGTTTAACAAAAGCTGTTGGAACATTGACCTCGTCTTGGTTCAAGGAATCAGGATGCAGTGGTCAGGTCTGGAGTAAGAGCATAGTCCAGGCATTTGGGGTGGGAAGAGTAGGAGCCCTTAGGCTAGAAGGGGTGCTGACTGTGGGGAGAGAGTGGAGCTGTTCATGCTGCAGGGGAATAACGGTGCAGTGGGCAGGATCTGACTTACCGGCGTTGTCAGCGTTGTCTGAGACAGGCAGATCAGGAGGCTAGCATCAAAGTTGGAGTGGGGACAGCCTGTGTAGGGTCTATCATGAATAGATGAGTAAGCTAGTCTGGGTTAGGAAACTAGCTAGTCAGAGCTCTGAGGCTGCAGAGCAGGATCAGGTCTGGACCCTCCGGCTAGAAGTAGGACAGAGTGCAGAATGAGAATTGAGCTGCTCAGGTTGCCAGGGACTCTCGACGCTAAATTGCTATTACTATAGTCCTACAATAGAACCAAATCAGGGATGAATTTATGCCCTGCATTTCTTTTATTGTTCAGGATTATTTGGGGTATCTTTGGTTTTATGAGTTTCCATATGAAATTTGAAATTATTGTTTCAATTTCTGTGGATGATTATTTTGAAGTTTTAATTGCATTGTACTGAATCTAGATTGTTTTTATTTGAATGCCTATTTTCACAATATTAATCCTACTGACCCATGAGCATGGGAAGTGTTTCCATCTTCTGGTATCATCTTCAATTTTTTTCTTCAGTGTTCTAAAGTTTTGATTATAAAAGTGTTTTACTTTCTTTGTTAGATTTATTACAAGACATGTTCTTGTTTTTGAGGCTTATGTGAATGGGATCATTTCGCTGTTTCACTCTCAGTATGCTTATTGTTACTTTATTGCTTCTAATTATTGTATGCTGTTAATATGCTGGATGTATTTATCAGTCATGGGAATTTTCTGGTGAAAATCTTATTTTATATGCATAGAATCATATCATCCTTAAATAAGGATACTTTGGCTTCTTCATTTTTAATTTGTAGTCCCTATATCTCCTTACAGCTCTTATTGCTGTAAATAAAGCTTCAAAGATTCAAGCCCTATATTGAACACAGTGGCAAGAATGGACATACTTGTACTCTACTGCCTATCTTAATAATTTCAGGGTTGTACTTATATAATTGATATAAATAGATTAATGAAACAATGAACTTTGAAGTAAACAAAAGCATGCATTAACAATTTACTTTTATCAAAAGTGAAAACAAATTTCAGAGAAGAAAAGTTATTTCAGCAAATCATGCTGTACCAATTATAAAATTATCCTGTAAAACAAATGTAATTCTTAATTAATGTAGATAATATTTGATATAGATAAAATTACATGATGGAAATCACTTAATTTCTCTCTCTTTTATTTGAGATAGTTTATGTCTGGTAGCCCCAGGTGGACTGATAGTTGTTATATGGACCAGGCTGGCCTCAAACTCATAGAGATCTGCCTGCCTCTGCCTTCTGAATGCTGAGATTAAATGAGTGAGCCACCATGCCCAGAAATAGTTTCTTGTGTAGCAATTATCTCTATTATCATTCATTTTCTTCTTCCTGGAAAATTTTGGAAGTTAAATGAAAATACTCTCATAAAGTGGCATGAGGAAACATAGACATAGTGGGTGTTTGTACTCACTGTCTTAATCAGGATGTTCTATTGTGTTTCCTATGCTGGCACTTGGCAGCTGGAACTGGGCAGAAGGTTCACTTTAAGTATGTCTGATTTCAGGAATGTCAGTCATACCTTATCTACAGCACTTTAAAATTTTATTTATTTATTTATTTACTTTTGACAGAGTCTCTTCAGCCACAGCTGGACTAGAACTCACTTTGTAGACCAGGTTGGCCTCCATCTGACTCTAGGGAGAGCTGAGATTAAAGGTGTGCATCATCATACCCACTTTCATTTAGATTTTCATTAATGCTTTGATCTTTGTAATATTATTTACTTTTTAAACAGTATAATCTGAGGTTTAAAGTATTAAACAGCTATTAGGAGGAATTGGAGGCTAGTTATGAGAAAAGATTCTGTCCTCAGCTTATGGCTTAGCAAGGGGATGTGGAAACTTTGACATTCAGGAAGGATAAAGGTTTACATGTATTACTGAAACTTTAAATTGCTGAAAAACAGAAATAATAGTCTTAAAGCAAATGGTATAGCTCACCAGTATTTTACCGAATTTGTGTTCATTTGAAATTCTTGGTAGAGCTCTCTTTTTTGAGTTTTAGACACAGTGAAAGGGCCCTCTGCTCCTACATTTTTCTAGGGATAGTAACATCTTCTGAAGTGCCATCCTCATCCATGAAATATGACGGTGAAGGTCAGAGTGAATGGGTTTGGCAGTACTGAGTGTTTGATTACCACAGCTGCCTTCAACTCTGGCAAAATTGACATCGTTGCCATCAATGACCCCTTCATTGAATTCAACTACTTTGTCTACATGTTCTAGTATAATTCTACTCAGGGTAACTTCCATGGTACCGTCAAAGTTGAGAATAAGAAACATCGTCAATGTGAAGACCATCTTCACCTCCTAGGCTCGAGATCCTGCCACCATCAAATAGGGTGATGTGGGTATCAAACATGCTGTGAAGTCTTCACTGATGTCTTCACTACCATGAAGAATGCCAGGGCCTACTTGAAGGGTGAAGACAAAGGTCATCATCTCTGCCCTTTCTGCTGATTCCCTCATGTTTGTGATGGGCATGAACCACAAGAAATGTGACAATTCACTCAAGACTCTCAACAACTCTTCCTGCACCACCAGCTACTCAGCCCTCCTGGCCAAGGTCATTCATCATAAATTCAGCACTTTGAAGGCACTCATGACCACAGTTCATGCCATCAGGTCTACCCAGAAGACTGTGGGAAACCCATATAGGAAACTGATGGATGTGGTGATGCCCAGTATATCATCCCTGCATCCACTGATACCACCAAGGCTGTGGACAAGGTCATCTCAGAGCTGAACTGGAAACTCAATGGCATGGTCTGCCATATTCCTACCCTCAAAATGTCTGCTGTAGATCTGACCTGTGGTCTGGAGAAAGCTGCTAAATAAATATGATGACATCAAAAAGGTTGTGAAAAAGATATTAGAGGACCTCCTAAAGGGAATCCTGAGCTACGTTGAGGACCAGGTCATCTTCAAGGACACCCATTCTTTACATTTGATGCTAGGGCTGGCATTGCCCTCAAGGACTACTTTATCAAGCTCATTTCCTGGTATGACAATGAATTTGGCTACAGCAACAGGGTTGTAGACCTTATGGTCCACATGTCCACCAGGGATAATAGCCCTGAACCACTCACCCCAGCAAGAGGAAGAGAGAGGCTCTCAGCTGAGGTATCTCTGCCCCTACTCATTCCCCAACACACTGAGTATCTGCCTTCAGTTTCCATCCCAGATCCCTAGAGGAAGTGGAAGGCCTTAGGGAGTCTTACCCTCTTGAATAACATCAATAAAGTTCACTGCACCCTGCCTCCCCTCTCCCCGAAAAAAGAATGGAGTGGAGAAACAGATGATTTTCTCTGATGGATCTCGGTGGTGAGTTGACTGGAAAATATACATTATTCAAAGGATATGAATTTACTAAGCACAATCATATTAAATATCTCAATTACTGCTCCATGGACCAATGTTGTTTTTCATCTGGGTAGCTCTGGACATAAAGATGAAAAATCAAAGCATATTTGAACAAAAATTCCTGATGGCACTGTAAATTGAAAAGATTGGTTTGATTCTGAGACCTCTTTCCCATGGTCCTGACAGTTAGATGGTATTGTAGACAGGATCCTTTTAATGGGCTTATTTAAAAATAGCAGTCTTTAAGCTCTCTCACTCTTAAATATAGGGGAAAAGAAAAAGACAAGAAGCTTTCCAAACTGAACATGGATTCACATACAATTATACACAAGAGAAATGAATGAGAGATGAAATGTATAACAAGAGTCAAAGTTCTTACTCACTCTAAATTAATACCTCATGCATAATATCAGCCCATATCTACAGATACCATGCAAGAAAAATAATAGTGTTGTCTTCCTTTGTCCAGAGAATGAGGGTATGAAAGATTAAGTAATATGTCCAAGACAGCATATCTACTAAGTAGAAGGATTAGAATTTAAGCCACATATCCCTGATTTCATATTTAAAGTTCTGAATCATGGAACTAAACTCTGAAAATCTGTTGATCAACATATTTGCATGTTGATAGAGCTGAACATCCATAAATGTAGTAGGGCTGGAAAAATTACTCAGAGGGTAAAGATGCTTGCTGCAAAACTGGCAACTAGGATCAATCTCCAGGATTCACAGGGTACAAGAAGAGAACTGTGGCCCTGAAGTTGTCCTCTGATTTTGACATACCTGCCATTGCATGCATGTGCCTCCCGTATCAATCAGTCAATCTATCTATATCATCTATCCATCAACTACGTATCTATGTATCTGTGTATCTATGTATCTATCTATCTATCAATGTGATAAAATTGTGCAGATTTTGACCTGAAAGCCAACTTGGGAAAGAACTTCTTTCTGATACTCATGATTTGGCCAGGAAAGAGGAGGAGAACAGAACAAAGAAATTCATTTAAACTCCTAATTGTGAGAAGAAGAGTGTTACCTGCAGACCCTTCCACAAGCTGTGAGACCTCAGAATGTTGGGATTTCATATGCTCTTTCAGATGCTGGAGCTTGTCTTTTTTCTCTTATAAGCAATTAAAACAATTATACTTCTCTTTTGAGAACATAGGCATGTTTATGCATATTTTATTATTGTCTTGAGAATGTTCTTCTCGCTCCAAATAGCTGAGGAAAACTAAGATCATGGAACATTTCTACTCGTGGGTGCACGTCTGTGTGTATGTGTGTGTGTGTGTGTTCGTATTCCAGAATGTATTCTAGTTATTTGAACTCTTGCAACCTACTTCATGCTTAATTGCATGAATTTAAGAATGCCTATCCTCAAAGATTGCTCATAAGATGTTAAATAAAACTTTACATGATTTAAACAAATATAATTATTACTCATGATTTGAAGAAATACAAACACAAATCAAAGACAAAAAACAATCCATAACAATTCAACATTTCATTTACTGCAACTCAGGAAACCTAATTTGGAACATGGCTTTGTATGTTCTGTTACGTGGCCTACCTCCATTTACAATGAATTCACTGAAGTGGCTGGTACTCTTAGCCTGACAGCTATGAAGAATGCATAGCTGTGACACTAACCACACTCAAAAGAAAATCACACAGGCCAGATGACCACACCTAACAGCCACAGGGACACTGTTCACAGAGAGGAACTAGAGCTCATCTCAAAGAAGCCAGTATCTAATACCAGTGAGAGCTTATCACACAGCACATGAGTGTCCTTGCTTTGCTTTTAGAAGACACTGGTCATCATGCCATGTACTCAGTTGACCTCGAACTTTGTAGTCTGCATCTGTAGATTTCCATATGTTCAGATCACAGTATCACATTAGGAGAAAAATGACAAGTCTATTGCCTTGATAATACATTCCTGGACTGAAAAATTTGACTTTGTTTTGTTTATTAATAGCAAACAAAAACCAATGGATTGTTCTCCACTCTTTGTTTGACGCTATGGTAGCTATGGAAAATTACTTTCCAGTTTATGTAATTTAGTCCTATGAAAGACACCTGGTGCTTCTTAAAGCATCTGTTTTACCTGGGACCCCACTAAAAATATGTGTCCTCAGGCGACCCACACTTTGGATCTATTGAAGATCCAGAGGATGTTTCTGTGCTGCAGAAGGCCTGCAGGTGATTTTGATTGACAGTCAGTCTGGGAACCATGGCAGTAGCACAATGCATATTGGGAGAGAGTGTGGTGATGTAACACTCACTAAAATTCATGGCCAGCTTTCAGCATATTACACCTTTCTAAACAGGACATCTGCTTGCCTCAACAATTGCAGTTTACTTAAATGACAGAGCCATTGTGCTTTTCTATTGTCAAACTCAAATGCTTAAAACAGCCACACAGGTAAAAGAATGGAATGAAGTAATGCAGAGTATAAATGCCAAAAGTTCGGATTTGGTGGTAGGGAGCAATGAATTTGGGGGAAAGGACACCAGTGTGCTGAATGATGCCTCCTTTAAAGATGGCAGATGCTTTTCCAACTTGTGGCCCAGAATACAGTGCACCCCCATTGTCCAATCTGATATAGGTTCCACCCCTTTGGAAGCTTAAAATAATAAAAGTTCAAGTAAAATCTCCTGATCTTTCAAATGTTGACATTGTACATATGTAAATTAAAAACTAAAGTTTTATATATATTGAATAATAAGCTAAACATTTCTGCTGGGGAACTTTGAACAGGTAGGAAGCTCAGAGACAGTGTAATTATGTGAAGATCAGCCTTTTTGCTTCTAAACTGTTTCATTCTGACATTCATGCTTTTCTGGTGGAATGCTAGAAATACTATAGAAAATTATCCTTGGTTTTTATTTTAGCATTTTTCCAGGTCAATATCTAGTACTCTCTTCTTTAGGGAAGAAATTTAGACGTGTATCTTACAAAGCTCACTGTACTCAGTATATTAGGGATGGGGACAGGGCTGATGTAAGGGGCCACGTATGAAACTGGATCATTTCGGCAGTTCTGTGGACCAACAGCACTAAGGCGAAGGTCTCCATGTTGGCAAGATGCCACCTATCTCTCTGTCAACCAGTGGGAGCAGCAATCAATATTTCTGTAATTACTAATCCTCCTCTAAGGCATAGGTAAATAGGCAATCCAATCACGGGTTGGTCCTGTGAAGAGAGCTTTTCTAAATTCTTCTAATCTTCCTTTACATATTTATTAGAACATTCTGTACTGATGCACGCAAACGGCCTGGGAGTACCTAGCAGAATAGTGTCCCTCTGCTGCCTGCTCTCCCAGGACTATCAGTGGATATTGGACAGGGCCTGATGAAACACATGTTGGCTGCTGACTCTTCTAATTTTCCTTCACTCCTCGATGTCACCAGCACAGACTTGTCCAAGATTGAGATATTTGCAAACTGTCATCTTTCATAAATATCTGCCTTGAGTGACACTTTCACCTTCCAACACTTCTCTTGGAAATGCACCTGGCTGGCGCTTAGCCTAAGAAATTTCATTGCTTGTGATAGGTGATCAACAAAGGATACTTCTGCTTCCTGCTGCCTATGTCTGCTCCGGCTGTCCCCAGGACCCACCCTCCCTTCACCTCCCCCAGCCTTGCATTCATGGGAACTTCCTGAGTCATAGCTTCAAAAGGCTCAAGCAGCAAATTTGTCAGAGGTATCATGTCACTCCAAAACACGCTTTGATTCAATTTGCCAAAATGACAGTGGGATAAGAAAACAACCAGTTTATTAAAGCTTTCCACATGAATTTAACCTCCACTTAAAACTCTTAAACTCCATTTAAAGAGCCCTTTACAATCTCCAGGAGGGGTCTGATAGTGTTAGTATGCTTATAACAATGGGTACTGTGTTTTTAAATAAATGCCCCTTTGGCTCTAGCCTGCAGCTGGAAGGGAATCAGCATATTCTAATGATAAAGTTACTAACCATATTCATTATCATTTCTGTAGCTTAATTTCCTTTTTAGGGTTGGTGTAAGAGCACCTTAAAGCAGCCAGTATTGACACCACACAAATAAAATCAATGTGCTTGCACATAAATGGTTGGATTAATATAAGCAATGAGGTATCAAATTCAAATCTGCAATGGAAAAGGATCAGGATGTTAGATGAAATTACCTCTTATTAGTAATGAATACATGGAAATTACAGGACAACCAAGTGCTCTTAGTTCTTAATGTACCTGATCATATTTCCCATACATAATTTATCTGGAAGAGGTTTAATAAGTTAATGAAGGATTCTTATTTATATATTTAGATTAAACATTTTTAAACACTAGGATTAAGGAAATTCTAATATGCAATATAATTTCAGATTTTAATACCCCAAATTAACATAATTTAGCATATATCATCTTTAACAAACTTATTTTTGTTGCAAAAACTTGCACTGTTTCATTCTATTGACAACTGAGTATTATATTAAATCTAGTGATAACTGAATACAGTGTCTCTCTAGGTGAATGGAGAATGGCAAGATTATCTAACAACAACAACAAAAATACATTTACTAAGTACACCAAAGAATAGTGTCTTGCCCTTTCTAACTTTCATTGCAAATCAGATGAAAAACATTGGAGCAATGTAATATAATGTAACATTATGACATATATTATACTATACTTCACTGTAAAGCACAGTATGGAACAATGCTGGTTTGACTTCTACTGGAATTGTCTATATGTTATAAATGAATTTTAGTACTTAATGGAGCTTGGTAAACATGCAATTTATATTAGCTTATGTAAGTCTTGTTGAGTCTTCTCTAAATCATATATTTTGGCATAGGATTATATGCATTTATTTTTTTGTCGTGTGTTATATTTTATACTTTTTTGGATTACTATTAGGTAATGATATATTTAGAATCAGGAACCGAAAGAAGTGTGAGGAGCCTTTCCTTGAATAGCAGACTATAATTTAATCATATTATATAGTCAAAAATTATGAGCCTCACTTATGAATAAGTGTTCATAAATTTAATTAATTTTCACATATCCCAATGATTTTAGAGTTTCAAAAACCATATTCAATTAAAATTTCCATATTAAAATTTAATTTTCTTTCTGTTAATTCTGCTTCTAATAGATATAACACAAATGAGAACCCTAACAATTGAATTACATTCACATACTCTGGAATTTCTAGAATTCTGATCATGTGTGAACCACTAAACAATGATAAGCTTTAAAATATTTTTATTTTTACTGAGTTATTGTACCTTCATATAACAGATCTTTTAAAGAATATTTTGTTTACTTTTACTTTTTATGTATATAAGCGTTTTGCCTACATTTGTGTAACTGCACCAATGCAGTGCAAAGCCCATGTAGGCCAGAAGAGGGCATTGGATCCCTTGGAAATAGAGTTAAAAAGGGTTGTTAGTTGCAGTGGGGGCGGGGGAGGGCGAGGGAGAGTAGGAATTGAAATCTCCTAGGTCCTCTGGAAGAACGGCAAGTGTTCTTAACTGCGGAGTCATCTCTCCAGTCCCATATAATTGATCTAAATCAAATTTGCATCCCTTCATCCACACACATGCCCCATTCGATTTCATGCATTCTATCATATATGTTAGGTCCTATCTAGTCATGCATTTGTACCCAGATTTTCATACACTGGAGTGTCTCCCTCAAAGAAGGTCTGTTTCTTTCTTTTCCTTTGCCTTCATGCTTCCTTTGTAGTTTCCTTTCTTCTGATATGACTTCAGGATATATGCTCACTTATTGATGCTAAGATCTGCAAATGAAGGTGTGATGGATAGTCCTGGGTATCAACTTGACTGGATTAAGTGAAGAGAGAGAGAGAGGGAGAGAGGGAGACAGAGATCTTCTTGAATGGATCGTGGAAGACCCACCCTAAATGTGTGCATTACATTCTGATGGCAGCCAGTATAAAAGGCCAGGGCAGGAGAGAGCTTTTGTCTTTTGCCACTTGCCTTCTCTCTTATTGGTGAGTTTGTCTTGTTGCTGTGAACAACTTAGATTCTGATGTAGGCTGGAGACTAGCAGAACTCCTGGAATCATCAGGCCTTCATCTCCAGATTGAGACTACTGAGACATCCAACATAGTGGTCTGAGCAACTACCGGATTCTCAGCCTCTCCAGGGTGATGCAGCTGTTGTTGGACTACTCGGCTCTGTCCTAGAAGCTAATCTAATCAATACGTACATACATATATATGCTCTTCAGATTCTGTTTCTTTAGTGAACCCTGATTAATACAGACTGTGGTGACAAGTGTGGCTAGAGACAAACAGAAATGAAAGGAAAATTTCTTTAATGGGTTTGTTGGTATCTGGAGCAGGCACTCCAACTCAAGAAAGTCTAGAGTTACTAAAGACTTTTCTGGTAGCATGGAGAGCACTGAAAATCCATGGTGCAGACTATTTGAAGCAAAAGATAAACACATTTGAGTGTTCTAACTCACCCTCATGTGAGGGTCTCTCTCTCTCTATATATATATGATATATATATACATATATATATATATCAAGTCTATAAATAAAGTGTTTGACAATTTGTGGAAAAATAAGAAAATAATGATGTTGACTGGTTGCTTCTAGTATCTCTGGATAAAGTGATGGAGGAAAAGAATTAATTCGATGCTAAAATTAACTAGCACCAGAGTCATATCAACAGTTTCAAAGTTTGCAAGTTTTCCCTGGAAGAGAATCTTCTCTCCAACAGACATAGTGCCAAAGGTGCAGAAGATCGAGCTGGCATCTTTATTATAAGTTTGGCTTACTTAAAACACAGATTTAATTCCCAGCCTCAAAGAGTGTCAGCAGTAAAAGTGAGGGCATTTGTTGGGAAAGATTGGAATCCTGAAACTTGTGATGGAGATATGTGGGAACATCTTGATGTGGCTAAGGACTTTGAACCTTCAGACTCTGGTTACTTTGCCTGGTAAATTAATCTCCTCACCATCAGCAGAGAATGCATCCCCACACCCTGCAGATGCATCCTCTCCACACTTGCCTGAAGAAATAATCCCATATGGCAAGATGAAGCTGACCAACAATTGTTACCTCTAGACTTATAACCAGACTTAAGGATAAGCAGGCCCCTAAAGGGGAGATAAAAAGTGTGGTCCACGGGGAGGAGGTACGTATCAGTACCCCAAAGGAGAAATTAGTGAGTTTGCTAATCATTCAACTGGAAATCTAAAAATATGTGTGGGAATGTATTTTAAGTGTGTGTGGGGGATAATGGTGGAAGGAACATACTATTTTGAATTTGGTGAGGAGAGCGGAAGAGAGAAAATGAGTGAGTGAGCTAGGGAGGGAGAGAGAGTGCATCACTATTATCAGAACATTTGATATTTTCTTTGCACTGAGAACATTTCATACATTGTTGACAATGGAAATTTCATCTGTATGTGGGCTGCCTGGTTTCCAATGGCCAGATAGATCCTGACTGTGTGCCAAATAATGTTTGGGATTCATGAAATTCATGACAATTCTAACCTCTGGTGTGATTTTAGGAAGGAAATATTGCCCCCAAACAGGACATATCTTTCTTTACATGACTTTCTAACTAGCAGCCCAAAGTGTGTATCACTGACCTGAATGAATGAGGAAACATGAACCTAAAGGCTACTTCCTTCTGGCTGTTTTGAGACATGAGTGCTCCCACATATTTTCAGTGTTTAGTTTGTTCTTGTCATATAAAACCTGAGCTGTGCTTTTCTTACCCACCTCTTCTAACTGTGCCTTGTATGTTGGTATTGACTTTTGTGTAAATGGACCACTATGCTATGGCAAGTTCATATCATTGTTCAAAAAATACGCTCCTACCCTTAAATTAGTGGGATCATGGACTTCTATTCTATCTCTGTATGAGAGGACATTGTCAGATCTCACTACCACTTGTCAGATACACAAACACAGATATCCACAAAGATAACAGTTGCACATCATATATCCTTTGAGTTAATCAAGTTCAAAGGGTTGACTCAAAACAAAATTCAAGATTATAGGAGTAATCTTGTCTCTTACAATACAAAAGGAATGCTCATTCACATGAGACGTGGAATGTTCCTTCAACGAATTAAATTTCAAGCTATAGCTCACCCGTTACCATGGTTGGTCTTCAACCTTTGTTTCCTTTTTCCTTTGTATTTTTTCCTGGGCTATTTTTTGACTTGTGATGAAAATAAACAAAAAACAGGGAACACAGATATAATGTAATATTTTTCTAATGTTTTCAATTAAGCAGCAGCTGCTGTTACCAAGCTGTCATTTCTGTTGCTATGGTGGTTTTGTGTGTGTGCCAGTGTGGGATGGTTACTTTAATATACTCATCCTATTGCTAGGGCTATTACACAGATTCTTGGTTAATATTGCTAATCTAATAGCTTCAGTAAGCAGTGCTCTCTTTTCTATTAAAACCACACGTGGCTTATAGCTCAAGGTCTTATCTGAAGCTAGTTAAGATTCCCAGGAAACAGATTAGACATAAGGGACAAAGAAAACCAAGGGTTAAAATCCTTGCTGGGGTTTTAAGACTCACTGAAAAGGCTATACTTCCTTGGTTTCCCCAGTGTAAATGGGCCCAAACAGGTTAAAAAGTAGTTAATTTAAAGAGTCATAGACAATCAATGTATGCTGAAGGAGGGAGAATCACTTTTCTCTAGGGCAAGCTCTCTGATAAGGTATCCAATTCCAAGTTGTCAGCCATAAGCACATGAACATATGAGGACCACTAAATGCATTCAGCGAATTATTTGTGTGTGTATAATATGTAACAACTATAATAAAAAAAAGAACAAGAATTTGAGAGAGAGTGAGGGGGATGGGAAAGGAGCTGGAGGAGGGAAGGATAGAAATGATGTAAAAACAGCTCTAATGTATGAAATTCTCCAAAATTAAAAAAATGTAAAATTATGTAAAAGAGTAGAAAGTCTCAACACATTTCCTGAGAGTTGGGATGTCACTCATAGGGTCCCTCTACTAAGATGAGACACCTGAAGAACAGACAAAATGCAAGAGCAAAGTCTCAGAGATCCAGGTAAAGACCTCCAGCCTGGCAGACTTTGAAAGGCTGAAAACTGTCCTTGCTGAGAGAAAAGACCTTATCAATTATTATTATCTAGACTCTGAGATCTTTTGAAATGGTGAGTACAACAATTTTTTGCTACCCCTAAATCTTTGATCCATCCTCTAAGAACATGCAAAGTTCCTGTTTTGTATGAATTCCAAAGCCTTAGGTGTTGAGGTTCCACTGTAGATATGCCCACCTAGGGTTGGGAATCTCATAGACATATATAGCTGTGGAACTCTGGAGTAGCCTCCATCTGTTGCAAAAAGAAACTTCTTTGATGTATACAGTATGGTTGTTTGTAAACGTAAGGATCCACATTAGCATACAGTAAGAAATTTCATTTGCTTGGAGATATGACAGAGAAAGGACTTTCCGTAGGATCTGTGACCTCTCCAGCCATGTATATTTAGTTATAATTATAGTTTCTCTCACAAGTTCCCTCTCACTGAAAGGGCTTTAAGTCAAATTAGATAGCTGTTGATTACCCCTCAGATAACAATGCCATTACTGTACAAACAGAAGTAGTTTGCTATGTCAGTTGTTATGGTTACCAGGCTTTAGGACACAGAAAGAATATATATATATATATATGAGAGATACCCAGACCTAAGTGACATACATACTGTGGAACCTCTGTACCTAAGAATTTTGGACTATAGTGGACCAAAGGGTAGAGAAAATACCATTGTAGCCCTCAACTCTCTCCAGGGAAAATTCCTTATACAACGGGGTATGATGCACAAAAAAGGCCTCAACTGGCTAAGTTTTAGAGAATAGGAGCCTGCAGAGTGTGTATCCCTGGATAGAACTCCTATATTCAACCTCACTCACCCTCAGCTCAGGAACCATTATGGAAGAGGGGACAGAAAGATGGTAAGAGCCAGGCTTGATTCATAAATATTGAGAAACAAAGGCATTTAGGCCACTAGTTTGCTCATGTGAATTTGAGGGATTGGTGGTGGTGTGCACAAGAACCATGCTGACTAAATCAGACAAGAGCCCAACCTGGAGTGAGAGAAATGGGTGGTAAGCTGGCCCTAGTCTGAGAATTGCTGGCAACATATTACTTCTGGGTGAGGGAGAGTAGTCTTTACTTAAGATCTCTAGATAGGCTGACTTAACTCTAGTGAACTTGCACTAAAGGACATCTGATACAAATGCTTGATTAAATACGACTTACCATGTATGGCAGAATGCCTAAAGTCTAGTGGGAGGGTAGGGGCACAGATCGGGGAGGGGGTCAAGATTGGTTTAAGAATTGTTATATGAAATGTACAAGAGCTCAAAAAAAATATTTTTAAAAAATAGAAATGAATTCCAAATCAACAAATTACTATTTTCATAAGATAGACCTTATTCTTCTACCCAGATTTTTTTAGTGTATATTATTCATGTGAAGCAATAGGTTTCATAAAATAATATGCTTGGATCATACTCACTTGCTCTATTATCTTTTTCCTGTCCTATTTTCACTCTTAATCTTCCAAATCCCTAATAATTCTGTTTACTTCTATTCAGTGCCCCACCTAATACTTGTCTTTGTGAGACAGGACTTTTTTCTTAACATCAGGATCTCCAGTTCCAATTTTTGTTCTTTAACAGAAATAACCTAATTTCATTCTTCATGGCTGAATAAAACACTGTTTACACACATATCCGAAAATAGTAGAATTAAATTTTACTTGCTTTCTTAGTTGACCTGGTAGTCTTCATATTTGTAAATGAGTTATAGATTTTGCTTTCCTGTGCTGAATTGTCTCACACACTTAGTGAACATGCTTCTGTGAGAGGTTTCAGAAGAGACTATGTACATGCATTCTACACTATCTTTATCTGTGATCATCGTCACTAATATTGCTCCTGGTTTCTTGGTCTTTACTCAGCTTAAAAATTGTTTCTGATTTGGAGATGTAGTTTAAGTAGAACAATTGCCTAGCAAGAGTGATGTCCTAGATCTAATGCTCAACACCATGTCCCAAAGTAGGGAGAAAAGAGGAGCTCCTGCATAGTTTTAGAGATTTGTCTTTCTGTTTCAAAGTACCTGAAAACCCAATGGAATTCAACTCTCAATATCTGTGAGTATATTACCAACAAATGTCTTTCTTTGAACTGGTGCTTGAGATTGCGTAGGCTTAGAACCTATTTACTAATCACATGGACTGTGATGATAAATGGACCACCATGAATTTGGTTGCTACTGAACAATGACCTAGCTTTTCACTGACCAATTCTGAAATCTTTCCATCACTGTACTTTGAGTTTCCTCATAATATTTGTAATAATTTCTTTACTTGGGTCTAGAGTTATAATTCAACTGTATGGTTATAACTATGCAATAGATTCACGTAGCAAATTCTATATACTAAATCAGTAGCCTTTGTATATACTAATATGAAGTAATCCAAGAAAGAGAACATAGACACTCTCCCATTCACAATATCCTCAAAAAAAATATAGGAATAAACTTAACAAAAGACATTTAAAACCTCTACCATGAAAATTTTAAACCTTTGAATAAATATATTGAGTAAGATATCAGGAAATTAAAGAAATTCCCATGTTAAATGATTTGAGGAATTAATAGGGTGAAAATGATCATCTTACCAAAGGCAACCTATAAATTCAATGCAATCCCAATCAAAAGCCCCATGACAATCTTCACAGAGTTAGAAAAATAGCTATTAAATCCAAAAGTACTTATAAAAGACCCAAGATAGCCAAGGCAATTTTGGACACACAGTGCAATGTGGGGTCCTACCATGCCAGATCTCAAACTATATTACAGAGCTATAGTCATAAAACCAGCATGGCACTGTTACAAAAATAAACACATAGATCAACAGAACACAAATGAAGACATGAAGTTTAGTTCATGGAGTTTCAGCCACCTGATATTTGACAAAGGTGCCAAGAACACACACTAGAGGAAAGACAGCATTTTCCAAAAATGGCACTGAATTTCTATATGTAGAAGAGTGAAACTAGACCCTTATCTTTCACCTTGCACAAAAGTCCACCCCAAATGGATCAATGACCTCAATATGAAACCGGAACTTGTTCAACTGCTAGAGGAAGACATGGGCAGCATGGTATAAGTTACAGGTGTAGGGACAGACTTTCTAACTCAGACAGTATTTGCTCAGGAATTGAGGTTAGCAACCAACAAGTAGTATCTCATTAAACTAAAAAGCTTCTATACAGCAAAACAACCAAGGAAATGAAGAGAAAATCCAGAGTGGGGAAAGAGTCTTTATCAGCAACATATGATAGAAGTTTAACATCCAGTATATATAAAGAACTAGCAAAACAAGGAATCAAGAAAAAACATCCAATTAAAAGACAGGATATGGATCCAAACAAAGAGTTCTCAAAAAAAACAGGAAGATCATTAAGAAACACCTTAAAAGTGTTCAATATCTTAAGTAGTTAGAAAAATGAAAATTAAAGCCTCTTTCACATTTCATTTTACCCCAGTCAGACCACTAAGATCAAGATCAAGATGACAAATTATATCAAATGCTGGAGAGGATACATGGAAAGAGGATCTCTCATTCACTGATGATGAGACTGTGAACTCATGCAGCCACTATGGAAAACAGTGTCAGAATTCTTTAAAAAAAAACTAAAAATGAACATAATATCTCATTATGCTACTCTGTGATATATAGTCAATGGACTCATCCTACTGAAGAGATAGTATCACATCCATGTCTGTTGCTGCTCTTTTCACAATAGCTAAGAAATGGAAGCAACCTATGTCTCCTTTAACTGACAGCATGGACAATGAAAATTTGGTACATTTACGCAATGAACTCAGTGGTAAAGAAAGACAAAATCATGAAATTTACATTAAATAGGTGGAACTAGAAACTGTTATACTAAGTGAAGTTGCACAGACTCAGAAAAAGATATGATGTATGTTCTTCCTCATTTGTGAATATTAGCATCAAATCCTTATGTGTGAGTGAATATTCTGATGTAACTGCAGTGGACAGGAAAATGAAAAGGAGCCATGGAGATAAAGAGAAAGAGGAACTGTAGGAGACAGTGATACCAGTGGGGAAATGGGAAAGTGGAAGGGTGAGGGCTATAAAAGGAACCACGTGAGTAAAGGGGGAGAATGAACTCAAGGGAGGTGGGGGATAGGATGCAGGTATTATCACAGGTGAGATGTGGAAAATGGGGGTCCTTTAACAGGGGATGGTGGACTAGACAGGGAGAGAGAGAAGAGAAGAAAGGAAAATAACATTTAGTGGGGATGGAAAGCCTGAGGGAAATGTATTATTTCAAAACCCTACTGAAAAATTACACACACAGTAACTCTACATGTATCTATGTGTATAGCTGAAGGATATAGTAAGAAACAGTGCCAGACAGGAGAAAGTTCCCTTTGAGCTGTTGGTCAGGGTAGTTCAAGAGACTCTCAAAATTACACAGGCTATTGCCACAACCTTTGATTATGCCCCAGAACTTGAAGGTAAGACCCTATTACTGAAGATAGAACATACTTTGGACACAGGACATGGAACAATGGAGTACTGAAAGCCACCTCTTGAAGGGTAGCTTTCATAGTTTTGGAGGATACCATGCAAGCTGCTAAGGGAGAACATCAATCAATGGTCCAATTCCAACCTTAAGGTTTTAATAACCACAATAATGACCAGCACAGCAGAATGCATTGGGGCAGTAGTAGTACACTTATCTTGAGTATAATCAACAGTTGCTCAGTTAGATTCAAAGTCCTCTCAATGGGAGAGAACTCATGTGTGGTACTGAAAACATAGCCAAATACACATGGTTTGGAGAGGTCATAGAACTGAGAGAAAACTCTAAGTGCAGTCACATCCCCAGACAAATGTAATTTCTTGCTATATGCTAAATATGGATGCTTATATTTACAGACAAGTATGCTAGTCACCACTCATCAAAGGTGTTTCTTTCACAACAGACAGAGACTAATACAGAATACCATAACTGTTCACACACAGAGAATAAGTATCTGTGTAATGCCCAACCCTGTGACACATCTACAATGGAACCTCTACACCTACTGCTCACAGATCATGGTGGAGCAGGTGGTAGAAAAAATATTAATGCATCTCATACTAATCAACTCTCCTCAATGAAGCTCCCTCATGCAACAGAGGGCAGTGAACACCATAGCTACAAAAGGCCAAAGCACAGAGAATGAGAGTCTATAGAGTATGGGTCCTTAGACTTGACTCCTATATTAAACTCTACCCACCTAGGACCGTTGCAGAATACTTGGAGGAAGATTGTAAGATTCAGGGGAGGAGGCACATGACCATGTAGAAACAGAATTTTACATATTCCTGTGACTTTGCTCGTATGAACTTATAGGAATGGTGACAGCATGTATAAGACCATGCAAACTCAAGCAGACAAAAACCCCATCATAGAACTGTGGAAACAGGCAGTAGCCGAAGTCTTAGCCAAAAAACTATTGGGCAGCTGATAACCTGTGGGTGAGGGAGAGCTGATTTTTAAAGGAGTGACTCTAGGTAGGCTGACTGGATCACATTGGATGAACTTTCACTGAGGGACATCTGGGCACACTAATTTGACTTAAAAGGCCTTAATATAAATGGCATAAAGTATGAAATGAGGAGATGTGGAGCTATGGGATTTTTTGGATTGGGGACGAGTTATAAAGATGATTAAGATATTTTGTATGAGGGGCTAGAATTATCACTCAGAGCTTAAGAGCACTGGTTTCTTTTGCAGAGAACCTAGTTTAATTCTCAGCACCCACATGGAGGATAACAATCATCTATAATTCCATTTCTAGGGTATCCAACACCCTCTTCTGTCCTCCTAAGGCATTGCACAGCATAAGTGCACCTACCTACATGTAAAATGAAAAATAATATTGTAAGAACCAGGACTGGTTCATCAACTTAGGGAAGTAAAGGCTTTAAGGTCATTGGAATATTGCATGCATGAACTTGTGGAAATGGTGGCATTGGTCACAGGGCCCATGCCAACTCAGACAAGGGCCCAGAGTGGAGCAATAGAAATTGGTGACTGGTCAGTCATAGACTGAGAACTACTGGAGACTAATCGCTGCTGGGAGAAGGAGAGTATGCCTCACTTATGATCTCTAGTTAGAATGAGCAGACTCCAGTTGATCAATTTGCACTAAAGGACATCTGGAAACAAATGCTTGACTAGATAGGACTTAACATGGATGGTAGAACGTGAGGTCAGGAGGGAGGGGCTTTCGCATTGGGGGATGGATGGGAGAAGGGGTCTAAATTTGATTAAGAACTGTTGTATCAAATGTATAAAATTCAATAAAAATTTAAAAAAGAAAAAGATACTTTTAATGAAATATATAGAAATTCAATAAAAATATACAGAAAGAATACAACATACTGACAGAAATAAAGTAGGATATTTCACAGATCTTCTAACTATGATAAATCAAAGGACAAAATGTAGTCAAGGCATAATACCGAAGGAAAATTACTAGAAAATGTGTGAGAAATATAAAATTGTATTTAATATCATGAATAATTAGCTTGGTAAAGTAAAAAATTGGGCAATGTCAAGTCGGAAAGGATTTAGACCAGTGAAAACCCATCTATGCTACTTGGAATGCATCTCATTACAGCTGATTTGGAGAAAAAAATTTATAATCTAGTAAAGTGGAATATGTCTAAACAGCACAAAAATAAATTCTGTTCTATCTTCAAATCAACTGAATGAAATTGCAATGATAAAATCAGAATCTGCAGTTTCAGTCAAAGTTCAAATTAGGAGTCTCATAGCCACCATTTAGTAGTTTGTGATAAAGATCTAGTTTCAAGTCTCAAGTTCGTTGAACAGAAATGAAAATACTACTTGACTGCTTTATGGAATTAGGAAATCTAAAGAAAATGTTCAAATGTTTTAGAATGTGAAATTCCAAATAAATATTGTGTTGTACCTTCTGTTTTCTATCGTCCTTCAGGCACACGATGAGAAGGAAGTTCAACAGAGCTTTGTAACTTGCTGCGGTTGACAGAATATGTACCCAATCATGGTCTACAACTTCTGGTCAGAAAATTTGGAATCAAGTGAATGTCAATGGCTTTTAAGGACTTTATGTTTGCTGTGGACATCGCAGTGCTCCAGATGGCAGTTGTTTGTTCCATCAACTGAGTTTTATCCCAAAACTAAATAGTGATTGCTTGTTATACTAAATTTGGAGTTATTTTTGTACATTTGGAACCCTGGGAAGAGTTATGTGGTTGAATAGTAATTTCAGCCATGGATGATAAAATGAGGAAGGGCAGAATAGAGATACTATTGTATTTAAGAAGTAGGAGTGCAAATTCTTCTTTTGAAATATGTTAACAGGCCTAGAAGACTGATGACTCTTTAAACCTATACAGCAAGGAAAGAGTAAAATTTGGAGTGTTATTTATAGTGTTTGGAGGTGGTTTTGAAGATGATACATGTGCACTCATATAGTTCAAAGAGATATAAATAAAATCCTAGATACTGAAAAGAATTCTTGCCAAGAGTGGAGGATAAAATGTGGATACTTTTGCTAAATTATCTAATGCTGGGGGTCCTTGGTATCAAATCCCTTTAGTTGTTGTTTAGAACCACTTTTACTGTCTTCAGTATATGTGTCATAACATGACAGGTCAGTAATTTTCAGAGCATATTATAAAAACAATGCTGTATAAATAAAAAAGAGTAAGTGCCTAAGACTCATTTAGGAGTAACCTGGGATTAGTCGATCACTGTTTCTTAATTGGATGTTGCATCAGTGCTGATGAGGTATGATTCATCAGAAATATGCTGAATTTATAGTTCATGAACTAGAATGAGTCTCTGACAAAGAAAAGAGAGGCCATTAAAGCACTTGGAGTAAGGTCTGGTCACTAGCCCACAATTCTTCTGCTGTCCAGTATGAGTAGGGTGCTTTGATCTGGCCATACCACCTTCTGTTCTTGTTAGCTGCCTTTAAGACTTCATCTCAAACCAAGCTATAGAAACCCTAAAATCTGTGGGAAAACATCAGAGTAGGAAAAAGGTTTAACCATCATATCAATGAAATAACTGACACAATTTATCATTGAATAGATTTATCACATATTTTTAAAGAATAAGAATTATTTTGAATACAAAAAGATGATGGCAAGACCTATAGAAATCAATGATTATTTCTTACTATTATCAACTATCTGTCATTGTTTGTTTCCCTTGATGATATCATTGTTTTTTAAAGTTGGTTCAAATAGTCCTTGCCACCCCCACACAATTTTACTGAGTATACATTTTTACTTGTGTCAATACAAGAGCTTTGCTCTTAACCAAATTTTAAGTATATTACACAGTGTTGTTTTCTGTTGACACAACACAGTAGGCAGATCTCTAGAACTTATTCATCATATGGCAATACTAACAAGTCCTGAAGAAGCAGGAAGGAAAGACAAATACTCATGGTACCATTTACATAACAGATGTAAGGCAGTCAAACTCACAGAAGCAGACTATCATGGTAGTTGCTAGTGACTAGAGGAAGGGAAAAGGGGAGCTGTACAGCCTCTTTTGATCTGCGAATTTCTCAGATTGTGTTTTTTCTCTTGCAATTTAGTTTCTGGCAAACCTGATATTTTCACCTGTATGGCTTCTAATATTGTGAAATTTTCCGATTTAATCTTTGTCCCCTTACACCTATGTAGAATTTCTTGTTATTATGTTACTGAATCAGTGAATGATCACATACAGTTCAAATATTTGGCAAACAAACTTCATTGGGATGGATGGTACGTATGTGTGTGAGGAAGCATACTGACGAGCTATGATGTGGGGTGTGTGTGTGTGTGTGTGTGTGTGTGTGTGTGTGTGCGTGTGTTTGTGTGTGTGTATGTGTAGTTTGAGTTTATCCATTTTTTTCTGAATTCCAGATGATTTCTGATTGAAAAATAGAATTCTGCCTCTAGAAAATGAGAGCCTCTGAAATCTCACTGTTGGTCAACTGATAGCCTCTTTCAGAAAGAGAAATACTTATACTAAGATCGATGATCTCTCATAAAAGTAATCATGAGGTGCCCTAAAAATGGGAAAATAATTACTATTTTAGTATATAAACTGTGATAATTCTGTCACATAATCTTTGCTATTGAATAAGGATTACAGGTTAAGCAGTAACAAAGAAATAATAATGTCAATTTATTAAACATATTATTTTAAGTTCTTTATATGCATTTATGTGTTTATGTGCATTTCTTTTGAATTGTGGTAAAGTTTTCCATCAAGGTTGTTTCAACTATCTAATAAATATTTACTGATCAGCTATTGTCTGCCAGATAGTGTTTGTGAGATTGATTCAGGATCTTAAATCATTAGGGATGAAGAGATGATCAGTGGTTTGGAGTGCATACTACTCTTGCAGAGGACCTGAGTTTGGTTATCAATACTTGTTTTTGTGTTTGATGACTCAGAACCTCCTGTAACTCCAGTTTCTAGGGAGCCAACCCTTTCTACCGGGCTCTGTGGTTAACACCACTCATTTAGACATACACATTGCCCAACACATGTACTCAAGCAGAGAACAAGGTTTAGGTATGCAATGTATAATACAACAGGAGATTAATGCATACTTATTGTGGGAAAGTGGTATCATTTCAGAAGACTGAAGTTCTAAAGACAATTGCCAGGAATTTATAGTCAGAAGGAAGGTATGGGGTGAGGAGCATGGCTGTTGGGTTCATCCTTCTCTTCAAATAACCATTAACTTTGGACAATTCCTACATATGCTTTTCTTATTCCCATGTTCTTATCTGTGGAGGCAGGTTGGATTGCAAGATCTCTGAAACTTGTGCTTTTTCACGCTTGCTCCAGGGAAGTTCTTTAGCTCCTCTAAATTACTGAAACTGTTGAACGTGGTTGGCATATTGTTTCTGTCAAACTTCTAAAATTCCTGTTCATTCCCAGATAAGGCTTGTTGTTCCTGACTGACTGCTCAGAGAACTGTCAACTTGTTCTGTCTATATTCTGTGATGACAAAATATCTTTAACTCATATAACCTGGGGTTTTTCTCCACTGTCAGGGGATTTCTGTAAAATCTGAAGCTTTTAGTACAGGGTGATTTTTAGTTGTTTTCCGCAAGATTATGGCAGCCATTCAGCAGTGCTGTTCCTTTGGATAGTCTAACCTGTGTGTAAGGGATCCACTTCTTTATGGTTGCCTGTGCTTGGATCTGTGATTCCATCTGTACTGGTATAGTGGCAGGTGTCATCTGAAGACTACATTTCATGATGATATGACGCTACAGGAAGAAAGAAAATGATTGAATGATAGCTTACTGAACATCATCTATGTGCTGGACTCTTTGATAATGAAATCCCTCAATAGCACTGGGAGGTGTTATTTCTTCTTCACAGGTGTTGAATTTAAAGGATATAATGTTAGTGATTTGGGCAAGCAAAATATCAACTCCATCCTCTGTCCTTGGAGCTACAAAATTGCAGTGTATTCACATAAAAATGATCCTCAGTGTAGAGCACTGATTTTAAACATTGAGGAATGATACATTTTGGAAAGAGGACAGATTTAGACTTGAATAAAACAACGTTTCTTTACATTGTTTCTTACCATCATCTGTAGCATATTGAGAATATGATTTCAAAGGCTTTTTGACCAATATCAAGATGACATTTAGCTTATCAAGATAAGCATTGCTTTTTGGAATAAAAGTGGCCTGACAGAAACTTTTTTCCTAATCTGTAGGCATACGACTAGGACCAGATATGGCCCTTAACTGTAGTTTTCTATTTTCTTTGTTGTTTAATTTCAGCCAAGTTTTCATTTGATAAGCTATTTAGATAAAGTATTCATCTGTTTTTACTTCAAATTTTTTGCTCGTGGACCCTGTTTTGTTACCATGTGCATGTGTTTATATTCGTGGAGAGTAGATTTTAAGTGTCTTTCCGTTTAGGATCAAATATTACCTCTTGACACTTTGATAAGCAATGCTATTGTGTGGTTCTGGTTAATGACCTCAGGCATTTAATACAGGGCAGAAGCAGGTTAGAATTAATGTTCACCATTATCCAAGAGAATAATTTCAAAGTTATGTCGATATTGGTAAGAAAAGAAGTGCAAACAGGTCAGGTTAAATTTCTTAGAAGTAGTGAGACATTAAGAGAAAATTTTGAAGTTACCTCACCTTTAATAAAATGAAGTCATCTTATATATTAATGTATTAATATTACAGCTAGGTTTAAACTCACGGTGAGTGAGTTTTACTTAATAGTTAAATCAAATCAAATCTCAGATTTTATGAGTGATAAAAAGACAATAAAATAGGCCTGGTCACTAAAGATAATAACTTGATTCAGTACTTTGGATGTAAGTGTTTAAGGTTTCCATGATAAAACTGTAATTTTATACCCCAAAGTGTGTTAATAACATTAAGTGAGGTAACAGGCAAAGTGCACTGACAATGTGATACCCGCAGGACACAGTAATAGAAATAATTTATAATGTATCAGCAGTAACATCTTTAATGCTATCTCAGCTCTGGGCAGGCACCATATCTGGGGTTTCAAATTACACATGTTCCCATTCCTTCCTCCACTATGGACCCAGTATTAAGCTAAAATAATTAAGAAAATGGTTTTCAGAGTGCAGAAACCTTTCACAATTATGGACATAATGACAGCTCTATTAACTGTTTCCATCCCGGTACTCTGATATTTGATTGATTGAACTTATTCTAGAGTGCATAAGTAAGCGTTTCTAAAAGTAACCATGAGTCACTTTTATTCACTCTTGGTGTCTTGAATGCTTAACCAAAACCAATCCTTAATCTTTAACAAAGAGATTTTTTTTTCAAAGTCAGAAAAGAAACTTACTTGTATGACTAGGTATTTTATTGTATTTTTAAAATAGTTTTATTGATTCTTTACAAATTTCATACAATGTATTTTGACCATATTCCATCCTCCTCACCCATCTCCATCCGACCTTACTAAATCCCCTACTTAATGCCCTCAATTATTTTAAAGGGCTTATTGAGTCTGATTTGTGTTCTCTAAGTGCTCTTGGGTATGAGTCCATTTTCCCGGAGCCTGGTCAACGTTCCTGGCATCAAATATTAAAGAGGTTTTTTATTTTGTAAAATTCCAACTAAGCAATTTTATATCTTAAAAGTCAGCCCCAACACATTTTGTCTTTTTCTTTATGATCCTAAAATTTTCTTCCCATAATCAAAGACTAAATAATTATATTGAGTGTTCTTCACATATTGTAGAATAATTTTGCAATAGGCCTTGGATGTGTTTCAGCTGAAAACTCTCACAGCAGGAAACAGGAAGGCCACAATTATGGAGCGATCTGTAAAGCACATATCATTTCATAAGGCATCAGTTTTCTATGTGGTTTTAAAGAGACATATAAGTAGTACTGCAGAACTGAAGATTCATCTACTAGAGTTTCATTATGGTTTTTGAATGTGTGTGGACTATTCACCTGACTAAAATCTCTGGGAAGATCCTAAGTACTCCATGTTTGGGAGTTCAGACTAACTACAAAGATATGGCACTAGTCATCAGAACAACCAATACTTACTGTGTTTACTATGAATCACACCTTAAATGAATTCACTAATTTAATTATTTTTAACAACTACATTGTTATCCCTCTGTTAAATGAGAGGAAACTGAGAGAAAGAGAAGCTTAAATGCCTATTCTGAGGTGTGGTCGAATGAGGCCGCCGTCTGACTGTGCAGCTAATACTCCTATCAGACTGTCTCCAGCAACAGCTCTCCTTGAACTGTCTTTAAGGGAACCTATTCAGTCTTAGTTCAAGGTGTGTAGCAACTCTGAATATTCGTTTGCCTAGTGGTTGGCTGCAAGGGCTGAGATAGGTAGAAAGGATGCTAAAGTTTAGCCGAGGTTCCCTAGAGACAAATTTAGTGAGTCCACATGATTCTGTATTGATGTATACTTCTTTCACTTCTAAAAGATCTTCATTTTTAGGTACACCCAAATTGCTGGGGCCGAACATGGCACAGGATAACATTAGAAATGCATTTACGTAGATGACTTAGTATTAAGTATATCTCTTAGCAATCCTCTTCCAACCTTAGTAGACCTCAATCTTACATCAAGTCCCAGGCCTCAGAAATGTTCCATTTATACCTTTCCAGAGGCTGAGCTTCCACACTGAGAGCCTTCCTGAAACTCAGTTCAAACAGGACTTCAGTTCTGCACACTCAAAACATCCTGTCTTCTGTGGAGAACTAGGATTCAGATCATGGGTTTATAGTCTAGAAACATGCTGGCTGCCACCAAATATCTCTAATTGTTGCTTTGGAAAGCTTGTATGAACATTTGCACCTTATTGGAAGAGTTGACAATAACAATAATCTTTATTGAGTTGATTATATTCTTTATTCTATGTCCTTCTTGTCTGGATGGACTTTTCCATTTAATGTATAGTTGGTGTGTGTCTGGAAGACAGAGGGATGAGAGAGAGGTTGCTGATGAGTTCCCATCATAAGGTGAAACTAAGTTGAAAAGAAACACATAAACTCGGCTTTGGTCAGATATATGGGCACAAGTTTTCATCTGCTCCTTTCTTGCTGAAACACAAATAAATTCAGGATATTAGTGAATTCTTCTTTAAAATAATGATGATGGTACTTATGTCTGAGGGCTGCTAGGTGGCTGCCATGGTTGGTGAAACACAGAAGATCATGTCTCCACCCTTCTCGAGTTTTCTGGTTCATCTGTCCTCATTCTCCTTAGGTACCTAAGCTTATAGGCACTGCTGTAGAATGGACAGCCTCTTCGGTAGGGATGGTGATTTGGAGCTGACACTAGGGTTAGGAGTGCTGGAAAATGGGATGTGAAAGCTCTGGGATATGATTTGTCAGAGGTTCACCTCAATGAAGCACTCTATAGAGAAAACTGAAATGAATGAGAAATAGGATTCTTAAGCATTGTCTTTTTCACCAGGTCAGAGAACTAAATCTCAGAATGTTGGCTTGGGATTTGTGATGGTAAATCTTGGTTGTCAGATTGGTGGGATTTAAAATTACCATGGAAACAAATATTTGGCTACGGTTGTGAGGGAGTTTCTTGACAGGATTTCTTTAATATTTTAGAATTTTTATTATATTTATTTGTTTTATGTATGTGGGTGTATTGCCTGCATGTATGTAAGTGCACTTGTGTTGTGCAATGACTACTGAGGTCAGAAGAAGACATCACGTCCTCTGGGACTGGAGTTATGGATGGTTATTACCCTTCATGTGAGTTCTGGGAACCAAACCCAGGTCCTCTGGAAGATCAGCCAGTGCTCTTAACTACTGAGCCATCTCTCCAGCCCCTTGATTGTATTTCTTGGACTTGAAAGACTGACCATAGATGTGGGTGGCATCATTCTGTGGCTTAAGGTCTTGGACTGAGTTAAATGAAGAAAGTGAGCAGACCACCAACATTCATCATGCTCTGTTTCTGCACTGTGGGCTGAATATGACCATCTGTGTCTGCTACATTTCAGTCACCATCTCTTCCTCATCACAATGAACTGTATCATAAAACTATGAACCCAAATAAACCAACCTCTCTCAGTTGCTTTTGTCGTGTATTTATTCACAGCAGCAGAGAAGGTAACCACTAGCATACCTCTCACCTGTTGACTGTGGAGTGACCTCCCTAAGATTCTAGGAAATTTGTCAGGAAATCAAAGAAGGATGTTGTGTGACTTTGGAAGCAAAGACCTCTCACCACACACCACTCTGATCTGACTGTCACTATACTCCACCTGCCTTGGAAGTCTTGTTCAGCTTGTAAATCATCTGATAGAGAAGGAAGTCCCTTAGCAAACTCCGCATCACCAGATCTGTGGACATCAGAGTATAAACTAGTGAGTGTATGTGTTGAGGTGAGCTGGAAAATCTTCTCCGTGGCTTAGTCCCTGCCTGGTTTTCATGAGGGCTTCAGCTCAGGTTTTCTAAATAAATCACCTACATGAATACTCTTAAAAATGGCTGGAGAAGACAGTCTTAACTGACCTGGACTTGTGTTTCTGTGTCGCCCTGGAGCCACTGAGTATGGTTGTGCAGTCAGTGTCATCAGTGTCAGTGTTCACCTTGAACAACTGCTCTTCAAAGGCTCTTTTATGAATTATATCATTGGAGTTGGACTCTACCTGATAACACAATTGATTATAACCCAGAGACCAGTAACGTGTTGTAACAGGTTGTTTCTAAGATATTTTTGAGCGACAATACATTCCTGATCAGCCCTCTACATGCCTATGACTGCCTGATCCCAATGTCTACTTAAACTCTACCTGAAATTTTTAAAGGCTATGGATGTTTTTCATGGACTTTATCTTTTATCTCATGCTTAGTAGGTCTGCACTTCTAGGTGGATTCTAATTTTGCCAAGGCCTGCTTATGAAAAGTGCTGATCTGCATCATTATTGAGCCTGTTTCTTTCATGAGACTTGGACAGATTTATCAAAGAAGATAAATGAACTGATCGTTCTATGTCAACATAATGGCAGTAAAAATTTTCCTAAAATATCATGAATATGAATTCATGATGGATGGGACCAAGGAAAGGATTTCTTTTCTCGCTCTCTCTTTTTTTTGGATCTAAATATTCTGTGTGCTCAAAAGAACAGCAAGTTGAGAGGCTATAGTTAAGAAGGGGCAGGTTGCAGAATCAAATCTTTTGTTCAGTTACTGTAGTTTTGCATCTTCCTGCAGGAGTAACACAGTTCTTTAATGAGACTTGCTTTTCCCCTTCCTTTGTATTCTGTGTAATGGCTTCATATCCAACATTCTGATATATTAAATTTATTGCCTGCATATTTAGAAACAAAATCTCAGACAGTTCGTACAAACACCATCTGCATTCCAATTCTGTAGGTGCCTTTCACATCCTTGCTGCTAGAGCTGTCTCTAATGACAGACAACACAACTCTTGATGCATCTCTTCAGGTGGCTCAGACTGGTTAAGAAAAAAAAATAATCTTATCTTCCTGGAGCCTTAAGTGTAAAAATAGCCTGGCTGTTTATTGCTCCAGGCTCTGAAGCCCAGGTATATCACAGGAGTGGAGAAAGTGGATTGTCACTTCTCCCTGGATACAGCAGCTTCAAAGGCAACCAGGAGTCACAGATTAAAGAGAGTGTGAGCGCACTCTGCCTTCCCCAGGAAGGTTTAAAGCTTCCTCACTTAGAGACTTATCAAGCTGGAAGGGGATAGCAGAAGATAAACTTTAAAAATAAATGGCATGAAGTCCAGATTATCATCTCTGTCTCCTTCTCCACATTTGGTCAGCAATGTGTTAAGTGAATTGAAACTAGATGGTAGAGAGACAGTCACAACCTGGTTATCAGTGGCAGTAAATGGAAGATAATAGCCTCACTGGAGAGTTATGAAATGGCTTGTCTTTGAGCTGCCAAAGTGTTTAGTCTCTCTTTTATTATATTCACAGCAGTAATCCGATATGTCCTGACTTCTGTCATCTGTATGTAATGCTTATCAACTCTCTGTCAGTGATTCACCCTCTTGTCAGGGACAATTATTCCTCAAAGTGCCAAGGTTATGACTGAAGCAATATTATGACTGGAAAGAAAATATGAAAGGTGTAGCACATCACAGCAAGAGAGCTGAAAGCTGATGCCAAAGTAAAGAAAAACATTGTTGATAAAAGGGAACAGAAGGTAAAGGACTGTTCTCTGTGCCCGGGACAGGGGTGGTGTGACTGAGGTTAAGTGGACAGAGGGTGCCACTTCTAAAGACGCCTTACTAATTCAGGAAGGTGGCATGCGCATACCTCGGCAATCACACCTCTGTCATCTTTGCCATTTTACACAACTCCATTTACAGGGCTTCAATCGAAGTTGTTAAGCTGGTGAAGAAAGCTGAAAAGAAGTAGGCTAACACAGTGTCTCTGTCTAATAATGAAGGGTAGAAGTCTACTGATTTGTGTGGCACCTGTGTGTGTCAGAAGATGTTGACATGTACTAAAGGATGTCACATTACATCTAAAAAGGTAGCAAGGGTGTAATGGGAGAAATTGGCAATTTGGAAACTGAATTAAGATTCGTATTTCAGGGATTGGAGAGAAAGCTCAGCGATAAAGAGCACTTACTGCTCCTGCAGAACTCAGGTCTGGTTCCCAGCATCCACATATGGGAGCTCACAATTGCATGACACTCTAGTTCACTTGTATCGCTCACCCTCTTCTGGCTTCCGTGGGCAACTACACACATGTGGTACACATAAACATATGCAGGTACACATACCCACACATAAAAAAATAAATATTAAAATAAAGATTCCCATCTTAGGGAAGATAATTAAAGACAGTAAATCCAGACAGACTTTATTGGAAAATTACTTTTGACATTCATAGTTGTCTGACCATAAATGAGCTGTTCTGGCTCTTTCTTAAAGATGATAGAAAGGTTTCTGGTACCATCTGTTTCACAGTACAGAGAATCCAGGAATGATATGTAGAAGACATCTGAGTAATGTTTAATAGATTCTATGTAACAAATATTAGTAAGTGACAGAAACCAGATCATGCTGAATGTCCTAGAGTCTCATGTCCTCATGAGTAAATACATCAGGTCTCTTGACACCAGCTAGAATACCAGGATAGAATGCTCGGTAATTAAAACTTGAGCTTTGGTTTCTATTCTAAGGGTGTTGTAAGAAGCAGTGGCCTGCTGATTCCTGTGAGCAGAGAGGATGGATGGTGTTGAAGTCTGTGTTGATTTCTTAATTCTCATAGATCTCTCTTGCATGGAGCCAAGACAATGACATTTCTTTCTTCAGTTCTACATAGGGAACATGGAGAATGCTGTGCAGTTGGCTTGCAATTTATTTAAAAATTCTTTGGATTGCCTAGTTGCTCGTGTCATATGCTTGCATGACTGTTGTAGAGTTGGTAGCCAACTACAAGACATGTGCATAGACAGGCATCATGGCATCATGGTATCATGTTCAGAATACTTAAACAATAACACATGGGCCCAGTGATTCTCCACCGAACATGTTGGCAGTATGGTTGGAGCAGTGCCTCCTCAGCTTGATGCTGGACTCAGGGATGATCTTAAGTGATGAAGAATGCTGGACACAACAGTTTCGCTGGTACCACTTCGAGGATTGTGAATAATGCATTTTTCCATCACACAAACATCTTTTACTTCTCTAACTTGTCTATTATACTTGGCTGGATTTGAACACATCTAGATGCCTACCAGCTCTGTCTATAAGAAAACTATACGACTCCGTGATACCTATTTTGTTTCTGCCTTCATTTTAAGTTCCAAATCTCAGGTTTTTTTTTTTTATTTTCCCTGCTAAAATTTATGTGTAAGTTTTGGTTTAAGGTTACACAATCAATTTCTGGAACATTTTAATTTTTGGCCTCTCTCCATGCATATAAATTTTTGTTCTGTTTCTGAATTTAAGGAAAGTACATTTCAAATTTTGCATTAGGTGTGAAGATTTGATTTGTTTCATAAAATCTGTAGGATGTTTTGGAATATCTGTATTTAATGTCAGTGATTTAATTTCATAGTTTTTATTTTTTCAATTAGTAACAAAATGTAGAATTTTACAAAATAAGTATTTGGCATATGTCAAAATGCCACACTGGATTTTATTTTTGAAATTATGAATTATTTAAGTTAAATCTCCAATTCCAAACCATATTCACATTTGTCTAATAAGCCTTAATTAATCATTGTACACTAATCCAAATTAATAATCTATTTTAGAATTCTTATACAGAGAGCTAGTATCACTGTGATATTGGGGTATATTACATTTGGAAAACCATGAGGGAGGTTTTCTTTTGTTTAGGATCTAGAAAAGTTATTGTGAGAGGGTCCTGATTTGCAGTGTGAGGATGGAAAGGTATGAAGTAGTTTAAGATATCCAAAATTGAATATTAGAACTAAAACTAAACTTTTAAAACATTTTTCTATTGAAATTACCCATGCTTCTTTTTCCTTTTAGTGAAATTTTGATATGTACATTCACTACAAAACATTTTCTATTCTTAATAACATTTTTGCAATTATCATGCAGTATTATTTGATAGTATTTAGATATACTCCCCTAGCCCCTTATTACTCCCACCTAATTTAATGTACTCTATTATATTATATATAATATTATATTACATATAATAGATGTGTAATATCTATCTATCTATCTATCTATCTATCTATCTATCTATGTATATATATATATATAGAGAGAGAGAGAGAGAGAGAAGTCTAATTTGTGTTCCCAAATGCTCTTCAATACGCATCCACTGGACACTGGTTAACCTGCCAAGTCCCATACTAGAAAGAGACGGTCTCTGCTCCTCCCAGCAGCCATCTGTTAACTCAGCTTCCTATACTGGGATTTTATCTGATCTAAGCTTGCATGGGACTTGTTCATGCTGTCACCGATGCTGTAAGTTCATATGAGTAACTGACCAGCTATCTGAAAAACTGTGTTCCCTGCTCTCACTCACCACCTCTGGCTCACAATTTTCCCATCCCTGTCTTCCATAATGACCCCTGACCCCTGAAGTGCAGGAGGTTCATATGTGTGTTCTATTCAGGGATAAGCGCTCTATTGTCTCTTGCTCTCTACATGTTGGCCAATTGTGAGTTTCTGTGTTAATCACCATCTGTTGCAAAAGGAAACTTCTGGTGAGAGTTGAGAGATGCATTAATCTATGGGTATAATCTATGGGTATAACAAGTCATTTAAAGTCAGGCTAATGTTATAACTCTTTATTAGAAAACTAGTATCCCGTGTGTCCTGTGACCTGGTTAGACTCAGGTTCCAAAGTCTCATATCAATGTCAGGTGTGGGTTCCATCGCAGGAAGTGGACCTTAAATCCAGTGCAAGAGTGGATAGTTATTCTCATGATATTTGTGTCACTTTTGCACTGGAAGTCATATCTTGATAGGCCTGTTGTTATTCCACTTCATAGGATTCACAGTTGAGCAAGGCTGATAGTTATTTTTCATTCCGGTAGCTTGCATTGCACCTTCCAGCACTGAGAATGCTAGCCGGGAAATATGAGGCTCTGTAGTTAGGACCAGCTTGATTTCTCCTTGTTTGTTCAACCAAACATTGTTTTTTATGATGCCCACATTTATATATTGTTCAGGATAGAATTGGGCTTGGTTGTTTCTTATGATAAAATGTTCACAGTAACTGGGATTACATTCTATTTACATTTTATGTACTTTTAAGTTCTCATTGTTTTGTTTCTTTTTCTTAGCCAAAGTATATCCTCGTGGTTGGTACTTAACAAGAGAAAATTTATCCTTTTAATTTTAATTTGAAATATTTTATTCATATCTTTTTCTGTACAAGTACATAATAGAGATATATACTTGTATTTTATCTAAAACATATATATTCAGGATACATTACAGCACTTTATTTTGTCCAGTGAATATGACTAGTGAAAGTTCTACTTTGAGAAACTCGTTAGGAGTTTGCATTTGAGATCAAAGGAATTTTTAAAAATTATTCAGTGCTTCTGAGAAAGCAATAATTTAACTGGCCGCACAGGCAGGCAGAAATTCAAATCATCCTTCTTGTCACTTGTCTGTTTTATCTTAGCCTGATATGTTGTTCTTTAAGGAAGAGACTACAGTTAATTTATAATGCTAATGGTCACATTTTGAGGATGAAAGCGAATCTGTTAGCAATTATTTCTAGATAATAAACTAACTTGTTGAATTGCATTATACGATCACTTGCCCCCAAGACTGTCCTAAATTCTGTTTGGTAAAACTCAAAGATTATTTACATATGAAAACTTGCAAGAAATATTTCTGTGAAACTGAAACAATATCAAAAGATTATCTGTGATCTCATACCTAGTTCCTTGTAAGGAATCTGTGAGTGCTGGTGAAGAAAAAAACTTACCTCTTAAATAAGCTATTTAGGTTCTCTTTTATGTATTTCTAAAGATGCTTTAAAAGCTTTCATACTAAATACTGTTCTAATAGTAATCATAAAACTAGGAATTTTCTTAGATTGAGATATGTGTGATCAAATGTATATAATTCCTTTCTTTGAGTCTGGTCCTTTGTGGAAGCTAGTGTTACAAAATAAAAGATTTTTGGCAGTCTAATCTCAGGTATAATAACATGCATATCTTCCCATGTTATTTATATTTACAGATTGTTCAGCAAAAATAGTACATATCATGTACAGCATAATCAGGATTCTTCTATATGCCATTTTCTTCTTGATGAGGCTTGGACTATGGAAACTGCTGAGTCATGAAGATAAAATTATAAGAATTATAAAATATCGTTTCCCACCTTATTTGGTTTTAAATTAAATTAAAATATGCTCCCTGACCTAATTAGAAGATTTATCATTTATTTGTGTAAAAGTTGTGCTAATTTTACAGAAAGTAAAGCATTTAAGTAAGACTTAAAAGTATAATTCTTAAGCATTTAAGACACTATTTAACTATTTAAATATTAGACATAAAATGTTGCTCATTAAAATATGAAATTGAAAGTAGACAAACAGATGATGGACTATAGGAAAAATTTGACTCTAATGCTCTATTTTTTTTCTTTAATAGCCCTCAAAATAAATTTTGAGAGTTGGGTCTTTTGTGAAACAAATTTGTTAAATAAATGACTATTTAGTGCTAGAGTGATGACTTGGTGGGAATGTGTGTCTGTCCCCAAGCCTAAGGACTTGAGCTAAATTTCAGGGACTTAAATAAGAATAGAGCGTTTTTTCCTGCCAATTGTTCAATGACCTCTACAAAGTGCACCATGGCATGTGCATGAGGACATCTTCGCCTACACACATATGCACACACATAAAATGAAAAAATAAATACATGTAAAAATAATAAATAGTTTCTTAAACTTATACCTATTTAGGAACCATTTATTATTTGTAAATGTGTGTTAATTATGACTAGTCCCCAGACTTTGACTGTGATTTCTTCTTTCTTGGGTCCTTGAAAACAAATTAGAAAGTTATTGTAGGGAACATAAAATGTATAATGATACAGTAAAAGCCATCTATTTAATTGTTCTTTTAACATATATGTACATGCATATATATATATATAATATAGGTACACATGTACTTTAGAGATGGTAAGATATAAGATGCAAAGATAATTGTGCTATCATTTCACATATCTTTGTGTCTGTGATAACATTATTTTACAAAGAAATAGGAAGTTTTAGGAGGTGGGAATCAACTTGAATGATCAAAAAGAAAATAACAAAGGGACTCACACCAATCTTTAATAAAACATCTGAAGTCAGATTTCTTAGAATGACTTTCAAGTCTGATTAGAAATGAGAAATATTGTTCAGTGTATATATGAACCTGGCAAGGAATACACTAATGAGATAAACATTCTGGACAGTGTTAGCGTCACGATTCACTGATGGCTGGCAATGCTTAGTCACTATTTCATTCTGTCTTTCAGTCCTTTCATCGGAGAATAGCCTCAAAACATGATTGATAAAATTCCAAATTTCTTACTCCATGACTCCTTCACTATATTGGCCCTGTTTTATTTTGCAGTTTCTCTCAGCTCTGAATCTGCACCTGCAGGCACATTAGCAAGGCAATCTTCTTCCTGCCTAGTGTATTCCTGTCAGGGTTTGGGACACAGCAGCTGCAGGTTGTTGAGGACCTAAATCAGGTTTCTATGGCAACTAATCCATAAGTGGAAGGTGATGGGGCACTTCAGATTCCAGTATCCTATTTTTAAAAAAAACAATCTTCATTGGTCTTCTGTTATGTGTGATGAATTAATTGTGTAGAAGATGAGAGAAATCAGCATGGAATTTACCTAGAGGGTGTCTTTGGTGTTCATAGATACTGTGTCCTTCAGGGTCCTAACAGAAACAGAAACGGAAGCTAAATGTCTGTGTGCTGGCTGGAAGGGATGGAGAGAGGAAAGGAGAGAGGAGGGGAGGAGGGAGAGAGGGAGGGAAGGAGGGAGAGAGGGAAGGAGGGAGGGAGGAAGAGAGAAAGAGAGAAATCAGTCATTCCTGGAGAGATGACACTTCTGTACTCCTAACATACAGGAAACTAAAACAGGAGGACTGCGTGTTCAGATGCAAGGTCAGTGTCAGATGCATAGTGAACTCTGGCCAAGGGTTTGACATAGTGCTCAGTGGTACAATGCTTGCTTAACTTGCACAAACTCCAGTGGAGTAAGAAAGAGCAAGAAAGGGAAGTGCTATGAGAAATATGTAGCGCAGTCCTTATGACTGGAAACAGGCAGCACTGTACTTACAGTTCACAGAATGCATTTCTTCTTCCTCAGGGCAGACCTAGAGCTTCTTCACTACACTAGGTAGGAGGAAAGGAAAATGACTGACTTTATTGAGAGGCATTATATACCCTGAGGCAGGGCTTTGCAGGAGGGTTAAAGTTCAGGTTCTCAGGAGACATCCTCTGTTCATGACACAGGGCTGTAGACAGGAAAAAAGAAGTTGTGGTTGGGCTAGCTTAAAGGTCAAGTTGTTTACTTGAGCTTTGCAACTGACAAGATCTGGCTAACTCGTGGCCAAGAGCCTAGCACTAAGAGAGAAGGGCATGCAGTGGGGGCAGAGCCCTACAAAATTCTACCCACCCAGGTCTCAGGGACCATTGTGAAAGTAGGGGGTGGAAATATTGTAAGACCTGGGGAGGAGGTACACGACCATATGGAATTGGAATCTTACAGGCTCCTGGGACTCTGCTCATATGAACTTACAGCAACGGTGACAGCATGCACAGGACATATGCAAACCCAGGCAGTCAAAACCACAGTTTAGAACTGGAGAAATAGGCAGCATGTCACCGTCTTAGCTGAAGAACTATTGGGTAGCTGATTACTTCTGGGTGCAGAAGATCTGATCTTCTGTAAGGGAATGACTCTAGATAGGCTGACTTGACCCAGGTGGATGAACTTGTACTGAAAGGTGTCTGATTTGATAGGCCTTAACATAAATGACAGAATGCATGAAATCTGCTGAGGGGGATGAAAGCTTGCCAAGCTAAGTGGGAAAGGGCATAAATATCATTAAGATATTTAGTATGAAATACTCAAAAACTCAATAAAAATAAAATATTTTGCAAAGTATATAAAAATAATTTATGACTGTCATTAACTCAGACTTGCTAAGTTTCAGAGGCAGGAGGAATGGACTATTGTTTTCTCAGAGTTATATTTTTGTCAAGGTGCAATTAAGGAGAAGAGAAACTTCTCTGCTGAAGCCACCATGCTGCCCTGTTTTGGACAAGAGCACTGTGCAGCTGCTACAATTTCTGTATGTTTTGAGTTAATCTTCCAAGGATTCGCCTTTTGGAAGCTTGGTCCCTGGCACACAATATCAATGTCAGGGAAGTAGTGTGGACCTTTAAAAGGTGAAGCCTAATTAAAGTTATTTCGTTGGGTAAAAGATTACATCTATTTCATAGCATCACTGAATGGTTATTAGTAAGTAATAAGAGCCAATTTGACTCCTGAGTTGCTATATGAGTTCTTGTTTTCAAGATGTGATAGCTTCTTCCTGAACATTTTTCTGCTATGGCATCATGAGATATTTTACAGAACTGGACCGATAGGAGTGATATTCCCTTGAATCTCCAGAAATGTGAACTAGGTACACATCATGTTTTTATAAACATAAACTGTCTTAGGTATTTTGATATTGCAATATCAGCAAGAACAGACTTTGCAGATCATGATCAACGTGGGTTATGTGAATTCACCTCAAAATTCAGAAAAAGTACTGAACCTACCTTATAATGATTCAGAAACTCCGCAGTAAGTTGCCAGATAAAAAGTGTTAGAGGAATGGATGAGTAAATGTGTGTGTAGGGGATGTTGTCCATGGCATTTTAATTCTTTACTTTTGCTATAACTGATTAAAGATATCCTGTGATAGCTGAGCTTGTTAAATGAGGATCCGTGCTTAGACACTGTGAGTTAGTAGATTTTCATTTCCATTAACTGATGTCATTATGGTGAACTAAAAACACAGGAAGTTTAAAAGTGCTAACCTGGGGTGTGATTGCAAATAAGACATGAGAAAATATAAACAAAACTTTCAGTCAAGCTAGTATGTGCATTGAGCAAGTTTTTAGTGAGGGACAGCTAGCAAGCACCCTGCACATGTGTCCTCATAATAATCTTACAGGAGTTTAAGATTTGAAGGGACTGAAATTCCAAGAAATTTTTAACTTTTCTAAGGTCACAGAGGTAGTCAGTGGAAGCAATTCGTCAAATCATTTCAAAAATGACCGTCTATATCACCAGCTTATACTTTTTCTCTAACAAAGAATCCTGAATTAACAAAAATCATGAAACATCCCTAAATGACTAACTTTGTGTCCTATTTTTCAGCAACTTTTAGAGAGCTTGCTGCAATTAACTTAAGTTCATGCCATAGAGGACAATCTACTACTATTATTCTGCTAAATGGATAACAGACATAGTATAAAACTGGATCCAAACAACATATTGTTTAGCTAGAGATTAGTGCATCTTTCAGCTCTCAGTGGAGAAGCATATTTTTGCAAAAGATGGTGACTAATATAGCAACCCACAAGTGGGCAACATGCACAGAATAAGCGACTGCAGAGTATTCAGACCTAAAGGGACATTTTATGACATCCTCTCCTCTCAATTCTCAGTAATCATTGAGGATGAAGAGCTGGAAAATTCTAAGAGCCAGTGGTCACAGACGAATATAAGAAAAGAGCAATTAATTTCCTGATAGTAAAGCAGTTATACAAATGAGCTAACAGCAGTTGTGACAACATGCACAAAATCTATGGAAGCTCAATTCAGACAAAATTCCAGCATGAACTGGGAAGGTGGGCAAGATGCCCCAACTCTAGCTGATGAACTATTGACAATTAATAGTACTGGGCGAGAAAGTAAGTTTTGTCTACTCTTGTGACCACTAGTAGGTGGACTCTAGAGGATGGATCCATATCTAAGAGCATTTGGGGAACAGAAATTAAACTTCATGCATCTGAGAAAATAATATTAAAGGATGAGGTAAATTGAGTCTAGTCAGATTAGAATTACATGGAACAGAGTATATGAATATAATTAAAATATATCATACGAACTTCTCAAATAATCAATAGAATTGTTTTAAAAATATTATTCACCACATTTCCTATTGCTGAAGGCAAGACATAATTTGAACATGGGACTTGGAGAAATGGACCTGGAACTGACCTGGAACCCTCCTGTCTGAAGACTAGCTCTCATAGTTCTAGAGGATAATATGCAAGCTACTTAGGGAGATAATCAATCAATGGCTCACGCCCAGATTTAAAGCCTAATAACCACAACAATGACCAGCACAACAATCTATAACAGTGCAGTAGTTGCACGTTTATCTTGGGGACAATCAACAGCTATTTAATTGGATTTACATCCTGCTCAATAGAAGGGAAAGCATGTGTGGCACTGTATACACAGCCAAATAAACATGACTGGAGAGATCATAGAGCCTAGAGAAATCCTTACATCTGTCACATCCCTAAAGAAATGATATTTCTTCCTGTACGCTAAAGATGCATCTTTATATTTGCAGACAAGTATAATAGTCACCACTCATCAAAGAAGCTTATTTTTGCAACAGATAGACACTATTACAGAGTTCCAAAACTGGTCACTCACAGAGAACAAGTGTCTGTGAGATTCCGAGTCCTAAGTGATACATCTACAATGGAACCTCTACACCTAAGGTTCACAAAGCAAAGTTGAATGGTGGGCAGAGAGCATACTATTGTATCTCTCAGTTCTCACCAGGAAAGATCCCTCATGCAAGAGAGGGCAAAGTATAGAGAATCAGAGACTGCAGAGTGCATGTCCCTGGATAGACTCCTATATTATGTCTCAACAACCCAGGACTCAGGGACCATTGCAGAAGAGTGGGGACAGGGGAAATAAAGATTGTAAGAGTGAGGGTTGAGGGATGACCACAAGGAAACTGAGTTTTCCAGGACTCTGGGAATTTGCTATGTGAACTTACCACAGTGTTGACAGCATATGCAAGACACATGAAAATGCAACCAAGACAACAATCCAACATAAAAGTGAAGAAGTGGGCAGGAGTCCTCCATTCTAGCCTAGATCTTTTGGTAGCTGATCACTGTTGAGTGAGGGGGAGCTGACCAATTTTAAGGGAGTGACACTGTGGCTGAACTGGCTCCTTGCATCTTCCTTTAACTTACCTTTTGTCAGGTGTTTGATCATAGCAGTGAGAAAAGTAACTGACATTTCAATAAATTGGAAAATTTTGAAAAAAAAGGATAAATTTTAAAACAAATTTGTATGACCAATATTAAATGAAGAATATATAAAAAAATCACACAAATCTAAATTTCAAATCCACATAAGAAAGGTCATTCATCAAGTAGACTTCATTGCAGAAATACACAGATGGTTCAATATATACTGATCCAAATAAATACTTCATATTAATAGATCAAGGGTATAAATCACCAGAACATCTCAAAAGATAAAAAAAAAATCATTTGACGAATTCCAGTATCCTTCATGATCAAAAGCCTTAAAGAATCTAGGGAGTGAAGGAATATTCCTCAACACAGTAGTTTTTTTAGAGTCCATTGTTCCGATAGTCTGATAGTGAAAGGGATGGTCTCAAGTTTCCTTCTAGATATTCCTCATTCCTGTCAGGACAGATACAGTCTCCGTTGCCCTCTGATTTCATATCTTAATTATATATGTGATGTGTGGATTAATCCAGATTCTTCATTTGATAAGAAAATTATGCAGTATTTGTAATTCGGCTCCTGGATTGTGTACACAGTAATATTCAGTTTGATTAATTTTCCTGCAAATTATATAATCTGAATCTTCTTTATGACTGAAAGATTCCATCAAAATATAACAGTTTTCCATAATTTCTAATTTTTAAAGAGATACTTGCAGACATTCTGAGTGCTTTCTTACATTTATAATAAAATTATACTGTATTATCTGACACAGACTATTGGAATGAAATTATTAGGTGGAGTGTGATATAATCACTAGATATTATGTTTTTTGGTGTGTTTTTTAGTTTTTATTTTGACAGTTTCATATATAAGTATTGTTTTTGCATTATTTTCATCCTTCCTAGTTCTCTTTCAGCTCAACTGCAAATTGATCAAGGACCTCAACATAAGACCTGAAACCCTGAATCTGAGATAAGAGAAAGTAGGGAATATTGGAGTTTATAAAGGACTTCTTCTTAAAATATTTTATTATTTCTGCTCTATGTGTATGAGTATGTTTTATGCATGTATATAAGGACATATGTGTTGTGAAATGCCTTTGGAGATCAGGAGTGGGCATCTGATTCCCTAGAACTGGAGATGGATCCCCTGAACTGGATGAATTTATGGATGGTTGTTAGCTGCCCTGTAGCTTCTGGGAACTGAACCCAGGTCCTCTGTAGGACCTGACAGTGCTTTAAACCACTGATTCAAATCTCCAGCCCTTAAACGACATTCTGAACTGGACTACTATTAGACATGCATTAAGTTCAGCATTGGACAAATGGGACCACATGAAACAAAAAGTTCTGTACAGAGAAGGATACCATCATTTGAGTGAAGATGCAACTTATAGAATGGGAAAATATCTTTGAAAGCTCTATGTCTGACAAAGAGTTACCATAGAGAATATACAAAAACATAGATAAATAAAAATTAAACATCAGAAAAACCAAACCAACAACCGAATTAAAAAGTGCTGCAAGAGGCTGATCAGAGTTCTCAAAAAATAAGACAACATGGTGATAATAGTTAAGAAAATGTTTAAAATCTTTGGTCATCTAGGGAATGCAAATTAAGCCACTTTGTGATTTCTTCTTACACCACTCAGAATGGTTAAGATCAAAAAATAAAATAATAAAAAATAGGACCAATGCTGGAGAGACTGGCAAAAGAGGAAAACTTATCCACTGCTGGTGGGAGTGAAAACTGGTTCAGCCACTGTGGAATCACTGTGGATATTCCTCAAAAAGCTAGAAACAGACTGAGAAAGTCCTTTCCTGAACTCTGATCTTGTAGGGTACTGCAAATATTTTCTTCTAACAGTTTTAGCATTTCAGGCTTCACATTGAATCCTTTGATCCGTTTAGAGTTGACTTTTGTGCAGGGTGATAGGTATGGGGCTAATTTCGTCTTTCTGAAAGTGAAGATCCTATTTTGCCAGTACCATTTGTTCGTGATGCTCTCTTTCCTCCAGTGTGTTCTGGTAACATTGTAGAATATCAGGCACACAATTGTGCTTGGGTCTTCCATTGTGTTTCATTAATCTACAAGTCTGTTTTTAATGACAATACCATGATGGTTTTATGTCTATAGCTCTGTACTATAAATTGAGGTCTGCTATGGTAATCCTTCCTGGCTTTACTGTTTGTGCTCAGGATCGCTTTGGCTGTTTCAGGGTCTTTTGTAAATTTTAGGATGGAATTTTCTGTGAAAACTGTCATAGGATTTTGATTGGGATTTCATTAAAACTGCAAATTGCTTTTGATATGTTGGTCCTATTTACTCTACGAATTCCACTAATCTATGAGCACAGGCGGTCTTTACAACTCCTTTTGTGTTTCTCAATCAATTTCTTCAAAGATCTAAAGTTTTCATTGCATAGATCTTTAATGTCTTTGGTTAGGTATATCCCTAGGTTTTTTTTTTGAGGCTATTGTAAATTGAAGGATTTCCCTGAACTCTTTCTCTGATTGCTTGCTATTTGTATACATAAGAGTTATGGATTTTTGTAGGTTGATTTCATAACCTGCAACTTTGATAAAAGTGTTAGTCATTTCTAGGAATTTTCTGATGGAATTTTGGGGTTCTCTTAAGTATATCATCTGTAAATAAGGATAATTTGACTCGTTTTCCAATTAGTACCTCTTTAATTTTCTTCTATTTTCTTACTACTCTAGCTAGAGTTTCAATAATTATATTGAAAAGGGGTGTAGTTAGCAGGAAGCCTTATCTCAACAGCATTCTCTAGTTCCTGATTTTAATGGGAATGCTTCAAGTTTTTCTCCATTTATAATTCTATATATGTATATGCACATGTGTGTGTGTGTTTGTGTGTGTGTGTGTGTGTGTAAATGCACTGAGTCCATTTAGTGGTGCTTTTGCATACGTGTTTAGGGCTATCTATTTGGGATTAGATAGCCTATTAGGGAACTAATCCTTGGAGAACACTGATTCTCCCTTCCCTGGCATCCACGGATTTCCTATAGCTCTTCTTCATGAAGTAGAATCTTGTAAAATTTTCCCCTTTCACCTTGGCATGCTGTATTATGAATTCTTTCATGGTGAGGCCCGGTGTTCAGCCTCCCGCTCCCCACCTAGGTTTGAACCAACTGAGCAGACAGAGAATACTCTCTTAGAGAAATTAATTTATTCTGGTTTACTTACAAAGGATTCATCCCCAGGGAGGGAGATGGAGATTTCATATGGCAGAGCCTGCATTTTGATCATAAGTCCCCCTGGACCTCTGGAACACGTGCCCAAGATGGAGCCCTGGACCTCACTCACCTCTCCCCTTCCCAGCCTTCCCTGTGCTTCTCTATTAGACCTCCTCCCATAAGTCATTGGTTAGTGGGATGTCAATCACATTTGGAATACTGTCCCTCGAAGCAGAGAGGAAACAGTAGATCCATCTAACACATGCCAACTGGTTTTATCAGTACGCTGATCTTAGACTACCATGCTCTGGAGGGTTCATTTGAGTAACTTTCCTATCAGGTCTAGAATGCACTAAATAGCAGAAAGTGTCTTGTTCTTCTGGCTCTTCCATTCTTTTTGTTTCATCTTCTGAGATGTTGCCAGAGCTTTAGGAGTGGAGGTTGCACTATAGATGTGTCTCTTTATGCTGGGAACCTCACAGTCACTTATTTTCTGCATTTGACCAGTTACGGAACTTTAAAATATTTTTCATGTTTTGGAAAAGAAGCTTCTTTGATGAGAGGTGAAAGGTACACTTGTCTATTAATATAGCATACCTATTTAGAATACAGTAAGAACTTGTATTACATGGAAGTAACAGAGGATGGTTTTTGTCTAGAGTCTATGACTTCTTTAACAGTGTGTACTTGGCTTCTCAAGGTGCTATGCATGATTTTCCTCCCAAATGAGTAGGCTTTAAGTCCAATTAGATAGCTGTTGACTACTTCAAAGATAAAGATGCCACTACTGAACCAGTGGAGATTATTTGTTGGGCTGATACTTGTTGTTTGTAGACTTTATAGTTAGTTGGGAATATTGATTGGTTTTCTTCATAGACAGGTTGTATAGTATCTTCTGATTCTATGGGAGCTAGTCTTCAGGAAGGAGGCTTCCAGAGCAATTCCAGCTCAATTGTTCCAAGTAATGTGTCAGAAATATGTCCTGTTTTCATCAACAGGGTCTTACCTTCAAGTTCTGGAAGGAGATCAAGGGCTGTGTTAATAGACTATATTATTTGGAGAATATCTTGTAGTTCGATGATCAACAACTCATTCCTGGAACTTCAATTTTTTATTTATTGGCATCAGGTATACACATACACTCATATTTATATTATATGTGCTTTTTTCAGTAGGCTTATTAAGTAATACATTTCCTTTTGGTTTCCCACCATTTAAGCATTATTTATCTCTCTTCTCTCGGCCCCTGTATAGCCCTTCCTCCTCCCTCCCCAGTTAAAGTACCACCCCTCCCCATTTTCCCCTAGATAACCCTGTTTCCTACTCTCTTCCTCTCTTGATCACCTTCTTCCTCTTTGTCCCCTTGGTTATTCTTTGCTTTGCTTCCCTGTCTTCTGTAAGTATATATATGTATGTATCTATTTGGGGCTGAGACCCACAAATGAGAGACAACATGCATTTTTTATGAGTCTGCTTTACTTCACTTAGTATAATAATTTCTACTTCCATCCATTTGCCTCTAAATTTAATTATCTCACTTTTCTTTCCTGCTCAGTAGAACCACATTTATAAATGTATCACATTTTCATTATCCACTCATTGGTTGAAAGGCATTTATATTATTGTGAAAAGAGCAGCAACAAACATGACTGAACAAGTAGTTCTGTAGTAGGATACTGAGTCCTTTGTGTATATATCAAAGAGTGGTATAGCTGGATGGTCTGAGAGCTATTTTCAGCTTTTTAAGAGTTCTCCACTTTGATTTCCATAGTGGTTGCACCAAATTGCAATCCCTTCAGCAGTGAATGAAAGCTTCCCTTTCCCCAAATCCTCTTCAGCATTTGTTGTCATTTTTTTCCTTGAGCTTATCTATCCTGATTCAGGTAAGATGACATCTTAAAATAGTTTCAATTTCGAATTCCTTAATTGCTAAAGATGTTGAACATGTGTTAAAAGTATTCCTTAGTCATTTTATTTTTTTTTCTTTTGAGAACACTGTTAAGATCTGTAGTCCATTTTAAAATTGTGTCACATGTTTTCTTAATTCTTATTTTTTGATTTCTTTGTATATTACGGAAATCAATCCTCTACTGCATTATCAGATGCACATCTGGCAAAGATCCTATCTTACTCTCTGTGTTTGATCTTCACTAGATTGGTTGTTTCCTTTGGTGTACAGAAACTTTATTTTAATGATATCTCATTTGTCAGTTGACCTTAATTCCAGAGCACAGAATGTCTGATTTAGAAAGTCCTTTCATATACCTATATCTTGCATTGTACTGCCAGTCTTTTGTTCTAATAGTTTCAGTGTTTCAGGTTTTACATTGAGGTCTTTGATCCACTTGTAGTTTATTTTTGCACAGTGTGATAGGTATGCATCTAATTTCATTCTTCTACATGTGGGGATCCAGTTTTCTCAGCACCATTTATTGAATATCTTGTCTTTCTTCCAGTGTGTGTTCTTGGCAACTTTGTCAACTATTTTTGTCACTTTAAATTGAACTTTTTTTCTAGTATATTGTACAATTTTACTATACACTTTGACTACTGAGTTCTGTTCTTATAGAGTGGCTTTTCATTTTGTGTATTATGTCCTTTGCTATCTAGAAGCTTTGAATTTGAAAACAGTTTCACTTATCCATGTTTACTTCCATTACCTGTACTTTTGAAGTCATATCTACAAAAATCATTGTTAAATTACTGTTATGAAGCTTTAACCTTACATTTTCTTCTAAGAGTTTTGTATTTTAGGTTTTTATATATGTGTCTGTTAAGTAAAATTTATGGAAGAACATTGTTTTGAACTGGTTCCTGTACTAAGTGTCAATAGACTAAACCCATGGAGAATTGAATCACAAAGCAGAACTTCTGTTAATTGTACCTTCCTTCAATTGACCACTTTCAGCTATGATCAATTCAGTTGTCTTATTTCCTGCTTTTGTTTTCTATAAATGTTGTCAGAAGAAGCTGTTGGTTGGAGTTCTCAAAAACTTTCCATATTCTGGGAATTGCTCAATTTATTAAGCGGTTTTGTTTTCCTTTGCTCAAATAAACTCTATTGAGCTTAATTGGTTGAAAGTATTTTCACCCTAAAAAGTCATTAATCCATTTTGAATTTAAGCCTGAGACAGGTGTTCCACTCTTTGGCTTGCAAATGTTCAGCATTCCTAATACCAGCTATGGAAGGGAGGCAATCTTCTGTGTATGTTTTCTCAGCATGCTGTACCCTTGAAGACCTTGTACATTATACATGCATGGCTTTGAATGCAATTCTTTATCTATAGGTCTTCTCATATGACATTAGCTTTGTGTGAAACAACCTAACTCTTCCCTACTACCATTTCTCTATTGGAACATTTATACTTCTGGCAACTTGTTCATTGCAGAATACCACCTGACCCCCAGTTATGAGAAGACAGCCCTTTTATACCAATTCTTTAATTGTTTGACATTATGTTATGTTTTATCTAAATTACTTAATTTAGATAATTTCTATACATCATGTCAAGAGGATAGTGACCAGATCTGCATCCTTTCTTCTAGTGTCTGTAGAAACATTTGGGAGTTAAGGGTAAAATGATTTCCTGTTTAGGGCTAGAGAGATGACTCACAGTTAAGAGTACAGGATGCTCTGGCAGAGGAACCAGGTTCAATTCCCAGCAACCACATGGTGGCTAACAATCATCTGTAACTCCAGTTCCAAGGGAATCTGATACCCTCTTCTGAACTAGGCAGGCATTGCACAATATGGATGTACTTAGATACATAGAGGCAATACACTCATATATAAAATAGAAATAATAAACTATTTAAAAATGATTTTCCATGAACCTGATTCTAATATTTATTCATCTGAGAACATCCTATGGGATATTCTTAAAAGCATCATGTTCTGAAGTACTTTAATTTTTTACATTATTTTAGAGTGTGTTTGTGTTTGTGTACCCTAGTACCACAGCTTGGGTATGGAGATCAGAGGACAACTTGCAGTAGTCTGTTTTCTCCTTCTGCCAATTTGGGTCCTGGTGATTGAACTTAGGCTTGGGGACAATTTCCTTTACTTTCAGAGTCATGTCACTGGCCGCCGAAATAGTTTTAATGATGAGAAATTCTGTATTATGTAGAAAAGCAGAAAAGAAAGAAATTTGCAATATGTTCCTAGTTTCATATTGAAGATAGTTAATAGTTTAGAGATAGTATTTGATGACTAATTATTCAAATGAATTTTCTTGTTTATTTATGAATATAAAAGGAAAATAAATTCATATTCCCATTATCCTCATTGTAATGCTGGGGTTAATCTAATTAGAGAGTGACTGGTAAAAGTAATCTTTACTTTTGAATTCAAAAGTATTCCAGATAATTCAGTTCTGTATTTTGTCTGACTTTTTGTAACACAGTTTGAAATTCTGGGAAGACATAGGTGATATCATTGAAGTATAGGTAAATGACAGATGGATGTGTAGATAAATACAGATATAGGTCTGTGAGCATGTACACTTCCACAAAAATACAATACTGGGTACTATATCTTCCTACTACCTACCGTCACAGATGGGAACATAGAAACCTATTAACAGTTCTTATCTCTGAACAAGAGAAATAGAAGTTGCTATTAATATTTTTAAAAATTTCTCCACTTCCCTTTGAAGTAGAGAACTGATTACTATTGGCCATGGTAAGCAATCATGAGCTAAAACAGAATTACAACTATATGTTAAAAAGAAATATCTGTTTATAGTTCTCCCTTATTTGATATAGCATTTCATAGAGGGCAAGTTGACCTCAAACTTTCTATATAGTCAAGGATGACCTTGAACTTCTGATTCATTTTTATTCTACCTCTCAATATAGCTGGATCTCTTTGAAAGCTCCTGAGTGCTGTGTCACTATGCCTAGCAACCTAGTGATCAAATTCAGGGCCTCAAGCATGCTCGGCAAGCCCTCTACAAGCTGAGCCTCATCTCCCCCTGTTTGAAATGATCTCATCCGCAGTGCTTCTCTACTGCATTTGTCAGTTCACCAAGGAGCTCCTCTGGATACAAATGAGGCTCCCTGTTCCTCTTGCATGGATATGCCTGTTCTCTGATGTTGAGCATGTGAGTTACAGATAATCAAATCATGCACACAATACGAACCTTATCACTGGAAGATACAGTAGCCGCACATCATCTGCCGTGATGTCTACATTTGGATTTCATTCAAATGGCCAAAGTCAAATATTTTATTTCAAAAGTGGAAATTAAAACATTTTTTAAAAATCAGTGTGTCATTCATTCATAATCATTTGAACAAATAGAATTTTAATTTATTATCTATGTCAGCTGCCACACAAAGATCTGAGGATTCAAATTGAAAGATTTATTCCCTGGGAAGAAGGCACTCAGAACTTGCCTGGGAAGCGGGCAGGACAAGTGAATACTGATGACAAGACTGTCACGAGTGGTGGTGACAGGTGGAGTGGGCTGCTGGGAAGAACTGGGAGGACTCCTCAGGTCAGACACTGGGTGACTTGATGGTGCCTGAGATCAGCAGTATGGGGCCACAATCCTTCCAAAGGGATTTCAATAAGATCCATATTTTACTTCAGAGGATACTTTCCCATATGGCTTTATTAATATTGGTGTGGCTGACCACTTCCTCCTCTTCTGGAAATATGCAAATTGACACCACATTGTTGCCTTCCCTGGTTTGTGTCAGAGTTGGCAAGGAGGTCAGTTCTTACCTGTTCCTGTTTCTTTCTCCTGGCCCTTTGGACCTTTTGTAGGCTTAATTGTGTGCAGCTGGGTCTGCTTTGCCTGTTCTTCGAAAGGACAAAGGACTCCTTAACCTTACCCATTTTCAAAGGCTTTCCAGCTTCCCTTGGGATTTGTGGTTGAGCAAACCACATCTTCCTTGACTCAGTTCCCAAATTACCTTAATAGCCTATAGAATCTACGGAGTGACCTCTACTTTGTCCTGGCTTCTCAGGTGCCTTTGAGTCACACCTGCAGTCATTTAAAATGGTGACACCAAACTCTGATCAGTTCCTGGTACCAGCTGTTAAGCATGGTTCAAATTTTGCATACTTTACAGTGCAGAACTGTGATTTGTAATTAAACATCTTTTGTTCTCCACTCTCAAATATTAAAAAATAACCTTAATTTTATTTCTTTACTCAATATCCCCAGCATCATAGCATCATAGTGTAACGAAAACAAGTTCAGTTTCATATGAAGCAGTCCCTGTTTTACCTGGAGGTCCCAAGCTTCTTCAAATGTCATATAAATGACAAGTTCTTAAGGGAAGAAATAGAGAGAATAATGGGTCATTGTTACCACCTAGTGACACTGATGATGAGTATGAGTGGACCTGTGAGATTAGATGCAGCTGAACACTTCCTGTCTCCAAGGGACATCATACTCATCACAGCATCTTAGCACAGAGTATCACTTGTATATGTGTGGTGTTGATAATTTAAAGAAACCTTTTGCTGTGGGTTCTACAAAAGTAGAACGTATGCAGTGGTGAACAGCACAGAATATAATAAAAATGATATTGTCGACATGTGTTTAGTGTACACTCATTTGATCATTAGCATAGGGTGTACTACTTATGAAAACAAGTTTACTTTAAAACGCTGTGCTGATTACACTAGCAACTGGCAAATTCTCATATCTCTCTCTCTCTCTCTCTCTCTCTCTCTCTCTCTCTCTCTCTCTCTCTCCTCTCTCTCCCCATGTGTACGCTCCTGTGGAGATCAAAGGAAAACACTTGGTACTCTCCTTCATTGCTAACTGCCATATTCTTTTGAGACAGGGACCCTGATTGAAGCTGGAGCTCCCAGTTTTTCTGCTAGGCTGGTAACCAACAATCTGAGCAGTCATTCTTATCCCCTCTTCCTAACTCTCTAGCCTCAGCATCTGAGGGTCACATTCCAGGTTTTCTTTTTCTTACATGAATAACAGGTTCTAATTCAGGTCTTTGTGCTTGTGTAGCAAGTGTTTTTACCCACTGAGCAGGCCCTGAATCATGCCCCCCCCATCCCTTTCTGTCTTTCCTATTGCAGTCAAAGACTTCATCAAGTGATTGACCTAGACCATTAGGTCTGTGTAAGTATAATGCTGTATGACTAACCAGGCAGTTCTCACAATGGCCCTTATCATGAAGAAATGCACAGTTATATATTCTTAACACTCCTCAAAATATAGGTAAGGATACAGAGGATGTGAGTGGTCTGGTTAAATCAGAGTCTCAGGAAAGGACTCTCTTAGGGTATAATCATTGGATAAGATTCCAAAGAGAACCAGCAATGCAAGTGCCCATGGGAAAAATTTTCTGGTTGATGTGACCTGCTAGTTGCTTGATATGGTCAGGACAGAGCAGGCCAAGAAATATTAGTGAAAGGCAGTGATGTGGGTAGAGGTGAGCAGGGCTCCAGGAACACATGGGCTTGGAGTCAAGAGTGAAGTCTGTGATTCAGAGGTCAGAAGGCTTTAAAGGATTTTTAGCAGAGGTTGGGGGTGACATAATGTTTGAAAATTAGAAGGAAATCTGTGCTGGATTTCAAAGAGACAGAAATGAAAGCTAGGGACAGGTTGCAGTCCCTGCATCAGTCCAAGTGAGTGCTAACCGTAACTTGAATGAGTTGCCTCTTATGTCCTTGTGGGACAATTTCACCTAGAGGATGAAGTCAGAGGACAAAGTCTTCAAGATTAAAAAAAACTTTTTCCCAAGCAGTTGGGAGATCAGAGTTGCAATTTTCTATACAGGCAAAATCAAGGGCAGATTAGGTTTATGGGAGGTAAGAATGATGAAGTTGTCTAACTACACTAGTTATGACAGTAATAATGCCTAATTAGTGGAAGGAGCTAAGCATGTATGTCTGGTTTTAAAATGGGATTGGGTGGCTGGAGAGATAGCTAAGTGGTTAAGAACACTGCTGCTCTTGCAGAAGACACAGATTTGAATCCCAGCACCCATACTGTGGCTAACAATCATCTCTAACTCCAGTTCCAGAGGCTCCAACCTCCTCTTCTGGCCCCCACAGGCACTGCATGACCTGAGTACACTTACGTACATGCAGACATAACACCCACACATAAAACTAAAAATTAATTTTTTAAAAATTAAAAAAAGGGTGGAGGTCAAAATTTGGGCAGTTGTCAGAACCCTCAATTGACAACTTAAAATTATTGATAACTAAAATATTTTTTAATTGAAGTGGTAGGGAGAAGTTCAATAGAATTTCCAAGAGGAATGAGAGAACTCAGAAATTATATATATGGACAACTAACAGAGCTGCTTTGAGAGGAAAAAAGTGCCTATAAATCTGTAGACCTTCATAAGAAATTTGGTTTTGATATTTTATTTGTAATTTTTATTTTATGTATTTGAGTGTATTGTCTGCATGTATGTAGGTGTGCCCATGTCATGCAATGCCCCCGGAGGTAAGAAGAGAGTGTTGAATTCTTTTGGAACTGGAATTAAGTTAAGGAAGGTTGTTAACTGCCATGTGGGTGTTGGAAATCCCAGCACTCCCTCTTGGCCTAGGAGTGCTACTGGGAGATGGAAAGTCAGTTTTAAGCATCTCCCCGTTGTAGATGGATCCCACTCCAGGACTGGTTGTACACTCAAGACTGTTTGGGCCACACAAATTGAACTCTGTGGAAAAAAAGGGGGAAAAAAAGAACACAAATTTAGGTGGATAAGGAAGTGGGGCAGATCTCAAAGGAGTTGAGAGAAGAAGGTAACATGTTGGAAACATGTATGAAACTCAAAGAATCAGTACAATATTTTTAAAAACATATTCTGTGTACAATTACTTTGTCAGATATTTAAAATACTTTCAGTTATTTTCTTTTTCTATTAAAAGTCATAAAATCACTTCTTTTTTCAAAACTAAAGCATTGCAGCAAAATTTCATTTGGTCAATATTCCTAAGTCCGTCTCAAAATGTACTCTACACGTCTCTACACGTCTCTTCCACATGGAAACACTTAAAAATACAGAATATATTTTTTGACCTTTGCCCTATATTGCACACCTATTTAAATATTTCCAGTATAATAAATTTAGAATCTATAAATGGAGAATCTATAAATGTTTTCACCTTTTTTTTTTTTTTTGAGACAGGGTCTTCCTGTAGCCCAGCTGGCCTAGAAAATGCTATGTAGAGAATTCTGGCTTCTACAGAGATCTGCCTGCCTTCTCCCCGAGAATGTTGGGATTAAAGGTGCATGCCACCATACCTGTAAGTGTTTGAATCTTATATCCATACAAGTTTTTCATTGTATTGCTACTAATTTTATAAGCACTTTTTGTCTATTGCTCAAGTTATTGTGAAATTAATTTTATAATGAATAAAAAGTTGATACTGATGTATATGTTCAATTTAAAATAATTGTTGAGTAATACAGCTCTCATGTCATGTCTATAAATAAAATCTATGATGGTTGTTTCAGAGGAGTTCTGTAAATTTTAATCATAATGTTTCTATGTATAAAAATAGCATTATTATTCTCCTCCATCCTTCATTATCATTTGCTTAGTTTTGCTAACAGTACATTCAAGTTTCAGAGCTCTTGAAACTTGGATGATGCTTTCCATATTAAACCCTGTTGATTTAAAAAAAAAAAAAACCTCCTGTCAGTTTGATTTGATTTTGTTGACCTTTAAGATTACTTTTGCCTGTATTTGTGGTATGCAATATTATTTATTGAAACTGAGTGTGTGAGCTTTTGGGTTGACCTTATTAACTTCAGCCAAATCAGTTGTATATTCATTAAATTTCAGAATTTGAATATATATGTCAGTTATATAGTCTTTGTATAGATCCAGTATTTTTATTCTATTCTTCAAATATTTCCTCTTCTCAATATTCAATTTTCAGATATTTTTAGGTAGATATTAGAAGTTTTAAATCTGTAAAAAATTAGATTTTTGGTAATTGATAATTAATATAGATTAATTCATCACTCCACTCCTACTAGAGAAGCTTTTTTCTCGTAGTGGTTGATGATTAACCACAAACCCCACAACTGGTCAACATGAAGAAAATAAGAAATCATGGCATGCTTGACCCCAGTTGGTACACCTTTACCACACTTCCTCCTCCCAAGGCTCAGGCATCACTGTGGAAAGGGAGGCAGAGCAATGGTAAAGCTAGAGAGGAGACGCATAAAGGGAATAGTGTTTTCCAGGGACTTCAGGGCAATTACACATATGAACCCAGCAACAAGATCCGCACAAGGTCAAGCCAGAAAAAAACCTAGGATGGAGTGGGGAGGAGGCCATAAAGACATAGCCCTAGATGAGAAACTATTGGCAATTGATAACTCCTGGATGAGGGTGACCCAATTTTCTTTAAGGGAGTGATGAAGGGTAGGTTGACAAAAATCCAGGGACTGGACCCATATCCAAGAGCATCTGGGGAACAGAAACCAAACTGAATAACTTTTAAAAAGTAGTTGCTAAGGGACATGAAGTGGGAGAGGACCGTGAGGCTGGGTGGATCTAAGAGGAGATGAGGAAAGAATCTGAATATGATAAAAATGCTTCATATGAAACTCTCAAAATACCAATAAAAACAGTATTCAAAAGTGATTCATTTCATCCCAGTCAGAATGACTGTCATCAAGGACACAAATAGGAAAAAAAACACTACCAAGGATGTGATCAACAGGGAACCCTTACACTGTTTGGAGTGCAAATTAGTACAGCCACTTTGGAAATCATTCTAGAGATTTCTCAAAGCTACTGAAAACAGAGCACATGATCCAGCTGTTCCACTCCAAGCCACAGCCACACACACATGGATTTTCAATTATACTGCAGAAATAGCTGCACGTCCATGACCATGTTCATTGCTGCTCTCTGTACAATAGCCAGGTAACAGAATCAGCCTCGGTGTTCATCAACTGACAAGGAAAAAGACAAGGCGCCATATCTAGATAATCGAATATTACTCAGCCATAACAGAACAATGAAATAACAAATCATGAAATTTGCAGGTTAATTGATGGAACTGGGAAACAATTTTACTGACTGACGTCACCTAGACCCATAAAGATGAACACTATCAGCTCTTTCTCCTGTGTGGGCTTAGCTTCAATGCTTTAGTTCGGTGTGTTTAACAGAGTTCTTGTGGAAGCCAAGAAGTAGAAAGGGGACTTGAGACAGGGGTTGGCCTAAGGGAAGAGGAGTGGAAGGTAGACAAAAGGGAAGTAAAGAGCGGGGGATACTGAGTGGAGACCTCTAAACACAGATGGAATAGCAGGGTGTGGGGAGATGAGGGTGTGGAAGGGTAAAGAGGATCAGTTGGGATAACGAGAGAGTACAGAAGCCATTGGGACCCCAGGACATATAATCAAAAGGAAAGGAGAAGAAAGGTGGATGAAACAGCGTGCTTGGGTATTGACTTAAAAGTTTATTTGTTGGGGCTAGAGAGATGGCTCAGTGGCAAAGACCACTGCCTGCTCTTGGAGAGGACCCAAGTTCGATTCCTAGCATCCATCCGGTGATTAACAACTGTCCTAACTCCAGTTCCAGGGGATCTGATGCCTTCTACTGATCTCAGAGGGCATTGCACATGAGTGCACTTATATACATGCAGGCAATGCATTAATATACATGAAAATTAAATCATATATAAATAAAGTATTTATTAAAGTTTATTTAATCAGACAAGACACAGAATGGAGCAAGAGAAATAGGAGGCAGTCTAGCCCTAAACTGGGAACTACTGGAGACTGATTAATACTGGGTGAGGGAGACTATTTCTTACCATCTCTAGATAGGCTGAGCAGACTCCAGTAGATGAATTTGCACTGAAGGACATCCAGGTACAAATTCTTGACAGGAAAGGATATAACATGTATGGAGGAATGCATGATGTCCAGTGGGGGTTGGAGGATATGGATGGAGGCAGGGGTCTAAATGTGTTTGAGATCTGTTGCAGGAAATGTACAAAAGCAGAATAAAAAGTTTTAAAAGTTGAAAAAGTAGTTTATTTGTTCTGATATTAAATACAAATCTATAAGCAAACATGAACAAGTGATAGAAGAAAATATCCAAAGGATAAGAATTAAAACAACTAAAGCGAATCTCACCTTTATAAGTAACTAAATGAATGAAAACCATGCCAATAACATCCAGGTCCAACCGTTGGAATGCACAGTGAAAAGAAGGGTATGGTAATGTTTACTCACTAATTGCTGGTGCATTAATATGTTCATGAGGTTTATAGGAATTCAGCTTAGAATTATGAATCAATCCTTTTTCTGTATGAAATACGTGTGAATGTTCTCTCTGAAATACACAGAAATTTAATAAAAATTACAAAAAAATTAAAAAACTAAATGAGAGGCATGTATAAACTAGAATAAGTATATTGTCCTTATGCTTTGGAACAAATTTTAAGTCAGAATTCTTTTCTATTGGTAGTAAATGAAAAACTCAGAGCTATATTATCAATACCTAATCATATAATTATGCAAAAGATAGTGCACAAGGATTTAAGTGCGATTTTTATATTGCTTCTTTCCATGAACTTCTCTATCTCCTTGCTTGTATTGCTTACTTGTTTTATTATTTAATCTCAGGGAGGAATTGCTTTGACAATCCATGCAATACAAATATTACCAGGAAGAACACAGTATCCCTGGCTGTTCTTTGTGTTCTATGTAACAGGCCATGACATCCTTAAACAGTCATTTGGATCCCTCAGTTCTGTGGGTGAAAAAGCAAGTCTTACTTCCTCCATCTTCTGTTAATGGTAAGATGTTCAATGTGTCAGTCAAGGTGAGTAATTTCCTCCAGGTCACTTGGCTTAGAAGTAGCAAGACCCCAATGCTTGTATCTTGATTCCTAGTTCAATGTTTATTCCCATCAGCAAGATAGTTCTTCCTTTTATGTGAAGTATGTTACTTACTGTTGAAGTTATCATTGTAGATCAAGTTTAGTGATTGAGTTCAACTTCTAGGTTCCAAGTAAACACTCCTGAATAATCCAAGAAACTTTTCAGTAGCAAAGCTGAGAAAAGGAGAGTTTTTTTTTCTATAATGCACCAAAGACAGTATAGATCAATCTATAGTTCCTGGTTTCATGTTAATACTGAGGGTCACTCTGGATTGGTGCCCATCCTAGAATCCATTTTGGCAATTTGGGGAAAAGAAACTTAGTGAAGGTCTGGAACACTTTCCTGTCACTGTGACTTTAAAAGTTGAGTGTTTTATTCCCTCCAGAATAGGGTAAAGTTTCTTCATCTGGCATTCTGGGATGGCATAAGAATCAATCAAACATTTTTTATTTCAAAAAAATTTTATTATATTTATGTTATTTGTAAGACTGCATTGCCTGCATATATGTAAATGCACCTCTGTTGCGCAATACCATCGGAGGTCAGAAGACTACATTGGATCCTCTGGAACGGGAGCTATGGACAGTTATCAACTTAAGTCCATGTGTGTGGGAATTAAACCTAATTGTCTCAAGAGCAGTCAGTAAAATTAACTACTAAGCTATCTCTCCAGTGCCTAATCATACTTTTTAACTTAAAGTTTCATCCTCAAAATAAGAACACCTGTATATGCAATTAAATATAATGTTATGAAAGCAATAGCTTCCACTTAGTTTTTGTGATAACATAACTATTGTATTCAGGTGCTCTGAAAATACTGACTCTGGAGTAGCCATTATTAAATATATTAAAATAAGCATTCTAGATGATTAAAATGATAGAAACATACTCTAAAGAATTGTGATTAGAAAAAAGTCTTAGCTGTATTTTATAAAATGAAGATATACATTCAGAAACACAACAATTGTGCTGAATTTGGCTCATTTTTGGTTGAAACTTTAAGAACAGAGTATAATAATATATGTATAAAAGTATCAAAATGAAACTTATTTTATTATACACAAATCAAAAAATTAATAAAATTAGAGTCTCCTAAAAGGATATTGTGCTTTGAGTATAAGCAAAGCCTTGGTATTTAGTTTTTCTTTATGAAAAAGCAGCAGCTAATGTATTGTAAAATAAAATAAAATTAACTAATTAAACCTGCTACACCTATACTCATTTTCAGCAACATAGAAGATGAATGAGTCTGTCTTTCTCACCAGGGTTAGGGTGTGGTCCTTCAGTGAACCACCTATTTCAAACCACTTTCTAATCCCTGAACAAATATTTGTTTTCTTTATCTTGGAATTTGTTCTTGTCCTTCTCTTCGGCGCCCGTCTTCTTTCCCACTGGCATCCTCCTAACCACCATCTGCACGAACACAAAGGTAAATTCTACCCTGAAATTGTTCTGATCACCCCATGATTAGCTCTCATAGTATCTAATAAACAGGTTGCTAAGTGCAATTTTCTCATATTTTAATGCTTATTTGTTCAGAGATGGTTTCCTGTTGAGAATGAATCCTTTGGTATAGACAGTACTTGGGTGTCCTTCGTACCTGTAAAGCAATGTGGTTCACTAATTGGGAACTAGAATACAGTGATATAAATGGAAAAGGGGGAGAATGGTTAGAACAGGTTGCATAATATATACATGAACAGTAAAAAAAGAGTCTACATGCAGTTATCCTATAACAGGGGTTCAATGGCCCTACTGGATACTGCAGGTTACCAAACGAAAAGCCCAATGCCAGGAATAGACTCCCTGTTTTGGAGCTGTTGACCAGAACTATCTTAAAGATCCTCAAAGAACACTAACTATTGCCACTGCATTTGATTACCCACTGGCAATTGATGGTAAAACTGTTGATGAAGACATTACATATCTGAATCACACAACAGACCAGGAAAAATGGAGTTGGTGCTGACCTTGAAGTTATGCCTCTGCTGGTTATCTTCATAGTACCAGAAGGTGCTATGCATGTTATTGGCAGACAACAGTAATTATTCAACCTTACTCAGCTAGAAACCCTGAGAATTACAGTAACATCTGGCTTGGCAAAACATGCCCACTGGTGCAATCATGGCACAGATATTATGGTAGTAACCAACTATTATCTAGTTAGATTTAAGGTTTACTTCACAATAAAGAGTACATACCTGACACTTATCAGGGCTGAGAAACTGTGGCTAGACAGGTCCTAGGCCATAAGTGAGAATCACTACTATCATTTTGCTAAATAAGCATAGTACTAAACTGACTCCTAATGACATCAAATTATAACATCTCTCATCACTCACTAGAGAAGTTTCTTCTTCCATCATTTGGCAATTAACACAGAGAACCACAATGGTAAACATGCAGAGAACAAGTACTATGGAGTTCTCAGGCCTAAATGAGACACCAAAATCACTATCTTTCCTCCCACAGTTCAGGGGTAACTGTTGTCTGGATACCACAGAGTATTTTCTTATGAACCCACAGTACTTATGACAGTATGTACAAGATCTGTGCAGACTCAAATCAATTAGGGGCTGGGCACGGGTGGGAGAGTTGGGCAGAAAGTGCCACCCCTAAGTGAGGATCTGTTGGCAACTGAAAGATGCTGGGAGAGGGAGAGTCAGTTTCCTTACTGATGTGTTGCTTGGTAGTTTGACTAGACTCTAAGGGATAAAAATCTGCCCAGGAGAATTTTATAAACATAGACTGAGCAAGCCTTACAAAATAGACAAATAATATAAGAAATGAAGTCGAGGTTGTGGTAAGATGGGGGTGAAGAGAGGTGTGGAGTATTTGAATATGACCAAAATACATTCTATGAATCAATTAAAATATTAAAATCAGTCAATCAAAAAATATTTCTAGAATGAAAATAAAAATGAATTAAGAGGCCAGAGTCTCAAACCTAGAGTACCTTTTCAGTGAGTTTTCTCAATTAAAGCATATATGTTTCAAAATGTAAATATAAATATGATAATAGAATTTCTATATTCAAAAGAGATGGAGAGGGATGGAGAGAAGACTAGGTGGTTAAGAATTGGTCCAGTTCTTGCAGAGAACCCGACTTTGGTTTTCTAGCACTCACATCAGTTGATTAATAGCCATCAACGACTCCAGCTCCAGTGGTATGACATCATCGTCTGGTCTCTGGGGGCATTGAAATCAGGCATATATATATATATATATATATATATATATATATATATATATTTATGTATATATAATAAAATAATATTAGTAATAAAATAAAAAATTAAAGAGATGTTGGATAAATACTGAAATTACTTGTAAAAATACATATCACTGGGCCACACTCTGGTTTCCAGAGGTCCAATGGTACTTTTAAAAGTGCCCCAGGATTACTATCCAGTGCATAGTAGTAGTTTAAAATTTCTGTCTTAACACTGCCTTAACACAAAGTAGCTTCTATAGACCATAGGTACCACAGTTGGAAACAAAACAGACCCCATTGATGAATGAATTCTTAACTTTTTGTGAATCCTTAAATTCTTTCAGACATCAAGGAATTAAAACTTAGAAACATTGTTATAACCAGAACCGTAACCCTAACCCTAGAAGAGCCAGATGTAGGGGAGAACCGCACAGCTTGTATGGGATGTGGCTGTGAGGAACTTGGGAGCTAGGATAAGGCTCCAGGAGAAAGATGACACCAAAAGCTGTTATTCTCATTTCTGTTCAGCTGCCAAAATATGTCCATACCACTCAATGCAAACAGAAGAAGGATGGCAAAGTCGCCATCCTGCTGATGTCCATGTGTCAACTAACTTAGAAGACTAAAATGACCAAGTAAGTGTATGATCCTCGATCATGATGAGTTTGTAGCCTATGCACTCACTGAAAGTTGGCAGCATCTTAAGTAGGAAGAACATTGGATGTGCCTGACCTTACAAACATCGTGACTTAGCAGAGCAGCACAGAATCAGTAGTTTCCTTCCCTGGTCCCAGCTCCAAGTGGGAGCTGCAGCTGACTGATGCTAACTAGCACCACCAGGGAATATCATCCCACATGTTCATACTGCTGACTCTGGAGAAGAGCAAAATTTGAATCCAAATGGCAGCTCTTATTTTTTTTTTTGTATTTGTGCCATCATGAAGTTGAAAAGCTCCTAAGTCAAATCATCATAAATCAGACACAATCTCTGCAAATCATAAGGGTGAGTGCTTTGCTTGGTTTAACACTGGATCTTCTATTGTCTAGCCATACTGTTTTGACTATATAGTTCACTTGACTGACATGTAATTCAATATGTGCTTAACTAAAATGGAGTTAATGATTTGTAGCTTATTAACTCATAGAAGCATAGGATGAAATAGAAAAGCAAGTACAAAGCAGTGGTAGAGATTTGGCTAAAGGGCCACAGGTTTGGGCCCCATAATAGCAACTAACTAACAGTTAACTAACCAACCAACCAACTGACTGCCTAACCACCTAGATAAAAGCTTGTAAGTATAGCATCTGGCAAGCATGTACTTTTAATTTGCTGTTTTATCATTATTAATGTGGACAAACTGGAAGGTCATTTGAGGATATGAACAAAACGTAGAAAATATACTATGGGCCTCATCTCTGAGAGAGCGAAGAGAGGCTTTGAGATGTCTGCAATCTGATTTTAAAACTGCAGGGAACACAATGGGCTCAATCACGAAGCTGCCACTTTGTAGAGCAGTGATTCTCATTCGCCTTTTCCTTGGCCTCTAACCTGAGCCCAGCTGCCCTGATTTCCCCTGCTGCCTTCTCTCAGATATGATTTCCATGTAGGTGAGTCACACAAAGGAGAATGGGTCTAAGTTCCACAAAGAATCTTTGGTTCCAAAACAAAAATGTGAAATAGACCAAAGGCCGAGGCTGCTGTCCCAGCTGTCAGGAGCTGAAAGCACATGTGGCGTAATATCCAGTGAAGCTTCCAGCAGGCACCAGAGGCAATTAAGTTTTCTTGCCCCTCATGTTGGAGTCCTTCCAAGTTATCTGTAGAAGTCCGCAAGATGACCTCATGGCACCTCTGCTTTTCACTTGAATTTATCTTTTTGAGTGACAGGATGCTGCTTTTTAGGCAGAGGACTGTCGTTTAATAATTCAGCAATTAGACACAACGCTGTCAGCGGCAAAGCCCCTAACAGCTTTTCAATGACAACATATGGGAGATTTTCCTGGGCTCCAAGGTCCCTCTCAGATATCCTGAATAGGAAGGACGGAGGAACATGAAGGCATGGTAACTCAGGTGTTTGCAAACACAGGCATTGGGCTGTGGAGGCAGCTGAGGGTTCAGACCCAGTGCTTCCATGTCCTCTTTTTCAGAGGACATTACAGACAAAAGTCCAGGCACGACCCCAGAAAGTGGGCAAGAGTAAAATTAAAATGATTCACGACTGGTGCACTCTGAGTCTGTCAGGGACTTCAGCCTAAAGTTCACTTGATGAACACCACCTTGCTGGAGAGGAGGGAAGTTGTCTCAGCATGCCATTGTGCAAATTCTGCCATCACAAAGGCATCTGCTTTGTTTGGAATCTCAAAAAGAATTTTGCAAGTTATTTACTCTTTTTTTCTCCCCAAAAGAAACCTTCCAAAGAAACAAAAAGGGGTGAAAGGTACAAACAGCAGCATGCTAATTATCCAAGACATCTCAGCTGCTCTGCATCAGCAGAGGTAGGCACATTATGTTTTATGTCTTTGTTCACAGGTAAGGACTTCCAGTAGCCTAATAATTCACTCTCGGGTCTGCTTTATCAAGAAGACACTGTGTTTTTGAAACTATAAAAGATCATTTAGAGCAGTAACAAATTACTGCTTTTAATAAAATGTCTTTTCCCCACTCAATAGAATACCATAAAAATTAGTCTGCAGAGAAGTAGTCTAGAGAAAGAGGAACATTTTTAGCTTTGAGAAAATAATACCGAGGCAATGATTAGGAGGTAGTGAATCATGACACAGAAGGGATAGAGCGTCCCTCTCTAACATCTCTCTCTGTGACTGTCCTATCAGCCTGTCTCCTCGTAACATTAAGGTCTCTTTAGTAAACTCCTTTAATTCCAGGCTTGCTGCCTAATGATGAGTCATATACACATCAGTTTTTCCATTTGTTGTCTTCTCTATACCATTCATATGGTAGTCCAATCAATCAGTTTCCAAACCCTAGTGTAAAGACGTCCTCAGGGAACTTCCTGGCCACCTCTCCTGATCCTCTGTACAAGCGTTGCTTAGGTGTGTGCCCAGGAATAAGTATACTTCTAGGTGCTAGGAATCTAGGTTGAAATTTTATTGCATCATTTAAGCTGTCTGGAGCTATAAAGCTATTTAGTTTCAGTTTCAACCTCTCTTTCATCTTCAGTCCAGACCATCTGAAAAAGCCCAGTTCTGGGTATTGTTTAGAATCTTCACAGACTACATGTCCCAAGGGAATTTGACTCATGGAATTCACAGTATGAATGCTGTACCCATCCTGGCAACTGACACCTTCTTTCTTCAAGGTCTAAGACATGTCCTCTTTCTTATTTGTCCCAGTAGGATCTCTTTGCAGTTTACTTGCTTGCAATGACGAAGTCAAAACTGTGATGGGTGAACTATGAGGGTCCTGAATGGATTGAATAAATAAAGATCTAAAGACTTTGCCTGGGGCACTTGATAGCACTGTTATCCCTTTTATTGGGACTAAGCCAGAGACAGCAAGCTATCTCACAGAGAAATAATAATGCATTTTCATGTATGCTAACTGAGGTGTCAGCGACACATCCCAGCTGGTATATCATAAGACGCATATAGATGGCTGTATATGATATAAATTCGACTCTCCTGGAAGATGCCCTGTTTTCAGACATACAATTAAGTATCCTGTGTTAATACTTGATATTAAGGCAGGAGATGGGCAGAGAGACCATTCATAAAGAGAAAATGATCAATGTTTTGGGAATGTCAGTTACTTTTCTAGGTATATTCTGCCCACCCTAATCAATCACCTGTTTTCTTGCCACACGAAACTACTAGTTCCCACATTAGAGCAGGCTGCAGAAGCCAAAGAGACCTATCCCAGCCCTCCCCCCAGCTCTTTTCCCCCAAATTGTCTGTAGTTCTTCTGCAAGAAGCTTTAAACCCAAGAGCAATAACTGGTTCCCTGTGCTTTAGACACCTGGTGGCCATATTTAGAACTGCTACTTCTTTGTTGTCCCAGACTCCAGTTACTGCAGAAATGAGACTTCTGTTTCCAAGACGACTCAAAACCATCCTAACCCTATGCTTGCACCTATGAATTACGTTCCTCCCAAACAAGAAAACATTTTAGGTCTGCATAGTGGTACGTTAAGTTTCTATGGCCTACAAGTAGACTTCAGTGATCAGACCACCAAACTCCGCTAAGAATATGTAGAAAGATATTTTTGGAATTTAGAACTCTTTTATGGACTTCAACAAAGCTAGGCTTTTAGGGTTATGGAATTTTTAAAGAAGTGAGTTTGAAATTCAAGCCAAGCAATGACTCCTTTGTTCTAGATGGCATTTACCATGTTCCTTAAACAATTAACACCATTGATGCCATGGGTGAGAAAAGACATAGCAAAATGACTGACAGGCAAGGAAAATACATTGTTTTCAATATCAGGACCTTCCCCCAGCCATCTCCCTCTGCCAGACCTTTGCACCTTTGAAAGGCACATTTGTTCCCAGGGATGGACTCTCTGGCCCTCTTCCCGGGAAGGGGGCAGGCAGGGTGGGCGACAGTTTCTGTGTGTAGCTATTCCAGGGAAAGCAAGTTTGCCACCCTCTGAGATTGTCCTCAGCTCTGTCGAGTTTAGGCTGATTTCTCTCTTTAATACATTAACTAAACCGATTCTATGAAAACGACAATGTGTTCTTGTCACTTAAGGGGGCAGAATTAGAACAATAGGAAGCTCACTATTTTGGCTTGCTTACAATAATCCTTGCACTTGTGACACTGAGACTGAGGAATGCCATGAGTTTGAGGCTGCCTGCGGTTACTGAGTGAGATCTTGTCTAAAAACAACAAAAATAAAACCAAATCATCTTCTACATAAAAGTTGCAGAGCAGAAGAAATCCCACTTCAGTTAGAGGGATATTAACCTCTATAACCCATTGTTTGTGACTGTGTGTTATACAACATTTCAATCATAAGAATTTTGGCCTTTGTATTTATTCTTTCTGGCTATAACAAAAGGGCAAAAAGCGAGAATTGAGGACAAGAAAAGAGAGGAGAGTCAAAGAAGGATAGAAGAGTCAAAGAAGTAGATTATTGAAGTAAAGCCAGGACTTTAAAAAAAAAAAAAAAAGACTCAGTAAAAAAAAATAATAATGATGGGGGAAAATTTGAATTTGAAATCACCACTCTCAAAAAGGTGACTAGAATATCCATCTCTATAAGGGTCTGAAGATAAGTACCTTTCCTTAGAGTTATCTTGAGTAAAATTTAAACTGTACTATCTTATGTGTTGAGTTAGTTAAATACTACAGCTTGAGATCTGTCACTCTCATACACATACACACACACACACACACACACCCCACACACAAACACCAAATTGCAAAGTAGAAGAATGAAATTTATTATATATTATAAATACACAGAATATAAGGTACAACAGGTTAGAAAATCTTTGTATCTCGTTATACATAACATTTAAAAATAGTTCAAGCAATTAATGATGACAAATAATATTAAAGGTTGTTTGTTGTAAGCATATTTCTTCAAAAAATTATAATAAAGAAAATTAAATATAAAATAGATGGCCCATATACATCCTGGATTCTTTACATGTATTCATAGATCTAATGGTTTCAGGGCTGTGCAATGATGCACATGGCAGAGTTTAACAGTGCAAACCAATTAAACAACACCACCAGCCTCATTTTACTCAAACGACATCTGAAATGAGGTATTTGGAAGCACCTTAAGAATCTGTTTTCCTTACCTGTTTGTGCCTCTTAGATCCCAGAGTCCTCTACCTCCCCTGTCTTATATCTTCCTGACATATTTTCTGCCTTCACATTTTTGCCCTCTACATGATTAATTTTGTTGATACCATTCACACACAAGAGGCAATCATGATTACTGATAAGTTTTTCCTTCACCAAGATTCTTTATTCTTCACCTTTCTTACTTTCTAGGTTCTGTAGTACAAAATTCAGATAATCATCCCTGACAATATTCTATGTCATATTCATCTCTGTGCACAGTAAGTCAGTCTGTCATTCCACGGTGCACGAGGCACAGTGGACTCTTGACAGTTGGTAAAAGAGGTAAGAAAGAATGTAAGGACATATTTAACACCGAAAAGGAGAATTTGTTTAGTTCGCGAATTGTTTCTAAATATCTTTGTAAGGAAATTTACAAAAGAAATTTTGTCTCATGACATTTTTCTGCCTTTGGATTATTATATGCACTAGTGTAAGAGTAACAAGGACAGAAATATTTGAAGTACATGGTGTGATTAAACAAATTGCTAAACCATGTGGATAACAAAACAACAACAGTAGTAAAGGCACTCTTGGATGTAGGAGAAGGCCAATTAAATGCCAGGGATGGTCATTTTACTTTGTATCTTTGGTGCTTAGTGAAGCTAGAAATTGTCTTGCAGAGTAAAACTAGAAGGGGTTGCTGCTGTCTCCCTACAAGGATCTGGAACAATGACAGTAAACAAAATTAACAGAGTGAGGGGTTTGGATTTGTTCACCAAACAGAAGTTCGAATGGACTCCAGTGAATGATGGGAAGTGCTAAGCAGTCATGCAATTTCAAGAATAGCAAAATGTAAGACTCAGTTAGCAAGGAACAGTCATGCTCACAGGAAACAAGAAGCAAAGACTGCAAAGTCAGTCAGAGGCATCTGAGTTACCCATTGCTTGCATTTCAGCCTGATCTCCCCATGTCATTTAAAATTTCATTTCATGTATATGTCACACAGACCATTTTCCATTATGACTAATGCAATAGTCTGAAATTATTTTAGTATGTTAAATTTTCATCCAGTCTTCATGCTGCCTCTCTGATCCTTATTCTTAGAATTTTTTTTATTAGTTCATGGGTGCTGATGAGTAACAGAATGCCACAAGTCAAGCCTAAAGTTCCATACACACCATAAAGTTCACAGTATAATGAAACTTTCTTAACATAGACACATGATAGGTAAGCATGTAGGTGTTGTTTGGATTTGAAAATCTTTCGTCAGATTATGTATTGCTCTGTCACGGCTCTTACTAGATATGTGCATACATTTCTGTATGAGGAGTGTGTGTGTGTGTGTGTGTGTGTGTGTGTGCACTCATGTGTCTTTTCATTGCCAGTTCTCTGGTTTCTTTGATTCTAGTTACTTTATGTCATACCTGCCTTTGCACAGTGTGCACCTATGAGCAAAACATACACTGTAGGCACCGTTGAGTTGACAGAAGCTCCCAAAGGCCTGTGCATAGATGCAATTGCCAATCTTTTCCTTTATGACCTTATTTTTGATACATGAGATCCCTGGACTTGTCCTCTTGTAACACTAATTGAGAAGTTCCCCTCTGGAGGAAATCAGGGGAATGGAATGAAACAGAAGACCCAAAGTAGTACCAAGGACAAACCTGTGAATTCACAACCTGGCTTCTGGAAAAATGTTATGGGCTGAAAAGAGTGTTAATTTTGTCTTATGAAAGGATTTAGTACTAAATCAAATAACTCATATGTGATATTCATTCTGTTTCTTTTTTTCCTACATATTGTCCCCTATTTTTGAAATATTCTTTCAGACTTTTTAAACTTTACTGACTTGTGCTTATAATCACTGCAAGTATTATTTTTTATGCTCAACAATCTCTTAAGGATACTTGGCTTTTCTTTGTATAGTAGGCAGAAAATGTCCTGCCCATCTGTGACAGAACCTGTGCCTTAATCTCTTAATGTGTAAATATTCTGTGTTACATATCCATGAGAATTAAGATAGTAGAAGGAATTAAGGTCACCAGTCAGCTGATGTTATAATATTATGAATTCTAAGAGTAGATCCAATGTATCAATATCCTTAATTGAAAAGTGGGAGGAGAAAAAAACAACAACCATACAACAGCATCATGACAAAGATTAGGTTTCAAGATGAACGGTGTGTGGATGGGTGCAGTCCAGGAATGAGGATAGCCTATCTAGCTTGTATAGGCTAGCCAGAAAGCAAATTATTTCTATAGCCTTAGAAAAGGAATGAGTCCTCAAATCCTTGATGTTAAACTGTGAGAACAATTTGATGTTTCTGACCTCCAATGCTCTTAGACCACAAATTTATTATATTTTATATCACTATACTGGTGATAATTTGTTAGAGCAGAAAGAGTACACTAATACATTCAAGAATGAATACCTTCCACTGCACTTACTTGTGGGTTCTTCTGGTACCCTATAAGGTCAAAGGCTGAATAACTTTCAGTCTTCAAATAACAAGACCAACTTCACATGTAGTGTTTTGAATAAGAACAAACAGACAAATGAGAGGATAATAAAAAGATCTAGTGATGTGTTTCTATCTGTGAACCTATAAATGTTATTCTTATATGGGTAAAATTTATAAAGCATGATCTGTGATTCCTGTGGATGTCAAAAGGGTGAATCATCTCAGCAGTATCTTTGATTTTGTTTCTGTGACTCTGAAGACTGATGAGCAAGATTTATTGACCCATATCCCAAGAATTCTTTCTACTTCTTCAGAACATTATTTTGAATTTGAGACTTGCTTTCACTAAGATTCCCAGGCTGTCTTTACAACCACTTTGTAGTGAAACTGGCTAAGAAACTGTGATTCTCCTTCTTTAGCCTCCTGAGTAGCTTGGATTACTGGCCTGAGGCATTGGAGCTGGTTTGTTTAGGAATATGATCCTATGGGCCTATGTGACTCATTGTCAAGACCAACATCAAAACAATAGACAACAGAATTTTATAAAATATAAAAATATTTATGAGATATGACCAAAGTATAGCATCAAAGTTTTTTGATTCTTAATTCAAGAAATCTTTCTTTAAGAATATGACTCCTGGTGATCTGGCCATGTTCTGGGGGATTCACCCACACCCAAGAGTATTTGCACAGCACAAATTAGAAATTTGCTTTAAAAAGGAAAATAGAACACAAAGTTGGGGTGGGATAAGGAAATTGGTGTGGATTTTGGAGGAAATAGGTGAGGAGAGGTAAATCAAACAAACATATTGCATGAAATTGAAAAAAATAAAAGTATAATTTAAAATAAAAGTGTGACACACTACTAGCCAAACTGAAAAATTAGGATAATATTGGTAAGGGGTATTAGATAATACAGATAAAATAATTTCACCATATATATTATCATATATATTTAACATCAAGTTTTTGAGGGCTTGTTCCTTTTGTAAGGCTGTATTCTGGATATATATGAAATATATATATGTGTATATATATATATGATCAAATGATTTTATATATATATTATATAATTAGAAAAAAATCCACCAAGTAAAAGGAGGAAAGTAAAATAAAAGCAAATATAATGAAAACAAACCATAGAAGTAGTTGACTTTGATTAATAAATGGCCTTTAATATAGAATGACAACCAGAGGGACAAAAGTGAAACACAGACAAGTAAATGTAACAGAGAAAAAGGTTGCCATGCAGTTACTGAGAAGTAAAAAGTTAATCAGGGGTTAAGAGAATGTGAAATCACATAAAAATCAATTAATATAAGAGTTTTAAAGAAATATATTTAGTATTTTACCTAAAATATGTCTCAGGTCCATGGAGAACTTTGTGAAGAGTTACTCAGAGACTTATTTTGGCAATTTAGAGGAAATATAGTTTCCATATCTAGCATATATTTCTTGATCAGATGTGGGAAAAACTGTAAATGGCACTGATCCAGTCTTTGAAGTTAGAAAAGACAAAACAAGAATGAAATTATGATTTCTTGCATATGATTAAAAACATGAAGCTAATTTCTAAGAAAAATCCGTATCCTACCACTGTAACCACTGTGCACTATTCATTCTTTATACAGCAGACATTGTTTTGTGGATTCATTGAGTACTAATAAAAGAGAAATATTTTTATTCCCATTTCATAAAAGACAGAACAAATCTAACAAAATTTTAATAATTAAATAAGTAAAATAACGGCAGAGTTAGGTTCTCCCAAAGATTCATTAAACTTCTAATCTACTAAGGAAAGCAATGTCTTAAGCAGTCATTTTTGACTTCCAAGAGCTATGAACCCCATGACTATCAATACACATTGTACTACAAATACACACATGCATACATAGCCAAAGCAACAAGATCCTCAATATAAATTGAATTGATAAAAATAGAAAATAAAATGCAGTACATATAAAGGAAAAGCTTGTTTAAAACCTGGGACTCAGCAACAACAGCACAAATGACAGTGAGGATGGCCATGCCAGGCAAATAATGCTGTGTTAGAGGGCTTCCTTACATTCGCAAAAACCTAAATTTGGTTTCCAGAACTACAAACAAATTTGTACATCTCATACAACAGTTCTTAAACTCAGACTCCCTCCCTCATCCGTGCCCTCCCTCACCCATACCTGACCTCATGTATTCCACCATAAACATCCGGTCAAGCATTTATATTGAGATGTCCTTCGGTGCAAGTTCATCCACTGGAATTTAGTTAGCCTATCTAGAGATCTTAAGGAAGGTCTACTCTTCTTCATCCAGCATCCGTCATTCTCCAGCAGTCCTCAGGCCAGGGCAGCTGGCTGCCCATCTCCTTTGCTCAGCTCTGGGTCCTTGCCTGATTGCGTTGACATAGATTCTGTGCTCAGCACCACCACTGCCTCATGTCAACAAGAGCAAGCTTCCGGTGGCCTGAAAACCTGTTACGCCATGTTCATGGACCAAGCGGTACCCCATGTTCATGGACCAAGCGGCTCTTGCATTCTTTCCACCTTGTCTTCCACAGTGGTTCCTGAGCTGTGAATGAGTGAGGTTTAATATAGGAGTTGTATCCAAGAACACACACTTTGCAGTCTCTCATTATCTAAACTTAGCCAGTTGTGACCTTCTGTGTGCACAGCCCTCTGCTGTATAAGGAAGCTTTGCTGGTAGGAGTTGAGGGATGCATCAGTTCTCACTCTAACCCCAGTTCTGCTATGGTCCATGAACCTTAAGAGTAGAGGTTCAACTTTAGCCTCCGTCTGTTGCTAAAAGAAGCTTTTTGATGAGAAGTGTATGGTATACTTGTCTGTAAATATAAGGATCATAGTAGTCCAAGAGACTTCCAAAATAACAAGGGCTATTGCCAGAGCTCTTGGTTATCTGCCAGAACTGGAAGATAAGACCCTACTGCTGAAGACAGGGCATGATTCAGACACAGAACCTGGAGCACTGAAAAAGAACTAATCTTGAAGCCTTCTACCTGAAGTTTAGCTCCTCTAGTTCTAGAAGATACCATGGAAGCTTCTAAGGAAGAAAATCAATCATGGCCCCACTTAACCATAAAGCCTAATAACCACAACGACCAGCACAGCAAGCTACCTCTACTGGTGCAGTGACTCTGTCATCAGCGGGGTAATCAACAGCTACCTAATTGAACTTAAAGCCCTCTCAATGGGAGTGAACAAAGTCAGATCCTCATGGGTAGAGAAGACAGAGATCCTAGAGAAAACTCAATCTCACTCATCTTTCTAGACAAATGAAATTTCCTACCATATTCTAAATATAGAAACGTACTTTTGAATTGATGAAAGAAAATAAGACCCTAAAGCAGATGTCTTTCGCTCTTTCTGCAGACTTTTATTTAAATATTCATTATAGTATTGAAAGCATTTCAGATATATAAAACATAGATAAATGAAATAATTCTTTCATTAAGTTATGAACAATTATATTATTTAATCTTAAGGTAGAAAAGAAATTGCTAAGATATAAAGCAAATAGGAAAGTAAAGAAAAACATTACTTAAATTTTAATGTTTTATATAGTCTCATATAAAATAACATGGACTATTGCCAGAGCTAATGGAAAAGGGAACTATTTGCTGCAATAAAAAAGAGAATTGAACACCATGTAAAGAGGCCTTCAGTCTTTTGCAGGACCAGAGAGCATGGCCTCTGGATTGTATGGGACCTGAAAGCACCAAGCATTCTGGTCTACAGCTCTGGGAGATCCAAACAGTAGCCTGTGATCAGACCTCTGACTCCAGCAGGAACAGAAAATACCTTAGGAATCTGAGAGCACATCAGAGCTAGAACTTTGACTCCAACAAACTGGGAAATACCATGGGAACAGTTTTCTAGCCCTACAGGTCTCCAAGTTCAGTGCAAAGCCTGATTTTTAATTTAGTATGCCCAGAGTCCACTGAGGAACTGGGGCTTTGGCTCTAAGATCCTAAGATCTTTGATCTTTGGATCCTAAGAGCAGTATGGGTATGGAATATTTGTCTTCTGAGAATCTATTAGTCACTGTAGGCCTGGCAGTCTATACTGCTCTAGTGCCAATGGCTGCTTCTGTCCCTTGACTCTAACCATAGCTGACAGATAGAACAAATACTTCATTAGGTCTGAAATTTGGTATCTGATTCCCAGAGGGCTCACAGAGTTGAAGAGGTGATTGATAGTTAGATTCCATCTTATTGTCTTGAGGTTTAGTGTGCAGACCTCACTCTTGGTCCTATTGGCACATGCCAGTATGGGACTGACCAAAACCAATTTGGAGAGAGAAGGGTTTATTTATCTTATACCTCCCAGGTCTCAGTTCATCACTGAAGGAAGCCAAAGCAGGAATTCAGGGCAGTAACCTGGAACACAGACTGTTAAGGAATGCTGCTGTCTGGCTTGGTCCCCTGGCCCATGCTCAGCCTGCTTTCTTATGCAACACAGGACTGAAAAAAGCCAGGGCTATTCCTTCAAAAAGAACCATTACTAATATTCCTCATAAAAAATATACTCTCTGCCCCCAGAGTATGGTTTCTATAGTTTCTCTTGTGGATTTCTACTTTTAATCCATTATGCTCTGATAGAATGAGAGAAATATCCTATTTTTTTCATATTTGTTGAGACTTGATTTGTGTCTGCTGATAGGATCAGTTTTAGAGAAATATCCATCTGCTGTGGAGAAAAATATGTATTCCTTATATGTTTGGTAGAATATTCAATTGATACATAATGTCCTTAGCTCTGAAGTTTCTTTACTTGTTTTTAGTTTTGAAGACCTATCTAAATGTGAAAGTTGAGTATTGAAGCCTCCCAGTATTATGGAGTGCGGATTTGGGTGTTTTTTTATGCCTGTTAGCATTTATGGAATTAGGGGCTCCAATATTGGGTGCATAAATTCTTACAACTGTATATTTTTGATGTATGTATACTTTATAATATGTAGTATTCCTTTTTATCTCTTCTAATTAGACTCCTTGAAGTTTATATGATGTAAACATAAATAAACCTGCTTATTTATGGTTCCCATTTGATTGGTAGTTTGCTTTCAATACTTTCATATTGTGTATTTTTATATCTTTGCTACTGGTGTATTTCTTGGAGATGCAATATAGTTGAGTATTGTATTTTACTCTAGACCATTGGTCTAAGTATTTTTGGTGATGAGTTGTTGCTTTTTACAATTTCAGGTTATTGTAGAATAGAATTTGCTATTTCCTATCAATTTATTTGATAATGATCTATTTTGCTGAATTGTTGATATTTCTTTTCCTTCTGACATGTTAGTTTTAAGGTTTTTCTCAGTTGCTGTGTTGGATGTTGATTGTTTCTTTCTCAGGTCTAGTTTGTTTATCTGTTCATTGCATGTGGTACATCTCTACATGCATTCACATGGAAGAAGCTACCTTTCTTCTTCCTCCATCTAAAATGTTCCAGCAAGGTGATTAACACAGAGACACACAACTGGTCAACATGCAGAGAATAAGAGACTGTGGACTGCTCAGCCCTAACTGAGATACTTATATTACACTCTCTCCTCCCAGAGTTCACAGATCTTTGTGGACAAGGGGGCAGAAAAAAATTTTAAGAGCCAGAAGTGGTAGATGAATACAGGGAAAGTGTTGTCTGGACACTCCAGATAAACAAACACAGCAAAGAAACAAAGAATATGACATACCCAAAATTATGACCTCTTCCCTCCAAACCAACTCCCTACAAGGGAATTCAGAACTACAGAGTTACCCAAAATTGTCTGAGAAATAATTCAAGTTCTAATTTCCAAAAGAATTAGTGATCAGATAGAAGAATAAGACACAGAGGTATACAAATTAAGGACATCTAAGTGCTCAACAGTCTCCGAAGTGAAAGAAAATATCAGTAAATAGGGTAAATTGGAAATGAAGTTCCAAAATATGGAAGGGAAGTTGAACAAGAAGATGCGAACACTGAAAAATAACTGAACAACAACAACAACAAAAAAACACTTGAAATGAGGGAAACAATAAGTCACATACAAAGCATAGCAGACACCATCATTAACAGATGGGATGCAGAAGAATGGACTTTGGAGTCCGAGGACAAAGTTGAGAAAATAGTACAGATACACATATAAAGGGACAAATAAAGGGTATGGAGAAAACTTCTGAGAAGACCGTGATACATTCAAGGAATAGTTTATTTTGCTTATGGTTCCAGGGGAATAAGAGTTCATCAAGGCAGAGAGGTATAGCAGTAGATGTGCATTTATGAACACACAGCATGTATGATACCTGTACAAACTGAAGGCAGAGAGGGTCCCAGCATGAAAGGGGGAGATAGACAGGAAGCCTCAGTTCAAGCAGAGAATCTATGAAAATCAATCGATGCACAAGAAGGACAGTAAGTTTTCTGTATGTGCCTGATGGTAGGTTGACAAATGTTAGGTTGACAAGTTTCCCAGGAACAGACCCACAACCAAGAGCATTTAGCAAAAATAGGTTAGACTTTATAATTCTTCTAAAAAAGAAAGTTAATAGCAGAGGATATGAACTCAAGGGTGGTAAGGTGGTAAGGTGCATATAGAGAGCGGAGAGGTATCTGAATATGATCAAACAGATTGTATGAAATTCTCAAATCGATATTTTTTTAATTTCTGCAGTACTGCCTTGATTATTATACATTGTCTTAATTTGTATCTGTCTAGAAATAACCTTGCTACTACATAAACTGTGAAAGATATCTTTACAGGTTTTAGCATTTTTGTTTTCAGGATGTTTACTGTCAGAGCTTGAAATCCTTCATCCCATGCTTTTCTGGCTTTTGTGGTTATTGATGAAAGTTTTAGGGTAATTCTCGTAGTGCTGCCTCTGTGAGTTCACATTATGCTCATGTTGCTTTTAGAAACATTTCTTTACTTTGTGTTTTTAACATTCTGTGATTTGTCATGGAATGGTTCTTCTTTTTGGAGTTCAATATACCTCTTCTCTCTGGATACCTGCTTCTTTCTCCATGGTTGAACAGTTTTCTGCTATAATTTTGGTTAAATAGTCAGTCTTTTTATTTTCTTCAGCACAAATTTTCCTTGATCAATGTTTCTATCACAGTAACAGAAAAGTAAGTAATAGAGCCACCTAATCTCAGAAAGAACGAAATTGCATATTCCCTCATGTATAAATGTGTCCTATGAGATACTGTACTTATTAAAAGAAAATAAGTTCTTAAATGAGCAGTATCCACATGTGATTCTATGAGAGGGTGTTATCTTCCTGGAAGATATGATTTGATATTATATTTTTCATTGTTCAATTATTTCCTTAGGCTGTAGTTCTTTGTAATGACTACTAAGCTCAGTGCATTTTACTTTTTAAACAAGAATATTAACCACTCAGATAAGACAGTCTGTTAGAATTATATAATTGATAGTTGCTGATAACGAATAATTAAGATATTCAATATTTTTAGGGAATTTCAGAAAGTTATTAGCAGACAATGACATATAAAAGATCATAAACATTCAATAAAATTGTCTACTAAAATATTTTGAACCATATAATAAATTACCAAAGAAAACAAGTGAAAATAACAGTACTTTCTATTAGGTACATATTTATGTCTCTATCTATCTATCCATGTATTAATCATCATGATTCATCTGTCTGTCTATCCATTCATATATCCATCTATCTACCCACCCATCCACTTACCTATTCATCTATATATCCATCCATACACCCATCCATACATCCACCCATTCACCCAACTGTCCATCCATCCATCCATCCATCCATCCATCCATCCATCCATCCATCCACCCACCCAACCATCCATTCATCCTCCCATCCATATATCCCCCCACCCACCCACCCACGAATCCATCCGCCTTTCCATTCATTCATTCACCCATCCATCTACACATCCGTCCATCCATCCATCCATCATTATCCATCCATCCATCCATCCATTTAGCTAGATTTCTAGCCTCCTATCAACCTAAAAAGTTAGGTATTATTTATCATCTATGATTCATTCATCTATTTTTCTTTTCTTAGTTTTATTTATTTTTATTTTATGTGCATGAGTGTATTGCCTGCATGTGTGCAAGTGCACCTAATACCATTGGAGGAAAGAAATGTCAGATCCCCTAGAACTGAAGTTATAGATGATTGTTGGTTGCCTTATGGTTTCTGGGAATCGAATAAGGTCCTCTGCAAGAACAGTCAGTGCTTTTAACCACTGAGCCATCTCTCCAGGCCCTCATTCCTTTATCTTTATACATAACTACTTTTATAATTTTGTTTAAAAATAGACAATTAAGGTTCAAATCAATATTATCTTATAATATTACCTTATAATAAGGTTCAATAATCAATATTATCTTAGTTTGAGTGTGATGAATTATCCATCTTTTATGTAAGTGAAAGTGTAGACTATCAAAAACATCACTTTTGTAGGGGGAGATGTATACATGTTTGTGTGCATGGATTTATGAATGTATATGAAATTCAGAGGTAAATATTAAGTGTCTTCCTTTTGTTCTCCACTTCAGTTTTCAGATAGATCTCTCACTGAACCTGAAGCTTTCTGATTCATGAAGACTAGTTGGTCTAGGAGCTCCAGGGATGTATCATTTTCCACACCCTCAGCATTGGGATTATAGACACATTCCCACACATCAGAATTTTTATATACGTACTGTAATGTAAATTCAGGGGACCTGAATTCAGGCCCTGTTGCTTGGACATCAGGTACTTTGTCAACTGATTCGTCCTCTCAGTCCCTCAAATAAAAATGGAAAGAACTTTCCCAACATGGTTAAGAGATCAAAAGCTGAGAATATACATGTATGTAGATTCACTGATTGTATTTCTATAGGTTTTTCTCCTAAAGACAAGCAGAAAGCTCACAACCTTTATATTGAAGATACTGAATATAGCATTTTTAAAAGAAAAAAGTTTAGCATCTTTTAGAATATTTTATTTATTATTTTATTTTATGTATATAAACATATTGCCTGCTTCGAGGTAGGTACACCCATGTCCCAATCAATGCTCACAGGGGCATCAGATTCCCTGGAACTGAAGTTACAGACAGTTGCTAGCCATTGTGTGGGTGCTGGGAACCTGTGTCCTCTGCAAGAGCAGCCAGTGTTCTCAAAAGCTAAGCCCTCTTCCAGCACAAGTGTTAGCAACTTATGAATGAATGCATGATCCATTTTATGGACCAAATAAAACAAATGTTTTTAGTTAAATATTTTTGAAACAGGAATATGTTCCCAATATTATTTTACTTTTTATTTTTTTGTCTTTATAAAAATATTTCTTGATCTTTTGTACATTTAATGCAACTGTTCTTAATGAAATGTAGACTACCACACTATCCGTGTCTCCCCAGTCCCCCACTGGACCTCATGTATTCTGCCATACATGCTAAGCCCTATTCAGTCAAGCATTTGTACCCGGATATCCTTCTGTTAGAATTCATCCACAGGAGTCTAGTTAGCCTTTCTAGAGATTGTAAGTAAGGCCTACTCTTTTTCACCCAGTAGTAACTAGTCTAGTAGTTCCCAGACCAGGGACATTCTGACATCCATTCCTCTCACTTTACTCTGGAACCTTGTCTGATTGAGTTGTCATGGGTCCTGTGCTTGGTGCCATCATTGCCACAAATTCACATGTACAAGCTTCTAGCAGACTGAAAACCTCTGCTCCATATGTACACGAACCAGCCTTGCCTCTAACAATCTTTCTGTCCCTCTTCTGCAATGGTCTTTGAGCCATAGGTGGGAGAGGTTTAATGTAGGAGTCCCATCCAGTCTCTTTATTCTTTAAATATCAGCCAGTTGTGGATTTCTGTGGGCATTCACTCTGTTGGATAAGGAGGCTTCATTAGTGAGAGTGGAAGGATGCACTCATTTTCTCTCTACCCCTCATTCTGCTATGTTCCATGAGCCTTTGGTGTACAGGTTCAACTGTAGATGTGTCACCTAGGACTAGGCACCTCCCTGACATATATTTTCCGCATCTAAGCAGTTAGATTCTGCAGTAGCCTCTATCTGTTACAAAAATAAGCTTCTTTAATGAGTAAGGTATGGTATACTTGTCTGCAAATATAAGGATCCATATTTAGCATATGTTAAGGAATATGATTTGTCTAGAGATATACCAGAGATAGGGTTTTCTCTAGGATGAATGACTTCTCCAGCCATGTGTATTTGGCTGTATTTACAGTTCCACTCATGAGTTCACTCCCACGGAGAGGGCTTTAAGTCCAATTAGATAGCTATTGATTATCTCCCAGATAACCGTGCCACTACTGCACCAGTAAGGGAACTTAATGGGTCAGCTGTTAAGGTTATTAGGCTTTAGGTCTTTGAGGAACAATTGGCTGAATTCCCTTAGCAGCTTGCATATTGTCATGTATCACTGTGAGAGCTAAACTTCAGGTAGAAGGGCTACAGATCAATTCCTGTTCCATTACTCCAAGTCCTGTGCCTCAAGCATGTCCTGTCTTCAGCAGTAAGTTCTTTCCTTTCAGTTCTAGGAGATAACCGAGAGCTCTGACAATAGCCTGTGTTATTTGCGGAGTCTCTTGGACTGCTCTCACCAACCACTCAAAGGGAGCCTTTCCTGTCTGGCACTGTGCTCCTTGCCATACAGACCCCAGGTATAAGTGTGCACTGTCATTTAGACAGTGTATGTGGATTTCTGAGGGGGTTTTGGAGGCTTCCCAAGCTCTCCAGGATCCATTCATCTCTACTCTCTCTTCATCCCATCTGACCACACTCCACCCTCTACAGAGCACTCTTATTATCCTAACCCTACCCAAATAACATGTCTCCCACCATTCCTTCATACCCCTCCCTGAGCTCTCCCCCGAACTGAAGCCCTCTGCATGTTCCTCTCTCCTCCCCTCCCAGCAGAACACTCCCACTTTCCCACTTCTTAAGCACCATATTTTTAATGTTGCATCTAATGTACTTGTAGAGAAAATGCTGGGAAGTCTGCTAATGGTGGTCTCTATTTGAGGAAAGAGGAAACTTATTCTTTGTGTTTCTCTGTTTCCGAGTTTAATGCAGTGCTTTTTCCATTAGCTTTATAAATACACACATACACGTTTTTTTTTTTTTCTAATGAAGAGACTACAGCCATTATTTCATCACTACCCACTGAGAAAATGCACGTAAAATTTAAAAATTTTACTTCATATAAAAGGCAAATAATGAAACTCAGGAAGCGTTTCTCTCTCTCACACATATTGGATTATAGAACTGAAGCAGCTTTTATTCCGTGTTGTAAGTAAACAAAACCAAACGTGGCCTTGATAGCCATAGCTAAAACGTAGCAGAACAAACAGAAAAGTTCTGAACACTATTTGTATGTCAGCCAAGTAAACTTGATCTAAAGTAAATCATGGAGGTAAAAGTAGGTGAAAGAGCAGTGGTTCAGGATCATACCACTTGAACATTTTGAGCAGATACCTAAATGCAAAAATAAAGAAAACGTTCCAAGAGTTGGAGTTCTTTGCTTATAAATTATTTTATAAGAAGGAAGTAGTCACGTTTAGCTTTGAAAGTCTTGTCTTTTAACTGATTTAAGAAGCTAAACTATTTAAATTCACAAACCTTGAAGTTCTGGTGTATAATAAAGTATAGAGGCAATGCTCAGTATTGTTTGAAGGACTGTGGGAGCCCTGTTCAAGAGCTTCCAAGGAGAGTCCATTCCCGACGTGGGTGTTTACTATGCTAGCCAGAGTGTCTAATGGGAGCATTATTCTCCTGTTATATAAGACAACTCCTTTTAATTTTTTATAATATTTTAAAAAGCTTCTATAGTGGTAGGGCTTCCATATAGCATTTTCTTATTTTTTTCTTTATTAATCTTTAATACGCTTTTGTATATTTCACACAACAGTTTTAATCAAATTTAGACCCTCTCTCCCATCCATGTCCCCTACCCCTACCAGACCTCATGTATTCTGCCATATATGTCGAGCCCTATCCAGTCAAGCATTTGTACCTAGATATCCTTCAGTGCTAATTCATCCACTGGAGTCTAATGAGCCTATCTAGTGATTGTAAATAAGGTCTGCTCTCCCTCACTCAGCAATCAGTCTCCAGCAGTTCCCAGGTTAGGGCTGGCTGTCATCCATTTTATTTGCTGCACTGTGGGCCCTTATCTGATTCAATTGGCACAATTCTTGTGCTTTGCTCCATCATTGCCACAAGTTCACATGTAAAAGCTTCCAGTTGTCTGAAAACCTTTTTTTTTTTCCTATGTGCATTGGCCAATCCTGAGTTTTATGGTCTTTCTGTTGCTACCTTTTCCTAAATGGTCCCTAAGCCACGGGTAGGTGAGGTTTCATATAGGAGTATCATCCAGGGACACATATTTTGCAGTCACTTATTTTCTAAAACTTGGCCAATTGTGACCTTCTGTGTTTATCATACTCTGTTGTACAAGGAAACCCTAGTAGTCTCTTCACCTCCAGTTCCACTATGTTCTGTTTGCCTTATATTTACAGACAAGTGTACTGTAAACCACTTCTCAAAGATGCTTCTGTTTGCAACAAATGGAGGCTATCAAAGAGATCCCCAACTGGTCACACATAGAGAATATATGTCTGAGAGATGGTGACCCCAAGTGACATATTGACAGTGGAACCTCTACACCATACGACATTTTCTAAAGGACTTTAATGTTAGTTATCCTTCCCCAGACTTCTTACTCTGCCTTCCTTCCGTTCCCTACCCAGTTTTACCCTAACTTTCCGATTATTCCCTGTTCCCCAATTTATATCACTGCATTGTATCCCCCATCCCAGGAAGTCTTTCCACACCCATGTTTGTTTATTAGTTTCCTGATCTCTCTGGATTTTCAAATTGATACATGCATACCTAAGATTTCAAAGCTAGCATTCAACTATGAGTGGGAACATGTAACATTTGTATTTCTGAACCTGGGTTACTTCACTCAGGATGATTGTTTCCAGTTCAATGCATTTACCTGTGGATTTCATAATTTCCTTTTTTAAAAGCTGAATAATACTTATCTGTGTATAGTATCTCACCTTCATTATTCATTCATTGGTTGATGGACATTTCATTTTTTTCCAATTTCCCTTTGTCCTTAGATTGTCCCTGACTTTTATCATGAATGGATGTCAGATTTTGCCAATAAATTTTCCTCATCTAATGAAATGCTCATATGATGTCTGTTCTTCTATCTCTTCATTTAGTGGGCTGCATTTATTGATCTGTGTATTCTGACCTATCCTTGTATCTCTGGAATGAAACCAACTTGACCATGATGAATAATCTCTTTGATGTATTCTTGAATCTGTTTTGTTAGTATTTCTTACCAATTTTCCCATCTATGTTCATCAGAGAGATAGGTCAGTAATTCTAATTTTTTTTTGGTGAGTCTTTGTTTGTTAAAACCTTATTGCAGAAGATACTACACACATGAGCGGTACAACAACCAGGAGAAATCAAGCTGGTTGCTGATTTCAAACCTCTACTGGCTAACTTTCGTACTGGCATAAGGTGCCCAATACTAATTTTCTACTAAATAGTTCCGTAGTACTAAAGTAACTCTTAACATATTATGATTATATCCATTGATTAATGCATCTCTCAACTCTTACCAGTGAAGCTTTTTTTTTTTATGCAGCAGATGGTGATTTAACACAGACTCACAATTGACCAACATGCAGAGAATAAGAGGTTGCAAACTACTTATCCCTGAATATGACAGCTATACCAAATTTCTGCCTCCAAAGACTCAGGGATCTTTGCAAAAGAGACTGGAAAAGCTAGAGATTTTGGCTAACCTCCTGGACACAAAGTTTTCCAGACAGCTTGTCATTAATTCAGATGAACTCAACTCAACTGTGTCAAAATGTACAAGTACCACATAAGCTCAAACCAGACCAAGGTCCATCATAAACATGAGATAGTAGGAAAACCCAACACTGCCCAAGGAGCTACTGGAAGCAAATGGCTGCTGGAAGGGGCTGAATCAGTTTCATTTAAGGGAGAGACTCTTGGTAGGTTGACTAGGTTTCAATGGATGAATTCACTTCAAATGTTATTTGGAAGAACAAATGTCACTCTATATGTGAAATTGGATAAAGGGTAGTATAGAGGGAATGAAGATGAGGGAAGGACTGCAAATATAATAAAAATGTATTATTAGAAATTTTAAAAATAAATAAAAATAGAGTCAAAGTTCATAAGTCATGAAGAGAAAGATAAATAAAAATAAAATTTAAAAATTACCCTGGAGCAAATATATATTGGCATATGCTTTTAATTCCACCAGTCAGAGACAGAGGCAGGCTGATCTCTGTGAGATTGTGGCCAGTCTGTTCTATATGAAGAGTTTCATAGACAGCTCATCTGTGGCTACAGGCAAACCCTGTCTCAAAAGCAAAACAAAACAAAACAAAATAAAATTACTCTGTATTAGAAAAAAGTAACATAAATCCTCTCAATTAGTGTACTACCGTTTGTATTGCATCTCCAGTGTTCAACTGATAGTGAACTCAGGGATATCATACATATGAAGAATAGATATAATGTCAGTAAGTTTGAAAACAAAGCAGAATTTTTAATTTGTGTTTACAAGATTCTTCCTTAATATTCAAGAAAATTACGAATCTTTACAAGACAGCAATAGAACTGGACTTCAAAGGTCCCAGAATTTCTACTGAAGAATGATAGAGACAGATCCTTATTCTTTGGTACTGAAGAAGTATTTCATAGACTGGGGACTGGGAACTGGGGACTTTGCTTTCCTCGAAGTTATAATAAAAATGATTTTCTTGATGCAGATGTTGAAAGACATAATTCCAAAGACAAACTTTCAACTAGATCCCCCAAGAAAAGTCACTTCTGGGTCTTATCCAAGAAACCCAGCATTGCTCTACATTAACATCTGCTGGGAACATTTGAAAGGGAAGCATCTTAAATAATGATGTTTGTAGCTACATGTTCTTAATAAGTTTGAAAAAGGAGAAAATAAATTTGCAATACATTCCCTCCCAAAGTCACTTTTCTTTACTAACATTCACAAATGTAATGATCTAAAAGTGGAAGCATTAACATCATGTTAGGGAAAATGGTTCAAAATATTTCTCTGAACTGTTTTTATTAGTCATACCCAACAGACACTCATAAATCTCAGGTTCTTTTAACTCCAGAAACACCACCAATTCTTTGTTATACTCCTTTATGGCAATTATACTACCTTTATATTTGCATAATAATTGAATTTACTATTAAGTTAAGCTAAAAAAAAAAACACTTCAAAAAAGTCTTGGAACCATAAGTTAGCTATACAAACTGAATGATGCCAACTCATTTGTAGTTAGAATGGAAACCTCATCTTTGCAGACTAGCATGGGTATTTGGGGATAATTTTCTGCAAGAAGTGCAAAATATATAATTAGACTTCAAGTTTCCAAGAAAGTGGCACACATGGACTGCCTCTGGTAATAGCTGTTTATTACAAAAGTATGCTAGGATATAATTTGCAAGAAATGCTATCTCATAGGTACTCTGAGTTCCACTGCTTCCATGAATCAGGGACAATTCAGGCATCATGAAGTTTGAAAGGGTTTTAAGAAACTATACTCAGGTAATCTTCTTTTCTTACCACTACCCATCATTTTAACATTCTAAGTAACTTACTTTACTGATATATTTACCTCCATCCAAAAAAAAAAATCACAGGACAGCAAGATGCTTAGGCATGTAAAACCACATTCCCTATAAATCTGATGACCTGAATTGGATTCAGAGAGTCCATGATGGAAGGAGAGAACCAGTTTCCAAAGTGATCCTCTTACCTCTAAATGTACATGATCTTGTGGGCACTCATACACAGACACACATATATACACACACTTCTACACACATTAAAAAAAATAAAAAGAATATTACTAACATTACTATTATTAAGAATTTCACATGAAGTCTTCTCAAGGTTGTATCACATAAGTCCCCATATAGAAGGAGATTGATCTCTCTTGAAACATGGCATTGAAACACACTCATGACTGGTTGGTGAAATGCTGTTGGCACCCTTGTAAGAAGTTGACAATGACACAGCTTAAAAAATCCTCATGAAGTTTTCTTGAAACATATTTAATACATTTTACAAAACGAAAAAAAATTCACACAATAAGGTTCAGTCTGGATGTTTACATTGAGCCTTCGACATGTATAAATTCATTGGGATAATGAGTGTCATTTGAAATCTGTGTTGGAGATTATTACTAGGCTGAAAAGCATTATTCATTTGAAGTTCTCATTCTAAGATTGTAGTCAAGGAGTTTCTTGAATCCCTTCTCCAGAGAAACAACTGCTTCATCCATTGATAAAAAATATATATTACATTTACGTGTTTGTTTGTTTAAAATAGTCTCATGTAGCCCAGGATTCCTCACAATGTAGGCAAGGATGACCTTGAACCTCTAATTCTCTTGTCTCTACCTGACATTGCTTACATGAACCACCATATCTGGCTAAGTTACTTGTTATTTACAGAAATTGCTCTAAGAGCGTGTAGTAAAATTAAGGCTATTCATTCAAGAAAATGCACTGAATGTCATAAAGAATGAAAAATCTGTGATATTGTATAGACTCCTCTCTTTACCTCGTTCCCTCTCCAATTTCCTTACAAAAAACAGTCTTTACTCTAAATTTGAGAATTCAAGAAGATGAAGGTGCCATGACACCATTCACTTCCTAAATCCCCTGCAAAATTCATCTGCAATGATGTCACTGGTGTGTGCGTGTGTGTGTGTGCATATGTGCATAGAAATTTTGATCATGTTTATTATAATTCAAAGACAATTCTTTGGAATCTAACTATGAAAACAGTGTCAGCCATCCTTCAGAATCCAGAAGAACGCTATCTTGCTTAAGGCTGAGGATTTTTAAGAGCAATCTAAAAAGTACCTTTAAGCAATTAGTCATTGCTATAAACAAACAAACATATTGGTAAAGGAGAATATCAATTTTATTTACTATATAAGATTTTTAGAATCAGGCAAGGTGGTGCAGGTCTTTAATCCCAGCACTTTGGAGGCAAATCTGTGTGATTCGGCCAGCCTGGTTTATGCAGCAAGTTCCAGGCCAGCTTTGGCCTCAGATAGATTCTGTCTCAAAAAAAAAAAATCAGCCATTAAGAAGATATTCATTCAATAGTGAAGAGTCAAAGTATATCTAGTTGAGAAGGTTTATATACACACTTATGCAGATTCAGTGACACCATCCTGGAGACAAGATAAAGAAAAAGGTTAAAATTTGATCAGAAATATTATCGTACAGACAAAAAGAGTTGGTAGAACTAGTTCAGCAAATAAATACACAAATACAATTGAACAACTGATCAAACAGCAATAACATCTCCTGAGATGGATATGAGATCCATTGTCCTGAAATGGACACAGGGATGGTGGGTGCTGACATATGAACTTACTAAAATACACTACTTAAAATTTTTAAGCTTTCAAAAACATTGTCCAAAAGTAAATAGGAAAGGAATACTTGCATTAAATGGAGGACACGAAAGACACTGCTTTCAAAACTAATGTGGATTTGATAAACAATTAACAAGATTTTTATAAATATAATCGAAGGTTTATAGAAATTATACCTCAACAATGAAAATAAATATGACTATTGTTTGATTAAACTGTGTATATCAACACAAATATACAGATTACTGTAAAGAATTAAATGGAAGTTCTGGCCTTGAATGGATAATAACCAAAACTTAAAATCATGAAACTATAGTAGTGGATATATGTATACTAAAGAATGAAATAAGTTCAGACCTTTGCAGACTGCTTGAGAGTTGTGGGTTTGGGCCTCCATAATAGTGAGCTTTCCAAGGTGTATATTGCCCATCCCTCTACATAGAACCTCATACAGCCTCTCCCAGTGCTCCATGGCTAGGCTTCTCTGATTTTTAGTAGGTTCTCAGATCTATGTAGATTGTTTGAAAGCTCCTGAATCCAGTCTTCCAATGGTTCTGAGCTTTGCAACTTTCTCTGTGCCAACACCCCTACAGTGGAACCACTTGCAGTCCCTCCCACTGTCCTAGGAATTGATTTTTCTGCCAGCTAGTAGGGTCCCAGACTTTTCAGATTGCCTGAGAGTGTCTGAATCAGGCCTCTGCCTACCAAGCTTCCCAAATCACAATGTGTCTGCTTTCAAGTAGAGGCACAGACTTAGGAGGCAGCCTGAGGGCACCTGACTGGCACCTGATTTGGGCCTCTGCTGGAGATCATCAGAATCTGGACTAGAGAGAGCCATCTAATCCCTGCAGTATAAAATCAAAAGACAGAACCTGAAGCTTAGACCAACCAGCCTTTCATACCCAATACGAAGGAAACCAAGGCAGAGCAATAATACAAACAGAATCAGACTTCAACTCAAAAAAGGAAGGCTTGAGTTTCATACAGGAATCACAAACAACCAAAGAAATCCACATGTCAAAATACAATGAAAATACAATAATATGAAAAACCAAATACTATGGTCCCATTGAGCACAACTGTTCCTATAGAAGAGTTCTACAGTGAGAACCCCCTAGAGATAACCCAGGACACAGAGTTTAAAAGAACAATCATAAACATGATAAAAAAAAAAACTCAACGAATTTAAAGAACACACAAACAAATCAAAGAATTAAAAGAAGATAGGGATAAACTACTGACTGAATTCACAAAAGAGATAGAAATATTAAAGAAAATGCAGGCTGACATGATGAAGGAAGTGAAACACTCAATAAGCCAATTTGAAACGACAGGTGAAAGTCTCACCAATAGAATGAATGAAACGGAAGACAGGACATCAAGACTGGAGGATAGAGCTGAAGAATTGAACTACTCAAGCAAAATTGATGAAAAACCTGGAAAGAATGAAATATGCAGGATATGTGGGACACTATGAGAAGAACAAATTTAAGTTTTATAGGTGTAGAGGAAGGAGAAGAATTTCAGGCAAACTTCATTGACCAGATCTTCAACAGGATTTAAAAATAAAAAATAAAGAAAGTAATGTCCATAAATATACACGAGGCACATAGAAGACCAAATAGACAAGACTAGAAAAGAACCTTCCCACAGGATTTTCATCATAACATCTCTAAAGGTACAGAACAAAGAGAGAATACTGAAAGTTACAAAAGAAAAGAAGCAAGTCACATGCAAAGGAAAAGCCATCAGAATGACAGCTAGTTTTTTAATGCAAACTATGAAAGTCAGAAGTGCTCAGAACAAAATTTTCTCAGTTCTAAATGACCATAGATGCCAAACAAGAATACTTTACCTAGCAAAAATATTTATTATAGTTGAAGGGGAAAGATAAATTTTCCACAACATGATTAGACTGCAGGACAATGGTGCACTTACACACATGTAGGCATAACATTCATGCCACATAAAATAAAAATAAATAAATAAAAAATATAAAATAATAGCATGATTATTAGACACATAGAATAGACAAATAGATCAATGGAACAAAATTGAAGACTCATATAAAAGTGCATGCAATTCCAGTCACCTGATATTTGGCAAAGGTGTCAAGAATGCATAGTGGAGGAAAGACAGCATATTCAACAAATAGTGCTGGAAAAACTGGATCTCCACCTGTAGAAGAATGAAACTATATCCTTTCTTTCACCCTGCTCAAAAGTCAACTACAAATGGAGCAAAGACTTCAATGTTAAACCTGAAACTCTGAAACTTTTAGAAAACATTGGCAGTAAGCTACAAGATATATTTGTACAACAGTACTTTCTCAATTGGGAAGCTTCTGTACAGCAAAAGAAACAACCAAGAAGTGAAGAGAAAACCCACATGTTGGGAGAAAATCTTCACTTTATACATACCTGACAGAAGTTTAGCAGCCAGAATATATAAAGAACTCAGAAAACAAAAAATCAAGATGAGATAAGAATCTGAACAGAGAGTTCTCAAAAGAAAAAAGAAAGATGGCTAAGGAACATCATTTCCTCTCCTGAAAAATGCAACTGGCCCCTCTCTAAGGTCTGTTCTTAGCATGTGAAGGGTGTCATACAGATCCTGCCCAAACTGTTTACAGACTAGCTCTTTTAGAAAGCTATCATTTCACTCATGTGTATCAGAAGAAAAAAAGTAAAATGCAAAAGAAAGAAAGAAGAAAAATGCTCTTCTAGTTGATGTTTATGACTTTGTGCCCAGGTTTCCTTCCCCTGAAAAATGTCTAGTTGACTAAATTCATTCAGCGAAAACATGAGGAGGTGTGAACCACCCAAAGCAGCTCGAGGATGGAGGCAACAGTGTGACTGCTCAGAAGTTAGCATGCAAAAAAAGGAATTATTTCATAGTCCCTTGGATTGCTTTCTGTCTCCTTGGAACTTCTTTGGCAAGAAGTAACATAAACTGAAGCTTGGCTGCAGTTAAAACACACTTATTTGTCTGTATAACAATGGTTTCTGCATGTTATTATTTTTATTGTACATAGGGAAGTGTTTCTATGTTGTGCATAATTCAGGTTAGACCTAGCTAGGCCACCTGCCAGGAGGAATGGAGGAATGGCTCTCATGGGTGTGGTGCTCCACACCGGTTGGTTGTGAAGCCAGTTTCTGCCCAGCACCTGGAGGAAACCTGATCCATTTGGGAACAAACTGCAATTGGCTGTAGTCAGGACCCCACCCCATAAGGCTATTGGCTAACAAGACCTATAAGACTCTCTGCTCTTTCTTGAATAAATGAGTTTGTAGCAGACCACCACTGCTGGCTTTCTGCTCAACTCCCGGTGTTGGTGTCTTGATTCTGCGCCTTCTCACCCTCAACCCCAGCGGAGACACTTCGGTCACCCTCCGGCTGGCTGTCAGCGCTGGGACCCCCAACATTTCATAAGGACTTTTACATTAGAGGTGTACTGATCACATTTATCCACCACACTCCTCCACTTTTAGCCTTCTGCTAGTCTCTTTCATTTCCCCAGATTATTTTGCTTCTATTTTTAATTGCACAATATTATTCTTATATGGATTAAAAAGAATATTCTAATTTACTAAATAAAAAAGTGTTCGACATTGATAGTAATTAAGAAAAAGCAAATTAAAACCAACTTAAGATTTTATCTTAGCGGAGTCAAACTGGCTAAGCACAAAAGAGCAAATGACACCAAATACTGGAGAGGATGTGGGGGAAGGGGAACACCCATTAATTGCTGATGGATTTCCAACTCATGAAATCTCTATTAAAAGCATGTGGAGAATTCTTAAAAAAATAAGAATTATCATGCATGGTGGAGCATGCATTATTCCCAGTACTTGGCAAGCAGAGACAGGTGGCTTTCTATGAGTCCCAAGTCAGTCTGTTCTACATACTAATTCCAGGCTACCTGGGGCTAAAGAAAGAGACCCTGTCTTGAAAAAGACAAAAAATAATTAAATAAAAAATAATAAAAATGAAACTATCATATGACCTAGTTATACCACTCATTGTCATATACCCAAAGGACTCATCCTATTTCAGAGATATTTGTACATCCATGTTTCTTGCTATTCTTTTCACAATAGCTAAGAGATGAAAGTAAACAGCGTCTCTAAACTGACAAATGTATAAAGAAAATATGGTATTTAAATTATTAAATTTAAACAATGGAGTTCTACTTAGTATTAAGGAAAGACAAAATTATGAAATTTTCAGGTAAATTGATAGATCTAGAAACTATTATACTTAGTGAGGTAACACAGATCCAGAAAAACAAATGAAGTATATACTTCTCAAATTGTGTATCCTAGCACCAAATCCATGTATGTGAATACATGTTCTTATATGCATGCTGGAATCAGAATAATGGAAAGTAACCAGGGAGGTAAAGGGAAAGGGGGAACCTGAGAGAGAAGAATAGCAGAAAGGTGTTACTAAGGGAGAAGTGGGTAAAACGGGTGTATTTAAATGGGAAAGGGAGAGAGAGAGGGTTATACAAGGAACCGTGGGGATAAAGGGAAGAAGGAGCTCAAGAGACGTGGGACCATTGGAGACAGGTATTATCAAGGGACAAATGGGGACAATGGGATTATTTTAAATGAGGAGGCTATGAGGGGGTGAAGAAGGAATAGAAGAGAGATAAATAATGCCTAGCTAGTACAAAAAAAAGGGGGAGATTTATTAGTTCAAAAAACTTTTGAAAAATTACATATACAGTATCTCTACATGAGGCCATGTGTATAACTGAAGGCTACATAACAAGAAACAATGCCAGGCAGGAGAACCTTTCCTTGATTTGTTGTCCAAGGTAGTCCAACGAACTCCTAAATTTAGACAAGTTATTCCCACAGCCATTGGTTGCCTCCCTGGACTTGACAGTAAGATTCTACTGCTGAAGATAGGACATAATTTGGATACAGGATATGGAGCAATGGTGCTGGAACTGACCAGGAAGCCACTTCCACTGATGACTAGCTATCATAGTGTTGGAGAGCACTATGCAAGCTGGTAAGGGAGATCATCAATTGATGACCAATCCCAGCTTTAAGGCATAAAGCAATGATCAGCACAACAAACAATATTGGTAAAGGAGCATCACTTTTATCTTGGGGGTAATCCACAGCTACCTAATTGGACATAAAGCCCACTCAATGGGATGAAACTCATGTGTGGTACTGTAAACATAGCCAAATACAAATGACTGGAGACCTCATAGATCTTAATGAAATTCTTAAGGCTGTCACAACCCTAGGTTAATGTAATTTCTTACTAAGTGCAAAATATGCATCCTTATATTTACAGACAATTATCCCAGTCACCACTCATCAAAAAAGTATCTTTACAACAGACAGAGATTATTACAGAGTTCCACAAATGGTCACACACAGAGATTGCCCATGAATTGTCCAAGCTTAAGTGGCACATCTACAAACCAACTTCTATTTCTAAGGTTCATGGAACATAGAACAAAGGGTAAAGTGAAACTAATGCATCCCTCAGTTATCATCAATGACACTCCTTCCTGTAAGAGGAGGGCAGAGACACAAATGGACAAGGTGGAAAGAATAAGCATCTGCAGAGTGTGGGTCACTGGACTGGACTCCTATATTTAACTGCACTCCTTCAGTGTTCAGGGCCCATTGTGAAGTAGGGGTTGGAAAGACTGTAAGAACCAGGGAGGGGAGTTCATGATCACATGGAAATAAAGCCATATAGTCTCTTTGTACTTTGCTCATATGAACCTCTAGCAATAGTGTTAGCATGCACAAGACCCATGCAAACTCAAGCAGACAAAAACCCACCACAGAACTGTAGAAATGGGCAACAGGCCACAATCATAGACAAAGAATTACTGGCAGCTGATTATTGCTGGCTGAAATCTTATAGGGGGGGACTCTAGATTGGTTGAATAGACCCCAGTGGATGACCTTGCACTGAGTGACACCTGGGACACTAACTTGATAGGATATACCTTTACACAAATGACAGAATGTATGAGTTCTAGTGGGAGTGAGGGGCTATGGAAGTGTATCAATGGGAAAGGGGATATAAAAATGATTAAGATGTTCTATATGAAATACACAAAATTTCAATTAAAAATTTACAAAAAAGAAACAGAATCAATAACCTTTCAAACATATTGAGTAGACTCATGTAATATGGAAATATTAGTAAAATAAAAATGGAAGGAATAAACAGACTTTAGCAAACATGGCATAATAGTAAATAGAGTAACAAACTAAAAAGTAGGAGAGGTCTCAGAAATACAAGGAGGATAGAAAGGGAAAAATAACATATTCAAAAAATAATGGCTGAAAACCTCCAAAATTTTATAAAGAACATTATTTATATATCCAAAAAAGGCCATCATCATCTTTTTCTTCTAAATTACTATAAAATCCACCAATATACATACACAGCTTGGTCAAGACATTAAAGCACAAGGAAAACTGACAAGATGTTTCAGTGGGCAGGGACACTTGTCACACAGTCTGCCTTCATGAGTTTGATCCACAAAACCCACATGGTAGAAGAAAAAGCTGACTCCACCAGAATGTCCTGTGATTTCCATATGTGTGTTATGGTACGTGTGTGCACACATATGCAAGCACACAGAAAAACATAATAGATAAATTCTAAGAACTGGACTTATAAAACAGTGGTCTGAAAGAAAATACAGAAGAATAATCTATGTACAAATGTCTCACACTAGGATAAACAGCTGACTTGCCTCAGAAATAATAGATGTCAGAAGACAGTGGGATGGCATAAATTCTGCAAATAAAACTAGTCATCAACCAAGCATTTATTACATATTGAAGGACATTAGCTTCTCATAATGAAAATCAATTAAAAGTCTTCTAAGCTAAACAACAGTCAAGACAACTGTTTCTTTCAGAACTGTCTTAGAAATACTAAAAACAATTCTTCAGGTTGGCAGCAAGTTATTCCAGTAACTAATTCAACTCCACAGAATAAACAGAGCTCTCAGAGATATAATTATGTAGGCAATTACAAGACAAGATAATTGCCTGTTTTTTCCCCTTTATTCTCTTACCTAATTTAAAAATAAATTAGAAAATTTTAAACAATTATATTGCTGAGTATATAGTATATAGAAATGTATTGTACTTGACAGTAAGAGCAATGAAGAGGTGAGTGAAATATAGTTGCACTGAAATGAGGAAACTTTACCAGCTGGTCACTAAGATAGATGAGATGAAATGAAGATAATCAGAAACCGTAAGTGAGAAATTAGTATGGAAAAATCTATAAATGAGTAGTTTCTTCCAGCTACTTTAATAGCACTATAATCAGGGCTAGACAGAAAGGTCAGAGGTTAAGAGAATGGTCTGCGCTTTCAGAGAACTCATACTCAATTCTCAGCACCAACATGGTGGCTAACAACTGTCCATATCTACAGTGCCAGGGCATCTGATGCTTTCCTCTGACTTCAGTGGGCATTGCATGACATGAGTGCACAAATATACATACAACAGTATACTCATGCACATGAATTAAAAAATGGTAAATAAAATATTAAAAGAGATGTTATAAATCTATTATGTTGTCAATGTCAATTGGAGATTGTAACGCATAAAGGATTAGTTAGTGTAACAATGACATAAAAATTGGGAGAGAGAATTGAGTTATGCAGGAACAAAAGTTTGATATTTTACCAGAATTATGACAGTAGTAACTTAGATCAATTTACAGGTTTCAGGTGTATGTTGTGGTCCTTAAATCAACCACAAGAAAGTAATATGAAAATATAATTTCAAACCAATAAAACACTGAAATAATGCATAAGAAATTGTTCCTGCAATATAAGAGAAGGAAAAAAGAAAAGGAAAGCATATTCCCTAGGTTAGGAAAGTAAAAGAACAATGCCAAGGATTGGCTCCCTCTTTTGAAGATGTTGACCAGGGGCCATAGACACTCAAAACAATAATGGACATTGTAGCTGTTCTTGTTTATCCACAAAAACCTGATGGTAAGACCGTCATAGTCATATCTGGCCTAGGAACAGGTGTCTAGACCACAGGAAAGCCAAATATTATACTCTACTAAATAGATATATTATTATCTTGAGTTCTAATTATTTATATTTGTTCCAATAGATTAATACAACTCTCTGCTTTCACTAAGAAATTTACATATACATCAGATAGTCATAAACATAGAGTTGTACAACTGGCAAGAGAAAACAATACAGTGATTATTTTTAAATTGAATACCTATATCAAACTTCTGCCTCACAATAAACAGGGATCTTTGTAGATATAGCGAAAAGATTGTAAGAGTCAGAGGTCATGGATGACGCTAAAGAGACAGAATTCTCCAAAAATCTTGGCAGTTAGTTACTCATTTGAACTCAGCAATGGTGAGAACATGCACCTAATAACAAATCAGACAAAATTCCAGGATAGACATAGGGGAAGTGGATAAGAAACCCCAATCCTACCTGAGGAACCTTTCAAAACAGGTGGCTGCTGGGAGCTTTCTCTTAATAATGTGGCTCACACAGATACATATACACACATCTGTGGGCATTAACGGGGTGTAGAGAGGGGAGGGCAGCTAAATACAACTGAAAAGAAAAAAAGGCAAATCTATAAAGCCAGCATCAAGAATTGGAATATCACTAGAGGTGATAATGGGCATTTTACGATAAGAAACTGAATACATCAGAAATGTCCAAATGGCAAACATATATGTACTGACTATAAGAACTCTAAAATGCATAAAGCAATAGCAGAATTAAATGAAATACGAAGTTCTCAGTTCAGTATCCACTTTAAATAATGAATAGGAAACTAAATACAAGGTTCCCACAGAAAAAGATGCTTTAACAATACTATAAAACAGTCTCACAAAGAACCATTAACTTGAAGTAACAGGGTAGTATAAATGCTCTTGTTAATGCATATGGACTGTGTTGCAGGATGTATTGTACATTCGATGGCAAACAAAGCCTAATTTTGTAAACATTAATGAGTTTTTAAAATTATGCTCTTGAGATGATAATTGTTTTCAGAAAAGAGAATGGAGCATTGAAAAAAGTTTGTGAATAGGTATAGAAATGTAATTAACTAGGAGACATAGGTTATGATATTCCATTACACAGTGATTACAGTGATTAACAATATTATGTATTTATAAACTATTATGACTGTGGAGTTTATATGTTTTCTTCACAGACAGATAATATATGTTTGGGGTGATGGTTTTTCTAAAACATTGACCTGGTACACAATTTGTACATGTACTAAAATCTCACATTTATCTGATAAACATTAACAGATATATTGTGTCTATGAAAATATAAAAGGATGCAAGTAGAAAATAATAAGAGAAGGGTCTCTGTAGAATTCTCATTCCTGTGGAGATTTAGCAACCTGACACTAATATGGAAACTAATAACCACACTTTTGAATAATCAATATTTATGGTAGAACTTAAGAGAAATTTTAGAGCATAATTTAATATGAATTGAACTAAAGAAAATCATCCCAAAATGTATATCATGCTGCTAAAAGCACATTCAAAGGATAATTTACAAACATAAATGCCAATTTTAAAAAGGATCTTAAGTTGCCTAGTTTCCCACCTTAAGAAAACAGAAAAAAAAATAACAGCGAACAAGATGAATGAACAGAAAGAAAGAAGAAGGATAACGGAGAACATAAAAAGAACAGAGAATGAAAATTAGAAATCTGTGTAAGTAATATTCTTTTAAACTATCAATAAAACCAATAAAATAATAGATGACTGATATGGAAAAAGAAGACCTAATTATGAAAAATATAGAAGAAAGGATACTATGAACATGATAATAAAGGTATATTATGAACAATTATATGCCAAGACATTTGATAATTTAGGTACCATTCAATATATGGATTGATACGGCAAAATGCTTTCTCTCCTAAATTTTCTGCGTTGGTGTAATGGCACACTCTCCCTGGTAACATACAGTACCTTTCATATGAAGACTGTGAATTCCATGCAGAATAACAGGTGTCATCCTTGGTATCAGTGTAAAGTAGGGTTATCTATTTCTTTATTCATCCTCTTTATCTTTTGGTGAATTGTTGAAGAGTCCATTTCATAGATACAAAAGATTAGGAGAGAATGCATAAACCCTGAATCTCAGGTCCATGGTTTGATGATGGTATAAAATTAGATAGAATTAGGAGATTTGAAGAGTTCTAAACTCAGGAGTATTCTCCCTGTACATAGGATTTATTTATTTATTTTTATTAAGTTTTTATGCATTTCATATAATGCACCTTGATCAAATTTAGAACATCTCCCCTCTCCCAAATCCCCATAGCTCCTGCTCCTTCATATATGTTCCACCATATCTAGTCAAGCATTGCAAGTTCATCCACTGGAGTCTCATCAACCTATAAAGATTAATGGAGCTTGGGGGATTAGAGAAGCCAGAGGGAAATGTGTTTGCGGCAGAACTGTATGAAAAATGCACATATGTTTTCTGAACTTTAGTACATGTTATACCTGGGGTTATCTCCAAGAAAATTAAGATAAGATCCTACTGCTGAAGATAGGACATACTTCTGATACAGGACTTGGAAAAATGGAGCAGGAAATGACCTGGAAACCGTCTACCTATAGTCTAGCACTCATAGTTTTAGACCACACTATGCAAGCTATTAAGGGAGAAAAATCAATCCATGGTCCAACCTAGCCCTAAAGCCTAAAAACCAGAATGACTGACACAGCAAGCTACCTATATTGGTGCAGTAGTGGCACTCATATGTGGAGGATAATCAAATGCTATCTAATTAGGTTTTAAGCTCTCTCAGTGGGTGGGGACTCATGTGTGGTACTGTAAACATAGTGAAATATATGTGGCTGGAGAGGTCATAGATCCTAGAGAAATCACCATCTCTGTTATATCTCTAGACAAATGATTTTTTTACTACAATATGCTAAATATAGATCCTTATATTTACAGAGAAGTTTTTCATACACCACTTATCAAAGAATCTTTTTGTAACAGGTGGAGACTACTGCAGAGAACCACAACCAGTCACAACCAGAGAATATATGTCTGAGAGACACCCAGTCCAAGATGACATATCTACAGCATCTACAGTGGAACCTCTACACCTAAGGCTCATGGACCAGAGAGGAAAAGGGGGTGGAGAGAATACTAGACCATCCCTCAACTCTCACCAGGGAAGCTTCCTTATACAGCAGAACGCAATGAAGGTCACAACTGGCCAAGTTTCAGAGAATAAGAGACTGTAAAGTGTGTATCCTTGGAAATGACTCATATTAAACCTCACCTACCCGTGGCTCAGGGATCATCCTGGGAGAGGGGTTTAAATAAAGATTGTAAGTAAGAGCCGGTGTTAGTACATGAATATAGAGAAACAGAGGTTTTCAGGTTACTGGAAGTTTACACATGTGAACTTTCAGGAATGGTGACCTTTAGCACAAAACCCCTGCCAGCTCAATTAGACAAGGGCACAGCGTGGAGTGTAGAAAACGGGTGGATAAATGACCCAGTCTGAGCACTGCTGGAGACTGATTACTACCAGGTGAAGGGGAATAGGCTTTACTTAGGATCTCTAGATAGGCTGATTGGACTCAGGTGGATGAACTTGCACCAAAGAACATTTGGGTATAAATATTTGATTGAATAAGACTTAACATATGGCAGAATACATGAAGTCCGTAGAGGCTTTGGTGTCGGGGCATGGACAGTGGAGGGGTCTAAAGTTAGTTACAAACTGTTCCCTTGCCTGTGGTGGCAGCAGCTGCTGGGTGTGTGCAACATGGTGAGTGTACGGGACCTCTGGGCCTACTGTGGGGCTAGCTGTGGAGCAAGAGTTTCTGGCTGACACAAGAGGCTTGACAGACCTGGAGGGCCCATGTGAAGGCTGTGGCGACCCGTGTGCCAGACACACCGGTCTGCGTTCCCACGTTCCCACTGGCAGTGGTTGTCTTCTCAGTGAGGCTGCTCTTCAAGCGGTTTATTTTCAAACTCTGTGCACTCCATATTGGCACAGAAGATAGTAGGTCCTATCACGTGCATCTCAACTCAATCAGGAAATATTCTAATGATAAAAGGTTGAAGGGCCTATCAAACACCTAGACTGGGATGTCCGAAAAATCCAATGTTAGTTTCGGTATTGGAGGAATCAGAACAAGCCTCAAACACTCATTAAATTCTGTGAAAGAATGTGGAGATTCGCATTTTATTCATATTTATTCTGCTGTGGAATTAGATTTCTCTAGTTGTCACCTTGGTTCTGGGACACCAACAGTGCTAGCATAGTTATCCGTATCAACCTCTCTCAAGAGAGCTGTACTACTATTATATCATGGAATTGACATTCTCTTGGTCTCGTATATTTTCTCAATTTTAGATTTTGACAGATCTACCTTTTATCACTTATTAAAGAAGCTTCCTTTGAAACAGATGGAGACTATTAGAGAATTCCACAACTGGTCACACATAGAAAATATATATCTGAGAGATGCCCAGCCCTAAGTGACACATCTATAATGGAATCTCCACACCTAAGGCTCATGGAACATAACAGAGGATATGGCGAATACTTATATATCCCTTAGCTCTCACAAGTAAATCTCCTTATACAATAGAATGCAATGCACACAGAGGGCCAAACCTGGCCAAGGGGTAGAGTATAAGAGACTGCATAGTGCATGCTCCTGGATAGGACTCACATATTAAATCTCATCTAACAATGGTTCAGGGTCCATTGCAGAAGAGGAGGTCAAAGGATTTTAAGAACAATGGTTGGTTTGTGAACATAAGGAACCAGAGCTTTCAGGCCTCTGAGAAGTTGTTCACATGAACTTTCAATCATGGTGACAGCATGCACAAGACACATGAGACACAATCAAACAAAAATTCAACATAGAACTGGGGAAATAGGCAGCAGACCCAACATTAGTGGAGTAACTGTTGATAACTGATCACTGTAGGGTGAGGGACAGTGATCTTTAGGGGAGTGGCTCTAGATAGGCTGATTAGATTCCAGTGGATGAACTTGCATTGAGGTACATTTGGGTACAAATATTTGACTGGATAGACCTTAACATATATGAGAGAATTTGTGAAATCTGGTGGGGGTATAGAAGACTCTGGATAGGGGAGGGGACTCTAAATTTGATTAAGATCTATTATATGAAATTCACAAAAACCCTATAAAATATGCATTAAAATATTATTCACTGCAGTCAAATGGACTTCATTCCAGACATGTAGTGATGTTTCAACCTGTATAAATCAATAAATGTAATTCATCACATAAATGGTCTCAAGAACTGAGATCACACAGTTATCTCAATATGTATGGAAAAGGTCTTTGACAAGTTACCACACTCCTTATAAAAGTCCTGGAGAGACTAGGGATGGAGGGAATACATTTCAAATAATGAAGGCTATATATGACAAACACGTAGCCACCGTTATGCTAAATGGGGAAAACCTCCATGCATTACCATGAAGGTCAAGGACAAGAAATTGGTGCCCCCTCCTATTCAATATAATGGTTTATGTCTTGGCCAGAGCAACAAGGGACGGTAAAGAAATAGAAGAGATGAAATTAGGAAATGCAGGGAGCTGGAGAGATAACTCAGTGGTTAAGAGCACTATCTTTCTCTTGCATAGGATGCAGATTCAGTCACCAGCACTCACATGGTGGTTAACAACCATCATTAACCCCCGTTCCAGGTAATCTGACACCCTCTTCTGACCTATGTAGGCATTGCATGACATGGGTTCACTTACATACATGCAGGCAATACACACATTCACATAAAATAAAATAGTAAATAAAATGATAAAAAGGAAAGGCAGATATCAAAATACCCCTCTTTGCAAATGACATGATTTTAAAAACAAGAGACCCTGAGAATCCACCAGGAAATTCTTAGAGCTGCAAAATACTTCCATCAAAATAGAAAGCTACAAAATTAGCATATCAATATCAGAAGCTTCCTATATAGATAATATCTATGGGTCCCTCCCCTCACCCCCGGCATCAGGATCTGCTACCCCTGAATCATACATTCTTGTTCAGGTTTACAAATCTTGGTGAGTTTCTTCCTGTAAAGCGGGGTTAAAATCTAGTGAGTAAGCAACTAACCTATCCTCCACAGCTACCACACAACCATTGTACTACACAGCACATCTTGCCTGAAAGATTATTACTGAAACTTATGGAATTCACAGCTGCATGAAATTGTTGATGACATTTCACCCCCAAGATACTTAATAGCATGTTCTGTCACTGAAGGCTAACCAGTAGAAAGGAAGGTTCAAATTCACATCCGACTTAATTACTCCATGTCCTATGAATAAAGTATACTGTAACTTCAACAGGGTCTTTCGAGTTCTAATCAAGAATCAAGAGCAATGGCAATATATGTAATAACCTGATTTTAATGGCACTGAGATTTAATAACCTGATTTCCATGGTGGTTGCACAAGTTTTCAATCCCACCAGCAGTGAATGAGAGTTCCCCTTCCCCACATCTACTCTAGCATTTGGGGTAATTTGTTCTCTTGATCTTAGCCATTCTGACTGTGGTGAGATTAAATTGTAAGTAATTTCAATTTACATTTTCCTAATTATCTATGATTTTGAATATATTTTAAGGAGTTTCTTGGCCATGGTCATTTCTCCTTCTGAGAGCTCTCTGTTCTGGTCCATAGCCCATTTTCTATTGAGTCATATATTTTCTAGATTCTTTGTTTTTTGAGTTCTTTGGATATTCTTGGTATTATTCTCTGTCAGTTGAAGAGCTGGTGATTTTCCTCTATACTGTGCAGTTTCTCTTCACTTGATTTGTTGCTTCCTTTCCTATATAGGAGCTTTTTTAGTGTATTGCGGTCCCATTTGTTGACCTTAATTCCTGAGTGATTTATGTCCGATTTTGAAAGTCCTTTCCTGCCGTGATATCTTGTAGGGTAATGCCTATGTTTAATTTGTAATCATTTTAGTGTTTCAAGTTTTACATTGAGGTCTTTGATACATTTAGAGTTGACATTTATGCAGGGTGTTAAAAAGTTCTACTTTCATTCTTACACAGGTGGAGATTCAGTTTTGCCAGCACCTTTTGTTCAAGATACTGTCTTTCCTCAAATGTGTGTTCTTGGCATCTTTGTCAAATATAGGTGATTGAAACTGTGTGCACTTATTTTGGGTCTTCTATTTTGTACCATTGATATAAATGTCTGTTTTTGAGGTGGTAATAGGCTGGTTCTATGACTGTTGTTATTAACTTTTGTAAACTAGCTTTGTATTTTGTCACTTTACTGAGCATGTTGATCATTTCTAAAGGACTTCTGGTGGAATTTTTGGGATATCTTATGTATAATATATCATCTGAAAATGAGGATAATTTGACTTCTATTCCAAGTAGCACCCATTTAATTACCTTGTCTTGTCTTGTCTTGTCTTGTGTTGTCTTGTCTTGTCTTATTGCTCTATCTAGTTTTTCAAGCAGCATATTGAAAGGACTTCATGATAGAAATGCTTCAAGTTCTTCTCCATTTAGAATATTGTTGACTGTGGGTTTATTGTATATTAAACCATCTATGCATCTCTCAAATAAAGCCAACTTGATTATGGGGGTTGATTTTTTTGATGTGTGTCTGTATGCAATTTGCAGGTATTTTTCTAATAAATTTTGCATCTGTGATCATTAGTGATAAAGGCCTATAGTTTTATTTTTTGTTGTGTCTTTACCTGATTTTGATATTAGAATAATTTTGGCTGCATAGAAGGCATTTGGGAGTTCTCTTTCTGTTTCTCTCTTTCTGAATATTTGAATTAGTGTTGGCTATATATCTTCTTTGAAAGTATGATAGTCTGCTCCGATTCCATATGGGTCTGGGCTTTGTTTAGTCAGGAGACTTTGTTTTGCTGTTTTGATTTCTTTGGGGTCTATTTAAATTGATATCTTCAGATTCTTTTGAATTGAGAAATCTTGACTTTTTTAGTTTTTTGTGCATTTCATATAACACATCTTAATCAAATTTAGAACCCTTATCCCTCCCAACTCTCACAACCCTTCCCACAAGTTTTCAGGTATTCTGTCATATATGTTAAGTCCTAGCTAGTCAAGCATTTGTATCAAGATGTCCCTTGGTCTACTGGATTCTAGTCAGCCTATCTAGAGTTATATCCTTAAAGAAGATCTACTCCCCTTCACCTCATAGCTACTGGAAATGATCAACACTTTCATCAAAGTGAAAGGTTATAATATCAATTACAAAAATAAGTAGCCTTTCTATAAACCAATAACAAGCAATCAGAGAATGCATTCACGGAAATTTTCCCATCCCATTCAAAATAGCTTCAAAATATTATGAATAAACCTAACAAAAGGAATTAAAGATATCTACAATGAAAAAGTTAAATCTTTGGGCATGCTGAGTTGGTTCAGGGTTTTAAAACACTGATTGTTCTTGCAGAAGACCCAGGCTCATATCTCAGTACTCACATAAAGTCTAACAACAGTCCATAATTCCAGTTCCAGGGTATCCAATGTCCTCTTCTGACCTTCATGACATTGCAAAGCACATGTGTACCTGCATGCATGCAAGAAATATACTCATACACATAAAGTAATAAAAATAAATAAATACAATTTTAAATCTTTAAAGTAAGAGGTAGAGGAAGACACCAGGAGAAGGAAGGACTTACTGTACTCATTGACTGGTAGAAATAATAGTGTGAAAAAGATGACAGTACCAAAAGCAATCTATAGATTCAATGTAATGACGATCAAAATTCCCATGAAATTCTTCATAGAAATAGAAAGAACAATCCTAAAATTCATATGGATTCATAAAAGACCCTGAATAGCCAAAGAACGCTTATGTAAAAAGAGCAAAGCTTGGAGATCACCGTATCAGATCTCAAATTATACCACATATCTATAGTCATAAAACAGCATGGTATTGGCACAAAGCCTACCATGCAGATGTATGGAACATAATAGGAGACCCAAACGTTATTGCTTGCAATTCAGCCACCTGATATATGACGAAGGTGCCAACAACCCAAAATGGAGGAAAGACTGCGTCTTCAACAAATGGTGCTGGCAAAATCGGATTGACACCTGTAGAAGAATGAAATTGGACCTTTATCCATCACCCTTCACAAAAGTCAAATCTGAATGGATCAAAGACCTCATTATGAAACCTAAAATGCTAAAACTGCTAAAAGAAAACTACCTATTATTACCCTACAAGAAACAGGGCTAGGAAATAACTTTCTAAATCAGACATCAGGTGCTCAGGAATTAAGGTCAACAATTAATAACTGGGTCCTCATTAAATGAAAAACTTGTACAGCAAAAGAAGCAACCAAGAAAGTGAATAGGAAACCCACTGAGTGGGATAAAATCTTCTTCTGCTGCATATGCTGCAGAGGATTAATATCCAGAATATACACAGAACTGTTAAAAAAAGAGACAAAGAATTAACAATGCTATTAAAAGGCGGGATAAGGACCTAAACAGAGTTCTCAAAGGAAGAAATAAAATGGCTACGAAACACTTTAGCAAGTGCCCAACATCTTAGTAATTAGAGAAATACAAATCAAAACCACTTTAAGATCTCATCTTACCCCAGTCAGACTGGCTAAGATAGAGAGAACAAAAGACACCAAATTCTGCAGAGGCTGTGTAGTAAGGAGAAGCTTCATTCACTGGTGGTGGAAATACAATCTCATGTAAGCACTGTGGAGAGTAGTGTCGAGAACTCTTCAAATACTCAAAAGAATCTACCATATGATCCAGTTATACCACTCCTTTGCTTAGAGCCAAAGGATTCATTCACCTCAGAGATTTTTTAAAGTATTTACATATAATGTTCTGGATATTTTGGGTGTTTGCTGTGGGGTTTCCATTTCATCTCTGATTCTGATGACTTGGATTTGTTTTTCCTTTCTTCTGGTTATCTTTATTAAGTTTCTGTCTATTCTTTTATCATATTCCTTAATGTATATTTTTATTGAATTTTTCTTCATTTCATACATTTTAATCATATTTAGACACCCTCCCCTATCTCTACCCCATAACCCTTTCCCACTGGATTTATGCATTCTGCCTTATGAAATCAGCTCTGTCACTCTACATAAACAGCTGCCAATAGTTTCTCAGCTTATATTGAGGCTTGCTGCCCATTTCCTTAGTTCTATGCTTTTTTTTTTCTTCCGATTGAATCAGTGTGGATCCTATTCATTCTGTTACCATTGTTGCAAGTTTATATGAGGAAGTTTCTGGAAGCCTAGAAGATTCTGTTTCCCTATGTTCATGGGCAAACCCTAACTCTTACACTCTATCTGCTTGGTCTTCCACAATGGTCCTTGAGCAGAGTGGAATGTATGAGTCCTGTCCAGTTAGGTATACTCTACAGTCTCTTATTCTCTACATATCGGCCAGTTGTGGCCTTCTGTGTATATCATACTCTGCTGTATGAGGAAGCTTTACTCTTGAGAGTTGAGAGATGCATTAATATACTTTCTAATGTTTTTTTCTCGTATGTTCCATGAATCTTAGCTATAAAGCTTTGATTGTAGCTATCCTATTTAGGACTGAGCATCTCTGAGACAATTATTCCCTGTGTGTTTATCCTTTTAAAGAACCAGCTGCTAGATTCATTGATTATTTTTATTGCTTTCTTTTCACTTCAGCTCTTGTATTTTTTTTTTTATTTCTTCTCATCAGCTGGGTTTGGATTTGATTTGTTCTGGTTCTTCCAAATCCTTGAGATGTACCATTGAGTCACTTGTCTGTGCTCCTGAGCAGAATGTGTATTATTTGGTGCTTGTGTGGAATTCTCAATAGATACTTTTTTATGTGCCTATGCCTGATGATAAGATTAGTTTCTTGTAAAAAGTAAAAATGTAGATTTTATTTCTTAATCCATTCAACTAGTCTGTTTTTTTTTACTGGGCTGTTGATTCCATTGATATTTAGTTATTATTGAAAGCTGTCTATTGGTTACTGTCATTTTGATTTCTTTTTGTGTCTTGGTGCTATTTTGTCTTTCCATAACTATACATTCATTTATTTTCTGTCTATAACCACTTGATATCATCATCCCTTTTAGCAGTGCTCTTTATTGCTTCTAGCATTCTATTTAGGGCTGGTTTGATGGAGATTAGTTCTTTCAACCTATTTGTGTTGTAGAAGATTTTTCTCTCCTCTTTGACTATACTAGACAGTTTTCCTGAGTAAAGTATTTTCGGTTGGCACCTATGATCATTTGGAAGCTGGGATACTTTCTTCCAGGCTCTTCTGGCATTCATTCTTTGCGTTGAAAAGACAACTGCAATTATGGTAGTTTTTCATGTATCTGTAGCTTTTTTTCTCTTGCAGCTTTCAGTACTGTCTCTTTGTTCTGTATGTTTAATATTTTTACTATGGTATATCATGGGGAATTTCTGTCCTTATCAGGTCTATTTGGTATTCAGTGTGCTTCTTGTATCTATATGAGTACATCTTTCCATAATTTAGGGAAGCTTTTTTTTTTATTCCTAGAAACTTGTTGAAAATCTGGTCAATAATATTAATCTGAACTTCTTCTCCTTCTTATAAACCAATGATATATAGATTTGGAGTTTTCATGGTGTCCATTATTTCCTGTCTAACTAATCCATTTTGTTTTTTATATTAACTTTTTTTGCCTGAGTCGTCCAGTTCTTCAACTTTATTATTCAGTCTTGATACTCTGTTTTCTATTTGATTCCTTTGACTGGTGAGGCTTTTTCTTCACCAGTGATTTATTAAGATTTTCAATTCTATCTTCATTTCAGTCTGAATTTTCTTCATATTTCTATCTCCTGAACTCACTTTTCAAAATTTGAATTGCCTTTGTCATTTCATTCAGCTATATACTTATTTTCTTCTGCTTCAGTCAAAAGTCTATTTCTATCCTCTTTGAGTTCTATAAGTTACTTGTTTGTGTGTTCTTTAAAAAGTCACTGAATTTTTTGATCCTGTTTATTACAGTTCTATTAAATTCTGTGTTCTGGGATTTCTGTGGGTAGAATACATCTATAGTATTGGTGAGTGTAGATAGATGGGAACGTATTCTTTTGGTTTTTCATATATTTGTGTTTTGGTGCTATAATCTAAGCATACAGGTTCTTTTGTCTGTTGTGTGTCTGATAGAAAATTTTACCCTGCCTTCACTGAATTGAAATTTAGTTCTGTATTTATGGTTGATGTAACTTGGCTGTTTTCTGATCAGGTCTGAATAGTTATTTGGTCTATGCCTCATGTTCTCATTTTTGAATTTTTATTTGGGGGGACCAGATGGTTCTATGTTGGTGAGTTCACAGCTCTCCAGCAGATAAAAGGAGTCCAGGGCCAAGTCCAGAGTAGGTGGACCCTTAATTGTTAAGCAAGGATGTGAGCCCTGGAACAGTGTGAATTGGGATTCTTCCAAGACAGGGGCATGATAGGTTGGAAAGAGGATCCTGATAACTCACCCTGACTCTCCTGCTCTTTTGTAGTGGGAGTAAGAAGGGGCTTAAGCCCAAGAAGGGCTGGCAGGGACAGGAGGAGCCTGGGCAAGTTCTGACCAGCTAAGGAGAGCAGCTGTGGGTTCTGTACTGGTGCTCATAGCCTGTTGTCTCAGTTCAGCAAAAATTATAGATTTAATAATGATGTGGAAATATGCTAGATGATTTCCTTGCTATAATTATATTCAAAGTGATTGATATGCTAGGACAGAATGAATGGTGTTATGTATAATATTTAATTTTGTGTATAAAGATGTTAGAAAATATGTCAGAAAAACGTTAACTTTAGAATAATTTTTTTAAATTGTCATTTTAATCTTATGTGTGTGAGTTTATTATCTCCATGTATGTGTGTAAACCCATGTTGTTCAATGCCTACAGAGGCCAGAAGAAGGAGTTGGATTCCCTGGAACTGGAGTTACTATCTTTATGTGAGTGCTGGGTACTGAACCCAGTCCTCTGCAAGAGAGCCCAGTGCTCTTAACCACTGAACCATCTCTCCAGCCCTAGAACTGTTTTCAAGTTTACATTTATATGTTCATTTTGTGTGAGTGTATGTATGTGTTTGTGTGTGCACATATGTGTCTTGGCAAGTATGTAGAGGTCAGAGGACAACTTGTCAAAGTTCGTTCTCTCCTTCTGCTGTGTGAATTATGGGGATTGAACTCAGTTCAGCAGGTCTGCTGACAAATTCCTTTACCAGAAGAGCCATCATGCTGGCATCAAAAGTTTTAACTTTTTGTAATGAATTTTCATGTGTTTTAGGGTGTTTCATGAAAATGTACATTATTGTATCTATAAATTGTATGAATTCATGAGATATATAACTTTTGTTAGGCTTTTATATTTCTAGGATCCATAGTTTCTGTGTAAATTGCCCTAAATGTCCAGAAATATAATCTGGATGCATGCAGACCTTAACAGTACATACCTCTGTGCTGAGAAGTCAAATTTAAATATGTACACACACACACACACACACACACACACACGCACACATCTCCCTCATCTTATGCGTATGTATTCATGGAAGTATATGTGTGGGTACTGGGTGTATTGTAAAAGGTATTGAGCAAAGCCAAGCAACCCCAGATACCCTGAAGGGACGGAAGGAGTCTTGTCTGCTCTGACTGATGCGATAACCTGGCCCCAGGAAGCCACTGTAGATACGAATCTTCTTTTCCCCCACAAAGACCAGAACCAGGTTTTTGGATTTCATTTCCTCATTCCTAATTTCCACATCAACCCTACAACCTTCTACAACCTTCCAGCCTTTACCTAAAGACCCCACCTTTAACTTTCCTGCTTTCTGTAAGGATCAGAAAGACCTCCCTATATAAACCCCTGCCTTGGTTTTGATTCCAGGAACTCTTCCCATCACACTCTGAGCCACCTGAGGCCATGTTTGATCGTCCTCCATTCTCTGAGATGGCTGGAGCACAACAGCTGAAGATGGAGACCCACCCACATATATGCATGTAGATATATTTATAAATGCACATGTGGCACAGGTTAAGAAATTCTCTCATATTTCTCATGGTGGAGTTAGATACTCTTGAACAAAACTTGGGGTCCTCACTACTTAAGCAAATTATTAACTTCAATGAAGTGAGATTCTCTTATGTATGAAATACAGAGGAAATTTAATTAATGGGAATGGTGTGAAGATTAAATGTTACAACAGGCACACAGTACTTCCACAATGGTGGAACGTTTACAAGGTAAACATTTAATATATGATAATTCCTCATTTTCCCACATCATATTTTGGATTCTCAATTTAAATCCTTCCAAAGCTTTATAAAATACACAATCTTGAATTTGAATCTTACAGAGTCATATTTCAACTGATATTTTTCCTCATAGTTTTTAAAAACTTACCTGAGATGTGACAGATAGATAAATACACAAAGCCCTCCAAACAATATAAATAAACAAAAGGAAACAGGCTAAATTGATGAAATCCTTGTGCATTTATTTGTTGTTGAAATGTTTTATTAGATTTTTATAACCAAATCTAGAAACAATATTGAAGAGCAGGCATGTGTGCTCTCCAGGAAGTAACAAGATGAGCACTCCCTAGGGAAAATTGCATTCTGTCTTTGTGGAAATGCCTTTAGGATATTGTCACAGTACAGAGTCTGAAGGTGGACACTGGAGGAGAGAAAGGCTCTGACAGTTAGAGAATGAGTTGTGGTCTGCTAGTGAGGACCCAGATGCAGACCAGGAGTGTTGATTCTATAAAGCAAAGGAAAGAGAATAAATTAGCAATTTTTCAATCATACTATTTTTTTTTCTGATTCATTTCCTAAGAGTTTCAGTTGTCCTTACTGTAATATTCTCAATAGTAGAGAAGAAATTTAAATGTTTTGACGTTTTCACCTTCCTTAAGCAAGTCACACAGAATCCTTGGCCCTTTCTTCAGTGTAAAACACCTTTAACAAAGAAAAAGAAAAGTCCTTCTTTGGGGATTTCAGGATACCGAAATGTCTGGGATGCAAATTTTAAAGGTTTCCTACCAGAGCATTAAAGAATACTATAAATTGTAAGACTGCCAAAACTTTACTTGAACAATAAACTTCATAAATGGGCAAGATAGGGTGGGGGAAAGAAAAAAGAACTTTCTTTGATGAGGTTGACTTTTCAGTTTCCTAGAATATAATTCAGGGTTTTCTAGAAAACTTTTGCAATCTTATTTTTCTGAATTTATTTACATTTCTGTGAGTTAATTTTTTTCCTGATATTACTACAGTAAAACCAGAAGGAGGAGGGAGAAGAGGAGGACGATGTTGATGATGGGGTGGTAGGGGAAACGGGAAGGAAGTAGAGAAAATGGAGCACTCAGGAATCATTCAACAATTTGTTAGAATACACATTAGAAGATTACTAACAGAAAAAGATAGCCTGCCCTTCCTTCAGTGGCCTTTAGGTAACTACAGCCCTAATTAATCTTTCTCCCTAAAAAGTATCAATTTGGTTTCTAGAACAATTATTGTTTAGAAGACTGAGTATGCTAAATCCACCAGAATACCCTGAAGCATTTCTTCCAGCTTCTAGGTATTGAGATGGTGTCCAGAAAAGGAATTTCCTTGCAGTTAAACTGTATTTCATTTGATGTCACCTGCTGAAGCCCTCACACTGTCTTTGGCCTTCACTTGTGTGGGTTCACAGACACATAAAACACAAAAATTAATTTTGTGTTTGATAGGTTGCACACACTTCAGGAAGTGTACCATCCAGGAAAGGCAGGATCATTTATTTTGCTTTGAAAGTATAGGATGCTACTTTAAACTTTGTGGAAGAGAGGGGAGGTAGAAAGATTGTAAGAGGGAAAGTTGGTACATGCACATAAGTAAACAGTCTTAAAGACCTCTGGGAACTTGCTCATATGAACTTACAGCAATAGTGACAGCATGCACAAGACCCATGCAAACTCAGTCAGACAAAAACCCAGCATATAACTGGAAAAATTGGCAATGCGCCCCAACCTTAGCCAACTATTGACAAATGATTTCTACTGGGTAAAGAGAGTTGTTCTCTAAAAGAGTAACTCTAGATAGGCTGACTAAACATCATTGGATGAACTTGCATGGAGGGATATCTGGGTACCCAAGTTTGATTGGATAGGGCTTAAAATATATGACAGAATGCATGAAATCTGATGGGGAGCTAATAGGGACTTGTAGATGTGGAAGGGTATTTAAATATGATTAAGATGTATTATATGAAATGCACAAAAGCTCAATAAAAAGTATATATTCAGAAAATAGGTATCACAGTTGGGCAGATGGATCAGCAGAAGACTGGGTTTTGTTCACAGCACCCACATGGTGTGGGTGGCTAAGAAGCGTACATAACTCCAGTTCCAGGGGTTCCAAAGTCCCCTTATGACCTCCGTGGGCATTGCACAACAGATATATGCAGACAATATGCTCACACACATAAGATAAAAATAAATAAAATATTTTTAAATGAAGTAACATTTTGTAAATACAATGTTAACATAACTTTCTAGTCTGTGGTAACTAATTCCTTAAAGAAGTCACTCATTTATCTACCGACCAACAGGTAGCCATATGAAAAATTAGTTATCCGAATTTTTTAGTTTATAAGAAACTACACAAAATAATGTTTGCATGGTAAAATAAAACAATTTTATCTTAAAATAAAACCTAGTATATGTACACACATTTATCTTTGCTGTTCTATTTATTTTGTGTCTCTATTTTGCTCATTTTACATCAAAAAAACAGCAGAAGTAAGAGGAGATGAGGAGGACCTCATGTGTGCTGAGTGCACACCCTAGCACATAGTCTTACCAGCTCTATACAGGCAATTTTAATTTTTTTCTCTGGTCTTCCTTCTTCCTTCCCTCTCTGCCACCTTCTGTTTGCTTTTGTGCTTTGTTTTTGTTTGTTGTTTACTTTTTCAATGCTGCTGATTGAACTTGGGGCCTCACAAATGGAAAGCCTTGTACTACTGAACTATATCTCCATGCTTCTAGCTTATTTAAATTGCAGGATGTGTGTGAGCTACTTTTTATTTGCTTTGAGTTAGGAAGGAGACACCAAACTATCAAGCTTTCTTTCTTTACTTTCAGATTGAGAAGAAAAACAACTTGCTTTAAAACTTAGAGCAGGGGGCTGGGGTTGATGATTCAGTGGTCAAAAGTGCATACAGTTCTTGCAGGCAATCCCATTCGGATTCCCAGATCCTGCTCCAAGTGCCTAACTGCCTGTGAGACAGAGGTGAGGAATCTGAAACTCCTGGCCTCTGTAGGCATCTGTACTCTTGTGCACATACAGACAGACAGAAAGACACATAATTAAAAGTAGTTAGCAATAAATATGTAAAACAGGTTTTAGTACAGAGACAAAAGCAACGTTATTATCTATTCAAATAGAGAATCCGTTTAATGATGGATCTTGGACTCAGAATGGAGCTGCACTGGGGCTCATACATTAGTATTTTCTAAAAGAACAGTCTTAAAGAAACAAATCAACGAAGAAACTACAACACAAAGCTAGCCAAAAAATCATGTCAAAATCTCTGCAAATGTATTGATATTCTTCAGACATTAAAAAAAAATGCATTACATGCTTAGTTCCAGAAATTCTCCATTTCCATTACTGCAGGAAAAGCCATCTAAAAAGCACTTGAAGTTGATGATGTATGTTTACTCTCTTGAAAAAACATCCTCTCCCAATAGGGGGAAAGGTTAGAAATGATTTCTCCTGCATTGATCAATTTATCTGAGTTGTCTTTCGACAGATTGTATTAATGGAACTTCATTTTCTTTTATTCTGTTGACGGCCAATTTTTTGTTGTCTCTTGAAAAGATCAATGAACATGTCTCGCCATCTTTTCACAAAACAAGATGATTTTCCCCTTAAACTTTAAGAAAAGACTTTATTATTTTGTAGTAATAGATTTTTGTCCCCCTTTTGCTTGCTTTCAACCCTCTGCACTAGTTTTCTAATGTCTGTGAATTCTTTTATATTTCTTTGTAGTTTTGACTTCAATACCTTGAATTTCATGTTTTTTTTTTTTTTGTTCCCATCATTCTGTGTGCTACAGATGTCTTTAGGGTCTGCAGGTTCTCCACTCTTTGGGCTACACAGAGCAGGTGGGCTGAGGGTGTTCATGATTATAATATATAAACACAATGAAAACAAATACCAACAACACCAATATATTTTGATTGGGAAATTATGGGCTGCATTTTTCATATTCATTAGATACAAAAGCTTGTTGCTTCCCTCAGAGCTGGGTGGGAACGATTGATTCTTTTCCTCTCCCAGGAGGAATAAGGAACCAGTAATCCTCATGTGACCTTCCTTGACATTTAGAGCATATTTCTTTGAATGGAACAGCATCTTTCTGAGTAAAGGATGTATTACTGTTTGTCTGAATGTCTGTTGTTTTTATTGCAGTGAAAACTGGGAAAAGGAGGCAAGAAAAATCAATTGATCTACGTATTTCTCCCTTTTAGATGTGATCCTTCATTCTTCCTCATCCTCCCATGCTGCTATATTAATGACCCTCTCTTCTGAGTATAGCACATGCCTAGAGTACCGCTTTTCAGTATTGTTAGTTAAGGATATCCACTCCTGAAGAGTTAATACATTCAATAGGGTATTGTTTTTCCAGATACCGAGTAGCAAAGAGAGCAATGTGATACACAGTACTTCTGTCAGCCACTCTTGAAAAAAAAAAAAAAAAACACCAATGGACAACTTTCAACTATATGACACAATATAGACACACACACACACACACACACACACACACACACACACATATATATATACTTTTTTTAAAAAGATCTGTTGATTTTTAAAATTGTGTGTTTGCATATGTGTCCATGTGGAGGTGTGTGCGCATGAGTACAGTTGCACACAGAAGCCAAAGAGGGCATAGAATCCCCTGAAACTGGAGTTATAAGCAGCTATGAGCTGCCTTACATGGTGTTGGATACCAAACTCAGATATTCTCCAAGTTCAGAATGCTCACTTAACTGCTGCTGAGCCATCTCTCCATCTTGAATATCTAGGCTTTGATTGCATTATTGTCTGGCATTTTTCACTACAGACTCAAAAGTCCACTGAAACTGCAGGTGACAGAGTAGTAAGTCAGTATTGCCCACATTCATATACAGTATTCCTGCATGAACTCATAATAGCCAAATAAGATGATGAATTCTGATCAGTCACAAATCATCACTCATCCTGAGACTCCACAGTATATGGAGAAGATCAAAGGGATATCTAGACTCTTGCGTTTGGTACAGGGAGGAGAATATGGAATTATTTACCTTAAAAATTGTCATCGCTGTCATATGTATCCAGACATGAATCAACACACTTCTGTATTCCTTCTCCCACACTTGTAAGCAGTTACCAATCTTAGAGAATCTATTTCCTCGATGTCACATATGCATCACAATTTTCGTCGTTCAGCCATTTTTAGCTCAAACTGTATCATTTCCCTTCTGGATGACTGGGTCAGCCTCCCAACTTGTCTCATTTCCTTCAGAATGGCCCTTGGAATGATCCCTCACACTCTGCCAAAATAAATTTCGTACACTGCAAATCTGATCATCTCACTGTACTAAAGCTATGAGAATCCTCTTCCTTAGTTCAGGACAGCGTTCACATCACTAATATTTATTTTCTCTGTGACTCTCCCGTAAGGAATGATCTTGTGTAAATAGAGATCCCTGTTTTTTCTTCCTTAGTCCTGAGATTTTATTCTTCTTTAACTTACCTTTGACACAAAAGCTCTTTGCTTCTCTAAGAATTAAGTGATTTAACCATCTTGAAATTCAGCAAGCTTATCTGTAAAATACTAAATCCATGGTGAAGACAAATATAGATGATACATATAAAAAACTTTATAGAGCACCCAACATTTATATAATGCTCAGTTAGGCATTCTTTATGCATGAGCTCCATGGAAATCTGAATTGTTGATACAGATAGACAGGAAGGTATACAGGTAGATGGATTTCAAGAACTTGTCTTCCATGACTATGAAAGTTGCATGGCAAGTATGAAATCCACAGTGCAGGTCATCAGGGTTGGTCCTGAGCATACTGGAAACTATTAGAAATTTCACAGGTCCAGATCTTCCTTCCAACCTTATACTTACTTGTATCTATTCAAGCTGATATATCAAAGTCCTCACGTGTTGAGAAAACATGCTTTGGCTAGAAGAAACTGTTTCTCCTTTTAAACTTCTCTGAAACTGAGCACCTTGGAGTGAATGAAACAGTCTGCTTCATGTCAACTCTATGTTCACGTTACAAGGTGTCATCCTGAGTGAATCCTGTGACTGAACCCCGCTTAACACTACCTATATAGGTGTACTCATTTTTGTCAACAGAATACATACCACTACAAAACGGTAATTTTGCATGAAAAATATTCCTACCATGTGAAGTACCTGAAGAAGAGGAAGAGGCTGGAAAGAAAAATGTCACAGAAATATGAGGAGCAAACATGTATAAGAAGCAGAGAATTTGTAGTGATTTTTTTTTCTTTCTTAGGGTACCTTGGGTGGACTTTTCCTCTATTATGAAGAGACTGTTAAATGTTGGTTTAAATATTTTACTGCTAGTTTTCTTAATGGTTTAATACAAAATTAGGATTTGGTTGCTAAATTCCGGGGAAAATTTAGATTATGATATCAAATACAGAACTATGAAGGTATTTCAAGTCTAAAAGGTATAATCAGAAAAGGCATAGAACTTAGAAAGAAACAAAGACAGGGTATACAAAGTTCAGGGGCAGTGTTAATTCTCATTCTTTATTGTCTTATTAAGATCTTCCAAACTAAGGAAATCTTTGGCATCTGAATATCCCTAGCTCCATCACCAGGCAAGGTTAAGAAGGAAATGAATCTTATCAAATCTAAAGGTTGAATATTTCTAAAAGTATGTCCATGTCACTGTCAAGTTTTCTTGTTTTATACCTGATGGCCAAAGCAATCCTAAGTAGACTACTGTTAATAACCTAATGCATGGCTCCAGGTATAATACTGAGTCATAGTGACAAAGGGTTATACTAGTAGAAAAACAGAAATGAAGCCCATTGGAACTTAATAATACACAGAAATAAAACCGCACAACCATGGCCACTTAATCTTTCACAAAAAATATTGAAAAAATACACTGGAAAAACAAACTTTTGTTTTTGGCAAATGTTGCTGGAAAACTGAATGTCCACATGGAGAATGAAATTACCAATTCAAAATGGATCAATGATCTTAAGTTAAAATTTGAAACACTGAAATGTGTAGAGCACAACATAGGAAAAAATTTCATGCTATAGGCATAGGCAATAGATTCCTGAATATAGATCCAGGGGGTATAAATAATTCCACAAATGACAGACAAAATGATACAAAATTAAAAATATTCTGTACAGCAAACAAAAATATAACCAGAGTGAACAGAGAATCTACATAATTGGATAAAGTCTTTGCTAGCCATAAATCAGACAGAGGATTAATATCTAGACTACAATGGCCTGTACAAAGAATAAACAGAAAAACAAAACTGCTAGTCATTAAATAAGGCAATGAACTGAACTGACACTTCTCAAAAGAAAAACACATGACCAGTAAATTGTTTTGAAATTTTTTTCAACATCCTTAGCCATCAGTGAAATACAATTAAAATTACATTGAGACTGTATATTAATCAAGTTAGAATGGTTAGTATAAAGAAACAAGTGGCAACAAATGTTGGAGAAGGTGTTGAAAAAAATAAATCTTGTTCTCTACTGATAAGACTGTAAATCTGTACAGGTCTATGAAAATTTGTGTGGTTATCTTATAACCTGGCCTTTGACCTTTCTGGATTTCACATACAGGCTAATGAAAAAATAAAACCCCTCAGTGCCAGGAAGGAAGGAACTCCTTCTTAAGAAGCTATTTACCAGGGCTTTCATAAATGTTCAAACATTAATGGTCATTGACCTTGCTCCTGGATTTCCTACCATAGCTGGATGGTAAGACGCTATTCCTGAAGATAACTGTATTCACGAGCTGTAGAACAACCAAGATGAAATCAAGCTGATGATGAACTCTGAGCCTATAAGCTAGTGTTCAGAGTGCTGGAAGGTGCTATGCAAGCTACTGGAAAGAAAACAATCATTTACCTTACTCAGCTGTGAATCCTGTGAACTACAATAGCAACTGACCTGCAAGATATACCTGCAATAGTGACACAGATATGAGATTAATAAACCACCACTTAATTGGATTTAAGATCTGCTTCCTAGGATGGAGCCCATACCTGACACTGATATAGGGCTTAGGAACCTGAGGTTAAACAGGTTCATGTAAACAGTACATGGGGGGGGGGCTAATACTAGTTTTCTACTAAATAGTGATAGTGTTAAGCTGACTCTCAATGACTTATTGTTATAGCCATGGATTAATGAATCTCTCAACTCTCAACACAGAAGTTTCCTTATACAAAGAATGACCATTAGCCCAGAAACTCTGAACCAATCAACATTCAAAAAGCAAGAGACTACAGAACATTTATCCCTAAATAGGAACCTATATTGAACTTCTGGCCCTCAAGGTTAGGGATCACTGCAGAAGATAGAGATGGAAAGTTTGTAAGAGCCAGAGTTGGTGATGGATGACCACAAGGAAAGAGTTTTCCAGACAGCTGTTCTGTTAATCATATGAATTCACAGCAATGGTGACAGCATGCACAGTTCCCATATAAACTCAAAACAGAAAAAATTTAAAAGCATAGCATAGATATGAGTAACTGGGCAAGAAAATCCAAAGCTTCAAAAGGAAATTATGGTTTCTGAGAGGGGCAGAGACATTCTCTTTCAAACATGGGACTCATCATAGGTTAATTAAGCTTCAGTGGTTGGGCCCACACTAAAGGACTTTTGGAGACACAAATTAGCCTGTATAGGCCTTATTATATGTGTAATAGAGTACTTTAAATTGGTCAGTGGCAATTTGAAGAGGCGGGTGTAGGGTAGTGTATATAAATTCTATTAAACTGTATAAAAATCACAAAATGTAATAAAAATCGAAATTGCTTGTTTTCAGGGAAAAGTAAGGCGATGTAAATTGATCCATGTCTTACATGTATCCCTTTGACCTTTTGTATTCTCTGAAGAGAGTAAATTTTCTAAGGACTATAAGGAAAATAAACAGTATTTTGAATTAAAACAAATTAATATGAAAATGCCCAGGGATTAATGTATTAGAACACCAAAGATACAATGATTCTTGTGAAGAATGTAAAAATAAAATAAATCAAATAAATACTATGCATTTATGATTCATGAATGGTTACTTTCTTTACTCCTTATGTATTTTTAACAAAGTTTGTCTCTTTTTCATGTTATTACTCTAACCTTCAAAGTTAATTGATATTCAAGAAGTCAGAATTGACATTTCTGTTATGTTAACTTATCCCCAAAGAGAATGAAATGTAAGAAGAAAGAATTAAATCAAGAAGAAGAAGGAGGAGGAGGAGGAGGAAGAGGAAGAGGAGGAAGAGGAGAACTATTTAACATCTTTACATATCAGGGAAATGTAGTTTAAAAGAACTTAAAGATTCCGTATCACTATAGTCATAATGGCAATCATTAGCAAGACAAATGCTAACAAAAGCCAGCGTGGACTTGGAAAAGTTCATTGTTGTTGGGATTGCAAACTAGTACAGTCACATGGGAAATCAGACTGGAGTCTTCTCAAAAAACTATATATAGAACTACTATATGATCCAGCTATACTACTCCTGGGCATATATCCTGTGTCTTACTACGGAGATACTTGGACATCCATGTCCATTGCCATTCTCTTCAAAATAACTAAGAAATGTAATAAACCTAGGCTTCCATCAACTGAAAACTTGTTAATGAAACTATGATACACATAAACAGTGGAATATTACTTAGCTGTAGAGAAAAATTATATCACAAATTTGCAGGTAAATAGATGGAACTGGAAAATATTTTACTGAGTGAGCTCACCTAGGTCCAAAAGCACTTAATATTTATAAGCTTTACATTGATGGTTACAAATTACTTGAGTTACTTTTTGGTATGCCTAGAATTACATTATTAACTTATGAATATCCAAGAATTCTAAAGCAGTTTGCTAAAATGCATTATCCTCTCTAAGCTGTGTTGTCCTGACAGCCTTGTCAAAGCTCTTTTGTTCGTGTGTTTGGATGATTATTTCTAGGTTCTACTCTCTTCCCTTGATTTGACTGTATGTCTGTATATCAGAGTCATAATGTTTATGTTACTTTGACCTTATACATTTCTAAGCCTGGCAGAATGAGTTCATCATTCTGCTCTGATCTATACTGTTTTGCTTTGTCTAAGTCTTCTGAGTTTCTAAGTGAAACTTAGAATCATGTTGTCATGACCTACAAATATTTTTGAAACATTGAATGGGATTGCCCTGAACGTATAGTTTTGAAAGAATTACAGCTTATAAGTATTAAGTCCTTAAATACTGCCTCTTTAATAACTGCTTGTTAGCTTTCAGTCTTTAGATAGGTGTGCTTCAAGTGGAAAAACCTAAGAGATCAGGAAACTAATAAGATGCCCTAGGGTGGTTCACAAGAGGGAGAAACAATGTAGTGATAGAAAAGGGAAATAGTAGATAGGGCAGGTTTAATGGGATAAGGAAAGGAAGGTAGGTCAGAAGAGGGAGCAAGAGCAAGGATAGCTGACACTCAGCGCCTTTTGAAGATGTCAAGTGAGAACTTACTATGAAAACTTCCATCAATATATACATATACAATATAAAAAAAGAGTTTCAAGATAATTACCCTATAACAGGGGTTCAATGGCCTTAATGGACGAGAAAATACTTCCTCTTTTGGAGTTTCCCATAGATCCTCAAATAATACTGGCTATGGCCAGTGCACTTGGTTACCCACCAGAATTGGATAGTAAGATTTATTCCTGAAGATACTACATATCTGAATTGCAGAACAAAGAAGGAGAAATGCGGCTAGTACTGATCATGAAGCTACATCTCTGCTGGGTAGCTTTCATAGTACTAGAGAGTTCTGTTCATTTTACTTGGCAGAGAAAGGTAATCACCAATCCTATCCAGCTCAGAACACTGTGAGCTACAATAACCACTGACTAAGCAAAATATGCCCAGTGGGGCAAGAGTGGCAAGAATATTATAGGAGTAAATGGTCAGCTTTTAATTGAATTTAAGGCCTGCTTCACAGCAGGGAGTCCCTATCTCACACTTTTATCAGGGAAAGAACCTGTGCCTAGACAATCGCAGGTCATAGGGAGAAATTGCTGCTCTCATTCTGCTAAATGCACTTACAATGACTCATTGTTGTATCCGTAGATTAGTATATACTTTTACTTCACCAGAGAAGTTTTTTCTTGTATCAGACAGTGATTAATATAGAGTTCCACATATAGCAAAAATGTAGAAAATAAGAGATGAGTGCTCAGACCTGATCAGGATGCCTAGATCATACCTTCTCCTTCCAAGGCTCATGGATTGGTGGGTTGGAGGTAACAGAAAGATTGTAAGAGCCAGAGGTTATAGGTGAAACTGGTGTGTGGACATCAGAAGCTAGTCTGACATATGAACACATATGACAGCATGCACAAGTCCTGGGCAAACATAAGCCTGGCAGGACCCAGAGTGAGGAGGTGAGCAAGAAGTCCCAGCCTATCTGAGAACCTGTTGTCAACTGATGGATGCTGGGAGGGAGAGTCAATTTCCTTTACTGGTGTGTCGCTGGTAGGTGGACCAGACTCCAGGCCATGAACCTACTCAAAGGAGCACTTGAGTGGCATGGATAAGAATCAAGTGGACTTTTAAAAATTCAAAGATTAAATAAACAACAAAAGAATGACTAGAGAGGTAAAGAATGGATAAGAGTGGAGGACATGAAACCGGGTTGGGGATGGGAGGATGCTGCAGAAGGTCACGGAATGGGAGGGTTCTGAATTTAATCAAAATAGATCGGATGAAATTCTGGAAATAAAAGTATTTCAGAAACTTGTCTAATGGTATACTGTTAATCTGTGTAGTTTTGTTGCATGCCAATTATGACTTTTTAAGTTTATTTACTTGTTTCTGTGTTATGTATTATCTGAATGTATGTAAGTGTATTCATCGTGTGCAATGAACACCAAGGTCTGAAGTGGGCCTAAGATCCCCTGAAATTGGAGCTATAGACAGTTGTTGACTGTTGCCATGTGGGTTTTGGGAACCAAATCTGGGTCCTCTGAAAGAGCAGTCAGTGCTCTTAACTGCTGAGTCAACTTTCTGGCCCTCAATTATAACTTTTAATAAAGTTGCTAAAACATTAAAAAATTATAACAATGACATCAGTCAAACAATTAGTACACATGGAGTGATGGAAACTTGGAACCATAATTTTCTTCACATAAGTTTTATTGTTAAATGTTTGAACTAAGCTTTTCAATGCATGCTTGGCATGGGTTGTACCACTGAACTCTAGTCCCAGCTCCCTTAATAGATTACATTTAGAATCTAAATCTCACTAAGTTGCCTAGGCTGATTTTGAGCTGACTATATTTTACACAGGTCTTCAATGAGTAGTCCTCCCATTTTAGTCTTCCAGGTATTTGAGATTACAGACAGACTCATATCATAAAGCCCAGCCCATGCCCTTTAGTACACAACATCAATCAAATTTATAGCTCTCAGAACAGTGGATTTTGGGGGAAACTGGCTGGAAAAGTCAGGTATGGAGTCTCTCTGTTAGAATGTTCTGTTTTTGATTCATGTTAAGTTTTGCAAATGAAAATATTGAGATGATGCTGTGTTAGCTTTCTTTTACTATAACAAATACTTGAGATGATCAGTTTATGAAGAAAAAGAGTTTGTTCTTGTTCGGAATTTGGGAGGATTTAATCCACGATCCATCTGTCTCACTACTTTTAGACCTATGAGGAAACATCATGATAGGAATAAAGTGTGAAGCAAAGCAGTTTACCTCATCACAGGGACATTACATAAAAAACAAAACAAAACAAACAAACAAATAAAACCAAGAAGCTAGGGCCCTGCGGTCTGGTTCAGTGACATAAATTAAATGAGCAGACAACTTCCTACTGGGTCTCTGTTTTAAAGTTCCCATCATGTTCTAATAATACCACACAGTTAACTAAATTCTTACCATATGAGCCTTTAGGAGACAATGCTTGTTGAAGCTATGGAAATTGTATCCCATATCCACACCCATACACAGATGCACACACCAGAGGATGGGAGAAGAAAGAAGAAAGAGAGTCTCAGAAAGAGAGAGAGAGAGAGAATAACACAATGGCACAAAAACTTGACTAGCCTTTTCAAGCCATGTTTCTTATTCCCTGGGAGATCATGAGATTTTGAAGGAATCAGTATTTTAGAAGCTCTGGGAATTTTAAAACAGAGGAATTAATTTAACGTGTTTTTTTTTTTTTTTAAGATAGAGTTTTCAAAATTTACTGAACCACAAAAACAAACACCCAATGGCACAAGTATTCTTCTAAAGGTATACACTTTAGGAAATTCTAAACAAACCAATTAAATGTATATCACTTAGAGTCTTTGGAGGTTTAGATAGGTTAATTGTTTTTGTCAGAATTTACATTGCCTGCTAATGGCAGGTGTTGGAATGAAAATACAGGAGGACTGCCTTGCTCGGTGGTCACTGCTCCTGCTCGGTGGTCCTTGTTATTTTGCTCGAGGCCTCAGGGTTTTCATCTGTGGAATGAAAACTTAGAGGACAAGTTGACAGTTGTGGCTGCTACATCTCCCTCCTTGGATGTGGAAAGCTTAATGTAACTTCCTGGAATTTAGATCTGTAAATGATAATATTAATAACTCAAAGAGAGCGTTGTATATCACTTAATATTTTAACATAGCAAAGAACCAGGTATATTCAGAGATGTGTTAAAATATATCTTCTGTTGACACATAGCTTATATGTTGGAGATCAGAAACTCTTATCCTGCATCAGGTTTATGTTAATAAATTCATGTTTGGCACACAATGCTTAAATGTGTTTTACTTGTTTCATATAACATACCTATCCTTTAAATGTTGATCATACCACTGATTAGTTTCTTTAAAAAATATATTTAACCTATCTAGTGTGGCATCCTTAAGAATAGATTAGGCCCCAGTGGATGGATGCACATCAAAAGGCATTTGGGGATATAAATTTGACTTGATACATCTTATTATATATGACAGAGTCCATGAAACCTGGCTGGAAGCATTAGGAGGGGTGCAGATTGGGGACGGGGTCTGAATATGATCAAAATATTTGTACGAAATTTGCAAAAAATCAATTTATAATCATTTAACTAAAGCTTTAAAAATATCTAATGACTATGTGGAGAGATGTGTCAGCAATTAAGAGTACTAGCTGCTCTTGAATAAGCCCTAGGTTCAGTTTCTACCACCTACATTTGTACTAACAATCAACCATAACTTTACTACCAGCCTATCTGTCATATTCTTCTGTCCTCCATGGGTTTAAATATATACATGAACCGGAGCTCCATCTACAACTTATTGGCTTTAAATTTATCTCACAAAAAATAACCTAGCTCCTCTATTACCTCACCAAATCCTTGTCATGATGATAATGAAAACACGCTTTATCATTACATTTCCCATTGATCAGATGGATAGGATCTTTGTAAAAGCCTTTTTAAGGAATATAAGAGCAGCATCAAGTATGACACAGAGGTGGAATAAAAGAGTACTTAATTGTGCCCCTCCTAAAAGGCAAAAAGATATAACGTTTCCTTTCAATTTCATGAAAGACTACCTCATTGTTACATGTACTTCTGAATTATCAGGAATAATGGTGTGCTCATAAAAAGCAAATTCATATTGCGAAATCCATTTAGGATTATATAGCAACTTGTGACATATATATCAGCTGAGTCATGCAAATAACTAGATGCTATCCATTGGGCTATTTCTCTAAGTAATGCTCTGCAAATACCTACTCTTATACAGATAAGCCAATAATATGTACTCGTCATTCATTCAGAAACAATCTCATGTTTTTGATTGAGTATATGTCATATCCTGTGGGAGATGGGTTCAGAAAGATAAAGTTATGCTTGATTCCTTTCATATAACATGTTAACAATTTAAAGGAAATTAAAAGGCAAAAATGAAAAGCTGCAGATTATTAAACAAAGCAACTAAGAAGAATAAGCTAAAATAATAAATTGCCAATAAATTCAGGCAATCATGATATATAGCTCTGAATCACCTTGCCTTTGCAGACCCATTTTCTTTTCACCAGTTCCTCTTGCCTCTTATCTATGCATGCATCGCTGACCATCCCTTCTGTTAGCATGCTGCAACCTACCTACGTTAGTTTCCTTCAAAACTATTCATAAATTGTTCAATTTTTAATGCTTCCTTGTTTTTTTCTATTCTTTTTCGTTTTTATGATAAGTGGTCTACAACATTAAAATGCAGTAGACCTGGAGTAGATCTCAGAATGAAACTCTAGTCTAGTGAGCATTAGGATTGATCTCCAATGTCAGAAGCAACAAAGAAAGAATGAAACAAAGGGCAGTAGACATAAGTTTAAGATTAATAAAGGCACTATTTTGTTCCCATTTAGTCTCTAAAATATCTTGAGAGGTTTTTGGGTGCAGTCACCAGGTGAGCTACTAGATGAAGGTTGTGAACTCTCCAGTTGGAAAATCTGAGGCTTCTATCAGTGGTGAACTTACAAAATACTCTCAGTGTTTGAATATCACAAGGCATTCAGTGCCTCAAGATATACCTTTGATCCTGAAACAAAGTGGGCTTTGTGATAGACAGAAAAAATACTAGTAATTTTCATGCTGTTGTGGCAATTCATGATTCATGCAAATACAAATTTATATACAAACGAATATACATAAAACTTGATTTTACTCAGGTTCTAACTTTCCATAACCAACTTCCATATGAGTATTTTCTCTTTTCTTGTCCTTCATCTTTCTATTTTCCATTCATTCTTATTCTTCATCCTCTTCATGCCTGTGTAGGATATACAGGAGAAGGAAGTTGCTTGTAAGACTTCCATACAGTAACTTACTAAAATCTCATAGAGATGCTAATACCAACACTCATGTAGTAAAGACAATAGTTCCTGAGTTACAGGAAATGATAACAAGACAGTATTAAGATAAGTCATGGGAAAATGTTATTTGAGTCAAAGTTGCTTTCTTCAGACCTGATAAGATCATTTTCGTAAGTGTTTTATAGATAATACTTGGATGCCTTTCATATTTTTATATGCCATGACCCATAATAGTCAATAAGAAACAAATTTCTCAAGGTGGTAGACTTCAGTATAGAATATACCTTAAGTAGATCATCTGGTCTCCCAGGATGAACAAATGTTCTACAGGTCTGGATTATGCTAGATAACCTATTGACTCAAAGTTCTGATTCTTCAAGTGCCTTATGAAGGGCATGATCAGCATACTACAAAGTCAAAAACTCAGAGAAGACTTGCTGACAAGAAGCAAATAATTCTATCAGCATTAATTGATAATTGATTAAAAAGAGACTAAACAAAAATTTAATCTGTTCAAAGAGAACAAAATAAATTGTTTAGTGGCTGAAAAATGATTACTTCCATCTTGCTCTGTGAGGTGTTCTTAAGAAAGAAGTATTCTGGTCAGGAGAGATGGATCATTTAGCATGAAGGAGTGAGCACTCATGCAAGACTTTAGATATAAGAAATACAAAGTGACATTTCTTATGTGTATAGAGAGGTGTTCATTATTCATTGTGGAAATATATTAAATATTGGATCGGCATCAAACAATATATCCTATTAGATAGTTCTGAACAAAATCATCATGGCCAAGAAACAAACACCTGATATATTTTTGAAGCTGAGAAATCTGTTTGGAAAATTCCATATACAGTTACAGGATGTAGTCTTTGATATCTTCAGGTGTGGGGTGCTCATCAATTGGTCAAGACTATGAAAACAGACTCACAAATTGTTGGGTCAACTTAAACTAATGAATTAAAAGGCATTTATAGCATGAGAAAAATGTACAAGTTATAGTTTTCTTTGGCCTTTGATGATTTGAGTGATGCTCTGACTGCGATGCATATGTTATGGAAGACCAAATAAATAAAGGGAAAGTTTCATTGACTTTACTAGAGAATACTAATTTTAAAGGTGGTAGGGGTAATATTAGTAACTTACATGCTCAATGAAATAGACTGTAATAATGTTACAAGTTGTAATGCATATAAAGAATGAGATATTCAATTATTCTTGATATGAGAATGTATTTGAGGCAGTTACAAGATAGCAAAGTGTAGCGTTTATTTGGAAGAAAACACACAGAGATATGTCTATGGATATGTGTTCATCTGTGTAGAGAGATTTCTATGAGCAAGTAGGGACCAGTTCAAGAGACTACGAGAGATGGAAGTCAAGGTTATGACTGGGTCTTGTGGACATGGATTTGCATTCTATATTTTCTGTGTATGCATTTAAATGTATGTTTCAGCATTCTATTCTTGTAATAAAATGAAATTTAATAAATAAAAAGTGTCTTTTGGATCGAAATTCCAAAAGTTTCATTTGTTATTCACTTGGATTTCCTGCTTTGGGGACTAAGGTAAGCCCCATGGCAGGGGAATCAGAGAGAGGGATTGCTTACATTTAAGGGAATTGGAAAGAAACCAGAATGGACTAGGAGGAGTTTGGATCTCAATATTTAAGGAAGACACACTCCCAATGGCATAACTTAAGTTCACTAAGCCCTGCCTCCAAAGGAGTTACCACCTCCCAACATTCTCATGTATTTTAGACCAAGCCTTCAAAATACCGGTTTTGGAAAACATTAAAGATCCAAAGTATAGCAATACATGTAAATTTTGGTTAACTCAGGATAGCTAATGCATTTATTAATTTTGTGGTTGTGATTTTTGTACTTTGTAGTCTTTAAAATATATCTTTATAAAGAATTCAATTTATCATTTTTAACTGTAACCCTATTGCTCTATGTTAGAACTATTCATATTTAAGACTCCTACCTGACTATAAGGATATGTTCTTTGAGTGATATCTCTTCAACCCTCTAGACCCTAATAATCTATTTTCATACTTTCATGAGATCAACTTTGTCTTTGTGCCTGGTTTATTCCACTTAGCAAAATGTCTTCCATCTTCATTGTCCCAACAATAAGACTGCATAGTTTTTAAAGACAGAGGAGCATTTCATTATGTGTATGTTTCTCCCATCTCCTTTATCCACTCACTTGCTGACAAATACATACATATTTTGGCCATGGTATACAGTGCCACAAAAAGCATGAAAATGAAGGGAGCTCATGATATGCTGATGTCACTTCTTTAACAATGAAGGCAGATAGGACCAGAAGGATGACTCAGTGGTTAATAGCACTGGATGCTCTTGCGGTAGACCTGGGTTTGGTTCTCAGCATGGTGGCAAACAACCATCCATAACTCCAGTTCTAGGGGATCTGATGCCCTCTTCTGACCTCCACAGGCATTGCATGCATGAGTTTCATTTACATACTTGCAGACAAAACACTTATACACATAAAGTAAAAATAAATAAAAAGGAAGGAAGGAAGGAAGGAAAGAAGAAAGGAAGGAAAGAAGGAAGATAAATAATGTTCCAGATATATTATGTTATGTTAGCTAGGTATCACTGAGATCATAATGATTCTGTTTTCCTCCTCTTGGCCTTTGTTCTTAGATGGTTCGCTTTACCAACAATGTAGAACATCTAGGATTGTTTATAGAAAATCCTTATGTAACACTGATTTATTTTCTGATTTCTAGAGAGTGGTATAGTTTCTAACTACCCTTTTTTCTGCAGTTGGACCACTTGACTTTATCCTTGACTCTAGTACTTCTGCTTTCTTCCTATCCTTCAGGTAATATGTCTAATAGAAAAATTCATGGACAAATCCCATGAAGTGATGCTTGGGGTAGAAGAAAAGAAATTACATAGTAAGACAGAGATAGGGCTTCTAGAAAATCACTTTCTTGTTTTGGCTTGAGATAAGGTCACCACACACAAATTTGTTCATTATTTGGAAGGTGAGATGGAACAGCAGTAACGCTAAGAATGTTGGAAGTGCTGCTTGCCCCATTGGATCTCATTCTTGCTGTCACTGATACTCGCTTTCTCTTTGCCTGTGCAGCAGCCACCTGGGCCCTTTCTTCCAGATTCCACTGTTTTTCTTCCCTTACTCTCTTGAAGTGTTAGGCCAAGTGTGATGCACTGATATGTGGCTTGGGGGAATCAGCTCCTTCTAAAAGTCATCTGTCTCATCAAAGTTGCAGTCAGAGGTAGAAAAGGGGAACACTTTGTATTCATAAATTTAAAATGGTCATCATGAATTTCGACTTGCCCTTTCTTTCCACGTTTTATGTCTATTTTTTTTCTCCCCAAACAATAGTCCATAGCCTTATAGGAGATCCCACAATTTCCAAAGGTTCAGCTGCCATTTTGATTCAGTTTCATATGATATACCTCTTGAAGTGTCTCTGTTTCCCTTTTTGGGTGCTCAACAATAAAATGACAAAACAGTTTTTTTCAATATTTAATTGATAGAAAGCTGTTGGCAGGACAGCCGGTGTTCACTCAATTCATTACTTTATCTCTTTCTCATTCTTTTCTGATTTTCATTCTTTCTTACATTTTCTGTTTCCTTAGTTTTGTTCTTCCTGCCTTCTTTGTTTCCCCTCACCTTTCTTTCTATGTGTGTATTATCATGTGTGTATTTATGTGTACATGAGTGTATGTGTATGTGGAAGTTAGAGGTCAATTTCAGTTGTCTTCCTTCATTGCTGTCCACCTTAGTTTTTGAATCAGGGTCTCTCACTTACTGAAGGGGGACTAGTTGTGATTGGCTAGCTTACAATCCCCAAATATCCTCTTGTATTCAATAGTGCTGGGACTGCAGAACCTTGTATTACTCAGGTCTACATGCCTGGTAGCCAGCACTTTACAGGCTTAGCCATCACCCCAGCCCTCAATCCATTCTTTAACTTGTTCACACTGTGTATGAAATTTTAAAGTTATCTAGTGGAGCAATTCCCATTTTTTTTTCTTTTTTTTTGAGATAACAGAAAGCTTACAACCAGGCCTTGGAATGTAAGATAAATTTTCTTAAACTTATCCTTTGTAAGCAGGTTTTGTTTCATTCTACACCACAATTGGAAAGGAAAATCTTGGAAAAGAACATGTCTACAACAATCTGCCTATGCTACCTAAGTTCTAATGATGCTCATCTGATATGTCACTTCCAAAATTTTTGGCTTCTGTAGATGACTGGTGAGGAATGGGTTGAAGTTTCCTGCTCTGAAATCTAATGAACGCAATAAAATGAAAGAAACTGTAGCCTCTTGAAAAAAAGAAAGAGAAAAGGAAAGAAAGTCACTTCACAAAATTGAAGCTTCTCGTCTCCCGCTCTCTGCCACTCACTAGGAGCCAGCGAAACTCCCCACACATTCTCATGTCTCCCGCGTGCATGCACGGTGTCTGTGGTGGTGACAACTGATTCATGTATTCATTTGCATATCCCTCAGTGCCAGCAGCAGAATACAAAACGGGGCCTCCTGCTCTGGCAGCAGACACTGCACCGGCAAATCAGGGGAGCTGTCAGAAACAGCTGTCCATTAACGGAGTTTGTGGAAACAACCAGGAGCTGTTTGAACATGCTAGGTGGTAGAATTTAATTGGAGTAGCAACTGTTCAAAATTAAGATTAAAAGGACCAGTCAGTCAATGTGGATTTCGTGACACTTTAAAAATAACGTTTCAGGTTTGATTAATGCTGCACGGAGTTTGCATGTCTGTCTCCTTTGCCAAAAAAGCCCGTTTGCTGTTAGTGGATTCAGTGAACATACCCAGCAGCCGGGCTCAAAGGTTCCTAGGTCAGTTATTCCATTTTCTGCACAAATCCCTCCACACTTTACAGAAACAAGATTTTAACAGGATTCACAAGCAGACTGAAAGGACCTAGCCAAGTGTTAGTGGAAGAAGCAGTCAGCCTCTTCTGGAAGTGAACATCCATTCTCTTTGCTGTGAGTAGGTACCACTATGAGCAACTCGCAGTCCAACTTCTAGGCCCCCGAAGTCAGACAATGAGTTTAGAAAGCACAGTACATCTGGGTGCTAATCTGGAGGAGGAAACGCAGATTGGTCTCTGTTGCTTATTTCTCCGTTGTCTCTCCTTCCCAGCATACCATAAAGGAGGTCTGAAGAGGAAGAAGGAGTAGGCATGGAGCGTTGTGGAGACATGAAGTCCTGGAACGAGTTCTTCAAAAGAAAATTTTCCCTCCTGAAAAACCCCCAGGTTCAACCTTGAATTAAGGTTAGAAAAAATAATTGTCTGTGCCAGACTTAACTACTTAATATGGAACAGAACTTGTAACCCCCAGTCCTGAATTTTAACCATTTTAAATTCAAGATTGAGCTGTAAGTGAAGTCAACATTCTGCATTGCACGTATGATTCTTTTTGTGATGAGCTGAGCTACAAGTTGAACCATGTAGTTTATTTTCTGACATTTATCGTGGAGTAGACTGACAATCGTGCCACTCATAAACTTTTTAATGAAATGATATAATATTGAATTTAATTGAGAATGACAGCACATGTATAGTTTGTTTCGATGTAATTCAAAAAAACTCAGAGCAGGTATACCATTGAGTTGGGACGATGGGTGCCAGGTGACAGTTCTGGATAAGTGGTTTGTGGCAGCTAGGAGAAACGACAGCTGGTAGCTTCATAAACAGATTTCAGTTTAGGATTTTCTGAACATTTTAATATGCTTCTCACGCTATCCTTTGTTCCCAATTCAATAACAAAGCCTTTCCTATTTTATGCCTTACAATATCAAATTGACTATAAAACATACAGAAAAAATATTTGGCATTTATAAAGCATTTCTAAATATTTGATGTACTATTACAGTAATGTGTGGAAGGATGGGCTACAAAAGGAGAAAACATAGATGTTTATGAAAGGGAACAGTTGGCATTGCTTAATTTCTTTCCTTTGTGACTTTTGCCTTACACTGCTATGTTTTTCTGAAGCATTATGCATCCCCCAACTTCCACCAAATTCAGCAAGAGACTGGAAGAAAGAAGGAAATGGAGTGGAGTGTGGAGCTTACGGGCTACTGGGAAGCACAGGCTACCTCATGTTGAAGATATGAGACCATGGAGCGGACAGTTCTCTGTGAGTCCCATGGTAAGTTTGACATGCTTTGCCTATCTCAATGAAAGGAGCCAGCGTGTGTTTGTCGTAAAGATCTGCAAATAATCTCTCATGGAAGCTAACTTTTAATTGTTGCTGCCCTCAGGGGAAAACGTGATTTAGTCTTCTTTGTGCTCACAATATTGGAGCAAGATGCAATAAGGTGAGTGGTGCTGTCCTTGGAGTGGAGATATTCTCTTCTACCTTGAAGTCAGGAGAGAAGCACTTCAGAATTTGGCTCTTCTTTTGCTGGTTTTAATTAAATTAGGTTCATACTTTTTCATGACCCAGTGCTGACTGTGTCCTGCCTCATTAGCTAACCAAAGATACTGCTAACACTTCCTTAGGGAACAAATACTCTTTAGGAACTCATATTTGGGAAATCCTAGTTTTCAGAAGATAGATGACTGAAATCAAGGATGAAATCAGTATATGTTAGAATGGATTTTTCATTTTGTTCATTATATCTTACTAAGGAGATGATGGAACTAATTTTTGTTTCAAAAGTATCTTGGTCTGGATTCTTTATTCTAGTTTGAACATTAAGAAACATGCAGATTCCATTAATAGCATTAGAATAGGTATAATTGAGATCCACGCATGTCTGCTCAAATAGAGGCCATTATGGTATAACAATCACGCTGGAAATATTGAGAGAAGGAGAGGAAAGAAGAAGGAAGAAAGTGAAACCAGGCCACTTTCCTAGTCTGTCTTTCTCTTACAACTTTTGCTTTGTTCTGTTTTCTTCTTCCCTAAGCCTCTCAGCCACCTGCTTATGTCCTCTTTCAACTCCGACCAGCAAGATCTTTGCCTTGTGTTTGCAGCATATCACTTAAACAGTTTCCTTGTCTCTTTAAACACATGTAGCTCTATTATTTCCCAGAAGCACTTGCAGTTAAGGTGGTCACAGGGTTCGTTCTCACCAGCACTTTCCTTGTAGCTGCTCCCTTTTTTAAGGAGCCCATGCACCTCTCCTGTATGTTTTTTCCTGCTAGGGAACGGTTGGGCTGTGAACATCAGTGTTAATAGGGTAACAGAATCACAAAAGAGAGCGTTGTCCCTGAACCACCACTAGAGTAAAGCCACTACCAGCTTGACTCTTCCAACAGACTGTTTTATGAGGAGAAATACAATTCCTTTGTGTTTGAGGAATTAAGTTTTTCCATGAATCAGTACTGTGGCTTCTACACATGATCTTGAAATTGGTAATACAGTTTTTCTTTTTGTTACTGCCATTATGATCCAATCCATATATTTTTGATCTCTCAAAACTTTAATTGACCAGTTCAGAATAGGATTTTGGACCTAGCAGGCAGCAATTTTGTGGTATATCAGCTTCCATTGCTTGTCCAAACTTGGTCCAGTCTGTTGCAGTCATTCTGGGTAGGACACAGCTTTTGCAACTCCTCTGTCAGAGGATAATGTAAAACTTAATTGTAGAATGGTCTTTTGTGAGAAAAGCAATGAAGTTGATGCAATTTACTTCATTCCACTCCTTTTCCAAGCTTCTAGTCTTAGATTTCCAAAACATAAAGTGAAAGAAATGACTGCAAGCATTCAGTAATCTTTCCTTTTTTAAAGCTGGATTCTGAGTTACTCTTGACTTGCCCAAATTACAATAGGGCCATTATTGTTATTGTTATCCTCAGGTTCCTTTTCCATCCTAATAACAGTACTCCTTCATCTCCATATGGAGGCATTGACTCCAACAGGAAATGTGATCTTGATCCTTGAGAAGTCCCAGGGAGTGAGCCAAACATGGTGCTAGCTACTGGAGAAACAGAAACTATGATAACTTATGACAAGTATATATAGATCAGATTCACCATGAAATCTATGCAAAATATCATGGAATTCATGTTCAAACAACTCCAGTGTTCAATATTCAACATTAATATATATTATTCTGTTTCATTTTGCCTTTTACCCAAGAGGACTGAAGAGAACAAGGAGGTCAGTGAGATGACTCAAGGGGTAAAGAAGCCTACTACCAAGGCTGAAGATCTGAGTTCAATTCCTAGAACACACATGGTGTGGAGAACCAAGTTTCTCAAATTGTGCTCTGACCTCCACATTCTGTGACACACATGTCTTTCCTCTCCTCATAATAAATAAATGTAATTTATTTTTGAAATACAGAAAATATGTGAAGCTTATGTTTTCTGAATATTTGACTCTACAGGTTAAAAAGAATCTTCAATGTTTTTCAGAATTGAGTGCTATAATCTTTTAAAATTTGTACTTATTATTTGTATTTTATGAAGGTATTGCCTGAATATAGGTAGGTGTCTTTCAATGGCTGCAGAGGTCAGAAGAAGGAGTTGGATTCCTTGGAACTGGAGCTACAGATGGTTGTTAGCCACCATGTGGATCCGAACCTCAGTCCTCTTCAACAGCAGTATGTGCTCCTAACTGATGATCTATCTCTCCAGGCCCATATAAAAAAATCTTATTACGGATATAGTTGATCTTATAATTATCATCTCTGAGAATATCACCTTGTATATACATAAAATGCAAAGCTGATGAAAGTATATTTAGGTCATTTCAGAAATTGTTGAAATTCTATCCTAAGTCAAAATTACTTGAATTTTTATGAAATAATTTATAATATAAACATTCTAATATATTCCAGACCAAAGATACATTAATTTGATACTTAAATGCTGAAACATAGTAAAATATTACAATTCTTTTTTTTTCATACTTAAAACACTTGTTTCTAGAAGTTCAGCAAACTGTATCATACAATAAAATACAGAGGTTCATAACATACGGTTGCATAGCCTTGTATCTGAGCAGAGATGTCTCTCTAGGTTTTCTGGTTTTGCATGTTTGATGGCATGCACAACAGTGCAGTATATGTGCACGTGTGTGTGTGTCTGTATGTGTGTGTGTGCATGTCTACGGAGGACAGATCTTGATATTGGGAATTTTCCTAGTCCACACCTACACCTTAATCAAACCTAGAGCTTGCCTGAATATTTAGTCATGCTACCAATATCTTCAGGGATCCCCTGTCTCAACCTTTGGATGCTGAAGTTATATGTGATATGTTATGCCCACCCAACATTGATGTGATTCCTAAGGGTTCAAACTCAGGCCCTCTTACTCGCTTGGTAAGTGCTTTAATATCCGTGTATGTATTCAGCTCCTGTGTGACATCTTCATTTCCAGTGCGGAGGTGTTTTCCTCATATGTGTCACTCACATCTTTTCTTCGTGCTTCCATTGCACATTCCCAAGAATTTTGCGATTTTCAACTTCATTCTTTCAATGTCATTAATATTTAGACAACCATTGACATTTTAAAAAATGTGAAGTTTGAAAGAAATAATGAAGATTCTAGTATAAGAAAACTGGGCAATAAACTAGATGTAAAAATTAGGGTGGGAGTTTTGAGTCTAAATTTGTGTGAAGCTGAATCTTTCTAAAAGTTATGTTTTATATAAGCCTTATATTATAATTTTGATAAAAGAAAAATAGAAAAGATAAGAAAAGAACAAACTAAAAGAGGCAATAGTAGGTAGTATGTGAAAATTCTTGGCCAGGAGTCAGAAAGGTAAGTTATGCCTTGATTACTAAAACTTTAATCATGACTTGGGGTAACACTGTGAAACTCCCTTCTGAATTTCAGCTTAGGTTTTGCTAAGATAAGAACAACATGTTTTCTTTGGAGAAATTAAGATGTTTCTCAGTTGGAAATGCTGCAGATGGCATCTGATTCATAAGGGTGATCGGCACATCTAATTGCTCTCTTATTGAGGATGCACCTTGTGGCTGTCAGTGTTATCATAATCTTTCCCAATTTCCAAATGGCATCGAGCCCTACTTTATTTCCATCATTTATAGTTTACCTGTTTGTCTCTAGTATCTAAATAGGTGCTACTCTTTTAAAAACTTGTATTGTTGTATTTTTAACATAAAAGTTTTCAATGCACTTGAAAAATGTGGTGACTTATATACCAGATACATTAACGTTCAACATGAATCTGCTGAAATGTTTGTTTTATTGATATTTGTCTGTTAGGACTACCAAACCATTTTATGAAACACAGTTGTTTCCTAACAGTGTAGCAGTAAATGTCATATAAAAATTGACCCACATAGAAGATGCTATTATATTGCAGAATTCAGAATTATAAGTGCATACATCATAAAATTACAAAGTTAGTATTTATATACTTCCCTCAAATGATTTCCAAATTTGTATACATATGCACATTTCTATGACTGTAAGTATACATGCACATTAATATATACATGCATCTTTTTCTCTAGTACAATTATAAAAGCAACAGAAACGCTATTCTATTCAAATGAGTCATGAAAATCCATGCTTGTGAAGGTTCGGGGAAGTTCTTATACCTAGCAAAGTCCCTAGATTTAAAAATTGTTAAGTAAACCCAAACACCATCTATCAATGTGACTTCACAGGTTACCTTAGTGTATACCAGCTCCAGAGATCTTAGCTAGAGCTCAGATGATTTTAAATACAATGCAAATTTAAAAGGGAAGAGGGATGAGGTATTAGTAGAGGAAGGCTGAAAGAAAGGGGCTGTTGCTTAAATGGGAGGCGGCAGCAGGTCATATCGCCCACTCATCTGTCTGTGTGCTTCCTGATTCTCATTCAGCTGGGTAAGATTCTCAAACAAAGTCCAGTGTCCTAAAAATATTTGGAACTATTACAAAGCATAAATTATAAATGTGTCAGGAAAATGGAAAAAGGTGTCTTGGGTCTACTTAAAGCACAAAATGATCTCAACCATTATTCAACAATGATATGAACATCTTTTATTTCATTTCTCCTTAACAGTTCCTTCTGTTTGCTATCATTTCCTGCTCAGCACCATGTCAATAATTACTAAATTAGCCGGACGCCTGTACAATTTCAGCTCAAGTGTTATTACTGACAAGTCAAACAATGGGGCTGATAGAAAAGATGGGACTCCATCTCCTTATTTAAATGGACCGTGTTCAGAAGGAAAGATTGAAGTCTCCTTTTTCTTCAAAAGAGGGAGGGAGGGGATGGTTTACATGTGTGTGGCTCAAGGACACAGAGTCAGAGGAAATGCCTTTTTAATGTAAACCTCTTTTCATTTCCAGGGGACAAAAATGAAGGGTATTGAAAAGACTCATGCTTAGTGGAAGAAGTAATTACATTTTTTTCTTTCAAATCTCAGAGGAATAATGCTTTCATATTTCCTGAGATGACCCAATTTGTGCTCTGATATGTTCCCTTAAATGTAAGCGTGCAGATGTCCTCAACCTGCATTGTTTTTCCTTGGTAAAGATGCCCAGTCTTACGTAGGATTAATCTGAGTACCACTCTCTCAATGTGTAGAAACAACCACTCCTGGGCTTTACCAACATATGGGGAATTAAAAACTAAAGACTCATTGCCAGGTATTAAAAATATAAATTCATGGAATAGGGTAGCTGCAGCTATCAACCAGTTTCTCAAACTCTACAGTCTGGAGTTCCTCTACTATGAGCAGGAAAGTGTACTCACATGCTAGCACTAGGTAAAGAAAACCAAGCACTCAGTCTGCAGTCAAGGAGTATCTGTGTGTACTGGAAAATAAACTTAGGCATGGGTCACTCTTCTCCAGCATATGCATATATCCATACAAACACATATACACATACACATATAGATGCATATACATAGTCACATATGGTTACCCTTTGGTATCTGCACGCAATTGCATCCAGGACTTCTGGATATTAAAATACACAGATGTTGAATGCTTTTTAATGAAATGGTTCTGTGTGTGAATATAACCTACACAATTTTCCAAACTTTAAATTATTTCTCAGTGACAAGAAGTCTGTGGATGAATAATCAATATATTTATTCATTTTTCCCATAAATGTTCACTTCCCTTTAAGCCAAAGTTCATGCAAAATTTGTTTGGCATTCTCAATGTAAGTTAATTTGAGGGTTCATCAGTTCTTATCCTTATGAAACACAAATCAATCTCCAGAATGCAATATGATGCTTTTTAACTGAAATAATACCAGAATGCTTCAGAGGTATGAGTGCTGGTTTGAAGTTCTCATTATCAGTGATATTGATGAATAAATACATTTTAATAAATGTACCTTAGAAGTTTTGTAATGTTACTTCTTATAAAGAAAGTATAATGTTGACATGTTTGATACTATCCAGCTATAGGCATCAAACCTCATCTTTGTGTGTCAAACTGCATGCCATATGAACCTCCATAGGCCATGTTTCATAATAGTGTGAAAAATAATTTCAAATACTGACTGCCCTTAAAAAGATGTTAGCCTGGACTTTCTTGGCCATATACATGTCTAAAGTGAAGGACGAAACAGCTTAGTAAAGTAGCAAATGTCTCACATTATTTGATTTTATAACTTTCATTTTTAACATGGTGTGGGCAGATTGTTCGGGGTCAGTGTCTCACTCTGCTGTGTCCAACCAGAGTGGCTTCAAGCTATTTAATATGTTCTCCTTTTGTAATATGAGGTTGGCAGTTGAGCAAGATTGTCTAATTCACTGGGTGATAATGAGTGTTGAATGAATTAGAATTGAATGAAAGAGCTCATACATGACTAGCCCAGAATGAACACTCTCTACAAATGAGCTTTTGATGCCATCATTATTATCATGGAAACATGATACTCAGAGGTGCCTTAGTTATATCAGTTTCTCAAGTTTACAAGCATGCTCTTTCTAAATCAAAGTAGAATTGGCCTCTGTCAGTTATAGTCTCCATTAATAAATGAACTATACCAGTGGAAGTCACAAACGGTATAGTTCTTTATTGACACAACCAATTTATTTACCATTCATTCATTCTACTGATATTTATCAAGTGTCCATTATGTGCAATATTGTGTATGAAAATGATGAAAACTAAATAAAGGGGATATTGGGTAATGTTAATTTAAATGTTATATAAGTGCACAGCTTTGATAAGGCAATTCTAAAGCTTTTGAAGAGGAAATGACATATCAGAAATAAGAAATTTATTAAACAATTTTATCAAGATTTAACTGATTCTAATAATGATGCCTAATCCCTTCCACTGGCAGTATGTTCTGGATGACAGCGTTCCATAATCCCACAGTATGTAAAGAACTGGCTCAGATTACTGTACACACTAAGTGATCATCTTTAAATATAATTTAAAAAATTTATTGACATAATTCAGACACATGACTAAATTATGCTGTGAAGAAATGCATAAGATCCAAGTAGCGTTACATTTCCTTTGGCCCTGGCATTGCCAAAGGAACATTTCAAGAGGCAGACATAGGGAAAGACCAGTCAGTGTTAATGCACAACAGCACCCTTGAGCTCCTAGCAATATACATGACTACTACAAAGAACTTTAGCTTTAACCTCATTTCTCCTCAGAAGCAGCCTGTGAATGTCATTCCTTACTTCCTTAGAGTTACACATCTCCAAATTGTGTTTTCAGTGCCCACTCCATGAGCTATTTTATTCGGGGGCCTATTTATTGATTCCTCATCACCTATTTGTCATTACTTATGGCATTTTTTCCATTTTTATTGATTTTTTTGAATTTCATATGTTTTGATCATGTTTCCATTCTCTCCTCTATTTTCACCTCTTCGGTACACCACACCTGACTTTATGTACTGTTACACAGATAAAAGTACAGACCTAGAGATAAAGATGTGTATTAAGGACTAGCGGGTCAAGTTTGTGTCTCTGAACACAATATTGTGTGAGTCCTTGCACCAGAGCCTTGTCACCCTAACTGCTGACAGAAAATACCTTTAAAGAAAGCTGACTCTTCTCACAGTGGCTTAAAGTGGTCAATAGTTTCTGAACTAGGGCTGGAGCCCCTTACACACCTTCTCATTTCCATGCTGAGATTCTCAAGTATTCCTTAATCTATTTGCAACTCACAGCTCTTCCTGGCCACATCTCCTTCACATCATAGTCTCCATAATTACTGTTTCTTTGCCATTGCCCAAACTGACAAGTTTTTGAGTAATTTCATAATAACATTCTCTAAAATTACCATTAAATGATTATTATTTATAAAAACAATTTTAAGGAATGTTTAATAACAAGAATTTACTCCATGAAGAATCAAGAAGAATATGGTAATTTGAATTTTTTTCCTTTTATATTTTCTTTCTGGAGATTTCAATTGTCATGTTCTTCCCTTGCATTGTCTCTTATTTTTTACAATATATTTTATTATTTTTAAAGATTTACTTTATTTCTAACTATGTGTATGTGAAGTCTTGGGATTATGTGCCTGTGAGTGCAGGTGCCATAAGGAGCCATAATAAGGAATTAAATCCTGGAGCCAGAGATACAGGTGGCTGTGAACCTCACAGTATGGATGCTGGGAACTGAACTCAGGTGCCTCTCAGAAGCAGTTCATATTCTTAATTGCTTAGCCATCTCTTTAGTCCAATTTACTACATTTTTCATTTATTTACTTACTTATTGTATGTGTGTGTGTGTGTGTGTGTGTGTGTGTGTGTGTGCATGTGCACTTTGAATAAGTGCCCACAGAAATGGAGAAGGGGATCACATTCCCTGGAGATACACATACAGGTGTTTTGTGAGATTCCTGATGGAACTGCTTAAATTAAAACTTCCATCTTCTGGAAGAGCAACAAATGTTTTTAACTACTGAACCATCTCTGCAGCCCATGCCTTTTTCATCTTTAGGTATGTCAAGTATAATACATCTTTCTTTCTTTGAGATTAACTCTTTTCCTGGGGTCATCTCTCATCTTGTTATGATCTGAGCTGAAATTCTCTGAGCAATTCTGTGGGCTTTCTTTCCATTTTTTTTTTTCTCTAGATCTTCAGTATGTTGACTCACAGATCTTTTCCCAATATTGACCACTTGTGTTATTATAGTATCTATTTAATTGACTTTCTAAGAAAAGATACAGTGATAAAGTGTTTTGTCAAAAAATATATTATACATTTTTCATGTCTGAATGCGTCTGATTGGACTGCTTCTTTTCTCTTTTGGCACAGAAGACTCTTTCCTAACCGTCACCATATCTTTTTCACACCTCTGTTTTTTGTTGTTGTTGTTGTTGGTGGTGGTGGTGGGTTTATTTTTGTTTGTTCATTTGTTTGTTTTTTGATGGGTCACTTTGTCTCTCCATTCTCTCTGAAATCTACTTCTCCCAATAAATTAAGAATTTTTCAATAATAATTGTGCTTTTTTAATATAAGATCTCCCTAGAACTCCAGCTGGTCTTGAATTTACTGTGTTGACCAAGATAGGTTCAATCTTAAAGATATCCAGCCACCTCTGTATCACAGGTGCTTGGGTTAAAGGCATGAGATTCCACGCCAAGCCATTATTTGCATTCTTCAATGCATGGGTTATTGCCTTATTGTGTTTTGATTCATTGTTCTTCTGAACAATCAGTGGATACCTTTAATCTCATGTCTTTTGTAAGGGAGACTTCACTCACATTCATTCATTTAACCATTCCATGTTATTTTACTTTAACATGTGGAAAGGTTTGTCTAAGTGAAATGTTAGTATATTTAAGAAGTATGGATAGAGGAACAGTATGCCATATTTGGTTGCTGACTAATAATAGACTAGAAAGTAGAGTACAGTACAAACTGGAAGTATTTGGATGCTTTGTAAAGATCAAGATGGGTGATCCTAGTAGCTTAGATTAATTAGGTAGAGGCAGAAGTCATGAGTGGCCAGTAAAATATGCATATCTGTGAATGAAATACCAAGACTTTGCTTGTGGACATAGGTATTGTAAGATGAGATCAGTGCCACTGTCATTCACTGATTTCAGGTCTGGACATCCAAGAGATCACGAGGGTTGAAACCTGACTGAAAAGAAAATTCTAATGCTGAGATAGAACTGTAATATAAATTTTTGTTTGTTCTGCTAAAAAGTAACCTGTTTGAACATAAGATTTCTAACATATTAATTAAAAAAACATACTTTTTTATTTTAAATTAACCACAATACTCTCATGTAAATCAAAGATAAGACTGAATGCAAACTTAAGAACTTGTAAGTATAGTGTTTCTACATACTGTTTTAAATTTTTCATTATTTAGCAATGATTTTAATAAAAAGAACATGGTTTTCTTATTGAACACTTGTGAAATAGTTAACAGTATAAGTTAGAAATTGATAAGAAGTTTTAAATCTTTTAAAACTATCTATCAAAAATTGAATAACAAAAAAAGAAAAAAAATAACAACAACAACTAAGAAAACCAGGCATGGTACTACATGCCTTTAATCCCTCTACTCAGGAAGCAAAGACAGGTTAATTTCAGTGAGATCCAGGCTAGTAAGGTCTACATAGTGAGTTCCAGGCTAGTTGCAGGTACAGAGAGATTCTATCTAAAACAAAAACTAAAACAAATTAAAACAAAACACCAAACAAAATTCAATAACTCAATAGAAGTTCATGGACCCATAATTCATCATAGAAAATTTGGTTCTAACTATGGTATTACAGGATAAATGGTTAGAACTTTATACTAGTGAAGAATTAGAAAAACAGTTTTACAAATAGTATTTTCTACATTTTTTTAATGAAAGAGAAAAGTAGGTATTTGGAGTTGTCTTTAAAATCTTTTCTGTCATTTATATTATTGTACCATAAGCTGACTTTCTCTCCTGTGAGTATGGTTAAAACAATAAAGACAATGTAGATTTATATTGTCCCCTGCAGATTGGCTTGACAGAAATGTAATCTAGATTAGAAGAAAATTAACAAGCCAGAAGAAAGCTCATTTTTCACATCTACAACATTAAATTTTGGCAAACAGGGATTTGTCCACAGAATCTTTACACCTACTTCATGAAGGAATTTGCTATTTCTTATATTTTTCATTACAGAGTTATAGAAGTATATGAGTATACTAAAGTTTTCTCTAATTAAACCCAGTATCATGTATAACATATGTGAATAAAATGTTTTTAAAATTATCTATATATTTTCTATAATTATACTTTCAATGACCAAATAAGTACAGTTAGTTACTGAAATTCCTTTCTTGTTCTCTACTATTTTATTGTGCTTACAGCAAAGAAAAATTTTGTATGTATTGACTTTAGTTTTGAGCACTATTTTTCTGGTCCTTTTGTTATATTTTTCTATAATATATTTTATTGACTCTTTGAGTATTTCCTGCAATGCATTTTGATCACATTCAGTAAACCTGTCACCTTTCCAATTCGACCTTGTGTTCATAGCCTCTATTATTCTTTCTAATGGTCTATGAAGTGTCATTTGTTTTCACATATTATTCATGGGTTTTGTTCCATCCCCCCATCCTGGCCACCCTACCTGGGGTCATACCCTTAGAGAAAAGTGACTCTTACCCTCTCAACAGCAATCAGGTATCAACATTCCCAGCTATGGCTGGGGTTTCTTGCCCATTTCTCCTGTAATGACTGGCTTTTTGCTTGGCCTGGTCTTGCAAGTCTTATACATGCTTTCACAAGTGCTGTGAGCACAAATCTGAAACTACCCTGTTGTGTCTAGAAAACATGTTTTCCTTGTATTAATCCGCCATCTCTGGTTCTTATAATTTCTGCCTCCTCTTTCACAGTGATTCCTGATCCTTGGGAGGAAACGTGTGACATAAGTGTCCCATGTAGGGTTGAGCAATTCAAAGTCACTTAATCTCTGCAAGTTGATTAGTTGTGGGTCTCTGCTAATTCACCACACTCTGCATGAAGAAGCTTCTCTGGTGAGAGATTAGAGATATCCTGATCTATAGGTGTAACAATAAGCCATTAGGAGTCAGTTCAATTCCATATCCATTTGGTTTAATAATAGCATAGGTTCTTACTATGGCTTGTGACCTGTCTAGTCACATGCTCTTGATCCTGGAAACAGTATTTTAAATAATATTTTACAAAAATTCTGGCTGGATTAAATTTGAACAAAAATGATCACTTTGGTTTAAAAAGTTTGAGAGATGCTATTAGTTACAGAGAATTGTCTCAGGCTCTTTGTTTTGAGACAGGGTTTCACTGTGTAGCATTACCAGGCCTGAGCTTGTTAGGTAGACCAGGCTGACCTAGCACAAACAGACATCCACTTGGCTCTGCCTCTCAAGGGCTGGGATTACAGGTGTGCGCCACTGTGCCACTTGATGTTCTTAAGCCAAGAAATCCAAATACATTGCTGAAACAATGGAGGATGAGATAAGTGAAGGGTTGGATGTGTTTAAAACTCTGATTTGGCAACTGAGTGAGCTTAAAGTAAAATCAAGATAATTGAGAATTATAAATTCAGAAATATTATTTTATGAAGATATTGTGTTGAATGATTTTAAGGTGAAGGGAGGAGATCTAAGAGATTTATGGTGAGGCAACTCCAGAGCAATAGAAGTTTGGGGGTTTGACTTTTAGAAGGAAGGTGTTTTTGGAAAGAATGATCAGAAGAAACTTAGATTGATAGAAAAAAATGAGCCTTTTATTAGTCTCTCAAGAATCATGCGAGTACCTATGGAGTGTCAACACTTTTAGTATCATTACTCCAGAAGTGGCTCCTAAATTTAGACTTTCTCTCCATAGAAATTATAAACACTAAAGAGTAAGAAAATTGTTTGCTAAATCAATAACATGTTATACTGTGATACACACAAACCAAATACCGAATTTAGTAGGAGAGATCATCAGTATTCAGGTAGAGAGTGGAATTGTATGCTGGTTGCTGGTTAGCTTTAATGGTCAATTTGACAAACCCCAGGATCACCTGAGAAGAAAGGTTCAATAAGGATCTAGATCAGATTGGCCTCTGGGCATATTTGTCCTTGTGGGCAATTGAAGCAGGAAGACCCAGTCCACCATGTGTAGCACCATCAGTGAGGCAGGGTCCTGGTGAAAATAAGTAAAAATAACTAGAAAGTAAGGAATCAGGTAACATGTATACATTTGCTCCTCTTGGCTCCTAAGGAAGGATATGCTTATTATCAGCTGTCTTGAGCTTCTGCCCATATGACTTTTCCGCCATAATGGACTACAACCCCAAACTGTAATCCAAATAAACACTCCATCCTCTAAGCTGCTTTTGTCAGAATGTTTCATAACAGCAGCCTGAATACAAATAAACAGGTTGTTATTAGTGCTTTAAACAGTGGTCACAAAAACAAAAACAAACAAACAAAAAACGCTCTCATATTTCTTTGGACAGAAACTGGAAGACTGTGAGGAAAAGCTGTAAAGATACAGGTGAGAAGAGTGCAAATACCTTAGGCATAAGTGAGTTTGGTGTATTTAGGAATAAAAAACAGTTAATTTAGGGAACTTAATGGAGGAAGGGGTTTGTAAGTAGGAGATGAAGTCAGAGAAGAAGACTGCTAGGCTACCTGTGACCCAAGAGACAGTGTGTATGGGTCTGGTCCTTTGCTTCATTTGAAAGGAATAATATTGTATCAAAAGGATGCATGGTATAAAGTAACTGGTGATCCTTTTAACAGACGACAGTGATGCAGAGCAAGATCCAAAGAAATGTAGTGCTTTGAAATTTCTTCCATAATACAAGCAAGGAATCAGGCCCCCAACTCAAAATCTTCCTGCCTCAGTTCTGGGATTGCAGGTATGCACCGCTAGACCCAGATTTCTTTCCCTTAACAGTTATTTACTTTTTTAGTTTCAAAGTCAAAAATTTTGACCTGCACTTCTCAAGTATCATTGCCTACCAAGTAAACATTCAGAATTAAATTACTTCTAATTATCTTGCTCTTCAAAAGTACCAATGGAGGGGCTGGAGAGGTTAACAGCAGTTAGTACTTAATAGCACTGCTCTTGCAAAAGATCTAAGTTCAGTTCCCAGTACCCATATGGCACGTAACAACCATTCATAATCATAACTCCTGTATCAGGTGATCCGATGCCCTCTTCTACCCTCCACGGTCATTGCACAAGTGTACACTCACATACATTCAGGCCATATATTCATAATATAAAAAGTAAATAAAATATTTTTAAAAGAACATCTATGAAGATAATTAAAGGTAATTTTAATTCTGAATGTTTATTTAGTGATATTTAGGAAACACAGTTCAAACATTTCAACTTGAGAACTAAAAGAATAAGTGACTGTTAAATGGTGTTTCAATCAATGAATGAAGAAACACATACGTTGAAAGAGAGAGCATGAATTGTGGCTATGCAAACATTTAGAAGTCAGGCAGATGAGAAAGACCTAACAAGGAAACAGAGGAAGAGCAAACAAGCAGTGAGAGCTGGAAGAAAATGAAGAGAAACCCGCAAGCTGGGGTAGAGGTAGGAGAGAGCTATGAATCCTGCTGGGATTCCGTGAGAAACTGAGTCTGAACAACAAAACTAGCAGCATGAGGTTGTTGCTCAGTTTGGTAACTTGTGTTTTGCAGAGACCTGGACATGTAATCTGGCATGTAGAGAACCTAGAAGGCCATGATCGGGAACAAAATTTCTAAGGGTTTTATTCTAACTCAGGTATTGACAATGTATACCCTGTTTTCATACATAAACTGCTATCAGAAGATAGTCAGATGTATTGGTTTGTACACTGTATATGGTTTCTTTGGGGTTATAATTAGAGACTTGAACAATTACTGTTGAAATCACATGGCCACCAAGTTCTACAATAATTATCAGTTTCTCTTTATGGAAAAAATTACCAAACCCAACTCTTAAAAAGTGTAAGAGAAATGGGCTACTATGTAGAGGGTGATGAGGGGGCAAGAAAGATTTACTGTTATGATAGAAGATATCACAGAATAAGGTAATGGAGATCTGGGGACAGAACTGATTAATTACTTACTACTGCTTGAGTATGTGAAGGCATTTACAGAAACATGCTGTTAACATCTGGAAAGAAGATCGAGAAGTAAGTGGAGGAATGTTTTACACATTAAAGAAGAGAGAGCATACAAATGTGGATGTAAATATATGCTAAACATAGGTAGTGAGATCATAGAAACTCCCTTCTGGTTGTTCACATTATTTTTCATTTTCATGATCAGCAAGACCATCAGTTGATTGTGTTGCAGTTCATGGATACAAAGGAATGGAAAATAATCCCAAGGATCATAGAGAATGGTAGGCAGTAACAGATCACCAGGGAATCACGGAAGTCACAAATACAGTGTGATTACTCATCACACTTTTCAATACTTCTACCATATGGAACAGCTCAGATGTGGACCCTGGGGTGAGATCAGAGTTCTCCTTACTTTGGTTTGAGGTATACCTAATAAATATGATAGAAAGAGGATCAATAGACTCAAGGATGCATATGGAAGTGATTATGTCTGTAATTGTCAAAAGTGGCTAAGAATCTCCTGGAGAGCTTATTGAAACAGAGCTTCCTGTGATCCATCCATGAAGATTCTGATTCAGTAAGTGGTGCAATAAATTATCCTCAGATTCTCCCTTTAATAAGTTCATATGTAACCCTAAAGCTACTGGTAAGAAAATCTAATTTGGGGGAAATCCTGTTTCAGATCGTACAAGCCAAACTGATTACATCAGAAATGAGAAACGAGGTATAAGAGATATAATGAGCAGTGGAAGAGGACGCGGGAGATGGACGCAGTGTGATATATCTGGATTATTAAAAGAGGAAACAATAAGGATTAGATTAGATGTTCTTGATAGATATAATGGATATGTGTAATGTGTTGGCATGACAAGGCCTGGTGTTACCACACCAGTAGGAGAATATGATACACAACATAAAATACTAAAGGAAAAATAGAGTCAAGTTTTGTTGATATGCCCTAATATTCACCAGAATGTAGAACCAAGAAATTTAATTGCAACGGATATTAAGAAAGCAACAGTGAGCCAGCTAGGCACAAAATGTACACTCATGTTTCACCAAACAAATAACAAAAGACAAGAGAGGTGCGGAATTGAATATGGTTGCATATGAAAGTGCTAATGAGAAAGGATTCTCACATGATAATCTGGTTTGGGGCTGAGCAGGAAACAGAATGAAACAGTCCTGTATGTGTATCAAAGGAAATTTATTAATGATGCATCACAAACTGCACAAGGCTCAAAGAAAGGATATGAGATGTAGGGAGAGGTGGACACTTGAATTGAGTTGGCCAATGCTCACTCATTCAATGAAAAAGTTTGATTTTGATGTGAGACTTTGAAGGCCTGATTCTTAAGACCATAAGCAGAGACGAAAGACTTGGAAGATTCTTCCTGACCAGGGTCAATGATACATTGTCATATGTTGGGAAAGGAAATATAGGGATATTCAGTGCTGTAAGAATCTTGGCTTGCTTCCAGCCCTTACTTCTAACTCTTAATAAGCCACAGGCTCCTACAATACTTAACGTCTTGCATCCACTCATTTTATGCCCTACCCTGTACTTTATGCAAGACAAGGTTCTGGAGGTAGAAGTGTAGGCATACAGCAGATACAGAATGTTTTTTATTCTCATTGATCTGTCATCCACTGATGGAGGGAACATGAAATAGCCATTAAATAAAGTATTCCCAAATAATAATAAAATCCATTAAAATTTCATAAAAATTGCAATAGAATTGGTAATATTTTGAGTAGTCAGAGAAGTTCTCTTGGACATTGACGATTAACAGGAGAATGAAGTGCAAGAAAGAAGACAGATGTGCAAGACACTTAAGGGATTATTCTTGGAGGGAGAAATTCTCCGTGCAGAGCCCATGAGGTAAGATCTAGCTGAGCTTGCATCAGGAAGAAGGACAGTAAACTGGAATGTAATGTGCTGATTGGAGTATGCAAGATGAAGCCAGAGTTTCAGTTTCAGTAGGCAGAATATGCTTTTGGAGGATTAAAAGCAGAATAATTGACTTTATTTTTTTTTATTTAAATGAGCTTTCCAGGTGTTATGGGCAGCTATCTTGTGGGAAGAAAGACAATATATAAACTGGGGTTCAAGAAGATTGATCCTGGTTTCCAGTGTTGTAAGCGAATGTTCCCATGGGATCAGTCATGCTAAAACCAGCTGGGATGGTGCTGTACCGACAGCTATGAGTCATGTTGTCATCCACAGCTAGCCATTAGGCCATGACTCACCCGTGTTGCAATTTCTTCTGTCTGGAATATATTCCTTCTGTAATTGGATTTTATATCTGTCTAGTTTGAGTCTGATAAGAGCTTCTTTCAATGTGGTTAATATTAAGAATAGTGTTTGTTTGGCAGAAAACAGAGTCTTTGCAAGTTAAGACCTTTTTTGTTGACTTTTACATCCATTACATGGACTTTCAGCAACTTATCATAATCCAAAGAGCAAGAAGAGCTAGGGCCAATATTTTTTAAGTCAACAGCTTAACCTGTTTGCTGCCTCTAGGTCAAATAATTTAACTTAACAAGTAATAGAAAGTACACCTTTGACTGTTGGAGATACAAACTTTTAAATTAGTTTCCAGTGCCCTGGTCAGAACAATGGATGTTGACTGTGAAGGAGGAGCAAGGAGAAGTGTGAAGAAGTGCCAGCATTCCCTTCAAATCGCAGTTTTCATTTTTTAAATATTTGGTTTCTGACTTAAATGTCAAGGAAGACAAAGAATTTAGTGGTGAGTCATGGCTGACAGTTTTAAGAATGGAACACAAGGAGCAGTCTCAAGCACTCAGAATCAGGAAATATGATCATTTTCCTTTTCCAGTTACCTATTAGAATTTTGTACAACTAATTTTCTTGGGTAATTTGCTCATTATTTGTATATCCCAGACTTATATAAATACAGAAATTAATATTATAGAAAGCTTGAATGTATCATAACTTTGGAAGCTAACATTAACAGAATATTTAAGAGGAGTAAAATATAATTTTTATTCAAGTATCTGCATTTATATTGTCTACAGAAACTTGAGATTTCTTGCATGTAAGAATAACTACATCTATTGATGAGACAATGAACTATTTTCTGAAGAACCAAAGTAGCTGTAATTCATGCATCAGCCTTGTAGGACATGACATATGTAAAAGAAAACTACTCTTTTTTTCTCTTCTGCTTTCAGCCTGTCATTATTTTTATTGCTTGCAAAAATTAACATCATTGGTAGCCCTTAAGTAGTTCAAGTTTGAAGCTAATCTTCAAAGAGAAGATAGAAGGTATTTTCCCCTACTTAAACCTGTGAAGGGAGGGTACCGAGGAAAAGGAGTTTTGAGAACATCTGCCCTATGGACCCTTGTGTGTGAGCAAACCCTTTGTGGTTCCATGCGGGACTGACATGCTTGGCATCTAACATTCCAAGCTATTGTTTTTTTTCACACATGCTATACATGTAAAGCTGTTTCTTGACCCTCTGAAATTCAACTTTTTTTTCCTAGATCTTGAATTTCTTATTCTTTTTGCATTGTGTGAAGCCTAGATCCTATAGTAAATGCCCCACCCCTTAGCATTCACAGAGACTCCATTTCCAGGGAAATAACCCTGATAGAGCTCCTCAAAGTGGTCCCATGGGAACAAAAATTTAAAGTTGGAATCAATCGGAACTTTGGAATGTCTTGTGATAATGAGGATTAAAGATGCTGTTATTGCTAGTAAATGAGTCTTTGGTAGTACATGGCATTCAGTAGCAAAGGATTATTTTGTTTATTTATCATTATCTGGAGTAGAAGATTCATAAAAGGCAATGTTTGAGGCAGTAAAAAAAAATAGGCTTCCACCCCACACTCCCAGGCCTATTGGGTCAGGGCACCCCCATAGAGCAGCTGAAGCCAGGAATTTTTCCTAATCACAGCTTCTTATCTCCCTCTCTGCTACAGACAATCATAAGCTCAGGCCTAGCTGGACCCCCATGGTGTGCTAAAGCACTGAGTTCAGTAAACTATCCAGATCCTGGCTTTTCCTCTTCCTTTTCCCCATCTCACAGTTGCAGATAGGAACACCAGACCAGGTGTGCCTGAATAGGTTGGGCAGCTTCCTCTCCTCTGCACCAGTCTGGACCCCATGGAGCCTGACCTAGAACAGTAGACGATTAAGCAAAAAGTACCACCTGCTGATCCATACCTGAAATGTTGGGATAAGAGCACACAAAGGCGGAAACACCCACTCAACAAAAGTAAGATCAGATACTCATACCATGAAACACCACCAATTGTTCATAAATCAATGTCCCAATTAAAAACAATACAAACACCATGAATCATAGGTGAAGAAGAAGGAGGAGGAGGAGGAGGAGGAGGAAGAGGACTAGGAGGGAGGAGGAAGGAAGAAGTAAGGAGAAAGAAGAGGACAAAATGATGGAGGAAGAAGGAGAAGAAGAGGAAGAAGAGGAGGAGGAGGAACAGGAAGAAACAACGAAGGTCAAAAGTACAGAAATTATTTTCAACAAAATTATAGAAGAAAATTTCCCAAATGTAAGAAAATAGGAAAGGTGTAAGAGGTATACACAACACCAAATAGAAAAAAAAAATTATTTGGATGTGAAGTCTTCTAAATAAGAAAGAACTCATAGATGGCCCTGTAAATACACATGAATGGAAAGGACAGACCCTATCGAAAAACTCTACGTCTGTCATATCTCTAGACAAATGAGATTTCTTACTGTATGCTAAACATGGAGCCTTATATTTACAGGCAGGTATACAGTACACCACTTTTCAAAGAAGCTGTTTTTTGTTGTTGTTGTTGTTTGTTTGTTTTGTTTTTTTTTCAGAAGATAGAGGGCACATACAGAGAACATGTGTGAGAATGCCCAATCCTAAGTGGCACATCTACAATGGCACTTCTATACCTAAGGCTCCTGTACAGCACAACATGGGGTAGAGACAACACTAATACATCCATCAACTCTTATCAGTGATGCTTCCTCATACAAACAGCATGAGATACACAAAGAAGATCACAACTGGCCACGTTTTAGAGAATGGGAGGCTTCATAGTGTGTCCCTCAGTAGGATTCCTATATTAAATATCACCTACCCATGGCTCAGAGTATAGGAAGATGTAAGAGGCAGGGTTGGTGCATAAATAAAAGGAAACGGAAGGCCACTGGAAATTTGCTCATATGAACTTGCACCAATGGTGACAGCATGCACAAGATTCATGCTGACTCAGACAGAAACCCATCATAGGACGAAGGAAACAAGCAGCAGGTTCCAACCTTAGTGAAGGAACTACTAGCCATCAGTTACTGCTGGGTGAGGGACAGGAGATCTTCTTTAAGGGAGTGAATCTAGATAGGATGTGTAGACTAGATGAACTTGCGGTGAGGGACATCTGGGTACAAATGCTTGACGGGATAGATCTTATATATGATAGAATGCATGAAGTCTGGCAGGATGGTATGGGGGTGGAGATGGCGAAGGTGGCCTAAGTTTGATTAAGATTTATTCTACAAACTTCACAAAAACTTCAATAAAAAGAAGTCATTTATTTTAAATGATGCAAGTAGAATTTCCAAGCACATGAAACTAAGAACCAAGTAGGCATAGCTATTTCAATCTCTGAGAAAATATGCTTCAAACCAAAGCTACTCAAAAAGAAATAAGGAAGGACACTTCATACCCATTAAAGAGGATGATTCGCCCAGAGGATATTATAGTTCTAAACATTTGTGCATCAACCAAAGTGACATCCATATTCATAAAAGAAACATTATTGAACTTAAAATAATATACAGATCACAATACAGTGTTAGTGAGCAACTTCAATACCCAGCTTTTACCATTAGAAAAGATTTCCAGATGAAACTAAACAGAGAAAATCTGGAATTTAATGACATTGTAAATCAAATACATCAACAAACCTCTATGGATCATTCCCCCCAAACATTTAAGAATGCACTTTCTTCTCATCATCCCATGGAACTTTCTCCCAAATTGACGACATAGTAGATCCTCAAGCAAGTCTAAACAAATATAAGGGAATTGAACTTATACCCTGCATTCTATTGGACAACAAATGAAGACTAGTGGACAGCAATAGTAATGGACACTATGTAAATACATGAAGCCATGGAAACCACACAACACACTTCTGAATGAAAGTACAATCAAGGGAGAAATCAAAAGGTAATGAAGCAATTCATAAAACTGAGTGAAAATAAAAACATGACATATCAAATTCTATGAGATAGAATGAAAGCAGTTCTAAGAGGCAAGTTGACAGCAGCAAGAGCTTACATGAGAAAATCAGAGAAATATCAGTAACTTAACAATGCAGCCGAAGACTTTGGAAAACAATAAAAATTATCTCAAAAGAATAGATAAGAAAAGACATTCAACATAATGGCTGGAATTAACAAAATACAATTGAAAAAAATCCAAAAATCAATAAAACAGATAATTGATTTCTCGAAAATATTAACAAAATAAACAAAGCTATAGAAAATTTAACTAAAAGAGAGGACCCAGATTAATAAAATCAGAGATTGAAAGAGAAATATTAAAATAGATACTGAGGAATCATAAAATCATAATTTAAAAGTCTGTATTAAGCTGGTAGATATCTGTGAGATTGTTTCAATCCTAGTGTATATAGAGAAGTTCAGGCCAGCTGGGGCTACAGAAAGACCATATAAAAATAGGACACTAAACTTGAAAATGTGAAAGAATGGATGAATTTCTATATATACATATGAATTACCAAAATTAATTCCAGACAAAGTAAACAATATATGTAGACTTAAACTATCCAATGAGACAGAAACAGTAACAAAAAATATCTCAACTACAATAGTCCAGGATCAGTTAGAGAGTGAAGAATTCTACCAGACCTTCTATGAAGAACTGATGCCAGTATTCTGGTTAAATAGAAAAGGAAAATTGATCAAATCTTTCTATAAAGCCATTATTACTCTGATTTCCAAACCACAAAACTTCAAAAGAAAACAAAATTATAGTATAAACTCTAATAAACATAGTCACAAAAATTCTTTATAAAGTATTTGCAAATGAAATCTGAGAAAAATAGAAAAATATGAACTACCATGATCAAGTGTGCTTCATTCAACCTATACAGGGATGATTCAACATATAACAATCAATAAATGTAGTCTGTAATATAAACAACCTCACATACAACAACCACATTTCATTAGATGCAGAATAAAAGTCCTTTGACAAAATTTAGCATCCCTTTTTTGTCAATTGTCATGAAGAATTGAGGGTTACAGTAGACATATTTCACCACAAAGTCAGAATGCAACAAGCCAACATCCAACATCATGCTAAACAAAGAGAGGCTCAAAGCATTTCCAGAAAATCAGACAAAGATGTCCATTCTCTCCTTTCCTTTTAAATGCCATACTTCAAGCCTGAGTTAGACCAGTAAAACAAGGTTAGTTGATAAAGAAAGTACAAATTGGAAAGGAAGAAGTCAAAGAATCCTTATTTGCAGACTATATGATGCTATACGTAAAAGACTGTCAAGACTCTGCCAGAAACTCTGAAAGCTGATAGACACATTCAGCAAAGGAGTGGGATACAAAAATATCTCAAAAAATTGAAAAGACTTTCAATACACCACAAATACCTATGTACATTCTATATGGACACATGATTTTTTGATAGAGGCCAAAAATCTAAAGTGTTATCGAACACTGTCCAAGAACAACTTTGGGAGGGGTAAGAGTTTATTTGGCTTACAACTTCCAGGTTATAATCCATCATCGAGGAAGTCAGGATCTGGAGGGAGAAGCTGAAGCAAAGATCATGGAGGAATACAGCTTACAGTCTTTCTTCTCAGACCTGTGCTCAGACTGATTTCTCCTACTACACAGAGTTACCTGATCAGGGATGTCACAATAGAGGGCTGGGTCATTTCACATCATTCAATAATCAAGAAAATGTCTCACAATCAGGTCCATAGGGCAATCCTCTAGAAAAATAGTCCAATTATGGGTTCCTTTTTCCACATGTGTCAAGTTGACAACTGAAATAAATGATGACAATGGCTTTCAGAGTGAGGACAAAGCTCTCACTTTGCCTCTTATTACTGAAAGAGCAATCTAAGAGCTGTATTGCATTTACAAGGGAAGTTCAGAGATTTAACGCCACTCACGGGGAGTGGCATATAGTTCTACATAGTCCCAATGAAATTTCTTAGTTTTCCTGAACCAAAATAATAAAATGTAGGAAATGATACAAGATTACCATACTTTAAGTTGGTTGTTCAATAAACGTAATCTAGTCTTCCCTTACCAAATAAATCAATAAATTAAAGCACATAACATAAGGGTACTTATTTCCAAAATTATTTTTCTTTTATAATTGCTTACAGAATGTCAGAATCAGCTTTCTTTCATTTGTCAAACCCAACAATACACCTCTATTATGCAATTTTAATTACCTAGACCTTGATAATATCATTCATCAACTAATAAGATATAGTCAATATAAACGTTATAGACACTGGCTATTTAAAGTATTTGCTATACTTTATACGTATATAAACTATATTTACGGGAGTTGGAGAGATGGTTCAGCAGTTAAGACTATTGGTTGCTCTTGCAGAAGATCTGGGTTCAGTTCCCAACATCCACATGGCAGCTAACAACCAACTGTAACTCCAGTTCCTGGGAATCTGATGCCCTTTTCTGATCTCCACAGGTACTGCACTACATGGGTGAACTTAAATACATACAGGAAATATACTGATACATGCAAAATAAAATAGAACAAAAAATAACTAAAAATGTATTTAAGAATGTAAGAACATTCCTAGCTCATGAGCCACATGAAATAATGTCATAGTCCAAATATAGATCTTGGTTCATGGATTGCTCCTGATCCTACCCACTGAAACCTCAATCATCTCTCTTTTTCCACAGTGTCTCAAAGTGTCCCACTTCACTGATAACAGTATACCGAGTAAACGGGAGAAAATGCTGTAGTGGGCCTCAAGTGTACCAGGAGATGAGAAACAAACATTTACTTGCGCCTTGGTAAAAATCTAAGTTTTTAACGTTCTCAGAATCTAGCATGTCTTTCTAATGGAAAATATTCATTAGGTTAGTTTCTTTGTAATTAGAGGGAATTTTTACTTCCTTCTAGCATGCTATTCCAAACTAAGAGTGTCAGTGTTGAATTGGCTCAGAGTAAGACCTAACTCTGAAACAATTTTAGGTGGAAATGAGCAGTGTTATAGATTTTAAAACACATAGCATAGCATTGCCCAGTGTTTCTTGGAAGAGTCACTGGCAAAAGGGATAGTGAGTATAGTAGGTGAATATTCACAACATTCTGCATGATATAATTCATTAAGCTATTGAAGTGAAGCTTTGCAGTATCGTGTGTGTGTGTGTGTGTGTGTGTGTGTGTGTGTTCTGTGCATGTGTGTTTACTCTCATGGAAAACTCCTATTACAGTTGGACTTCAGTAGAAACAAAATACTTGATTATAAATTACCAAATTACTAAGTCAGTAAATATGGGATATTAACTTAATCTGAGTGTGGTCTGATCACACAGCCATAGCTATGGACATTCACAATGACACTCTGTGATCAGACAGATGTGGTATATTCTATAGGATGTTACTGGACCATGTTTCAAGTACCCTGAATATTCTCTTTTGCCTTCACACTCATGGAACTACAGGGATTTCCTTGTGTTTATGAGAGAGAAATAACCATACCCAACTACAATAATTTTGCATAAAGCTGGAAAAAATTGACAACTGTGGCACCGTAACTTCATTTATGAGAGGGGCTAAAGGTCAGTTGTTAAGGGATATTCCACAGGTGAAACAATAAAGCAAAACACAGCTTTATTCACTTTTTTATCTACAAGGAAAAATGTAGAGAGATAGACAGCTGTACTGTGTCACTGCTGCCCAGTCAGCAAGCTGACAGGAAACGATTAGAAAATAAAAAGATAAAAGGAATCCAGGGACAGTTATTTTTGAGGAATAATGAATATAAAGAATTTACATGCATTCCATGTACATTCACATGAGAAATCATTCACTCCTGAGAAGACTTTTATAAAAAGATTGCGTATTTAAATTGTGATCTCTCTATAGCACTGTTGCCCTTGCTCAGTGGGCTCATATATAGGCAGAAGGAACAGTGATTTGCACAGGTTCATTTATATAGTCTTCCAGTACTCAGGTTCAACATAGTGATGTATACCAACTTACCAAGAATAACTGCAATACACATTCACATACAGCATCTTTTCATTCAGAAGCAACCATCCACCTCTATTCATTACTTACTAGAGACACCTCTTTCACACAACATAATCTTCCAGTGTTAACAAATGGAAAATAATAACACATCTGTCATATTCATTGCATAGGAAAAGTGGTTTAAAATGATATTAACTTATAGGGCTTTTATTCACACATCCTAAATTTTGGCTAATACCCCTCCACAGCCCTTCTCCACACACCTGTCTCAATCCTCACTTAAACCATATCACCTCCTGTATTGTGTCCCTGTAATTCATACTGCATAGGAACTGTGGGAGGAACTGTACTCATTATGATCCATCATTCCTCAAAGGTAATGATTGCTGGGAGATAGGAAACATATTTAGCACTGATGGCTGGGGGGAGCCTACTGTTATTATTGTTAAATAAATATAATATTAAACTGAAACTTTTAAATCAAATGATCTTAACATCAAAATTGAAGTGATTTTTATTGTTATTTTTGAAGGAATTCTATTTCTAATCATAATTTGTGAATTCACATAAATATACAAACTAGATTTATTTTCTACATAGACACTTACACACATACGTGTGTAGAGTAAATACACACATATATAGAAATCCATATATATATATATATATATATACACACATACATCAAAAACAAACAAATTCTGCAATCTAAACCTTCTAGTTTTGACCAAAATTCTGTAAGGAACAGAAAACAAGCAAGACTAGCTGATTTAAAGCTTTCTAGAGTCTACAGAGTGCCCTACAAACCCTCATGTGTAATATTTATTCTTCTTCCCTATCATGATTTACTTGACAATTTATAATCACACTTGAACTGCCAGTTCTAAATCAAAGAGCATTTCTCAGATGGTAACACAGTTCTGTGGAAGACTCCTAAATCTCTCCCTGAAGCATATTTGAACTTTCCAAAGCTCCTTGGGGAGGAATCATAAGATATAGCGCCATGGTTTCTAAGCTACTTATGTGAAAATATTATGATTTTGGCTAATTGGACCATTAAAATACAGGTTTCAATAAAATCTGAACTATTCTTTGAATAAGTTCATGCATGATGCCTAAAAGACAATGTTTTTCCATCTTATATTTGGCAGTGAGGAAACTTTTGGCTCATTAAATCAAGCAGTAAACTTTCGTTGACTGGTCAGATAGAATCAGCCAAGTCAGTCTAATATTAACTACCTAAATACTAACCAGATTGACTACTAATGTTGATATCTTTACCACTGATACTTCTGGACTTAGACTGTAATTTTAACAAGTAAAGGAGAAATTAGGATGTGGACTCTATGATGGAAATATGTGAAAACTGGAGAAAGAAAGGAACTGAAGATGTCTTCATTGCCTGTTTCATCCTCAGTGAACATGGGGTACCTCTACAACATTTCTTTCCTGAACTTTCTGTTCCCATCTATATGGTGAGAATTTAAGTTAATGAGATTTGTGTGACATGAAGAAAAGGAGTCCATCATCTACAAACTTATTAATCTTTATAGTATTGCATTCCTTTTGAAACTCGGGAAGCTAGTCCATTATTGAAAAGCAACAGATGCTGACAACTCCTTCTAAACTGAAAATCATTGGGCAAGACTGTGTCAAAGCACCAAATTTCATAAATCCAGGTATGTGAAGATCAGTGGAAAGGCAAGTGGGTCAGAAGATAACCTGCGCATTCTCTTTCTCTACAGCTTTTACTTTTGAAGACTTGGGATTCATGGTATTCTCTTGTAACACAATGAAGCCTATGCCTCTTATTATAGTATGTTAGTAGTGTAGGCTAATACATTTGAGATCACTTATCTAAGTTAGGGCTCATCTTTAAAGGCCTGAGAGAATGTAAGGACCTAAAATAAATCCTGAAAAATCCCTATAGTATAAAAAGAAATTTCTGAATCAAAACTCCGAGTCTAGAAATCATTTTTAAGCAAAAATGAAAGTAATCACACTGATCAAGCATGTCAGTCACTTTGATGCAGTACTCAGTTTGTTCATATAAGTCTCATACCATTAAAAAAATTAAAAGGTTATTCTCCAAAGTTAATAAAACATGTGCTCTTCTAAGTTCTTGATATAGGATTCAGTATTTTTCCACTAATATGCTGTATATTCTACTGAATGTAACATTTTTACTAAATAAAGGTGTGTTTTATGTTAAAAAGTTTTAAATTCATTGCATAACTCTCATAATGATAAAGTCTGCTCTGAAGCATATTATGTCCTGGACATTAGAAAATGATTACATATTCCTTCAAAATGGTGAACGTCTAACAGAGACGATGAGCAGTAACAACCATACAACATTGTTTAGAGTCAGTGAACTGGCCAACGATAAGATTGACTATGTCTAGATTTTATGTATCGATGAGAGATACTTCATCTTTGTGTGTGTGGATATAGAATCTTTCATATAATATAGTATGATCATTAATTCCAATAAGTTTATATAAAGCAATAGTAAGTACTCAATATGTATTTATATAAACTTCTCTTTAGTCTTCTCCTAATTTGATTTAAATACAAGTAAATATTAATTCAAAATAATAGCTTGACTCAGAGAGAAGTCTTCTGAAAGTATAATTTAGGGATAACATATAAGTTTTGTGATTATCAGCTCAGGTCCCAGTGGAATGTTTTATTTATCATAGTTATATTTCAGGAGGAACTATGGAAGGGTGGATACCAGGATGCCTTCATTTTAAGGATATTCGTTAGAATCCAAATTTAGTATTTTCACTTCTAAATCATTGATCAGGATTTAGTACCAAAGCTGCCATGATTGTTTGTTACATGCATTGGGTTGAATGAGTCATTTGGTGCCCACATACTAAGTTAAACATTATTTCTGACTATATGTAATGATTTCAGAAAGATGTGGGCATATGAATCTGCAAACTGAAGGAAGCAAATGTCCTTTTTCAGTGTGTGTGGGCACCCTATCATCCTTGAGACCTTGAACGAAGCAAAATGTTGGAGAAGGAAAGAAATTCCTTTCTCTGCCTTGTTTACTTGGTTACCGATCTTTTCCTCTCCTCATCCTGGACTTTCCCAATTGGATCTATAGTTCTCAAGCTTTCAGACTTGAACTAGAATTTATACTGTTGCTTTTTCTCATATTCTTACCCATGCAACTATACCGTCACCTTTCTTAGTATGTTGATTATAGATAACAGTCATAAATCAGTTTTCTCACTTTCATAATTGCGTGAAACAACCCTTGTAATCGCTAAGCTTCTCTCTTCTCCTCTGTCTATCATTCTCCCTCAACTCCTGACTGCCTTCTCCTCCTCTTCCTTCCTCTGGTCTCCTTTCTTGTGTGTGTGTGTGTGTGTGTGTGTGTGTCTGTGTGTCTATATGTCTATGTGTGTATACATATGTGCATGTCTGTGTTTCTGTTTGTCTGTCTGTGTCTGTGTCCCTGTGCCTATATCTTATTTATGTTCTTTAAAAAAAAAAAAAAAAAAAAAACCTCTACTATTTCAAATAAAGCTAAAAAACACAGTTTTTATCTTTTTATTTAGGGAGTAATGTATAGAAAAAGAAATAGTTTTTTAAGAATCTTTTGTTTCGTTGCTTTCATATGTGATTGTGGACACACACATTCCATAGTGTATATATGGCAGTTAGAGGACAGCCTCAGGTATTTGTTTCTGTCTTCCACCTTGCAAATAAGAATCTTTCTCTGTCTCTCTCTCTCTCTCTCTCTCTGTCTCTCTCTCTCTCTCTCTCTTTTTCTCTCTCTGTCTCTCTCATCTTTCTATCTCTCTTTCTCTCTGCTTCTGCATACACCAAGGTACCTGTCCTGTAGCCTTTCAGGGAGTTTCAGTCTCTTATCTCAAAATAAGAGCACTCAGTTTACAGATGTGTGCTGCCATGTTTGGCCAAATGTGAATTCTGGGGTTTCTAACTCTGGTCTTCATGCATACATGGTAAGTAATTTAACACCTAGCCATATCCCCACAGGTTTTTGTTTGTTTGTTTAAATAATTTCATTGATCTTTTGTGTGTTTCATGTAACAGTTCCTAATCTAATTTAGAACCCCTCCTCCATCCATGCCTCGTAAAGTATTAAAAAATAAAACCCAAGCAAAATTCTTTAAATTTATATAAAAATAACTGATAAAACAGAAAATTATCATACTTTAAAAATCAGGAATTTTAATGGAATTATACTGATTGGTCATTTCAGTATTGCTATGTAACTAAATTATTCCTTTGCTTTAATGGACTTATCTAAATGTAAGGCTAACTGGATCAGTCGACTTGGTATTATATAGAGTTATATGGTTCAGAATTTTTACTTAAAAAATACAAAAGTGGAAGTGACCCACAGTCTCAACTTGTTTCAAGGACCAGAATCATGTAATATATGGAAATGCTACACTATGAAACATCATTTCATGAATAAAGTCACTAATGTGTTTCTACCAAATTAAAATTTAAAAAGCAAAATTGAAGGTAAAATGTGTACTTGCACTAAAAATGCAATTAACAGAGGAAAACCACTAGTTAAATCTGTTTTCTGCTTTCTCATGTAAAAGATGACTGGATAATAAATTTAATTGTACAAAAATAAGCCTATTTGGAAGCAAAAATAAACTTGGCAGAAATATATTTTACTCTTGGGTTTGAGTATAAGAATTACAGGAAAAATATTGGTTTTAAATAAAAGTACACATATTCTGTGGAGGTAACAGATTTTTAGCATATTGAATTAAAGCGTTTCTTATATACACACACCCACATCCCCCTGGCTCCCACACAGACACCATCACTTACTCCTAACATTTAACTAAAAACGTGGAATTTTCATCTTTAAAGAGCATACTACTACTCAACAATTGCTTCTATCATGGGTTGTCCCAGGCCTAGGATTAGAAAGTCTGGACTCCAGGCTGGGTTCTCCCTGAAAGAGATTGCCTGTAAACTCTTCAATGTCAAATTTTATGAAAGAGTTCATGACCTCAAGGTAACATTTTCAAAGAGTCTTTCTACCTGTTTTTGTGACGCCTATAACTTTATGCCTTGAACTTCCTGACGGTTTACCTAATATTTGGCATAGGATGGAAACCTTTTGTCCAAGGTGACCCAAGGTGATATGGCCTCTCTGCTTAATCTGACACATTCTTCCACTGAAGACCCTTTTCCTGTCCTGTGTGTCATTGAGGATGTAGATTCTCCATGGCTGCCATTTAGGTGATAACAGGAAGTTCAAATGATTTGCAAGCGGTTAGGAAAATGACTTCAGATATCCTGGCCTTTTCAGGGAAAACAGATACCCTCAGGCATAAGACGCAGCAGAATTTTATATAAAGCATCATAAATATCAACAAATTTACCTGCTTCTGACACTTCAGATGGTGAAAGTCCTGTCAGTCTTAATGGAATCTCGTTTTTCTTGCAAATTATAGGTTACCTTTAGAGGGACCCACATTAACTGACATGTTCCAAGGACAAAAACAGAATATTGGCTTCTTTATTTCAAGTATTAATTACTCTCCTATCTAAGATATGTTTAATATATTTTTAATACATTTGTCACAATTGGGAATTATCTATTTCAGTATGAAAATCTGACTTCCAAACCAGAAATTCATATGTGTAGAGAAAAAGCAGGACCATATCTATGGAATTTGTTTATCATTAAATAAGTTTTCCTCCATGGCAAGAACCATGTCTAGCCCATAGTAGTTTCTCAATAACTATAAGAGGTACATTAATCAATAACTTTGTGAACCTAAACTCATAGGGAAATAATGAAAAAGAACGAGTTGTCTTTTGGGGAGGATGATTAACATATTTAATCATTGCTCCTGCGTGATTCCTCTACTATCATGACCTCATAACAACCAGTGCAAATTTCTGCCCACCATTATATTCTACTCCAGTTTAATCTGGTTTCAAAGCACATTCCTTTTCTCTCTGTGCTAGTGTAGTATGGATTTTATCAAGTCATGCAAATGTACTCAAGATGGCTCATTTTGTCCTCAATCCCACAACTACTGGCTCCCTCATCATTAACTAATTGTCTCTGTGCTCTATTGATAAGTTTGTCACCTTCTTGCTAATTTTTACTGACATGTTGGAGGCCCCCCAATACTAGGCTAACCTTTGGCTGTTCACTCAAGGGCTACAGGTGGAAGAATATCGATCACAGTGGCCTTTGTGTTCAGGAAATTCTCATCAGTGTTCCAAGTGATTTGTCTAATGAGGCAACATTAATTGACAGTGAACAGGTGGGAGAGGGATTATCTTCACTAAGTTTGGATTTTTCAAAAATAGACGACAGACTCAGGAAAGAGAGGCATGAGGAGAGTTACACATGAAGTTGATCAGGTAAAGGGTGTGCGGTAAGGAACAGGCTGCTGAAGATTTCTTTACAATTCTGGTCTGGAACGAGGCATATATGAGAAGGTTATACTATAAATCAACTAAAAATAAATTTGCATAAATTACCACTGATATTACACATCATTAAGAATATCAACATTATTTTCTTAAAAAATTATCTAGAGCCTGATAGGGCTGTCAATGTGGGTCGGATGACAAGAGCTGATGTCAAATTTTGAGAATAATAACTTTACGTATAGTGTAGCACCCTGAGTCATCAATTACACTTACAGTCAATGATAACATTTATTCATCCAAGCATTATGGATTGAATACCTAAAATAATGTAAAGCATATTTTGTTGTACATAATACCGGAGATATTCATATATGCTTGGGTAAATATCAGTTAAGCACTGAGAAAGAGCAAAACAATGGCTTGAAAAGGCAGGCAAAGACTTTCTATGGGAGTAGACTTGTGGTGGAGCAGTGTGGCTGGGGAGGAATGAGCAAGGGCATCTGTGGGAGCTGAGTTACAAGACACATGGAAACTGCTGAGAAAGAAGGTGCAAAGCAGTCATGCTTACCATCAAGAGAACTAAGGACTTTAGAGTAAAGAAACTCTACGTCATAGATCAAACAATAAAACCATCTGAGAAACACAAGAATAACCAGTTGCTACATAGAAGATAGAAAACACAGCAGTGTAAAGAATTATTACAAAAATAATGAGTTGAACATGATCTATAGAGGGAGTAAATTTTGCTAATTTGGAAATTTTGGCATTCCTCTTATTGCTTGTTTTCTTGTAGCTTGAGGCAAAGGTTTTGGTTGGTTCTACTGAAAGCTTCTTCAGTGAAGGAGTCAGGAGGATAGTGCGGATACATGACAACACTAACGGGTCCTCTAGGCAAAGGAGCTGAATTATTGGGTGTGGTATGGAAATGTTCTGATACAATGGGAACCTTGGGAAAAAGACTGCCTACTATTAACTGAGCTGAACTTGTATTGGTTGTCAAAACCAAAACCCTCTGGCACACAGGGTTGAAGCAAGCAAGAAAATCAGGTGTGATTGAGTTTCACAAGTGTTTCTCTGTTCCTGATTGTTTAAAGCCTCCAAGAAAGTCAAATATTCCACAATTTATTCGGATACCATATACCCACTTAACAGTTTGAATGTCAAATAGAGAAGAAGTAATTCAACTCTATTGCATTCATAAAAAGGAAAATTGTCAGTTTATCAAGAGGGCAGAATATAAAAAAACAATCATTACTTTTTCTATTCAAAAGCAATATTACTAAAATGTTTTCATGTTTCTTCTTAGATATGTCACTGACAGTTGAGTTCATTGTGAATTATTCTGAACTCGATTTGCAAGTGTCTTGATTTTAATAAGTATTCAGTAAAAATAGGTTCAATGAATATGCAGTACATTATTTCATATCATAATGTCCCATTACTTGTAATTATGTTATGAGTCATGTTGGAGGAGTAGGGTAATTTCCAGCTGTTGCTTCATTGTATGGGAGATGGACAGCATGTTGATTAGTGCACAGCTCTGCAATAAGATGGGTAGAGTTGAAAATCCTGAAAAACCTAATTATTTTCTGGGTGTCTGGAGCAAGCATAGTTCATATTTCTCCTTTCTCAACTATCAAAATCTAGAAATAGTTATACGACATGATCCAGTTTCCCACTCTTTGGTACATAACCAAAGAACTTTATATGAGAGAAATACCTGCTCACCCATGCTCACTGTTGTTCTATTCACATAAAGTGGAAACAATCTAGATGTCTGTCAACTGACAAATGGATAATGAAAATAAGATACGTTTTTACACAAGGAAATACTATTCAGCTCTTCAGAAAACTGGTCATAAAAGTCTCATGTAAATGGATGGAACTGGAAACTATCTTCCTGAATGAGGTAAAAACGTAGAATGAGAAACATTGCATGTTCTCTTTCATTTGTGGGTGCTAGCCTCGAATCTTTAAGTAGGTGTATTTAAAGTGGAAAATCCATAAAAATCAGAAAAATAGTTAGGGGCCATTTAGGAGTAGGGGCTTCCTGAGAGAGAAGCAAGAAAATAGAGAATTAAAGGGGAGAGTGGAATAACAGAATGAGAAAGGTTAGATTGGGTGGGAGAGGGGAGGACCAGGCAGAGGAAGGAGCATGAGAAGGGGTCACTAACACTAAAGATTATTTGAAAAAGTCATGTGGAAACATTAATGTAGAAGGTTCTTAATATACATACATATACATACACATATAGAAAAGGAGTTTAAACATATTAACCTTATAATGTGGGAATAATGCCCATTGAAGACTTTGTAGGCCAACAAATAAAATAACCAGTGCCAGAAACGGACTCTTCTTTCTTTTGGATTGTTGACTGGGGGGATGTCATAGATTGTCAACAATAATGATTAATGCCATTGCCCTTGGTTTACCTCTAGAACTTGATAGAAAAATCTTATTTATGAAGATAATACATATGTGAGTATTAGAACAAAAGGAGAAATCAAACTGGTACTGACCTTGAAGGTCCATCTCTACTGTGTAGTTTTCGTAGTACCAAAAGGTGCTATGTGAGTTACCAGACAAGAAAAGTTATCATCACCCTTACTCAACTGTGAAGGCTTTGAGCTACAATAATAATGGCCTGGCAAGATATGTCCATTGTATAGCAGTGAAATGAATATTATGGGAGTAACCAACTACTTTCTGATTGGATTTAAGGTGCACTTCACAAGATGGATCCCATATCTTACACCCTTCAGGGGATCAAGAACCTGTGGCTAACCATGTCACAGGCAAGTTTGGAGAACCTACTATTATTATTCTGCTAAATAAACATAATATTAAACTGACTTTTAATGAATTAATTTGTATCCGTAAATTATTTTATTCTTCAACTCTCACCAGATAAACTTCTTCCTGGAGCAGACTGTGATTAATAGAGACCCACAAATGGTAAATATGCAGAATACAAGAACCTATGGAATGATGGACCCTAAATGGGGCATTTACATCATATCCTCTTCAAGCAAGGCTCAGGGATTGTTGAAGAAGGGAGCAGAAAGAATTCAAGAGTCAGTGTTGGTGGATGAAAGCAAGGAAAGCATGTTTTCTGGATACAAAAATGTAGTTGCCCATACAAACCCACAAAGCTTTTGAAAGGATGCACAAGAGCTGCATAAGCCCAAACAAGGCAAAATCCTAGTATGGAAGGGAATGTTTGGAAGATTTCCCCAGCTGTACCTGAGGAATTTTCACAATTGATACCTGGGAGAGTTAGAAAGTTTTCTTTAAAGTTGGCATGCATGTAGGTTGGTTAGCCTTCTGGATATATATGTACACTCAAGAACATTTGAGAAACACAAATTAGATCTCATGGACCTTAAAAACCAATAGAGGGTTCATCTGATCAGGGTCCCAGGAGCTTGACAGGTTCCATTTTATATGGTCACATCACTCCTCACTGGGTCTTATAATCTTTCTGCTTCCACTTCCAAAATGGTCCTTGAACCCTGGGTAAGTGAGACTTAATATAAAAGTCCTGCTTCAGATTGCTCAAGGTCCATGCAAACTCGAGCAGACAACATGCCAACATGGCATTGAGGAAATGGGTAGCAGACCCCAAACGTTGCAGAAGAAATATTGATTACTGTTGGGTGACGATGGGCTAGTCTTCCTGAAGCGAGGGACTCTGGGTAGACTGACTAGACTTCAGTTGGTGAACCTGCACTGAGGTCACTTGGAGACACTAACTTGACACAATAGACCTTAACACAGATGAAACAATGAATGGATTCCTGGCTAAGGGGGCAATGCTGGTGGGGAAAGGGACATGAATATGATTAAGATTTATTGATATTTCTGTATGAAACACACAATGATTCAATAAAAAACATATTTAAAAATTTATAGAGGGCATGAGTGAGGCAAATAGGGAGGTGGGTGGTCTGGGAGGAGAGGGGTACTGGTTCTAAGGGATGGGATATGACTAAGATCAAAACATATTGTATAAAATTCTCAAAGAATCAAAAAAATATTATTTGAAAAATGATAGGCTTAACATATATACTTAGTAGAGAACTTCAGAAGCAAAGCATTTTTCACAATTCAAGATCACTAACAATCTTTTAATAAATAAATGATAGCTAACAATACCATTACATGAGCATGCAAAATTATTGACTATTGATTTATTGCCTATTTCTACAGTAAACATCATCACAGGAAATTGGTTTTATTAATAATCATTCCCTTGGTTGTTAAACCTTAGAAACAGAATCAATTGAAGGGAAAGTAAGTTTAATTAAGGAATTTTGGTAACTGCACCTATTCATATTGAAGATTACTATCTGTAAATATTGCCTATGGTAGAGAAAATAAACTTGCATTCATTTGTATTCATTTCCTACATTAATGGGTTAATGGTACCTGGAAACTTTAGGAAATGCATGGTTATTGTGATTGGCTACTTGGGTGAACAGCTTTTAAGTGTTCTTATTGCTATATTCTTTGGTGGAATGGAGTGAGGAGAATTGTATCATTACTTCTCATTTACTTGGTAAGAGTTCTATGTGTAATTTAATTTTGTAATTAATTTTGAAAAGAATATTTCATTATCTGAAATTTTCATTTAAAGTATTTTGTGTTTTGATAATTTTACTGCCTTATTGAGACAAGATCTTATTATATAACCTAAACTGACTTTGAATTTACAGCAGTCCTCCTGTCTCTGCCTCTTGATATTATGACTCCAAGATACCTGAGAATGACCTCTCAGATTTTGCAATGTTGTGGTAATTAAGAACTTTGGAGCAGGTAAAGCTCTGAGACAAGTCAGGAGATAGAAAAGGGGAAGGCGAGCAGGAGTTTTCCTTCCCTGATTCCATGGTTACCCAAGATAGAAATCTTTGTTTCCCAAAGCTGCCACACATTCCTGTAACCTTTGTGACTGTATGTTATCTGTAAACCACTTACTTAATTATCACATATGTGTTATTTTTTTATGCTTGTATTTGTCACGTGGGTATAAAAGACCCCCAAAACTTGAACAAGGGATTAACTCCTTTTTGAAAGGATCCATGTGTCGTTCTGCTGGCGGATTAAAGTCTTTCTCTCTTCACCTGAAAAAAAAGTGCTTTAAATACAGAATATCAGGTCCTATAACACATCTCAGATGTTGCAGAATAATTAATCGGAAAATATATTCTTATCTATATAATTCGTCATATGGGACCTGAACTAGAAATGAGACTCACTAAAAATTTTAGCTACTTTTCTGTTGCTGTGATAAAAACACTGACAAAAACAAACTTAGGGAGAAAAGGTTTTATATTATGTTATATCCCCTGGGTCACAGTCCAAATAGGAGGGAGCCCAAATAGGAGCTCAGGGAAGGAAACTGGAGCACAGACCATGGAGGAATGCTTCCTACCTTCTCACCTTCTTACAGGCTCTGTAACAAAGATCTTAATCATCTTCTTACCTCTTCCCTCATCTGTATCCAAACATACTCCCAAATTGGATTTCATGCATTCTGTCACATGTTCAGAGATCAGAAATCAAGTTTGTGTAGCCAGATGTCCCTCAATGTACGTTCATCTACTGCAGACTAGTCAGCCTATTTAAAATCTCTCTCTTAAAGAAGATCAATTCTCCCTCACCCAGCAGTAATCTGCTGCTAATAGTTCTTCAGCTAAGGGTCGGCCTGCTGCCCATTTCCCCAGTTCTATGATTGGTTTTGTCTGATTGAGTTTGCATGGGATTTGCACATGCTGAAATCATTGCTGTAAGTTCATATAAGCAAGTTTACAGAGTCCTGGAAAACTCTGTTTCCTTATGATCACAAACCAACTCTGACCCTTACAATCCTTCTGTCCTCTTCTGCAATAGTTCCTGAGTCATGGATGGGTGAGGTAGGTCCTATGAAAATCTTCACTACCTACACATCTGACAGTGGATTAATATCTAGACTATGCCAAGAACTCAAAAACAAAGAAACAAGAAAACAAATATCCTAATAAGAAGATGGACTAATAACCCTAACAAAGAGTTCTCAGATGAAGAAATAAAAATAGCTAAGAAATATCATAAAAAGAATCCAACATCTTTAGTAATTTAATCATACTGTTGTCAGACTGGCTAAGACAAAGAGACCAAATGATACTAAATGGTGGTGAGGATGTGTAGAAAAAGGAAAACTTATTTACTGATGGTGGGATTGAAAACTCTCGCAGCAACTATAGAAAGAAGTGTTATAAATCTATAGTACTGTTATTGATATACTAAATCTACTTTCATGTTAATTATGAATTCATTTTCTCAAAGTTATTTATAGGTCTGAGTCTAATTCTTAGATCATCAATCAATTTGGAATTAATTAGTAAAGTCATGAACAGTTCTTTGACAAAAATCTACTGTATTTATGGTAGACAGTAATTAGTAATAAGTACAATCCTGTTAGAATTTAGCGGTGTTAACACTAATACCAATTTAAATGTGTGAGTGTGAAACATAAATTAGTTCATGCACAGAGTTGTTTATTTCCCACAAAAATGCTAATTCCATCACCGAGGAGGAACAACCATATAAATGTGCAGGACTTATTGTCTTGTTCTCCTAGTCCTCATCCCCCTCTTCTCCACTTTCTCCTCTTATTTTTCCTGCCTCCTCTTCCTCTCCCTACTCTACAGACCTTGTTGACTTCCTTAACCCTCTTCTTTCTTCCAGATTCTCTCATGTATTGGGTCCCAGGCCTAGCACAGGGTAGTTAGGTGCTCCAGGAACAAGGTATAGTCCCAGACCAAGGATACCCCTTTTGGGTAGAACCCTCTTATATAGCTAGTTTTCAGATCTGTAGTCTGACTATTATTCCCTTAAGTATAGATAAACTGGTTAAAGAGAGAAAATAAGTGGGAATGGTTCCTCAAAATGGTGAAATCATCAACCCAAGTTTAATAAAATCATGAAAAGGAATGTTGGGATTATTGTCATAAATGCTCTCGCTGACTACTTTGTGCTTCTTCAAACAAACTGAAAGGAGAGATGCTTTTGTTATCTACGGTACTTCTCATTTTTACCAAAAGATAACTTACATCTCTTTAAAAAGTGATAACTCTCAATCACAGTGATGATTTCTTAGGTAGAAAATATATTTAATGCAATATCTTAACTATCAGTAATAAGGAGCTTCTTTTACACTTCCCTGAGTTATTTAGCTGAGATGGCATTGAGTTCTTTCTCTGAGTTACCAAGAAAAGAATACTATGGCTGTCAAAAATGGGACAATCCATATACTGTTTAAAAGAAGATAGTGTTAAGTTTTAAAAGTAGAACAAAGGACTTCTACCCCAGTCAGAATGGGCAAGATCGAGTGGACAAGAATTAAGTGCTTGTGGGAATATGGGGACAGGAAAACTGTTGCTTGCTGAAGGTGAGAATGCAAACTGGTTAAGTTCCATTTCACCAGATGGAGCCCATACCTGATGCTGATAAAGGCCTGAGAACCTGTGACTAGACAGAGGAGAACTTTATTATTCTATTATATAGAAGAGCACAAAACTGACTCTTATTGACTTATTGATCATACATAGATTAATAATGCATAGATTAATGTATCTCTCAACTTCCACCAGAGAAACTTCCTCAAGGAGCAGATAGTGATCAACGCCGAGGCCCAGAACTGGCCAGTATGCTGATAATTAGAGACTATAGAATACTTAGCTCTGAATACCTATGTCAAGCTTCTGTCCCCCAGTATTCAGGAATATGATTACAGAATATGATTCAGAATTAAAAAATTAAGGAAACAGAGGTGTTACATGATGACAAGAAAACAGGGTTTCCCAAACAGTTGGGCAGTTACTCATATGAACTTTTAGTAACGGTAATAGCATGGACAAGTCCTATATAAGCTCACACTAGAAAAAATCCCATCAGAGTTCTGTAAGTGGGTAAGAATTCTCAACCTTAGCTCTGGACTGCCAGTTACCAATAGCTGCTCTTAGTAGGGAGAGTCAGTTTCCTTTAAGGGTACGATACCTGGTAGATTAGCCAGGTTCCAGTGGATGGACAGACATCCAAGGACAGTTGATCACACTTTTGACTTGATAGGTCTCTCTCCATCCCTACCTCTCTCTTTCTTCATATATATATATATTGTGTATGTGTGTGTGTATGTCTGTGTGCGTGTGTAAGTAATAGAGTATATTGGTGGTCAGGAGTCATAAGAGGTTAAAGATAGTGCAGATTGTCTAAATATGATAAAAATATTGTTTGAAATTCTCAAGAATCCAGTAGAAAAATGTGGTCCTTCAGGAGTTGCCGAGTTGCCTGTATTAATGGAATTAGGCACAATGAAAGAGGTCCACATGAGTGCTCCTCTCCCTGAACTTTTCCACCATATGATCATACCATGAAGTCTCTTTTGCCATTCAGTAGGGCCCTATTTTGCATTGAGTCTGCTAATGTCTTGTTCTTAAGCTTCCCAAACTTCGGGTTTTGAGAAATAAATTCCTGTTGCTTATAAGCTAGGAAAAAAATGCTGAGTCTTCATTGTCTTTGGAAACCTAATGTTAGGAAATAATTTATGATGTTGTAGTTTCATTTTGCTCAGTATTATAATTAAAATTTCCTAAATGGTTTTCTAGAATCTTTAAAATGTAATCCATTCTTCCATTCTTTTGAAATATGGTTGGTTTTATATTACTTCTCTAATGACTTTAATGTTAAAAACCTGCCAAGATTTTACGTATTAATATTTTATTTTATTTTATTCACACACTTTGATAAGTCGTGCAGTAACAAATTCACACACACACACACATTAATGATCACACATACTAACAAACATCTTAAATTGTGCTTCCTTTGATTTCTCTTTTAAAGAATATTAGACTAGTCAAACATTTTTGGACAGAATACAGTTAGACATTGTCTAATCAGAAAATAGCTGCCCTATAACGTGTATGTATGTGTGTGATCATGAATTATAAAGATGCTTTTGGTAGCTAATTGCCATTCGATGGTTCCTTTTTTTTAAAAAAAGAAAAAAATATCTCTAGTTGGCCCAAACTGACCTTGAACTCAAGGTCCTCCTGCCTCTACTGCAAAATGTGGGGATTAAAGGCACATGCCAAAGTTATCAACTTTAACTAGCTTTCTAAAAATGACTAAGTCTTGGGATGGGAAGTGTACGCCTCTCTACAGTCTTTGGAGCTTTAATTTTTAATATAACATTTTTGAGAAATCTGTTAATGAACTAATTATTAGAGATGCCATTGTAATTGCTTTTAGATTCTGTATAATTCAATAAGTTGTAAAGTGCAGCAAACCTAAATTTCATGTGGCAGGAAGATTTCTTTGGCTTGGAAGATTTTTTTTTTGTGTGTGTGTGTAACGTGAAAACAAATAATGTACGGATGCTTAAAAAACCAATGCACTCACACCAAACATTCATCTTTTCTGCAGGAGAGATTTAAAACAATGGAACTTACTTAGTATTTGCTTTGTATGGCATTGTAGCTTCTCCAAAGTATAGTTACCATTAATTAATGTGAACTGAATTTTAAAATGCCATCTTGTCAAGAAGCTGATGACATGGTAGCAGAACTTACTAAATCTGATTTATCTCACCCTGATTTGTTTTTATACTAATAATTCCATATTCCAGAAAATACCAAATCAGTCAAACTAAGGAGATTACTTACATGAAACCTGATAACCTGCTTAGACATTTTATTGCATATCTATCTATCTATCTATTTATCTATCTATCTACCTTCTATCATCTATCTATTATGTATCTGTTGATTTGTCATCTATCATCTATTTATCTATCATGTATATAGCATGTGTATATCTATCTACCTCACATATACTATATACCTAATCTTTTATGATGTGTGGAAATGACTTATTTAATGTTTATGCACATTTTTTATATTTTTATCAAATTTATTTTAGCCGAAATATTGAAATAAAAGTTAAAAATAATGCCAAATGTGACCTCAACAAAATTTATGCTGTGCTTCATTAAGGCTGCTTCTCTGAGAAAACCCCTCTTTACATGCATGATTCGAATTCACTTTACCTCATTGTAGAGTTCCTGGCTGGCCCTGGTGGTGGCCAGACTACAACAGTGCTCAGGGATGCCATTCACTAGCCCCCAGAACGCTGTCGATGGAGCCCTCTGACAATTCTCAGGGTCTCTCCACTCAGTTTGAGTTCCTAGGGGTTGATGATGATTGATTATGGTGCTTTCTTCATTACTTTAAACCTAATCAGTGCTTAGAATAATTTGAGTAATGATTGCTCATTATTGGCAATTGTGAAGTTTAAGTCTTTCTCTATTTTTCTTCACAAGGCAGTCAGTCAAGAAGTACTGATAAACATCCCAGTTCACACACATTTTCAAGGAGAGAATTTGAGTAAGTGAGTCACAAAACCATGATGGACAGGAAGTCAGGGAATTTTGCACAAGTTATATTACATACTTTCTTGGTAGAAACAACGGTAGTTCCCATGAGATCAAATGTGATAATCAAAGGCACAGTTCTTACAGGATTTGAAAGCCATTCAACCTTTTACTGAAATTCCCAAGTTCAATAAATCACGCTATTTCATATCATATTGTTATTCTACTCCGTCTTATAAATGAAGATCTATGATTCCCCAACCAATTTGCTATTGTTCAAAAAGATAATTAATGATGATAACATAAAAACCAATGCTGTTTTATATTACAACTTATTAGAAGCTGTGTGTTTAAGGTGTTTCTCAGACTCTTTAGTTAAATCAAGTTTAAAAGAAGTTCGCTTGTATAGAATGATTGATTCACAACCTTCAAGGTAGATACCCAAGAGACAGATATTTTTAGGCTGTTCAGCAAATAAATAATTTACAGTGTCATTAGATATTACTAGCAGTTTATTAAGTTACAGTGAGCAGGCCTGAAATCAGAAAAGGCACAAACTATTAGGGACTGTATTCACAATCCAAACGGCAGATGTTTGGGTATGGGTGGCATGGCTACCACTCACAGTTTTAAAGGCTTTTGGTATTATAAGTCTCCATTACAAACGAAATTATCCTTCAGAAATGCTTTAAAATTGATATTGCAATGAATGTATTTCTGTTGAATGTACAAAGTCTACATTAGGAAAATTTTAATTCATTTAAAGACACAAAGAATGATTTGGTCTCATATTTATGTTAGAATCTTCATGATAACACTTCTTCTCAAATGAAATCAGAAATGATATTGTCATTTACATTTTTATTGTATTTTTACAATATATTTTGAACATACAGACTCTCCTCTTAATGTCCCCACCTGATTTCATGTGCTGGGTCATAATATATATATATATATATCTGGCTTGAGCTTACATCAGTCTTGTGCATGTTTTCACCACTGATTTGAGTTGTTCTGGTTACTCACCACCTCTGGGTCTTGTGCTGTTTCCGGCCCTCTTATGCAATAATTTCTGAGGCCTGGGTGGTCGAGTTTTGATCGAAGCACCCAATTCATGAATATTAACTCTGTAGTCTCTTATTCTCTGCATTTTGATCAGTTGTGGCCTTGTGAGTTAATCACTGTTTGTTTTGTGAAGACATATGACAGGAGAAAGTTGAAAGATGCACTAATGTTCTTTCTGTTAGTCATTAGGCACATAGGTTACATTATAGATGTGTCACTTAATACTGGACAAATACTCTGGGTTTGACAAGTTTTGGAACTTCATTTGTTCCATAAAAAGGCTTATCTGATGATAGGCATATATCACTAAATATAAAGATATGCATTTATCAGATAGTAAGAATTTGTGGGGACTGGAGAGATGGCTCAAGGATTAAAGTACTGGCTGTTCTTGCAGAAGACCTGGGTTCAAATTCCAGCATCTACATGGTGACTAACAACTGTCTATAGCTCCAGTTCCAGGAAATCTAACTCTTTCCTGTCCTCTGTGGCCATTACATGATATGGATGCACTAATCTATATGCAGGCATTACACTTATATACATAAAATAAAAATAAATAAATCCAAAAAAAGGAATTTGCGTTGATCTAGGTATGTGACAAAATAACTTTTTGTCTAGCATCTATGACAACTCTAACCATGTGCATTTAATTATGTTTATAATACCACATATGAGCTCTCAGCAGTCGAGTAGGCCTTTCATCTAATTAGACAACTATTGATTACCACCAAAATAAAAGTGCTGGTATTACACCTGTAGAGATTATTTGCTGGGCCAGTCATTGTGATGGTTCATATAATATACAGCTGTGCTAACACTGATTGTTTTTTTTTTTCCCCTTGGAAGTTTGTGAAGTATCTTTTGATACTATGAGAGCTAGTCTTCAGAAAGGAGGTTCTCAGATCAGTTCCATCTTGATTGTTCTAAGTAGTGTGTCCAAAATCTTTCATGTTTTCAGAAAAAGGGTCTTTCCTACAAGTTCTGGGAGGCAATACAATACAATATGGTAGGTCTGTTTTTAGTTTTGTACAAGTTTTCCACACTGATTTCTATATGGTTGCACAAGTCCGCAATCACATCATCCTTGAATGAGGATTCCTCATTCTCCATATCCTTTCCAGCATTTTGTGTCATTTTCTCTCTTGACCTTAGCCATTCAGGGTAAGCTGGAATCTTAAAATTAAAATAGCCTGCATTCTTTTGGTAGAATTATAGACTATACTAACTAATAAACAACTCAAAGGGAGATTTACCTTTCCCAGCAGCATATTTTTATTTATACAGCCTTGAGCTGCACACATGTACACATACAGTGTATATAGTATGGGGATTTTTCAGTAGTCTTATGAACTAATGCGTTTCCTTCTGATTTTTCACCACCACCTAACCATTATTTGTCTCTAATATCTCTTCCCTTGTATAAGCCTCTGCAGTCTCTCCCCAGTCATAGCATTTCCCATTTCCCATTCCCCACTTTAAAACACCTGTCTTTTATGATCCTCCTTTCTCAAGCTCCTTCTTCTCCTTTCATCCCTTGGTTACTTTCCATTTTCCTGGCTCTTCCGGCTATATCAGGATATATAATCACATGTAAAGACTTGGAGATAAGATGCACAAATGAGTGAGAACAGGTCCCTTATTTCTCTCAGTGAGTTACTTTACTTCTTACAACAGCTTTGTTTTCCAACCATTTACTTGCAAAGTTGATGATTTTTTTCTTCATTGGTAAGTAGAATGCCATTGTATAAATGTCATACATTTTCATTATCCATTCATCCTATTTAGAGATATTTAAGTTGTTTCCATTTCCTAGGTATTTTGAAACAACAAACATGTCTGAGGAAGTTTCTCCAGAGCAGGATATTAAGTCCTTTGGATAAATGCAAAGGGATAGTTTAAACACAATGTATGGTAGGTCTGTTTTTAGTTTTGTACAAGTTTTCCACACTGATTTCTATATGGTTGCACAAGTCCGCAATCACATCATCCTTGAATGAGGATTCCTCATTCTCCATATCCTTTCCAGCATTTTGTGTCATTTTCTCTCTTGACCTTAGCCATTCAGGGTAAGCTGGAATCTTAAAATGGTTTTACTTTGCTTTACCTATTGATTAATTAGAATATGCAACACTCTTTCAGGTATTACTTGAGAATTTTTATATCTTCTGAGAATTCTCTGTTCATACTGGGAGCCCATTTAAAATTAGGTTATTTGCTTTCTTGATTTTGTTCATTTTTGTATTCTTTATATATTCTGGATATTTATCCACTATCAGATATAGCTGGTAAATATTTGTCCATACTCTGTAGGCTATTATTTGGTAGACTGGTTGTTTCTTTGGTTGTAAGGAAACGTTTAGTTTAATGGGGTCTAATTTGTCAATTATTAACCTTTATTTCTTAGTGACTAATGACTGGTTTAGAAAGTACTTACATCTAGTAGGGAACTACATAGGCTTTCTTCAAGCCATTTTCACATTTCAGGTTGCACAGAAAGGTCTTTGATCCATTTGGGTTGATTTTTGTCCAGGGTGACAGGCATGGTTCTAATTTTATGCTTCATCTATATCTGGAGATCCAGTTTTTTCAGCCCCTTTTGTTGAAGATGCTGTCTTTCCTACAGTGTGGATTCTTGGTTATTTTGAAATGATTGTGTCATCTATTTATGTACATGTTCATTTTTGTGCTAATTTCATGCTGGTTTTATGTTTATAGCACTAAAATCTTGTATGAACCGATTACTGCTGGGTGAGGGAGAGTATAACCTCCTTAAGATCCCTAGATAGGTTGATTAAAAACTCCAGTGATTGAATTTTCTCAAAAACATCTGGTTACAAATGCTTGACCAGAAAAGGATTTAGCATGGATAACAAAGTCCATGTGGTCTGGTGGGTGGGATTCATGGCTTAGGTGGGGATGGGTGGTCTAAATTTGAATAAGAAATGTTGTATGAAATGTAAAAGAGCCCAATAAAAATCTTTAAAAAAATCTTTATAAGAATTCTAGGTTGGCATCTATGATCATTTGAACTTGGAATACTTTCCTCAAGGCTCTTCTGAATTTCATAGTTTGTATTGAAAAGTCAGCTGTAATTCTGATTTTTTTCCTTTATATGTATTTTGTTTTATCTTATAGATTTCAGAATTCTTTGTTTGTTCTGCACATTTAATGTTTTTACTATGATACGCCATGGGGAGTTGCTGTTCTGTTCTTATTTGGTGTTCTGTGTATTTCTTGTATATGTGTGTATATTTCTTTCCTTAATTTTTGGAAATTTTCTTCTATAATCCTATTAAATATATGATCAATGCCAGTGACCTGATATTCTCTCCTTTCTGTGCCTATGATCCATATATTTTGCCTTTTCATTATGTCACCTATTTCTTGCCTATGCTATTCCATTAAAAAAATTCACAGTTTTTACTAGAGTGGTTCAATTCTTCAACTTTATTGTCCAGTCTTTAAATTATGTCTTCTATTCCACTTATTTATTTTTTTTTGGTGAGGCTTTCTCCTGCCATTTCAAATTGCTTGCTATTTTTCAATTCCACCTTCATTTCAGCCTGAATTTTCTTTAATAATTCTATCTCTTTCAGAAATTCACTTTCCAAATCCTGAATTGTCTGTCATTTCATTCAATCATATATTTGTATTTTCTTAAGCTTCATAGAGAAGTTTGTCCCTCTCTTCTTTGGAATCCTTGAGAGTTTGCATGGGTGTTCTTTAAATTCATCGAATTCTTTGATCAGGCTTATGGCTGTTCTTTTAAGATCTGTGTCCTGAGATTATCCTAGGTAATTCCTATTGTTGAATACGTCTATATGATTTTGCAGGTTTTGTGGGGACATATTGTTTGTTTTTAAATAATATTTGTATTTTATTTGAAGTCTGGACATGTGAATTATTTTGTTTATAATGTTTCTGGTATGAAACTCAAGCCTACTTCTTTTGATTTCTAAGTTTGATTCTGTTTATTGATGTAGCTTGGTTGCTTTCTTATTGGTTATAAATAGCGACTTGGTCTGTGCTTCATGTTCTCTTTTTTAATTTTTTTTATTACTATTGGAGGAACTTGATCTATCCAGGCTAAGTAGTTAGGAGCTCTCCATAAGAAAGAAGAATCCTAGCCCCAAGATAATGTGTTAAGTACAGGTTGGGCTGATTCTAACTAGATAAACAAAGAATATGTGAGCCCCGAAGCCAAGTGAATGGGGCTGGTCTCAGAGCAAGAGAATTGTGACCCAGCATGAAAAGATTTTTCCTTCTCACCCAGCTGCTCAGGCCCTCTCTGACATCCTGAACTAGAAAGGGCCCAATGCTGAAGGAGAACTGATGGGAATAGAATGTACTGGTTCTTACTAGCTAGCAGAGAAGGCCATAGCTATGGAACAACAGGACTGGAGATGGTCCCAAAGTAGGAGGACGGGTGTAGCCTGGAATTTAGATACTATATAAAATTCACCTTGATTATATAATTATGTATTCATAACAACATTTTAATATATTTATGGTAATCAGCAGTTTTTTGTGTTTTAAAAATCTATATGCATCAGTGTGAAGTTTGTAGTCAGTCATGATCAGAATCTGAATTCAAATAAAATTCCAACTAAGGACCTTCTTTTATATTAAAAATCTGTGCTATTTTGCCTGAAATTGTATTGTAAAATCATTAAAGTTGTTTAAAGGTGCAAGTTAACTAATATCAGACTCATTATTCTGTCATTAATAATGAATAATTTAAAAGAATCTGTGATCTCACAGGAAGTACCAGTAATATTTTTCTCCTAACTTAGATAATAATTGCCTTGCCAGAATCTGTATATTGTAACAATTTATAACTCTAGAATCTATTAAAGGGTATAAATTTTGAAGTAGTCTTGGCCTACACTTGACATTAATTTTGGCTTTTTATTGAATAACAGACACTCAATCTCCAGGATTGGCTCATTGATATCAGATGATTATGCATTCCTGGAGCTTGTTGAATATATCTTTTGAGATCTCAGGTAGGTAGGAAGGATCCTGTTATCCAGTTTGATGGAACTGTGCTCTGATCACTTGTTGCTGATTATAATCAAAGCCTATAGGTAAGAGTTGAAGAATGTATTAGAATTCTCTTTATCTCCCTGTTCCATGACATTCATGAACCATATCTGTAAAGGTTCCACTGTAGATGTGTCACTTAGTGCTAAGCATCTCTCAGACATGTATTCCCTTCTGTGAGATTGTTTGTGTAAATCTATAATAGCCTCCATCTGTTGCAAAAGCAGATTTTTTGATGAATGGTATATGGTACATTTATCTGTAAATATAAGGATCCATATTTAGCGTATGGTAAGAAATTTCATCTGTCTAGAGATATGACAAAGAAATAATAAAAAATTGGACAAAAGATTATAATTCAAAATAATTTGCAGTGATTTTATATGTTAACATTAAGAATGAACTTAACTCTCTTCATGATGAATTGAATCTGCATCTATTACCAAATACTTCCATGGATTAATATAATTATTTTCATATTTATGCTGCCATAATAAATGTTGTGGCATGAATTGGTACTCTGCCTGCCAAAATGTATTTCACATTCAGCCGCACCTGTCTGCTTGGATAAGCAGAGATGAACCTGACTGCTGGTCCTCCTTAGGAAGGGAGAAACTGGGAGAGTCACCTCTATCTCCCAACCAACCAGTGATCTGAGTTGTACATGGGGGAGGGAACTGAGGTCTAAGCAGAAGAAATTGGGAGGAGACAAGTCCCTTCATCGTACTGGATCGCTGGCAGTAGCTCATGGAGTCCCTGTATAAAAGTAGAATTTGCTGTATGGCCTTAGAAGGTGAGTCCATTTTCCTCTCTCATTTCTCTGTTAAGTAAGCCCAAATAAACTCTGGTTTCCCAAACTGTAGTTTGGTGAAATTATATCTCCCTTTGTGGTTATGGACCTAGAGAGGAGGGCAAAAGGATAAAACGAAACTGAGGAAGAATTTGGGAAGAGCAATCCTTTTTCCTCTGATATGGGGAACAAGAAGAGCAACCTAAGGGGGCTGGGTGAGGGAATGTGGGCAGAGGAAATCTTGGCATGGATCCTGCAGTGGATAGTGAGAGCCTTAACTAAGGTGAAGCCACCAAGGCAGATGATGTCTGTGGGAGAAAGCCTGGGATGACAATCCACTGGCAGGTAGTTTGGAGCGGCAGGCCTGCTTGACCAGTGGGGTCTGCATTGTGAGTACGGAGATGCTTTTAGAATGGTGGAAAATCTAGAGCATACTTTGAAAGCCCTAGAAGTAGCTCTCCAAGAGTGGAAGTTCCAGCAGACAGCTGCAGATGCAGCCTGACCACTGCTTTGTGTAATAAGAAATATGTCCCAAGCAGAGGCAGTAACCCAGAGGGAGACTAAAGGTTTAAGATAGGAATTAGAGCGAGAGAGGGCTAGAGGCTGGCCTCTTCCGTACTAGCCTCTGACCTTGCTGATAAATTAGATAAAAGAGAAAAAGAGATGGAAGTTTTAACCTGCTGTTTGTGTGTGTGTGTGTGTGTGTGTGTGTGTGTGTGTGTGTGTGTGTGTGTTGTGTTTGTTTTGTTTTTGTTTTGACTAGGAGGTCGAAAGAAAGAACAGATTAAATTGATAATACAAGGCTTATCCTGGGACCCCTCAACCTGGAACCCGTGAGAGAAGGCAGATAGTGTTAAGGAATGGAGCAAGCCAGGGAAAGCTAAAGTGGCCCTTGGGTTTGACCTTTTCTACAAAGAAAGGAAAAATCCATGTTTCAGCATGCTGATAGAGGCCTTTACAAGCGGAAGACTTTGGCAAGCAGAGAGTATGCAGCACTGGAGCTGTTGGAACTAGGGAAGATGTTCAAACAAGCAGTGGACGGGTCCCTCATCACCTGACTTATGAGGATATGGACATTGGAGCAGATGATATTAGCTTAAGTGCTGCAGAAGCAGAAAACCTGAGCAATATAACCACCCATCCCTACTTGAGACACAGGCTGCACAACCTGAGACAGCACAGGTGGAATCCGTCTCTGATGAACTGGCTTGTAAGAACCATTAGAGATACTTGGTTATCAACAGTGGAAGTTTGTAGAAAGAATTTTAGGAATATACGTCTATGATATAACACTAGGTGAAAAGCAAACAAGAGGTTTAAAGTAGCATAGGAACTATAATCATAGAACTTCATATGCATTAAATATTAAGACCACATACAAAAATTAAAATTCTGTACTGTGTGTTGATTTGTAGATTCTTTTTTTTTCTAAAACTTTTTAGCATTATATAATTTTTATCCTGCAAGTGATATTGGATGTGACGCTCATGATATAGACTGAATTAAGGCAGTTTGATCTATTTTAACTTTCAACAGCAGAAAACTATAAATGTAACTCTGAAGTAATCCATTCTGGGCATGACTACTTTTGAAGTAGTTTCATGGTTTGGTAATGCCATTTGTGGCACAAAATCTTCGATTTCTTGACTTGGTGATTAATACTGATTGTTAAGATCTGGAATCACCTAGGTGAGAAATTCCTGGAAATGTCTGTGAGAATGTTTCTGTATTGGATTAAATTTGAAAGTCTCACCTGAAATGTGGGCAGCACTACTCTTGAATCAAGGGGTGTTGGGAAAACTGGCTGAGCACCTCACCTCCACTCACTATTCTCTGAGCACCTCACCTCCACTCACTATTCTCTGCTTCTTGAATGCAGAACAAGCAAGACCAGCTTCTTCAAACTCCTGTGGCCATTGCCTTCTTTGCATCATGGTTTATACCCTTGAATCAAAATAAAATAAAATAAAATAAAATAAAATAATCTACCTTTGTCACTTACGTTGTCAAATATTTTGTCACGGCAGTGAATAATATGACTAACACGCTATCCATAGTTCGAGGCTAGGGGTAGCATTTACTAGTGCTGTGATATGGCAGGCAACAGCATAATGAAATGAGGTGTTTAGGCAGGTATGCTGAACCCTGGGAGTGCAGAACCACATTTTCTAAGAGGGCTCATAGTACAAACAATGATAATAACAGCAATAGAAGCCTTTTGGAAATGTGCAATCATTTTCTCTTGTAATTAAATTGGGGCCAGAGCTTCTTAAGCATATTTTCGCTCAAAATTTAACACTTACCTAGTGCTTATCTTCATAAGCATCTAACAATATGAGTTTAAATATACTTGATTGGAAAGAGTATGAGAACTTAAATTCAATATTAAAACAAATAACCTAACTGAAGTTCACTTGATTTAAAGATGCAAGCTGGGGAAGTTGAGTCAGTGAGGAAAATTTTGGTTAAGAATAAATGAAGACCTGAATTTGAATTCCCAGAACTCATGCAAGTTAAGAATGGCAGTGTTTGCCATAACCTCAATTCTGAAGGGCAGAAACAGATAGGACCCCAGGGCATACTGTTTTGACAGTTTAACTGAAATAGCAAGTTCAGGTTCAGTTAAAAAAGAGGAAATAAAATGAAAGAACGAAAGAGCAAAAGAATGAAATGTGGGAAGAAAGGAAGAAAGGAAAAAAAAGAAGGAAGAAGGTCAAGAGTGATATGAAATACCCAGACATCAAGCTCTGACCTCCATGTGAATGTACTGGCAAAGGCACCCAGGCACAAAGAAGCATTCACTGCACATAAGCACAAAATGAAGGAAAGGAAGGGGGGAAGGAAAGAATGGGGGGGGGGAGTGAGGGAGGTGCAGAGGGAAGAAAGAAAGGAAAAAAGTAATTTCATGTCCACCAATCATAAACGGGGCTGGAGAGATGGTTCAGCAGTTACAAAGTACTTCCTGCTCTCTCAGAGAACACAAATTTAGTTCTGAGAACCATGTTGGGCAGTTACAACCACTTGTAATTTCACATCCAGGATATTTGACCCTGTATTCTGGTGTCTGCGGACACCCATATATGTGTGTCATGAGTGTTCATATGTTCAGACACATGCCTACACCCATAAAAATAAAACTTACTTTTAAAAAGTTACATTTGGGGAAATGTTTCATGGCTTGATTTTAATTTGTATTAGTTTCTGAATTTTGGAAAATGTCCTTTGTATAGATGTGTGTTCTTTAGGCACAAAACAATATGAATTTCCAAAGTATGTTGATATGATTTTTCTATTTGATGTAAGTTGGATCCAGATTATTCTTAATGAAATGAATTCTGTACAATCATCTAATCATTAATATTTCCCACCCACACATAAAATTTCTTTAAATGTTTTACATGATCTTGACCAATTTGGTAACGTAGAAGAACAGATTCTAAAAGAAGAGATGATGTTAATGACCCTGTGGGTCCCTCCCAGGGTTTGGAGATTGTTCCTGGGAGTCCCCATTCACACAGGTAGTTCTGAATGTGATTCTGCCTACCACACCAGGCTGTGTTGTACCACAGAAAAGCAGCAGCAACTCACATTGTGATTGAATTCTTTATCATGAACCCAGAAAAATAAGATGACAAGATCCCTCCTGCAGTTATGTTTTGTGATTTGTGATGAATTTAAATGGAGTAGTATACAAAATATGAACTTAAATGATGTGAATCTATTGAGTCATATAAAAAAATCTTTTAGTATATGTCCTCTTGCGTGTACTCAAAATGATTTCATGTTTATGGCATTTGAACAATGCAAATGCTCTTTCTTTCACATTGACTACATCTGATCTCAGGATACATACATACATACACACATTTAATATTTAATGCATGTGAATTTCAATTACTTAATTCCTGGAACAGACAGAATAAAGTCTACATAGCCACCTCTGCTGCCATGATGGACTCTTGACCTTTTGGAAGTGTAAGCTAAACACACACTTCCTTTTATAAGTTTCTTCAATCAGTGTTTCTATCACAACAATAGAAAAGTAACTAATACAGTTGGTCACTTTCAAAATATTGATTGGAGCAATCCATGAACATGGTTGTTTTCTCCATCTTCTCATGTCTTGTTCAGTCTCTTTCTTCAGAGAGTTAAGATTGTCACTCTAGTGGTCTTGACTTCCTTGGTTAGGCTTATTCCTAGTTTTTTTTTTTTTTTAGTTTATTATAAATGGAAGTGCTTCCATGATCCTTTTCTCAACACGCTTATTTTTGATAAATAGAAAGGGTACTGATTTATGTAAGTATATTTTGTATCCTGCCACCTTGATGAGTGTATTGATCCTTTCTAGAAGTGTTCTGCTGTACACTATCTTTTGCACTTATGGAAATTCAAATTAAAACTACTTGAAGATTTCATATTTCCCCAGTAATTATGGCTAAGATCTAGAAACAACATGAAAACAAATGCTGGTGAGACTGGGGGAAAGAGGAACACTTATTCACTTATGGTATATTAAAAACCCATGCAACCACTATAGAAATTAGTGTGGGGAATTCTTAAAAAGGTGAAAACATATGTCCCAGATATAGCACTCCTTGGCATATACTCAGACGACTGTATATCCTACTACAGAATGCTTACTCAGACATGTCCATTGCTGCTCTTTTCACAATAGTATGGAAATGGAAAGAGTCTAAATGCCCAGCAACTGATGAGTGGATACAATGAAATTATACTCAGCTCTAATGGAAAATGAAATCATGAAATTTGCCTGTGAACTGATTGAAGTAGAAAGCATTATACTGTGTGAGATAACACAAATGCTACATCATCTCTCTTATTTGTGAATCCTAGTTCCAAATCATTAGATATGATACATAATTTGAAGGAACCACAGAAGCCACCAAAGTAGAAAGAGACTATCTTGGGAGGGAGGAGAAGGAACTCTAGAGTGGGAGAGGAGTAAGACACAGCTAGTATCAAGGGGAAAATTGTGAAACTGGAGGAGAGCTTTAATTGGGGAAAGGGAAGAGAAGGTGAAATGTATGGTTGAAAAAGCAATAGAAAAATGCGTCATTTTATAATCTTATTTAAAATACATATATAACATACAGGCACACACTTATCTATCTCTATCTATATATATATCCACCTCTATATCATCTGTATCATCTATCTATCTATCTATCTATCTATCTATATATCTATAATCTATCTATCTGGTAGAGTTACTCCATATGAAGTCACAATGCTTCTCTCCCAAGAGCTAACACAGAACGTTTTACTTAAACATGAAAAATATTCCTTTGAGTTGTTGATCAGTATAGTGCAACAGATTTCCAAAATAATAAAGTCCATTGTTCTTGGTTGTCTCCAAGAATTTGGAAGTAAGATTTTGTTGGTGAAGATCTCACACACTTTGGAGACAAGGCTTGGAGGAATCAAAATGGAACTGACCTGGTATCCTCTCCCTGAGGATTAGCTGTTGTAGTATGAGAAATTACTATGCAAGCTACTAGGAGAAAAGCAATCAATAGTTCTATGCAGATATAAAACCTATGAACCACAACTACGCCCAGACTTCAAGGATATCCCGAATGATACAATAGTGGCTATTTTATCTTGAGGGATATCAACTGCTTCCTAATAGAACTTAAGGCCAGATCAATAGGAGGGGAATCTGCTGGTAATGCTATCCTTGTCAAATACCTGTGGCTGGAAAAGTTCTAATCCCTAAAGGAGAATTTAAAACTGTCATTTTTTTAAAAAAACAATATAAATTCTAACTGTATTCTAAATCCTTATCCTAATTAATACCGGCAGGTAAATGTAAGTCTCACTCCTCATCAAATAAACTTCTGTTTAAACAAATGGAGACTATTACAGAGATCCACAACCAGTCAAAATTCAGAGGACAAGTTACCATGGAGTGCACAAGCCCAAATGAGATATCTACAATGCAACTCCTATACCTAAACCTCCGGGAACATCTTGGAAGAGAATGTAGAAAGATTGCAAGAGCCGGAGTCAGGACACCTGCTGCTAGATTTATCCTGTAGACATGACAAGGAAGTTGAAACATGAATTCTCAACAATAATGTTGCCTAAACAAAATCTGCATAAAGAGAACAGCAGCTAACATACCAATATGGAAGGCAGGATTTCATAGTGCCCCACTTCTAGATGAAGAAGTACCTAGATGAAGTCAGTGCTTACTGAGAGCAAGAACATCAGTTTTCACCAGGGGCAAGCTCTCTGATAAGATATTCGTTTCCAAGTAACAGCCCTAAAAACATGTATATTGCTCAACACAAAATGGACACAGTAGATTTTCAAACACTAATTACTTAGTCATGATTCTAGATCTCCTGTAATACTCTAACCCATGCAGATGTTTCAGGGGAGATAAATCTTCTCTTGGAAGAAGAGTTCATCCATTTCTCTTCCTCCTTTCAATTCCAGAAGAATGAATGCTCTTCAGGGTATTATATAATGTGAACATCTTGGTGCTATGAAGAAATCATGAAGTTGGGAAACTTTTAACTTTGTGGTCATTCATATTCATATTCATATTCATTCTCTCTCTCTCTCTCTCTCTCTCTCTCTCTCTCTCTCTCGTCTTTTTGAATCTCCCAGTAGCCCCAACTGGCCTAGAACTTGCTATGTAGACCAGGCTGTTCTTGAAGTCACAGTGATCCACTGCTTCTCTCTGCAGTGCTGGAATTAACGGCGTGCCCCCACACGGGCTCAATCATCCTTTCTCATGCAGGTGTGAAGTGTAGCCACACCCCTTCACTCTGAATAAAGCAAGAAGTGCCAATAGTTTTATGGTGGTTGGAAGGAAAAGTTTAACTTGGTGTCAGTTAGTGCTGGCTTTTATATTATTTATGAGTAAAAAAAAATTATCAATGGAAAACGACCCAGAAAGAACAATCAGAAAATGTCAGCAGTCTGAAAACATATAACTCTAAATTGTACTTCTCTGTCTTTCCTTAGGTATTCCAGCTATAAACAGGGATATTTTATTACTATTATATTTAATTCTTAATATTTTTCAATATAGTGTTTGTAACTCTTGTTATGAATGTACATATGCTTCAATTATTAAATGTTTCTTTTTGAAAAACATCAACTTCTTCGTCTGTAGTATCAGAACATCAAGACCATCCTTTCTGTCCCTCATATCCAGGGCCAAGAATGATCTGCTGGACTCTTTTCCACTGTTCGTATCTCATCTATACAAGTAGAGATTGATGAAAGTAACACCCATGGGAAGAAAACAAGCTGTGGGGCTAAAATAAAATTTAAAATTTAATAAAAAAAATTTTGTTCCCTGAAAGCTAACATCTCTAGTTTCCATATATGGAAATCACATATGTTTTGGTTGTTACCCTTAGCCTTTAAGGGCTGTACTATTCCTCTAGCCCTTTCATGTATGATTATAAACTTCTGTTTTCTCAAAGGATGGGAAATTTTACAAAAATAACAGTCAACTCATAGTCATTTTCTGAAGACACATACAAGATCAATTGCTTGATGTGAAATAAATAAATGTGTAGATCACAGCACAACAGGGCTGTAATATGTCTGTTGTTGGCACACATGTTTATGGTAATTGAGGACCTTCTCCTTCCCTTTCATTCCTATTCCCAATCCATAAAAAATAAATAATAAATAAGTAAAATAACTTGTACATTACACAGTAAGTTTGGGATTTTGCTTTAAAAAAATTAAATCTTCAAACTACTTGACATTTATTTATCTCTTAGCTCAGTAAACAAAACTAACAGAAGTAAACTCTCCACTTCAGATGGTTTTGAGGATGGTACTTCATGCAATTTTAGGCATAATCTTAATTTGATATAGGCAAAATTAGCCACCAGTACGAGGTAATCAACCTGTAAGAATGGCAGAATATTACGCAGTGTGTCACGAGATTCTACACTAGGGCTAATCCCCTGGTGATATCAAATCACAGCAAAAATTTCAGTGTTAACAATTGTTTTCATTAGTAAAGCAGTCATCCACTCTTCTTCGTTGATTCCAAGTTGATTGACATAGATAGCAAGTCTCAGCATTGAAGCATGCAGAAACCAGAAGGCTAACGGGCTATTTTCCCAAGAGAACTGAAGCATTTTTGCAAACTATTTCCAAATGGTGGACCTCAGTTAACCTTGCTCAAAACACAACCCATATTAGCAGGTGGAAGCAGTTTAATATGGCATACCATTTCTGTCAAATGTCAAAATGATGTGGGATTGTGAGTGCTGCAAAGCACAGTGAACACCCCCCAATTAGAGATCGAAATATCAGTCAACAGATGTTTGAGCATTTTCCAGCCTAAGCCTAGAACTTTACCTTAGGTAAACTTCAATTCAGTCTTTTCACTGGTCAAAGGAGACAAGTGTTCCTACCCCACCCACCCTAGATCGAGAGTTTGAGTTTTTTGGAGTTCTATCCCTGTACTAGAAGCACTTGTTATTCTATTTAGAACGTCATAAAATTTAACTTGAACCATTTCTAATAAACATAATCTCTTTGGATTATCCATATGCAAAGCTCAATGTCTATAAAAAGAACTTGAGATTATATGTTCAGGAAAATTAATTCAAGAATATGTAAACACAACATTGCTAACAGATTCCTAGTTAGAAGAAAAGAGGTGTACATTATAATAGCCAATCCCTAAATGAAGACAGAAGTTTAAACAGTAGCAAGGGAAGCCTGAGGACTAAAGTTGTAAAGAACATTTTAACATGACTTTTAAAACATGGAATAAGTTAAATGTACTTGATAAAAATATTCCATTTGTAAACATTTTCCATTTCTCAGTTCTTTCAACACTAAGTTCATCAAATATGATAGATTTGATGAAAATAAAAATAATTAATGTGCGTCTGGCAAGGTGGGTCAGCAGGTAAAGGACTGTGCAACCACCCAACAATGAAATCAACATGGTGGATTTCCTGCTCTGGAAAGTTGTCCTCTGATCTCCATATATGCGCCATGGCATGTGTTATCCTCATTTGATACTGTCTGTCTGTCTCTGTTTCTCTCTGTCTCTGTCTCTCTGTCTCTGCATCTCTGTCTCTTTCTCTCACAAACCACAGGCAAAATAAATACAGTAAATTTTAAGTAATTAATTTGACATGAAACAGTGTAGCAAGTTCTCAATGTCTTACCTACAAATACAGACAGAAGTCAAACAAAGGCTTGTTTCAAAAGCACTAGTAATTTTCTCCACTGGCGTCTTTCATAGAACCTTATACCAAATGAAAGCTAGACAGTAGTAATGAAGTTTCAAAGTTGGTAACAAATTGATTTCCCCATGTTCTATGACTCAAATAAGTGGGGTCTTCTGCAATAATGACTTATCAATTCTTGGAGTGGGGTAATTAAGAGCAATGGAAATAGTCTGTAGTATTTGGATGGGAGTTTTATTGAATGAATGGCAACAACCTACACTGGGTATTTAGCTTTATATTTGATTGCCTATGATGGCTGGGAGAAGCCTTACATCTCTCTTCCCCATTCCAATGTAATTCCATATATATGTGTGTGTGTGTGTGTGTGTGTGTGTGTGTGTGTGTGTTTGGGAGATTCTACAGTAGTAGGTTTTCATACAGTTTTATAAAGCATATTTAGTATTGGTTATATTTCCCTTTACTTCCTCCTATTCCTTGCCATTTTAACCCCCTGCTGCATTAACCCTTACTGTGGCTCTGTTCCCTTTCCCCTATCATATGACCTGTGTTCTATCTCCCCTCATGGAAATATCTACCCATTTCTCTGTACCAGTTTCCTGACTTCTATCTGTACTTCAGTTTAAGCACACCCATCTAAATATTCAAAGCTATCATCAAGATATGGGAGAGAACATGTTACATTTGTCTTTCGGGGTCTATTCTACTTCAATCAGAAGGATTTATTTCTATTTCTATAAATTTAACTGCAAATAATTCATTATTTTAATTTTCTTTATAGCTGAATAATACTCCATTGTGAAAATGTACCACATTCTCCTTATCTACTCATCAACTGGTGGGTGTCTAGGCTGTTTCCATTTCCTGGCTACTGTGACTAGAGCAGCAATAAACATGAATGGGCAACTATCCCTGTAGCAGGGTATAGAGTCCTTTCTGAATATGTCCAGGAGTAGCGCAGCTTTTATGTAATATCATATGTTAATTCCATTTCTATCTCCACACTGAATTTCATAGTGTCTTCACCAAATGCACTTCCATCATCCATGAGCATCCTACTCAATTGCAAAGCCTAGGAGTTACAATAATGATTGACCTGACCAAATATGCCTATGGGTGCAATAGTAACAAACCATATTATGATTGATTCCAAAAGGAAGAAGTATGGAGAAGGATGGTTACAATTAAAGATCTTTGAAAAAAAAAACACGTGGCAGAACACATCGGTACTAACATTAATTGGGCAAAGCCGTGGATGTTGGAGAATAAGTCAGTCACCAAAGAAAGAGTGAACAGGGTCTTTAGGGAAAATTCTAATTTCCCATCTCCTGACTAGACATAGGTAGGCTCAGCTTGTGGAATGTAATGAAGATCTGCACATAAGACTTGTATGTTCACATATAAAGCTATATGAATCTCTCTTGCTGTACACACACACACACATGCAGACACATATATCAAGATATAGTCATTAATGTCCTAGCATATACATTATGTATATGCATTTAAATGTGCCTATGTGCAATAGTACTCTCTTTATATCACTAAAACCAATCAAAATAAATTTATCTTTCAGATCATGAAGGTAGAAAACTTACAACAAGTTGTAAATTAACTATGATGTAGAACAGATGCAAAAAATTCTAAAGTTAAGATGGTCTTCATGTCACTTATCTTAGCCATTCTATTCCTTAGGCTTATTCTAAAATATACCTCTTGTTCTGTATAGGAAGTATTTACTTCAGATGAAGTATTGAGCCCTACTAAATATGAACATGAAATAAACAATATCTTTAATGTCATATGTAATATAGTATCTTTTGGTATTATTTCAAGTTTATTGCTAATAATGAAAAAAAGTATCAATGTAAATGTTTTTTTCTACAACAGAGTGAATAATCTTTAGTACAGATGGCAGATCCATACATTGAAATATTATGAAATGGATGAAGTGGCATTATAGGAAGTATTATAGACAAGGCATTTCAAACTGGTAACATGTTAGTAATGGGCTATAGATACAATTCAGTTGTAAAACATTACACGTATCCCACCATGAACCCATGTTTGGGTATATATAGAAATAGGCTTGAACTGGTCATGGCAATACACACTTGTAATACCAGCACTGGAGAGTCAGAGATTGAGGCAGTGTGGTCTATATTATGAGTCTAGCTAGCCAAGACCTTACATTAAGACACTGCCTCTTAAATAAATAAACACATAAATGAAGAAAAGTAAAATAATTGAAAGATACACACACTTCATCCAAATCAGTTGTTACTTGTCTTAAAAGATTAGTGAGGGAGGGGGTCCTAGTTATGAGAGTCATATTAATATTATATACATAAAAGTGTATTGCATGAAATTAGCATGAAGCACAAATAAGCCCAAACAATGTGTAAGAAAATGAAGCTGTTTAAAGGAAGCCAGACAGTATTCTGTGGATTTGTAATAATAAAACAGTGACTGAAATATTCCATTGTCTTTCACCAAGTTCTATTGATTCCTAAGGAATGATGCTATAATAGACAATATCCCCCCAAGGGTGTCCTCACTTGCACTTTGTTTGAAGTTCAGGTTTAGGAAACATAATACATGACCTTGAAAGCTCTTCAGGAAGAGTTAAGTCTCCTAATATACCTCATGTAATTTCCACATATTTGTGAAAGAATAAATTCCCAGGACTCAAAAGTAAAATATCCCGGGAAGAGGAGATTTACACAGTGGGTCAACGGTAAAAAAAACAAAAAGCAAGATAAATATAAATTATTTGTTGATAGCCCATTGTGAGTCCATGCCAATGCTATAAATCACAAGGCGAGGAGAGCATCAAGACCTTAAGAAACAAAGATGTAGCTAAGAGAGCCATCCCTTCCACTCTGACTTATGAGCTCAGTAGGACTGTCTCTTATCCTTTCTTTCATGGACAATTTACTGACTGCCCACCAAGGAATACTAGAGATCACCTCTGTTTTGAATCCAGGGAAGAACAAATCAGGGAAAACACATCCACAGCTTCCTTAAAGTGCTAGTGAATATGATATGTCAGCCAAGTAAATATAACAAATGTTACTAAGAGTCCTTGGAGCTGGCTTAGGGGATATACAGCAGGTGAAGACATTTACCGTGCAAGCCTGATGAGCTAGGCCTGATCTCCAGGTGCTACACAAAAATGGAAAGACAGAAGCAATTCCAGTGCTGTCCTCTGATCTCCAGGATAAGCCATGGCATGCTCATCTCCATATAGCATGTCCACACACAGTATTAATAGATAGTTCTTAATACCCCGAAGAAAAATTGCGGAAGTCCTCAAAATCAGATAGACAGATCTGCTTCCACAATCCATGGCCAGAATTTAAGAGATTATTTATGCTTAAGCTTATAAAATGAGAAGAGAGAGCCAAGTATTAGAATAGTTAAGTAGCAAGATGCTTTCCGTCAAAATCACATTCCCATGGGTATGGCTTATCACCTGGAATCTAAGAAACCAGCAATCTCATTGTCATAGACTATGTGTCTCATCTGAAGCAATTTATTCATCAGTTTCTATTCAACATAAAACCTGTCTTGAAGGGCTATTATGAAACCTAGTATTTGATACTGCATGCCAAATTACCATGAAATGCATGAAGGAGTATATAAACCCATCCTTTGCCCTGTTTTGGAGATGTAGGTTTCCTTACTAAGTACTTTTTCTATCAAAATTTATTATCTCATTGGTATATGGGTTAGAATCATAAATATGACCATTAGATGATTTATAAACGGAAGTAGTTACTTAATTTTTTAAACTTACTAGTTACAGAAAAAAACCCTCTTAAGAGGAGGTATCACTTTACCTCCAGCTGTGTGCTTATATTTAAAAGAAATCTGCCTGGAGGGTTGTGGTTACATAAGACATCTCGTGTTTAATGTTTATTTATGGGGTCTTGGCAAATTCTCATGGAACCACTTTAATGCCAACTTAAAATTGTTGAACCAATTGCATAATTCGCTGGCATGAACAGGAAAACTATCCTTTTCCAAATGATGTTTTCTCAGCATGAACTATATTTTTATACATTTAAAGTACTCAACTGATTTTAGAAAGAACACCAAGATCTCTTTTTACACGCACGTAAAAATAACACCTCTGCACTTATCATTTTATCATCCACCAATTTCCCATCTTAAACTCTGCTTAAAAATAAATTCATAGTCAAGCAATTATTAGATAGCAGAAATATCAAATGGGCTACATTTTGTATCACTTCAAGCAAAGCCCCCCCCCCGCCGCCACTCGCTCCTCAGAATGTATGTGATTTGTTAGTTATAGATGATATATATTCCTGCTGGGTGACAGAGCAGGTGCTTTCCTGCAGAGGCAGGGTACCGTGCTTGGCTCTTCAACTCTACAATAGCAAGTCCAGAATTGTACAGTTTCCTTCTCTTGTAACATACTGGCTCCTTTTGAAAATGAGTTTTCTACAAGATCTTAGATTTCGAGATTGGCAAATGAGAATAAAAGATCAAGAATGTATTTTTAACTCAGTACATATACAATTAATGGAATCATTAATTAAAGCTGAATTTTCCCAAATTCATCCTTGACCTGCTCCATGAAAGGCTACTGGCTGTTTACTAAGTAAAAAATAAGTACAGTGGCTTGCTTGTTTATTTAATGTATACTGAAGGCCTCCTAAGTGCTGTGGCTCAGGTCCTGAGGGATTTAAAGATGAATGGAAAGGAGTAAGTAACAAATAGTTTCCCCAAACTATTATATCACAAATAGCAACGTGCTACAGAAATATAACTCGTCTTGATTGCATGTAATTGTACAGGAAGTGGCTTCAGAGATGTTTGACTTCTGAGGCCATAGATTCCCATCACATGATAAAGTTTTATGGCCAATAGGAGCTTTTCCAATGTGTGTGCAGTTCTATAGACTCAGGAAAGGGGAGCTCATTTTTGTGCTTCTAGAAGGTTCCGCAGACCCTCTGCAAATTTAATTTACAAGACACATGTCTTGTGTTTCTCTCATTGTACATGCAAATTCCAATTCATTTGAAAGTTCAATTTGTATTTGTCTTGATGAGTATTTGACATACTATTTTTTAAACTACTTCCCCTGCCAGGTCTTTGGGAGAATTCTACTCAGTGCCAAACATTCTGTTAAAATCTTGCTTCCCAAGCCTGTGCATTCCAAGCTAAAGAATTTAAGCCCATATTTACTGTGGCTGAAGAACAGGAGTGGCCTTCCTAGTTCTGGTTGGATTTTTAGACTGTTTACATGTACATCAAACTTCCTATCAGACCCTTCTTCCAGTCATTTTCAGATGTTCTAACCTTTTTGTAGAATGCTAACAGCTTCCTAATCAATTTTATAGAGGTTATCTCATTGGAGGTACCCAGTGGTCCAGTAAAGGTATGCAGCTGTTTTTATCTCCAGTTATAGCTGAAAGAAATTACCTTTGCTGATATGGACAGTCTTGTGCTTTAACACTGTAATTCTAACCCTGACTTTGGACTCTGAACACATAGTCCTTCCATTCTCCCACACTGCCTGCCAATATAGTTAGATACAAATTAGTTTGCAGATAGTTCCTTGAAACCAGGGAGAGAGGACAAAGACAATGAAAGTATAACATCACAATAAATTACAGATCTGAGTTTATGAAATGAATGGTTATATGCATGTGTATATTAGTAATTGTATTATTGATAATAATGGCATTAATGTCCTTCATATTGCCCCATTTCTTATTGATCTACTTTCATATTTTATTTTATTTTCACTTTCAGAGAAGTGTTAAGGTTATTTTATTTTTAATTTTGTAAATAAGTCTGCCTGAATGTTGAGAATGTGCTTGTGAGTGAAAGGGCCACAGAAACCAGTAAAAGAAGCAGGATCACCTGAGCTATAGTTACAAGCAGTTGTAAGCTGCCCTAAATGGGAGCTGAGTTCCATACCCCTGTCCTCTGCAAGAGTAGTACATGCTCTTAACCACTCTGCCATCTCTCCAACCCTCCTAAATTGTCTCTTAAATCTGTTGATAATTTATTTAAAATAAAAAATTCTTCATGTACCCCTGAAGTGGAAAGAAAGGACTTTGATTATATGACTTCCTGTGTTACTACTGTGAATGAGGCAGATCAAATTTAGACACAATTTTTAAATCAGTTTTAATCTAACAGTATATTTGTGGTATTATAAATCAGATTTTACCACATCTTTACTATCTCCTATTGAAAAATCACAGACATATGTATATATATATATATATATATATATATATATATATATAATTTTAACAATTTTAATTACAATTCTCAGAGCTCTTTATACTTATCCAATGTCATGGTTCCACTGTGTCCCTTGAGTTTATCTAAAATGTAGAAGTTTAACTTATAATTCAAAGATCTTGCTAATATTTGTATCTTCCATTGTTCAGAAACATTGCTTTGTCATAAGATAGCCATAGCAAATTATCTTAATGACTAACAAATCTAGTGTACATAGCCCAACCCATGTTTAAGCATTAGTCTCTCAGAAAATCTTGTTTAATATACAGTATAGAGCATCTATACAACTGACAGAACATAGTAAAAGAACCTCCAATGAATCTTAAATTCATATAGTACATGGTACATATATACATATACATACACCATGCACATATACTGAAGTATACAGAGTCATTTTAAACAATTTAGCTTGTGACCAGTTAAACAACGGATTGCTAAGTAACCCCATATTATTATAAAAATTGATTCAGGGTTAGAAATTGTCTTTCTCGTAAAATATTTATGCTGTATAGATGCAATGTATATGAATCTATTCCATTATTCATTTACTTTATACTGTACATGGATTTTTAATTTTTCAATTTTGCTCTCTTGAGATATAGTCCATTGACTTCTGGGCTTTCACATATTCCAAAGACTGAGCCATATTTACTTGGGTTACTTTTGTACTCGATGCTACTAACGAATGTTCTAATCAACAGGGGAATCAAAGTCTTTAAAAAACTTTGTAAAAAAAAAGAAAAGAAAAGAAAAATTATGTCAGAAAATAGTGTTAGAAACTCACCTCAAAATAGCAAAACAATTCCGGAATAGTTCAATAACTTAGGACCCAATAAATTTCACAGGTATCTGGACAGATATCAGTGTAGGCCTCCTTTGTCCCTTTGTTTGTTTTTTAACAGGATATGTCTTGTAACATATTTTAGCAATATTCTACCTTAAAGATAATCTCCAAGGAAGCGTCTAGAAGTGGTGGTTAATATTGGAAGATGCAATGAAAGATGAATTATATCTTATAATTATATTAGTCCTAAATATATTGTGTATGAAAGAACTACTCAAAGCTGATTGCAAGTAAAACACATGCACATGCACAAGCACACACACACACACACACACACACACACACACAAACACACGCTAAGAAAATCAGTGCTTCATTTGGAAAGTGGTTATGCAAATATGCCAAAATTGTACCAGTATTCCATTTTAATTTTCAGGCTTCTTATACACATATCCAGGTAAGTATGACTTTCAAGAATTAACCAAATGTAGAAGATAGCTTCCCAACAAACTAGCAAGGAATGATCTGAATCGTTCATACATCCCTTTTGGAAATGTCTGCTGTGTTGTATTTACACCGCCAGGCTTCTCTCTAATATTGTTAGCAATTCAAGATCACATTTTTCCCACTTCACCGCATTTCTAAACCTTCTTGCATTTTGATGCCAGGTGTGAGGGAATTCCACTTCAAAGATCCAAGTTGGATATATTTTTTTCTGGCCAGGCCAGACAACTAAACAAACCTAATAATTCAAGAGGGGGATCTTTTGGATCTGTTTCTTGTAGGAGTGCAGTATATATGATAATGACTTCATTGTCATCAAATAGAATACAATTAATTTTATTTTTTAGTATGTTATCAGCAAGCAAACCACCAGTATTAGCTCGATACCATCTGGGAGTGACAGTTTCCTTATTACAAAATATGTAAAAATATGGATTCCCTTAAGGAATCTGTTGCGTTGCATCTGCTCAGATTTTGTTATATGCTAATGGTTTTAACCCAGCATATGAAGCATGCAAAAAAAAAAAAAAACTGAAAATTTTCAGCTAAATTACTCGTTTCACATTTAAAGTGTCTCAAAGATGGAGAAAACTACATATGCGCCTTTAGCTACAGGGGATTGAGCAGAAACAAAGGAGAGAGAGAGAGAGAGAGAGAGAGAGAGAGAGAGAGAGAGAGAGAGAGAGAGAAAGAGAGAGAGGCTCTTCTCTTACCTGATGTTTACTCATCCTCATCTTTGTCTCCTGAGAGGGTCTGACTGCCCACATAATTAAGGCTACTTGATATGTGAGGGAGGTGTTCAGAATGCAGCTATATGGTGCTAAATCCCAAGTGAGTACTGGTGATAACAAAAAGATTGTGACTGATAAGACAATTATTATCCTTATAGCTCTGTGCTCATGATATATTAAACAATCACAGTGATTAAAACGAGCTATTATAATTATGAAACCATTCTCCCGACAAAATTTCTTTTCTTTCAATCCTTGGCCTTTCTGCATTTTCTCACCTTTCCTTCACTTGGAGGTGGAAAATTCTTTGGAATGAATTCTGCCTATTGACTAAAGAGAGTGCTTGGGTGTGAGCCAAAAACATGTAGCTGATTTCAAAAGCTGGCCTCTGAGGATCAACCATTAGGAGAAGGACCTGTTTCTGAAAGAGATTGCACTGACATGCCACATAGGGTTCAAAGATTACTTCCAAGGCAGAAGCTTCACATTGCGTGTTGCTTCTCATGTTCTGTTGTAAGGAGCTATTGCTTTAGGCTAGGGGAATTTTCAATGTGCAGAACAATTAGGTATGAATTGCCTTGCTATACATACATGTCCCCGGGCTTCAGAATGTGAAATATACTTGGCATTACTTTTTCACTAGCATTATCCCAGCATATATGTATATACTTGGTCTTCAAATCCCTCTCAGTGCTTTGGATAGATGGAAACGTGTATTTTCTTTTTTGATAGTAAGAATGGCCCAGTCCATTTTTGAAGAAAAGTAAGGCTCCCTGTGTTTGTGTGTGTGTGTGTGTGTGTGTGTGTGTGTGTGTATGACTGATTCATATATATGTATATGTAATCATATATATAATTATACACATGTATATACATATACTAAGAAAGAGGCTTCTTTGGAAAACAGGTCTGTTCCTGTATCCTGTAAACAAAGTGATGATATTATCACATATTTATTAATTTTTATAAGAATAAATTTGTGTTCTTAAATGCACCTGGTAAGCATTCTAAGTATCATGGAATGCATGTCTTTTGGTCATGATACTGATAAAAAAGCCCAAAGAACAGGTAGAAATCTCCATACTAAAAGATTCTCATAAGGGTTATTGATTGTATCCATTAAAAATTTAGCAATAACAACAAACACGTGCTCTTTCTTCCTTGATCATTTTGGAAGTTTCCCCCTCACACCTGTTCTCTGTAGTTTCAAATCTAGTTACCTATTATTTCTAGTCTTCCTTTTCTGTGTGGATTACTTTGATTGACACAGTCATGACTATTGTAACATAAATATCAGTACAGAAAATAGAGCTTGATGATAAAATTCATAGAAGAGTCACTGTCAATAGGCCCCTCTCCAAAAGAGCATAACTCTGATTTTCCTGCACTTGAGACATAATCAATAACATGATATAGAATAGCACTTAGTTGGGATTGAAATAAAAATGACAGATGGTCAGATAAAGCAATACTTAATTCTCTACAATTTGTTTATTTTGGAGGGAGGTGAAGATGATCCCAAAAATTAAAAAAAAAATGGCATCTGAGTTAGTGTACATCCTAAAATGACAAATTCTTATCCTCAAGGTACAATGAGCTCATATTACTTACAAAAGAATGGTTACCTGCAAAGGTTTCACATAAAGAAATCTTTAGAAATCTTTCTAAACTTAATTTTTTTTTTACCTTATGTCACTTTGGCATATTCAAGACTCAAGTATCTTCAAACTCTGCTGAATGCTTAGATGATATTTTCTCATTCAATGCTTGGAATTAACTTGTGTCCGTCTTACTGACTAGGCAACTGAGAACAGGAGAGCAGAGAAAGTTTACTGGTTTATCTGGAATTTAAATCCAGACACCCATTTGAACAACACTGAAGCCTGCTCACCATGGCAGGGCACAAAGCTTTCTTGAGTCTTTGTCTTCACTTCTACTTGGCAGAACTAAATGTATTTGTATGTCTATTATAGAGGACAAATATACTAAAAACCTGTTGATAAGGTGAGGTTTCCACTTGTAATATTCACTTTGTACCATACCTAGAAGAGCTCCATTTAGGTACTAAATCACTACTGGACTGATCTTATAACAAAAGTCAGATTTTTAAGTTAATATTCTGTTCTAGAAGTTTTCTTGATTTTCCTTGAATTGTGTCTTTACCTTCCCAACAATATGTGAGAAAGGGTCAGTTATTCACTATGTGCCTTACCAAGTTAAACATCTGTTCTGTTGACTTTAGATTAAATGCTGAACTGCTGATCATCTTTCTAAAAACTGAAGGTTTCTGATGCCGCAGCTAGGTGCCTGTTTGAAAACAGTTCTAAAGGGGAATTTGTAATTGGTCTAAGTGAACTCAGAGTAAGAGTGTTCTTCCAGTATATTCCTGATGAGATACAGGAACAGCTTTAAGTAAGACCTAATTCTTCTCTGTTACATGCTGTCAGTAGAATTTAAATAAATCGACCTTGAGTGCAGCTTTGAACTTGGTGAGCCAGGGGAGCTTAGTAAGTGTTTATTGGGGAGCTTGCAAAAGAATTTAAGTTTGTAAAGATGTAATTATAAAACAGAGCAGCATAACACTTGATAAAGTCTAACTTTAAATAATTCAATAGATGAAACGTTACTTTCCCTCAACCTCTTGATGGTGTGTCCGTATAAATGCTAAAGTCACTTGTATTTAAAATTTACTTGTGTTGAAATATTTTCATATGTTATTATAATTTTACTTTTTGAAAAACTGTATAAAGAAAAGTGAGCATAATGATTTACCAAGAGAGTTAAAAATTCCAGAGTCATTTCCTTTGCCTGGCATATAATGTCAGTTTTAAAGTTTAGAAAAGTGGTTTCTGTGTTTTTCAGTATTAAGGAATAGTATTTCAGAGTTTCATTGGAAATTATCTCTACAAAACCAGTGGATCTGAAAGAGGGCAGGGTTTCTGGTCTTACTCTTCATCTGATTTGAACTTGAGGAGTTGACCTGGTTCAGCTGTGAAATGATTCATGATGGAAACACTACACCATTCATCCAATTAAAGTTAAACTTTAGATTTCTAGGTTAACACTTGGCAGATAGCAAAGGAAAGACTCCCCTTTCATGGAGACACAAATTGATAGAACATCGGCTGATGCTATTGGTCTTCCCCATCATGCAACGCTTTGACCTAGATTAAAGCTGGTTTGAAAAAGAACACTCTCACACCACAGGTGGAGCTCTCATTTTCTTCATTCCTTCACAACAGTCATATCAATGTGCTTTGGGACTTCTTAGCTGTGTTATTCAAAGAAAATTTATGATTAATTAAGCCTAATTGCTTTTTATTATTTGCAACCATGTTCATACTGGCTACCAAAGAAAACCATTCCCTTTCTATCCCTCTAGCTCTAATTTCAGTACAGATTCCAATTCATACTTTCTTGTTTGTATGATTCAATCAATATCTTGCTCTAAAAGTCTTACACAGCCCATTCCCCATGTCCCATGCCCCTGAAATGAAATACCTTATTTAGCTATGTACTTGGCTATCTTAGTATCTGATATTCCATGTGTAATTATTAATTTTAATTTTTTAATTTGATGAACTCTATAATATCTTAGGAAACAAACTGCTGGGCTTGTCTCTGAGTATTTTCAGAAAGGTTAACTGAAAAGGGTAAGCCTCCCTTGAATGACGGTAGCCCTATATTGAGAGCTAGTGCCCCAGTCTGAATCAAAAGGAGAACGTGAGCTGATAGCAGCATTCTTCCCTATCTGCTTTCTGACTGTGAACACAATGTGGCCAGCTGTCTCTAACTTCTGCTGCCAGAGCTAACGCTACCCTCACCATTGTTTCTAACCTGTCAGGCTGGGCTATACCTTTAAACTCTGAGCAGAATAGACCTTTCTTTCTGTAAGTTGCATTGGTCAGATATTTTGTTATGACAATGAGAGATGTAAGCTAGACAATAACCAAGGTAGATTTTTTCCTTCAGAGGATTAATGGAAAAATCCACCATCTTTCATTGACCTTCTTTTTGACATGACAATCTAGTTCATTCACTTATCTAATTAGTTCATACAGAACATAATGGAAACCTTAATATTTAATGCCATTCTCAGATAAATATTTATTATAGTTATTATTTTATTGATTATAATTCTTTTACTGAACAGGCCAAAGGAAACTTTTATTAGAGTTTGATTTCAGCTCACTCATTCAGTAGAAAGGCTTTGTTTATATTAATTTTATATATAAAGCCCATTTTATAGATGAATTTGTTATATGAAGCTCATGAATAAATGTCATGTCCATAAAATGATATAAATAAGATAAACATATCTCTCTTATTGTCATATATGACTGTATCTTAGAAACTGAGAAATTTCATGACGTGTACATACTCAGTATATTCTGTTTGATATGGAGGACTTAATGAAGATTAGACAAATAGTAGGACTTGAGTAGTAATTTGTTTATTTTGCTTTTGTCCTGTTTTCTTTAATGAACATAATTTCAAAATAAAGATCAAATTCCTTTACAGAAGAAGATGGCTCATTCTTTCACTTTCTGTGTTCGTCACCTCTTCTTTCCACATCATTGATCTGCTTGCTGCAAAGGGAACAGGTTAGCCGAGTGTCTACATTGGGACCCATTCATTCATTCATTCATTGACCCCAAGGCTTTACACATGCTTGTCAAATGTAGTTAAGTATTCATTAAATTTGGGTGTCTCACTACAGTGGAGAGAGGTATGCTTTTATTCTCTCAGCTCTCCCTCTCTTTTGTCATTTCTGTGACCTCATTCTTACAAAAGGGTCTGACATATCTGAGGTGCTTAAACGGTTCTATTAAATGAATAAAAGGAAACTTCAGTTCAGTTTTAAAAGTTCATGTTCTTGTTCTGCTTACCTTTTAAACTAAACTGGTTCTCCAACCTTTCTACATCCTGAGTATTCTGCTTCCATGAGAGGACTTGTCTAGTATCTCTTGCATTGAGAATCCTTCCACTCATCGTCAATTAACTGTTTCTGAATTTGTAACCACTACCATCTGAAGGTGTCATCTTCTTCTGAGTTCCTATTTCATTTATAATTTGTATCATGCATTTGAGATGTGTAGCACCGCTTTTAGATAAATTTAATAGGATGCCTTCTCTCCCCTTCGATGTTTACCTTTCATTTTTATCATAATTGTAGACAATATGTATAATCAATCAGTCTTCCATAACTATGCCTGCTCACAGGCATTACATAATTGATTTACCAGATAATTGCTGGGTACCTGATACAAAATGAATAATATGCTAAAATATAGAGGAATCAGATCATTGTCCTTAACGTGCTCACAGACTGAGAATAAAGAGAGAGTGTAAAACTGATGATTTGAAAAATTGATGGAACAGGGAAAAAAGGCCTGTGCCAATGTAAGTTGGAGATGTGTCAGTTATGTCATCTAGGAGGTGAAAACACTGAATAATTAAGAGTGAAGAGAAGAAGGATGGACTCAAAGTCTAACCAATTCACTCTTTGCAAGGCAAAAAAGAGAGGCAGTATGAGTCACTTTTATGTGTCTGACATGACAATTAAGATAAAAGGGAGAATGAGAAATGAGAAAAATGAATCAGGAAAGAGAGCAAAGGAAAAATCTCTGTAATCTCTTCTTTATCTTTCATACACCAGATGCATTTATAATTAAGTATAGTGCTTATTATTTACATTTTAAGTTATTTACTTTACATATTAAAGACTGTATATTTTCATATAGTTACATGTGTATTTTAATATATACACATATGTACCCACAACATATTTAACTACAATTGTTCTAATGATATTTACTGTTCTCAACCATAATATCATCAAAAGTCTTACTTTGTCAAAGTTTTTTAGTTATTATTTTGTATTATATTAATTCTGAGAATTTCACACGATATTGATCATATTCAAACCATCTTCTCAACCACAGCTTATTACCTCCAAATTCATATCCTCTATTATTATTTTTTTAACCCATCTAGTCTAATTTGTGTCCATATAAGATTTTGGATGTGAGTCTATCACCTGGAGCCTAATCAACTTACCTGTTGGCACAGCCTTCAAGAAAACTAACTCTCCCACTCCCAGCAGCCATAGTTCTTCAGTTAGGGTTGAGTCTTCTTACTTCCTCCCCTGGCCATGCTGCTTGTCTTATGCTCATACAGGTCTTGTGTATGCTCTTGTGTTTTACCCTCATATGCCCTGTTGTGTCTGGAAATCAGAGTTTCCCTGTATTTATCAATCATCTCTGGCTCTTATAATCTTTGTGCCCCTTTTTCTGCAATGATCCTTGAACTTTTAGAGGAGAAGGTGATATACGTGTCTCACTTAGGGTTGAACACAGCAGAGTCTGCACATTGTCCAAGTGTGGTGCTCTCTGTTAATCAGCATCTGCTGCTGCTGCTGCTGTGAAAACTTCAATGGTGAGAGCAGACAGATGCACTAATCTATGAATATAACAATGTCATTAGTATCCATCTTAATACTATGTCCATTTAGCAGAATAATAATAATAGGTTTTCCCCTACAGCCTGTGACCTGACTAGCCACAATCCTTTGCCTTGATAACAGTGCTAGGCACTTGCTAAATCTTGTGAAGGTGACCTTAAATCCAACCAGAAGGTGGTAGGTTGTTTGTATAGCATTCATTCCATTAATGCTCCATTAGGCATAGCCCTGACTATGTTGTTACTGTAGCCTGCAGGGCTTATAGCTGGTACGTTGATGACAACTTTTCTATTTTGGTAGCATGCACAGCACTTTCCAGAACTATGAAAGCTAACCAGCAGAGATGAAACTTTCTCCGTGTCTATTCTAAGACCCAGGTATGTAGTGTCTTAAGCACACATTGTCCTTCAGATTATCGTGCGTAATAAAGAACACTGTCAATAGCCAGTATTTTTGAGAGTTTATTGTAACCCTTTGTCAGTAACTCCAAAAGAGGCAGTTCAGTTCTGGTACTGGGCTTTTTCTTTGTAAGCCTTTGGTGTATGGTGCTGTCATTGAACCCCTATTATAAAATAACTACATTTAAACAATTTTTATATTATGCATGTATACGTTATTAAACATTTCTACTTTCTATCTGTAGTAGGCTTCCATATGAGTTTTTCAAAAGGCCTTAAGTATTAGCTGTACGTTCCCTTACTCATACTCTGCCTTGTCTTCCACATACTCTTCCACACCCAAAATTAATCCTTCCTCTTAGATTATTCCCATTTCCTCCTTTATAACACAGTGATCTCTCTGCTCTCACATGAAAATCTTCCTGATAACCCCCTGCTAGTTTTCTGATTTCTGTACTTTCCAGTTGAAACATATCTGTCTAAGGATTCAAAGCCACATCCACTTATGAGACGATATGTGCTATTTATCTTTCTAAGTCTTAGTGACCTCACTTAGGATTATTGTTTTTGGTTATATTCATGAACCTGCAATTTTCATAATTCTGTTTTCTCTTAGCACCTGAATAATATTCCATTTTGTAAATAAGCCATATTCTCTTTATGTATACATCAGTTAACAGACATCTAGAATATAGACTGCTTTTTCCCTGGCTATTTTGACTAGGGCAGCAGTGAACACGGTTGAACAATTATTTATATAGTATGACATTGGATCTTTTGGGTATAGACCCAGGAGTCCTATGGGTAAATTATTTGGTAGATCTATTTCTAGATTTCTGAGGACTCTCTAAGCTGATTTTCACAGTAGCTGTACCATTTCACAGAATACCAATGGCGAATAAATGTTCCTCCTTACCTACATCCTTATCCTCACCAGCATTTGTCATATTTTGTTTTATGGATCTTAGCCATTCTTATTAGTGTAAAGTGAAATCCCAAATTAGTTTCAATTTGCATTTAAATGATGGCTAAATGGCTAAATATTTTATTCTTTTCCCAAATTGTTAATTAGGTCTTTTCTTCATGTTTACTTTTTATAGTTTTTTATATTCTGATACTTACTCTCTTAGAGCTGGTTATGATTTTATCCCATCTGTAGATGGCTCTGTACTCAGATGATGGTGTGCTTTGTTGCACAAAACCTATTTAGTTTCATGAGGTCCCATTTGTCGATAGCTAGTCTTAATAGGTATGCAATCAGATATCCTGTGTATGAAGTTATTCCACAAGCCTTTACATTTCGCTTATTTTTACCTACATCAAATTTGAGTCTTGTAAGGAGATTCTTGTTCTATTTGTAGTAGTGGTTTTTGCAGGGTAGCAGATTTGAATGTAACTGTTTGGTCTTCCCAGCAGTGTTTGTTGAAGATGGCTTTTCCCTAATGTGTGTTTTTGTCGCCTATGTCAAAATCAAGAGGCTGTAATGTGTGGACTTCAATTTGAGTCCTCAATTCTATTACACAGATGGATGCACCTGTTTTTCTGTCAGTACTGTGCTGTTTTATTGCTATAGATCTATAGTTTAATTTGAAATTACAGGTAGTGATGCCTCCAGCTCTCCTTCTATAGTTTAATAGTGTTCTGGCTTATGGGCCTTTCGTGTTTCTGTATGAAACTTGTGATGATTTTTATTCAAGTTCTGTAAAGAATTGCTTTGGAATTTTAATAAGGATTACATTGACTCTCTAGATTGTTTCTGGTAGGATGGCCATTTTAAAATACTAACCCTACAGCCCCATGAGCATTGGAAGTCTTTCCATTGTCAGGTATCTTTAATTTCTCTATTCAATTTCTTTATTTTTATATAACTAGTATTTGTTTTCTTGGATAGAATTACTTTTAAGGATATCATTAGTGAGATCATTTCCTGCTTTCTTTCTCTATGTGTTTTTTCTTGGTATGTCAGAAGGCTAATGATTTTTATGTGGTCATTTTGGTAAATGTACTCACTAGCTCTAGGGGTTTTTTGGTGGATTATTCAGGGTATTTTGTTTACAGTTATATTTTCTGCAATTAATGATACTGAGACTTCATTCTTTCCAGTTTGTATTGTTGTTATCTTCTTCAATAGTTTTATTTATGTGTTTAGACTTTAAGCACTCTATTGAACAGGAATGGAGAGAGTTGGCATTCTTTTCTCATTCCTGACTGAGTGGGAAATCTTTAAAGCTCTTCTCTGTTTCATACATATTGGCTATGTAATATTTTGATTATTATCCCCTGCACCCACATATTCTCCATGGTTTTTATTATCAGTCCTCATGCTTGGTTCTGATGAGAAATGCAAATCCAAGCATCACTTTCTCCTGTATTCAAAGCAACTGGAACTGTGATCTTCTCACTGGTGCCTGCTATTGCCATGAAGCAAAAGCCTTTCCACAAACCAGTTTCTTTGCATTTCCTGAAACTCGGTTGACCAGAACTATGCCACATATCAATCCCTAAACCACTTATAGTAAAGATAAATGAGGTGGTCAAGTCTATGTTTAGAATACTTTAAGACTTGATAGGTTTGAAATAGATACTGAATAGACAGCATAGATGTCTAACACACATGTATTATAAGTATTCTGAGAAATGAAAATTAATAAGCTTTCTCTATGACCCTGAGAACAGCTTGGCCAGCAAAAACACAGTGCTTGAAGGAAGCACTTTAACTTTCTCTAGGAGCATCTTCTTGAGAATCTTACTTATATCATTACTTTCTGCATGGCAGTAAGGGAAAATCCAGCTTAAATGAATGACAATAAGGGGCTCACTCACCAAGGTACACTATGGTAGTTATCCTTCAGACTAATTTTTCTCATAATTCAAAGTCAGAAAATGGTCATCGTGACTAATCTCAAGAATTAATGGCAAATACTGTGAAACACATTGCACAGTGATTGGTATACAACTTGAATAGTTAGAATATATCATTATCAACAATAATTCTTTATAAAGGGTTTGAAATTTATGCTGATCTCAAACAACTATAAAAATAATATACTATAGGGAAATGTATTATTTTATAAGATTACTTAAAATTTATGTATTTTTAAGTAAGCTGGTAAAATAATAGAGGTCTTATCAACTGAAAAGCCTATGAATCAAAACAATGACTGACCCATCAAGATATCACTAATCCTGTAATTGTGGAATTTTATCTTGTGGCTAACTAACTGCTGTCTAATTAGACTAAAGGCATTCTCAAAAGAAGATAATCCATACTGGGAACATTAAACCTATCCAAGTACCCCATGGGTGGTGAGGTCATAGACCCTAGAGAAGAATCTACCATTGTCATTTTCTTAAACAAAAATGTTTTACAGATTTCAAAGTACTTATCTTTATACTCACAGATAAGTGTAGCCATTACCCCTTATCAAAGAAGCTTCTGGGCAACAAATGCCGTTACAGATCCACAATTGGTAAAATGCAAGTAAGTGATCATGGGGTGTTCAGTCCCAATTTGATATGTCTACAATGCAAACCCTACACCTAAGGTTCAGTGAACATCATGGAAGAAGGGGTGGAAAGAGGATAATATCCAGGGACCAGGACTACTGCTGGTAAATAGTGTCTTTTGGAAATGACAGGGAAGCTACAGACATGAAATCTGAATAACACTATTCTCTAAACCAGACCTGCATAATTACAACACCAGCTGACATGCCTGTATCAATAGGAGAAATTTCAAAATGTTCCATTTCTCTATGAAGAACTGCAAGTTCCTCTGAGAGAAGGAGAATCGGTTTTCTCCAAGAATGAGCTTACACACAGGTTATACAATCCCAGGTATTCAGCCCTGAACCCATGTACATGTGAGTAACACGAAATAGACTCAGTAGATCATACACATATATGTATATACATAATATATGTATATACTTATGTGCATATACATATATGCATATATATAACAATAATAAAGAAGCAGCCATGAAATTGAAAGGGAGCAGGGTTTGGAAGAACTGAGGGAGAGTATGAGGTATGGAAATGATGTAAATTCAGTTCTCATATATGGAATTTTTAAAACTAAAATAAAATAGGTGTGTTGGCGTGTGCTTTTAATCCCAGCACTCAGGAGGTAGAGGAAGACAGATCCATGGGAGTTCCTGGATAGCTGTGGCTCAGGGAGACCTTGTCTCAGAAAAAGAAGAAAACGTTTAAAATAATTAATATACTAAATAGGAAAAAGGAAGCTTCTCAAAGTCTAGACATATTAAGTTTGATTTATGAAATGATGGGCACCAAACTGTCAAACACAAACAAACTGCTCTGTCGATGGAAGATAAGAAATTGCTCTTGTGTTACAGTGATTCTACACTTTTCAAATACTATTTGAATTATTTATATTTATCTGTATGATCTGTCCATTTATGTTTTGCCTGCTTTGTTCAAAGGCTTGACTTTCTATAAAATTCACAAACATTTATGCATCTTTATTACCATGCAGATACTCAGTAATATGGCCATATATCCACTTCTCCATCACATACAGTCAGAAATGGTGAAGTTCACACTCTTCTGCACGCATACACAAACAAAGCAACTTTGGGAGTTTTTAAAGTATTCTTGGCTCTAGATACTATTTTCTACAGCTACTTGGATTTCGACTATATACTTAACTATGAAAGAGACCCTACTTGGAGAGGTATATAAGGCAGATCTATGGGAGTGGATGCCTTTTCTAGTAACAGATTACCCTGTGGAATATAAAAGGCAATTTAGAAAAATAATAGTGAAAAACAGGCTAAGCTATCACTAAGACCAAACACACTTATCAGAGAGCACAGAGAAACTTGAATCAAAACTGAATTCTTAAAAGCTTTTAGTTTGCTCAAAGCCATTCAAAATCTTACCTCAATTCGGAAACAGCCCTTCTCTCTTCCTCATAATAGATTTCTGGCTTTAGTTTGCAGAAATTATTTCTGATATTTTAAAAACTTCTCTATTACATGTTGGATACCCTTTACCCAAAATGCTTAAAACCCGAAGGTAGTTGGATTCAGAATTTTTGAGTTAATGAAGTAATCACATACATAATTAGATATATTTACCATGGACAAGAAGTATGACTTGATATTCATTCACATTTCGTATATTTTACATATATGACTTAAAGGTAGTTTTTACATATTTTAATAATTTTTTAAAATGAAATTGAATGTCTCATGGTGTGGAATATCTACTTGTGACACTATTTCAGTACTTGATTCACTTTGGACTTTGGCAAACTTGGAATTTTTGATTTTTCAAGTTAGGACTGCTCAACCTATTCCATTATGTAAGGAACTTATTGAGGAAGGTTTTAGAGCAAACCTTATACTATAGTGAGAAAATATTTTTGAAATTTCAATACCAAAACAGTTTTGTTGTTGACTTAAATCTCTTTCCACATAATTCACATGATGGGAAAAATGATTCAGTGTATGTTTTAGTAATAACAAGTGTTCATTACTTTTTAAGAGAAAACTGAGATGACTCAGATCCAATAGTTTCTCTAAAAACTGACAGAAGCATCTAGATTGCTTACAGAAAACTCTTTACTAATATAAAATATTGACCATGTAGCAGAATATTCTCTGTCATTCCCCACCTATGTACATGACCTCTTACACAGTCCCTGTTTCCTTTGGGACTATAGCTTTGTGTGTGCATTCTCAAATGTACCACATTGGGTTGAAGGTCTTAGAAGCCCGATCATCAATAAGCATAACATTTGCCATACATTCTTTCTTTCCTTCACAGACCTATCATCGTTACCCTAGCTGCCATGATTGTGAACATGTAAGCAAATAGTAAAGTCAGAAGTCTGGAGAAAGCTCCTCATTTTTCATTATTTAAAGAAATTTGTTTATTTTCGTTTCATGTGTATGAGTGTTTTGCCTGCATGTCTGTAAGTGCACCTACATATGTTGCAAAGTTTATGGAGGCCAAAAGTGGGATTGAATTCCTTGGAATTGAAGTTATTTGTAGTTCTTTGCTACTATATGGGTGTTAGGAACTGAACCTTGTGAAAACGGCATTCAGGCATTCAGTGGTCTTAATGACTGAACCATTATGAGTCCAGGTTTTTTTTTGTTTGTTTGTTTGTTTGTTTGTTCTGAGACAGGGTTGCCCTTTGGTCTCAGCTGGCCAGGATCTCATTATGTATAAAAGCCTTCAGGCTTGCCTAGATCCTATAGATAGCCACCGGCTTCTGCCTCCCAGGTGCTTGGCTTAAAGGCATGGGCCACCACACCCAACTCCAGTGTTTCCTTTTCTTGCAGCTTCATACTTTTGGTTTCCACTGCCACAATGTATCTAATGTCTTGTATCTTTGATTCTCTTTGTTTTCACTCTCTTAGTTAAATTGCTTTTTCAATTAGCTACTAAAATATTCTTCTAACAGGTCTGAATTCTTTGGTCTTTCTACTATCAGTGATTCATTCAACAGTCATTGAACACCAATGGGTTCCCTGTTGTCTGGATGGGAAAATGAATTTGAGGGAAAGACTGAGAAGGTGAAAAGGTGAGGAAAAGTAAGAGGTCTACATGGACAGAAGAAGGGGAAAGTGGGAAGGTGCGCAGCAGCAGTGGTAAGGAGGTGGGCAGTGGATAAACCAGCTGGTCTGGGCCACCAATATCATCTTTGGCTACTCTTCTGATGCGGAAAGAGATCAGTGCAAGCTTTTAGATTTAGAGGTGCTGAATTCTTAGAAATATAAGGAAATATATTTCAGTAGGTTCAGCCCTTCCAGTGCATCTTACTAAGTTCATCCTAAGTGCCATGTGGTCAGAACCAATGTCCATTTTGATCTGAACAAGTTGTCTGTAAAGGGCAGGTATGTACTTAACTCAGTAGGTTCTGGAGGCTCTTAGATAAATGGGACTGAAGTCAGAAACAGGCCTAATGAATGTTCATTATAGGAATGGGACAGCATCTGGATTGATATTGCAAAGTGATGGGAGAAATTGTTGGGCAAAGCTCTAGGAGGATGCTACAATTTCCCTATGATGATTATAAAAGCTGACAGAGCTGCTGCAGATTGGACAGAGAAAAGCAGGGGGTTCTGGAGAGAAAGAGGTCATAGAGTCTAAAGAAGATAACATTACATGATTTTGTAACCATGACTACTTTGAAAGGCAATATGTAATGGGATAAAAAATGTTCACTGGTATGAAAACAGAGCCTTGAGGTGAACTCAGTAAAATCTTTTATGCAATGTTGGAAGAAGAGACTATTAAAAATAAGCTTTCTTATAGCTTTAAGAATTATGTGATTTTTGAATTTCATCAGCAGCCTGAGCTGAAGGATATAGTGATCTTTGAAAATTTATGAATCTGGGGTTGGAGAGACGGCTCAGTGGTTAAGAACTCTGACTGCTCTTACAGAGAACCCAGGTTGTACTCCTAGCACTTGCTTGGCAGCTAACAACTGTCTGCAACTCCATTTCAAAGGAATCCAGCACCTTCCTCTGACCTCCATAAGCACTGCATGACAAAATTGCACTTACATACATGCAGGCAATACACTCATATACTTAAAACCATAAATAAAAACTTTTCCAAATGAATATTTATGAATCCCAGATTGCTAACAAAACTCCATGGGGCCAAATGATCTAAATTGGGGGAAATCTGGGAAATAGATCGTGCTATGCTATTTCCAAAATTAGCAAAACTTTTTTTGTTTTATTAGCACTGACCCAATGTATGGTGCTTTCTTTGACCTAAAAGAAGCCTTTGAGGATTCCAGGTTTAATTAATGCTGCCAGCAGTAACGGGTTTCTCATGAAGGGAAATCTTTCCTGAGAGCTTCTCCCTCCATCCCTTCCTCGCTCCATCCTTCCCTCCCTCTATCCCTCTCCCTTCCTCTCCCTCTATCCCTCTCCCTTCCTCTCCCTCTCTCCCTTCCTTCCTTCCTTCCTTCCTTCCTTCCTTCCTTCCTTCCTTCCTTCCTTCCTTCCTTCCTTCCTTCCTTCCTTCCTTCCTTCCTTCTCTCTTTTACCCTCATCATTTGCTCCTTTCTGTATTTTTAACTTTGAGACAGGTTCTGTCTGTGTAGCATTGCCAGTGCTCCAACTCCAGTTCCCAGTCCTCCTGCCTCACTCTCCCCAGACATGGGGATTACAGGTGTGTGCCACTTTCTGTTGCTGTGATAAAATACTAGGCACAAGGTGATTTGTAGAAGGAAGAGTTTATTTGGCTTACTGTTCCACAATGGGGGGAAAATCCGTTACGGTGGGAGGCATAGCAGGAGGCAGCTAGAGCAGAAAGCTGAGCATTTACATATTGTAGTAGTCACAGGGAGGGAAGGAGGCAAGCTCTAAATGAAGCAAGTCTGTCAACTCTCGAAGCTCCCCCAGCCCCAGGCATGCTTCCTCCAACAAAGCCACAAGCCTTATTATCTTAACTCTCCCTAAACAGCACAATCAACAGACCAAATGTTCAAATATTAACGTCTATGTGGGACCTTCTCATTCAAACTACCACAGCTGCTGTACTCAGATCTAAGGTTCTATGTCTAACAAATGTAATTAGCTTTCAAAAGAGGATTTCTGAAAATTAATCAATTAAAATATCTTTAGTAATGCATCATGATCTATTAGAGTTTTCTTTTATTCAAGATAAACTTTTGAAAATATTCCTTTAAGTTAATTGTTGCTGTCTTTGTTTGAACTGTTATCTGATTGTTTTCAGTTATATCTTATATATTTCTCAAATGATCCTTTTTTTAAAAAAAGTAGTTTATTTGTTATTTTTATTTTGTGTGTAAGACTGTATTGCCTACATCCGTGTAAGTGCACCCATGTTGCTCCATTCCTGCAAAGGTCAGACAAGGGCTTTGGATTCCCCTTCAGCTGGAGTTATGGACAGTTATTAACTACCATTTGTATGCTGGGCATTGGATCTGTGTCCTCCATTGAACCATCTATCCAGCCCCATCAAATACTTTTTATCAAATAACTGAAGTATGAAGGACTGAGAAAGGTGGGAAAGAGCTGTATTCAGATGAGTTTCACTTTTACAGATATTTATTTAATAACGGGGGAAAATAGTCAAATGTAATCATATTTTTAACTTATTTAGTCTTGATATTTTTGATAAACATCTTCCAAACCAAACCAAGTTTACCCAGGGTCCCATACAAACATACGGATTTATGGAATCCAACATATTGGAAGACATAAATTAGTAATAAGAATGAACATTACAAAGTTTATTTGTATACAAGAATGATTTAAAAAGTAATGTGGAAAAACTTTCAAAATATGCTGTACTTTTTTTTCAACTATATTTTTATGGACAGCTCAGTGTAGTAATGGATGGAGCTGTTTCAGAGATTGGTTGTTATTTTGCTTTCATTTGTTTTCTTTATTTTCTTTGTTTATTTGTTTTCCTTTTTGCACTGAATTTACTTACAACTAGATTACTCTAGCAACTATAATTTGATGGGGAAAAATTAGTTCAGGGAAACAAATGAAAGCATGCCTCTCAATTTTTAAATCATGTAGGTAAATTTAAAAATATAATATTTCATAAACTTTTGTATTACTGTATTAATTTCTCAGGACCAAAATGTAATTGCTTAGCTTGTTTGACAACAAATGTATTTTCAGTTACTTTTGACTTTTTTTTTTTTTTTTAATTTGGAATATAATTTCCCCTAAGTACCTTGTCTGTTATCCTTCAGGAAGAAGACACGCTTACTCCATCAACCTTCAAGTTCAGTTGATCACCTGAGAGTCTTCCCTGATGGACCTTTCCAGTATCAGTGATCACAATGATTCTCTTACCGCTAAGGGATTTTAAATAACAGCCCAATCAGGATACATTCCTTTTCATCTTTGCCTCCCATAATTTTCTTTGGAAGAGGTCTTGTCAAAAATGCTTGATTTTTTTTCTTCCCCAATTATAACTCTTCAAAAGAGAGAAAATGAGACTTGGATCTGGGTCCCCAGCTGCTCCAGCTTTTGAAGTCCCCTCTGCCCATCTCTTGATGCTCTGACCCTCTTAATAGCAGCATTAGCTGTTTCGGTCCCATTTTACGGCACTCTTGGTTCAGTGAGGGAAGGCTTTTTATGCAGGACTTTGTTACCCTGCTATCAGGCTTGAAAGATATAAATATTTTTATATATCTTGTTCTGGTGTATATATTTAGCCTTTTTGCTTACTAAGCAGTAATGGCTTTCATTGGGTCCTTCTTTACTCCACTTTAATTAGTGGAGGTTAAACTCTATAAAAATAATATAAAAACGAATTATTTAAGGATGTGTCAAGTCACTGTACTGCAGAAGTGAGATGCAGGTGAAATCTCAGATAGTCCAATTAATAACTTATTTGTATATCTAATCAGAAGTACCTAAATAATGAGATGAAAGTGTATTAAAATAAATTTTCTCACAGGAAGAAAAAATACATTTCCTAGTCACCTTATATTTTAAAATAAAGTAAATAAATAAAATACACTCTGTCATTTACACCTTGATACTTTTAAGATTAGTTACATAAATGCATGGAAAGCCTGAATGAAAACGTTTCTCTGTAATGCCTGCAATTGATTCCCTAAACAGGAGCTGATGGAGTCACAGGAAAGCTCTGTTTCTTCCTGAAATACACGTTAATGAACTGTCTGGAAGTGTTTGCTCTCTGCACTCCTTCACTAAGGACATTGAAAAGAACTCTGTTTAACAAAATGTATGGCATATACTGGACACCAACTTATTCCATGAAACTGTTGAACCTGTTTAAGGTGTTATAAGAATTTTTCTGGCTTTTAAATCTTATAAATTTCTGAAAATTTGTAGAGGAGGGTGGAAGAATTAACAGAGGCTGAGGTGTAGAAAAACACTCCACCCATTTCCCATTTTCCCATTGGACTATATAGAGGAAATACAGATACAGCCCATAGAAGGTCTGAAAGTAAAGAGAATCAGATGCTTTGTGCCTAGAAGGAAAATAAAAAAGCACTAAACTGAGTGCCTCTTTGAACAGATACTGGGTCCTGTTGGCTATTTCTGCTGAAAGTATAATAGGACGGAATTTCAGTTGTACACTTCACTGTTCATTGTGTTAATTAGTAAATGTGTGTTGAAAATTCTGTTACTGCTTGAACGGATGTGGGCACAAGTTTAAAGAAATATGTTATAGCAGTAAAAGCAAACAGAATTAGACTGGTAACTGGTTATGATGATGGTATCTTGGTTGTCAACCTGACTTGATTTAGAAACTCAAGAGATTAGTGAAGCACAATTCAAGGCATGCCTGTGACAACACTTCTAGAAAGGATTAGATCTCACATGTTTCGATGTAATGTATCAACTAATTCCTACATGTATTGATCATCTGATGGTATACTGGAAGGGGTGAAAGGTAAGAGGTGTGGCTTTATTACAGGAAGTGAATTACAAAGGGTACAATTTTGGGCACTATATTCTTCCCGGATCTCTCCATGTATCCCTTCTCTTTGCTTCCTGTCTGTCATGAAGCACCATGCTACACATTTTGCTACTCTGAAACACTTCCTTGGAACAGAGACTCTGCAGGACAATGGACTGAACCCTCTGAAACTAGGAAATAAAACAAATCATTTCTTATTTAAAATTTGGTGATAGTAAAGTTAATGTGAGCTCATGATACTGTTTTTTTACTGCTATTGTTTCACATTGTTTCCTAGATGACTTCCTGTGTAGCTACTACAGAAAGAATTATCCTATGGTAGACAGAATTTTGTATAAATGGTTGGAGAAAAAAATCCAAGGTCAGTTTGTGTGTTGATACATATAATTTAGTATTATTAGAAACATTTCCCTTCTCTTTCAGAAAACTGAGAGTTGTGACTGTGCTTTGCAGAACCCAACAAATAGCTGGTGGAGAGTAACCCAGGGTTTTCTCATAGGACATCTAGAATGCTTTATCAATGCTTTCAGAGTATTTTTAGATTTCTGTCTTTTCATGATCTTGTTCTGGTCTAGATATAACTTTAGAGAACAAAGATATATACCACTGTTCTGGCCTAAACTGTAATTGCTTAGCACATTGATGGTGGCAGGGAAAATGAAAAGAGAACTCTGTTTAGTGGAGCAGTATCTCAGGAGTCTATACAGCATTGTAAAAAGCTGAGGCAGAATGGCACCAGGTAGCATATACTTGAATATCCTTCACAGGATTGGCACAAAAATTCAATACACACTGGAAGAGAAAGAAAGTATGTTACAAAATGAAAACTCTCAACTTAAAATGACAGAGAAATTCATTTATCTGAATTTCTCTTTCTGGAAAAATAAATCATAAAAAATAGAGAAAAATAACAAGAATTTTGCAAAGAAAACACAATAAGACAAAAGATATTGTCTCTACTATAAACTTTTGAAAAGATATAGCCAAGAAATATTCAGAAGGTTAGTACAGATGAGATGGCTTAGTGGTCAAGAGCACTGGCTGCTCTTGCAGAGGACCTGGGTTCAATTACCAGCACCCCCACATGGCAGCTAACAACCATTCTTTCCTCCAGTTCCAAGGGATCTAATGCCCTCTTCTGGCATCTGCAGGCATTACATGACATCTGTACACCATGCAGGCCAACCACTCCTACTCATAAAGTAAACATAAATAAACTTTTTAAAGGCTTAGTATAGTTCTTTGTTGCATGCTACTGTGAGAGATTTGACAAGAAGGAAAATGGGACAACAAAATGCTCTGAACTCTTATTCAGACCCTATAATCCAGTCCATCAATTTTGTTTTCACTTCCTTTTACAGAAGACAAGACGTGATCCTCATTAAAGCAGTAGGTCATTTGCTCCCATAAGTTGTTTGTGGAAGCTGAAAAGAGTCATTATGCTCCCGTAATCTGATGTAAATGAAGAGCTCATTTTATAATCACTTCCTCTAATTAATAAGTAATATTCACAGAAAGTGGATCATACTATTAAGTCTTTTTTTTTTTTTTTAGATAGTGAGGTCAGCTAAACTTTGGCATATGAACAGATGACAGTTTTACAAATGAAATTTTATTGGAATACAGCTCTGTTCGTGTGTTGGCTGTTCAGTGGCTGTTTCTGTGTATAGAAAGAGAATTGAATGATTGCTACGAATATTATAACTTCACAAAATATTAATATTTGCTAACTGGATATTTGTGGAAAATATTTGCCCACACTTATGTTGCAAGGAAATGGTAAAATCCCTCTTAGACAAGAAGAACAGCGACAGGCAATTGGTGCCAATTGCATTACAGAATATACAGAAAGTCCAAAAAGCTCAAATAAGAATTTTTCATTACATATGTACAAGATAAGGGAAACATATCATGATGCCTATGGGAGGAAGCAGCCAAACACACCAAAGAAAAATGGAAATAGGTCTTGAAAGCTGGAGGGTATTGCGGGGAGTGCTAGGAATCACTGACTTCTGGAGTGATGTGGCCCTGGCAATCATGAACACAAAGTAACTGTGACTCCATGCAAAGACCTGTCCAAACAGTGCTTGAAAATAGAAAGGAGATGAGGTGGAAGAAAAGGGCTCATCAGGTGAGGGAGGAGGCCAAGGGACAGTAGTGAGGGGTAGGGTGAAGGGCGAAAATAATTATATACATGATCAAAATTGCCTAAAACAAAAAGGGAAAGTGTTCTAAATAGACTATAAGTTAAGAAAAGATTTAAAAGATAAAGTGATATAAGCCAAAGTAATTGGATGAGTATGAACATGAGAGGTAAGAAAATAGTTGAAGATATGATAGAAAGATGCAAAGATGACAAAGCAGCCTCATAATTGTGATACTAAGTGAATAAAAAGAAATTGGGAAAATATGTATGGTTAAAAAAATTCAAATCAAACTATGGACTTACTCAAAACCTTGAAGAAAAAGGAAAATATGGAATAATTAGAAAACATAAAAAATAAGGAAAATACAATATATAATTTATATGTATGTATAGTTCATATCACACAGGTGTATATGAGAAAGGAAGTTTGTCACAAGTACTTGCTATTCCTAGAATCCATAATGCATGATAGAGAAATGTTCTTGAAATTAAAGACAAAAGTAACATGGCCCCAGTAAAACTATACCAAATTCCAAGAAAATTTGATGTAGAGGAATCAGTGTTTCAGTCAGTACCTGAATAACAAAGCAAACAAATCTGGAAGGAATCTATGAAAGAAGCAAACCATTTATAGTGAGTTGAAGAAAATCAAATTGGTGTTCACCATGACAGTCTCAAGGACAAAAGAAAAATAGCTAATATATGTTGAGGTACATGGGATGTAGCTCAAGAGTGTTGTTCATGACCAAGATTTTTTCCACGTACAAAGGTAAAAACAATATAGTTTATGGAAGATCTAAAAGCCATATCTCATGATGCTACTTCTGGGTCTTTGTTGCCTCAACATCCTCACAAAAATCTTAAAGGAATTTAATTTTTCAAAAGAGGAAATGCAAAAATGTGATGGTGTGTCCAGCATTAATTGTCAGAGTAGAGTACCATATTATTAGTAGGCCCTGGGGAAAACAGATGTGTGGATGATGTGATGAAATCCATGTTTTATACACAGAATGCATTAGTCATTTTTGTATCATTACAAACAAAGTAACTTTCAGAAACACCTTAACGCAAGAAAGTTTTATTTTGGCTAATGGTTTCAGAATCTTCAATCCATCACAGCAGAAGGAACAAGGAAGACTCAGTCCTAGGGGATGACAGCAGCAACAGCACTTTCACCAGTGTTCAGAGGTGTGAGTTCAAACTCTCTACTCAGACTCCATGTCTTAGCTGTGAGACACTATATGAAAATATAAAACTAAACAGTTATGTGCTTCCAAGACAAAATGGTTGAAAAGGAAAGAATGGGAGCAGAGAAAGGAGGATCAAAAAAGTCAAGATTAAAATGGTAGAAAAACTTTGAACCCGATATCTCCATGTCTAGGGTGTACAATCTTTCATTTGTGAACTTGACTTTTGTAGACCAGGTGGCCTCTCTCTTGGGCTCAGTTTATCCATTGTGTAAAGCTTTCCTTGGAATATGTTCCATCTCTAACATTCAATGGCACACACTCCAGCTCAGGTGTCACATTTTGAACATTAGACATTGCCTAGACTCCTAGGCCTTCCTTAAAATTCTTTGCATCAGTCTTCATAACTGCATATCTCTTACATTTGCATGTCTGCTCCACATGGATAATTTCAAGGTCTACCACTAGCGTGATCAGTAGCTGGAAACTCCTGGAACACTGCTGTAATAGCCTCTGAGTGGATAACTCAGAGCACAGGTAAACATTACTCCAGGTGGCTTTGTGGCAATCTGATGGGCCAGCAGCTCTCTGTTCTCAAGGGAAAGTATTCTAAATGAGTGCCTGTTTTTATACCTTTGTCCTACACGGGGTGGTGTCTAGTAAATTCCCTTTTGTCTTAATGCAAGGTGATTGAGTTCTCCTTAATGGTGCTAATGTCTTTATCAACAACACTGTCCACAATTTTCCAATCATTTTCTTCAACTCATTTATTTTCTGGGTTGACTTTTAAAAATTCTCCTGTTCTGCTTTCCATTCTTGATTCTCAAAGTAAACCTGGCTAAAAACAGGCAGCAATAACCACACAGTAGTTTGAACGCTAAGGTGTATTGAAATTTCTTCCACTAAATTACTCAGTCCATTATATTTAAGAGATTTATTTTATTTATTTATTTATTTATTTTCTGCTTATGTGTGTGTACCTGAGTATATGTATGTGTCCTAGATGCATGCAGGTACCTGGAGAGGACATAGAGGGTGTCAGATACCCTAGAACTGGAGTTATAGGTGGTTGGGAGTATATGATATGGGTGCTAAGAATCAAACCATTTCTTCTTTTAATTTGGCTTGTTTCTACCTAACATGCTTACTCATTCAAAACTGAAAATGAGGCTATTGTAGATCATTCTTCAGGCTACACAGAACAACATAACATATGAAATTCCTGAAGTATAGAGGATTCATGACTTTGATGGCTTGTCACTTGATGTTAGTTATATATTTAGACTCACAAACCTTTTTAAGTATTTTATTTACTTTTGTATTGTCTACATGTAAGTAAGTGCACCCATGTTGTGCAGTGTCCGTGAAGGTCAGAAGAGGGTGTTGAAACCCCTGTAGTTGGAGTTATGAATGGTTGTTAGCTGTAATGTAGGTGTGGGGAAAAGAAATCTAGGTTCTCTTCAAGAGCAGCCAGTGCTCTTAAACCATTGAGCCATTTCTCCAGCCCCTTGTCTCACAAATCTTATACAAGAGATGCAGTGTTATGAAATGGGTTATATTCCTGGAAAACTATAACACAAAATAAATACTTGCCAACATCTTCCTTAAACTTTCAATGAGTACACAATTCAGTGAGTGTAACGTGCATGCCTTAAAGTTCTTGGAGTCATATTTTCAGCTGAGGTGAACTTTCCAAAGATGTAAAGGAAGCATCTAGGAAACTTGATTGGAATTAATTTTTTCCTTTGCCAGGAAAATTTTTCTCTTCAAATTACCTTTTTTTTTAACTTCAGAATTTTCTAATTAGATTTATTAATAGGACAATTTTTCCATTATTATATATACACAAAAATACATAAAATCCACCTTTTTCTAATTATTGCATGTTTTATTTGATGAATGACATGAGAATCTGCACATTTATTAATTTGCTTATAATGTAATATAAAACAAATATTCTTAGATGTACCTGAGGACAAATTTGTGGCATATATATTAGCAAACAAAAAAAAAATTTATACTCTGTTTATACAATTTCAATGCCATCTTAATTTTCCAACTTGAAAGAATTTAGTTTACAGTAAAAACAAAAAGTCCAAAGCTTTTTTTCTATTCCGTAAATATACTAAACTATTTTGAATCCTTTCTTCCTTTAGCATAAATGGAACACAATAATTTTGACAGCAATGAATAATGTCAATGAAGAGTTGTGGACATGTTATCTAGTTAATCACCTTTATATATTATTTTAACTGATTTGCACAATACCTGAATGTTCTATTATATTACAAATATTGCAGACACTCAGAAACACTATGAGACACAGAATACATGTGGCTTCTAGAAGCTAGAATCAAGCAATGGATTTTTTCCAAATTGTCTCCAAAAGAACTCAGTCCTGAAGACTAGGACTTGAGAGAAACCCTTTTTTTTTTTCTGACTAGTACTAAGACAGCACTGTGTAAGTCTATGCTAAGTTTTTACACTCACCACATCAAATTACTACAAAGTTTAAAGTGGAAAGTCACGGATTTTCTTCACAATTCTTGCATTTGAAATATAAGGCTAGGTGTGAAGAATGGCAAATTAACTACGGTAAATGAAGAAATATGGAAAAGAGCATTAAATGGGAGAACAGAGAAGTGAGGAAATACACATTTGACAAAAATGCATTTTATGAAATTTGCAAAATTCTGTTAAAAGATGAAACTGTGAGTCTGGCTATCTGAACCAAGATGATCAAAATTTTCATACTCTTTGCCCTATAAATTCCATTTCAGGAAATTAACATCAAAACTCATGATAATCATAATCACAGACCTCTGCCATAGTTATGATAGTGATGTTTTGTAACCTTGAGAAGTGTATACAAAGTAACTATCATGACACTTTTTCACTATACCAGGAAACAAGATACAAAATTCAACCTAGACTAATACATTTTGCTTTTTTGTTTTTTATCCATATCTTTTTCCAGTTTCTGAAGTTTGCACAATTTTTGCATATCTTATAAATCAAAAAAATTCTTAAAATACATTTTTATTCCCTAAATAAAATCAATTTGTTTACTGAGTGCTCAAATGAAATGTTTGTTTTGATGTCAGAATCTCACCACTTGTTGACTAACATGAATCAAATTTGGCATGTAGTTCTCATTATTTCCTTATTGCACCTGTGTATTAAGAACCTGAGGCAGACTGTGGCACAAGAAGCCACTCTGGCTCCCCAGCCTCCATCGATGTATGTTAAATATACATTGGCATGGGACATCTAAACAACTAACTTATCTGAACTGATTTATATGTAAATAAAACTATAAAATTTTCTTTACAAAATGTGTTGCAAGCTGTGTGACTGTATGAGAAAATCAACAGATATCACCACATATAGCAGTTTTCTTCAGAAATCAAATTAAAGAATGTGGCACATCATCAAGTTCATATAATGTTTAATAGATGCTTACTGAATGAATAAACTTCTAGGTTTAATAACTATATACAGAGAACTTTTACTATTTAGACTTTTAAACAAGTGTTTTCAGAATTTAAATTCCTTAGTCCATATTGTTATATTTTGAGATACATTCTCAGTTTTATTTTGACCTATTATTAAAATTTTAGTGGAATGGAGTAGAAGTTAATAAAAAAAAACAGAGTTGAATGTTTATGTATTGTTGGAACCATATCTATTAACAGGCTTGCAAGTCTCTTTAAAGATATTGTCTATATAAACTTGAGAATAAATTTAATAAAACTTCCTCCTCTAAATAATTTATTCTGTTTAACACTCTTTACAAAGTTTTCAGTAATATCAAACACATCATGGAGCAGGATCAATCAGAAGAGATAAATATATTCAGGGAAGCTATGAAGCAGAAGTCCAAGGACTGTCACCAGACTAGCTTATGGCTGTCATGGAAGGCCTTCAAAGAGTGTCTTTACTGAATGACAAACACTAGGGACTGTGGTAGATACAAATAAATTGACTAAATCAATTAGTTCCTTCTTCTGGAAATATTTCTATGATTGTCTTTCGAAGACAGATATATCACTTAGAATCTAAAATGCTTTATATCTGTATCAACTTTGGTAATTATTTCCTAGGTGATTCAGAAAGAATAACCAAGCATCAGCATACTTATAGCTACTCACCTGTACAATAGTGATAATAATAGTTCCAAAGGGTGGGATAATTAATTAAATTAAGCAGTTGCTTTAAATGCCATAGTTTTGAGAATAATGTCTGGGTGGTAGAGAGATGACTCAGAGAGTAAAAGCACTTGCTGCTTTTCCAGAAGACTCAGGTTTGTTTATAAGCACCCATATAACAGCTCAGAGTCTACTGTAATACACTTCTATTGGATACAATACCTTCTTCTGACTTGTGTGGGCATCTCTCCATATGAGAAAATGAGAAAATCTCTCCTCTCAAGGTTCAGACATCATTTTGGAAGAGGAGCAAAAAGAGTAGAAGCAGCAGAGGCAGAAGACAAATGCTAGGAAACTGTTGTCTGGATACCACAGCACAGTTGCACATAGGAACAACCTTCACTTATGAAAATATGCACAAGATTTTTGTTAACTCAAGTTATTCAGGGCCCAACGTAGATGGGGAGAAGTGGGCAGGCTGCTTCAGCCCTTGATAAGGATCTATTGGATATTGAAAGATACTGAGAACTGGAGAGTCAGCTGTAATTTTCGTTTTTCTGAGGTGACTCCTAGTAGGTTTTCCAGACTCCAATGGGACAGACTAACATGCAAAAAAAGTCTTGGGAACACAGATTATACCTAATGACACTTTAAAAATAAAAGGCAAATAATAATAGAGGAAAAACAATAATAGTCAGGAGGTTGTAAGTTATGTGGAGATGGAGGAGGACATCTAAATGTTGTGAAAATAATTGTATGGAATTTCCAAAGAATAAATATAGTTTTAAAATTTGTTTTAGTTTACTAAAACATAATTTGGTCCCAATTATGGTTGACCCTGAATAATGTTCCATACATCCTTGAAAGGAATATATATTGTTCAGAAACTGGGTGAAATAGTTTATGTACAAAAATTAGGGGAAGTTACTTCATAATCTGGCTCAATCTTCTATAAGCATGCAGAATTTCTATGTACTTTTCATATCAATATTTAAGATTTAATAATTGATTTTTCCAGCAGTTATTATAAACTGTACCAGTTAGTTTATGTCAATTTGATGTAAGCTAGACTTCCCTAGGAAGAAAGAACCTCAATTTAAGAATTGCCTAGATTATATTGGCCTGTGATCATGTTTATGAGGCATTTTGTTAATTGCTAGTTTATGTGAGAGGGTTTAGCCCATTGTGGATGCAATTCCTAGGCAAGTATAAGATACAACCTGGCCTGGACTGAACAAGAAAGATAGTTGAGTAAGTCAGGGAATGCAAATCAAGAAGCAGCATTTCTCCACAGAATCACTCCTGCCTCCAGTTTTCTGCCTTGAGTTGCTGCCATTGATGGACTGTGAGACAAATAAACCCTTTCCTTTGAAAGTTGTTTTTGGTCATATTGTTCATCATAGTAACAAAAAGCAAGGTAGGAAAAGGTAGTTGATAATGTTTGTCAAGTTTTTTTTTAAAGTTTAATTAATTTAGTTGTTTATGTATGTATATATGATGTGTGGGCACAGGACAGTTTATTTAACTATTTATATGTATGTGTGTGTATATATATATATATGTGTGTGTGTTTGTGTGTGTGTGTGTGTGTGTGGGCACAGGACAGCCCATGAGCTGAGGTCAGAGGACAACTTGCAAGATGGTCAGCTTTCTCCTTTCACCATGTGCCTCTCAAGGATTGAACTCAGGTCCTCAAGCTTGGCAACAAGAGCCTTTACCCAGTGAGCCATCTTGAAAGCCCTAGTGTTTTTTCATTTTATGCTTCATGAATTCAGGATTTTGAGAATAGATGTTCATATAGATTACACCTGTTATATATTACAGATATAATTAGATATGCATACTGATTATAAATGCTATGTATTGCTGATATAATTAAATTTACCTCTATGTTTTTAAATTTGTTTTTCTTTTACTCATGATTTCAAATCTTAAGTGTGTATCCAGTAGACACAGTTGAGACATTAAAAAATACAATCTTTTATTCTATGATGTTTCAATTAATAACTCTTTGTCAGTTATTATAATTTTTGTCAGTTATATAATAATCTTTTTGAATGTTAGAAATTTTAGTCTTTCATTACCTCTTCATGACTAAAATATTTTAATGACTAAATTTTTTAAGATTTTTTTTTTTTTGACAGAGACTCACTTTTAGCTCAGGCCTGTCTAGAACTCACTGTGTGTCGAAGCTCGTCTTTATTATCCTTTGTCTTTTGTTTTATGAGTTAGTAATACCAGTGTATGTCACACACCAGCTTTTGATTTTTTGTAATATATTAATTTAGTTACAGTGTTCGCAATTATATTTAGGTTTATAGCATTCAATCTCAATTTACTTTACAATGATAGTATTTTTTTAAGACAGAATATCACTTTTTAGCCATGGCCTTGAATTCACAGAGTTCTGTCTGCCTCTACTGCCACACCCAGCTAATAATACAATTTAAAGTCCATACAATATAGAGACTTAATTTTATAGTTTCTTCTTTCATTTCCTTTCCATTTTCTTAGTATTTCCTAATCAATTAACCCCATTTATAACTTCAGCTTCATACTACCATATTTAACAAAATAAGAAAAAATGAGTATATATAGGACTTTTCTATCAGTACATATATTTATTACGGACATAATATTCACTGCCTTGTATGAACTTGAGGGTCTTGGATATTACCACTAGTCCTTAAGAAGTAATTCCTCTTGTGCTTCTTTTCAGGATTATTGGCAAAGAGCCCTTCAGACTTCATCCATCCATCAATGTATTTATCATTTAAAGAGTTAATTTTGTTAGAAACAAAATCCATACTCTAATTTTATTTTACCTTTGAAACATGATATTCCATTCCCTCTAGCCTTCACTGTATCGGATGAGAAGTCAGTGGTTGACTATGATGTGGAGATGATTTCATATTTTGGGCATTTTCAAGTGTGCTTTAGCTTTCTCTCACATATGCTTTACTATGCAGTGCTGTTCTGATTTGGGTATCATGGGCTCAACACATATGGCTTAACCTGCTGTCTCTATAAATGAGTCTCCAGTTAACTCCCAATTCATGGATTGATTCATTTACCAATACCATCTGGCTGATTTCTAGAATTCCCTGTTAAATCCTTGATGGTACTCCATGTTTATTAGTGAGTTCAAATATATCTACAATTTCAGGCAATGGAAACTTTTGTCTTGTTATTTTTGTTTGTTTGTTTGTTGTTGTTTTTGGTCGCCAAGCATAGTGGTGCTTACCTGACACACTCCAGGAAAAGGGAGGCACCTTTTATACTGAGAGGAAATTCACTCTTTTCTAACTGCCACAGAGGAATGAAGCGCGGCGCCTGCAGTGCTGGAAGTGGGAGGGGGACAGAGGTGACCCAACAGAAAGCACGTCAGGCAGACTATCTCACTTCCTGTCAGAAGTTTCGTCATTTACATGAGCTATAGTTCTCTGGTCTATGCACTTTTCTGAAATTATAATTGCCGCAAAGTTTTCATTTAAAAAAAAAAAAAAACTTCATTCTCTTCCTTCATCGCTGTTTTAGAGGAAACTAGACTTATTAATTTTTCTGTCACAACAAAAATTATTCTCTTGGAGAAAATTATTATTACTTAACAACATCTGATCTTAAAATATAGTATAGAATGAAGACTTTAAAAGTTTCTTGGAAAAAAAATTTCCGTTGTTTGCAAAGCAAAGCCTAGACTCTCCTGCCCAAATGTGTGTTCATTTTCCGTCTCCTCGCTGCCTGAGAAGGCTGTGTGTGATGGTTTCTCTAGCCTGGCAGTTTGACATAACCTGTTTTCCTTTTCTCTCCAGATCCCATCAGTTTTGTTTTCTTACAATCCTGGGCAGCAATCTCTCATATCACATTGTAACTTGTTAGAGATTTCTAGATTATTGGCAGTTTCCACACAGGTTATATTCCCCCAAATTGTCTCTTTTTTGGCAGAGACCATGATCACATAGCTTTTTCTCTAAATTAGTCCAGCTGGAGTCCTGACCAGGAAGAGTTTTACAGAATTTGTGTTCCATGAAACAAGTAATGAAAACAAAATGCCTTTAAGAGAAATTCTCTTTAAGAGAAAATAACAAAGAATCATTATATGAAATAAACCAAGAGAAATGTTGAAAAATAAAGAAAGCTTAAGAAATTCAAATGCCGCTGGTATCTGTTTCCACATCAAAATTGTTGATATAAGTAGAACTGAGTGAACATAAAAAGGAAGAGGTTGGGTGAAAGACTAATGGTATTTAAAACATTCAAGACTAAAGGCTTTGGAGAAACCATATTTGGATGAGAAACAAGATAATAAAAAGAGAAGAATGCAAAAGTCCTGTGTAGGAGAGTCCTTGATAAGTTTTCTGGGCATCTCATAAAGCAATCTCAAACCAAATGGGATTTGATTAAACTTGATAAAAAAAGATCTGTGTTGGGTTCTTCCGTTTCTAACTAAAACAAAAGTAAAGCTTTTGTTTTTCAACAGCCTCCAAGAAGGCACATATTGCTTTCCAGAAAGATAGCTCAGACCCCTTGGACATAAGTAAGGGAAGTATGAATGGGCATTATGGAAAACTCTTCCTCACCAAACACAACTGTGATTATTCAAGTCACATATCTTCAGAAAGGAAGTCAGAGTAAAATCATTGTAGCCATAGATTTATGAAATAAATAAGCCAGGCCTACTTATGATCTTTTAGGTAAAGGTTACCATTGTAAAGAAATAAGAAGACTCAGGAAGACCTGCCCCCTCCTCCTCACTTATTCATATCATGAGTCAGGAGCAGATCTACCAGTGAGGCTAAAATGTGGTAGCATGTTCCCACTTTATTGAATTCCTTTGAAATTTTTATACATGTAAAAAGTTTTTATTGAATTATTGTGTTTCATACAGAACATCTCAATCAATCTTAAACATCTTTAAATTCCTTTCCCCACAAAGTACCAACCCTCAGAGCCCCCAACTGGAGCCCATCATTCTTTCATCTGTGTTAAGGTCTATTGTGTTAAGTTAGTGTACCCAAGTGACCTTGGTGCAGGTTCAATCACTGAGGTCTAGTCAGCCTGCCCAGAGTCCCTCGCTTTAGGAAGACTATTTCATCTTCACCCAGTAGTAATCTGTTGTCAATATATCTAAATCAGAGTTGGAATCTGCTTCACATTAATCCAGTGTCATGCTAGGATTTTGTCTGCTTGAGTTTGCATAGATACAAAGCATACTAAAATAATTGCTGCAGGCTCATATGAGCAGGGTCGCTAAGAGTTTGTAGACTTCTATTTCCATCTGGTCATGGCCCTCCTCACTGACTCTTAGAATCTTTCCCTCTTCCACAATGATTTCTGAGCCCTAGGTAAGAGACCTGTCCAGGAACCCACACTCTACTGAGTCTCCATGATTTAGCCATTTGTGATCTTTTGGGTTACAGGCACTTTGTTGCATGTGGGAGCTTCATGAATGATAGTTGAGAGATTCATTAGTGTCTTCTGTACATCATGTTCTATATTGTATGAGCCTTGGGTGTAGAGGCTGCATTGTAGATGTGCCATTTAGGCATGGGAAATTCACAGAAAATGTTGTGTGTGACCAGCTATGGTACTCTGTATTAGTCTCCATCTAGTGTCAAAGAAACTTCTTTGATAAGTGGATACTTGACTGTAAATATAAGGATATATATTTTGCATTTAATAAGAAGTTATGTTAACTTAGAGATGTGACACCCCTCGGGATCTCGCTAAGATCAATGTCCTCTTCGGCCATGTGTATTTGGTTATTATTACAGTATCGCACATGAGTTTCCTACCATTGAGTGGGCTCTAAGCCCAATTAGGCAGCCGTTGATTGGCCCCAAGAAAAAAATGAGTGTGCAGTGATGTCAAATACTGTGCCAGTCATTGATATGGTTATTTGATCATGAAGTTGGTGCTAGACCACTGATTGATGTTCTTCTCCCTTGACTACTTGTATGGCACTCTCCAGAGCTATGAGTGCTAGCCTTCCGGGCAAGTGCTTCCAGGTCAGTTCCAGCTCCATTGCTCCAAATCCAGTCTCTAAAGTATGTCCTGAAATTTTTATACCTTTTTAAGGCCTTTTCAATCTTAACTCAAAGGATAATTCTATGCCTTAGAAAATAGTTCCTGGCTTATCACTAACCATACACTAATGCTCAGTCTGGTTTATGCTACTATAAAGATATTATATAACTCTACCTTATGAAAATGTGTCTATAGGCATGAAGTAATTTTTCATATTATCTGAAATAAAGCAGAATGAGTTCAGATAATTATTTTGTTATACTATATATTAATCACTTTTCAGTTGCTGTCATAAAAACACTGACCAAGAGAACCTATAAAGGAAGAGTTTATTTAGCTTATTGATTCAAAGGTGCAAGAGTCCATCATGACAGGGAGAGATGGCAGCAGAGGTGAAGAGAATAGATGCAGAAACTAAGTGCTCACATTGTCAAGCAGGCACAGGAAGCACAGAGCAACTAGAGATCCAGGAAAGCTTAAGAACTCTCTGAGCCTGTTCCCAGTGACATACTTTCTCCAGCATGACCACACCTTCTAAGACCTCCCAAAACAGTGCCACTGACTGGAGACAACATGTGCAAATGCTTAGAACCTGTAGGGGGCATTCTCATTCAAACCACCACATAGTATAAGGTAAAACTTGAGTATATTTAACAGCTAAAACATTATTTCAATCTTATTTGTCTTCTGTAGGGAAAACATGTAAATTTTACTGCCTACTACATCACCTTTTCAATTTATGGCTTGCATAATTTTTGTTTTCCTACAATATTTCACACAAGTTCTTAAAGATTTCATCTCTCAGTATAGATCACATTTGAAGTTTATTGTTAAAAACACTCAATAAACCACAAATGGATAAAGAAGCCAGTAGTACAGATTTTTTCAAGTTAAAACAGCAGCGCCAATGAAGCGCTCACCTCTTACTGATACTACATTTCCTCTTACCACTATCCCCATTCCCCTCTCCCTAAACCTGATTTTGATGTCTGCTAACATTTGGACAATCTCTAATTTTTGCTTAACACATTTTAGCTAAGGCCATATTGATTTTTCAATGTATAATTTCCTGAACATTAAAACAGTGGATTATATTTTTTTCTTTTAAACCTTTAAATTTCTTTATTTTTGAATATTTGTATTGAGTTTTTGTGTCATTCATATAATAGAACTTAATCAAGGTTAGACCCCCTCCCTCACTAACCCTCCCCCACATTAGAATATACCAATGACATACAAATAGAAATTTAACACACACTTCATTATCATTCTGAAAAGTGACACTGAGTCTTTTAGTAGGCCATAAGGGAACAGAGGGTATGCTGGCAGAGGGCCTGAGATTGGTGTTAACTTCAATAGCAGGTGATTTTTAATGCTGCAAGATCATTCATGAAATATAATATATATAATTTGTACTCACAATAACAAGTGTATTCTCCAAGGAAACATTAAAATAAATAGCTTCTTTAACTCTTTTGTACCTTGATCATATGTTATTTTGATGAACCCATAAAAAGGGAAGGTAAGATTGATGTTAGATAGATCAGGAGGGCAATCGTGTAGTTTATTACATATTTATGACTCTAAAAGATCAAAGGATGTTTTTATGCTCATAGCTTGGCAAATGTATTTTGCCACACTCAAATATGTTCCAAGTGACTTCAGTGGGGAAGTGAAAAGATCTGGCATTATGCCTGTAATGCTATTTGGCAAGACACTGAATGGTGGTGAGATTGAAGAACACAGTGACATACTGTATTCCATGTATATATACACACATTCTATATATGTATACACACATTCACTGGTATATAAGTAACGTGTGATTGTATACATCCTTATCTAAATATGCTACTCTATTGCATAATCAGGGTAATTAGATTAAATAGTGGTGTCTCAATATATCAATAAACTCCTGTACTTGGAAGGTCTTCAATATCCTTCTATCCTACAACATTTTCAAGGGAATTGCAAGTAAAATATTACCATTAATATACTATAGATTATAAGATGCATAGTAATGTAGTATATATGCTTTTGAATCATGTGCATATTGAGTCCCATTATTTAAAAAGATGAATAGTAATGACTTTTATTTGGGGCTGGTCCACCCAGGACCAGAAGTCCTCTCTACCTCCAACTCAGAATTTATTGTATGTATGTGTGTATATATATATATATATATATATATATATATGCTGAGAGGTGATTTATTCTGAATATTCCCTAAATATTAGGAATTGAATATTTAGGAATGCACAAATGATCTAGCAACACACTAGCAATCATGTTTTAAACTTAGAAATTTGAAAAAGTTCAGCTTTTTTCTATATTGAAATAATCATCCTTTTCTTTATTAAATATCAACAGATTGCTAAAATTATGGTGTCTACCAAAAAGGCACCAGGACACCATATTCATTCTGCTATTATTTGAAATCACCAAGATAATGGATCAGTCTGCGTAAAAATCCCAAATGAATGGATAAGGAAAATGTGGCAAACATATACAATGAAAGATGTGGCCATAAAGAAAAATGAAATACTGTTATTGCAAAAACAGATGGAACTGGAGGGCATTATACTAAGTGAAATAAGCCACATATCGATGTTTTGTTTAATTATGTTAATTATTAAATAAATGATTAATAAATAATTTTAATTATTTGATTTTAAAAATTATATGTGTATTTGCATATGTTATGTGCATATAAGTGTAAGTGATCAAAGAGACGAAAAGAAGTATTCAGATTCCCTGGAAGTGGAATTCCAGGCAATTGTGCATCACCTTCTCTGTGTGCTGGGAATCTAACCCGGATCATCTGCAACAGCAGTACCCTCTCTTAAACACTCAGTCATCACTCTCCGGTCCCTTATTTATTTTTTTCAAATAGCCAACCCGAATTCAAAATAGTATGAATTAAAGCTATAAAAGGAGCATGCATCTGGATGTGGTGCCTTTAATCCTAGCACTCATGAAGTACACGGATCTCTGTGAGATTGTGACCAAACTGGTCTACATAGAGACTTCCAGGGACCTAAGGATCTAAGGAAGACCCTGTCTCAAGAAAAGCATGGTGGGATACAGAAAGGAGATTAAGAGACATTGTAAAATGTAAAATTTTGTATGCCATATAGTTATACTTCAATATCAAAATCACACTAAACTAATGAATGTGTAAATTACCCAGGCTAAAAAAATCAGAACAACTAAGAAATTTTTCAAAGTATGCTTTTTAAAACTACAGTAATCATTTGTGCAATTGATAGAGGTCATTTAGGAAAAAATTCCTCTATAAAATATACTTGGAGAACATTAGGTACAAAAACTTTAAATGGAAATAACAAACTCTAAGAGGATGCTCAGAAATTTCTTTGGGTAATCAAATGCTCAATATGCTCTTTAAGCACACCCAGGGAGCATGATGGACATCCAAACCTCAAAGTCCTCCAATTATCAGATGGTTCCATCATTGTAATAATAGTAATTAAAATGTTTATTTACTGTCAGTTATTGAGTGCTCAAATCCTCTTAGGTATCTGAATTACTACTCAATAGATATCTCTTATTGCCTTTGAACATTCACCAGGGGATGTTCAGCAAACTACCTGGGAGCATAGGCCTCCACACAGAAGAGCATACACAATTCACACACAAACATGTAACAGGTATACAAAACACACAGACATACTCAGAGACACAGACAGAGGGACAGACACACACATGCAAAGAAAAAACAACCAAGGCTAAAATACTTCAAGACTGTCTATTAAGTGATGACAAGGTGTATGGAAAGGTGTATGCTATGTGGAAAAGAATTACAAGCCTTTGCATTAGAGCTTGTAATTGGAAGCAATTATAATACTTCTGGGTTAATTTTTCTAAAACAAAATTACTGCCTTATGTGATTTTTCTCTATGTCCTTTCTCTTCCTCTATTTCTGTGGAGGAATTTGAAAGAAAATGTCATTCAGAACCTGAGCACTGGCATTTCTTGCTTTTATTTTGTACCCACGTGAGGGCAGATTGGATGCTTGGGCCATCTGGGCCTAAGTGATAGGACCAAGTTATCACTGGAGTCCCAGTCCTGATTTGAAAGGAAATCCTGAAAATATTTTAAAAATATTTTATTTATTATTTTTATTTTATGTGTATGATTGAATTGCCTGCATGTAAGTGTATCTGTGTTGTACAATGCCTGAAAAGGTGAGAGGTGGGCATCAGATCCACTGGAAATGGATCTGTGGATGTGTTACTAGATTCCATATGGCTACTGTGAATAAAACCTGCGTCCTCCTCAAGAGCATCCAGTCCTCTCAACCACTGGCCACCTCTCCAAGCCTCTGAAAATCTTCAAGCAAACAAATATGAGTTTCACAAACTTTTATAGGCTTGAGAAAGAAGCATAATATCTTATGCTTATTATTCAATTGAATTATCTAAGAAAGGTGGAGGAGGTCAAGATGTGATCATGTCTACAAACATCTCAATGCCACAGACAAATAGTACCACTTGGAATGAGGACCACTCAGTTTATAATTACACACACACACACACACACACACACACACACACACACACAATAGCTTGAATGACAAACACAGTGGTTTGAAGATGTCCCCTATAGACGCCAAATGTTTGGATATTTTGTCCATAAGTGGTGGTGCTATTTTGGGAGGCTTTAGGAGGTGTGGCCTTGCTGGAGGAAGCATGTCATTGGGAACAGAATTTGAGAGTTCTTAAGCCTTACCAGATTTCGTGTCTCCTTCTCTCTCTCGGCTTCCTGTGTCTGCTTGAAGATGTGATCCTTTGGCTTCATTTCCTGCATCATGTCCCCTTGCCAAGACAAACTCTAATCCCTCTGAAACCATTATGTCAAATAAATTCTTCCTTAAGTTGTTTTGCTCTGTGTTTTATCATAGCAACAGAGATGTAACTAATACAATATGCATATATGACATATTCCATTCACTCTGTGTGCTTGTGTGTGCATGCCTGTGTGTGCATGTGTGTGTGTGTGTGTGTGTGTGTGTGTGTGTGTGATACATGTTTTAACTGGGCTTCATGCTCTTATTGACTGTAGAATTAAAAATAAAGCCATATAGATAATGTTATAATGTGTTATGATGAAAAATTATTATTTATAAATACAAATTTGTGTTTAAGGTTGTCACAAACTAGGTATAGTAGGACAATTTATTCCAAAATACATGAGTGTTTCATCTGTGTAATAACAGAATTAAGACAAGTCCGGTAAATAAAACTTTGAACTAGTCCTTTCTAGTAAGTCTTTATACCCCTGCCATTTTTTCTTAAATGAAACTGGTCCTATGTATCACAAATTCCATTTCAAATTGTCAACTGGAGGGTTTCCTAAGATGCCATTTTAAGGTTGATTAAACTTTTTAGTTGGCATATAATAATTGTACACCTATGTAAGAATAGTGTGAATGGGTCACAGCACATCAATCGCCTGAAACATTTGTCATTTCTTTGTGCTAAAAAGATTCAAAATCTTCTCTTCTGGTTGCTTTAAAATATATCACTAACTGCTACATTCTATAGTCAGCCTACTGTGTTATAAAACACTGGAACTTCTTTTCCCTTCCTAACTGTAATTAGATATTTATTCACCAAACTATTCCCTCCTACCCTTCCAATATGTTCTGGTTTGTTTTCCATTGTGATAAAACATCATGATGGGGAGCAACTTGAGAAGAAAAGGTTTTATTTCATCATGTAGGTTACAGTCCATCATGTAGGGAAGCCCAGCAGCAGGAACCCAAGGCAGGAACGATGGAGGGACACTGCCTACTGGCTTCCTCTCTCACTTCCTTGCTGCTGGCTTTCTTAAGTAGATCAGACCTACCAGCTATGAACTGATGTCACTCACAGTGGACTGGGCCATCCCACATCAATCAGTTCAGACAGCTCCTCCCCTAAATAGCCACAGGACAGGCTGATGGAGGCAATTTGAATTTCTTTCTTCCCAGGTGACACTAGATATATCAAATTGACAATAAAAACTAATCAACATACAATGTATCTTTGTAGTCTTGTCCTAAAATAACAATGTCAAAACATCAAAGGATACATGAAGTTGAGAGGGCAAAAGGAGGGGGGACATAAATGAGGACTTGGAGACCCGAGACTGGAGGAGGACTTTATCAAAACAGTACATGCAAGTATAAAATTCTGACAGTTTATTAAAAAAAATACAGCACGAAGGACTTTCCACAGAACACCTTCCTTATGCCCTTCAAAACTACCAAGGCCGTCTCAAACAAGCAAAGTCTAAGAAACTGTCACAGCCAAGGAAAGTAAAGGGGGACACAATGTTGAAATCGAAGTTACAGTATCTGATGAGAATTTGGGAGAGGAAAATGAAACAAAATGAAATGTAAAGCAAACAGTAAAGAAAAATCCTAACCATAACTAAGAAAGCTCAATAAATTATAAAGTCTCTTTGTTACTTGTCTGTGTGTTAATAACAGCTCATTTTTAACATTCTGCTTATAATAACTTCAAATTCTGAGAATAAGAGAAACTGGGTACAGACAGTCTGAAACCTTCTTGTACTATTTTTGCATTATTTTCTATAAGTTTAGAAATGTTTTACATTTTTAAAAATTCCCTTCATGATGAAAATAATCTCAAGTTCCACTGATTATGGAAAGTCAAATACCAAAACAAATTAATGATTCCTTTTGGGTTCATGGACTGCAGCTCAGTCTAAAGACAGATCATCATCATTGACAATGACTTCACCATTCTCTTCTACATTTTTAAATGGCTATGTAGATTATCTGATATTCATAACAAACCTACCAGAATGGTAACAAGTGCCCACAATGACTGAGTCCTTATTCTCAACTTTCCCCAGGTTAACTTAGTCTGAAGATCAGCTCTTGGAAGCCTTATGGACCCTGTATGCAATAGAGGCACTTGTAGCCTGCATATGGGAATAGCAAATGAGCTTTATGAAAGGGTACCTCCACGGTGGCCCAGATTTAATTCAGCTCCATGTGTATAGAGGCCTTGGCTTTCCTTGAACTAAATCTGCTGATGCATATAGCTAAATGTTTACTCAACAGGGCCTGCTCTAAATTTCCTGGAATACGTTATGCCCACAGTACCCAGTTGGAACTTTACACTTATAATAGAGAACAGCTCTTTGTCCTAAAGGAAAGAGTTCCTACTATTCAGTGTGATTGTCTCTTGCCACAATACATATAAAGCATTTCTCATACTCCCAGGGGAAATGTGGAGCCTTAGTTATTTAGTGCATGCTGGTTTTCATTTTAAATCACTCACAGAACAAATCTGTTGTTCTTGAAACTTAAGACCATTACCACTCTTTTAAAATATATTTTCATTGAATTTTTATGTATTTCATATAATGCATCTTAATCATATAGAAACCTTCCATTATCTGTACTTCTCCTTAGCCCCACACTGTATTTCATGCATTCTGTCATGTATATTAAGGCCTATCAAATCAACTTTGTGTCTCCAGAGAGGTCCCTCAATGTGAGTTCATCGACTGGAGCCTGATCAGCCTATCTATTGTCACTCCCTTAAAGAAGACCAACTGTCTCTCACCCAGATATGATCAGTTAAATTTGGGACTTCTTGCTCATTTCCCAAGTTCTATGCTGGGTTTTTGTCTGGTTTGAGTTGAGTTTGTATGAGTCTTGTGAATGTCCTAACTATTGATGTAAGTTCCTATGAGCAAGTTCCTAGAAACCTAGAAAACTCTGTTTCTGTATTGTCATCCACCACCCCTAGTTCTTACAATATTTTCACTTCCTCTTTTCAATGGTCCCTGAGCCCTATCTAAGTGAGGTTTAATATACGTGTCCTACACAGGGACAAATAATCTGTAGTCTCTTATTCTCTACATTTTGTCCAGTTGCTCTCTGTTGCATAAGGAGGCTTCACTGGTGAAAGGTGTGTGTCTCATGAGTATTCTTTCAACTACCTGTTCCATTATATTCTGTGAGCCTTGGCTATAGAGAGTTGATTTTAGATATGTCACTTAGGGCTAGGCATCTTACAGACTCATATTCTCTGTGTTTGACCAGTTGTGGAACTCAGTAATAGTCTCCATCTGTTGCAAAAAGAATCTTCTTTGATGAGTGGTAAATGGTATATTTTTCTGTAATATAAGGATACATATTAATCATATATTAGGAAATTTCATTTGTCTAGAGATACGAAAAAGATAGGGTTTTCTCTAGGTTCTGTCACCTCTCCAGTCATGTGTATTTTGCTATGTTTATAGTGACACACCTGAATTCCCTTCCACTGAGGGGGTTTTCAGTCCAATTAGATAGCTGTTGATTACACTCAAGATAAAAGTGTCACTACTGTACCAATAGAGATAGTTTGCTTTGCTAGTCATTGTTGTGGTTATAAGATTTAAAGCTAGATTGGTCATTGATTGATTTTAGCAGCTTACATAGTATCCTCTGAAACTATGTGCGTTAGTCTTCAGAAAAGAGGATTCCAGGTCAGTTCCAGCTCTGTTGCTCTATATCCTGTCTGGTCTGTCCTATATTCAGCAATAGGGTCTTACCTTCAAATTCTAGGGGGAAATCAAGGGCTGTGGAAATAGTCTGTGTTATTTTGAGAGTCTCTTGCACTATTCTGACCAACAAATGGCAGGGAGATTTCTCTTATTTAGTACTGTGTTTAGTGGTGTTTTAAACTAATAACTTGCTTACTTGGTTAGTCAAAATATACCAAGAATAAACTGATTTCATTTAACAAAGTCACTTGTTTATTAGATGTGAGAAAATAGTGCCTAGCTTCTTGTTTATGTCTGGCACTGTTTTGCCATCTTGAACTTCTTAATAATGTTTGTATAAGAAGCTCTTGGCTTCTCCACTTGTACTGGACTACACACACACTGCAGAAGTTATTGCTCCAAGTTTAGTGTTTTTCTCGGATGAAACCACATCATCAGTACGGATGCATGCCTTTATGCTTGCTAGATCTTCCCCAAGAAAATGGAGCTGATGTTAAGCATGCAGGTTTATTTCAGTTCCCACATCAAATAAAATGTCCCACATCAAATGAGATAAGTAACTGAACTAAATTTCTATCTTTCTGTCTTTCTGATCCTGTTTTTAAACACTGAACTCAGGGCCCTATGCAAGTAGAAGTGTTGGACTGAGATTCATCACAGATGCAGCCATCTTCAAGCAAACTGCAAATAGAGAGGGAGAAAATTATCTATGCATTGCTATTTCCCTATCAGAACCTGTCCAGAAACAGGAATGAAAAGTGTAACAGAAAGGATCATTTAACATCATATGGCAAAAACATTTTAAGGCCATTTATCTGCAAGTGATTTTATGCTCACCTGAGCTAGGCAATGTCAGATCTCCAAATGTGTAGGAAAATGAAAAGAAATTCCCTTTGTTAAAGGGAAGCAATATGCAAATATTGGCAAAGAATTAGTATAAGGAAGAAGATGGGGCTTTATATACTCTAAAGAACCCCATCGAACCAGGCAACATTCTCATCATATTCATGGAGTGTACCTTTCTGTGTGCTTTGCTTTTGTTTTCTCCCTGTCCTTCCTCTTTCACCCTTTCCTTCTCGCCCTTTCTCTCCAGCATGTCTCAAATGCCAGCTCCCATGAACAAAGAAAAAGAATCTGCTGAAATGTCACCAGACAGAAGCTTCTAATACACGGGCATTTCCTAAGAGCCCCTTCTTATTCCCACTAAGCAATTCATGTATCTGGAAAGCATCTACATTATGGAGAGTTAGTTGCCAAATCATCACAAATCATCACTTTTAATGAAACTAGCAAATAAATATTTTCTATTCTTCACTACACCAGAATCTCTAACTCACTCTTCAATATACCTACCACTTCCTTGTGCCTTCTGTTTTCTACTGTGTCCTCCTGGAGACTCAGTTTTCCATGGAAAATATGTGGACCCAGTCTCTCTTAGGTGGTGGAAGGCCTTTAATGAGGATTGTATTGACATTCTAGCCACTCAGAAATGGCCTTGACCACGCAGTCAACTCAGAACAGGCTTGTAAGTGTATCTTCTCACCCCTGTCAAACTCTTTGGCTGAGTTCAACACCTTATTATAATTAGAGTGGAAAAGACTCACTGGGTTATTTAGTTGGTATATGTGCCAGCAGGGAAAGTCTCTGCAATGTAGCCTGAAAAATTTCTACTAATCTACAATTAATTGGCAGAGGATTCGTTGGCATTCTAGAGAAAACTATGGGGAAGTCAAAAGCTTTTCTTGGAGCAGACAGTGGAATAATTAAAACATTCTTTCTCCTCTTTTCATGTGTCTTTCACCTTTATATATCTTGAATCCAACTATATGAGAAATTTTACATATACTAACACAGAATACAGACCAGTTTCCTTAATTAGTAATAATTACTCAGATAGTTGCATGGAGTACATGCATCCATGTGTTGGTTCGGCTCAGTTTTTACTTCCAGAGTAAATTATCATGTGCCTGGTCCAAACAAAATTTGCTGTGATGGTCCCTTCAACAGATGCTTTTGCTTGGTGTACTTATCTCCTGCAGGAGCCAAACAATAAGATATTAAGGGGCTTAGGACATGGAGAATCCTTCCCTCAAAGTGAAGGATGTGGTCAACATGCTTTTCCTTCTTGGTAGCTTGAACTAAATGACATGCAATGGATTGGATTCTCTGTGGTCAACTGCTTTCAGTAGAATTATGGATGGTGGTCACACATTGAGAACACAGTGAAAACACTGAACTTCTATTTTAAAACTATTTGACTAATTAAGTAGACACTACGAAGCAAGAGGGAAATGGAGCCTACATCCTTTTCTATTTAATTAAGAAGAAATTGGAGATGACATTGAGTTTTCCAATTAGGAACATGATATATAGCCTACCATTGTCAAGTTTGTATTTCATAGAGCCCCGGGAATTGGGAAAACTTTATCAGAGGCAGGAAAACCAAGATGGGAAGTGTCAAATCATAAATTAATTGGGAAATATGCGATTTAAACAAATTTCTCAGAATATAAATTCCACTGTATTATAGTATTTTCATTATATAATGTTATTTAATTATAAAAATAAGGCTACCAAAGAGAGAGAGAGAGAGAGAGAGAGAGAGAGAGAGAGAGAAAGGATAGAGAGAGGGAGAGAAAGGAAACGAATGCTGCACTGAGTGACTACTTCACACAATGAAGATATCCAAGTCACTTCATTTAGTCTTCACTCAGTTCTGCAGAGGAGACTGCTTTTCTAATATTTTCATGCATGGGAGAAAGGGAAGTTATGTATTAAGCAGGGGAAAGATTGATACTAAGCAAACCTGACTCCAGCATACCAGTTCTACTCAAATGCTGTTTGATCCTGAAGTACCAGTTGTGCCTGAACAATCATCATGTTCAAATGAACAGCTGTGTATGTGCCCAGCACTAGCTTTCTGTATAATCATGCTATGAAGTTACAAACATAGCACACATTTAAAGGAGCTCACATGAGACACATTTCACTATGCTTATTTCCCTGAAAGCAGTGTAAAGTGTTGATGCCCATAACAGAAATGTTCACTAAGGAATCGCTGCTGCAGATAAAGATGTTCCCAGCAGATCTTCCAAGTGCTTTTGATATTGAGAATACAATACAGCAAAAATTAGTACAGAGGCAGTAGAGATGGCTCAACAGATAATAGTATTGCTCAACAAGCTTGATAGCCTTAGTTCAATCTGAGTTTGATCCCAGAAATTCATGTAAAGCACAGGATGCTGTATCATGTATCTCTAATTCCAACATTCCTTCTACAAGCTGGGAGGCAAAGACAAGAGGATCAACTGATGCACATAAGCCAGCTACACTTTAATACACAGTATGGCAGGCAGCAGAAATGAGATGATCGCTCAACAGGTTGGAAGGGGAGAACCACCTCCAGAGGTTGTTCTTTGATCTTCACAAGCATGCTATAGCATGAACCTGCCACAGAATGAATTAATGAATTTACAAACGAGTTTGAAATATGCTCATAACTTCCACATGATTTGCTCCATTGGTTTTGTTTGAAGAACGTACCTGTACAATATACAAATTAAAAGTTTCTTTGACCAAAGTTCTGCTTCCAATTACTCATCGATTTTATAATGGAAAAATTCATGTATTTTTCTTTTAGGAATGGAGCTCTTTAAATATTTACCTTAGATTGAGGATGTATTTCAGTGGTAGAGTATTTGCCTACATGTACAAAACCCTTGGTTTAATCCCAGCACGACACACACACACACACACACACACTCAAGACATACAAACTCTCCTAGATTTATTCTTATCACAACTCACTAATGTGTTAGTGCTATCCATATCGTTTAGAAGAGAAAACTGAGGTCAATAGGTGGAAGGAACTTAAATGAATAAACATCTCCTTTAAAGACAACTGCAGCATAGTCAGATCACATTCTCAACCCAGTGCTCTTTCTGTTGTACCTCAGCTACGTTCAGGGCAACCCAGCACCAGCCTACTGAGAGAGGTCCTCCTCCAATGTATGACACACGAACAATGCACTGTGAGGTATAAGTTTATAAGTCTTAATTACTGGGATTATAATAACATATAAAAACTATACTTTTTTCTACAATAACTAAATAAGTAATAAAATAATATATGTGTGCAAAATCACAAATTCAGCTTCATACAACATGTATGGCAAATAGTAGGGAGATAAATGCTTGCTGAGAAAATGCATAAACAATTCAGAGAGCACTTTTTACAATATGTTATTTATTATTTGTATTTTATGAGTATGAATGTATTGGCTGCATGTACGTAAGTGCATTCACATTATACAATGGCCATGGAGGTCATAAGAAGACATGAATCCCGTAGAACTGGAGTTATGGATGGTTGTTAGAAATGTTGGTGATAGGAATCAAACTTGGGTCCTTGGCAAGAGCAGTCAGAACTCTTAACCACTGAGCCATCTCTCCAGCCTAACAATTATGAGAACTCTTGATTGAATGCTTCATGATTTCTCTAATTTGCCTATCTAGCATAATATGGGAGATTTTGAGAGCATTGTTAATGATGGAAATGTATTTAAATATCAATGCTCTTGAAAACACAAAACAAAGTCTACTTGATGTGTAATAGTGAAGTCTTTTGTCCCTCTGCAGACAGTGTACTGTTAAGCTTACAAATTAGCTCCTCAGTAATTAATTTAATTATCAATATTATTAACATATTTTGATTTTGAAATCATTAAACTAACCACTACCCTCCCCATTCCTTTGAATCTTAAAATAAATGTGTAAAGAAAAAATAAGATAAGCAGTAAATTAAGCTCCGATGTTCAAAAAGACACCAGAATGTGTCATAATGAGAGATTATATGCAAAGGAAGACAAGAATTCCAGTGACATTGAACAAGGTACGGGCTACTTTGTAAGACACTTTGAAATTCTGAAGTAGAGATTGCGACTGTACACAATTTATTACAACTTGGAAGCTTCATCATACGTTCAGCGTTTGCAGCTGCTGATTAAAACCCACATGCGCCTGTTATTCCCGAGGTGGTTGGTGGCGGTGCGGAGGGTGACAGAAGAAAGTTTTTAACAACGTGGAGCTCAGTTTTTTTTTTTTTTTTAACCTGAAATTATACTGAAAACAAAATAAAACACTGCACTTCAACTAAGAATTAATATGCATTTTCCAGAAAGAACAAAAAAGTATAAATTATGTCTGATTGAACAAACACAACTCCACTGTTGAACAGCCAGTCAATGGAGAGGGCAGGGAAAGGCAATGGAGCAAGGTAATGTGTAATCTCACCAGTCAATGGACTGTGGGCAGGCCTGGGCGGCCCATCGCTGGAGGTGTCAGGGAGATAAATAGCAGAGTGTCCTCCTCAAAAATATGATTAATACCCTCCTCGGTCCACTGCTGAAGATGTAGTGGGTGCAGCTGGTCTGGACAGCAGTTTCATAGAGGGAAAATCCAGGACGATGGCAACGGAGCAGAGAGGGCAAAGAGGAGGACAAATAGCCACCAGAGTGGGGCTGCCGAGGCCCGACATGCAGGGTGGGCACTGCACTGGCCAGAAGTTTTCCTAAGCTGCTACTTAACTAAAGCTTAGGTCCCTCTCCTGCACATGCACCTGAGCCCCAGAGGCCATGACCTTGAGAGGAAAAGAGCAGCAGAAGTTGCATCTTTGTGGAATAAAGATGCCACCTTGGAAACAGTGAGTGATCTTGAAAAATTGTGGTATTTCTGGTGTGACTACTGTATGATGAACAGACTCTCTTCAAACTTTATTGAATTCTCACAGATTGGTATATGGTACTGGGGTTAGTTTCTGATGAAGAAGGTAAAATCCAGAGAAGGTAAGTAACTTGCTCAAAATTAAATATTTAATATGTGGCTCTGGGGATCAGGACACACAGATTTCCATTCTTCTTTGCAAACCAAACAGCCTCTCCAGAGATATGAAAAAATACGATTAGATGGGAAATCATTTTGAATAAACTCTTTGTCTCCCTGTACACCCAGCTAGCCTAGAACTCCTCATGTCCTCTGCTCTGTCTTTAAAAGAGGTTGGCCAGGTTTTCTTTTCCCAGTTTAGTGTGATGTCTATATAAGCACATCAACAAACAACTGTCAGAAATTCTGAGCTGTGTATTCTGTTGCACACAGGCTACCTGTGAACAGCAATTGGATGTGTTTTCTTACTTCACTGATAGAAAGTAGGAGAATGTTCTATATTTGGGACAGATGACACAACTTCTTCATCTGATGGGTAACCTTGAATGATTAGATATTAGAACGTTCATAAGACAAGAACATGGCTCTAGTAGTCTACAAAATCAGGATGTTGTCAGACAAAAGAATGGCAGGTGAAACATCTATTTTTACCTTGAATTGTGGCTTTCCTGCATATTGCTTTTATGATTTTATTTATTTATTTTGTGTTTTTAGACAGGGTATCCCTGTATACCCAGCTGGTCTAGAACTCACTATATAGTCCAGACTTACCTTGATCTCACAAAGATTCACCTGCCTCTGCCCTGCAAGGGCTGGAATAAAACCTTTCAGCAAAATGCCCAGTTGTACATATTTTTAAATGCAGTGAAACAAAAGCCAGTGTTTGCAAAACCTACCCTGACACTGAGATTACCAAGCAGAAGCAAAAATAATTTATTTTTTTTTAAGTTCAAGTTAATTATAAACACACTTTTCCTAAATTATTCTTTATGAAGATGTGGTAAACATCTGTGGTAAACAGTGAGTCCAATACTATAAATCGAGCTGAGGGAAATGCTGACAGATGAAGCTTACAATGGCATCCCATAAATGGAATCATGGTGTCTAATTTCTAAGCAAATTCAATGATATCCTCTAATATATCAAGACTGTTATGCTGCTTTTTTTTGTATTTAATAGTATATGTTTCTCAAAGTCCCTCCATAGCTGATATCTAGAATGAACTTTTTTTATGATCTCCAGTAGAACTTTCTCACCTGCTATGTCATCACGAACCACTTGGAACTCTGTTTACAATGCTGGTTCTTATTATCAGGTCTGGTGGGGAGTTTGGATTAGTACATTTGTAACAAGATCCTAGAGAAAGATGATCACTGATCCATGGGTGGAACGGTTACAGTTACTCAATCATGTGTCTTACATGGTAATATTAGCGAAATACACAGGTTAGAGATGGTAGAGCCTGAATTTGGACTCGAAAATGTTGGACCATATATTATAACATTTACATAATAAAATATAATATAATATAATATATAATCTCCCTTGATTCAGTACCCTTTAGATGAATATATGTCTCTTAACTTTAAAATGATTGTAACATCATGAGAGGAAATAAAAAATAAAAGTTGGAAATTACGTTTCTGAAGTAATAACTTATATTTCAAGCAGATTGATTTCATCATAATTTCTCCAATATCGATTTGAGTTAATGCATCTTTATGAGACTGTGGCATACAGAAGGAAGAAATTTGACATACTCCCAGGCATACTTTGTTTAAATGAAATAACTGGTTGTATACACTATCCACCAGATTGAACCTGTAGCTGAAAGAGTAAGGTATTTCTTCCTGAATGTATCTTAGATATCTGAAATTCACTGCCTAGAAGCTAGAGGCTTAATACAAGGCCACATTTTCCAGATACAACAGAGTTCTTCATAACACTCTATCCATTTCAAAGAGGCTTGAAGAGTTCACTTATCCAAAATTATACAAAGATTAGTCAAACATGAAACTAAGCCTATGTTGACATATCTCTGAAAGCACTTCTCCTTCTAGATCCTGGAATATTCTCACAAATGGTCATGGTCCACATCTCACGGCTTCTGGTCTTATACTCACTACAGTAAAGAACGAACAGAGGTAGCAGCAGAGGATGAGACTTTCCACCTGCGCTGTGCTGTCTTTTCATTGTGACGTTTTGTGCATAGGTGCTCTCTTTGAACTTTAGATTTACAGTGTGCTCATACATTTCATCATGTTTGCCCCCACAAATCTTCAAGCTTCAAATACTGTCATTGTTACTTATTGTCATTTGGACATTGAGAAACAGATATAGCAATATGCAAAACAACATATATAATGTTCATGCATAATTATGAACATACAATGATTTTCCCCTTAGCGGTAGTTTGAAAAAAGGGATAAAATAAATGAACAGATAGTTTCAATGTCAAATTGGTTTGGGACGTATTATAAAACCAATTGACTTCTTGAAAATTCACAAGGTTTTAAAACTTACATGATAAAGAAAGATATTTAGCTTTTAACTTCTTTAGCTTGATATGTATATTTGCCTTAGTGTGTGCTATCTTAATTTCATTACTTGTTGCCATAATAAAATACCCACTTAAGGGAGAAAAATATTTTGGCTTACAGGTCCATCTAGCCATTGTTTCATTTGTTTAGTGTCCATCACTACCTGAAAATCAGGGTGGTAGAACTTGAAGCACCTACTTATGTTTCATCGACAGTGCATAGTCGCAAGCAATGAAGTGATGCATGCAAGTTGACCCTCAGTCTAAAAGTCCTGCTTAATGAGAGGGAAACTATGTGGTACTGTCAACATAGTCAAATGGCTGAAGAGGTCATATGTCTAGAGAAAAACCTGCTATTATCATATCCCTAAGATAGTGTAATTTCTTACTGCATTCCAGATACAGATCTTTATAGAGAAGTGTACTTCTAACCACTCATCAAAGTAACTTAATTTTACAACAGGTGCATACTGTTACAAAGTTCCACAACTAGCCAAAAACATGGAATAAATGTTTGTGAGGTGTCTAGCCCTGAAAGACAGGTGTACAATGCAACTACTACACCCAAGACTCAGGAACATAGTAGCACAGAGGACAGATAGAATATTAATGTATCTCTCAACTCTCATCAGCAAAGTTTCTTCATTCAAAAGACAATGATCATCCCAGATGACTAAAACTCACCACTGAGCTGTAGAGAATAAGAGACACTGCAGAGTGCTTATTCTTGAAGAAAACACTTATATCAAACCTCTGCCACCCAAGGCTCTGGCATCATTGCATCAGAAGGATTGGAAAGATTGTAAGAGCCAGAGATGGTGGATGACTGTAAGGAAACAGATTTTTCCAGATAGCTGGGCAGTTATTGTACACATGAACTCACATCAATGGTAATAGCATGCACAAGATCCAAGCAAGCGCAAGGCATAGAAGTAAGTAGATGATTGGGTAAGAAACCCCAGTCCTAGCTGAGGAACTTTGGAAACATGATAATTGCTGGGATAGGGAGAGTCAGTTTTCTTTAAGAGTGTGTTAATAGGTTAGCCAGGCTCCAGTAGATGAGTATGCACAGAAGAACATTTGGGTCCACAAACTTGACTTTATAGGCCTTAATATTTAATAGGACAGAATACATGAAATCCATTGGGGGCAGCTATAATTGGGGTGCAGACAGGGGAAAAGTCGGCATATTGTATTAAATATACAAAAATTTAATTAAAATGTTGAAAAAAAAACACAAAAAGAGGGTCATTCCACATCAACCAACAACACCAAGGTCATTCCTCACAGACATTCTTGGATGTTAAACTTAATCTAGACAATTCCCTACAGGTATGCCTCGAGACGTGCTTTCTAGGTGATTAGAGGTATTATCAACTTGATTATAATACACATGTGCCCATAAAAGACCCTTGAAAGAGCAGGCTATAGATCATTGCTTAAGAACTGAGTCTTACTTCCTGTTTACGAATATGGTACAGTTAGCAGACACTTGAGCTTGGTTTTGATAACTGATAATCTTTTCGATTATTGCTGGCACAAAACACTTCATTCATAAAAGTGTAAGATAAATTGTGTACACTCCCATTTTCTTCTTAGAAACTTTCCACATGATAAATATATTCCTAAACAATTGGCTTTTATGAGTGATGATGATGATGTTGCTAATAATACAACAAAATGCATTAAGAAAAGAATAGGATAATTGAGTTTTGCATATTGAAATATTTTATATACACATATGCACAAGCATATTATACAAATATATGAGACACATTTAATAAGACACCAAGAAAGAATGATTAATGTATAGGTAGCATTTATTATGATTTTACATAGTGCAAAACATGTAAAAAATATTAAAAACTTTCATTTAATCCAGTTCATTAATGTCTCAAACACTGGTTCATCTTTAGTTTAGACTTTTGGTTTCTTGCTATGTGAATAGAAGTTACTCACTGATGTCATACAACTGGTAAATGGAGGAAAAAAGATGTGAATAGAAGTTACTCACTGATGTCATACAACTGGTAAATGGAGGAAAAAAGACCTAACACTTAGTATCAAGAGCATAACTCTAGTCACTGTTCCCATCCTTGGACAAAAATGTGCTTCTTAGGTCATTTTTTCTGTATGCTTTGCTGTAATCTTATGAATCAAAGATTGGATTGCAAAGCATCATATAGGGTCAGGTGTGGTAGCCAAGCCTTTAATCTCAGTGCTCCAGAGACAGAGGCAGAAGAATCTCTATGAGTTCCAGGCCACCTTTGTTTACATAGTGTGTTCTAGGCCATCTAAGATTACATAATGAGACCCTGTCTCAAAAAAAGAAAGGAAGAAAGAAAGAAATGATGAAAGAAAAAATGAATGAAAATAACAGAAAAAGTATAAAATTAACCCCATTGTCCTGAGACCGGGCCAATGGTTCTTTAGAACAACTGTGAATTTGATGGTTTCTCATAAATTTTTATATTTTTAAATGAAGTGGGTAGGTGTGGGGTACTGAAATAAAATGACTGAGTTTAATTAAAAATTCTCTACTTGACATTTTATAAATTAAATATTTCCCCTTTTATTGCATTTATATATTGTATTGACTTTTTGTGCTTTTCATACAATATAATTTGATGGTATTTAGATCCCTACACCAATCTGCACCTCCCCTTACTGCTTTCCATTCAATTCTGTATACTCCACTATATATAATAAGGCCTATAGAGTCTCATGTGTGTCCCCAGATGTCCTCCAATGTCAGTCCACCCCATGGAACCTGCTTAACCTACCAAGAGTCCCATACTTGACAGAGACTGACTCTCCCAAAATTTCCTTAGGTTAGGTTGGAGATTCTAACCCACTTCCTCATGTTTATACTAGGATTTTGTCTGGTTTGAGCTCACATGGGACATTGATAAATCATCTCCTTGACTCATTATCTAAATAAACCTCTTACACTGAAGTGGATCTGGGTGTAGATTTAATATTACGTTTTAGAGCTCCAGGAAGGGGCTCAGCATTCACAGGTACCCCACAGCCTTAATGGGATATTTCGTTCATAGAGAGGATTAAAAAAATTACAGAATCTGACATCATGTCTCTACTGTCTTCCTCCTGAATACATAATTTCTTTTTAAGTAAAACACTAAATAAATTCATGGACTTCGGACCATGCAAAAGCTAGATGCTTTCAAAGGCCCCGGTTAATGAGGAATCTTTTAAATGTCACATCTACAGTGCAAATTAACTAATATTGCATAGTGAAAATCCCTCACAAGAAATCTGGTCAATGGTTTATGACAAAAAAATTAATGCTTTCTGTCAAGAAGAAGGGTTAAGTTTAGTATTAATCATAAAATGACCTTTAATTGCCAAACAAAAGCACTTTGTTATTTCACTACAATTCCGAACTCACCCTGAGCATTGAAAAAAAAGTCGTAATTTGCTTAGTATAAATATATTAAAGTATTAAGCCCGCTCTGCTACTCAATTAGTAAACATGTCAAGGGGTGGGTGAGTTATTCATGGTTCAGAGGGCCAGCCCCCTTTCACAGAGAACTTTTTTCACTCTAATGAAATGATGGATAATCTGGAAGTGGGTGCTTTAAGAAGATATTAATCATTCTCTGTGCTAATGTTAATCATGCGTTCCATCATCTCCAGATGCCATGGATCACCTTCCTCTGAGACAAAGGGTACCTAAGCCTGAGAGTCCTTTTGATCACCTTTCTACAGGAGCCCTTGCATCCGGCTGACAGGAAGACAGCTCCAGCTTCCAGAACATTCTTAAGGCAAAAATGGCAGGTACAGTGTGAAGTTCTTTCTACAGAGCTCTGATTAGGACTATTTGGGATCTTATTCAGGGCAGAATTATTTGCAAGGTTTTTGTTGTCATTGTTTCTATGATGGATGAATAGGAAAGATTTAAACTGTAGAAGTAGAACAGAAGTTCATCAAGTGAAAGCTTTTTATTTCTTTTTTTTTCTATTTTTACTATACTACATAGCAAACTGCCTTTAAAGTCAAGGCTTCTAATCTTATAAAATTATAGTATCTGTAAGGGGAAGTTTAATTCTTATAATGTTTCTAATGACTCCTTGAGTTATAAAACAAGGTGCCTCCAGAGAGACTTGTGGCCAATCAAATATTTTTAATGGGTAGTGTTTTTGTAAATTGATAAAAACTGTTGATTATAAACTGGGACATTCTTTTGAAACTGAAAGAGTTCTCATCACAGACTAAATCTGAGTATTTCATAGACTTCAGTGCTTACAGGAGGCTTCCTCAACAAAGAGGCTATTCCATTTAAATTACCAAAGACAGAGAAGCTTCGGGGGGAACCAGAAACACTCCAGTCACTATGCAAAACTGTCTGGGACTACAGAACTAAGTAACTTTGTAAATCTGAGAAACCATTTTCTTTTCTTTTTTTTTTTTTGGTCTTTTTGAGAGAGGGTCTCCCTGTAGACCCAGTTGCTGGCCTGGAAATCTCTATATATACTAGGTTTGACTTGATTTCACAAAGATCTGCCTCACTCTGCCTCCAGAGTACTGGGATTAAAGATGTTTGCCACCAGTGAAATCTTAAATACATGGCTGCACGTAGCTTTATGTAGCATTGTAAATGAAAGCTATTAACGAGGTCCTGTGATCTCCTCTTTGGGGATGAGGCTTCTTAGAGACAAATAAACTATATGGTGGTTTCAGTACTCAGACCTGGTCAATAACATTGAAAATTTTTATTGTAGGTTTGCATACAAAAGCCCAGAGGCTCACTCTGGCCTGCTGGAGAATACTAAACATTTTATTCTTCTCTCAAAAACAGTCATTCAATAACTTGCCCCACTGAAGCTTTTCAAATGGGGTTTTGTCTCTTTTTAATCCACCAAAATTGCAAAACTATGTTTGTTTAGGTACATTTATCATTCATCTGATGACCTAATGACTTCCTAATTCCTTAGCTCAAATACATTCCCACCATTTGACTGCATCTTCGCATCTAGGACTGCCCCTGCAGACCATGAGCTTAGCTTTGTCATCTCCAGAAGCTTAGCCTTGGATATTTAAATTTCAGTGCCTAGATATGTGACAATAAGTGAATATCTTCTTTCTCACAGTGTCATTTCCAATGTGTCTTCTCCAAGGTGTCAGCATATTTTGTCCAAGTTTTTTTCTTTTCTTTGTATAGACCATAGAACTTGTCAGAAACCTCTTCATCTTTCAAACCTTTCTATACATCCTAACCAGCTGAACTTCAGATACAGAACTGTATTTTGCCCATCATGTACAGAATTGTTAAAATCTGCCTATTCTACAGCTTTGATGCTGTCCATATGGTATTCTGAAATCATTTACTAATTTTCCTACTTCTTATTCACTTAATCATCATCTATGATAAAACATCTCTGTTCTTCTCAAGCACTGTACTTGACCTTGTTCCTTTTTTGTACAGCTGATGTTCTGCCTTCATCATGGGAGAGAAGTGCTCAGAACCATTCTCAGAAGTGGGGCCATTGAGCATCAACAAACCCCATTTATTATGGCCTCCTTCTTATGCTATCTCCAATCACTTCCATGTTCAAGTGAAAGTGCAGCTTTTAAAATTCTGTTCTCTTTAGGCATGTCGAGGTGTGTGTGGGTAGTGGTGGTGGTGGATTGGTTAGATTTGTGAGTGTGTGTATATATACGCCTGTGGGCACAGAAGCCCAAGATCACTGTTGATGTCTTCCTCCATTCCTCTCCTCCACATTTTATGACAAGGTTTATCACTGAACCTGGAACTCACTGATTTGCCTTAGGCTAGTTGGTCAGTGAGTTTTCAGGGTTCTGCATGTCTCTATCTCCCAGTGTGCAGCACCTACAGATACGCATGGCTGCTCCCAGCTTTTATGCAGGTGTTGGGGATCTGGACTTCGTTCTTCAATTTTATGTGATAATCACTTTTTATTAAAAAATATTTTCCCAGCCCAAAGACTGCCTTAATTCATATTGTTCCATGTATTTCTCTCCCAATTATTACTTAAAAGTCTTGGAAGATTATTCTGTAATTTTAGACTGCTTTACCATTTTTAGGACCTGTCTGACTTTTGATCTCAATGATGTGCTTAAATAAATACTTCTTTAGTCACCAGTGTCTTCCTGTTACATATTGAGAGCTGTCCGTATGACTGGCACTATTCTAGGTATTAGGAACACAGGAAGGAACAGAACAAGTTTTCAAAATTTACAATTACAAAACTCCCTGCATCTATATGGTTAAGTAATACAATTAGTGCTTATTCTCAATAATTTGTGAACTATTTTTCTCAGACATACACTTTTCCATAATTTTATCTATTCTCATAGTTCAGTAACATATACATGCTTATTTCCTCTATGTCTGTCACTGTATAATAGGCCATTCTTTCAATAATCAACTCAAAATATGTCTGTACATTTAGATTTTATTTCCACAGATACTGAAAATCAACATACCCAAATTTAGCATGCCAACTTTCCAAATCATTTTCCTTATTTTTGTTTAATTTAGTTATAGCATCAGTAAAATGTTTCAGCATTCATCCTAAAACACGAGGGGGAATAGAGTACCTTTGATTGTTCTCTTTCCATCTGTACTGAACTATGAAATAAAATGATAAGCTCTTGAAACCTCTGGGTATTTCTCATCTGAATTGTCATTCATAATTTCTTATACTCTCACTTTTAGCATGAGCATTTGTAACTGCTTCAATAAACTATCCTTTACCTCAACTTAACAATGCATGAAGCCAAAGCAATTATGTTACATTGACTCTGCTTAGAAGTTATTCAATAGGAATAAAACAAATATTTTCAGTATGGCATACAGTGTTCATCAGAATGCCACCCCTATCGGTTATACAGCCATTGTGTTTCATTTTTCCATGACTCGACACTTATATTTTGTCCCAGTGACAAATTTTGTCACATAATGAAATATTTTCCTGCATATATTACTTTTCACCTGTTCTTTAACCTTCTGGTTTCTTTTTATTCTTTCTTTCCAAGATAACTGCTTTCTTTCATGTTTTATCACAATACATGCTTTCCCATCTTTCAAGGAAGCTTACACATGCCGTCTCCACAAGAAGACACTTTTCTGATTATCTGTCATCATCACAATGGACATGGCCAGACATTTGAACTTTATGTTCTTTAATATACACAGTCTTTGACGTACAAAGTTTTGACTCATGACCTTTTGACCTTGTGATGCTGTGAAAGCAGTGCACATGTGGATCTTTTCCTGACTGAGGATAGAAAGTCTGACACGGCACATGAAAAGAAAAACTTATTTTTCTCATGGTTTCAGAAGTTCCTATCCATGACTGAAGAGTACCATTGCTTTTCTATCCTAGGTGAGGCAGTAAGAAAATACAGTAAAGCAAAAATGCTCAACTTATGGCAAAGAAGCAAAAAGAGAATGGTACCAGCTTCCCCAAAACACATTTGAAGAGTTGTCTTATTGACTGAAGACTTCCTTTTAACTTCCATAAAGTCTCTGCCAAATTTACATAGCAGTACTCTGGGAAACCAAGGCCTTAATGGGCATTTGGAGGATAGTCAAGATCCAAATCTGAACAGATTCACTCAACATTTAAAAAATATTTTTATCACTCATTTTGTGCATTTCATACAACAGTTCTTAATCAACTCAGACTCCTTCCCTACCCAAGTGCCTCCACTGCCAGACCTCATGAATTCCACTAGATATGTTAAGTAACATCCAATCAGGTATTTATACCAGATGTCCTTCAGTGCGCGTTCATCTATTAGCATCTAGATATCCTACCTAGAGAGTTTTAGGAAAGTCTTCTTTCCTTCACCCAGCAGTAATCTGTCTGCTACAATTCCCAGACTAAGGTCAGCTTGCCGCCCGTTTCCCTCGCTCCACTCTGGGCCTTTGACTGACTGAGTTGGCATTGGTTTTGTGCTCCGCCGTTGCTGCAAGTTCAAACGAGCAAGCTTCCGGCGATCTGATGGCCTCTGTTTCTCTGTGTTTATGAATGAAACTTTGCTCTTACAAAGTATTTGCTCTCTCTTTTGCAATGATCCCTGAGCCCTGGGTGGGAAGGTTTTATACAGAAGTCCTATCCAACAATACACATTCTGCAGTCTCTTAATCCGTAAAATTTAGCCAGTTGTGACCTTCTGTGTACATTGTACTCTGTTCTATAAGGAAGCTTTGTTGGTGAGAGTTGAGGGATGCACTAGTATTCCCTCAGACTCCTGTTCTGCTATGTCCCATGAGACTTAGGAGCAAAGGTTCCACTGTAGATGTGTCACCTAGGGATCTACAACTATCAGACATATATTCCCTCTGTGAGACAAGTTGTGAAACTCTTCAATAACCTTCATCTCTTGAAAAAGGGGGCTTCTTTGATGAGTGTTATACAGTATGCTTCTCTGTAAATATAAGGATCCATATTTATCATATAGTAAAAATTACATTTGCCTAGAGCTATGGCAGAGACAGGGTTTTCTGTATGCTCTATGATCTCTCCAACCATGTGAATTTGACTAGTATTAGTGACACCAATGCACTAATAGAAGTAGTTTGCTATGCCTGTCATTATGGTTATTCAGCTTTAGGACTAGTTTGGACCATGATTGAATTTCTCCTTTAATAGATTGCAGAGTATTCTCTAGAACTCTGAGAGTTAGCCTTCTGGAAAAAGGCCTTCAGGTTTGTTCCTGGTCCATTGCTCTATGTCCTGTGTCTGAAGTAAGTCCTCACTTCAGCAGCTGGGTCTTACCTTTGATTTCTGTGAGACAGCCAAGGGCTCCAGCAATAGCTTGTGTTATTTTGGGATTCTCTTGAACTACTCTGACCAATCACTCAAAGGGGGTCTCTCCCGTCTGGCACTGTGTTACCATACAGATCCCATACGTATACCGGGAAGAGAGAGGAGAGACGAATGGATCTTGGGTGATGTGGGAAGCCAGAGGGAAATGTATTTGCTTGGAAACCTCCTGAGAAATACACATATAGTTTCTGAACATTATATGTGTGTACCTTTTGTCTCATCTTTTATAGAGTAAATATTTTGCTATCTGCCCTTTCCAAGGATGAGTTTTTCCTTTGAATTCGTAGTAGTAAGGCAAACACCTACAAATTCTTCATTCTGGTAGACCTTTAATCATTTCTCCTTCAAAGTACACTTAAAAGAGGACTTAAGTATACCTCTTTCTATATTTTTATGCCATAGCTATTAACTGATAGAATAACTGCACTTCATAATATGCACAAAAATGTTAATTTTCACATCTAGTTTAAATAAACATGGAGGAGAAAAGTTCCAAAGACCAGTAATTTTCAAAATATCATATTTAGATGAAGTCTGAACTTCTGTTCTTTGCTTAAGCAACTGTACTTTTGTGGCATAAAGAGATCATTGATTATAAACATATTGCCAATGAAAACATCAAATAATCTTCATTACATTAAGTTGTTACTTTTTAAATTGAAATCTATTTACAGATATTAGACTGAAATACTTAAACATAAAGGAAGGAAAATTTGTCTGTCTTAGAACTGCATTTTCTCTTTTCCATATACAGAATGAAAATTAAATAAAATGTCATATCACATTTAGCAAAAGTTCCAGTTTAAAGTTTCCTTAATGTCTTAACCCAAAGACTTAGTCATTAAGTGTCAAAGTGGGAATTATAATGAGTAAAACTGTACGATACATTTTTAGATTTAAAAAATTCCTTTTAAATTGAATTTTATATCGGTTATGACATAGAGGGTAAATACTGGAAACCCAGATGCAATACAGGGTCATGTTGTTCTATAACTCAGTTCTCTTCTACTCTAAATCAGTTATGTTATTGTTCTTAGCAAAAACTCAGTCAGCAGTTGGTGGAAATAATTATTTTTTTCCATAGATATTCACCAGTCATATGTTACAGCAGAATATATGTGAGATGTTGAGGGTCAGAAAAGTAGAATTTTCTTAAATTATAAATGAAAATAACAACCACAAAAGATTTACTAGTTTTGCTATTGTTTACATTCCACAACAAATAAGAATAATGTTTTCTGGGGCTGGAGAGATGACTCAGTGGTTAAAAGTGTTATCTTCTCCCGCAAAGAACACGGACTCAGTTCTCAGCATCCATATAGTGAACAACAATGATCTGTGACCCCATTACCAGGGAATGCATACAACTCCCTCTTCTAGCCTCCAAGTGCTCCGCACGCATGAGTGCTCTTAAACACACGCAGACAAAACACTCATAAACAGAAAATTAAATAAATTATTAACTTTTTAAAAGAAAAATGCTGTCCTACTTAGTATTGTATTTCAAAGCACAGCTCACTACCCTAATGATGTGGGTGGGTAACAGGACAAAGGACAGTCTTTAAAAAGATCTTCAGCAAAACTCTCCAAGAAGGGTTCATACAATCTTTGCAAAATCTTGATGGTGGCTCTGCTCTAGGTACCCAGTGCTGGAGCATTGTTGCATTTCTCAGACTTTCTAAAGTGACTATTGATTCCACCGAACTGGAGTTACAAATAATTGTTAGTCACCATGTAGATGTTGGGAAGCAAACGTGTCTTCGGCAGCAGTAGTAAATACTTGTATCTGCTGAGATGTTTCTGTAGCCCCTGCATTTTTATTTGAGATGAGGTCTCATACTAAAGACAGAGCTCATCAGTTGAGGAAGTCCAGCAGGGATTATCATGGCTTCACTTCCTCAGCACTGAGATTACAGGCATGTGCTGTGAAACTGGCTTTTTGTATAGGTGCTTGCGATCTGTACAGGTTCTCAACTTTTGTGATAAGCACTTTATAGACAGATTTCCTGAATTTCATACTTTTGCATGAAATTTTATAAGAACTTATTGATGATTTAACTTAATAAATAAATTAACAGCATCACGGATTAATGAAAATTGGCAGATTTTAACGTGAGACTGATGTAGATTTAACTTTGATTCTGTTATTTGCTATGTGGATGATCTTGAGCGTGTCCTGGAGTTCTCTGGAACTCAGTTTCCTTATTTGTAAAACAGAGCTATTCATATGTATAAATGACCATCCTAAGGCTGCCCTCATCTGTCAGCTTAATAATTTATAGCTATTGCCTCTGCCAGGAATATAGTTCTCCAGGGGGTAAAGAATTAGTTACATTTTGCTCTCTTCATCAGGTCATCCCTAGTTTTCTCTTCTTCATTTCCAGAGTCTACTTTCTAAGAAAAAGGACAGTGATGGATGAGCAAGGACACAGAAGAGTTCAGGAAATCAAGATTATGTCCTGTGAGCAATGGCAGAGAAGAAAGAATATGTTGAAGGGTAACAGTTTTGTGAAATAATTGCAGATCTATAATGTATGAGAAACTTAGAATTATTCATGTGATTCCAAACAGTCAGCCTGAACTGGGAGGTGACAACTGGAAGCAGGCACAGTTGGCTGAAGATAAGAGGAATCTTGGTCATAATCCAACAGATGAAACAAGTGGTACTGTGAGATACCTTTCTTTAGACACAGACTGACTAACTGTAGGGTCAGGACTCCAGCAGTGGTCTAAGTCATTATAAAGTGAATGGAATATTTGATATCTGAGGAGCTCTGCTCGTAAGGGTCTGTTTCACTGTCATATATTTTATATAGTTTAAATAGCAGTTATGCTTTAGTTTCAAAAAATTTCCACCTCATTCAATGGAAATGCTATTGAATGCCACTATTTCATCATTTTTTAAAAGCTCTTCAATATATTTGTCACTTAAACCCTTTCTACCCTCAACTCAACTAGACTAGACCCTACCCTGATGCCAGTCTGTCTCCCTAGTCTCACCTGGGGCTGCCTATCTCTAACTAGGATTTCCAGTAGGACCTTGTCTATATGAAAAGGGAATCTTTTCCAGCTGCCACACCTTGGCCGAGGCTGGACATACACCTGTAAAGCCTTACCTGCCTTCTTGGTCCCCAGAATTTCTCTCTTTGTCAATTGTCTCCTTAGCAAAATCAAGCACCCTTGGAGCCAGGAGTGTGTTTCCGTATCTGATATTGTCTCGACAGCACTTTGTAAATGTGAGGTATTTGGATGTTTCAATATGATGATTTCTCAAAATAAATTTAACTCAAAACTAAAGGGAATGTAGTCTTTTGATAAATTTTAAAGACTCAAAAACAATAGAATGTATCTACCAAATGTTTAAATAGCATATAGATGCCATGAGACATTTTAAGCAGCAGATTTACGGAACATGATGTTTTTCTACGTTTCCCAGAAAACTGTGACCACAGGCCACTCTGAATGACAGGGTCAGACTCTGGCAGGGAATCTGATTGGAGCTTCTCTCGGCTCTGACAAGAATGTGTGCACTCTTCTAAATTAGACAAGGCCTCTGTTCTCTGTTGGACACTACCCAAGCCCATGTAGCTTGCTTAAAAGATAAAGTGATTATAGTTAAGACCCGAGACACAGGTCTCCAAGGCACGAACAATAACTTTGCCCAACTTTTGTTTCAGTCTAAGAAAACAAAGATAGGGCTAGTGTGATGGCTCAGTGGTTAAGAGCACTGGCTGCTCTTGCAAAGGGCCACTGTTTGATCCCTAGCAGCCACTCGGTAGCAAGCAACCATCTGTAAATCCAATTTCTTGGAATTTGACACCCTCTTCTGACTTCCATGAGCATTGCATGACATGGGTGCACTTACATACTTGCAGACAATACACTCATGCACACAAAATAAAAATAATAAACAAAATATCTAAAAATAAATAAAGGCATTGAATATGCATTCCTGTAGCCACTGCATTTTGATAGTTGATTAGTTGATGACATGAATACCCGGAATCAACTGTCTCCAGGTTGCTGAAGAAGAGAATTCTTTACAATTACTGTTTCAATGATGTGAAGACATAAATTCTCTGAGAGCCTTAGAGGCAGTTTATAAATACTTCTCAGAATTGTCATCTCAGCTCTGACCTATCCAGCTGGTCTAGGGGTGACTCAATGCGTAAATTTAATCCTGCTTTGAGCTACCTGCTCACTCTGCACTGGAAGTCCTCACCCAGGGATTCAGGCTCTCTCCTGCCACTGCTGCTACCTGAGACACATCTTTACTTCCTCTCTGGCATTACCTCCATCAAGACTGCTGAACTACGGGGTGGCTCACTCTACCATTTATCTCTAAACTGAAGCTGGAGCCTAGTCCTGCTTGATTCCTACCCTGATTTCGGTAGCTGTTTCTTCTTTGGGGTTTAATTTTAGTTCATGGCTCAGATTACTTGAGATCAGAATTATCAACGACATTGCCCATTCCTTTACGGTTAAAAGTATCTTCTCACAGAGCTGCCTTCTAATAGACTCCAGGCCCTTCCACTTCAGAGATATGCTCTACCCAAGGACCCCACTACAAAGTGTAAAAACTTCTGAGGCCATCCACATGCTCAACACTAATATTGAGAATCGAAGCTGAGGTTGGAGTAATAGGCCATGAGCCAAGGATGAAAGGCAGTCTAAAAGTAGAAAATGCAACGAACAGATTCTTTGCAACAGCCTTCAAAATGATATGGCCCCACCGACCCATTCTGAAGATGATTTTAAACTTCTGTTGCTTTATGGCATTAAGGTTTTGGTAAAGGAAACAAAAGCAAGCTAATATATGTATATAAGGAGTTTAATCAACAAATATTTAAGCTTTATGTGGCTTTCAGAAAGGAGCTAGAAGCATCTTGGAAAATACTACTGATAATTTCTATGAAGTAAATAAAATCTACAGCTTATCTGAATGTGAAATATAGAGATTGTCCACAAGTAATGGACAAAAATACGGTGACTCGAAGATTTTCGTCTTTACAGTTGACGCCAGACAAAGAGGAATGAGGATGAAAAGCAAAGGACATTTGAGGAACAAACAGGTTCACAGTATGCTTAAGCAAAACTTTATAATAAGCTTCTATGAAAATAGATGCTCAGTGCACCCCTACAATCTCAGTTCAGCCACAAGGGAGCATTGTGTAATTTGTTAATTAATAATTTTCAACTGAGTGAGTTTTAATAGACAAATACACTGGGTTCTGCCTCAGTTTTAATATCTTTGACTCAGAAATGCCACCTGGACTATACGTAATTTGGTGGAACCATCAGCTAGAATAATTTGAAGAAATGCAGATTTATAAACAAATGTGTCCATAGGTAATGTTAAGTATCAAAACTTGAAACTAATATCTTTAGGTGCACGGTGCTAAAGGGAAAGCGGGGTGTCGGGGGTGGGTGGCAATAAGGTCACAGTAGTTTCACACTATTAGAAGGACATCTTCCTTCAGTGCAAGTCACTGACAATGGACAAATCCATGTATTGTCTTGGGTTTGTGAGATTTGTAACACTGTAGAGAAAATGGTGGCATCTTCACATAAGTCCCTTTACTTTTGGAAAAAGAGCACAGCAGTGAAGCTGCTCTTCGGTGTCATTATCTCCACCTCCATGTGCCTTGCATACCTGCTCCACCGCTTTGTTCGACACAATTAATCCTAATATCCAACCCCTCCTGAGGCAATTTCTCATCTTGGCAGGTCTCTCTCAGTAATGACTAAAGGGGAGTGGCTGTGCTCCCAAAGCTTGGGCTCAGACAGATGTACTTTTCCTCACAAACATCAGCAGCCTGTTCAGGCCTCTCCCCTCTCTTCTTTCTCCTCCATGTCCTTTCCTTGCCTCCTTTTCTGTCTCTTCTCTCTGTGTCCCTCCTCTCTAACCTCTCTTTCTCACTTTCCATCCTTTTTTTCCTATTTCTTCCTTAATTCCCTTTTCTTAAAAATGGCTGGCCTTCAAAAACTAAAAATAAAACAAAGCAAATGACTCCTGCTGAGCTGTCCCCAGGCTTTCTACATGGGGAGTCATTGGTGCTAAGGCTCTCCACCAAGTGTAATTAGGTGATTGACAAATGGCAGGTAGCAATGGGGATGGAAATAAGCTCTATTATCCTGCCTTCGTTGTTTAGGGAGAAAGCTCCAGTGCCCTAATTTTTTCAACCCAATTCCAATTTCATATTTATGAAAAGCTAGTCTCTGCCACTCCCCAGCAATCTGCTTATTGAACATACTTTTCTGCAAGCATAATTATGCCCCATCCCTTGATACTGCATCCTTTTATTCCATTTTCCTCCCCGCCTCCTGCTGTGCTGCCTGCCATCACCATAGTCCGTGCTCTGACCAAGAGAATAGGTCATTGATTTTTTTTTTCCCCAAAGCCAGTACCACTCTGTGAATTGGTGCTGATCCCCAGAGACCTGGAGTGTAAGAGAGCACGCAATGGAGAGTATGATAACACAGCCACGGGACACCGGGTCAGAGGTCCCCATCCACTCCAGTGAGGCTACATTGTGTTTTCTCCCTCCCTTGACACCATCTCTTCTAATGACAGACACTCACGTGTGAGTGCTCATACTGGAAATTGGATGCCATTTCTGTGTGGGCATATGATTATCATATGTACACAAGAGCTTTAGCCAAGATCTGCATTTGGAAAGCAAGCACCAAGGACAATATCCACTAGTTTACATTTATTTTTCACCAGCTTAGGCACAGCATTTACTCGTATTTTAGAGAGGTTGAGCAGACTAAATATTTACCAATAACTTTGCAAACCAACAGGCTGGGAAGTTATATGGCAATCCTAATATGCCTAATATGAAAGAAACAATAAGGAATGCGTGCTGAGGAGTGCCTCAGTTCCAGACACTTTTCTCTCCCTTTCCCATGATTCTGAAATTTGACTTACAATTCCCATCTGAATATGTGTTTCATGTAGTAAAGAAACCACCAACCAGTTAATTATTGAGTGAAGAACAGCTTCATGAGAGATTTTACTTAGCAGAGAGTATTGTTTTTCTTGTGAAGGGAGATGGTACAGACCAGACAGTTTTACTGTAATTATATATAAGCATGATTTGTCTGGCCTGTGAAAATAATCACTTTCATTGGACTTCTTTGTGAGGGAAATACCCTGAGTGTATGTACGACTTGGACTGATAGTTTTATCTTTCTGAATATATTAAGTCTGTGTTCCCATATGGTCTTTGCTATCTGTGAAAGCAATGAAATTCCTTAATCGTAATATACAGAATGTTGAAAGGAAAATATTTCCAAGAAGTTTGTGAGTACTGGTATTATATCAGAATCACTATATTCTGAATTTCTTCTGCTATGTTTGTGTGATTATTTTCATTTTGTTTATTTGGTTTGGATTTGCTCCTGCTAAAAATCAACTTTTTCTAGGACAAATCACATAACCCCCATGCATTCATGTATCTTTACATAATATAATGGAGCCTTGCATCTTTGCCTAGAAAAGCAACTGTCTGTAATATGTCTGAGCCTCTGTTACATTAAAAATCCCCAAAGAAATAAAACTTCCTGAATAGTCCTGGTACTAAAAGCTCAGGCTGTTTGTTCTCATATAACACTGTTTTCTTCAATTTCATTTTTCCCACCTTCTCCCAAATTCCTTACACTAAATATCCATTAGCATATAAGCACTTGTTGAACTTGCTCTCTGAATTTTTATTCTAACCTTCAACTTGCATGACTAGAAAAATACTTGTGTGTCATTTTATTATTATATGACTTATAATATATTAGTAGTGTATTTTAACATAGGTTTCTCTCAGTGCCAAAAGGATATCTCTCTTCTTTCCATTAATTTGTACATATTTTAATACATAGAAATTAACCAAATAATTCATTTTTAGCATATGTGAGTTCCTTTTCTACTACTTTAGGCTAAACACCTTTAATGCTGAAGGTCATAGTGATTGTGATCAATTTGAAATGATGTACTTAATAGAACAAACAGAATATTTAAACAGAATACTTAAATTACTTTATATATGCATATATAGTTTCAAGATGATATGAAATCAGTTTTATAACTGAGATCACAGATTAAATAGGCAAAAATATGTACTCATATGATATATATAGAGAGAGAAATATATGAATGTAACTTATGGTGACCAAAGATAGCTGTTTTGCTGGAAAGCCACCCGCAGAATGGTTGACAACTCTTGAAAGATACATTCTTGGAACTCTCTGTATAATGTACAGGCAGTCAGGCCCATCAGAGTCTCCTTTCCCAGCAAATGCCCTGGTTTATGAATCTTGGGGAGGGACATTATGAATCTTATAGTTTCACAAGCTTCCAAATCCTTATGCATTTCTTTTCATAGTCCGAGGTTTATGAGCTTTACCCCTTAATTAAAGAGATAAAGTTTCAATGTAGAGGAAATAGCTACATGAAACCACATTTTCATAATTGTCAAAAAATTATAAATAATATATGCTTTATTATTATTTGGGGCTGGAAAGGTGGCTCAGTAGGTAAGACCACTTGCTCTTCTTCCTGAGGACATAGGTTCAATTCCCAGGATCCACAGGGTGGCTAACAACAGTCTGTAACTCCAGTTTGAGATCTGACACCCTCTTCTGGCCTCTGTGGGCACTGCATGACATGGGTGCACATACATACATGCAGGCATTTACATTCGTATATATAAAATAAAAATAATTTTTTTGAAAAAAGATATGATTTATTAGGTTAATGTCTAAATGTATAATTTACAAAATAAAATGTTATACAAAGAAATCAATTTTCCATCCACAAAGCATCATGGGAGAAGCACAAATGCATATTGTCAAGAAGAATGAACTACTCTGAACAGGCCAACACTATGACAATCTGGATAATCAGAAAAAGTTAGCAGTGGTGCCTAGAGGCTGGGGACAGGGAAGACAAGGTACAGTATAACACAAGCTTCGGAGCCTTGTCCACTCCTGGCATCTTCATTCATGCTGAGTTCTGATTAGATTCTCAGAAGTTATAAAAAGTAAGATTTAACCAACTATGCATCACTGCCTTTTAAGTATACTAGTGTTGCACGAAACACATAAAACTGAGTGGTGCAAAAAATAAGGAAACTATTATTCATGAAGCTGTTAATCTGATGGTCAGTTTGAATAAGATGAGAAAAGACATTTAATTGGACCAGACTTTCATAGTGTTTTTGTGGTATCTGGATTTCCTCAACAACAAAGGCTGTCCCGAGATGCCCAGAGGGAGACTTACCTTTGTATTTTCTTCTGATCCTCTTTTCCTCCACTCTTGTTTTCTTTAGACTCCAACCTAGCCTCAGCTTTTTGTGTTTGATATTTCCTTTGTGGACATGTTAAACTTGCTGCCAAGCCAACTGTTAACCCATTTCAGAAAATTCTGCCTGCTTTGTGCCCCAAGCACTGGCCTAACTATATCTCTTCCCTCTTTGCTAAAGCTGGTTTTGAGGAGTAGCACTGCCTGGTCCCTTGGAGAAGTAATTCTCTTCTCTATCCTTCTTTTGTAACTGTTAAAATATGTTCCTATTATTTCTAATAAATGCAGTGAAACTATCCTTTTTTTGTACTACTTTGATCATTTAGCACGATCCATCTTAAGGCAAGCTTGTTAAGTAGATATTTCTAATGTGACTTTTGCTGTTCATCTGTCCAATGGAATGTTACACAAGTATGCTTTGATAGTCCGTGATTGCTTCTGAGAAAGCTGGATGGCAGAGATCTCCCTTCAGTCATTCAATCACGGTTCATGAATGTTTTGTTCTCTGTTTCCCCTGCTTCTCCTACCTGTCTTGTCTTAAGTGTGGGGCTTTAAACAAGTGACCCTTCTGGTTTCTGTTGAATATCTTTTGATCTCTACTCTTATATGCATGAACCTTCACGAATGATTTGTTCCCATTTTGACAGTTACAATTTTGATTCTGTGTCAATTACTGTATTTCCCCCCTTTCACCAAAAATACTGAAATTAGGGAATATCAAGAATGCATAATGGGGCTGGAAGGATGGCGAGGTGGGTAAGAGCACTGGCTGCTCCTGCAGAGGACTGGGGTTTGATTCCAAACACCCATATGACGGCTAACAATCCACCAGTATCTCCAGTTCCAGGGGATCCAGTGGCCTCTTCTGACCTCCTCTGGCATTGCATGACAGAGGTGCACTTACATACATGCAGGCAATACACTCACACATAAAATAAAAATAATAAATAAAATATTTTCTTAAAAAATGAATAACAAGAGTTATTGTTATTCATTTGAAATGATGTACTAATCTCATCAGAGATGAAGAGTAATGTCTTTTCTTTGAACAAATTGATCCCTTGGTGGCTTCTGTAAACAGACGACAATCTTAGATACTATCTCTTAAAGTATGACACAGCCACACTCGACTTCTAAAATGTCTTCTCTTTTCCATCGTACACTGCTACAGAACAAAGATTGAGTGTTCTCTCTCTATGTCTCTCTCTCTGTCTCTGTTTCTATCTCTCTCTATGTCTCTCTCTCTGTCTCTGTTTCCATCTCTGTCTGTCTGTCTGTCTGTCTCTCTCATATTCAGCTCTTACTTATTTCCTTATCTCCCTTCTGAAAATTTGAAACAAGCGAAACAAGCATATTCTTAATAAAAATGCATTACCATTATTCCTGACACAGACAGCAGTACAGAGAAATGTATGCCTATGCCTGCATGGTTCTGCTCACTGAAAGTGTGCTACTGCAGAAGACGGAAGGAATCCAGGCCTGATTGTCATTAAGACTGACTGAGAAGTTGAAGACCTTTCTGCTCAAGGAGCTTCTGTCCTCTTGCTTTGATCTAGATGGCTACAGTTAACATACACACTCATTCTTCTGGTGATTCCTTTATACCACTTCCCCCAAACAAGGATCACTAACGGATTGAGTAGGATCACCTCCATTCAATTCTCGAGGTGTCATTCTCACTCTGTCAGAGACAGAGGAGCCTTATTAATCACACTCAGGACCACTAATATCAACAATCTTTCATTGCAACTGATCGAATGCATCATCAACCGTAACTAGAAAATGTGCCCACAACCTGGTACTATTTGTCCTAATGTGGCATGTTATCACACAAGCAAACTGAGACCAGTACGTAAGTATGTGCTGTCCTTTCTTCTCTTTATTTCCTTCCCTTCTTTTATGGTGATCATTCAAAGCTTATCAAGTATAAAAGACATCTTCTCTTTCACTTGACGTTATCGTCTTTGTGTTCTGTTGAGAGTATATCTGGTGACAGGTCAACATAAGATCCCTTGGGATAATGTCAGTGAGTCAGGATGATGAATTTGGGATTCCAGTTTCTAAGTAAACGAAGAAAGCCTGTTCTTGATTTTTCAGACAATATTAACTAGAAAATATGTGTGACACACAGTGTTTACCTACCAGAATGATTGTTCCATATCACTGCAGTTAATTTTTCTTTATTTATTGAATTAACTTTACCAGAGAAAGTTATAGGAAATTGAATAAGAAATTCCAACTTTTATTGGAAATTTTCTAGCATAAGTGAACCCAAGAAATTTACTATAGAAATATCAGTTGGCAGACATTGCTAATCATCTATTTGGTTCAATAATACAATGTAATATGGATATGTATGCAAAACAAATAATACTTTTTAATAATTGTTATTTATTGAGCACCTATTTTTGACATTTTACTTATGTTACAGCCCTGTATATTTGGCATAATTCTGTCCTTTTATAGATTAAACAAAACAGAGATTGGAAGGGATTAAGAAACTTGGTCAAATAAGAAATAGTCCCCCAAAATAGAGCCAGACTAGCACTGATGTCTGTGTATCACCAAAAGTTCTGGACACCACTCCTCATCAAAGAAGTCTGACAAATACTCAGTGAAGATTTGGTTAAAGAAAAGTTATACTTTGCATATATGCTTCTTAATAGCTATCTAAGATATCTAAGACTTCAAGAAGATATTGTGATTAATAGAGTAAAAGGTGTGTTTAGGTTCTTTCTACCTCAAACATCTTTATTTTTCATGTGTGAACCAGTGCTCATCTTTATATGATATATAATTTTTCCCTATGTCTTGGTCAGATTTCACTAGTTAGGGGCTCCCACAGCATCCAACCTGCTGGTTTAGTCGGGGTAGCTCTCTCCAGATTTGAGGAAAGAAACTCATAGAAAACAGTGAGTCCTGTGTGCAAGGAATGGTGAGAGACATCAAGTTTGGGCATTCTGAGTTAGCAATCATTCTCCAGGAGGACTGAAAAAGCCATCTTTGGAGTAACAGAAAGATGTTGATGAAGACAACAACGAGACTGGTTTCGTTAATTCTTGATGGCAACATTGTTGAAAGCTCTGATGCATGTATCATTGGGATTCTTGGAGACAACCTTCCTTTAATGTTGAATACACAACCATCATACCCACAAAACTGATTAAAATAGTTCAAAGTCTCAGAAATGAAAAGAAATCTAACTAACACATAATTTTCTTTTTCTTTTCGTTATCAACTCAGATCACTATTTATGAGATATTTATTTAATATTTGCTTGGTTTGGCTTTTGAGACAAGGTCTTGCTAGGTAGGTGCAAGCTGTTTTCCAATTCTGACCAGCCTCTTGAGTGCTGGGATTGCAGGTGTGTGTCAGTACTTCTGGCCTCTTATTTTATGTACTATGGGTATTAGGCTCATCTTGGATGCCCTGAGGTTTCAAGGACAAAAAGATATCTCCTTGTCCCCAAAGATTTAGGTTACATAGAACACTAAGGCAGAAAATTGAGTTAGTCTACATTATCATCCTGAGGAACAAAGCTACATTTCCATTGTTCCCTTTTTTCTCATAAATTATATTGTTCTCAAGACTGAATAACTCTCAAAGTGATCACTATAAATGACAGTTAAATGTTCAACTACAAATAAGAAGTCTACATTACTCTATCCAAGCCTCAGGAAATATTATGGAATAAGGGTCAGGGAGAATATAAAAACTAGAGATAGAGATGAAGTGTTAGAGATTGTTCGCTTCCAGTCATGACATGGTCATTATATTCTTGAACGCATAGCAGATGTGATTACCTTCAGAAGACATGCCCAAAATTGGGACTGTCAATAACCTGTCACGGGGGTGGGGGCAGAGATTATGAGGTCTCACCCTTCACTGAGTGTTTATATACATTTATCTGTTCCTTGTAGAGGAAGAGATGTTCTCTTAGTAGTATAGTCACTTTTAAGGTGCCCATGTTCTTTTAAAGAATCCCTCATCCATTTCTCTGCAAAAAACAAAAACAAAAAAACAAACAAACAAAAAGAAAAACTAATGAAACTCATTTCTCAGAACATCAACTAATATGGAAAGGGAAGAAAAGAATCAGGTGTTGGAGGGGAACAGGGCAGATTAATAGGAGGTGAATAGGATTAAATTTTGGCTGGGCATGGTAACATACACCTTGAATTCCAGCACTAGGAAGGAAGATGAAAGTGGAGATCTTTGACTTACTGGCAAGCCTGGTTTATATAACAAGTTCCAGGGCAACTGAGGGTGCATAGTGAAATACTGTCTCAAAAAAGAAAAAAAAATCAACACACAATATATTTCAATATTTTTTCTTCTTGAAACAACAAAACAATTACCTTGAAAAAGGATTTAAATAGTGTTTTATTTTCTCCTGACCATTAAAAATTAATCTCTCCAGTAGATTCGTCATCTGCCATTTTCTTGTGTATCAGTCAGTCACTCAACTTACCAAGACTTGAATATATCAACGGTTTTGAGTGTCATAGTCCCCAAAAGTTTCCTCCTCTTTTGTCTAAGAAAATTCTAAGTATTTTGGGAGAATGAAATGAAATCACTCTGGTTTTTTGCAGTCACTTATATCCTAAGTTCAAAGCATGTGTATGTGCATGTCTGTTGACATTCAGTCAACATGTGTTTTCACATACTATGTCTAACATTTTTGTTGTTTTTTTTCCTTTCTTTTCTTTTTCTTTCTTTCTTTGTTTCTTTTCTTTGTTCCTAAGATTGAGACAGAAGTAATGTAATGTTAATTTACAAGAGAGTAAAACAAACAATCACTTAACCAGGACTTCATTAATTATTATTTGAGATATCAGTATTCCAGAGTGCTTAAAAAGGTTTGATATAATTCTGAACTCCTCATTATGGACCAACTCCCAGTCCAAAAATCCCTTACTGGTTGACATGTAGCAGCCTCTCCAACACATTTGCCAGCACCATATCATATCTAATTTATGTAAAATTAAATATTACTATGTCTAGTGCACTGACAAATATATAGAATAGAATTTTGTGATGAATTTTTGTAATTAAATGAACATTAATGGAAATACAGATTTTCTTTATGGAAATGTTTAGAGTGAGATGTGTTTTAAACACAGAATTTGTTTTATTTTATTTTGTTAAGAACAGAGTCTCCTGCAACACAGTCTAAACTCAAACTCACCTAGGTAAAGTTGGACCTGGACTGCTGATCTTCCTGTATCTACCATGCAAGTGCTTGTATTACAGGTATGCATTACTATACCAGGTTAAATTTGAGATTTTTCACTCAGCTGAGCTTAGAGATGCCCCCTAAGTTAAAATATTAATATTTTAGGCTGTAGAGAATAATCGTATTCTTAGAAGATACAGCACAGACTAAGTTTCTCCTACTGAATTCATACAGTCTTATGAATTATAAAGCAAATAAACAAGTAAAAAGTCACAGTGGTTGAGAGGGAGAGATTTTTGAATTTTAGAATTATGGATAAAGGATTGTGAACTTGGAATTCCACAAGGACTTTTAAAGAAAGTTTAAAATAACTCTATGCATAAATCATCTTAGATGTCTTAAAGCATACTCTTCAGTCTATAGAACTATGAAAACTTTGGTTATATAAATTTGGGGTTTTGCCACACACATTTACTTAGCCCTAATGTGTGGCATGTGTGTGTGTGTGTGTGTGTGTGTGTGTGTGTGTCTGTGATTCACTTTCATATTTCTCTAGGTGACATAACAATTTATCTTGTAACCCTAACAGTATTTATGCTAAGCTTAATCTATGGTAGCAACTGCTATTAAGTGCTTGACAGGTATTTACTCATTTAATCCCCAGAATAGCTCAATGAAATGGATATAATTTCCTTATTAACAAAAATGGAAATTGAAGCATAGAAAGGTTAATTGACTTGTCCAAGTTCTCACAGCTAAAAATAGTGGAGTAGGGATTTAAATTCAAATAGAATGGTTCTAGAGTCCCTTGAGCCCTTCAGTCCTAACAGCTATACCATGCAGAAATTCCCTTCACCTAACTGCTTAACTATCTTTAATGTAAAGTGATAGAGTCATACAATTGAAAATACTATTTTAATTCCAGCTGCTCTATGAATTATAACTAAAAATTTATAGACATGGGTTTTAATTGAATCCCCGATCATTTCTAATTAATGATAATCACTTAGATTTAGAAAGTGAAAATGTAGCATGTTGAAATTCACATTTGTTCTTTAACCATACTTAGAAAACATAATTCAACACATAAGCAAATACTCTGTATGTGTGTGTGTGTGTGTGTGTGTTCATTCGTGAGTGCATATATATGTACACTTGTATATGCAGGCAGGCACGTGGAGGTCATAGCTTGACATCTTTGTTTTTCTCAATCCCTCTTCAACTATGTTTTTAGATAAATCTCTCACTGAACCCAGAGCTCACATATTCCATTAGACTGGAAGACCAGCAAGTCCTGGGAATCTTCCTATCTCTGGAATTATAGCCATTTACTACCGTGCCTGACTTTTTTTTTAATTTTAGGCCTTGGGATTAAACTAAGGTTCTTATACTTATAACATGGAAAGCACTTTGCCAACTGAGTTATCTCTCTAGTCCCAAAATATTGTTTTTTTATGTTGACATACAGTTCATTGGGTCTGATTAATGAGAAATAATCTTGTCCCATTCCAAAAAGAAATTGTGACATTTTTACTTTTTATTTTGTTTTGTTTTGCTTTGTTTTCCTACAAGCAATACAACAGAAGTTCACACGCTCACAGTTTTGGAGATAAGGAGTTCAACATTATAGGATCAGCAAGACTGGACCCTTCCAGAGCTCTGAGTGAGTCTCTAGTCAGGCTTCTCTCCTAACTTCTAGCAATTGCTGGAAATCTTGCTTTTGTCTCTTCTGCCTCTATCCTTACATGGAAGACATGCTGCCTACCTCCTCGAGAATCATAATATAGTATTAATCAGAGTCTGTCATTTTAGCAAGGAGGACTTGTATTTTGTGGCTGATTGGCAAAATGTGATTTCAGAGTTGCTGGTCCTTATAGGAAAACATATTCTTCAGTTAAAAAGAATTTATTGAAAATTTAAAAAAATATTTTAATTTATATATATGAATGTATTTCACACAGGTATGTAATTACACCTGTGTCATACAGTGAAATTCTCTGGAATCAGATCTATGGATGGTTGTTAACTGCCATATGGATGATGGGAACTGATCCCTGATCCTCTGCAAGAGTAGCTGGTGCTCCTAAAAGATAAAAACATTTTAATCAAATCATTTTGCTTGAGTATGAAGATAAGCTTTGAATTTGTTAAAGAAACATCAGTATTTATATGTGGCATGCACTGACAAGGACATTAGTATGCGCAGAACCAGAGCTTCCACAGCAGTGTGAATACAAAGTTGTCAGTTCTGGATCTGGGGTAGGGCACAGGAGATAGACTTATAGGCTTAGGGAGCTAGAAGTCATACTTTATTCTTAAGAAAATGAATTTGGAGCTGGAGATATGGCCCCGTGGTTGGTTAAGAGCACTGACTGCCCTTACTGATGACCTGGGTTTGGTTCCCACACATACGGTGGCTAAACCACATCTATCTCAGCTGCAGTTTCAGGGGATCCAACAGCCCCCTTCTGGCCTCTGTGGGTATTTTATGCATGGCTGCACTTGCATACATTAGGCAATAATACTCATATAAAATAAAAATTAATAAAAGTTAGGTGTGGGGGTTGAATTGCTATTTTTCTCTCTGGCTTTTCATAACACCTAAGCTTTATTTATCTCCTCTCTCTCTCTTTCTCTCTCTCTCTCTCCTCTCTCCTCTCTCCCTGTCCAAAAATACATATACAATATCCGAACATGTGTGCTTGTGTATACCTGAAGGTTACATAAAAAGAAACAGTACCAACCAGGAGAAACCTCCCTTCAAGTTGTTTGTCAGGGGAGTCCAAAAGATTCCCCAAATAAGGCAGGCTATTAACATAGCCCTTGATTACATCCCAGAACTTGAAGGTAAGACCCTATTGCTGAAGATAGAACATACTTTGGACACAGGACTTGGAGCAATGGAGCTGGAACTGTCTTTAGAGCCTTCTCCCTGGAGACTAGCTCTCATAGCTCTTGAGAATATTATGAAGCTGCTAAGAGAGAAAAACTAATCAATAGTTCAAACCAGCTATAAAGCCTAAGAATCAAAATGACTAGCACAGCCAACTATCTCCATTGTTGTAGTAGTGGTTCTGCTATTTTGGGGGTGAACAACAGCTATCTAATTGTACTTAATACACTCTCAATGGGAGAGAACTTGTGAATGGTATTGTAAATATAGCCAAATTCACATCAAATTCACATGGATGGAGAGGTCAGAGATCATAGAAAAAGCTCTATCTCTGTTATATCTCAGGAAAAATGTAATTTCCTTGTGTTTTGACTTTGTTCTCTCTAAGTAGACCACACTGGCTAGCCAGCAAATCTGAGAAATCTACCTATCTCTATTCCCCCAGTACTGGGATTGCAAGCACTTGTCAATGTGCTTGTCTTTTTTTTTGTGGGTGTTGGGATTTAGCTCAGATCCATATGCTTGCATGTCAAGAAATTTACCAAATGAGCAATCACCCTAGACTATTTTGCCATTATATTTCAATTTTTAGAAACCTTTTATAAATATAAATCTGCATGCACATACACAGAACTTTTATTATCTCTTTGTTATGATTTAAATGCAAAATGTCCCCCACAGTCCCAGAAGTTTGAACATTCAGTCACTAGTGCAGAATCTTTCAGAAGTGAAGTCTACCTGGAGGAAATGCATCACTGGGGAGGAGGCAGGTTGAAGGCTTTATAGCCTTGACCTGCTTCTTCCCCTCTCTCCTGCTGATCCCAACACATATGGAGATTCCCAGCCACCTGTTCCCAGCACCATCAACTCCGTGCCATGCCTTCACTGCCATGATAGACTTTATTCCCTTCAACCTTGAGCTGAAATAAACCCTTCCTATCTTACACTGTTTCTTGTCAAGAATTTGATCACAGTTATGAGAAAACTAAATCTCTATCCCTTCAAATACACTGCAAAATATTTATTATTCTGAACTATAACATGAACAATAACAACAACCAAACCCCTGAAAACAAGCAAAGATGGTCATTTAAAATTGGTGGAAAGAGCATCTCACCATCTCCTTTCAGTAGGCAATAAATCAGGGTGCTGAAATCAGGACAGACATTTCCCAAATCTGACTGTTGGAGTCCAAGGACAGGTTGCTCTGAACCAGAGGGAGCCCTGGCAGAGAAATGAGTTTTGTGCCAACACTGAGGACACAGCTGGACTTCAGCTCAAGTGAATCTGTGTAACAGATCTGTGTTGTTTGCTCCATTTGGCAAAGTTTCTCTCAGAGAACTAGAATCCTCTGAAGCTTCAGCATGAAGCTCATTGATATATGAGAAGCACAGGAAGGAGCCCTTGATTGTCAGCCCCAAGCAGTGCCCTCAGGTGGCCACTGCATTCTAAAAACAGACCAGGGAGAGGTGACACCTCCCTGAATGGCTGCCAATATATCCCTGCACCAGTATGGAAATGTGGGCCTCTAGTAAGTCTCTTACAGTTTCTGCTTCAGCAGCTCTGGCCCACTTGCTGTGAAGACACCCACTGTGCCTTGAAGGAGGATCACTAGGATCAGCCAACTGAAAAGCTGTTTGGGGAAATCCTCACTCCAGAGGAGACTCACCTATCCCCTATCCCAACTGGAAAACAGAACTAGGAAAAGCAGCCAGTTGCCTCTGTGTGTGTGTGTGTGTGTGTGTGTGTGTGTGTGTGTGTGTGTATGCGCGACCACACATGCGGGCTTCAGTGTGAATCCACACTCTAAAGATTGATTTATTTTTTTAATATTCATATGCTAGACTCAGAAAGAAAGCATTAAGTAGATTTAGCTTGTCAACATGAAGTCATTACTGGTTATAATCTATTTTAGGATATTCAAAGTATTGGAGGTAAGGAGGTACCCTCATCTGTAATGTTCAGTTCCCAGTTAATGATGTTTTTACATATGGACTTGAGTCGGTACCCTATTTTCCAAGTCTCTTAGGCCCCCAAGGCCTAATTGATATCATTAGAGGCCCAGTCCTTCCACATATGGCCTTGGAGATGTCAGTGTTACCATGAAAGCTGCTTTTGATTTATTTTGCTTTTCTTCTTCATTCTTTCTCTTGTTGCTTTCTTCCTTTCTCAAGTTCTGCTCAAAGGCCAAGCTTGTGAAGGCTAAAACCATACAATCCAACTGCAGAGTTGGAGCACGGGCTTGCAAATCTGTTTCGAAAGCCTGGACATCTAACGAGATGCCCTTGGCATGTCTAACAGGTACTGAGTCTTTTTCTTTAAGGAGGCAGTCTATGTGTAAAACACACTAAGACATTTCAGTCACTTCTCAGATGTTTCTTTTTTCTCATTGGAAGAAAAGCATCTTCTTGCTCTATGGAAGCAGCAAACTTGATGGTGCTAAATAGTCTTAAAAAACTATTCTCTGTTCAAGTTCAAGTTTCTTGGACCCTTAGCTCTGATGATAAGTTTTTATTCTCTGCCTTCAGTTTCCAGTAGAAATTTTATATAAAGTGTTTGACTTTGTAAAAGATCTTTAAATTTGACTTTTCTTTTTGTTATACTAAAATTATCAAGTAAACGTGTTCAAATTGATTACAGGAAGTAAACTTAAGCATTTTAAAGTGCTTTCAAATCTCTTCATCTGTTAAGAAAAGATGGTTTTTGGAAAGCTATTAGCCAAGGACCAGGAATTTCAGTTGATTCTGGCATGTCCGAGGCATGTCCAAGTATGCCATCTGGTAGGACAAATTAAGTCATTTAGTGTACACATTTGTATCAATTTGATTGCTTTCAAAATAATCAGATACATTATTCTTTGAATAGTTCAATATAATGAAAATATTTTTAAAAATCATAGGTGAAAATGTATCTTTGATCATTTTTTTCAGTCCCTTTTTTTACATAGCACAGGATGGACCAGAACAATTGCATGTGTTCTTACGCAGTTCAAAGATCAAACTTGTGAAGGTTCAAACTTCACAATCCCACTGCAGGATTAGAACACTGGAATGTTTCTGTATACAAAGTATTTTTGTGCTGTAAACATAAAGACTGATGTTAAAGAGGTGAAATGGTTTGCTTATGTCCTTCTATTTGGGATTGAACAAAAACTAGTATCCTGACCTTATAATGTTTACTTTGGAATTCCTTATACCACTAAAAGGAGACTTGTTTAGGAAAGGGATACAGTGTACATTATAATGCTTTTGAAAACATATATCATCAGGTCAGAGCAACAACCTTGTTATTCTGCCTAGGTTAAGCTTACTATGTCAAGCTTATTTCTGGATCTTCTCTGACATTCATTCTCTGCCTGGAATGACTAACATGATATTTGTGTTCCGGAAGGGAATAAAGCTCCATTTCCAAACAGTAAACACTGTCATTTATTTCAGACCCCTGTTTTGTAGTACGTAAATGAAGGCTGCCCAAGTCTGCAGCCACCTAAAGACTATGAAGAGTTTACCTGAGTTTGATAATTATGGAGATATGTGATTGGCCAACTCTGAGCCAAAAAGGACTTTACCGCTAGTAAAATCATGAAAATAGGTACTGAGTCCATGTACTTCTGAGCTATCAAATGCCTACTTCTCTGTTTTCTGTAACAGACTAATCTGTGCTTGGGTCAAAATACAGTAAAGTTCTTTGTGCTAAGGAATTCAGAGAATCAGGTTTTTGTGATGCGATAAAGTTATAAAAATATGATTTCATACTGTTGTCTCTATCTAGTTGGGAATTGGAAGTGAGCATCTTCTGAGGCAGGAAAACTAACAGCATATCTTCATAGAAATGCAAAGCGACTTAGATGGCAAAGTGTTTGATATGAAGACATGAGTTCAGATCCCTTATACCAACTGAAAAGACTGGGCTTGGTAACAAGCACCTGTAGTCCTGGCACCAGAAGATGGAGATTGGAGGATTTCTGGTACTGTAGCTGAATTGGTGAGATCCTGGTTCAGTCACAGACTTTAGCTTAAAAATCAAAGTGGAGATTGGGGAAGGCACAAGATGTTGAATTTTAGCCTCCATGTACATACCACCCCCACACAAAACTGAACATATCTTCAACTTGACAGAAGTTTCTTCAGATAAAGTAGATCACTTGAAGAGTTCTCCAATTCAGTAGTATTGTCTAGTCCAAATTTTACAAATTGATTATTTTTTTTATAAAACTTTTGAGCCTATGAATTTAAAACAGACATACAAAAATAGAAACTACCACATTTGAGGTACTGTTTTAGGAATTGTTTTCTTTCTGGTACTATCCAAATTTGAACAACTAATTGTTGCAATATGATACACACTAAAAATAAAACACATTTTCCTTGTTCTATTCTTGCTTTTTATCTGGCTAAGTCAGCACGTGTGTTGTGGAGTTGTAGATTTGATCATGACTCATTGTATGAAGTATACAAAAACTCAACAAAAAAGAGAATAAAAATAAATAAATAGATCACATAACTTTAATATTTCCTATAACTTATAAATTGTTAGACTTCACATTGGTGAATTCGAAAAAGAGAAAATAAATGAAAATCATCAGACAATAAGAGCAAATAATTACCAAGAAGTGAAAATGTGTCTTCTAACACAATATTCTTAACAGTTATCATTTCCTTGGGCAGAGCCTGGGTCATCTAGAGTTACAGTAAATTAGGAAAAAGTACACTGTTATGGTACAAATAACCCCTTTTCAGGACTTACACTTTAATGAGTAGAAGTCAGGTTGAATTCCAAACCATTCTGGGCTCTTATCTGGTTTCCTAGTGCTATGAACACCCTATACAGGGAGCACTGAATATTAAGAGTCCACCTCACCAGTTTCTTCTGTCTCCATCTAATATGATGCATACACTCTTGGTTAAAGAACATAGCACTGTTAAGAGTCATTATTACCTAAAACATTTTCATGGGCAAGAAGTGTTCTTGTATCAATTTCTCCCGTGGGTGCAGAGCATGGAACTATATATTCATTGTTGTGGGATACTTCAGTTCCTTTGTTACAAAGCTTCATCCCTTATCGACCCCATCAATTCCATTTGTTAGTCCTTTGGAATTCTCTTCTTTATTCATCAGGCTTCCTTCTTTCCTTGATCTCTTTAGATATATGCATCCTGACCTCATAACCCTTAAGCACATGTAAGGTTCAAAGAGTTCCCCAGCCATGATCAACAGTAAATAAATCCCCAAGGCAGCATAGAGTTCTGGCAGTTTTATTTCCAAGGTCATTTTCCTCTGCCTCTGCCTTCCTTTTTGTAGCTCAAAGAATCTTGATATTGTTGGGAGAATAGATTAGTGGGCTTGTCCAGAAGAAAGAATGTTCTTGGAGTCTGGGGGATCTGAGGGCCGAAGTAGAAAGCACAGTCAGCTGGCTTCCAAATCAGGGAAGGGCACACCCGCTATGTGCTTTAAGGGGAATTGTTGAAAATGGGTCAAATGAAACATGAATTTCTCTCTCTTGTGGAAAGAGAGAAGTCTGAAGTCTAGGAGATTTGAGACTAAATGTCGGCCAGGCTAAGTAAGATCCCAGTGAAGCTGGATAAGATTCTAGGCAGAGAGCACAGCTTCTTTCTGCGCAAAATGAACAATGGGGCTGCCCTCCTTCTGTGCCCACTGCGAGAGGACGACGGTGTGGTTGGAGGCTCTCTTTTGAGCTCCCTCATCTCTCTGTGCAGGCAGTTGCTCGCTTTTCTCTTTTCTTTCTTTCTCTGTCTTCCCCTTATTCTCCAATACACTTCTCTTCTGCTCTTTGCTTTTCCTTTTCTTCTTCCGCTGTCCCAAAAGAAAGCAGTACCATTTTTTTCTACCTTTTGCCTTTTTCACCTCATTCTTTAGAAGATTTTCTTTTGCAAGATGATGTCACAGCCCTTCCCCTCCTGTGAATAGAACCATTTTAATCAAGATAAAACCACCATAAGATCCTCGGAAAGGTCACCCAGAGCCGCGACTTGTAGTACCAGTCCCACAAAGAGCTCCTCCTTCGCGAACAAGTTTTGAAGTGGAAAGAATGTTTCTATTCACCACATCTTTCTAACTTAACAAGGTGAAGTTAAAAGACTGACTCCTGACCTCAAGGAGCATCCAACTTTACATATTTTGCTTCGCCATAACCTACAACTGTGAACTATTCCCACAAAAAAGTGCTTTCATGGCTATTTCAAGGAAGACAACCTGCAACTGATCAAGGACCACAGAGCTGGGGAATGTACCAGATTTAGGAAAGTTGCTCTTCTGAAGCCATCATCTCTGGGTTAGAAGTGCTTATGTCTAATAGTTTTATGCTGATTAAAAGAAAATAAGCCTTTTCCCTCTCATCCCAGCTTCCAGTCCAATTCCTTTTAAATTAAATCTTAGAGATTAAAAAATTTATTACTTTTTCAAACACTAAAGCATTACTTTAAATATATATTTATATGTGTGTCTTATAGTAGTATTTAGAAGTTCAGAAAAAAAATAGAGTCAAGTTGGAAGAGATATCTTACCATGTGCATTTCTGCTTCATTTCCACCTTCTCTTCTACTCTGCCCTCCCACATCCGGAGCCACACCAGACACTGAATTGTGGTGTTTACTCTTGAGAATGCCACAGAAAAGCACAATTGCCTTCTCAAGAACCAGCCTCTTCCTGTGAATTCATATGTCAATCCGATTAAATTGTTAAATTACAACCAATTTTCTTAAGAACCATTTAACCAAATGTATTTGGAAAGCAAACCCCCAAACCACTCACTGTCAGATGCTCACACATATGTATGCTTAGACATCCTAGCAGTCTGGCCGACCTGACAGTAGGCACGACTGCTTTACTTTATGTTAAGTGAAATGTAATAATTAACTTCTGGTAAAGGAGAAGGAATAAAAAAAGGCAACGCTACCTTATAGCAAATTACTGGAATCAGTCTAAAAAAGAAGATCCCTACTTTACATTAATAAGACATGTGACATGGCTGTCACTACTGCATTTGTCATTGGTATGGCATCAACAAATGACTTACTTTAGTAAGCAGAGGAGTGTTCATTGGTATGCCTAGAGCGAGGTGTACTAGCTCTTACTGTATTTGCTCATCTCTAACTTTCGAAGCTTGCATTTCTTTTCCTGGTTCACTTGTGCTGTTTGCAGGCGTCGCCGCAGGATAAAAACTTGATTGGTCAAGATTAAGTCACATTCTCTACACTTCATTTTCAGCTCAACAACTATTCATTCCAGTCCACCCTGCTCCACTGTGCAAACTTTTATCCTCTAACCTGGTACTGTAAATCAGGTATCACTCCTTCATTTTTCACTTGAAGGCAGTAGTAGTCAGGATGGATGAAAGTTCCAAAGACAGAAGATGAATTAACAGAGACATTGGGCTTCATTCCCCAGGGCCTACCCAAATTCTCCCTTTTCCTTCACAGTATGGTTTTTATAAAAATAAAAATGAATTAAAAGTAATGGACTATGGGCTGATAATGAACTCAATCCTATGCTCCTAAGAGCACAATTTAAATTGACGGCCATGGGAATTTTTTTATACACAGGAGTCAATTAAAACTATGGAAGTGGGGCCTGGGGTAGGTTCAGGGGCATCAGTAGTCAGAGCATTTTGTCATCTGCAGTTGGCATGAGCCAGGCACGGTCGTTAGGATACACAGGAGTTCATCACTTCTATTTGCCTCCCTTCTCCTTGTTTCAAAATAAGGAGCTCAGTGCCTTCACTTCATCTCATAGGGCTGATTAGCAAGCTAATGGACCATCCTTCTTTGCTTTCAGTTTTCTCATATTTCAGCAAAATGCACAAGGCTCATGTTGCCAGTTACACTCCAGAAGACACTAGCTTCTGAGATTTTGTTTCTCTTGAAAACACATAAGTTTCCATGGCTCTACTTAGTTTTTCAGAACTCAAATTTCTCTTTTTCTGATGGCAACTGACAACAGTGGAACTCAGCACTGTACTTTGCCTACAGTTTCCTAGATCTTCAGCCTGAGTCACTTAGTGCCAGGGGCCAGTGAAAACTGTCATTGAAGTCACAGTCTCCACGGTGTCTGGTGACTGCTCCTAGTAACTTCTGATTGCCAAGAAAAGAGACAGTATTACCTTTTTCTAGCTGCCAGTGGATTCTCACTTGTTGCTTGCTCATAGTTGTTACAGAGACTCTTGCTCTAGATTATATGTCCTTCTGTGCTATCCTGGGTATTCTTTAGAAGGAAAGAGTGATGAAAGGCATGACAGGTTTCATCCTTGTGTGTTTATATTCCTTGATATTGAGTCATTATTGTGACACACATTAACAACTGCAATGTGCTGAGAAATTTTCATGAAAATGGGAACAAACAAAACCGTAAAGGAAAACATAAAGCCAGTCTCTTGCTGCTCTGTGAATAACTACTCAGAGATTTATTCACTCATCAGTAGTTAGTGTTTATTTAGTATGTTTGATTTGGGTCCATACTTACTTGTTGATAAGTATCACAGAAAGATGCTTTTAAAGCACAGCTGTGAGCATCCAGGACAGGAGAAGTCATTTGCAAAGAGGAATCTCACCTCTAAGACTTTTGTTCTCTTAGTTATAAGGAAATGGCTAATTTCTACCCAAAGTGAGAATAACTTGATCGCTTTTGACATTAGAAAGCATAATTTCTTATGAAACAATTTAAGGCCTTCTGAAGGCAAAGAGCAGGAAAGCAAAAATTTTAAAAAATGGTTGATATAAGTATAATTTCTGTCTGATTAAATTCACTTAGATAGAACTGGGTATTTAATTCATTCCTCTTGCTGGAGATCTGCATTCTTAACAGTGATTAATACAGAGGGGTCTGCTCTCATCTCCCTCTCCCTCTCCCTCACTCTCTGTTTCCCCATCACTCTTTCTGTGTGTTTGTGTCTTTCTAATATGTCTGTACACATATCTAACACTATATATAACATACACACATAATATATAATTATAAGTAATTACATTATGGTCTATTTATAAAAATAATCCATGAAGAAGATCATCTAAATGACCTGATCCTTTCAATACCTCCTACTAAACTAACAAAGCAAGCAGCACTGAAGCTGACAGCTAAAAGTTGGCTGTGTTGGTCCCCACTGGATGTAAACATTTCCACTGAATGTCAATGGTAAGTAGACAAGATCGCTTTGTGACTGTGGGAGAAAGTGACAAAAACAAAACCACACTGTCGTCATGCCTGAAGAGAAAGCAAAGTCAAGGATGACACACAGATACAAAATTAGCAGGCACCATTGGAAAGCATCAGTAGCTGGTGTGCCAGCAATCCTAGAGTTCCTTTCTTCATGTGCCTCTTAGACAAGAACCACTAAGATGCCACCACTCAAATGCACTGATACAAGAGAGAATTCACTATCACAATGGAGTTCTTGTTTCTTTAATTCCTGTCCCCATAAGACTCAGCCGAAGCCCAACCGTACACTCAACCCCTTCTACCACAGATGACTTACATATGCATTACACAGAGTTGATAAAATTAACTTTCAGGTGTATTCCCAATAGTCACTAACTGAGATTTTAAAAAAATATAAAACATCAACTAATTAAAAATGCAAGAATCAACTCAATCAGACAAAATTACCCAGCATAGAGCTGGGGAAATGGGTACCAGGCCCCAACCTTAGTCTAGGAACTATTGGCAACTGATTACTCCTGGATGAGGGACAGTTGATCTTTAACGGAGTGACTCTAGCTGGGTTGACTAGACTCCAGTGGATGAACTTGCAATGGGGGCATCTGGGTACAAAAGTTTAGCTGTATAGGCCTTAATATACATGAGAGAATGCATGAAATTCCTAGCACTAATGTGTGCTATGTGGGATGCGGATTGGAAAGGGGGTCTAAATATGCTCAAGATTTATTGTATGAGGGGAGGGAGAGATGGGTAAGAGCACTGGCCGTTCTTGCAGAGAGCCAAGTTTGTTTCCCATCACCCACATGGAAGCTAACAACTGTCCTTAACTCTAGTTTCAGGGGATCTGATGTCCTCTTCTGACCTCAATGGGCATTGCATGATATGAGCACAGCTGTTTGCATACAGGCAATACTAATAAAAAACACATGATGGCACAAGTTCATTGATATATTTGTCATTAGCTACTTTTTCCCCCTTTAGCCATTTTAAGGATCCAGAATGCATGCATGAATGCATCCACACACACAAATACATGCACACACAAAATAAATGAATAAAGAAATAAATACAATTTAAAATTTGAAAGTGATCATTATTTCATAATCTTAATCATCAAATTAGATAAAATATTTTTGCTTCATATTTCCTGGATCTGTCTCTTAATAAATTATTTTACAGTGCCACAAAAAATATTTTACAAGTGTTAACAAATTAAAAAAAATTCCTGACTCAGTTATTTAATTCTAATTTTGATCATCCCAACATGATGCAAATATAGTTATATTGTGTATAGCTATGTATTAATATGTATATCAATAATACATGCTTAAATACATATTCCTTATATATAATTACATATAATGTTTATACACGCGCACATAAATATTCCATTTCATTTTTATATACTTTGTGTGTACTTAATATATAAATGCATATATAAAATAGCTGTTCTTGGAACTGGAGAGCTGGCTCAGAAGTTAAGAGCATTGACTGCTCTTGCAAAGGACCCAGGTTCAATTCCTAACAACCACATGGCAGCCAACCATCTATAATCCCATTTCTACGGGATCCAATGCCTTTTTTTCACCTCTGTGTGCCTTGCATGGCATGGGTTCACTTACACACATGCATTCAATACACTCATACACATAAAAATACAAACAAAATAAAAAATATTTTAAAAATATATGTTCTTTCGCATAGTCAAAGGGCCTACCCAAGGCAGGATTAGTTCCTATATGAAGACATTGGTGTTACTCATTTATCATTCAATATGACATTGAAATCAAATTCCTGCATTGTGAACCCTTTATGACCAGTTCTGTAAATTCAACTTAATTGATTAAAAATAATACATGTTAGTGTCAAGAAGAAGCCTGGGTTTATACCATTGTACTTCCCCGAACAACACTAAAATATCATTGAGCTGGTGTGATTACTATCATTTACCTTTCTTGATCCAAATTCATGAGGATGTCCCTATACATCACCCATGGTGGGTGAACCTGAATTCATCTTGGGGTTTTTACTAGGACAATTCCATTCATAATCTGTACAGAACTCTTCGTCTAAAGACTCAGGAGTGAGGTGACTGTTACATTTTCATATATTGATTTTATGTGAGTGGAGAGTGGATGTTGTGCATGCTAAGCAAGGTACAGGTGTGGAGTATATAGGAAAGCTCACATGAATCAGTTCTCTCCTTTCACCATCTGAGTCCCAGGGATAAAACTCGGGTCATCAGGTTTAATGACTGGTGCTTTTAGAGACTGAGCCGTCTTACCTTCCCACAAAGTGAACATTATATCCCATCTGTTCTTGGAGAAATGAGGTTGAAGAACAGTCACATCACTTATTGAAGGCATAGACATACTAAGAATACCCTCTGGAAGGGGATTAGATAATTGAGGCACTTGGATTATTTGTTAGAAGTGATACAACTTACAATGACATGTAAAACAGATTTGTTGGAAGCATGCAAAACTTTACTTCACAGAGCAGAGAGTAATTTTCAAATAAATAGAGGTTTGTGTGTGTGTGTGTGTGTGCACATACACGTCTTTAAATAAAATTAAAGAGAGTTCAGAGTCACTCTCATTCAGATAGTGGAATATTTCATTTTAGAGATGATTGGTTCTTGCCAGTGTCCTAGGTTGATGCAAAGGTTCTCAGGTACATGGTGAATCACTTGTGCTCTCTCTTCATTCTATCTATCCTTGATATTCCCAGTAAAATACCCGGTGAGAAATTTCTTCCCTCATCAGAAAAGGCAATTCTAATCTCCTTTCCAAAAACCTCCACAGGAATTCTTCTGTCTCTTCTTTTTCTTTGGGCATACTAGCTTAATATTGTCAATGGATTGGTGCATTTTCACCGGAGTCTAGTCAGTCTATCTGGAGTCATTCCCTTAAATATCAGCAGTCATCAGTTGCTTATAGTTCCTCAGCCAAGGTTGAGGGCCTGCTGCCCATTTCTCCAGTTCTATGCTGGGCTTTTGTTTGATTGAGTTAGCATGGTCCTGTACATGCTGTCATGATTGTGGAAAGTTCATATTATCAAGTTCCCTGTGGCCTAAAAGCCTCTGTTTCCTTTTCTTCATGTGCCAGCCCTGGTTCTTACAATGTGTGTACAGGAAATAAAAGTACATAGTCTCAGAATCAGAGGGCGTAGCTCAAATGTGTACTCAGGTTGGCATTTTGAGGCCTTGAACTGTTTATGACTTCTGTCTTCTATCATTATGAGTGACAATAAGTGTCATGCCATTGTTCAGTACATTTTGTACAGTTTTACAAAATGTACTGGAGTCATGGACTACAGTCTCTAAGAAAGAGCAAGTACTCAAAATTTAATCAGAGAGACTGAGTTCCCTCTGAGTTCTTCATGAATTTCAACAAATTTATTTGACAACTCATTTTCTGGCCAGTTTGGAGGAGTGTCCATATTTTATTGAGTTGTCAGTTAAAAACATAATGTCTCATAGAAAAAGAAAATGCCATCTCTTTCAACATGCAATAAGGTTTAACCAAGCATCTGAGTATCCTATAACTGAGTCAAGTTGACAAACAAGATTGGTAATCAAAATGGCCTGTCTTAGTGACCAATTATTTAAAGATAGATGTAGACATAGACAGAAAAATAACAGAAATATAGACAAGTTATAGCTGTGAATAGACATAGATAAATGATAGATATTGTAGATAGATATGATAGATGATAGACTAGATAGATAGATAGATATGATAGATGATAGATTAGATAGATAGATAGATAGATAGATAGATAGATAGATAGATAGATAGATAGAAAAACAAATGTAAATAGTAGGTGGATAGATAAGTGATAGATATATGGATAAGAAAGATATATGACAGATAAATGATAGATTGAGAGATCAAAGATAGATCAAAGGTGGATACATCAAAGATGAATAAATAGATAGCGAGGGTAATAGACATGAGCACATGCATTTTATTGGTTTTGTTTTCCTGGAGGACTTAGACTAGTACAGTCATACTTGTTTCTTACCCTTTCTACATACACAGTCCTCATATGACTCCTTGTGTTCTAAGTCCATTTTCCTGCACCTAGTAGTTCCATTCAGTACCTGCGGTATTGAGGCTGTAACTGGAGAAAAGTTCAGGGCCAATGGACTTCACCATAGGCTCTTTGGCTTTGAGTCTGTCTTCATTCTGGGGTTTAGGAATTAGACAGTTTTTCCAGATTATACTTTGACCTCTTCTTTGATCTGTCAGGCTTTCATTTGTCTCATAAAGTTCTGTCATTTCTTCTTTAAATAAAATATCTGAATATTCATCCAAAGACGATTAAAGAAATGAAAGTCATATTCAACGCAATAAGTAGAATAGATAATTTAATAAATATAGCTATTGCCATGCAAGGCAAGTTTGGGAGAAAAAATTTAGCAAACAAGATAATTATGTTTAAAAAGAAGATATATGTAGACATATCTAATTTGATTAGTAATAAATAGTGACCATATAAATGGGACAGGACAAATGAATAGTCAAATAAACATAACAAAAGTCCTTTAACCATTTAAGAGATAGAGAATAAACAAAGACGAAATCAATACAGATAAGGCACATTTCTTCAGGTGAAATAAGATCATTTAACTATATAATTTGCATGGGCATACAGACACATACACGTGTGTGTGTATCCATATACATGATATATATTATTATGTTTAAAAAATGTTAACAAAGCATATAATTCATATCATTTGCACACTGTTTGCTCATCTGCGAATATGTGTTTTATGATGAAAAACTGCCTTCCTCCTGAAAAAGAAGCTCTGCAATTAAGAAACCAGAGTTCCCTTGTTTCCAAGTGTTATAACTTTCCTGTCATGGAGACTTTTTGTTATTATTCACACCTGTGGAATTAAAATCTAAAACTAAATCCAGATATCAGCCTCTGGCAGTCCACATAAAGTCCTCCAGACTGTGCTCAGTAAAAACCTGCCCAGTTTCCTCATTCTCTACACAAAGACAGGAATCTCTAAGGGTGATGATCTTACCCCTCCACCCTACTGTGCAGACATGCTTTAGAGAACAAACCTCACAATCCATGGCTCTATCTCAGAGCCTCTCAGTTTTCAGTTCAGAGGTCATTTTGCCTTGAGTTGACACTTGACAGTATCTGCAATGGTTTAGAGTCTCATAACTGCATAATGCAAGTGTTCCAAGCATTTTGTGGATTGGGTTAGAAATGGTGCTACACAGCCAAATATAAACAAGACCTATAATAAGGGTTACTCCAGTTCAGAGTATCAAGGAAGTTAGGAGTGGAAAACCCAGTTTGCATTAGGAACAACTCTGACAACTAGCATGCAGATAGAATGCATGGTATGTGTTTAATTGATTGGTAAAGGCTGAAACAAACACAACAGTTTCTTTCCTCTTCCTCTTTAGGAGAAAATATCTGACTTATAATAGACTTAGATTTTTTCCAGTCAACTTCATGCCCATTGCATCACTTGATAAATAAACTTCTCAGTTTCAGGAGGAGAGGATGGGTGTGTTAGCAAAAACAAAACACTGGCTGTGGAGTACAGATTGACTTTGATATTACGTTTTAGATATTCAACCTAGTAGAGAAAGGAGACTTCCCTGGATCTTTGTAAGTTTTTTATTGCTAAAATGATGCAATAAAATGACACTTGTTCTTACTTTATTTGTACGACTACTATTTGAATCTGCACCGCATGGACAGCATGCCCATGTTACACATCAGACTTGAACAGATTAACTCAAATCTTCACTGTAACATGGTCTATAAAATCTATAGATAAGAGTTTAGTCATCTCAACCACAGTGCAATCGGATGAGTCTCTACTCTGTTGAAAGGGATACCCATTATTATTATGATCAGCTTCTAATAGATGTCTCACTGTGATTAAATATACCATGCACAGGCAACTTATACTCAAATGGAATTTTACTTTTCCCATATTGAAGTGGAGAAAATGCCCCCTCTAGCTGTGGTGCTCAGCCCATGTGTTCACATGTCAATCACTTGAAAATATAATTCTTTCATTTTTAGCAACAAAATATGGTTTTCCTTGCCTTACACCACCTTCGCTTCGTGAGCAAATTCAGAAATACATCTGTTTTCTATATGTTAAAGGAGGAAAACATGAATGTTTTACTATTTCCTACATTATCTGATACATTATATTGCACATGGGAAGTGTGCTTTTTCCAATGCTCATAAATCCCTAGAGTTGCACAAACACTGAGGGATCTTGAGAGGAAAGCTTCCATGGACAAGAGGATGCCAGGAGCAAACCTCAAATCATCAAGGAGCCAGGCTCAAGGGTTCAAATGACTTTTTCTAAGACTGACTAGTGATTACTTAATCCCCTAATAAACTTTATTTATGAAAGAGTAATTGAGATTTAAATTCACCTGTGCACAGCTGTTTGGACGGGCCTGTGAGAACTGGACCACAGCTTTTCCTTCAACTGGCAAGGTAAGACAAAGTTATATTTGGACTCAGACCCTTCATGGAATGCTGTTGGGACCTCTTTTGGAACCCTTGCATGACTATATTAGATTCTTCCAGAGGAGAATGCCATCTTGTTCAAGACAACCTCTTCAGTATCATCACTGATTGGAGTCTTTCCCACTGACTAATCTCAAATTTAACAAGTTCACTGATACTATATTCAGATACTGAACTTAACCTTGCCGTTTTTTTGTTTTTATCTTTTCAAATAATAAAAAACATGTATTCACATTACATAGCCTCCATTCTGTTCATGGTAGAGCATATTTTCAATTATTTTCTTTTGGAAGATCTCTGGAAAAAAATATTCTGAAAAGAAACCAAAACCTAATGGAAGAATGGGATGAAGTTTTAGACTAATCATTGAGAAGGAAATATTAGCACAGTACAAATATATAAAGCATTCTAAACTGATTTTAATTAAATTAGAGAAATAAAATGAAAAATTAAAGTGTCCATTCATGATTTTATACTAATCATGTTGAGAAGACATGAAGACATCTGAGCATGTCAAATATTAGCAAGAATGTGGGGAATGTAAAGCACTTGTATCCACTGATGGGGTGTATATAGATTTAAGACATTGGAAAATATTTTGCAAAAATCTAGTGGAATAAAAGTAAAGGTAAAATATGGGTTTTTCCTCAACGACTTTTTTCTCTAGTATATCCTAAAGCAAGCCCTGCACACATGCCAAGCCTTTGTCACATGCCAAAGAATGTTCAGAAAACTTTTACTCATAAAAAGAGGTTGAAAACAAGATCACACTCATGAGCATACCAATGGCAAAAAAAAATACTATCTTATCAGAATAAAATACCCATGGCCTTGGAGATGAACTAGAGTTATAAATGTTAACAAGGTTGCATTTCAGAAAAATAATATTAAAAGGAAGAAAAAGAAAATTGAACAGGAGTTCAAAAATATGTTGGAGACATATAATATGTATGTGTACATAAACACATATACATATTTTATGTAGATTTAGATTCTCACCTGAGCTTACTTGCATGCTGTGCATTCATGGCATAGACACCTAAGCATATTCATGCATTTACATATACATAAACATTTTATTTACCACCACCCTGTAAAATATAGATGAAAGATTGAGTTAATATGCTGAAATCTATAGTTATACCTATTTTGCCTAATTTCTGCAATGTATCCCACTGCTTTTAGGGAACAGAAGTGTTCATAAATGAAGCATGCACACACATGCATGTGTGTGTGTACCTAGAGGAGGGATTATATTATGAAAATATTTTCCAGTTATTATGCCCTGAGAATGAACAGTACAAACAGAACAGAGATCAGCTGTTTTTTTTTTTTTCCATACTGGAGCCATTTTAAATGTGAGAACCACCTATGGGCTCCCAGAATGACACAATTTAATTTGATGACTCCAAGATAATTCTGAGTTTTCCACCCAGAAACTCTAAATATTAATAGTTCACAAACTACTGACCACCGTTTTTATTGAAAATAAATCATCAATGAAAGTACATGCTCTGTCAATCCTGGTTACAATGGATTTTGTTAGTCACCATACTCTTTTTATATATAAATGCTGATATTCCATAAAGTAATTTATACTTCATAGACATCCCTTAATTCAGCAGGGGTATGGATGGCTTGCACAGTATTCTGATTTATAACTGAAGATAAAATCACATAGGATAGACAATCGTGATATAGCTGTTTTTTGACATGCAGATGCATACCCTTTTAAGAAAAAAACGCACTAATTCATTTGTAATAAATTCAGAGACAGAGTTTCCAGTATCAAAAATTATTCTTTGATCTCCCAGTGGATTTAAACCATCCTACTTGACATGAATGAGTCCCATTTCACCACTTACCTCTGTGATTATTTTTGGCTTGATGTGGGAGAAGAGATAAATTAATAAATGTGAATTGTCAAAATAAAGATTGTGTGTTTCTATGAACATCAGAATCTTGTAACTGACTTCTGGGCTGAAAGAACATGAAAATTACATATGGTGGAAACATTTTTACTATCATGATACAGTGAAACAAATATTTAATAGTGAAATGTCAATATGAAATGTTGATAAATCCATCCTTGTGATGTGAACCATCATTTTGTGCAGATAGACCACAACTCAACAATTTCCAGTGCATAACAGCATCAAATGGCTTTGTGAACTGTTCTTTCCAATTTTTAATGGTACACTTACAAATTTTAACTTAATTATGAATACACTGAATATTGTGATGAATTATATATCTTGTGCCATTAATAACATTATTTATTAGTGCACTAACTATTTCTACATACTGGCAATGGAACAAAAACTGTTGCACAAAAAATTGTCATGATTTTTACATTTCTCTATGATCGAGAAACAGTATAATAAATGGAGTTTCTACCAGGTGTGATGAAAGATTTTGAGGGTGAAAAGCATAGATAGGTAGAAAGGATAAGAAATAATATTTAAAGAAAGTAAAATTAGGAGGATGGCACCTGAGCATGACAAAAGATGATGGCACTAACCAATAAACATAGGTGGAAGTTTTCTGCATTAGATTGACAGTTTTAAGAGGGTAGGAGCATTTCTGGTTTTATTCTCAGCTGCCTGATACATAGACATACTACAAAATCTCTTGCTCAATGAACAAATGAGAATGTGATAATAACATGGGGCAGTTATTATCCCGAAGGGGAGGAGCAAGGAAAATGAAGTTAGGGATTGCTTGCACAGGGTCAGCTTATAAGAAAACTACGGAAGCAGATGAGCCCCAACAGCTTTCAGAAATGCCAAATATCTATTTGAATCAAATCCCTAATTGAAAATAAGCACCAATTGTTCACAAAATATAAAATAGCAGCTACATCGATGTACTGGGGCTGTAAACAGCAGAGCCAGAAAATGAAATGTTGATCTCTGAAATATTCAGGAATATTTCTGTAAAGATGTTCTATTTCCGGAATTTATTTTCTAAAGATGTGTTCTAGACTGCCTGCCACTTTAAAAACTGAAACTGGAAAAGGAAAATCTGATGAACTTAAATTTGTGTTCAGAGTAACTGTCCCCACTGGGAGAGCAGGTTAGAATTTCTGGAAAGACAAATGTAAGGCAGTCCCCGACTTCTGAGTTCACTTATGTACATGCACAATTTTTTTTAATCTTTAAAAATATCCAAATTGGTGACCTGAGAAGATAGGGAAGACAGAATTGAGAAGAAGAACAAAGTAAATATTTACTAAAAGGTTTCAAAGTCAAGCAATTGTGGGTTTAAGCAGCTCAATGATCCCCACAAGTGCTGGACATGCATCTTCACTGTATCAGTTTTCTGAGAACCAAAACAGAATAAAATCATAAACCTGTGGTAATCTTCAGATGATCTCTTCCTTACAAGTAGAAACAGTGAATGCCACAAAACTAGTAAATAATGCCCTTAACAGTACTTAAAGAAGTAATGTATTCATACCCGTATTTATGGATATATATGCATATCACTCAACGCAGAAATTGGTCTTCAGTGAAAATATTTAGCAAAAGTAAAATGGGTAAATTTACAATAGTCAGAGAGACAGCTCAGTGGGTAAGAGCATTTTCCACACAAGCATGAGAATCTGAGTTCAATTCATGAAACCCACAGTGGGAGGAGAGAATTGATTACAGAAAGTTTTCCTTTGATCTACACAGACATGTTGTGGTACATGCATGCCCACATAATAAGTAAATTAAAAAAATACAAAGCCAAAAGCCATTTACAGACAAAAGAATAATAAGGATTATCAGTCAGCAGACAATAACTTTTCAACAGAATTCGAAATAAAGTAGTTATAAAACCCAGAATGACTGCATGTGTGCGATGGTCCTTGCTGCATCAGTAAAATGTCTTGCAGGTGAGAAAGTATGAGCAACAATAAACAGTTTCAAGAAAAAGTGGAATGAAGTTGATGACTGGACTTGAGTTCAAGTCAACGATGCCGAATCATGGGTGCCTTTTGAACAGAACTGCCTTTGTAGTTAAAATTCCAAGCTGCAAGTTTCAAAATCTTCCTTGAGTGTTTTGCATCAAACTATGCAACATTACAGTTGAACACAGTCCAACAAAGAGAAGGGTGATGGTTGCTTTTGTACTTCAAGTTGCTTCTTGACATCACTAAATCATCATTAAAGTAAGAAAATAGAAGCAAGGTGTAGTGGAACATGCCTGTTATTCCAGCACTTTGAAGACGAATGAGTTCAAGGCTGTCCTTGGATACATAGTCAGTTCAAGATCGTCCTGAAGTGCATGAGACCCCATCTCAAAAGAAAATAACATGGAAAGACAGAAATTAAAACACTGGAAGGCAACTCATGAAACTGAATGTAGAGGCTTCAAATGTAAGTCTAGAAGGAAATTTGAAGGGTAGATTTCTGCACCTACTATTGGAAGTAAATAAATCAACTGCTTAGTCTGAGGAAGCTGTATTACTAAAGACTTCAATTTGTGATTATTCAACCTTTGAAGTAAATCTTGTTCTTCTGTCTTTAATAACTATCAAACTATTCATCTTCACAAATGGAATACTTTCCCAACCCATTTCAGACGAAGTTGTAAAAACTAATAAAGAAGAAAAACTGCTCAAGTGGTTTGCCAGGTTTCCTTCACGCCATGGTCAGCAGAAATTCCAGACACAAGGCTTTGAGCTTAACTGGAGGCCTTCCTTACCAGGCCAGGATTATTTTCAATGACTGTTTGATAAATGTGATCATGACAATCAACTTCTGAGCTTTTTATTTATTTATTTTTTATTTTCTTTTTTCCCCAAAGGGAGAGTTATCTTGAAGCTACCATGATATTCGTGGCATGGAGGACAAATAAATGATCTGTTTTGGGCTTGTGAGGTGGATCAGCATATAAAGGTGCCTAATAAGACCAGTAACCAGAGTTTCATCCCAGGCTCCATGAGGCAGAAAAAACAAACCAACATCCAGAAGTAGTTGTCCTCTCTTCTACATGTATGTGATGTGGAGCACAAAATCTCTCCAAATAAATTAAATAAATAGATAGATAGATAGATAGATAGATAGATAGATAGATAAATAGTAACAGCTACTCGCTAATAGGCACTGAACCTAAAAGCACCACAGCTGGACTTGATACAGAGGAATATGGAAGTCGACAGTTTTCAGTTGGTTGCAGAAGCCCTATGAAATTTGGATTTCCTTTGGGGACTGAGGAAAATAAGTTTCCAAAATTGGAGTACATGAATTTGTTGGGTATGAAAGACAGTGTTTGGAAAAAGATTGATTTTCTCCTGAAATTCATCACCTCTTGTGCCACATTAAGGTCTAAGGATGTTCACCCTTCGTGGTCCAGCATTTCCTTAGGCAGCAGCAGGCAATCAATTGGAAAATAGATTTCTAATCATTCTTCTCAACTATAAATTTATTACAATTTACCAAAAACTACAGAATAAATAGTTAAACAATGAAAACTACAGTTTAAAATTGAGGTTTTTCCAGCAAGGTAGCAGCCCTTCATGGAATCACATCTGAACACTGCATATTTAAGGACTTACTTTGCACTGAATATGTGTTATATCTTGAGAAAACATCCATATGTCCTACACAAAGTATATTGTATACACGAACTCACTCATATGTTTTTATTGTCCTTTCTCTTTCTTCTCTATACATGTTGTAGCATAACCATACATACATCTGTTTACATAAATACATGTATACATGATAGTCTAGGATCTGCAAATCAGGAAGAAATGGAGGTTTTTTTTTTTTTCCTGTCTTAAATTGGGTGACTTCACTTAATGTTATACATTCTAGGTCCATCAATTTTCTTACGAATTTTGGGACTTTATATTCTAGAGCTGAATAATATTCCTTTTATACATGTACCAGATATTTACTATCCATGTTTCCATTGATGGACAGCTACATTGGTTCCATTACCATGTTATATTGAATAGGGCAGCAATAAACATGTGGGTGCAAGTATCCTTACAGTATGGTATGGAGTTCTGTGCATATATACCTGGAGATGTAGTAGCTGGCTCATAAGGTAGCCCTGTTTTTAGTTTTTGGTGTAATCTATAAACAGTTTCCATAATAATATATTAATTTGAGTTCTCACCCTAAGTGAACAAGGGTTCTTCTTTTTTTCACGTCTTCTCCAATGTTTGTTGTCAGATGTTTTGATCATAGCTCTTCTGAATATGGTGAGGTGGTATCTCAAAGTATTTTAATGCATATCCTTGATGATTAGGGATGTAAATAGTTATTGACCATTTGCATTCCTTTTATTGACAACTGCCTAGTCAATTCATTGGTACATTTGTTCACTAGCAATTTTCTTTCCGTGGCATTTTATTTCTACACTTCTTTATAAAGTCTGTGTATTAGCCTCTCCTCTGAGGTATAGGTGGAAAGACTTTCCCCCATTCTATGGATTGTCTGTGTGCTCTGCTGAAGTCTCCTTTGCTATGTAGAGAATTTTTAATTTCATATAGTCCCAAATCTTGATACTTGGAGCTAATTTCTGTGATATTGATTATCTTGCATAGCCAATTTCCTCAAAACTAGTCCCTCCATTTTTGTCTAGAAGTTTCAGCTTTCATCTTTTAAATTAAGGTGTTTGATCCATTTCTCATTGGTTTGGGTACAAGGTGAAAGATGTGAATAGAATTCATTCTTCTACAACCAGTTTTGCCAGCACTATTTGTTAAACAGGCCATCTTATTATTGTTATTATTATTAAATTATTATTTTCCTTGTGTATGTTTCTGCTCTCATTGTCAGGACTTAGCTGGGCATAGCTTTGTCAGTTTGTTTTTGGGTCCCTCTATCCTGTCCAGCTGGTCTATCTGTGCATTTTTATCTTGTCACTGTACCTCTGTAGTGTAAATGGAGATTTGGTGCTGTGATAACCCCACTCGCATACTTACTCCTTAGGATTGCCTTGACTATTTGTTGTTGTTTGTGGTTCTATGTGAATTCTTACATTATTTTTCATAAGCATTGTGTTAAATTTTAGATATTACTTTTGGTATTTAATTTTCAAAATCTTTTGGCCTATTCAGTCTTAAGGAAGCTCTTTCCACAGTCTGATTTCTTCTTTGATTCCTTTTCCCATGTCTGAAAGCCTCTCGTCTATGATATATAAGTAAGAAAGGCAGATGAAGTGTATTTATTCATTGCATTAAAAGAAAAACTTTCCTCTATACTGCTAATTTGCTTCAATCAACGAAAAGCTGAATAATGTAAGAACCTGGATCTCTGAGTGACCCGCTGTAACATGGAATTGGCTGTGTACTTAACTGTGTACTTAAACTTTGCTTGAAACAGCTTTTGATTTCCTTTAAGAAATGGTCTTAGTTTGGTCTGTAAGTTCTACCTAGTCTTATTCTAATTCTCTTTGAAATGGTATAATTATGCATCCTTTAATAACACTTTAGAAAATAACACCTAGGCAAGTGTGGCAGTAGTGTTAGTCTTAAGCAAAAATTTGTTAGCTAAATAATCCTTAACATTGTCTCTTTCCCTGTTCTCACTTCCCTCTAAGGATGAGAATCATGAAGATCTTCCCAAATTCAAGGATGCAGCCATGAGTTACCAATAAGCTGGTGTGAGGAAAAGTGATGGTTGTGGTTATTTCCCCCTTTCTTAGTAGAATTTGGAGAGGGCTAGTTTCAAAGATGGTTTATTGGGTTCTCTTTGCTTTACCTCTGACAGGCTTAGGAGGCTCCTTCATCCATCTTGAATAGCTTTGTTGAAATTTCTGAAGATAGTTTTCATTTGTTTACATGGTATACCATTTTTCCATTCCTACCTAGTCATACTGGAAATAATTTGGTTGGTCAATTATCTTTTTCTTCTCCTTTTTTCTAGGCATAAAATCAATTAGAATACATTTTCCTTAATTTTGTTCTTCTCCTGTAGAATATATGTAAGTTATCCACCTACAGTTTCAACTATTATGCCTATTCACTTCTGAGTAATCTCCGGATAACATTCTATTATTGACAAGCACATTATTGATAAACACTTGCCTCTGGATCCGGAGTTAATTTCTTTACAGCAACTGAGTATTTCCTCCAGAATTTTCTTTACAAAAGGGGTTAAGCAGACTTTTAAGTCTTGTAGAGAAACCAGTCTGTATTGTATTGGAGCCAGGATTCACATGGATAGATATTCCCCAAGTAAAGGTATTGTCATTGACTTAAGCCTTCCTCTGCATGTGACAGTAGAGTCAACCTCTTCTCACACTGTCCTTGCTCCCCTCCTGTTTTCTCTGCTCTTTGGCTTTGGGAAGCTTCTTGACTGTAATGCTGCTATTCTCTCTTTTCACTCTCTGACCAAATTCAGCTCACACTTCTAGTTTAACTTAAATATTTTAATATTTGAACATGAATATACTGTGTTTTAATTAGAACTTTCACTTTCTTATTTCCACAAGTGATGAAACAACCCATTTAGTCAATTTTGTCTTCCTCAGCTGTTGATCATGGATGATGATTCATCTAGATCACTTTTAAATTAGCTGGTTGATTTTAATGGTATTAATGCTTCATAATTTCTGTCACCCTTTTTGATCTAAAACTCTGTTTCATGGAGACCCCTTCAAACTTACTTTGCCCACATAGTTTTTCACATTCTTTACCTTTTGCCTACACTGTCTTGGAAATTGTTTCTATATAAGGTTATGTTTTACAGATTTGTTTGAAATCATAATCCTTTGACAGTAGAGAAGGTCACTTAATTTTCTCTTATCCTTGTTGAGCATATATCACCAAATACAATATATCAAATACATTATTGTCTGATGTACAATATTTTCTAAGTATCGCTATCTTCTTTGCATCTAATACAGTGCCTGGAAGACTCCATGCATGTTTATCCACAGACATAAATACAGGAATGAATGACTCAGTCTTGATACTTCTATCTAGGGAAATGTTTTAATCTTCTCAACCTGTAATATTTGTATTATAGTGTGGCATCCTTTAATCTCCTTTCATTTTCCTCTGTCTGCTAAGGCTGCTCTTACAGTAGAGAACATTGCCTGTGTATGATATTTTCATAATAGTTTCTATTAGTAGAACACAAAGATGAAAATGAAAGCAAAATGAAAATCTGATAAATGATTTGGGGAAGGTTGGGAAATTATCGCTTAAAGCAATCATGCAAATTCGTTTGTAGGTGAAGACAGAAAGGAAGAAGACAATGTCTCAGAGTTCAGAAGTAGCCAAGGCACAGGAGGAGACAGTGGCAAAGGCCACACTTTACGAATACTAGAAAAGATTTTATAACAAATTAGGCTCCAGATGAAACTGCTCCTGATGTTACAGGCCATCATTATGCACAGCTATGGAACACTGGTATGCATTAATAATAAAGATCAGTGTAGCCTTCTAGGGAAATATATAGTCTTCCTTTAATTAACTTAAATTTTTATCAAATTGATTGAAAAGCTCTTATCCTTTTTAATATTTTTCACTTTCAAGTATTTTATGCATGGACTCACAGCACATTTATTCTTGCCAGCTTTTAAAATGGTGTATTTACTTCGTGCTTCAGAAACACCAGTTCAAGAACAAAATATGACAGAGACTGGAATTCAAAAACAATAAAGAAAATGTATTCAATTTACTGTGTGCAAAATAAATGTTACTATCTGAAGGAAAGCAACAATAGTATTTCCATCCATAGACACACAGAAAGACAGTTGTTTTTAAGTGACAGATTCTCGGTGTGTTAGTTGTTGGCATATAATAAGGCTACTGATTTGGGGTATTAATTTTATATCCTTCTACTTTGCTGAATGTACTTATCAGCTCCAGGAATTTTCTGGTACATTCTTTAATGGTCTTTAATATATAGAATCATATCAACTGCAAATAAGGATATTTTGATTTCTTCTCTTCCAACTGAATATCCTTTATCTGATAAAGTGCTGGACAGGAATGGAGACTGTGCACTTTTTCCTATGGGAATATTTTGAGCTTTCTCCCCCTCATGTGATGTTGGCTGTGGACTTGTTGAATATTGCCTTTGTTATGTTGAGATATATCCCCTTTATCCCTAGGTTCTCCATGACTTTTATCATTAATGGATGTTGAATTTTGTCAATGGTATTTTCTCTACCTATTGAGAAGACCACGTGGTGTCTGTCCTTGAATCTATTTATATGGTGGTTTACATTTATTGATTTACATATGTTGAACCACCCCTGCATCTCTGGCATGAAGTCAACTTGATCATGATGGATAATATTTTATGTGTTCTTTCATTCAGCTTATGAGTCTTTTATTGAGAATGTTTGTGCCTATGCTCTTTTGAGAGATTGACCTATAATTTTTTTGTGTGTGTTGGGTCTTTGATTTTGATATTACAGTAATAATGGGCTCATCGAAAGAATTTGGGAATGGTCCTTCCTTTACTATTTTATGGAATGATTTGAGAAATACTGGTATAAGTGTTTCTTTGATGGTTTGGTAGAATTCTGTGCTATAGCTTCTTGATCTTCAGCTCTGTTTATTAGGGAGATTTCTTTTTTTAAAGTTTTATTGATCTTTAGTTCATTTCATACTGTAATTCTTAATGGTAATTAAACCCCCTCCCATTTCCAGGTTCCCACATGCCCCAATTGGAACTCATTCGTTCTGCAATACATGTTAAGTCCCAACTAGTCAAGCATTTGTACCCAGATGTCATTCAGTGCAAGTTATCCACTGAAGTCTAGTCAGTCTATCTAGAGATCCTATGTAAGGTTTACTCTCCCTACTTCAGTAGTAATCAGTCTTCAACAGTTCCCAGGGTAGGGATGGTCAGCTGTCCTTTTCCTCACTCTATTCTGGGTGCTCAATATAGTTGAGTCAGCATGGGTTTTGTGCTCACTACCACCATTGCTACAAGTTCACATGTGCAAGCTCCCAGTGGCTTTAAAGACTCTGTTTCCCTATGTTCATGGACCAGGAATGACTTGTGCAATCTTTCTGCTCTCTCTTCTGCAATGATCCCTGAGTCATAGGTGGGTAAGTTTTAATATAGGAGTCCTATCTAGGGATACACACACTCTGCAGTCTCTTTTTCACTAAAATTTGGTCAGTTGTGGCTTTAGTATAGATTGCACTTTGCACACTGTTGTATAAGGAAGGTTTGCTGATGAGAGTTGAGGGATGCATTAGTTTTCTCTCTGCTTTCTGTTCTGCTATGGACTATGGGCCTTTGGTGTAGAAGTTCCACTGTAGATATGTCACCTAGAAATGGGCATGTCTTAGACATAAATTGTGTGTGACCAGTTGTGGAACTCTGAAGTAACCTCCGTCTGTTACAAAAATAAAGCTTCTTTGATGAGTGGTGTACTGTATACTTGCCTGTAAATAAAAGAATCCATATTTAGCATATGGTAAGAAAATTATTTGTCTAGAAATATTACAGAGATAGGGATTTCTCCAGGATATATGACCTCTTCAATCATGTATATTTGGCTATGTTAACAGTGCCACCTGTGAGGGAACTTTAAGTCCAATTAGATAGCTGTTGATTAGCCCCAAATAACAGTGTAACTATTCCATCAATAGAGGTAGCTTCCTGCGCCAGTTGTGATAATTATATTTAATAGTGGGTTGTGCCACTGATTTATTTTCTCCCTTAGCAGCTGACATAGTATCCTCTAGAAGTATGAGAGCTAGACCACAGGTAGAAAGCTTCCAGTTCATTTGCTGTTTCATTGTTCCATGTCCTATGTCTGAAATATGTCCTGTCTTCAGAAGTCAGATCTTATCTTTGAGTTCTAGGATATAACCAAGAGCTCTGGAAATAGCCTGTAGTATTTGGGGAGTCTCTTGGACCACTCTGACCAACCACACAAAGGGAGGTCTCTCTTTGGGAGATTTCTAATTATTGCATATATCATTGGCTTTTATGAGTCCATATAAATTTTTTGTGTCATTTTGTTTCGACTTCTGTGGCCAAACATAACTAGAAATTTAACCATTTTTTAGATGTTTTAGATTAATAGAATATACATTTTTAAAGTAGGCCCTTTCGTTTTTTTGAATTCCCCCTATTTCTGTTGTAATGATGTTTCCCTTTCTCTCTCTAACTATGAATTTGGGTTCTCTTTCTATTTTTATTGCTGTTGTTGTTAATACAAGTAAAGGTTTGTCAATCTTCATCTTTTCATAGAACTGGCTGTTTCATTGATTCATTATATTGTTTTCTTTGTTCTGCATTAATTTCAGTCTTGATTTTATTTGTTCCTTCATATCTAGTCTTTTTCTTATTGTTTGTTTTTGGTTTTCCAAAGATTTCAGGTTCATTATCGGTTTACTTATCTGAATTATTTTAATTTTCTGCTGTGGAAATGTCATTGATTTTCCTTTTAGAACTACGTGCATTAGGTCCAGTGGTTTTTGGTGTGCTCTGTCTTCATTTTTACTCAATTCTGAAAATTTTCCAATCTTCTTGCTGTGTGCCATGATCCAATTTTCATTCAGTAGTATGTTGTTTAGTTATTTAGTATTTAGGAGTCTGTGTACCTTTACCCATTTTAATTGTTGTTAATACCTTTTTATACTCCTTTATAATCATACAGAATACAGAAAGATATTTCAGTTTTCTTAAATGTATGGAGAATTTCTTTATGTCCTAATATGTGGACAATTTTGAAGAAAATTTCATGGATTTCTGAGAAGAAATTATGATCATTGGTGTTCAGGTGGAATGTTCTGTAGATGTCCATTAGGTTCATTTGATTTCTGGTGTGATTTAACTCCAGGATTGATCTATTTAGTTTGTGTCTGGTTGACTTGTCTATGGGTGACAGTAGAGTATTAAAGTCATCCACTTTCATTGTGTTGGGGTCAGTATTAGAATTTAGATCTAATGAAGTTTATTTTTTTTAATTTGAGTGACTGTGTGTGGGGGATCACATATGTTAAGAATTATAATATCTTCTTGGTATATTGTCTTCTAATGAGTATGAAGTGACTTTACCTATCTCTTCTGATTGCTTTCAGTTTGGTCTATTTGTCAGATATATAATAGATACATCTGGATGCTTCTTGGTTCCATTTGCTTGGAATATCTTTTTCCATTCTTTTACCTTACATTGGTATTGATCATTGTTGGAGATGTGTTCTTCTGGGAGGCAGCAAATCCATGAGTTCTGTGTTCTAATCTAATCAATTATTCTGTATATTTTTAACTGAAGAGTTGAGAACATTAATACTGAGAGTTGCTATTATCAATGTTTATTAATTCCTGCTATGTTGTGGCTGAAGTGCTGCATTCTTAGACCTCTTTTAGTTGACTGTTTTAGGATAATTTATTTACTCTTAATGCTCTCTTTGAGAGTGTTTGGTTTTCTTTTCTTCAGATGGAAGTATTACATCAAATATTCTCTGTAGTGCTGGTTTCAATGACATAAATTCCTTAAATCTGTTTTATCATGAAAAATACTTCTTCCTCTTTCAATTACAACTGAGGGTTTTGCTGGGTATAACAATCTGGGCTGGAATTGCTGCTCTTTCCTGACTTGTAGGACATTGGTCCAAGACCTCCTACTATTCATTGTCTCTTTTTAAAAATCAGCTGTTATTCTGGTGGGTCTGTCTTGATATGTGACGTGTTTTCTTTCTCACAGTTTTCAGTATCATTTCTTTGTTCTCTACATGTAACATTTTGATATAATATGATATGGGGAATTTTTTTTCTAGTCCTGTCTACTTATGTTCTGTGTGCTTCTTGCACCTTTCTAGGTATCACTTTCCCTAGATTTGGGATTTTTTTTTCTATTTTTTTATTTAAAACTATTTAGTCTGCCTTTGACCTAGATTTTATTTCCTTCTTTTATACATGTGGTCCATAGGTTTGGTATTTTATAGTATTCCAGAGGTCTTTCATATTGCATTACTGTGTTATTTTAGATGTGACCTTGTTGTTGAGTGATCTATATCCACAAGCCTGTCTTCAAGATCTTGTATTCTCTATTCCATTTCCTCTGCTTCCTTTATGCTCCTCTCCTCTAAGCCTTTTTTGTTTGCATTTTGAATTTTTCATTTTAAGCTTTATGTCAGATTGACTTTTCTTCAGAGATTCTATCTCAATTGAATTTTAATTTCATATTTTGAGTATTTCAGATATTTCATTCAACCATTTGTCTTTTCATAGTCTTTATTCTGTCTTTTATTTATATCTTATTTGATTTCCTTGTACATATTTGTAATTCCCATTTTGAAATCCTTGTCTTGTGCACCAAATCCCCTAGGCTGTCATTCTCAAGGACAATATCATGGGGTTTCAAATTCTGTATTGGACATAGCAGTTATTCAGATTGTTTGTGTTTTTCAATGAGACCTAGACACCTGAACTTGTATGGTGGTGTTTCTTGTCATAAGTAAGTGATCTTATCTTTTTGAATGTTAGTTTTATTTTTTACCCACTCGCTAGGTTAGGGCCAAGTTTAGTAGTGCATGGTATTCAGTTTGGGGACAATATTTTAGGATGTGTAAATGGGGTGAAACTTGTGTTCTCAGTTCAGCTAGAGATACATGTATCTTTTGAGTTGAAGCTCCAGGATCCTGGATCTACAGGTTGGACTGAACACTGCTCAGTGAACAGGTTGTCTGTTAGACTGGAGACCTTACAGGTCTGATATACAAAGATCTGAGGTAGTAGGGCACAGAAAAGCCTCAGGAATGGGAACTCAGGATCACAAGTCTGTGGCAGGGAAAAATCCTAGGAACCCAAGCTTGCCTAAGAGCTGAGATGGAGGAGGGAACTCACTTTAGTAAGACTGGCAGATGGGAGCCAGCAAGGGGTCCAGCAGCACAAGAAACCCTAGGAACTGAGATTGCACTTTACCAGGAATTCTTCTAAATTATTAATAAACTTTACGTTGCAAAAAAGAACCAGATTCATTTTAGGAATATGGTGATTGAAATTTTGTAATAAAATTATAATTAGAGCAATGAGAAGAAATTATTTGGAAGGCCATAGATTAAAAATACCTCTACCATGTATTTATCAAAGTCATTTGCCTGTTTCTGGAGATTCTCTATAGTTTCAAATGGAAACTATATTGAGTCATAATTCTTTAAGTACCATACCTCATTGGAATATGTTAAATGATAGGCACTTTGAACAACTGCACCTATGTATGTTTTCCACATTACTTAATTTGCCTATCACCTTGTAAAATCCACTTGTGTTCCCTTTGTTAAGAAGTGAAAGCCAGGAGCTCCCAAAAGATGGTTCCATTCTTATTAACACTGGCACTGAATATTGAAAGACATGAAGGAGTCACAGTGAAGGAACGCTTTTAGCTAATCTAGGCCTCCCACTTAGAACAATTAATTACCAGGGACAGTTAAGAGAGACCCCAATTTTTGCTTAAGAAATATTGGCAACTAATTACTGTTGGGTGAGGATGAGCTGGTCTTCCTAAAGTGAGGGAGTCTGGGTAGACTGACTTAACCTTAGTGGCTGAACCTGCACTGAGGTCACTTGGGGACACTAACTTGACACGATAGACCTTAACGCAGATGACAGAATATATGCATTCCAGTTGCGGGGCTAAGACAGGGGATGCCAGTGGATAAATTGATATAAAGATGATTAAAATGAATTGAGATATTCTGTATGAAACAAAACATACAATGATTCTATTAAAAATATTTTTTAAAAGAGGGATCTAACATTACAGATTTTACTAACTGAGATGGTGAGATGTCAATGATGGAACTGTTGATAGTAAAGGACAGTAATGTAGAAGAACAAGAAAGGAAAAGTAGAGCATTTTCAACTTCTGAATAGGAGGCAGTTATTGTCCATAGTTATTGAACACTACCTCTACTCTGCTCCCTTATGTGCGTGCACCATTTTTCTAAACTCTGTCCCAATGGTTATGGGATAACTAAGCCAGTAAATCATTTGTCTTGCACAGCCAAAGATCTGGGTTCTATTCTGTTCTCAGAACACATTTAAAATGTCAGATGTGATGCCATGGGCTTGTCATTGTAATGTTGGGGAGGTAGAGAGGGCTCCATGGACCCTCTGGACAGCCATTCTATCCTTTTGCATATACTCCAGGACAGTGAGACTGTCTCAAAAATAAACAAAAACCAGCATAGATGGTTTATGAGGATAAAATTTAAAGCTGCCCTCCAGCCTACAAAAATACATACATAGACCCCTGTATATACATGCACTAATACACAGGGGCATGCACACACATGATTACATGTATGCACAAAGCATACATTAAAATCCTCGATCAACTTGACGGAAGGTTTCTTCCATCTGGCACTGTATTTCTTGTTACATAACCTTCAGGTATACACATGTACTCATGATCAGATATTGTATATGCATTTTTCGTGGGGTGGGTTGAGTTAGTACATTTCTCTCTGGCTTTTCACACATCACAGATTTTATTTGTCTCACCTGTCTCTCTCCCTGTCTGTCCTCCCTCTCCCTTCCCAGCTAAAGTCCCCCATGTCCCCTTATAACACCTGTCTTTTATTATCCACACTCTGAATTCCTTCTTCTCCTTATTTCCATGGTTCCTTATGTGTCTTTACCTCATCCCTTTCTAGTTGAATACCTTCATATTTCCTCTTTCCTCCTTGATAACGTCTGTTTCTTACTATTCCTTCTTTCACTTTACATCTGTGGTTACTTTCCATTTTCCCGGCTCCTGTTGTTACCTAAGGATATAGTCTTACATATAACAGATTGGTGCTAGATCCACAAATGAGGGAGAATATACATCGCTTATTTTTCTGAGTCTTTGTTACTTTACTTATTATTGCACTTTATAGTTCCATCCATTTAGCTGCAAATTCCATGACTGGTGCATAGAAGCACTTTTAGCTAGGGGGTAAGCAACAGCCACCTAATTGGAATTAGGGCCCTCTCAATGCAGAGGTGGAGGAGGATTCATGAGTGACATTGTGAATATATCCAAATACACATGGCTGTAGAGATCACAGATCATAGAGAAAATTCTATCTCTGTCCTATCTCTGAACAAATTAAATTTCTTGCTATATGCTTAATATGGGTCCTTATATTTATAGACAAGTTGGCCATATACCGTTCATCAAAGAAGCTTCTTTTGCAACAAATGCAGGCAATTACAGAGTTTCAAAATAGGACACACAGAGACTATATGCCTGAGAGATGTCCAGCCCTATCTGATATATCTAGAGTGGAACCGCTACACATAAGGCTCATGAAACAGGAGGTATAGAGAATACTAATGCATCCTTCAACTCTCACCAGTGAAGCTTCCTTATACAACAGAGTGTGATGTACACAGAAGGCCACAACTGGCAAAGGTTAAGAGACTAAGAGACCACAGATGTGTGTCCCTAGACAGTACTGCTATATTAAATTTCACTCACACATGGCTCAGAGATCATTGCTGAAGTTAGGGTAGAAAGATTGCAAGAGCCAGGGTTGGGGCCTGCTGCCCATTTCCCCAGTTCTATGATGGGTTTAGTTTGATTGATCTAACATGGATCTTGTGCATGCTGTCACCATTGTTGCAAGTTCATATGAGCAAGTTCAGTTTCCAGAGGTCTGAAAATCCCTGTTTCCTTATGTTCATGCATCAACCCTGGCTCTTGATTCTATAACTTTTTCATATTCTATTTCTTATAATTTTTTATGTGTATGAGTATATTTCCTGTACACCCATGTCATTCAATACCTGCGGAGTTCAGAAAAGAGCATCAGATGACCTGGAAATTGGCCTACAGACAGTGGTTAGTCACATGTATGTGCTGGGAACTGAACCTGAGACCTCTGCAAGAGCAGCCAGTGTTCTTAAACACTAAGTCATCTCTTCAGCCCAGAATTTCTACATCTTAAGTGTGTAGATTTTAATCATGCCTTATGAAACTGAATAAATGAGTACAGAATGGACTCACGATGTTATTTATATCTCTGTGAGATAGACACAGCCACAATTCCACTCATCACCCAGTCTCGATAAACTTCCATACTGACTAGTAGAACAAAGGAGTGCTTCGCATTTCCTCAATTACTTCCTATGAAAATGCAGAGACAATACATCTTTTCAAATTTCTGATTCTTTCTAATCTCTTAATATACCATGCCTTAAAAATAGTTTTGGCTCCTCAGAATAATTATTTTAGAAATCTTTATTGTGTAATAAGCTCATTCCTAAAGTGAACTTAATTCCATCCTCCCTGACCTTTATACAAGTTCCCTCTTGATCTGTGGAACTGGTTTATTTAGGGAATTTGATGAGAGGCCATGTCCTCTGATTTGTGGTGGCTCAGCCATACCTCTCTTCATTAGAGTTTTCCACATTATACACTTAAAGAAAGACATTAGTAGGATGCACATCTACTTAATTTGTAGGAAAGCTTTGATCAATTAGTTAAGGCCAAAGATCTCTGTGGGTCAAATCCTTTTGATTACTACTATGGCTCTGTTGTCCCTCATGGTCACCATATACATCTTGTCTCTTGTGATTAAGTGCTTCCACTGACCCCTGCAACCCCAAGTTTCCATCAGCTCCATTGAATTCAGGGAATGTAGTTTCATGGCAGCATTAGTCACTATTACTTTTGGCCTTCAAGGAATAGCCACCAGAGAACTCATAAGGATCTTGTCACTCACCTAACATATGTTTATTCTCAAATCTTGGCGAAGGAAACACTCTCAAGTCTCTCATGGGAACATCACTTTTTTTAAAATGGGTAAGTGGGTCTCAGTGAGCTTACTAGTATTTTGTCTCCATTCAACGACACATATGTTTTCATATTTCAATGAAGCACGTAAGTAAAGTATAAATTCTCTTAGTTACTTTGCTCAACATAAGAACACCTACAAATTTGACAGCATCTGGCACTGTTTTATTTTTATTGTTATTCTCATCTCTAGAACTGATTTTCAATCTACTTACCTTAGGCTTTATCAGTAGAACACAAAAAAATCATTGGATTCTGTTAATCCCCTAGGATCTGTCCAACATGCCTCTCTGTAATTCTGGAAACTGTGAAAAGTTATTGAATTAAAACCTGAGGGGTTCTGATGTCCCCTCAAAGACAAATGACAGAGAGGAACTGTATCGTCAGTGGCTTTTCACCAAAGGGAAGTATGGGCAGGAGAGGAAAGTTTGTTTCTCCTGGAAAAGGAATACTGGAAAGCTATAAACACTTAAAGCAACTCAGCTTTACTGCAACATGTCTACCTGAACCCATACTAATTTTCAGGTTCTCACCACTTTTCATTAAAGAATTGATATTAATATAGGAATTTTCTTGCCTCTAAGTTCAAATGAAATGTAATTCAACCATCCAAAGAAATAGATATTCAATTGATTGTCATAAACCTGGACTTTGTGAGTCTCTAGAAAATTATCAAATAATGCAACATCATCCTTATTTTCAATGATGTAGGTAATGGAAGCAGATAACAGTTCCAGTTTGTAACTGCTGTAAACACTTAAAATGTGTATACACAATAATTCAGAAAACATGTCTTTGCAGAAGCTGTTTTTCATCACTGGAGTTATTAATTCCTTTCAGTTCAATCAGAATGGGACCATTTTCAGATGGACTAGAACCAATGTGGAAAATATATACAGTATCCTCTTCTGATCCCCAAGTTTTATCAGATGGTGTGCATTAGGAGAACTCCTCAGAGTGAATCTTAAAGAGAGATTTGTCGCAGGGATTCAAATTTACTTAACTGTGGGAGAAAATGTAGGGCTGTTATGAAATAAGTTAGCTGGAGGAAAAGTTCAGAAATCAAGAACCAAAATGGGAGGCTAGGAAAGGCCCTGGAAGTCTTTCACTTCTACATCCCATCGTGGTCCCAATGTTACTGAAAGTCAAGAAGGCATATGTTGAATCAATCAGGGAAAAACTCAGATATAAATCAAGAACATTCTGGAAACTGGGGCTGGAGAGACGGCTCAGCAGTTAAGAGTACTGGTTGCTCTTGCAGAGGACCCTGGTTTGGTTCCCAGCACCACATGGCTGCTAAAAACCATTTGTAACTCCATTCCAGGGGATCCAACACCCTCTTCTAACCTCTATGTGTATTGCACGATACTGGTACACTTATATACATCCAGACAATACACTCATACACATAAAATAAAAATAAATAATAAATATGTTTTTAAAAGAACAACCTGCAAACTACAGGGAACCACATACTTGCATGTACATACGAATGTCCATGTGCATGTGGAGGCCTCAAATCAATACCGGATATCTGTCCTTGATCACCTTCCACCTTTAGTCTTTTGAGTCAGGTCTCTCACTAAACTTGAGGCTCAATAATTCTTTATCTGTAGTTAACAAAAATAAATGAAAGCCTCTTCTCAATTCCCCAGAAAGAAAATATGGTTAAGAAACTCACTCCAGGGTGTGGTGCTGCACGTCTTTAATCCCAGCACTTGGGAGGCAGAGGCATGTGGATTTCTATGTGTTTGAAATCAGGCTGGTCTATATAGTGAGTTTCTGGTCAGCTGGGGCCACAGAAAGACCCTGTTTCAAAAAGACAGACAGAAGAAAGAAGAAAGAAGAAAGAAAGAAAGAAAGAAAGAAAGAAAGAAAGAAAGAAAATAAAAGAAACTCATTCTACATTTTGCTTGCATTTTAGAAATAGATATAGAGTTAAGATTTTTAATGTCTGCTATGTGATTCTAAAGTCTATGCTAGACTCTATAGATAAAGAAATTAAAATTCAGTGACCCTTATTAAAGTAGCATGAAAGAGACTTTTGACAATCCTAACATCTTTTTTTTTGGATATCTACTAAGTGTCAGGTATAGTTGCTATGCTTTATTCAGTATTCTTTGAGCAATTCCTTTCTTTCCTTATTAAAGCTAAAGAGAAGATCTGTTTCATCATTGTCAAAAAAAAACTCTCTCATAACTTGATGACATAAATAATCTACTGATCTCTCTGCCTCGTTCATGAGCCATAGATCAAACCATGGAGTAAAGTTTCCCCTGACAAATCTAATCCATGCTTTTGGGATTTTAGAAAGGATATTAAACCCACAATTGAAATCTGTGTTGACATTACATTGGAAAATGTTTAATTTGCCCTTTTCGTTATTTTTCAGTCATAGAGCTTGCTGCTTATATGATTATGTGTGGCAGGTGTACTCCGACAGGAATCTATGTTACCACTGCTTCTTCCACATACATCCCAGGGGCAAAATCTAAGCAAACAGGAAAAGCATGCAACAAAAATGTGATAAGATTATAAATACTATAATAGTGTCTGTCCTCTCCAAAGCTGTCATTTTATCAAAACTAGAATGGAAACATACTACCAATGTTTTCAGACTCGGAATTCTGAGTCTTGTCCATTGAAAATGACAAAGAATTAAAGAAAACATGTTGAAGTTGTGCCCAGAAGGAAATGTTGCTTAAGGGTAATCAATAGTATAATGATGAAAATTCTGAAAGAAAAATAAGTAGATAGATGAGTAATATTTTAATATTGTCAAATAAGCATTCAAACTGCTTTAAAGGCTGTGCTGTCTTTAAAAATGTCCTCTATCTAGCTTTTATTCAGTTCACTGACACAGGACTCCCTATCTCTGACTGTTCCAATTCTTGTTGCATAAATGACACCTACTTGGGCCCTTTAATGTAAAAAGCCTTGCAGAATGCAGTCAGACAAGATTAAAGGTCTGACCCTGACATGGAATGAAGGGGATTTATATAGTTTGCAAGAAAAAAGATAATAAATGCGTGAATCTTTAGGCATACTTTGATGAATTATATAGATGCAATTTTCTGACATTAGTAATATAGGACAGAAGACATTGTTTCTGATATATAGATGTAAATTCATCATCCAGACTCCATTAAAGAGAACTACAAAAGATATGTTGATTTGAGCATTGCTTACAATGTCTCTACGTGATGTTGGCAGGCCCTTTGCATAAAACTGAGCCACTGCATTAGGTTGAAGCTCATTTGGATGATGTAGTCATACTATGGACAATCTTAGAAACAATAAGAAGCTATAAGGAAAAGTTAATTTACCTTGATCTATAAATAAGCTATAAGATCCATGGTTGGGAATGATATATTAAAGTTAATACTTCCCAAATGTAGACTTTGACCGCTATATTATCTTGTATTGCAATGAAAGATGATGGTTGTATCTTAAATAGAAAATGGGATAATTGTTAAAAAATATAATCTGAGGGGCTGGAGAGGTGACTCAGTGGTAAAGAGCATTGACTGATCTTGCAGAGGACCCAGGTTAAAAACCCAGCACCTACATGGTGGCTAACAACCATCTGTAACTCCAGTTCCAGAGAATCTGATACTCTCTTCTCATCTCCACTTACACACATACAGGCGATACACTCATGCACATAAAATAAAAACAAAAATAAATAAAAAGGTTTCCAGATGGTAAAATTCCCACTCACTTGAAGAATCTGTTTTTCAGTAATCTGAATACATTCTTTGCTCCCCCAAAGCAACTGCTGAACAAAGTGTTTCCCTAGGATCTGCATGCAGGAGCTGACTCAACTGTTGTACTAAGGTTGCAGGCTACATCTAAATTTGGAATAGAGTTTGAAAGAATTATCCATGTGGTACTTGTATTACAAGAATAAAGGCTACAAGGTTAAGGAGGTCATGGATACTCGTTTTGTGGTTTGAGAGATTGAAAGATGCCAATGGGTGGCAGAATTGAGAATCACTGCATCTAGATTTTGAGAGGCTCCTGCCTGAAGTGTCAGGAGAAGTATATGTTGCAATGGTAATATCTGAATAATGGAGATGCCATGACCGTAGATGGCTGCTAGGGAAAGGTGCAGACACAGAATGGATACAAGCCAAGAGAGAATATCTGTGTGCTGCAGGCAACAGAGCTGGAGGGATGGGGCTATCTAAGTCTTCTGGAACTCAGTTGATTCCATCATGAACCAGAGATGTCAGACATAGATCTACAGGATATGGCATTTTTGTTTTGCTTTGGTCTGACCATTTCTTGTTATGTGCTAATTATTCCATTTTGGAGTAAGAGTATTTACTCCATGTCATTAAATGTTGAAAGTATGTAACTTGCTTTTGAATTTATAGGAGCTCACAGTGAAGAATTTGTCTTGAGTCTCAGATGAAATTTTGATTTAGGACTTTAAAAGTGCTTGAATTGTTGAAAGCAATGGAGACTTTTAAAGTTGATCTAAAAGTATTTTTTGCATTATAACGTGTTCATGATTCCATAGGGGCAAGATATAGAATGTTGTGGATAAAAGTCATATATTTAGCTTTCAAGTTGACAAAGGTTAGAGTTGTCATTGCTATTATTAATTGTCATCTTGACAAGTTCTAGAAATGCTTAAGAGACAGGCCTCCTTACATACTTGCAAAGAATTATTTAGCCTTGGGCACAAGTGCTGTACTTTATCTTGATTAGGTTAGTTGAGGTGAGAAGACCTCAACATGAGCAGCACAACTCCTGGACTACATTAAAAAGGAGAAAACTAGATGAGCACCAGCATCTCTGTTTCTTGACTTTGAATGTCATATGACTAGCTTCCTCAAGCTCCTGCTACTGTGATTGAACTCTTAGCCAAAATATATCCTTCTCTCCCTGGAGCTGTTTTTCTCATAGTATTTTTTTTTATCACAGCAACAGAAAAGTCACTAAGACAGAGTCACCACAGGAAGTGAAACTGAAGCAACAATAAAGTCTCCCCACAAAGATAAATACATAGGACAAAATTCATTAATGAATTCTACCCAAACTTAAAGGACAAGATAATATCAAAAGGAAAATAGTACCATATATTCATTCAAAGAAACCAATACTAACCCTATCCCAAAACCAAATAAGGACACAACAAAAAAGAAAAGCATGAACCACATTACCTGATGAATTTCCAAAATTTCCAATGATAAGTTTATAAATTAAATTTAAAAACATATTAAGGAGATCATGTATATTGATCAAGTTTATTTCATCTCAGGGATCAAATTTGGTCTAACTTATGGAAATAAATTTAATGATCCAACAAATAAACAGACTTGTGGACAGAAATAACATGATCATCTCAATAGATGCAGAGAAGATCCTTGACAAATTTCAACATCCCTTCACGATAAAGGAAATTAAGGAGGCTAGCTCAAACTCAATACAAGGCTACATAGGACAAACCTATAGTCAACATCAGACCAAATACATAAAAACTGAAAACATTTCTACTAATATAAGAGTAGCATTCAATTATTTAACATAGTGCTTAAAGTCTTAATGACAGCAGGAAGAAATAAAAGGAATACATTTAAGAAAGGAAGAAGCCAAACTGCTTTTATTTTCAAATAACATGATCCTCCACTAAAAGACCTTAAAGATTTCATTGAAAATTTCTTAGAACTGATAAACCTTTCTGTGATGAAGCAATATACAAAGACAGGAGCTCTTCTATATACCAATAATAAACATGAGAAAGAATTAGGAGATATAACTCATTTACAATCGTTTTAATGTGTGTGTGTGTGTGTGTGTGTGTGTGTGTGTGTGTGAATCTATCAAAGGAGATGAAACATCTCTGCCATGAAATATTTAAGGCACTAAAGAAAGAAGTTAAAGAATACACTGGGAGATTGAAAGGCCTCCTATGCCCATATATTGGCAGAATTTAAACAGGTTGCTCCAGAAAGTGATCTACAGAGTCAACACAATCTGCCTCTAAACTTCCATGGTATTCTTCACAGAATTAGAAAGAAAACAATCTGAAAATTCATGTGGGAGCACAAAAGATGCAGAATACCCCAGCAGTTCTAAGTAGGGAGCAATCTTGGAAAAATCAAAATAGCTAATCTCAAATTATATTACTGACAATAGTAACAGAAATATTTTAGAATTGGCACAAAAACAGACATGTAGAGCAGGGTTAGAGAAGAAATAAATGACCTTTAAAGGAAAACTCTTTCTGGTCAAGAAAGCAGAATCTCAGACTTGATGAAGACCTAGAGTTCCAGTTGCTCCAGGATAATCACCTGACCAAATGGTCACCCATAGAAAATTGGATTTTCCTTAACCTATGTCACAGAGATATGTGGATTATTCAGTCCTCTAATAAGATACTGTATGTTCCTTCCTAGAATTTTCACATCTAGTACTTACTATAGCTTATAGGGCCATAGCCAGGAAGCATTCTAAGTCTGCTCACTTTTCTAAATTATTCAAAACAGTGAAAAATCTCTCACCTCCTATCTCTTTTCTAAGTATGCTTTCTTTAGCACAAGATTCTTTCCTCAAACGTGGGGTTTTCTCTGGTTTTCCACAGCTTCCCTCTACATGGGACTGCTTACCTTATCTACCATGTGTCCAACCTCATTGCTGGCTTAAACAGCATGACTTCTTTCCTTCTGTCTTCTGGGCAGCTGCTGAGATTTACAGCTTGCCTGAGTTGGGATGCGGAGAGGTCCTTTTAAACTTTTATAAAATGGTCCTCATGATTCCTGTGGAATCCTTCCTTAAGTTCCTTCATTCTTGACACTAAGAACACATAAAATGATCCCAATTTCCCTGTATCAATGAAATAGAATAAATGGCCCAGAAATAAACTTACATAGTTACTTATATCTAATCTTTACTTATTTTTATTTTCTGTGTATGTTTGTCATGCCTGCATGTATGTAAGTGCACCCACGTTATGCAGTGTCGTGGAAGCCAGGAGTGCATTGGACCCCTGGATACTGATGATTATTATCCACCATGTAGGTGATGAGATTCAAACGTGGTTCTTCTGTAAGAACAGCCAGTGATCTTAACTGCTAAGCCATCACTTCAGTCCCATGACAATTGAATTTTAGTAAAAGTATTAAAAACATTCATTGGAAAAAGACAGCCTCTTCAGAAAATCATGCTGAGAAAACAGGGTATCCACATGTAGAAGAACGAAACTAGATCCACATCTCTTACTCTGCACAAATTGAAAATGTATGAAATATCTTAAAGGAAGACCCATAAATTTTGAATAATCTAGGTAAATGCATAGGCAAACTATTTTCACGTATAAGTATAGGAAACAGCTCTCTGAAAAGGATGCCAGCATCAGAGGAAATAATTCTAAAACTGGAGAAATGGGATGTAAACTTGAAGTTTCTGTACAACAAAGGAAAGATGAGCATGTGAAACCACAGCCTACAGACTGGTAAAAAAAGTACTATTTAATGTAGTCCAGTGTTAGAGAAGAAATATATCATTTAGCAAAAACGTCTCTGGTCAAGAGAATAAAATCTCTGGCCTGGCTGAGAATATCTAACATTCTAGGGGGCCCAGAACAAATACTCAACCAAGTGATGAGAGTAGGTATTAATAGTTTGAATATATAAAGAACAGAAAAAATTACATATTAAAAACCTGGATCATCCAATTAACTAATGGGTTAATTGATTCAAGAGAGTTTCCAATGCAAGTAGAAAGTGCCACAAAATATTTGATATAGTGTTCCACATATTTAGCTACTAGAAAATGCAAATTAGAACTGTTTGAGATTCCATGTCTCCCTAGTCAGAAAGGCTATCAGTAGGAAAAAAAATGACAAATGCTGTCAAAGTGGAAATACTCATTCAGTGCTCATGGGAGTGTTGAATGGCTGATATTATGGAAATTGGTGTGGAGATTTCTCCAAAAGTAAGAATAGAACTACCATATGATCCAATTATTATAGCACTGTTGTATTTACACCCAAAGAACTCTAAAAATCAACACACCAGAGAGATATTTACACATCCATGTATACTGTTACACTATTCACAATAGCAAAGAAATGGAATCATCCTAGAGAGTCATCAACAGATGTGTGGATAAGGAATGTTTGGTGCATACATACAGTGTATTTATAGTCAATTATATAAATAACGGGAGCTCGAGAGATGGTTCAGCAGAAAAAGGAACTAGCTGCTCTTGCAGAGGATCCAGACTTTCTTCCTTGCACCCACATGGCGGCTAACAACTCTCCATAACTCTTGTACCAGGGGATCTGACACCATCTTCTGACCTCCACAGGCATTGCAAGACACACATGCACTTATTTGTATGAATCCAATACACTCATATACATAAAATAAAATAAAAATAATAAAATAATAAAAATGACATTAATAAGATAACAGATTCAACTAGAAATCAGTCTGTGAGGCAAAACACATTCACAGAAATAGAAATATAACATTTTCTCTCATATATGGAACAAAAATTTAAGTGGTATATGTGTATAAATATGGGCATATGTGTGTATTTGTAGTATGTGTTTGTGTTCTGAGGGGTGTGTGTATGTGTGTGTGTGTGTGTGATGAATATAGAACGTAAACGATGAAAAGGGAGAGAAAGATCCTAAGGGGATCAAAGGAATGGAATTCATGTGATATGAGACATGAGATCAGAAAGAAGAACTGTTTAGAAGCCAACCAGCAAATAATAGGAGAGAGGGAGCTCATAGGCCAGGAGAGGGCATTGGGTGAATGGGATCAATGAGGATGAATTATAAGAACATATATGTATGAAAAAGCCATAATTAAAAACTATAATTTTCTCCTGTAAACCAGGAGTTGGACTCCCCTTCTCTGAACCCAGAATAGTGGCCCCCTTCTGTGAATATAGAGCTGAGTGTCGCTCCCATGACTTAGAGTTGTGGTCCCTTCCTGGAAGCCAGAGCCTTGATTTCCAACCATAAACTGTAGCTGTGATTGTCGCCCCTTCCTGGGAATCTGGTGTCCTGGATCCTTCCAATGAGCCTGGAGCTGCTGTCCCCATCTGTGAACCTGAAACAGTGGTCCCCTCCTGGGAGTCAGAGATGAGGTTCCCTTCTGGGAATGGGAGCTGTGATTTCCCTCCTGTAAGCCACAGTACCACATTCCTCTGGTGGAAGGTTAATAGTGGAACAGATTGGAGCATGGAGGACTTTCTGAAGTTTGGATGTTAGGCACAGTTTCAGCCTTCTCTGAGTGACTGCACTTCCCACAGCTTCCCCTGAGATCCCAGGCCATGCATGGCAGTGGCTTCCCCTGTTTGTTGGGCTTATGCTGGAGATAGGGAAGGTTCCTGTCATTTGCAAATTCTAGTCTTGGGAATACTTATTCTTAAGAATGGTCTTCCCACCTCTCTTGATAGCTAGGTATTTTCTTGACTCCACACATGTACTTGATGTTGGACTTTTCCCATTCCCAGGCATGAAGAGGTTTTCCAATTATTCTTTTATTGCCCCTGTGTGGTACAGAGAATGTAAAACCTGTGCCGTACAGAAAATGTAAAACACATAATAGAAATTCCATCTTTAGTGAGCACTTGAATAGAGTCTCCTTTATCTTTGTTTTTTGCAAATAATGTTTTGATCACAAGGTACAAATAACTCTTAATAGCCAATCAATTATCTTGTCATATACTAAGAAGTAAAATCGGAATCAATTATATCTTTAATTTACAAACCAGCAGACAGCTTTGAGTTACAGCTATCCAATTCTCTCCATGGAAAAGAAATAAGGCTTTGTGCTTCTCTACCTTTCAACCAGCACTTTTTATTCCATGAGATTGTTACAGTGGGCATCCTAGTGGGGTGGCTATTGTTTCATTATGGTTTTGATTAGTCATGTTGAACACATTTTGTCCATAGAAGACACTTTTACAATTTTGGAAAAATTTTTCAGTATGTCCTTGGTTCACAAAATGAATAAAAGTCCTAAATACAGGATCTAAGTAAAACAAAAGATGAAAAAACTCTTAGAGGAGAGCAGAGGGGCACAGTCATTATATTTGACAATGCATTCTCAGGTGTGACAGAAAAGAATTAGACATCCAAAGAAGCAATAGACAAATTTCACTTTAAGATTTTTTAAGTGAACATTGAAAACAATGTCAGGGTGGAGAGATGGCTCACTTTTTTCAAGAGCACTTGCTGCTCTTTTAGAGGACTTGGGTTTGATTTCCAGCATCCATATCAGGCATTTCAGGAATGACCACAGCTTCATTTCCAGGAGATTTGTCTTCTATGGGCACCTACATGCATGAATCTAAACTCTCTCTCTCTTTCTCACATACACACACACACACAAAATAAAAATTATAAGTAAATCTTTAAAAGTATAGATAAAAATAAAAGTAATGTCTATAGAATCAAAAAGCAAGCCAAAGAATGGGAGAAAAATGTTTGAAAATATAGTATCCTTATGCTAGATAGACAGAATATTAAATGGAGTCCTAATGACTTATTATTGCACCAATAGATTAAAGCATCTTTCAAACCTCAGAGAAGCTTCTGCAGCAGATGAGCACAACTGGTAGGCCAACTTGCAGAAAATAAGAGACTATGAAATGTTCAGACCTGAACATTATATCTATATCACATTCTCTCCTTCTAGTGCCCAGGGTTCATTACCTAAGATGGGGCAGAAAGATTGTGAGAGCCAGATACAGTGAATAACTAACTACAAGGAAACAGTGTTTTCAAACACAAGGCAGATGCACATATAAATTCACAGTGATCATGACAGCATGCACAAGACTATGCAAGCTCAAGCCAGACAAAATCTAACGTAGAGAATAGACTCAACTCCACCTAGTTGAGGAGCTATTGGCAATAGATAGTTACTGACAGAGAAAAGGTCAGTTTTCTTTAAGAGCACGGACCTTGATCGGTGGGCCACACCAGTGAATGGCCCATATCCAAGAGTACACGGGCAGCAGAAATTAGAGTAGATGAGTTTAAAAACCAGGAGGACACAAAATTTGATAGGTATGGAAGGGAAGGGACTGGGGAGGAGTTTTTAGGGTGAATATGATCAAAATACATTACATGGAATTCTCAAAGAGCTAATAAAAATGGGAAAGAAAAAAATGCTCAACAAATATTAAAAGGAAACTGTATTAAGAACACAAAATATTCCCCAAACTCAAATGTAAATTTTGCTTTAACTGCCAGTGATGCGGATGTGCCTTACAGTATTAGAATGTCATCCCTAATAGTCAGCTGTGTTACTTTTATAAAAAGCATTGTTTCTCATTTAACTCAGACCCAAACTGATGTCCAGAAATGTTACATAAATTTAAACTTTATTTTTATTTCATGTGTATGAGTGTTGTGCCTGCATGTATATAAGTGTCGCCCAATGCCTGAGGTCAGAAGAGGGCATTGGATGCCCTGGAACTGGAGATATAGATGGTTGTTAGCCACTTTGTGGGTGCTGGGATTTGGACCTGGATCTTCTGCAAGAGCAACCAGTGCTCTTAACTGATAAGCCATCTCTTCAGGCACTGATGGCTAGAAATCTAGAAGACATAACTAGAATCAGAATACATTTTCTTCCTCCTCCTCCTCCTCCTCCTCTTTATTCTTCTTCCATACTCATTTTTATGGTCCTTTATGACTGTTTCAGTTACCAGGTAAGGGGAACAGGTATCAGTATTCAAGACGTGCATTTCAAAACAGAGAAACCATTGCTGTTACCTACAATATGATATGTCAGAATTATGAGTAAGACAAGCAGGTCGGTCCCAGCCAAACCTAATCAAAGCAGAAAGCCAGTGTAGCTTGGCAAGCTGGGGTAAAGTTCAAAGCTCAATTTCATTTGTTATTTTCATGAAAACACGGAGTAATGGAAAGTTTCAAATGGTAGCCAAAGGCATTTCTGCTGGGAAGTCAAAGGAGGAGAAAGGAAGAGATGTTCAACTGTTCAGGACAGGAGGAGGGCATTAAAGAGAAGCAGAAACTGGTCTTATAAGAAATGGTGACTAATGTCAGAAGAGCCTTGCATGGGAGCTCAGCTCCAAGCAAGAGCAAATGAGTCCCATGCATCTTCCCATTGCAAGGGTGAGATTCCTAAAAGACAAAACTCCTCAATGTTCTCCTTCTGTTCTTCATGATTTCACTACTTTACACATGGTATGTCATGCAAGAAATCCAGCAAAATGTTTTCCTTACCCAGGCAGAAATCCATTCTAATAGAGAATGATAGCATTGTGTTATCATTTGAGTGAATCATAAGGCAAAGTTGGGAGGGAAATAAATGAAGCCATGGGAAGTTAGAAGCTTAGAACAAAAATCTCTCCCATAATGAGGGGAATAGATGCTAAAGGTTCAGCAGATAAGGGGTGATCATGCTGCAGACTGTGGTTTCTTTTGAATTCACAATAAAGGCAAATTGTGGCTTCCACTAGTAGAAATGTTTGCCAATGAGTAGAATATCAAACATCTAGAATTTAAGAATTATAAAATTTTTTATGCTACATATAGAAATAACTGAACTATGTATTTAAATGTTTGTTTAATATTTGTTATGGTTTAATCTTTAAATATTTAATTAACACTAAATTGAATATGTAAAAGATTTTTTATTATTTTATTATTTTACCTTTCTTTTTCTCCCCTCTTTCTGTTTGTTTAGATTGATTTTTCTTTTGTTACTGTTGTTGTCATTGTTGTTTGAGACAGGGACTCATTCTGTATCCCTGGCTATCTGAACCTCGTTCTATAGCCCGGGCTGACCCTCAATTTACAATAATCTTCTTGCCTTAGCCTCCTGAGTACTGGGTTCACAGATATTAGCTACCAACCTGACTGGTCTGTGTTTTTAAATAAAGATTTCTTTTTATTTGTGTGGTATGCATGTGTGTGTGTGTGTGTATGTGTGTGTGTGTGTGCACATATACATGCAGGTGCCTGGGGAGGTCAGAAGAGGGTGTCAGATCTCTTAGCGAGAGAGTTATAGGGTTTTGCTAGTTGCCCAGCATAGGTGCTTGGAACAGAACTATGGACTGCTGAAAGAACAGCAAATGTTCTTAACTGCTGCGCCATCTCTACAGCATCTTGTCTCCTTATTTTTAAGCGTTGTTCACAACCCAAATAAATATGTAACACCATGGGCCTCCTGTTTGTTGAAATAATTACAGTGTTGACATTTCTGATTATTACTTCTTACCAAGAAAACTAGTGGTTCTGCTAGTGCAGAAGATATGACCTTTTTATCCTAAGACAGATTAAAGATGAAGCAAGCTTCCTTGTGGAAGAATATTCTCTTTGCCATCAAGCTGGTATTAATTTCCTGTTCAAAAGGGGCTATATTGTCAATGTGACACTTTAATCAGCCACCAGTGTGACTGGGAAACAGCGACTTCACAATCAATGTCAATGTGTTTCATGTCGCCTCACTACCTCTTAGTCATTTTGCTTCAGAAGTGTGCGGAGGGTCAATACATTTCATTAGTTTGTTTCATCTAGAGGAGAGTACAACACGAGAACTTTGATTATATTATAAGAATTGCCTTAATGTGACACCGATTCCCTGATTGTGCAATACTAGGCATTCAAGTGCTGGAGGGCAACCAAATTATCCTTCACCCAACTGTTTATGCAGCCACTGGCAGCAAAATGTGCTGCGAATGGAAAAGAAAATCCAGCTCCATTTCCAGAGTAGGTGTAAAATTATAGCATCATGAATAAAACACCCAACACCCAACAGGATCCTGAAGATTAACTCTGAAGGCCATCAGTGAAAATCAACCATTCTTTGTCACTGTCTAATTGCAGTAAAGCTATTTATGATGAGAATTTAATAGTTATGTTCACAGTACTGCCATGTAACTGACTGTGGGGGGGTGTCTATGTGATGTTATTCTCAATGTAATTTTACAGCTTCAAGACTATGAAATACACATTGAGTAATTCTTCCCTTCTAATCCTTTGCCTTAGAATTCTTCAATGGTGCTTTCATGCATCATTGGTGGTATGGCCTTTTCTGTGATCTCTCTGTCTCTGTCTCTGTCTCTCACACTCTCTCTGGTGAACAAGGAACTGCTACCCCATTCCTGTAGCAGAGATTTCAGAACATAGCTCATTTTGATTTTCAATATAAGACTTGATACAAATTTTCTCATAGGTTACTTTGTTAAAATTGTAAGTACCTGAACTACTTCAGCAAGTAGTATAAAGATCCTGTGTGATCATTCAGGACTGTGGTTTCTGTTATTACATCAATTTCTGTATTCAGACCATGATTCTGTTTAGATTTTCTACTGTTATTGCACCCTGGCAGGCTCATTGGCAATCTACTCCCCTACATTAAGAGATCATTTACCCTAAACACTCAGGATCCACTTTTTCATGTCTGGCCTATCAGGTCAGTCTTCTTCAAGGATGGCCACTCTTCCCTGCAGGAATTCTTGATATTTTTTGCTCAGTTTGAGTTATTCTGGTCATAACTCAAGAGTTGCCTGGTAAATACAATTAGAATTGGGACTAAGGAACTGTTTAATTTAGAACAGGAAAACTTTAAGTGGAATAAATAAAATCAGTTCAAAATAGTAGTGTTATAGAGTGGAATGCCTTGTCAACTTTGAAGAGAATTAGACATACTTATATTTGTATATGGATTAACCTCCAAAATTAATGTTCCTGACTATATACTCACCTATTATTGAAAACTTTATAATGTTTGATATATTCAAAATGTACATATACACATATACAGAGAGAGAGAGAGAGAGAGCAAGAAATGTTCTACTACATTTATAAACATGTTTTACTTCTGTACCTTCTAACTTGGGTTCATTATAAATATTACCTACCAATAATATTTATTTTTCATAATAAATTCATATATGTGAGTGCACAAGCCAATATCATAAACAAAATTTATTTTAGGTAAATATATTGAAGAGTGAGAAGAGGAGAAGAGAGGAGACTTTGGCAATAAAAGTGAGAAAGGCAGTTACTTCTTATTTTACAGAATCAGAGTAGTAGCCAATTATATCCTTGGCCAATCTAAGTTATAGAAACTGTTTTTTTTTCCATTTGTCATTTGATGAAGTAAGTGATCATTAGAGGATTAATGGGCAATTTCCTTCCCAGTATCTTTGGGAAATTTGTTACTACTTGAGATCTCCCTTCATGAACTGTGGGTTTACCCATTTATCTGTTACAAAAGACTGATAGTGATGATCATGAAGCTATTGGTAATCAAAACATCCTATTGTGGGATCATTATTCTCCTGTTTTGTACTTATGAAACTTTGGGATAAAATGACATTCCTGAATTTAAATTAGTAGGGAAAAATTTGAAGCTATTGAACTGTTCTGCAAGGGTATCATTTTTCCTCAGGCTTACTTGTATAATATTTTAGGAAGAGAGGACTTTAGCTGTAAATTATTTGTCATCTCTATGGGTAAATTGCTGGCTTTCAGTCTGTCTTATCCCTCTCCTCTCCTTTTTCTCTGTCCTTCGTCCCCCTTCTTCTTCCTGTCTTCTTTCTCTCTTAATACAGGAGTAAAAGTTAAACAAGGTCTTCATGAAGTGGATGATGGAAAAGGAACTGACAGCTTTCAAGTCTCCCCTTCTGCAGAACACAAACCGGGTATAAACTTACTGTATCCCAATATTATCCTCAGTAGAGACAATAACTCTTAACATCACTCACCATTTTTTCAGTCATGGGAAATTTAAAGGCAGTTGAAAGATTCTGCCAAGAAATCTGATTTCTGTTCAAAGTTTTAGCTGTAATTTCACCAAGGAATTCTGGAATTTGGGTATGATTTTAGCAGATTAAACAACAAAAATGTATTCTACTTCCTCCTTAACCACTGAAAGTACATGTCCAGAGGTCAGATGGAATATCATAAAACATCCTGTACATTTTCAGTACATTTTATTTCAAACATATTGAATCACACACACACACACACACACAGACACACACACACACATATATATGTGTGTATGTATTCCATGTGGCAGATATTTTATTGTAACAAAAATATATTTAAGGATATAAAAAATGAGAATTTAAATGACTGAATCATTCTTTTTTATTACATCTCAAATGCCAATTGTTCAGTTACATAATTTGCTCATCTCCCTCCCAATCCTCAATTTTCTATTGTTAATGTAACTTAATTTCTATTTAGTTACTCTCTGGTCAGCAGTATTTTTAATCTTGAGTAGAAAAATATCCTTTGGTTCATGGAACTTTGAAAAAGTAATTTAATTGACTCAGAACTTGACCTCCAAACTACAGCAACAAGATTAAGTTGAAGAACATTGCAAATCATCTGGAATTCCCTCAAATCTCCCACAGAGGCCAGGTTTGCTGGTGCCCATGCTCGGGGTGAGTTTTCTACTTCATGATGAATGTTAATAATTGTTGAGTGCTTGAACAAGGCATTGAACACAATGAGCTTATTACACTGCCATCTTCTATCTAAATCAATGGGTTTGTGTATCCAAATAAGACGAGGGTGAGAACCTTCTTGTTGGAAAGACTTGAAAGCTGTCCCATGTTCTCCACAAAATTAGATTTATTATTTATTCATAGGCCTAAGCTTAAGATGAATGAGAACAATTCATACACTCCTCTGACTGGATGGAAGACAGGGAAAATTAACTACGAAGTTAAAAGCAGATGCATACGCATCTAGTATCTTAGGAAACAGCTTTGAATTAAAAATTTTGTCTCATAATTTTCTATACAAAGTTTTAATTTTAGATAACAAAAAGGAAGGTTATCATTAATAATTTATTTTACATTGGCAGAAGTATGAAGTTTATCATATAGATTATAAGTTTTTTAAGAGATTCATTTTCCTTGTATAATTTATTATTTGGAAACCAAGTTATTAAATGCATTTAGTTTAAGGTTGCTGCTAAGCATAATAGTAAATGAGCCTCATGTCAATTGATCGATCATCTCCATATTATTAATCAACATTAGCTCGGACCTACTTTGAACATGTTCTTCTTTGTATAAGTCTTATCTTTTCCTCATAAATGCTCAGCAGTGCCATGTGGGTTCATTTTCAAGAGGGTATTCTGAGCTCGCAAAAGGAATGGAAATACTGGAATTCAAGAACTAAGGAGTTGTTATTCTTGTAAAAACCAAATCATCCAGAATGGTTTAGTTCAAATGAATTTTCAGTTTAAGGGAGCCATCCAAACCTTTCTTTTTATAAATCTGTGGTTCAAGTATTCATTACCTGTATTAATCCTCTTTCCAGTCATAGAAAATGCAGACAAGAAAGCAAAAGAAAAAAAATAATTACTCATTGTTAGATAAAAGCTTTAATTTTCATTCTGGAAGAAAGAAAATAAAGTAGAGAAAGGAAATGGAAACAGAAAATACTCTACCCTTCTCTGTCTAATGACGTTGAACTGTGACTTTGAGAGTTTTCCATCCTGTGAATCAATTTGCTCTTCTCTACAACAGAGATCAACTGGAACTCACCCTGCCCACATGACAACCCTGTAAAGAGATTCAATTTTGTTGACTGATCATTTTATATTTTATATAGAACATCTCAGTCAAGGGAAGTGACTTCCAGGTTAGTTCCAGCTCTGTTTTTCCAAATTCAGTCTTTGAAGTATGTCCCGTTTTCAGCAATAGGTTCTTACCTTCAAGTTCATAGAGTGAATCAAGGGTTTGGGCAATAGCCTGTGAAATTTGGGGAATCTCTTGGACCACCCTGGCCAACAACTCAAAGTAAGGTTTTTCCTATCTGGTATTGTTTTTTATTATGTAACCTTCAGTTATGCACATGGACTCATGTAGAGATCTTATATATGGAATTTGCCATTAGGTTGTTAGACTAGTATGATTCCCTCTGGGATTTTTCACTAGCTAGGTATTACAATATTTCTCTTTCTCTCTCTCTCTCTCTCTCTCTCTCTCTCTCTCTCTCTCTCTCTCTCTGTCTCTCTCTCTCCATGTCTAACCCACCCTCCATGCCTTCCCCATTTAAAGTGTCCCCATTTCATCAATTCTTCCCTGACAATACCAATCTCCAATGGTCCCACCACTCGAGCTTTTTTCTTTCCCTTTATCCCTATATTTCCTTGTATTCCCTCCCATCTCCCATTTAAATACCACATTTTATCTATTTCTCCCTTAGTAACACCTATCTCCTACTATTTATCTCTCTCGGGTTCTTTCTTTCCCCATAAACTCCTGGTCCTTTCTCATTTTCATGGTGTCTGCAGTTATATCAGGATAAATACTCACATACAAGGAACTGGTACATCCAGAAATGAGGGATAATATATGTTATTTATTTTTCTTAGTCAGTGTTACTTCACTTAGCATAACAGGTTCTAGTTCCACTCATTTACATGCATATATCCTGATTCCATCTTTCTTTACTTTGGTATAGAAATCCATTATGTAAATATACCATATATTCATTATCCACTCCTCAGTTGAGGGGCAATTAGGTTGCTTCCATCCCTTAGATATTGTGGAAAGAGCAGCAACAAACATGGATGTATGAGTATCTCTGCAATAGGATGAGTCCTTGGGTATATGGCAAGGAGTGGTATAACCAGGCAAAAGTGTAGGTTTCTTTTTAGCTTTTTGAGAGTTCTCCACAGTGCTTTCCATAGGGGTTGCACACGTTGACAGTCCCACCATCAGTGAATGTGCATTCTTCTTTCCCCACATCTTCTCCAGTAGTTGGTATCATTTGTTCTCTTGATTTTAGCCAGTCTGACTGAGATAAGATAAAAGCTTATAGTGGTTTTAATTTGCATTTCCCTAAGTATTGACGCTGATTTTTAATGTAGGCACTATAAACTTCCCTCTGAGGAAAGCTATTATAGAGTCCTGGAGTTTTTGTTGTATTGTATTGCACTTGTAGTTTAATTTCAGGAATACTTTTATTCTTTTCTTACTTTCTTCTTTGACCCATTCATCATTCAGCAGTGTATTGTTTAATCTTCATGAGTTTTTGAAGTCACTAGGTTTCTTCTTATGTTGGTTTTAAGCAGACACCAAGAGGATCAGCTGGATCCTCAAAAATGAGAAAGAAGACATTTGGGGCTGGCCACCCTTGCCTGGAGGGCAGAGACCCAGCTTGGTCTGGTGCACCTCATCCATGAGGCTGTGGGTCAGGAGTGCTGGACTCCCTTGCCCCTAAACTAAGATGAGATTTTCAGGGAGTTGGGGAAGCAAAGAGTCGTTGCAACCATCTAAACTTGCTGCACCCTGGTACACCTTGATTGCTCAAGGCTGGGCCTACATGGAGCCACTACATAGCATACGTATGGTTGCCTAGAAATTGTCATTGTCCAATGGTTGTCAAGAAGTTGCTGCAGCTCTCAGTAACAATAGGAATCTGGAAAGTATATGGATTTCAGAAAATAAAAATAGAAGACACTATTATAAAGCTGTCACATGAAGCTGTGAAACTTGACAACTTCCACTCTGAGAATCCTGGATTGGAGGCCTGTGAGCTGACTGCTGCCTACTTATCTAGACTTAGCTGCTGCTTCCTCTTCCTCTTCCTCTTTTCCTCCTCCTCCTCCTCCTCCTCCTCCTCCTCCTCCTTCTTCTTCTTCTTCTTCTTCTTCTTTGTTTTTATTATTATTTAGATTGTTTATTTCATTCAGAAAACCTCAATAAATCTTTTTCACCTTTATACCCTCTTCCACACCACCACATCCCCAAAGTTCCCCAGCTAGAATCCATACATTCTTTCATCTATGTTAAGGTCTACTGTGTCAACTTAGTGTCCCCAAATGTTCCTCAGTGCAGGTTCATCCTCTGAGGGCTAGTTTGCCTATGTGCAGTCCCTTGCTTTAGGAATATTAGTTCATCGTCACCCAATAGTAATCAGTTGCCAATATTTCTTCAGCAAAGATTGGAGTCTGATACAAATTCTTCCAGTTCCATGCTTCAGTTCGCAAGCGTCTTGTGGAGATACTTGTATGTATATGTTGGTTGCTGCTCTTTTCATAATAACTAAGAGATGGAAGCAACCCAAGTGTCCCTAAACTGATGAGTGGATGATGAAATTTGGTACATTTACTCAGCAGAGTGGCACTAAGCAGTAGCGAGGAAATCACGGCATTTGCAAGCAACTGCTATGCTAACTGAAGTAACACAGATTCAGTAAAACAAAAGACATACATTCTTCCTCGTTTATGGTTCTTGGCATAAAACCCTTATATGTGAGAATGTATCCTGATGTAACTGCAGGAACAAGGAAAATTGGAAAGGAACCAGGGAAGTAAAGGGAAAACAAGAACCTCAGAGAGAAGAAGTGATGGATCAGGTGTTACTAAGGGAGAAATACATTAAAAGGTGATATTTAAATGGTAGGGCAGAGGGAGGATTATACAAAGAACTATAAGGATAAAGGGAGAGAAGGATCTCAAAAGAGTTAGGGCCTTGGAAGACTGATATTATCAAAGGAGGAATGGGAACGCTTTAAATGAGGAAGACATGGAGGGAGAATTAGACAGGGAAAAGGAGAGAGAGGGAGAGAGAGAGAGACAGAGAGAGAGAGAGAGAGAGAGAAGAGATAATGTGTTGCCAGTGTAAAATCCCAGAGGTAATCATATTAGTCTAACAACTTAATGACAAAATCCATATATAATATTTCTACATGAGTCTACGTGCATAGCTGAAGCTTCCACAACAAGAAATGGGCCAGATAGGAGAAACTTTCCTTTTAGTTTTGGCCAGATGGTCTTGGAGCATCAGATTTATCAGGGAAGAAGGCTGGTCTGTGGAATCCAAGGCAAATTGGAGGTGGGAACTGCCAGGTTAGAAGACTGGTCTCAGGAATGCAAAGGCAAATTAGTGGTGAAAAACACCTGTGAAGACTCTAACAAACTAGACTCTAAAATTTTGCTGTTCTGAATACAGGACATCACAATGCAGAGTGTGGGTCTGGACTAAGAGGAAAGTCCAGAGATCTAGGATGCTGAGAGCAAAACTGGGCCTGTGCCCAAAGCTAGAAGGAGAACAGTATGTGGGGAAGGGAAGAATGGAGCTGCTCAGGTCATGGAGGAGTGGAGACATGGTGGGAGGGATCAGACTTACCAGGGAAGAAGGCTAGACACAGGAATCCAAGGCAGGTTGGGGGAAGGGACTGCCAGGGTAAATGTCTTGTCTAGGACAGGCAGAGGCAAGATGGGGTGGGAACAGCCTGTGAAAGCTCTAACAAACTAGACTGAAAAATTGAGCTGGTCCGAGTACGGAGAATAATGGCACTATGGGTAGGTCTGGACTCTCAGAGTGTAGTCCAGAGATCTGGAGTGCCAAGAGCAAGAGAAGGCCTGGGCCTGAGGCTAAAAGGACCACAGGATGTCGGGGCAGGAGAATCAAAAGTCATATTTACAAAGGAACAAGCATGCATTTATATAGCTTTCAGAGTGAGAGAAATACTGAAGATTTTACAGCTGGAGAAAGCAAACTGAGCTAGACATATACCACCCTAGATTGTACCCTGAGGGGGTCTGTGTTTGATTGATTTTTCAGAAGTTTTTGCTATGGTATTAAGTTTTTAATAAGTTATAACTGTCACCTTAAAGGCTAATTTGAAAATCCTATCTGTCAATAATCAAGGTTTTCTTTAGGTTTTAGCTTTTAATATTTTATCTTGGATACCATGTAGCAAAGACCATTTGTGTTTTAAATTCACGTGATACAAATGGAATTCTTATGTCCAATAGATTAGTAAGAATCCCACTTTCATATTTCTTACCAACAATTTACAAATTTCTTTTTGATTTTGCTGTGAAAAAAGAGATATGTAACCCTTTTAAAAGTTATTATTTGTCTACCCTTCCATTTCTAGAAACTATTCTAAACTACTCAGTTTTTTGAAATAAGCATAAATAATAAGGAATGATCGAGTTTGGTTTTAAAAAGAAAGACGAGCTCCAAAAACTTTTTTTATGATCAGATGCTAACTTAATGAAGATAAAAATTAAATTTATGTAGTTGAGTTTGTAAATGAGGAGAAAAATCAGAGAAGTAAGTACAGAATTATGGACAAGTGATTTTGACAGAGTTGTGAATATTCTACCAAAAATCAGCTACAAGGGATTGAAAAAGTCAGTCTGCAGTAGTGAAGAAGAAAGTATTTTGAAAAAGAATAACCAAATTGTGTCAACACAGATGACATAATGTATGGATTCCAACTGGGGGATGTAGGAGGGGGCCAGTGGGTTAGCGGGTATTAGGGTTATTCAGGTTGACTGAGATGTTCGGCATGAAATACACAACGATTCAATAAAAAAAGAAAGTGAAGCTCCCAAGATAGTCAGTACCATTTGCTGAGACCCTGGGTATGAAAGTATTGCAGAGTGTCATCTTCATAGGAAAGCAGCCTTCTGTGATTAGTGACAAGATACTCTAAAGATAAGCGAAGGGAGATCTTGTGTCAGAATAAATAAATATATAAATAAATAAATAAATAAATCCCATGACTGTTGGTATTGGTGTGATTGTTGGTGTTGGTGTTCCCTCATAGAAGACAGTAAGGGAAGGTCTGGGACCCTTACCTGAAATTCTAGCCTCCCCGTCCTTCACCTCCCAGCTCCCTGCATGTAATTCTGCCCAAGTTGCATGTGGCCTTGAGGTCTCCAGAGACTCTAGATTATACTGTTTAAGGAAGGTTAACTGAAGGGGGAAGAGGATTACTTCATCTATGCAGCTATGAGAAGGTTGACCTCCGTGCTGGGATGAGACATGCATGTGGTATACCAGCTTTGGGGGTCACCAGTGCTCCTATTAGAGCACCCCTCATCCAAGCCAAATAAACTCTTTTATTGCCCAAATTGAACTTTGAAGAAAAAACGGAGAATAAACTTTGTCATTTGAAATAAGATAAGACACATCCTATTCCGTGTTGTTAGCAAAATGTCCAAGATATAAATCAGTTGTCTTTTGAATTTAACTTAATTTAATGTGCATGAATATTATGTCTGTATGAATGCAAGCATACCTGGGTTGTGCAAAGACAACAGAGGTCAGAAGAGGGTACTGGATCCCCTGGAACTGGAATTATGGACAGTTGCTAGCCACCATATTGGTATTGATACTCAAACCTGGGTCCTCCATAAGAACTCTTGACTGCTGATCCATCTCTCTAGCCCCTTATTTTTAATAATAATAAACGATTCTACAACTGGTCACTCACAGAATATATGTTTGAGAGACACATCACAGTATGAAACTCTATACCTAAGACTCAGGGAACATAAAGGAGCAGGGGTTAGAGAAAATACTAAAACATCCCTCAACTCTCACCAATGAACTGTCCTCATATAACAGAGTGTGATGCACACAGAAGGCCACAACTGACCAAGTTTTAGAGAATAAGAGACTTCAGAATGCATGTCCCTCGATAGGACTCCTACACTAAACCTCACCATTGTGCAAGAGGAGATAGAAGAGCCAGGACTGATGCACGGGCATAAGGAAACAGAGGCTTTCAGTGCCTGGGAACTTGCTAATGAACTTGCAACAATGGTGTTAGCTTGCACAAGACCCATGTGCAGTCAATCAGACAAAAACCCAGCATAGAATGGAAAAAATGGGCATCAGGCCTCAGTCCTAGCCAAGGAGCTATTGGCATATTATTACTGTGGGGTGAGGGAAAGTAGATCTTTATTAATGGAGTGACATTAGATAGGCTGAGTAGACTCCAGTGAATGAACTTGCACTGAGGAATACCAACACAGAAATGCTTGATTGGATAGGACTTAACATATACAGCAAAAATACCTGAAATCTGGTTGGTAGGTGTGGGGAAGAGAGAAAGTGTCTAAATTTGCTTAAGTTTATTATATGAAATGAACAAAAATAAAAGAATTGGGGAAAAATAAAAGTGAAAAAATTACTGTTTAACTGGGCTTTGTCCATGATAGCAAGCATCACTAAGGTTCACTCTATTCTACTACTATCCATAAAAATGCTGATTATTGATTAAACTATCAGAACTAATATTTAGAAAGAAAGAAAGATTGAGACAAGAAAGGAGGCTAGAGGGAGGGAGAGAGAAGAGACAGAGACAGAGAGAGCTTGCAGCTCCATGTTGTCACCTGACCTCCAAGGCTTAGAATGCAGGTCATCAGGCTCTTCAGCAAATACCATGACACTGACTGACCCATCTTGATGGGATATGAATGAGTTTTGAAGAGTGTATTAGTTATTTTCCTGTTGCTGTGATGGAAACACTGACAATGGAACTTATAAAACGGAGAGTTTCTTTGAGCTTATGGTTCCAGGGGAATTAGAGTCCGTCATGGGGGTGAGGCACAGCAGCAGAGGTGGATGGAGTAGGAGCAGAACCTAAGCACTCACATCCTCAAGCAGACACAGGAAGCAGGGAGTGATTGAATTTCCAGCAAGGTGTAAGAACTCTCGAGTCCACTCCCCATGACATGCTTCCACCAACATGGCCACAACTTCTAAGACCTCTCCACTAACTAGGGACAAAATGTCCAAATATTATTGCCTGTGGAGAGCATTCTCATTCAAATCACCACATTTCACTCCATGGTCCCTGTAGGCTCCTGATCATATAAAATGCAAAATGCATTGAGTCCAACCTTAAAAGTCCCCACAGTCTTTACCAGTCTCAGTGCTGTTCAAACCCCACAGTCCAGATTCTCTTCTGGGACTCAAGTCAATCTTAACTCTAAGCTCCTGTAAAATGAAAAGACAAATTACATACTCCCAACTGGCAATGGAGCTGGATACACATTCCTGTTCCAAAATGGAGGAATAGAGGCACAGTGAGGAAATACTGGACCAAAACAAGACAAAAACCAACAGGGCAAACACCAAATCGATGTCCCACTTCTGGAACTTTACTTTCAAAGAGCTTAGATGGCTCAACTCCTCCAGCTTTGCTGCATACAAAATACATCTCTCTCTTGGGCTGGTACCACTATGTATTCAGTTCTTCTTGATAGGTACCTCACAGCTCTGGCATCATGAACATCTTCTTGGGGTACCCACTGCCATCCAGGTTTTACTTTCATAGCTTCAGGAAATGGCCTATCAGTACTTCTTGGCCTATCAGGGCCTTCTTTATGAAGGGATGCAACTGCTGCACACTGCCTGGCCTTGTGCAGTGTGGAGGAAGAACTCATGACCCCTTCATTCTTGCATCATCCATGCCTGTAAAGCCAGCACCTGGTGAATGACACAGCCTAATTTTACTGCAAGTTTGGGTTGGACCCCAGCCTAAAGCTTTTCTTTTCAGTGGTTTTACAGTAGAAAACATTTGTAGCATTTTTCTTTCAGCTAAGTTGGAGGCTTAGCTGGGTGTGGTTTTGCCCTGGAGGCATCCTCTCTATTGTTTAATTAAAAATATCTAGGCCTGTCTTTAATCACTTTAATTTCCTTATCAAAGGGATTCTCTCTTTCAGCACATGTCTTGGCTCCAACATTAATCTTCCTAGTGCTCTTTTTCAATCCAAACTGTACATTCTGCATTTCTTTCTGCCCCATTTGCTCTTTTTCATTGTAGATCTGCATAATATTCACCATAATTAGCCATGCCACCTTTTCTATATTAGGCTGTCTTGAAATGTCTGTCAAAGAAATTAGTCCACTGCTTTTCCACTTAGCCTCAGGCAAGCTTTTTGGCTGTTGGCAGACTCCAGTCAGAGTCTTTGCTAAAACATCCCAGTTGCTGCTTTAGGTCCTTATTTCCTTCTGGAACTATATTGTTCTAAGCACTACTTTCTTCCAGGTTCCTACTAGAATGGCCTGATGAGCTCTGCTTACAGCAATCAACCACTTTTCTAGCCCAAACTTCCAAAGCCTTCCACATTCCTTCAAAAACCCACATGGTCAAGTTCTTCATAGCCAACACCTCACTCCTGGGTACCAATTGCTCTGTTAGTTACTTCCTTGTTGCTGGGATAGAAACACTGACAAACTTTGAAAGGAAGAGTTTCTTTGAGCTTATGGTTCCAGGGTGTCAGGTTCAGGGTTCGAACAGACAGAAAGGACCAGACTCCACTGGCAGCTAACAGGACCCGGCTTTATTGAGAGAAGACCAGATGGGACTAGCCCCTCCACACCCACGAGTGGAGAAACGCCAGCCCCGCTTGGGGGCTAGCCTCCCCGAAGAGATGGGGGGAGGCTAGCCCCCTCACTCCCATCTTGAGGCTGGGGCTCCGGGGAACCGGGCTGGTGTGCCAGGCTCCAGATCGGGACGGAGGAGCTCCCTCCAGGGCAAGCTCCCTGGGGGAGCGAGCTCAGCCCAAGTCTGAGTCTCAAAGCCCCCCCAGCAGCACCAGCAGGTTGTCCAAGTCCTCAAAGCCTTAAAAACCTTCAGCCCCCTCCTGGCTTTTAGGGGAGGGGGTTTGCCATGACATCTGATTGATGTTTAAGGCAAGCTTCTGGCCAGGAAGTAGTCCTTTTTCAGAGCTATTCATGAATTCCTTGCTTATCTGCCAAGGAATCCCAGTGTCCTTTGTGAATTTGGGATCTGGAGTCTTATCTGCAAGGCTTAGATTAAACCCTGGCTCCAGGTTTCTTCCTGAGTCTGAAATTGTCGGGGGTTTCATTCACACCTTACACAGGGGAATTAGAGTCCATCATGGCAGGAAGGTACAGCAGCAGAAGTGGGTGGAGTAGGAGCAGAACCTAAGTATTCACATCTTCAAGCAGGCACAGGAAGCAGAGGGTTATTGAATATCTAGCAAGGCTTAAGAACTCTCTAAGCCTGTCCCCAGTGACACGCTTCCCCCAGCACGGCCACACCGTCTAAGACCTCCCCAACAGTACCACCCACTGGGGACAGAAGTTCCAAATGCTTAGAGCCTCTGGGGAACATTCTCATTCAAACCACCACAAAGAGAATGTTTGTAGTTCCACATATTCAGAGATGTCACATTGTTTGGGACCATGATATGAAATACATTCTATGCCATTCTCACAATTACAGTTTCATATGATAATAATGATCAAAACCAGTCAAGTTTGGAGGTAGGAGAATGATGAGATATATTTTAGAAAACCTGGTCACATATGAAATTGACAGCAAAATTCGAGACATTTGTAAAAAAAAGTCCTTTGAACAGAAACTCTATCAGAATTAGTGCCAAGTTAAGTAATCTTGAAATATAAATAAGAAGTCTAATGCAAATGGTCTAAATACTCCAGTTAAAAGGCAGAGATCTCCAGAGTGCTTTAAAAAAATCCCCCATTTAATTATATTTTGTCTACAAAAAATTCATATTAAAGACAGAGTAAAAGTAAAGGATGGAGGAAGATATAACATTCCAGAATAAAAAGGAAGAAGGAATGATTACATAGATTTCAGACAAAGCAGATATAAAGCCAGGATAGTTCTGGAGAGTGATAAAAGGTCTTCAATTAAAAAGATCTAAGAGTGCATACCTAAAAATAGAACATCAAAACACCTAAAGAAAAAAACAATAAAACTTTAATGAAAACTGGGTAAGTCCATTGTTAAACTTGGAGACTTTAAAACTCCTACTCAAAATGGATTCAATAACATGAAATTCTTAAAGACACCTGAAATTAACAGCACTATTGATCAACTGGATAGAATTAGCAGCTATTGGTAATTTCACCCAATTGCAGATAAATACATGTGGGAATGACTTTTACAATAAAGAGATACTCTCGGCAAATGACTTTTACCTAACTTTACAATCAAAAAGTCCATCTCATTTAAAATTGTTTATAATGTAAACAAACCCACTAGGTCTTGATCTCCTCTTGAAATCTAAATCATACAGATGTAATTCTTCATGACCCTTCCTTGCCCTGGACCTGGAATCAATGTATGAAGGTGTATTTATGTTTTACATATTCAAGAACTTGCTGAAAATAGCATACATTCAGTACAATTCTCAATAGAGAAGAGACAACCAACTTAAAGCTCTGTTATAAGAGGAATGGTTAAAAGAAATGAGGTATGTGTACACAAGGAAATACCACTTCATCATAGAAGAATGAAACCTGTTCATTTGAAGCAATATGGATATTATATTAACTGAAATTCACCTGGCCGAGTAAAATAAATTCCACATGATCTCATTCAAGTGTAGAAACCAGAAATAAAAAAGTTAATGATCATACAGGGGTGTAGAGAGAAACAGTGGCTATCAGAGACCAGCTAGAGTATGAGGCATTACTAAGCCACACTACAGAGATGTTTCAAAAAGAGATGACCCGCACTTAACATTCATCTGAAGGCCAAGAGTAAATGGGAACTGGCAAATAAACTGTGTTTGCAAGGAAGGGCTTCTCTCATTATTTTATTATAGTGTATCCAGGTTAAAATGGGAATGTAGAAGTTAGGACTTAACTATATCTTTTCAAAGCATCTCGCCTTTTCATCCTTAGTCCTAGAACATCACACATACTTGATTCCTTTCCTTGTTTACAAGAACACAAGAATGCTGATTTAAGGGCTTTGATGTATAAAGTATGGGTACATTCATACACTATCTTTGGTGGAGGGCAAAGAGAGGCACTGAAAGATTAATGTCATATGCCCAGGTAACAAGAGAATCACTTGGCTAAGTTAGTTTGATTACATTACAAACAATAATCTTTTGGTTACAAGGTTCAATAAAACACTGTAATCCAGATTATGTCCATATTGTAGATGCAATGCCTACACTGCCATTCCTAAAAGAGTGAATAGGGGTTTGAAGAATTACGAAAGGATGATCAATGTGTCCTAAGTTCTTAACAAATAGGAACAAGAATTGTGGTGTTCTATTGATCAGAAAGGTGACTAAAAAGAGCAAATGTGAACTACATGATTCAGTTTTCTAGAGGAAATGACTTGAAGAGTTTTCTCCATAGAGAAAGTACATATATATGAGAAAAAAATACATTTAACCCAACTTAAACATGCAATATCTACATGCATTAAATTACTACATGGTAACATGTTAATACGCAAAATCTTTATTTCTTTTATATCAGCTTAAATTTTAAGTTATTGATCTTCATATTTATTAAAAATAGTACTTAGAAAACAAAGATCATATGAATATACAGCATCACCCCGAATTAGTGAGAAATTCCATGTTAGTTGCACTTTCTTGGATAATAATTGTTTTTAGTTGAGCAGTATATCTGGGTTCCATGCATAATTTCATAGTTACTTTTTGGTTATAGCCAGGAACCTAATGAAAATCTCATTTTATAAACAGACAAGCATTTAAACCTATTGAGAGTTGGAATGCTCAACACATTTAAGATCTAGCTTTGCATTTCATTTGGGGAATATCTTGGAGGGGTGAATATAGATAAAATACTTAAGTTAACTAATACATATGCAAACTTTATTAAATTATTAATCTTATTTCTTTTTCTTAATGAGCCTTTGTGATTTTGTATAACAATTTTCAATCAAGTCCAGACCCCCTTCCCCATCCATACCCCAAACCCCGACCAGATCCCATATACTCTGCCACACAGCAAGTCCCATCCAGTCAAGCACCTGCACCCAGAGGTCCCTCAGTGCAAGCCTACCCACTTGCATCCAGTCAACCCATCCAGAGATCCCAAGTAAAGAATATTCTCCCACCCAATAGCAACCAATCTCCAACATTTCTCAGTCTAGGGTCACTCACCACCCATTTCACACAGCTCCTCTGGGCCCGTAGTTAATTGAGTTGGCATGGGTCCTGTGTTTGATGCCAACATGGCCACAAGTTCACATATACAAGCTTCCCATGGCCCTCCCTCTGTTTCCATGTATTCATGAACCAGTCCTCACTCTTACAATCCTTCTGGCCCCTCTTTTGCAATGGTCCTTGAGCTGAAGGTGAGTGAGGTTCAATCTAGGAGTCCTATCCAGGGACACACATTCCTAAGTCTCTTATTCTTTAAAATATAACCAGTTCTGCCCCTCTGTGTGCATCGCACTTTGTTGTATGAGGAAACTTCACCACTGAGGATTGAGGGATGCATTATTTTTCTCTCTACTCCTCATTCTGCTATGCTCCATAAGAACAAATATAGCCTAACCTATGGCTCAACTTGTGGTTTTCTGACCTTACCATTACACACACATACACACACACACACACACAAACACACACATACAATACACACACACAAATACATGAAAGTAGGCTGGTTGGGAAGAAGAGGAAATGTATGGAGACAGAAGAAGACAAAGACAAAAGAAAGTGAGCATGATTGAAAGAATAGACATGGAACGTGATCAAGGAGAGACACCTAATGTTGATATGAGGCCTCCACGTGCATATGAACATTCACATTTACGTGCATTTACATGATTCCTCACAGTTTGTAGATTGCTCTTTTAAAAAAATATTTCTTCTTATTATTTATTTTTAATTTATGTGTATGAGTATATTTCCTGCATGCATATGAGTGCACCCATGTCATGCAATGCCATACAGGTCAGAAGAAGGCTTTAGATCCCCTGGAACTGGAGTTACAGGTGGTTTTTAGCAGCCATGTGAGTGCTGGGATTGAACCCAGGTAATCTGCAAGAGCAGTCAGTGCTCTTAACTGTGGAGCATCTCTCCAGCCCCAAACAACAACAAACATTTTAAATAAATCTATACCTAGACCTTATACTCTTCACAAGTACCTCAAAATAGATGATAAGTCTAAGTTAAAATGCAAAACTATAAAAGACTTAGAAATGTAAATTTAGATCATCTGAACATGCCAGTTACTTTTTAGACACAGCTTCCCAGCCATGATACAAGTAAGAAACAATATGAAAAAAAAAACGTAGACTAGCAGCAACTATACACAAAATCTAAGAGACTATTGTGTATAATACATGAGAATTTTAAAATTTTCTACAATAAAAAAACAACTCAAATTGAAAATTGGGAAAAGAAGAAAACAGAGATTTCTCCAAAGATACACAGGTACAGTGTAAGCAACAACATCAGCAATTATGGAATTACAATAAAAATTTAAATGAGATAACAGCTGTCACCCATAATCTTAGCCTAAATCAAGACCACTGCATTCTTAAAAATATTAAACGACAGGAACTCACATTCATTATTGGAGGAAATGCAAAATTGTGTAGTCACTTTGGAAGACAGTTTGATAGTTTCTTATAAGATTAAGCCTAATGTTACCTTATAGTCCAGGAAGTCATGGTTCTTAATAGTTACTCAAATGAAACGAAAATGTATGCCCACAGAAAGAGCTGCACATGGATGCTTATAAACACCATATTTATCATAACTCTGAGAGGTAACAGCCAAGGCATTCATCATAATTTAGTGAATTATTAAACTGTGGTGCATCTTGTAATGGTACCATATTCAGCATTCAAAAGAAATATATTATCAAACCATAAGAGGACATGGAGGAATCTTAAATGTCTCATTAAGTGAAGGACTCTCAGTTAATAATATGATTATTGGATGATTCCAATTACATCACTTACTGGAAAAGGAAAGTTATGGAGCATGAGAAATGATCAGGGCTCTCCAGGCACTGGTGAGAGGAAAGAATAAACAGCCAGAGTGCATAACATATCTAGGACAGAAGAAGGACTGCATAGAATAGGACACTGGTTATTGTCACTGTAGATTTGCCCAACCTCCTAGGATGCATAATATCAAGAGTAACCCTGTTGTTTACCACAGGCCCAGGTAATAGTGCTGTCAGTGGTAGTTCATCAATGGTAGTAAATAGTCTACTGTGGGAAGTCGATACAAAGAGTGGTTTAGAATGTGTAGAACATGTGACCTGTTGGGACTCAATGTACTTTCTGCTCACTTTTACTATGACCCTAAAACCAATCGAACAAATAAATTCAGCAATTGAAAAAAATTTAAAAAACATTGGTCCTGCTGTTATCATGAATATCATTTTTCTTTAAGAAATGCAAAGGATAAAGATAATTTTAGGCACAGCATTTCATATTTCCTTCTGAGCTAAGACCCTAATAAGAATGATATTTTAATGAGCGGTAGATAACCAGTCATTCTCAAACTCTTCAAATTAGCACCTTTCTCCAATTATAGGCCTTCAACAATTGGTTCCAAAAAGAAGCTCAGTGAAAACAGTCAATATGGGTTCAACAGGCTATAACATGTGTGTCCCAAATTGACGGATTTAGTCAGTGTATTTTTCCAGGCAGCTAATTTTCCTCCTTGAAGTACTCACAAAAGGTCAGAAGCAGTTTAAGCATCAAAGCTTTATGAATTAAACAGTTTGCTCATGAAAGGGAAAGGCAGCTTGCCTGAAGAAATACTATTGTGAGTCACTGTAACTAACCTTCAACTAGGTTGCACTCCACAGTGGGGCGATCAATACTGCACAGTATCCCAGAACTGACCCCAAGCACTGAATAGAGCCTACCTGTTATAAGAGCTCACCTCCCTAACTCAGTAACACTAGGGATCACAGCTATTTAATTTTTGCTTACTGGTGATTCTGTAAGAAGACTTGATTAAAAAGAATAAAAGTGTGCAGGAATACAAACCAGGCATTATCCTTGACATAGATCCTGTAAAGTCTTATGAGGTCTGTTTTATATATTATTTTCCACTGAATCTGTTAGCCACAATGCACCTTCATCCTGTCTGTAATAAAGTTGGTCCATCTCAGCATTAGAATGCCTGCAGTGTGAGCCTTCTTTGTGCCTGTTGTCTCTCCTAGAGTTACTGCTCATAGTTTTTAATAAACATACCTGTTCTGTTATTATTAAGATAGTGGATTAAAAACCCATTTTTTATTGTTTTAATTTCTTAAGTGTTGATATAGTTGACAATTAATAATCTTTAATAATAGAGAAAAGGGAAATTATTCCAAATAAAATATCTTACGGGAATTTTATCTTTCTTCTGTTGCAACAGTAGCTTGAAGCCTATCTTAAACCACTCTTCTAGCTTTGGGCCTGTCTCCTAGTGTCTTTTCAAGCTTTTCAAGCTATGTGTGCATGGATATTTTCTCTTTCCATTTAATTCTTTCTTCTTTAATCAACTTTTCATTTTAGTCATTTCTTGAGAGACTCATTATCATAAGACAGCCACTAAGTAGCAGGGTTTTGGATTTCAGGTATAAATGTGCTGCATTCTGAGAGTGTTCTTTCTTGGTAGTTCCAGACAAGACTCTGGTATTCTCAGCTCTTGCTTCAATGTCTCTTAACTGGACTGCTCTGAAGATGAAATTATGTGAAGAGCACCACACTGTTCAGTACATGTTATTTTTATTATTAACTTCCTTAACCTTTATCAGAGATTCTTTCATGAACTTCTTTAAATCTCTAGCAATTGTTTCCTTGACTTGACTGCAATTTCATTATCTGCACTGTTGTGTTACCTCCAAAGCAGCTTAAATAATTTGAAAATATTTTTATTTTATAGAATGAATGTGTTCTTTTACTTTCTATCCATTGCTTACACATTACCCCCTTGAAGCAGTGAATTTTAAAAGTCATTGGATAAAGCTGTTTCTCATTCAATTTAAAAATTAAAATTAAAGGGTTGGAGAAATGGCTCAGTGGTTAAGAACACTGGCTGCTCTTGCACAGGACCCAGGTTCAATTCCCAGCACCCACATGACAGCTAAAATCTCCCATGACTACAGTTCTAGGGTATCCAAAATCCTCTTCTGACCTCCATGTACATTGCACAACACGAATGCAGTTATATATACAGGCAATACAGTCATATACATAAAATTAAAAAATAAATAAAATACTTAAATAAATTAAATAATGATTTACTTGGTATTAGATTAACAGAAAATATGCACATTTACTACTTTCATTGTTCACATGCTACTATTAGGCATTTAAAAGAAATAATGAAGTATGCTTGCATTATCATTGTTAAAGTATAGTTTTATTCAAATAATATGTTTTTAAATAGTGAGATTTTTTCTCTTCTAGAATCGTGTCTATTATACCACATTATATTTAAGCATGATCCTTTATAGTCTTCTCTGTGCTGTGTGTTTCTCAGATATTCTTAATTTTTAGACTCTAACACTTTGAGCCATCTTTTCTCTTTCAGAAGACAACAAATACCAGTAGCTCCCCAGCTAGGAATGGAGTCTCAGGAGCCTCCTCCTCCACCCCACATTGAAGGATTTAGCTTGCTTGATCTTGTGAAAGTCTTGTTATGTAACCATGGCTTCTGTGAGTCAGGTGTATAGAAGCCATGAGGTGTCCAGAAGTCATCATTTCATAGTACTCCCCATCGTCTGATTCTTACAGTCTTTCTGGCACTTCTTTCATGATGTTCTTTGAGCCTCAGTGGGGAGAGTCTATAAAGATGTCCCACCTTTGGCTGAGCACTCATAATAACTTCTTCTCGGCACATTGAACAGCTAGGAATCTCTGCATTAACCATTACTCATTAAAGTAAAAAGTTTTTCTGTCCAAGATTGGAAGCTGCACAAGTCTATGAATACAGACATAAATGTTTAGAAAGGAGTTTGACAACATGGCCATTTAACAAAACAACACAAATAAGTTCTCCCCTTGCACCCATGCCTGCTCTAGCTATGAGTTTTGACCATGTTTGCAGTACCATGCATGAATTTCCTTCTGTGGAATAGTCCTCAAGAATGCAGTTGGTTACCACCATAATTAGTCTTACAACTAATGCACCAGTGGGCACATCTTCACCGATAGGTCATTACTGCAGTGTTTTTACATTTTTTGTATATTTTGAATTTTTGTGTATTTCATACAAAATATCTTAAAGATCTTTATACCCTATTCTACTTCTGCACCTTGCTGTAAGTCCATACTAGATTTTACGCATTCTGTTAAGGCCTATTAAGTCAGGTCAATATACTCAGACAACCCTCAATGCTAGTTTACCCACTGGGGTCTAGTCAGCCTATCTAGAGTCACTCTCTTAAGGAAGATCAGATCGTCCTCTTCCCTTAATAATCAGTTGCCAACTGTTCTCTGGCTAAGGCTGGAGATTGCCGCCCACTTTCCCAGTTCTACGCTTGAGTTTGCATGGGTCTTGTCCATGATGGCACTACTATTGTAGACTCATGTAAGCAAGGTACCAGGAGCCTGTAAGACTCTGTTTCCATATAGTCATGGACCTTCTTCCCTGGCTCCTACCATCTTTCCTTCACTTCTTCCATACTTCTTCACTGTGAGCCCTGGGTGGGTGAAGTTTAATATAGGAGTCCTATTCAGGGATTCACATTCTGTAGACTTATTTTCTATGCTTTGGCCAATGAATGGTCAAAATCAACAGCTACCTAATTGGAGTGAAAGCCCTCTCAGTGGCAGGTAACTTATGTGTAATACTGTAAACAGCCAAATACATGTGGCTGGAGAGGTAATAGAGCTTAGAGAAAACCCTAAGACTATCACATCCCTAGGCAAATGTCATTTTTTACTATATGACAAATATGAATCCTTATATTTACAGACAAGTATACCAGTTACCATTCATTAGAGAAGTTTCTTTTGCAACAGACAGAGATTATTACTGAGTTTCACAACTAGTCACAACTGAGAATAAGTGAGATGCCCAAACCTAAGTGATGCATATACAATGGATCTCTACATCTAAGGTTCATGGAACACAGTGGAACAAGGAGTGGAGAGAATATTAATGCATCTCTCAACACTCATCAATGAAGCTTCCTCATTCAACAGAAGGCAATGTAACTTATAGTACAAACTACAGTGATGGAAAAACATACCAAATGTTGTCAAGGGTAATACTTAAGTGAAGTGTATAACAAAATTTTGTAATATTAGTTTTGTTTGAAGGATAACAGCTACTGTTTCCTTGATTTAAATTGTAGTTATACAAATCTAAAAATGCAATAAAATTCCATAGAATTGTATACCCAAGAAATTATATTAAAGGGGATAAATTCAATAGAATAATCTATTTCTTATGTTGATAATTGTGGGATTCTATATGAACAAAGCCAGGGAGAAGTGATGAGAAGGCTCTGGATTATCAGATCATCGCTGTGAAAATGCACCTGCTTCCTGAGACTTCTGTCCCACCAACTAAAGAATCAGTGCAGCAACCATCTGGTCCTCATTGCCTTCTGGACAACCTGTAGGAGAGAACAGCAAAACAAGATGAACCTTTGGAGCAGAGCAGCTATCTCTGGCTAGGGCTCCTGATTTGGAGACTGTCTGGGTAGTTGAAATTAAATACTATCATCTGTAAGCCTGGATACATTTGGATGGTCTTATATAATATTTTAGCCTATAGTATAGTTAGTATAAAGATTCAATTTTTAGTAAATCCCATTTTTCATTCATTCAAATATATGAACTGAGTTAATATTTCAGTAATAACAAAGAAAATTCATGAACTCTGCATAGGTCTTTTGAATGAGTCAAGAATAACATGTGTATTATCTTCTTCATTTAAAGATTAGGTTTGATCTTTAAGAACAAAGTTTGTTGTTTCTTAATCAAATGATTAATGTTTTAAAATTTCTGGACTAGTGAATACATAAATTCTATTTCAAGTGTGAGATTCTTAGACTCCTTTTAAAACAACTGGTTATAATATTTTGCCTTGGAATTTTCTCATGGTTAACTTGACTGAGCTTTCCTTGAATAGGCAACAAACTAAAAATTGAAATAGAGTATCACATCCAAATGCTAATCAGGCCCAAACCTGCTTAGCTTTGGCGATCTAGCAGTATGGGGTTCATTCAATTCTTGGAATTTTCTGGTAGAGACTTCGGGGTAGTTTATGTGTAGAATTGTATCATCTGCAAATAAAGACACTTTGCCTATTTTCTTTCTGATTTACATTCTCTTTATCTCCTTCCCTTATATTATTGCTTAGCTAAAACTTCAAACACTACATTGAGCAGGAATGAAGAAAGTGGACACGCTTGCCTTATTCTTGATTTTAGTGGAGATGCTGTTTTTCTCCAGTTAGCATGTTGTTGGCTGTGGCTTATTTATATTGTCTTTATTATGTTAAGGTATGTGTCCATGTATTCCTAGATTCTTAACGATTTTTATCATGAAAGGATGTTGGGTTCCATCAAAGACCTTTCCTGCATCTAATGAGATGATCATGGGGTTTCTGTCTTAGAGTCTGTTTAAATGGTAAATTATATTTCATGATTTACGTATATTGAATCATCTGTGAATCTCTGGGATGAAAACAACTTGAACATGTGGATAATTCTTTTATGTACTTTTGCCTTCGGGTTGAAAGAATCCATCATAAAATTCCTAGATCTGATAAATATTTTCAGCAAAACATTAGGACACAGATTCAACACACAAATTTCATTACTTTTCCTATAACCCAACAACAGAAGTACAGAGAAAGAAAGCAGGGAAATGAACCCATTCACAATTGGCTCAAAAAATAACTTGGAATAAATCTAAATATGGAAGTTAAAAGCTTTAACAGAATAAAAAATGGAAAAAGATACCAGAAATATGTCCCATGTCCCTGGATCAGTAGGAACAATATTGCAAAAATTATCACCATGGAGGTGAAGAGGACACTGACAGAATGGGAAAAGTCTTAACAACTATACATCAGAAAGAGGATTAGCATCTAAAATATACAAAGAACTAAAAAACTAAACATCAGAAAAACAACTCAAAATTCAAAAGCATTCTACAGAATCATTGTGATATCTCCATCAAAATTCCAAAACTATTCTTAACAGAAAATGAAAATATAAAGCAAATTTCACATAGAAGTTAAAAAACAAACAAGATTAGCCCAAATGATGCTGAACAAGAGAAGTGCTGGATGTTTTATCATCACCAATTTCAAATTATAATACAGAGCTATAGCACTGAAACTAGCACAGTACTCCTATAAAAAAATTGGTGGATGGAATATAACTGAGAACCCAGAATTAACTTTTTGCACATTACATTCACTTGGTATTTCACAAAGGGGCCAAAATATACATTATAGAAAAGTCAGCATCTTCATGAAATAGTACTGGTCAAAGGTACATGCAGCAAAATGAAACTGCATCCCTGTCTCTTATCATGAACAAAGTTCAACTCCAAATCAATCATCAAACTCAACATAATACCTGATACTCTGAATCTGCTGAGGAGGAAAGCAGGGGATACAGTGAAATTTAAAGCCACAGGAAAATACATTCTGAACAGAACTTTTATAGCATAGGAATTAAGGGTAACAGTGGGCAAATGGAACCTCATGAAACTCGAAAGCTTCTGTATAGCAAATTACAACATTATTTAAGTGAAGAGGCAACTTACTGAATGGGAAAAATATTTACCAGCTATATATCTGACAGAGGGTTCATATCTACAATACTAACAAGGAACTCAAAACCAAAGCTCCAAACAAACAACCTAATTCAATGTTAGGGCAAAGAAATAAACAGAAAGTTCTTTAAAGATGAAACACCAATGGCTGATACATATTGTCTTAAACGCCCAACAAGATCTTTAGCCATGAGGGAAATGCAAGTGTGGAAAGGGGGAACAATTATTCACTCTTGGTGGAAGTACAACCTGGGCCAGATACTATGTGGAGGTTCCACAAAAGCTGTAACTATATCTACCACATAATCCAGCCACGCAAGTTTGGGACATAAAACTGAAGCACCACATATCTTACTACATACAGATACACCTGTTCATCCCTGCTCATTGTTGCTTTATTCACAAGAGCCAGAAATGGAAACAATTCTTCACCTGATGAAAGAATCATGAAAGTATGGTACATTTACACACTGGAATATTGTTTAGCCGTTAAGAAAAGTCAAATTATATAACCTCAATCAGACAAAACTCCAGCATAGAATTGGAGAAAGGGGCAGAAGACCCCAATCTTGGCCAAATCACTATTGTCAGCTGATTACTGCGGGGTTGGGAGAGTTGATCTTTTTTAAGAGAGAATCTCTAGATAGATTTACTAGAATCCTGTAGATGAACTGGGACTGAGAGGCATCTGGGTACACAGACTTGACTTCATAGGCCTTAATGTGACAGAATGCATGAAATATTGTGGTGGTAGCAGAGCTGTGCTATGCGAGGATCTGAATGGAGGAGAGGGCATAAAGGTGATTAAGATGTTTTCTATGAAGTCCATAGAAGTTCAATAACAAAATAAATTTAAAAAGAAAGAAAAATGGAATTCATAGGAAAATGGACAGACCTGGAAGCAAACATCCAGAGTGAGATAACTCAGACCCAGAAAGACAAACATCCAAACAATGCATGCTGTTTCTTATAAGTGGATGCTCACTTGGACTCTTTAGACAGATGTGTTGAAAATGGAAAATTCACATAGGCCAGGAAGCTAACAAGGGACCATGGGGTATTTGGGCTTCAAGGGTAAGGAGATAGAATGTGGTGACATAACGTGCAGAAAGGGAATTATTGAATAGGAAGGATTAACTGGGTGGGAGATGTATAATCAATACTAAAGGTCTTTTGAAAAAGTCATTTGAAGATTACTTCTATAGAAGCTTCTTGAAACATGTGCATAAGCAATCTAAAAAGAGTTTAAATAGAGTTACCTTAAAAATGGGTGGACATTGCTCTTACCAGACACAACAGGATAGCAAATAACAAGCACAATTCAGAAATGGACTCCCTCTTTTGGACTTGTTGACTTAAGGGCTCTCTAAACCTTCAGACTATACTGGTTATTGGCATTGCTCTTGATTACCCACGAGAGCTTAATATAAGATCCTGTTGCTGAAGATATTGCATATGTGATTCTTAGAACAAACATGGAGAAATCAAGCTAGTAAAAATCTTGAAGCTTCATATCTAATGTTTAGCTTTGGTTGTGCTAGAAGATGTCATGCATGCTACCAGAAGAAAAAAATAAACATCAGTCTTCCCAGCTGTTTCCAGTGAGCTGCAGCAACAAAACTGGCCTGATAAGAGATCCCCACATGTGCAATAGTATCCCAAATGTTATAGGAATAACCAAACATATTCTGATTGGATTTAAAGCCCACACTACAAGACTGAACCACACCTGGCACTGTTACCACGTCCAAGAAGCTGTGGCTCACCAGGTCTGTAACAGAGAACTGCTACCATAATTCTGCTAAGTGGACCTAGTAGTAAGTTGATTCCTGATGACTTATTGTTATGCTGCTAGGTATACCATGGACACCTATGTCACACTACCTTCTCTAAAGGCTCAGGGATCTTTGCAGAAAAGGAGCAGAAAGATGGCAATATCCAAATTAAGTAGATGACTACAAGAAGCAGTGTTTTCTAGATAGAAGGGATGTTGGACATATGAACTCACAGCAATCCTGACAGCATGCACATGACTTATGTAAGCTCAACTCAGAGAAATTTCCAGCACAGAAGAGGAGAGTTTGACAAAGGGCTCCAACCCTTGGAGATATTGGCAATTAATAACTTCTGGGAGAGAGAGTCTTACTTTAAGGGAGTGATGCTGAGTAGTTAACCAAGTTTTAGGGAATGGACCTACACTATACGTCTAAATCATAGTTTCTCCTAAATTGTGAATAATCATCCTACAAGAAATCTTGTAACTCAATTGGTTACATAAGTGGGTGTGAAAATTTTGGCAATGGTAAAAGGTTTCTGAATGAAAAATAACCAATATTCATTCAAATCCAAATATATAATGAATCTAGAGTGCTTCTTCCAGTATTTGCCCAGCTTTTATCCTGTGATTTCACTGCCGCCTTGGTTCTAAACATACAGCTTTGTGAACTTTGCACTCTGTATAGCATCACACCATCCAATACCAATGAATGCCTCCTGATACACATAAGCTCAAATTTAAGATGATGATTATTAATTGCAGTGTTTTTACTGTATATACTGAGATATTACTCTTATAAAATATAATGTTTTATTACATAAGGCAAAGTCTCACACCTCATCAGAAAAGTATCAAGTTAATATGCATTATATTGTTATAAAGATTTATTTTGTTTTTATAATTTATTTTGTTTTATTTTATCACTATGAGTATTTTGTGGGCTTGTATGTTAAGTGCATCATGTATTTTCAGTTCTCATGGAGGCCAGAAGTTGGTGTTAGATTCACTGGAACTGAAGTAATGAAGGGTTACTAGGCAACAAGTGGGTACTGAAAACCAGAGCCACATCCTCTGCAACAGCAGCCCGTGCTCCTAACCACTGAGACATCTCTCCAGGCCCTATAATGATTTATTTTAAAAACTTCTCTTTGAGTTGCTGATTTGAGTTCCATAGTAAGTCATTTCATGAATTCTGTCTTGGGATTAAAGCAGAATATCTTCTGGCATTTTTATTATATATTTACATGAAGTGGTATATTAGTATTGACTATTATAAAATCAAAGTATGGATCAACACTACAAAACCTTAAAGATGTACCATGCTTTGCAATATCAAATATTCATCAAAGATTCACTCTTATGAAAAATAAATAAGACATCCATCTTCTAGTGAAAATTTACTTTTATCTATAATAAGTGATAAAACTATATGCATATCAAATAATTGTTTAAAGCAAATTTACTTATGCTGTGCTATCAATAAATGTTTAATTTGCATATCTATTTATGTCTATATAGATAAAAGTGAAAACTGACCATTAGTATAAAAAGTTTAAGAGGAAGATACAAAAAGAGAAAAAGGCCATGGACTGAAGTGATGCATCTATAAGTCACAGAATGAAGCTTGTTAGCAAACAGTGCTGAAAGCCTGGAAATTGTAGAGAGGAGTTCTGTCCTTCAGATGCCAAAGAGAGGTACTTTTCCAGCATCTTGGTTTCAGGCCTTCTGCCTTGAGAACTATGAAAATAGAGTTTCAGCTAACCAATTTGTGGTAATTGGTTGATGCATCCTAAAAATGTAATCCTCCTTTCTGACTGGCATCTCTGTCTATCTATCCATCCATCATCTTTATGTATGTCTATTAATTGTTATTCCTTATTTACTTGAAGATAAGCATGAAATAATAACTCCCCTATTTTTTATTTTGTAGCATTGCTATAAATACATTACTTTAAAGAAATAGAAACACACACACACACATACACAGCACACTACTCACCTAACATTTTATGGGATCTGCGTAATGCCTTTGGGGGTTGTAGTTCTCAGTATGTGCCTCCGTGAATTTGCACGTATAGTGACTAAAACTGCTTTAAACTCCATCTTGACTGACCTTCTGGAAAAGGTTGCCCTTCACAAGGTAAAGAACAGAGATCCTACTGTGATAATGTCACTCTTCAGATTGTCAGAAATCACTGTGAAATGCACTTGTAGTAAAGCATTGTGACAACAAGACACATGCCCTGGAGTAACCCACAGCCCAAGTGATGAATTCTGGTGAGCATCCCTCGTGGAGTGTAGGAAGAATGGAATGCTTGCACTTACACAGAGCAACTCACTGCTCTTTATAAAGTAAAGACTGTGTTATGTATGTGACGGGACTGGCTGAATTATTTCCCAACTGCATCTGCATTCACAAAAATAGTAGAAAGCCATAAACAAAAATATTCAAATTTTATATTTCTATTAGTTACAGTGAAACAGAATACTTCTTTGATTTCAGCAAGACCTATATATAAAAATACTGAGTTATCAAATAAAATTACTCAAGGATCAGGAAAAGGAGACTATATGATGAATATCTTTATAGATACAAATCCACAATTGTTCTACAGTCTATAGATGTGAGTCAATCAAGTCACAGAAACAAAAAAAAAATCTCACTGAAGTGTTTATTTTGCAATGACTGCAACATCATCGCATTCCAGTCACCTTTCTATTCTTTACAATGAGCCCAGTTTATCAGGGCAATAAATGCTGAATACTATACAAGAAGTGTCAGTATAATAAATACTTAAACAGGGTGCCGGTATGTGTGTGTATATCTCTCCCACTCTTCTCCTTTATATTCTTTATACTTATGCCCTATAACTATTATCCTATCTCTCTCATGTATGTGTGTGTGTGTGTCTGTGTGTGTGTGTGTGTGTGTGTGTCTGTGTGTGTGTGTGTGTGTATCAGGCAATGCAAAAGGCTGCATGAAGTACAATGACAACCATACTATGGACTTAATATGTTCAAACTGTTCAAAACAAAGTTGTGTGTGAGTGTCTATTTGTGCTTGTGTGTGTGTGTGTGTGCGTGCGTATGTGTGCTTAAAATGTGTCAAGTCAGAGTGTTGTACAGTTACTCCCTTCAAATGGAAGGATAGTAGCCCATAGGATTCAGGCAAAAATAAACAAGAATGATACTTACAAGGCTAAGGAACCCCCTTGTGCTGGAGAGCTTTGGTGTCCACTTGACACACCTGGATTGAGAAAGCCTCATTTGGAGAATTGCCTCCCTTGAACTGGCCTGTTGCCATGTCTGTGGAGTATTTTCTTGATTGCTGAAAGCTGCCAGTAGGGCCCAGTCCACTGTGAGCAGTGCCATCCTTGGGTAGATAATTGTCTATGGTATAAGAAAGCAGGCTGAGCCTGGGGCAGGGGCGCAACCCAGTAAACAGCGTTCCTCCATGGCCTGTGCTTCAGCTCCTGCCTCCAAGTTCCTGCCCTGTGTTCCTGTCTTGGGCTCCCTTAGTGATGATCTGTATGACTCAGGAGATGTAAGCTGAATAAGCCCTTTCCTCCCGAAGTTGGTATTGCTCAGGGTATTTTGAAACAGCATTGGAGAAGCAAACAAGGGCACCACGACGAATTACAAGGCCACTCCCCCAGATTATAAAAAAGGAGTAATTGCTAAGGTGAGCAGATTTTGTGATTAGTTGTGCTGCCTACAATAGTGCATGGCGCTCCAGAGATGCAGCTTTTGTGAACTGTCACCCAAGTTGAAGGGCTTTTTTGTGAGACTATTGATAAAGAAGATATTATATCAAAATGAATTTAAGTCTTTCAGTAAACAGCACATTCATTTATCAAAAGTCATCTTCATATTCCTCTTCCCTACTATGTGGAAACCCTCATGAAAACAGCTATAATGCCTCTCTTGGTTACAGTATATCCCTGGAACTGTAGTATGATAATTCCTCAGTAAATGCTGTAGTAGTGAGTGAAGAAATTTATGAATAACCCTAAACGATTTAACCTAGCTGGATGCCTAAAGCACAAATATAAAAGAGGGTTTAGTTCCAGATGCTATGTAAATGTAAATAATCCATCTAGGGGGATTGGGAGATTTTTGTTGAGAACACTGGGGGAGTTCCATGTTGTTGGAGCTTGAACTGAAAAGAATGAAGAATGTCTTGGGCTTGACTTCCTAGAGCTCAGCTTCTGAAAATATGGGTCTTGACTCCTCCCTTGTGGCATCATGTAAATGAATGTATGGTCACAAATATTTGGTCATAGTAAAAGTTATACAAATGTGCAATTACCTAAACCTTATTCAAAATCGAATGTGTAATGAACCCAGGATGGTTCTGTCAGCACTCAACTGTTACATAGCTCAAGTCCACTGCAGCCTTGATTGTGAACATGCAATGTGAGCTCTTCATGCTAAGTATGCCACCACAATATATAATGCCAACAAGACTACCTCAGCTCCTATTTGACAGTTTTCTGTTTTGTACTGCAGTATACATGGAAAGTTTTATCTTATAGAAACATAGTGGTTTAATTACAGGAAACAAATTTATTTGTGATTTTTAAAAAGTCATATGGCGACATTGAGGTTCATGTAAAACCATTTTTTCTTAAGAGTTAAGCTGACTTTCTTAATAAAAGCTGATCCAATGAGAAGAGATAAAAGGAAAAAAAACTAGCTCAATCTATACAAGTATGGTTCACTTTACAAGCTTAAAAAGACTTTCAGTTATTTATGTAAACTCTTCAGTTCATTAGACTTTTTTTTCAATGTTTCTGCTTTCTTCACAGTTCCATTTAAGGGAGTCTGGCGTATGCAGCTCCCTGGTACTCAAGGTGCTGTCTAGGACTTGTAACTCCTCAAGGTGCTCTGGGATGACTCATTAACCTCTCTGTTAGTGAGGACTCTGAGTTCTTCTGTGTGCAAACAAGCCATGCTTCTGGCCCTGGGCCTGCTCAAACTTGTTTCTGTGCCTGCAAGATGGGAACCTCTTCTTACTTTCAGCACTGCCTCTTTCTGTTTACTTGGAATCACGAATGGGAGTACTTTTCACTGGGCAGTGCTTATGCCAACTATTCTCGTTAGGTGTCCAGAGGTTCTTTGTCTTATGGTGGAGTTATATCTCCAAGAGCATGTCATTAAGTAGAGAATGTTGTAAGGTGAGAATGCATTTAGTACAACTGATCTTCCAAGTGCCTGGCTTAGCCTCATGTACCATAAACTTGGAACACTGATGTTAACCTGAAGGTGGGCCAAAAAAAATCATCTATCACTACATCCATTTTATAGTATTGTTAAATAACTCACACAGTTTATTGAATGTAGTACTAAATACAGAATGGTTGTATGAATATATTTTCACATTACATTACTGTAAAGCAGAAAAATCATAGGTCTAATCATAAGTTAGAGAAACTTCTGTACTTAATACTGTGATATAATATTTAATTGCATTATTTTAATGAGGTTTCCTTCTGGCAGAAACCCCTTCAAATCAGGGGTCACCTCTCATTCATGTCTGTATTTCCAATGCACGTAATGGGAGTTCCCGAAGTCATTTTAAATGAATGAAAGCAATGCAGATGGTGGCAAAAGATAGTCCGCAATGGTAGATATTTACACATTTGTCTGTGTTCTGACATTTTGGGACAATATTCTGAGCAACCACGCATGATACCAATGATAAGAAAAAACAACAACAACAAAGGGTGTTCATGCTGCCAAAACCCACATGCGAACAGTGCCTCAGGCCAACCATGCTCATGGCTGGGGTGCATGAACTTGCCTGAACTGTTTCAGCCCATCTCTAATGGAAATCTAATGGAAATCATAAATTACCGAAACAGGTCCACAGGTGCTGAAATTTACTACTGTGTTGACTGCTGGCAAGGTCTGAAACTGCAGAACAATGCACGATGTGCTACAAAAATGAAATATTTATTACATTCATATTCTCCCTCCAGCTTTTTTTAAAGCCTTTTTCTTGGTGGCAAAATAACAAAGCACCAGAATTTCAAGACAAACCAATTTGCACTGGCGTTTTTAGAAATTTTGTTAAATAATTCTCTTTAATGGTTCAAAGCCTTTTAGTACAGATACAACTTCATGAATTCTAAATAAACCTTAAAGCCAAAGGGAAAAGGATAGAAATGTTCTGTCTCACAAATGAATCTGCCCTTTACTCTCACCAGATACTTCACACAACTGCTTCAAATCTCACCAGTTCCTAACCTCTGAGAGCCAAATGAGTCACCAAGGAATTGCAGGACTTGGTTGCAGGGCCATCTTAATGAACATGTGAGTAGCCAATATCTTGAACTTGTGCACAAAGAAAGGAATATCATTTGGCTTGGAACAAGATCATGGATAAAAATTAAATAAAAATCCTCAAAGAAAAGAAGATGGTAGAATCTGTGAACGGAAAATGCAAGAGGCCAGGGGCTCCTGGAGAGACTGAAGCTTCTGTCTGGACACCTCTTTCCTTTCCACATCTCCAGTCACCACCAGCTGAAGCTACTGCTGTCTTCATGGTTAAAATCAAATTAACACACTGGTCAGCACAATGTTCAAGGCCGGCACAATAGCAATAGAAGGTCATGACAATCAGCATTCTGATATCAACTTAAATCATTTCCTGAAAAACAATTTTAAAGTAAAACATGATCTCATCTTCCTAGCTAACTCAGAAAATTTCAGGTGGATATCATTCATTAACCATTCAATTATTTTATTTATTTATTTATTTTTTAACAACTTGAGACTTCAAACTTAGAGGCTTGGGTGTGCCAAAATATGCAGCTGAAATTTAGTAGCTTTGCTTTGAGTTCACTGTTTTTTTTTTTTTTATGGCTACTTTTTCTGACTTAAAATAATAGAAATTGTTTTTCATTTTATTCATCGTCAAAGTTTTAAGTTATAGTAAAATGCTTTCCAAATGATTTCTCATATGCTTGCAAATAGTTAAGAAGAATATAAGAGGCAATGATACAGCAAGATTGAACTATGCTGAAACCTAGTATGGTAGACACGTTTGTGTCAAGGGCAACAGGATAGGCTGACAGAACACCAGGTAACAGTCCACCACCTGCAACACACTAAACTGAGCCAGTCAGGTTCCAATTTCCTGGACTGAGTCAAGATTGGAGGTATAATCAGATCCAAGACTTATACCTGAGACCCCAACTCCCAGTTGAGGGTCAGGCTCTTCTAAAGAGCTCTGCTAGCCCTACTGTGAACTGCTGGACCTTGGCAAAATTATTCACAAGCAACAGATGGAAACCACATGGAAAAGGAAAGAATAATAAAAGAGAATGCTGGGATATGGATGGCCCTCTGCGCCCCGTTGCTCTGTGCTCACTTCTTTGTTAGGATTTTCATAAGAATTCTTCTGTATGACCATTATTTTGAGCACTATTAATTTCACATAGTTTATTATCTGCACTGATATACTTACATTAGTGAAAAAAAGCAGTCAGAGGGCAGAAAAATGATGAGGCAGCAATGTTATTCCACCATGAGACATAATAAAGAGATAAGAATGGCTATTTATTTAGGAAGACCAATGGACACTTTAAAAAGCACCATTAGGAAATTAAGCTATTTAACCAAGTATTTAAAATATGAAGTTTAAAATAGTACAAGATTTTAAAATAATATCTGCAAGAGAAGCAAGAAATAAAGATGAAATGACCCATCTTCTAGAAGGATCTTTTAACCTTACAAGAATCAGCCTTATTCCCAAACCTAGATGGACTTCCACGTCATGGAGTGGGGCAGTTACTGTGGAAAATCAGGTTTAACTCATTTGAAAGGATTAGTTGAGTGATAATTGCAATGACAAAAGGGAAAATTTATGTTCTTTTCATATGGTATCCCTTAACAGAACACCATTAAGGATACATTGGTCAATGTTTAAAATGGCTTAAAAACAAAATGGAAATTAAAATGAGGATGATGCAGTACTTTCAAAAGCAAGACTATTAACAATATATTCATTACTTCTATAAGAGGAATCATATTCTGAGGGAAAAAATAGTTTGACCACTTTTAATAAGTAAATTTGTAAAAGGTCTTGATTCCCCTGCAGTCTGACCAATGCCAGTCTTCTCCCGCTCTCTGTTTCCCTTCTAGCCTTGGGTCCAGGCCCACTCCTGCTCTTCTCTCCAGATTTCTGGACTAGCTTTCTAATTCAGACTACCTTAAGATTCTAGGATAGTTTGTTAGACCCTCCACATGCTGTCCTCACCTACCCCTTACTCCTGGCCTCCTTATCCGCCTTCCACAAATGAGCCTACTACCCAGACCAGCCCACTACCCTGTGAGAACTTGAAGCATACCAACTAACTTTTAATTCCTGAACAAAAGCAACCAAGCTACATAAACCATAGAAACAGAACCAAACTTCAACTAAACAGAGAAAGAATAGAATTCCTATCAGATATCAGATGTACAACCAGCGAAAGATATCCATATCCCCAAACAGCAACACAAAAACACAAATAATATAAGATAATATATCACCAGTAAAACCCACCAGTCAGTCAGAAGTGTATTACGATGAGAATTACCCCAAGGAACCCCATGATGCAGAATTTAAAAGAGCAATCACAATACATCCTTAGTAATTAGAAAAAAAACAAACAACAACAAACAAATCAAAATCACTTTAAGCTTCCATCTTATGAATGGCTCAAGAGAAGAAGGATCAAGAGAAAAAAAGATACCAAATGCAGGTAAATGATGGAACTATAAACTGGTCTACTAAGTGAAGTAACAAAGACCCAGAAAAGCAAACCAAGTTCTCCCTCATTTGAGGATCTTAGCACCAGTCCTTTATATGTGACCATATATCTTGATGTTACAGCAGGAGTCAAGAAAATGGAAAGGAAGCATGAAGGTAAAAAGAAAGAAAAATCCTGAGATAGGAGGAGAGTGGGACATAGGGACAACGAGGGTATTCAGTTGGGAAGGGAGGAAAGGACATACAAGGAACCATGGGGATGAAGGAGGAGAAGTAACTCAGAGAGGCAGGGTAATAGGAGACAGGCATGAAGGGGTAAAATGGAGCACTTAAACTGGGGAGGGAGGAGGGAGGCTAGACAGGGGAGAGAAGGGATGTAAATAAAGCTGAGGTGGTGTAAAGCCGAAGGGAAATGTATTAAGTCAAATCCCCCCAGAAAAGTACACATACAGTATCTGAACATGTGTATATCTGAAGACTGTATAGCAAGTCAGGGGAAACATCCCTTTGAGTTTGTAGGGTAGTCCAAGAGGCTCCCATCATAACACAGCTCTTGATTACGTCTCATAACTTGAAGTTTAGACTGTATTGCTAAAGCAGGACATAATTTCAACACAGGACTTGGAGCAATGGAACTGGCAAATAACCTGGAAGCTTTCTTCCTGAAGTACAGCATTCATAGTTCTAGAGGATACTCTGTAATTTACTAAAGGAGAAAATGAATCACTGTTTCAATTCTGCTTCAAAGTCTAAAAACCTTAATGACTGGTACACCAAACCATTTCTAAAGGTGCAGACATCTTAACAAACCACATTTCTAGACTTCATTCATCACAACCTACATAGGCATCTAGAGTTTTCATGCAATCAAATAAAGCACAATTTTGTCAGAGACAGTGAAGCCTTAGTTTAGTTATCTATGTTGCATTCCTAAGTCATCTTTGACTAATGGATTACCACTCAACCTGTCATATCCCTTCAATCAGGTGTTTTCAGAAAGCAGGAAACTGAGGCAATGCTAACGATTAAAATTATCCTCTAAATTTATCTTTCAAATTTACAGTACTGCTTCAGCGTTATCATGTTCTTAAAATGCCATAGATGCCACCCATATTGCATTCTATTGAAATAGTGCCCTCTGGAATTGTTTAATGATTGCAGTATGGAAATTCCCACTGTATAATAAGAATTAAAATCCACTCAGAATGTTATCCCAGTCACACAACATGGCCTGTTTGACCACACATTGATAACATTAATTTTGAAAATATTACCTACTAATAATTTCCTTAGTAGTTCTCTGACTTCTGACTCTGATTCCTATAGACCACTGCTTCTTACTCCAGTAGCTTCCAAAGTGTATTTACTTCATTGCTATACTCTCAATGTACTTATTAAATGAACTGCTTCTTTAAGTATAGCTATGATACTATATTGTCAGTGTTATTCTTCAAATGATATTTAACCATATTTATATTTAATACATTAAGTAATATTCAGCTAGTGCAGTCATGATACCTTTACTATATCTTATATGCTAAAATGATAATATTATCTGTACTTAAGAAGACTAACTTGCATATCAAAGTGCATCACAAAAGTAGAATGTAAAAATAAATTTTTCAACAAATATATCAGTTTATTTAAAGTGTCTATTTAAGGAATTTTTTTTCCAAATTCAGGTTTCAGGTAATATTTTCTTTTTAATATTATAGCTATTTATTGTAATTGTACATATATATGATGTTTGTGTAAATGCAGGCGTGTGCATTACACAAAACCCATGTGGAGGTCATGAATAAATTGGGAAGTCAGTTTCTTTTCTTCCACTGTATTCCCAGGGAATGAATGGACTCGGGTTATCAGGCTGATATGATAAGTGCTTATATCTGCTAAGCTGTCTTATTCCCAGGTAATAGTTTGTTCTCTCTGAAAGAGAATGTGTTTGAGAGTATGTTTGATGAAGTAATTTACCCCCACATTTTGTCAGATATGATGAAGCTGTATTTTTTGAAACAACAGAAGATTTTGAGAAAGAAAAGATGAAAGGGATGAAAATAGGAAAGAAGGAAGGAAGTTTTAAGGCAACAAATACAAATGATTTGTTTTATAATTGCATCTCTCATTATCCCTGTAGGATCTCAAAGAACTTCTCACATGCCAAGAATGAGTTCTTTTACAGTGCATTTCAAGGAAAGAACACAGGAAATAAATTAGCATTAAAATATTATTACAGAAAATACAAATGAAAAACATCATAAAAGAAAATACCAATATTAGTAAAAGTCAGTAGGAGAACTGTCAGCAAAACGGTGGAATGGTATAGCCCAAGCCTTTGCCTACATAGAAACAGTGATAAATCCCAATGTACTTGTCATAAATAAAGTGCAATAAGACAAAAAATGTACTGAGAATGTTGCTGCATGTCAGCTGAGTTCAAAATCAAGAACAGTTGCATGAGATCATGTAAGAGCCACAAGTTCACTTTATCATCACTAGGCATTCTCCAAGCATGTACATATAGCTCATGAACACAAGGCAAAATTTAATGAACATTTTTTTTTCTTGGAAAGAAAGAGGCAAGTGTACATTATGTATAGTGTTCTAGATGCTTAGGGGCCTATTTAAGGAATCGCTTTCTTGATTAAGATAATAGTTGGGGATGCTATGAATGGCTCCAGTGTGCCAAGAACAAGAATGCCATAGTAAACAGTGGTAATGCTAATGAACCTATAGGCCAATAAGATCAAAGCCAGAGCCTACAAGCTACTGAAAAAGAAGATAGCAAACCTTTATAACTTGGAAATCTCTTTTAGAAACTGAGGGAAAAATGCTTTACCTTCCATAGTGAATTTGAGATACTTGCAGATTCCCTCACCATGCCTTTTACTGAATGCCTTCTTTGGCATAAAGCCAGTCTGTAAGACTTGGGATAAGTAGCTATTTTTTAGTGAAGAAAATAATAATGAGGCTTATGAAAGACAGGCAAATCTGTCCACTACAACTCAAACTGCTGCTCAAAAGCTGCTGACCCCAAAGAAATAGATATTAATGAACTACCTGACATAGAAGTCACAGTAGTGTTAGTAAATAAGCACAACGTATCATAACGCATCATAGAACCGCAAAAATACAACTGAATGAAATCTAGAAAATGATACATGAACAAGATGAAAGAATCAACATGATACAAATAATAAAAGAACAAGAGACATCCTGGAGCTAATTAATGAAATAAGCAGTGGCTGGAAAGATGGCTCAGTGGTTAAAAGCATAGATTGTTCTTGCAGAAGACTGGAATTTGTTGCCCTACAACTACATGGCAGTAAACAACCTTCTGCAGCTCCAGTTCCAGGGGATCTGAAGCTCTCTGCTGGTCTCCACCAGAATTGCATGACTTGGGTGCATTGACATACATGCAAATAAAACACTCATACACATAAAATTAAATTAAATTTAATTTAATTAAAAATTTTAAAAGGATATAATAACCTAACTGAAAATTTTAGTGAATTCAAAGATACATCATGTTAATCATCAAGAAATGGGATGAATGGATTTTTTTTGAAGGTCTAATTAATACATGAACACCAAAAGTGATTGATATATATCATATATCAATCTCAGAAGGCAGAAGAGTAAAGCACAGAGCTTACTTGAAGATACAGCAACTGAAATAATCTAAAATCTGTGGAAGGAAACAGAGTCCAGATTCAAAAAGCAAGAACTCAGTTAGGGTTAAAGCAAATAATAGGTCCAAAGCAAAACAAGCTATCATCAGAGTGAAGTAGTCAAAAATAAGAACCTAAAAATCAGGGTATCATAAGAAAATTAGCTCTCATGAGATTATCACTGGGGTTATCAGGAGAAAATTTACATATTAAAGAAAACAAGGGTGACATATTCAAAGTACTAAGACAAACCAAAGAAATGAATGCCCTGACAAAGAATTCTGGCAACACTGTCCTTCCCCTAATAAGCAAGAACAGAAGGAATTCATCATTCAACAAATAAAGGGAACTCAACCTGAAATAACAGAGGGGTAAATTTTATATATATATATATATATATATATATATATATATATATATGTTTATGTGTGTGTGTTTGTTTTTGTGTGTGTAAATGGCAGTAGGAAAGCTTTCCCTAATACTTTATAAATATGAATCAAAATGAATGGTTGATGAGAAATAAGAGCCTTTTTTTTCAGAGGTATAGCCACAGGCAAGTTTTCCAGAAAATAACCTCCCCTTCAGGCCAATGCAGGTAACCAAATTAAATCCAGTGTTAAAAACAAACAAGATCAAACACATAAATAATTATTAAAAGGCATCAAAAGAAAGCCCCTTCTTTTGTGTGAATAATGTAGAGTTTCAACAGATTTCGCAGGCAGTTGGGAATGAGTGATTGTAATGGGAGGGGTGAAAATGTCCAAAACTTAATGTATATACATAAGCAATTGCCAAGGAATAAAAATAAATTAGTAAAAATTACCTAAAGGGCTAAATGAATGGAAAAAAAGTAATGACCCCCCCCCAAAAAAAAACTCCTTAAAAGACTGTCAATTTCATTTACAATACATTTACAATACGTTCATGTAAAATGAAAATGAAAGGATAGAAAGTGATTTTCCCTGCAAAGTGTTACCAAAAAGATAGAAAATACAGCCATGTTTACCATGAAAATGTGTAATAAATTATCATTAGAAGAAAGAACAACAATATATAGTGAGTGCTAGGGGTAACCAATATCTAGTAAAATGTAGCAATCATATATTTTACAAATCATGTAATATACATGCATTAGGTGTTATATATACATTGCTATATTGTACATTGATATATATATATATATATATATATATATATATATATATATATATATCAGAGCATCCATACATTTGAAGTGAACACAGATAGAATTGGAGGCAGAAATAGACATTAGGATAGTGATAGTTGGAGCTCATTATCATGTTTCAAGAGGATTACATGAAATGTGGAGATCCACAAGAAGTCAAAATTGAACATTATAAACCAATTAGACGAACAGGTATTTAGATAATGCTCCACCCAAATATGGAACACAACCAAGGTTAAAGTAGAAATAAATGTAATATAGAACAGTAAAGTAAAACAAACAAATTAATGACAGTATGATTTCATTATTTGATACTAAGGCTTGCCTAACTGTGAATCCTAAGAGCTGCAACAACTGGCCTGGCAAGATATACCCACTAGTGCAATAGTGGCACAAATGGTATGGGAGTGACCAACCACTTTCTGATTGTATATAAGGTTCATTTCACAAGACAGAGTTCATCCTTGACACTGAAATCAGGCCTTGGAACCTCTGGTTGAGAAGATCCTAGGCCCAGGTGAAAACGAACTGCTATTGTCATAGTAAATAGATATAGTGTTAAACTGACTCCTAATGACTTATGAATATATTCATAGATAAATGTATCTCTCAGCTCTCAACAGAGAAGCTTCCTTATGCAGTAGACAGTAATTATCACAGAAACTTGGAATTGGTCAACATATAGAGAATAGGACTGCAGAGTGCTTATCCCGGAACTGGACAATTATATCAAACTTCTACCTCCTAAAGTTTATCTATCATTGTAGCGAGTGGGGAAGAAAGATTGTGAGAACCAAAGGATGTGAATGACCACAAAGAAACAGAATTTTCCAGACAGCTTGGCAGGTACTCAAATAACACTCACAGCAATGGTCACAGCATGCGCAAGTCCAGTGTAACCTCAAGTCCAACAAAGGATTATGTAAAGGGGGTAAAGAGAATTCCTAAAATTCTACAACAATAAATCCAATTAAAAATGGGGCGGGGGTAGAATCTTACTAGGCATTTCTCTATGGTGGATATAGAAATGACCAAATGTATAAAAACTGCTTAACATCATTACCTATTAGGGTAATGTAAATAAAAGTGACCGTAGAATATTACCCTCAGAATGGCCATTATAAAAACAAACAAATAAAATGAATGAGTAGAGGAAAGAAACTGTGTGCAACACGGATGGGAGTGTAAAATGTAAATTTTTCCACTTCAATGGAAAACAGTAAATTATTCCACAGAAAACTAGCATAAAATACCTTGTTATCCAGCAAATCGCACTTTGGGTATATTTTGAATGAATTGTAAACACACTCTTACATGGTTATTTACATAGCCATATGTTCACCACAACTTTCAAGAAATAGGTAGAATTAATGTCCATCAATAGATGAATGGAGGGGCTGGACAGATGGCTCAGTGGATAAGAGCACTGGCTGACTGAGGTTCAGTTCCTAGTGTCCACATGGTGGCTAACAACCATCCATAATTCCAGTTCTACATGCTCTGACACTCTCTTCTGACCTCCAAAGGTACTGTATGACATGGGTGTACTTACATACATACAGGCAATACACTCATATACATAAAATAAGATACTAAAACAATCTCTGATGGAAAAGAAAATGTGATATATAAACAAAGTGGAATGTTACTTAAATATAAAGAAAAAGGTCTCATTATAGTCTATAACATGGATGTACCTGGCAGACATTAACTTAACTGAAATTTAAAAACTATATGATTTCATTTAAAAATAAATCTAAAATAATCACTCTAAAAATAAAAAAAAAAAAAGATGGTTCTGTGATATCAGAAAGAGGGAAGAGGCGAGCTATTCTTCAGGAGAAAGTATCAGTTGTAAGTTGAGAGCCTGCCAGGGATCCACTGCTCGACCACGTGAGTAATTACAGTCTTTAAATGGCTAACATGGTATATTTTACATTATATGTTTTGATCATAAAATCATCAAGAAAAGTCACTCTGTTTCATTAACTAGTGATAGTTATTTCTCCATTTACACACATGAAACTAGAAATCACAGAATAAAAGGATAAGAATTTGCTTCATGTGAATAATACAGTGCCAACATTGCTGAAAGATGCTTATCATCAATCAGTGTGTTTTACAAAGGAATGAAGAGCATTGTAAGGATTGGTGAATTAGTTGTTGGATATAAAAATGCTAGTCTAAATGTGTTTGGGATTAGGTTCGGATCAAACCCAACTGATTTGACAATCAAAAAAATTAAGAAACACAAATGAGAAAATTAAAATATAAATTAGTCTGGGAGTTAATACCCTCCAAATGTGGCTAAAAAAAGTTGTCATGTATACGATACAAGTTAAACTTGATGTTCAAAAATATAGATTTAGCTTCCCCCTATTATCCAATCACTGCAGACTTCCTCACCTGACCACAGTACTCCTCTTCTGTGATCTCCACCTCCAATCACTTGTAACAAAATGACAACTCTCCATTTTATCTTTTAGTAAAACATATCTGAGAAACTCAAAGCATTTTTCAGGTATTCATATCTATCCCCTACCATATGGATGTCTGCCAAGAGGATTATCATTGTCCCTTTACTACCTTCAAAGCCTTCCATAATCTGTTCACTCGCAACATCTTACTTAAGCAGTGGTTAATGGTTATTGCAGTGTTCATTTGTTACAGCATGTAGATTCTCCTAGGTTCTTTCTTGTCTTCTCAAAAGGAAGAATTCAGGTGAGAGATACAGTTTAAGCAGAAGTATATTTAGCAAAGAAAAATATACTCTAGAGAAATATTAGAGGTGTCTTAAATGTATGTGACTGGTGTGGGAGGCAGGTATTTGAACATTAGATTCTGTACTGCAGATTTTTAAGAAGACTTTGTGAATATTAGGTGGGTGCCATATTTATGAGGTTAAGTGACTTTATTCCCTCCTATGTCATGGTGGACTAGATCTTCCATTAGGTGAGTTTTTCCTGTGATCCTCTTGAAAATCCATGAAGATGTGATCAAAACCACAATAATTATTATGATGAAACATAAGGTTGTAGGTTCTTTTTGCATGTGTCTTTCAAGAAGGAAAGCACTGGGTGTCCTAATTTCTAAGTTATGGGAAGAACCTAACTGTAGCTTCATCGTTGTTTAAGCACAAAAAGAATTTCTGACAGAGGAGACAGCTTCTAAGTTACTGTGGAAGTTTTCTTTGGTCATTTTGTGTGTAATTCCTTATCCACCTGGTCTACACTTTCCTACAACAGTGTGTGTGTGTGAAGGAATTGGATCCTTTAACCAGATCTATCCAACCTTCGAGGTTTATCACGTATGTGAGTTGAGTATGTGGAGTTTATTTGGATGGCCTTTGTTATCATTATGAAGTCTTGCTAATGCATCCCTTGTCTCTGAACTACAGAAGACAGAAAGCCAAAAGATATGTGTCTATCTTCCTTGATACAAATTAGGACCCATTTATAAAATGCAGCATTTCAGGCTCTGAAGCCACTTCCCAGGTAGATGAAAATTCCCACACTTATTGTTCATTTAGTAGAGAAAACATAAAAATGTTAGTTTTTAAATTTATTTTCTACCTATAGTGTTGGTGTTCTGTATTCTGCTTACATGACATCCAGGATGGATATATCCAGATTGCTGGCAGTACCTACCAAAGTCCAAGAACATAATTTTAGCTGTGTATGCTGTCTGACCTATTTCAAATGCCAACTTCCAAATCTTTTGTTTTTTACAGAGTAGCAAAGTACTCTGAGAATTTTTGGAGAGAGAAAAACTTTTATTCCTTTTATTTGTTAGCCAAAGTTTGTAGACTTACTAGCACACCAAGAATTTCTGGGTACTGAGAATTATCTATCAAGTTCTTGCTGAGAACTTTTTCCTCTAGCCAATTCAGAAACTTTCAAAGCATCTATTTCTCTTCTTGAACTACTCAGATATATCATGAATTCTCTCATGGTGAGGCCCGGCATTCAGCCTCACCCCTCCCCTAGGTTTGAGCTGACTGAACAGATAGAGCATGTTCTTTAGGAGAGATTAGTTTATTCCATGTTACTTACAAGGAGTTCATCCCAAGAGAGGGAGAGGGAGATTTCCTATGGCAGAACCTGCATTTTGATCACAGGTCCCCCGGAACTCTGAAACGTGTGTCCAAGATGGAGATCTGGGACTGTGCCCGCCTCTCCCCTTCCCATTCTTCCCTGTGGTTCCATTAAATCTCCCCCCTTAAGTCATTGGTTAGTTGACTGTCAGTCATATTTGGAAGTCCATCCCTCATAGCAGACAGAGAGAAAAACTGATTTTCTATGCAACACTCAGATTTTGTATTTCTTGCATGGAAACACCATACATGTAGACTATGTGAAACTAGGCATCTTCATTTGAAAGTTTAAATAATGCATATTCCAATTGAGTTTGTGTGTAAAGATTTCTGTAGAGCCAAGTCTACACCTGCCAACTGTAACACACTCAATATGATCTCTCCCGAGATGATACATTTTATAGTCCTTTTCAAATATAAACACAGGTTAGATTTGCTACCATTACCTTAATGCATGTACACTTCAAAATAGTTGTCCACCAACAGTTGCATACATGCTATCAGATCATCATTTTAAGGCACAGGCATTTTCTAAACTGCTAAAAAATATTTTATGTTAAGTTTGCTTCAGAGAAGAGTTTTTAATGAACTTTTATTATCTCCTTTTATAGAGCAAGAAAGGACTCTGAAAAATGTGAGATTTTGGTTTTTGTTTTGTTTTCCTGTGTCCCCAACTGGCCTGAAACTCACTATGGAGATTAGTTTGGCTTCAGTCTGCCTGCCTCTGCCTCCTGAGTGCTGGAATTAAAGGTGTGTGCCACCACACCCAGCTAGGATTTGAGAATTTATTTGTAAATGAAAACTTGTAGGTACTCTGCTTTACAAATGCTCTTGAAAATAAAGAAAAACATAGAGGACAAAAATATTTATATGTTACATGAGATTTACCAGCACAATATTAGCATGTCTGATATAAAATTTTGCTTAATGACCTTGTTTTATTGGCAAATATTGACCTATATTGTAGCCCTCATTACAGGCAAGGAAATTGGAATCTGAGAATCTCATCCCAATATTTTTGATCGTTTAGAAAAAATATTGTCAAGGACAAAAACAAAATCAGTGAAGTTGTTATAAATTGTTTAAATTTTTAATCAAAGAGGCAAGATATAATATTGATTTACCTATTCCTCTTTGTAGTAAAGAGTTCATAAAGACATATTCAATTTATGTCTTCAAAGAACACCGACAACATAAGAAATAATTTGGATGTAAGACTCTCATTTTGATTGTGTTTTTTTCAGCTCTCAGTATTTAAAGTCATCACCTAATATATTATTATATGTAACCTGCCATTGCTGCACACCCATCTTCTTTCATTTGCCTTGATCAATACAGCAAAAATGCTCTAAACAGGTTCCTGAGATTCATTAGTGTTTGACTTTCAGGAAGCATATTTATGTCTAATTTTTGTTTATTCAGAACTTTATTTTTGAAAGAATAGAATGGAAAAAGATCAATTTTAAAAGTTTATGAGTTTTATAGATGAAGTACAGATATACCTGACAGGCTTACAAAGGCATGCGTATCGATGAAGTGTGATTATTTTTTTGTTATTATTTTTAATTAGAGGAAGACAGTATTAAAATCAAAGGACTAAGATGTCTAATTTTCTCCTGTAATGTACCTGGGTATTAAATAGAGCAGTTGGCCAAGACAACTGTCCCTGAAAATCAGGCTTTTTTTTCATTGAAGAATTATTTTATCATTCCTATGAGCTTGAACATATTTACTCCTTCCATCCTTCATTTTCTGTGTATATATATGTGTGTGTGTGTGTGTGTGTGTGTGTGTGTGTGTGTGTGTGTGTGTATACTAAATCATCTACCTGCTATACACAACAGTTGCAAGAGCTATATGAGAAAGTTTCATACAGTGCCTGGGGCATACTTGCATCTGCTAGTTCTGACTAATTCATGTTGCTAAAACAGGAAAGGGAGGGATGTGCTTGTGAAACTCATCCTTAGCAGGTGTAGGCTGAGCAAGAGCAAGCATGAGGGTCAAATGACTGGTGTTCAAATCTAACTTTATGTAACCCCCAACTAAGTCTGGGTCTAATTAACTCTAGCTAACTCTAACTTACAGACATGTAAAATCTTGCAAATTACCCAAACTCTTTATGAATTAATGTTCTAATTAACAAAGTCAGGATAATGATAACATTTGTTTTAGGGTATAATGAGAAGCATATTTGCAAATGCTTCCTTAGAATCATGCCTGTCACATGCAAGGGCTCTATACTAGACTCTGTGACTTACTGAGCATCAAAACGGATAAATATCTACTAATGTCATTAAGGTAAAACCCGGTCCTGCTTCCATGATAATCTGGAAAACCCTTAGAAATCTCCATAGGAAGTGCAATTTCTCTTCTTGGGGGAAGTCTGGAGCCTTCAGAATCCAGAACTGGAAATATTAATTAAAGGCGACAAATGTCTGTGCATCCCCATAGCAGCCCTTGCTGTCCTCGGGGCTCACACTTCCTGTTTTCTTCTTTTGAGATGCCATATGTGCTCAAAAACCTGAGAGAGTCTTTGCTTAGCGATCTACACCCGCTTCTTTTCTTCCCTCTCCTTGATACTCAGCAAGATTAAAATATCAGCCCAATACTCCATCAAACCTGCAAAGTGTGGGCAACTTCCAACCACAGTGTTTGGACGAAGTCCAGCAATTGAGCACTACAAAGCACATGCTTGCTGACGATGTAGAACAACGAGGAAGCACATAGTATTTGTTTTGACAAGTTTGGCCCCACAGTGTTTGAGAATATGCTACTCTTGCTGTCTTGGCCTTGGAGACTGAAACTATCATTAACACAGTTAGTAGAAACCATCACCTCTTGCAAAGAGTTTTGGTGGCTTTTCATTGCCTACAGAGCAAAAATCTGTCTTAATCCAATATTTAAAGATTCTTGTCCATTAATTCCAGTCTATCATTCTCTCTGCAGCAGTGTCTGCTATGTTTTATAAGTGTTTCCTGACAGTTTGTCCATAAAAAATCTTAAAATTCTGAGGTCAAATTAGTTTTAGAGACACATCTGTTATGTCTCTCTAATTATGCATTTATACTTCAAAATACGATAGGCTCTGAGAAGTCCTGCATTAAAGAAACTACTCTTCAAAAAAAAAAAAAAATCATCCAGCAATACTAACAAAGCCCCAAGCGAACAAAAACAAAACAAAATTCCTTGCGCCCTTTAAAGCACAACGAGTTGGAGACATCCCATCCTAAAAGAAAAATACATTTGCAGAATAATTTGGAGTGATTTGCCCTTTCAAATAACAATTAGCTGCTCTGCATTATCTAACTGAGCGCAGATGCGCAATTTTATAGGGAGGAATATACATGTGTTTTCTCAACATGACCAAATTCCTGTTCCTGTCCTGAATTCTTCTTCCCTCCCCTCACAATGCCTCCTCTGTCACACCTATCTGACAATAAATGTATCCCTTTCTGATACATAAACGTATACACATATATATATGTATATACATATATATTTAGTATACACAATATCCATCATATCATTTATTATCATTTACAAATGCAAGTTAAAGTTCTATATTTCATGAAATCAATAATCACTGCAAAGTTTTAAAAAATGAAGTATGGACTTTGAATCAAACAGATGGACAAGGTATTAAAGCCCAGCTCTCTTGCCTTGAGCATGCCTGTCCTCTCAGATTCTGTGTCACCCTCCAGATCTTCATTGAAACTATCTGTACAAAGCCATTTCTTGCATATAGAAGACACCAATACACATCATTAATCTCGTGCTCTTGCACCCATGATGCCTAGCCTTTTTACTGCTACTGAATAATTTTAGTCATTGGTTTAATTAATGTAATGAAACTGTTTGCTCTCTAAAAACTTCTTCAGCTTCTGTTATCCCATCTGTAATGTAGCAAGTGAACACGAGGCACAAGCAACAGAGTTGTGATCAGAATGTGCAAAGCATGTGGCAGGAAGGAGAGAGGGCCTGGGCTCTGGAACAGGAGTTGAGGGTGAAGAGGGCAGGGAGCAGGTGGGTCAGCCTGCAAAGAGCTTTGAGGGTAAGCTCTGCTTGGTTTCACATGGCTCTCAGCTGTTTCTCGGCCCAAGTGCTATGAAAATGGCACACAGATTCTCTTTCTTCATTTCTGATGGCTTTCCTTCTTGATCCAACCTGCTTGAGAATAGATGTTACACTAGTCAGGCAGGCGGGAAGGATGATGGATTCTAAAAGGAAAGCATGTCTTGCCTGTTTAATAGCTCAGATACTTCTCTTTTCTTTTTCCTCAATGCAGAATCTTGGTGAGAACATCGTGGCCCTCATTAATGCCCAGCTGACAGACTCCCCATTGTTTTTACTTGTGCTATTTCTTTGCACTTGGATATAGAAGCAATAAATTTCCAGGGAAATGAAACTCACTTATCAGATTTCCCAGCATCAAGTTTCATATTAGGAATGAAAAAAAATCAGTCTAACTGGACTCAATATAGCTGTAAACCAATATATGTAAGCCGTATCAGAGATTAAGCCTTTATCGTTGCATTTATAAGCTTCCCATTTCAGTCTGGAAGGAATAACAATTTTCTTAGTTGTTATTTAATGATGCAAAATATTTCTTAAAATAATAAATCAATTCAGGAACCATTCAAAAGACCAAATATTGTTCTCTTTAGAAAAAGAAAATCTGAAATTAAATGAGCACGTTTTCTGTAAAATGATGTGAGTTTCCGGGACTATAATGTTTTTATTCTTTTACAGGGTGTTAGCAGAAGTGTTTGAAAACTGTTCATGAGGAAACTTATGTTCCTTAGTTAGAAAAAAATTTTAATCCAGTATCCATTTCATAAAAATTATAATCAAGCTGCAACCAGTGTAACTCTCTGAACATTATTAGGTATTTCCTTTTGTTTCAAAAAATGCTCTTTGATTCATATCAATTGTTATAATAAAATACAGAGTTATGAATAGAAACAGCAACAACCATAAACAAATTGATGTTTAACATTGCTCTGTTTGTCTCAAGTATGGAGGGTGATTAAGAGTCACTGTCACCATTAGTATCTCTATTTTAGGGCTTGGATTTGTAGCCATGTACACACAAGCACAAATGCATACAACCAGTGTACCTCAAGTTATTGGAGATGCAATGTATAGTTAAAATTATAGTTAAAACACTTAACTATGTATGACTCCCATTTACAAGCATGCAAAGTGAGTAATTATTCTTATTGAGAGAAGTTGCAAACCACGGAGAAGTTGGCAGGCAGATAATTCTGAGAAAAAAACTTAATGTAACTCCTAACCAGTGTTTCCTGCACAAGTGCACAGTGATGTATCCTTTCTCAATGGTGTTTTCAATTTATAGTGCAAAAGCTCCAGTGTCTTTCCTGCAAAATGCACATGCCTGCAGATTTATTTTAACCAACAATTAAAAACACAATATGTGATAGCCAGTATATAAGATGAACATCTTCAATCATGAGTGTCTAACTTGAATGTTTAGACAATTTAAAGTTCAAATTCCTGTTAAAAAGAAATCTTTGTTTAAAATACACTTACGGACAACATTGATTACATGAAAATGATCACTTGCTGAAATTCATGAATTCATAGCTTGGATGAATGTTTTTAGTTCTTTGAGTAATTAAAAAACTTTGTATAGTGCAAGAAAGGAAAAGAGAAAATACAACAATAAAAATAAAACAAAATCTCTTGTCATGATAGAAGATCAAACAGGGAGAAGACTGGACTTCATACTGGGTGGCGCATTTGAGACTCACCTTTGTTGAAAATGTGTCTCAAGAACATCACTCGGCTAAGTTTTCTGAGACAAGTTTGCAGTTTCTGATCCTCCATTTTCTCCATTCTCAACTGTCAGACAAGACATAAAGAGCGAATCATTTATCACTACATTTCAGTTTAGCATGATTTACCAAATAATTTTTTCTTGATCAATAAGTGGTTTTTGACATTTACATTTTCTTTCTTTAAATGTAATCAATGTACCTCACAATCTGCCCAGATCATCAAATTAAGCACTTGCAAATTCTAGTTTCAGTTATGTAGTCTCTTTCTGATCTTCGCCACTAGGAGGCACTGCAGCCTGCTTTATGAGGGGGGCTGAAATCTGGGGAAGTGAGTATTGCACACTATGGCTCCAGTGTCATTCCCTATTTAATGGCTGTCAGTGAGGGGGAAAGACAACGTGGCGGGTAATTAAAACCAAATTGCAGGCAGGAGATGACTGCACAAGAATGATATTGTCATTAATACTGATTTAACATGCACCTGGGTAAGGTGAGGGAGAGCAGCAAGGGAATTCACACTGAAGCCAGGGTTGCCTGATTTAAAGATGTAGTGTTTCCAGCTGAAGCATGTTTAAAAACTGAATAAAACCATCATATTATGACAGCAGAAATAAAACAGAAACAAATGTTCTACATATGTCTGGGGAAAGAAAAAAAAGCTCTTCCATTTCTTCCAGTTCCATGGACTAAGTGTGTTTCTTATCCTCTGAAGTTCAAAAGTATTTTTGCAGACTGCCTTCCCCCATTGATGCCTTGTCCTGTGTGGGTTTGTGATCTGTTCCTGGAGTTTTATGTTTTCACAGTGGAAATAGAACATTTCACTAAGCTAAACATGCCTGTTCTTTCCTTTTTTTAAGTGCCAGGAGAAAGGTGTTGCAAACCATAAACTGTGGATTTTCCCACTTGTGAGGAACACCTTTCTGTTTGCATGGGTCTGGGGATGAATCTTCAAAAAACAGCCAAAAGCATTTGCCTTTGTGGGGTGAACCTACAAACACAGAAGAAGCTCAGTTGCAACTCAACAAGCTTAAAATTATTTGCTTTTTAGTATTTTAAGGATATGTCTACAAATCTCAGAAAACAACCACTAATCGGAGTTCCAATTAAATATTCTATTTGGTTTAAGATCTGTGAAGTAGATCAGGCTGTATTTGGATGTTCTCTAAATATTTCCACAGTGTGGATTAGCTGAAAATTTATAAGTATCTCTCAGCAGAAGAAAAGCCCAGTGGTTTAGATCATACAGAAATTAAAAGCAACCTCTATTAAAGGGTTACGGGGCACTGAAGGCAGAAAGTGCGCCGAAGTTAAGGGTGTTTATGGAGGGGATAAATGGTGACAGTTTAACCTGTGCCTGGAAACCCTGTGCTGATTGATAAATCTCCTTCCGGATTCACCTTAAATGAAATGTGTGCATTATAGAAATGGTTACCCTTCTGCCCAGTGCCAAAAGAGATGAATCATTAAGGATGTCATGAAGATTTATACTCACACCATAAAGAAAGTAAATTCAAAGAGCATTCCTTGGGCAATAAAGAACATATTATAAAGAGAGAACTCACTGGACAAGGTCAGATAGGAAAAAGTGATCAAATGGCAGTGTTGCTAGATCCAGACAATGAGCTGTTTTAATACAAGAATCATGATTTTTTTTTTTTCCACAGTGCTTTGCTATTAACAATTTTAATGGGTTTCACTTTGGAAGACCTTTTATTTATTTGTTGGTTTGCTGTCCATCCCTTCATCCTGAGCCACGGTAATTAGATTGCAGAGCCGGTAATCATGCAAAGAGGGCAAGGAAACCTCACAGCAATACAAAAAAAAAAAAAAAAAAAAAAAAAAAAAAGGTAAGCTGGAACCGTTGTCTTTTTAAAGGAATGTTCCTATTCTGTTTCAAGATTGGGCCCTGAGATTTTTAGAGGATAAAGTGGAAGGTGCAGCTAAAAAGAACTTTATTTCACTTGCCCTTTAGAAAATGTCAAAGAAATTCACCAATAAGGAGACTTTCTGAAACTAGGACGCTTGGTGGATGGCAACGCTGTGCCGTTCAGGCCGGCGCACTTTGACACCCCACCTCCAGGCGAGAGAAGCTGCTCTTTGTATTCCAGATGGAAATCTGTCTGCACATCTGAACTGCAAACCTCTGCAAAGTCTATCTCCAGATGACTCTGCGAATTATCTGGGATCAGTGGCTGTTACGAGCAGAGGTAAAAGAAACTCTTGGTCACCAAGAAGTAAATTTGGCGACAAGGAGCATCCTCCTATTTCAGGCCCTCTAGCAAGAGCAGAGCCTCTGAAAGCACGATTGTTAAGAAGAACTCGCTGACATGAGTGAGAGGAAGAATTATTTGAAGGGAAGGGGATGCATTGTGATAATGAATGCTGACTTAAGAACGGCTACAGGCGGCAGGTCTTCTTGTTCTGACTGGTCCGCACCAGGTCTCATGTGTTGGTGACATGCACTGTAACTAAAGCTCCCTTCCGATTTTCACCCCATTTACTTTCGGATGGAACCTGGCATTCGCCATCTCCTGAACAGTTCTCCCAGGTTGCCGGTGTAACAAATATAATTTTTCAGCAAGATGGCTGCTGCCACAAGCGGGCTCAGAAATGTCCATTTTAATTAAACATTTTACTTTCAATTACATTTCACAGTTTGCACAGGGTGACACAGGCTTTCATCACACGGACTTTTCAGACTGCTGTTTGCCTAGACAGGGAAATTTGTGCGTGGAGGAAATGACTCACACATGAAAAAATACGGGTTTTCCTTAACATTATCTGTGAGAAGGTGTTTTCAAAATAGGATAAAGAATGGCAGCAGTATGTTTATACTTCCTGACCAGATTTGGCAAGCTCATTTCAAAAAGTTCTCCATTGCTAAAGGACCTTCTTCTCTCAAAGGCCTCTGTTTTATGTATGTCCTCTATAGGTGTACGGGATGAAGTTGCTAAAACTCTTTTAACATCCCCATGCTAAGATAATTTCACTGAAAATGACCACCAAAATGTGCATTGTACCCTAAAGTAAATCAAGCAGCTTTGATTCCTACCCCAGAAGCTTTAAACGCAAGGCGTATTCTCGCACACTGCATATTTTCTTTCAAAATGATCCATGGACATTAATTTCAAGAAGCTTTTTAAATGTTTCCAGATTAGGAAAGTATCTGTAGCATTAACAAGATATGAAACTCATTCATGGCCACCTCAGAGTATGACCCTTGAATACTTCACTACCCTAAGAAGACGGGGATGTTTTTGCCATATGGACTGCATGGTGCTCAGTTCTACAAGTAAAATTGTGAAATTCTGTGATCTGAGCATCTTTTTTTTTTTTTTTTTACAAGTGTGTCAGGGAGGAGATTCCTGGAGAGAGAGAGAAATCAGTTTCTGAATGATACTTCATGTCGGTTAAACTGAAATTTCTTGGGAATCACACCCCAAATCAAACTTCTGGCTAGACACTAAGGTGAAATTCCCTTAGGCTAATACTCTCTAGTTTGAGGTCCCTAAAGATAGCTTCTGTGACAACTTGATGGTTTAGGACAGCCTGGCAGAGTACTATTTAGATAGGGAGAGCTTAATCTGCTCCTCAGTGTCACTATTTAAGACGGGTTTTTATTTTCCTCAGTTAGAATTATTATATGACTACTAAATGTATTTAGTTTCCTTCTCCCTCTCCCAAACATTCTTTGTCTTCTTCCCTCAATCCCTCCATGCCTTCCTTTTTCCTTCCATCACAGAAAGCTATATATGCTTATATTCAATACCTAAAGCAGCACATTAAGGAGATACTTTGAAAGAATTTAGGTTTAATGATTGTAAAGTTATTATAGTATGGAAAGACTTTACTGATGTAACTAGAAAATGATGCTGTGTTGAGACTCACAACCGGCTTTCTATGTGGAATAGTTTTTCAAAATTTGCATTCATAATTTTAAAAAATAATTGCATTTATTTTTAAAAATACTCATAAGATAGGGATTATTGTTTCTCAAAGGAAGGAGCTGAAGTACTTAGAGAAAGTCTAACACTTGGGTTGCTGGTTAGAGATAAGGTTTTACCTGATGGACTGAGCCATTAAATCCTTACACTTCCCACAGAGTTGTATGACAGTTGAAGAGCCAAGAAATGCCTCTCATTTAAGACAGTGAGGTGTTCTTCTGCACTAACTCCAGGACAAAACCTTACAGGTTCATCTGGATGAAAAAAAACTACTTTAAAGAAAGATGTTGTGAGACATCCACAAGAAGGCATATAGAGCCATGTTCAAGCTACAACACATAATTGGAAAATGGTCCCCTGGAGAACCCATGAAAAATATATGATACACCCATACCTGCAGGTGTGTATGTCTATGTTCAGAGGATGGAAGAGATCATTGAAAATGAATACTGAGTTTTCATACCCTTTCCTCCTAAGGCTCAGGGATCATTGCAGAAAAAGGAGCCGAAAGATTGGATGAGCCACAGGTGATACGTGAGTACAAAGAAACCATGTTGTCTGGACAAAACCGGGATGCTGCACTTGTGGCAGCATACTCAAAATCTGCACAAGCATAAGCCAGACAAAATCCAGCAAGGATGGGGGTGGCAGTTAAGCAAGAAGCCACGGACCTAGCTGAAGAACCACTGACATTTGAAAACTCCTGGGAGAAGAACAGGAAGAATGAATATATTTTTAAGTGTATGACTCAGGGTGGTTTGACCAGACTCCAGAGAACAGATCCACCTCCAAGAGCATTTAGGGGACTCAAATTACACTTGATGCATCTTTAAAAATAGCAATAATAGGACATTAAGTCTGGGTGGAGAGAGCTGGGGTAGGGAGTCTGTGAGTGCTCAAAAACAGTATATGAAATGCTCATAGAATCAAAATAATAAAGTTCATTCATCAAAATGTAAATTTTGGTAACCTAATGGATCTTTTTTCTTGTTATCATTTTCATTAATACTGATCTTGTTGTTATCATTAGTAATTTTGCTGGTATTTTGGAACTCTAACTGCTGAGATGCGTTCTCATAACAAAAGACTTCCACCCCATCTCTTCATTCATCATTATGCACAGTGAACTTGAACAAGCACTTTGCTTCTTTCAGCTTTATTTTTGTCCTCTGCAAAATTCTGCTAACAGTAATAACTTCCTTATGGAAACATACAAAAATGTAAAGAGTGGATATGTATATGTAAAGTACTGAACCGAGGCCCTAGCCAAAAGATAACACTCAGTAAATGTAACTTGTTATTTGTATGCATGAACATTAAATATTGTTTTGTGTTCTGTTGCTTTTTTTGAGACAAGGTCTCACTATGCAGCCCTACCTAGCTGACCTGAAATTTCCTGTACTGAACCAAGCTGGCTTTGAACTTAAGAGATCCACCTACCACCTCCTCAGTGCTGACACTAAAGGTGTGCATGACCATGCCTGGTTCTTTTCTTGAATGAGATACATACATATTTTCATTAGAAAAAAAGACCAACTGACCCAAATGCAAAACTTTCTTTAGGAAGCTTCCTGTGTATTCTATTTATCTAAATGCTTATGCATGAATAAGCACGCCCCCCTAACCATTAATCTGAGTTTTATCTTTTTATAATGTAGTCTGACTCCTAAAGTGGTCTCCTATTTTTTTTTCTTTTTTTAAATAATCTTACACTTTTAATTTAAAATTATTTATTTTAATTTTACGCATATTGTTTGCGTGCACTGCATGCAAGTGTACCAGTGTCCTGTAATGCCCTCCAAGGCCAGAAGAGAGTCTTGGATCCCCTGGAAATGGAGGTACAGAAGGTTTGTGGATGCTCTTTACCATTAAGTCACTTCTTACCCTAATCACTGGGACTCTGACTATGATGAAATATCACACATTTGTTATAATGTGTAAGAAGTGATATTGGATATGCAATTAAGGTTACTAATCTGTGAGTCTAATCAAAGAGGAACCTCTCCACCTCTTATGGAATCAGTGCAGTTCCATGAGTGCCTTAATAGCAGTTTATGGGAAATAGAAGGGGATGTCCTGGAGATTTTTTCATGTGAAAAAGATGTGTCACAATGGTGCTTCCTCAAGGAAATACCCAGATGTGCTCCAGAAAATGCAGATGGGGTCAGGAAGCAGACGGTAGCCCTCCATCAACAGCCAGCATTGAGGCGGGGGACTTAATCTCTAATGCAGGTGAAGGTAAATTCTTCCAATCACAGCAATGAGCTTTGAAGAAACCCTGAACACTGAGAAAACGGAGAACCAAGCCTGCTAATAGCTAAGTTTCATCCCCATAAACCAGCCCCAGAATGCTGTGTTTCAGAGAACTATGAAGTACTAAAGGATTTTTGTTTTAAAAAAAACTGCTAAATTTACATTAACTTGTCATATGAGGAAAGTAAACTGAAAATTTAACTTATTTCATATTATGCAATTAATAAAATGATTAAGAATAGAAAATTGGGAAAGAAGATAAATTACAAAAGGTTTTTCTGGACCAAACAGATGCTTCCTCCTAACAATAGTCTTATGATTTCAAATCTTATTCCTAGTTCCATTTTGCATTCTCTTTCACTGCAAATTCATAAACCATGTTGGACACCAGCTTTTCTACACTCATTTCAGTGACTGGACAGGGTTGAAAATCCATTTCTTTTCTGGATCTTTTTTCTCTTCAGCAACTGTATAAAATCTATTGAGTAGCCAGAACATAATGCTTGATTTGATTTTTTTAGCTAAGTTATTAATGCAACTCCTCTAATTTCATTAATATTCTTTCAGAGTTGGTGTGGATAGTCTATGTACTCCTCACTCCCTAGACACATAGAGTTGGACTTGTCAAATTCTATGAAAGGTCTCCTTGGTTGGGAAATTGGGTAGAATCGCCATCTGGACAATACTGAATCTTTCAGTTTATGATACTGGATGAATTTCCATGGACTTTTCCCTATTTCCTTTGGTTTCTGTAATAAACCCTGCAATATTTTTATAATTTATTCTTAAGTATTTTACTTCTTCTGCTACTGTTATCCATAGTTGTTTCCTTAATTTCAGTTTGAGTTGTTACTTGTTAGCATAAAAAAATGCCCTTGATTTTGGATAACATGGCTGCATGTTCTATCCTAGCGAAATACATTTATTACCTCTTACAGATTGCAGAGTGATCCTTAGGAGAATTTGTGTACAGGATTTAGTCAGTTACAAAATATAACTAGTATTCTGATCTTACTTTTTGAGTTACTCACTTCCTGTCATTATTTTGTTGTTGCTGTCAGTGCCGTTGCTTCAATCTCCAAAACATTTGAAAGAAAAGCAGGAAGAGTGGATATCCTTGTGCCCAAAAGATGGCTCAGCTTGTGGTGCTTTCAACCAAGCCTGACTAGCTGAGTTTGACCCACAGGAACAACATGAAGGAAAGAGCGAATCAACTCTTGCAAGTTATCTTCTGACCTCGTTCACTTCAGTTTTCATCATTTATTTAATGAAACTTAAAAAGTCCATTTTATTCTCAATTTACTGGCTTTTTAGTTGGAATTTTCAGTTAAATTATATATATATATATATATATATATATATATATATAAACAAATATATGAGGAGAGAGAAGGTGATATTATTGAGATCCTTATGTTATCCTTTATGTTATACTTGTTTTTGAGGTCCTGTGAACGGAACCCAAGGCCTTATGCATGATAAGTTAGTCTACCACTAAACTGCAACTCGAGGCCCCTTTGCAGTTTTATTAATATTAAACATATTTTCCATTCCTAGAATAAATACCATTTGTTTTACAGTATGATGCCTTTTATATATTTCTGGATTCATTTTAGCAGTATTTTATTAAAGGTCTTTCTCAGAACACAGGTTCTTAACAAAGTATTACTGAACTGAATTCACATTTCTATTTCATTATGTCAAAATTGAGAGTATAAGGAGCTTCTAAATCTTATAAAAGCATCTCTAAAACCTCTCAAGCTTAATAGTTTAACCTTGAATTCTTTCCCCACAAAGACTGGAGACAGACCAAGGATGGTCACTCTCAGAGCATCTTCTCTGCACATTTCATGACCTCAGTTGACCAAGATTGTGGAACATCTGGTTTCTCTCTTATCTTCACGCTGTGTAGAGGTAAAGTTAGTCAGAAAAGGTTGGATGAAACAACTGATCTCAATCCCAAATTGGTGGAAACACAGAGCTCTTGCTTATGTACCACTGAGATTGCCTTTGCAATGACAATGGGGCTGAGTCTGTGCTTTCACAACCACTCCCAGTAGCATGACACCATTTTTAATGATGGCAAATTCTTCAGGCCTACCTTACCCTGTTAGGACATGCATATGGAAGGAACTGGGACATAAACAACTCCAGGTAACTCAGATTCAAACTATCCTTGACTGAAGTTTAGCATAAATTCTTCATGGGTTTTTGTATGATATTGATTGATTTCTACATTGCTCAATGGTTGGTACATTTTTGTTGTTGAAATTTATCAACCATTGAATTTGATTTGACAAAAAAGAATTGGCTGTCTTCTCATTTGTTTGTAACAAGAAGTATCTATCAAATAAGGAACTATAGCAGCTGTTAGAACTGCTTAGGAAGATTCTGAAGAAAAATGCATTCTGTGAATTAAAATTAAGAAATATCAAGACATTTAAGGATCATATAAGGTATTTAGTGAGGAAAATAAGACTGTGTCTAACCCCTTATTTTCATTAGGGGATATATTTTAACTTTTATATTTAGATAAAGATAAGTATTGAAACATTTTGATAAGCTTGGACATTATGAGATAAATTGAAAAATTAGATGATATTTTTGAAAATATGAGGGGATCCAAAAGTAAAACAAAATCAGCCAACTCAACCAATGAAAGAGAGAGCACAACCTCCAGTTTTATGACTGATTACTACAAAACAATATTAAATGCATGAAAATTAATAGTTTCATACTAAACAATAACAGTCTTATAAATGTTTAAATTACTAAAATCTTCCTATCTGAAACTCTAGTAGACATTAAGTCAACATGTGAAAATGGAAAATCAGGATTGAAAATTCAAAAATTACATCATAATCAAACTATATACAGATTCTAAATTTATAATAGTGAAAACATTAATTATTGTGAAATATTTTATGTGAATGAATTAATTATGTAACTAAAAGACTTAGAAAATATCTTGAAGAGGCACGTAATAACAACAGGACATTTTGAATTAAGGAAATGAAGGAAAAATAACCTGAATCAATATACTGAATATTTAAAGTGTCCCCATTTTGTAAAACACTAGAGGAAACATAATATTCTAACAACCAAATTACAAATACCACATACAATATCTCTACATGAGTCCATGTGCATAGCTAAAGTCTACATAACAAGAAACAGTGCCAGACAGGTGAAACCTTCCTTTGAGTTGTTGGCCAGGGTAATTCAAGGATTATCCAATATTCCACAGGCTATTGCCACAGCCCTTGATTGCCTCACAGATATTGAAGGTAAGAACCTATGGCTGAAAACAGGACATACTTCAGAGTCCAGATTTGGAGCAATGGAGCTGGAACTGACCTGGAAGCCACTTCCCCTGAAGGCTAACTCTCATAGCTCTGGAAAGCATTGTGCAAGCAGCCAAGAGAGAACATCAATTAATAGCCTAACATCAGCTTCATGATGAAAATAGCACATCAATATCAATGACAAGCACAGCAGTAGATACTAGTATAATAGTGACACTTCTGCCTTGGGGCCAATCCACAGCTACATAATTGGTCTTAGAGCCCACTCAGTGTGAGGAAATTCATGTGTGGTAGTGTAATCATAGCCACATACATATGGCTGAAAAGCTCAAAGATCTCAGAGAGATCCCCAAACCTGTCACATCCCTAGGCTAATGTAGCATCTTACTAAATGCAAAATATGTATCCTAATACACACAGTCAAATGTGCCAGTCACCACTTATCAAAGAAGCTTCTGTTGCACCAGATGGAGACTACTATAGAATACTACAACTGGTCACACACAGACACTGTCCATGAATTGCCCAGGCCTAAGCAGCACATCTACAATGCAGCTTCTGCTAGACTCAAGGCTCATGCAACACGGAACAAGGGGTAGAGAGGACACTAGTGAATCAGCTCTCAGTAATGAAGCTCCCTCATGCAACAGAGGGCCAGGAACACAAAATTTCACAAATGGTCAAATAATGGAAATTAGGAATATGCAGAGTGTGGGTCCCTGGGTAGGACTCATATTAATGTACACTCACTTAAGACTCAGGGACCATTTGAAAAAAAATGAGACCGAAACATTGTAAGAGCCAGTGAAGTGGGCATGACCATATGGAAATAGAATCCTGCAAGCTCCTGGAACCCAGCTCATATGAAGCTACAGCAATGGTGTAAGCATATTTAAGACCCATGGGAACTCAAGCAGCCAAAAAACCCAGCTTGGAACTGGAGAAATGGGGAGCAGACCCCAATCTTTGCTGAAGAAATATTGGTACCTGATTACTATTGGGTGAGGATCAGCTAATCTTCCTAAATTGAGGGATTCCAAATAGCTAGATTAGACCTCAGTGGATGAACCTGCACTGAGGAACATTTAAGGAACCTAATTAAACACAATAAACCTTAACACAGATGAAAGATATGTGAATTCCAGTTATGGGGGTCGAGTGCCTGTGGGGAAGGATGTATAAAGATGATTAAGATTGATTGATTGATATATTTTGTATGAAATACACAACCATTCAATAAAAATAATAATTGAATATTTAATACAGAAATTTTTATAGTAAAGACAATGTTATACAAGATTTATCAGTTCAATATAATTACAATTAAAATCTAATTTAAGACTTTCACTACCTTTGCAAACAGATATAAATGTTTTAAATGAACAAAAATTGACAATCTAAACCATACATTAAAAAAGAAGAGTGAAGACAAACTTTTACTAACTGATTTCAAAGCACATTGAGGTGTCATCAAATCATCACATCTCAGGAACAGTTATATATTAGACATTTGTGTATATGTATATGTGTATGTGTATGTGTGCATGAAGTAGAAGTGTGTTTGTATCTGTACAGGTACAGAGATATGTATATATAACTGTGCATAGGTCAAATGACAACCAAGGTGTCATTTCTCAGGAATCAACCACTTTCTTTATGGAGAACAGTCTTTCATTTGGGACTTGGAACTTGCCAATTGATCTAAACTGACTAACCAGCAAATATTAGGAATTCGCTTATTTCTGACTCCATAGTACTAGGATTAAAAATTTGTTCCTCTACACCTGGCATTTCACATGGATGCTGGGAATCGGTCCCCAGTCCCCACACTTGCACCTTAAGCCCTTTAATAGATGTGCTGTCTCCCCATCCCATTTTAAATGTAGCAGCTTTAAAATAAATCAACAATATATAAAAATACAATGCATGAAAATATGTTAAGGACTGGAGAGATGGCTCAGGCATTCATAGTTCTTGTTGCTCTTATAAAATATGGGAGTTCAGTTTCAACCCACATATAAAATGTATGAACTAGAATATAAATATGTCTAAGTTATTAAGAATAGTATTTGATTGTTGTTAGCATTTTTAATTGGGTATTATAAATATACTGGAAAGACTGTTTCCAGTCTAACAACAGTTTTAAAAGATATGTAGATTCCTTCAACAAAGATGGAAGCCCAGTAAATTTCACTTATCACAATTTAAAGCCATGTAATCTTTGAATACGATAATTTCACTTGTATGATATCACTAATGCTAATCTTCACAAATTCTTCCAGAAAATAAAAGCAAGGAAACTTTTCCTAATTTGTTTAACAAAAGTATCAGAACTGTCTTACCTACTTTTCTCACAAATGACAAAAGCAACTCAAGGAAGGGTTTGTTTGGGATCACATTGGAGGGTAAAGTACTGCATGATAAGGAAGTTAAGGCAGCTGGAACATGAAACAACTTGTTTTATGGCCTTTGTAGTCAGGAATAAGAAAGTGGTGAACACTGATATTAAGGTCACTTTATCCATTTTATTTAGTCCTGGAATGCAGACCATAGAATGGTCTTCGGTTGGGTCTTCATACTTCATTTCAAAAAATCTAGAAACTCCTTTACAGACTTGCCTAGAAGTCCTGCATCCCCAGAGTGATCCTAAATTTTGTAAAGCTGGCAATCAAGATAATCACCACAAGTTCACCCTTTGTCAACTTGATACCCAAACATATCACTTTTACATGCATACTTCTGAACAGCAATTTTCTCTATTAGTTACTTTCTTTCTTGTTTTGACAAAATTAAGTAAATTAAGGAAAGAACCACTTATATTTGGCTCATAGCATGATGGTACAGTCCAACATGGCGGAGAAGGCGTAGCGGCAGATATAATTAATCTAAAGAAGAAGAAAAAGTAATTATATATTGGCCCTAGTAAAAGATTTCATAAAATTGGAAATCCATTTTTATACAACCCATATATTATCTAGAAATAATCTTGGAACTGGAAGTTATTTTCAAATTTCATCAATGATATTTGTGAAACTGACATTAAATATACAAAATGACTATGTAATAAAGTCTTCTTCTCAAACCTGAGGCATAGATGAGGGATAGCAACAAGGATGCCTGAAATTTATGCATTTATTAAATATCACATTTGAAGTCCTACTCATAGTTTAAAAAGTTGAAAATTTTATATTTTTATTTGTACTGCGTTCTGGGTTCCTTTTCATTGCTGGAGTAAAATACAAAACCAGAAGCAAACTGAGAGAGAAAAAGGTTTATTTCAGCATATACATCATCATCAAGGAAAGCCAGAGCAGGCCCAGGACAAGAATCAGGAGGATGAACTGAAGCAGAATCCAAGGAGGAACACTGGTTACTGGTTTATTTCCAGTTCACGTTCAGCTACCTTTCTTATGCAGCCCAAGCCCACTTTCCCAGGAATTGCATTGCCCACAGTGGGTTGTGCCCTCCTACATTAATTAACAATTAAGAAAATGTCCTCTACATGTCCACAGGCCAATCTAGTGGAGAAAATTCCTCAACTGAGGGTCCCCTTTCCATGATATGTAAAGCAGACCAACAAGATTAACCATCTGTGCTGCTAAACACAAATGGTAAATTGTAGATAAAGTGTGCTTCCCATTTATAGGGTAACTCTCTGAATACTATATATGTGTATGTATATATATATATACATATATATATATATATGTATAGCTTCTATAGCAGTAGGCTTTCATAGGATTTTTTCAAAGGTCTTTGGTGTTTATCATGCTTCCTCATACTCCTTCCTCTCCCTTACCCTCCTCCAATCCATTAACCCTTGTTTTTCTGTTATTTCTCTTTACCTCTTCATGTCACTGCTTTCTACTACTCCACTTCCCACAGCCTCTTACTAATTTCCTGACTTTATGGCTAAAGAATGAATGCTAATAACAACAAATGAGAAAAAAAAATATGTGATATTTGTCTCTCTGGATCTGGATTACCTCACTTAGGATAATTGCTTTCATGTCCATCATTTACCTTGTGAAATTCATAAAGTTTGCTTTTCTGAACAGTTAGGTAAGAGTCAATTGTGTAAGCATACCACTATGTATGTATTCATCTACCAGATTCAAGGTATCGGGTCTTAAGCTGAGGTCCTTGATCCACTTGGAGTTGAGCTTTGTACATGGTGAGAGAAAAGGATCTAGTTTCTTTCTTCTGCATGCACCTATTCAATTAGACTAGCACCATTTGTTCAGAATACCTTTTCTCCAATGCATATTGTTGGCCTCCTTGACAAAAAGTAGGTGGTTGTTGGGCGATGGGTTATATATGTTTCCTAAATCCTTCTTCATTGATCAATTTGTCTATTTTATGCCAGAACTAATCAGTTTTTAACACTATAGCTCTGTAGTATACCTTCAAATCTAGGACAGTGATACATCCAGCAGTTTTTCATTGTTCAGAGTTGGTTGTCCTAGGTCTTTTGTGTTGATATATGAGATTTAAGGTTAGTTTTTCAATTTTTGTGAATAATTGTGTTAGAAATTTTCAATTTATATATGATTATTATTATATATAATAATAATAATACTACACTAACCACCTTCCTGGTAAGACATGAACATTGGTGCAATAGTGGCACAATGTCATAGGAGTTTTTAAATTTTAAAATTTGATTTATGGCCCATTCTACAAGATGGAACATATATACGGCAATGTTATCAGCGCCAAGAACCTGTGGCTAGACTGGTCATAGGCCCTACGGAAGAACTTACTATTATTATTCTGCTAAATGATTATTGTTATATATACATACGTTTATAGATATAGATAATGCATTGAGTTCCTTTGCTGGTGCTCCTGTGTATTTGTGTCTAGCGCAACCCACTTGGGATTAGATAATCTCTCAGAGAGGTCATCCCTGGAGAAAACTGACCTCCAATGGATTGCCTGTTAGAATTTGTAGAGGAGTTGTAATGAATCTGTAGGATGTTTTTGGAAGGATGGCTATTTTCACAATATTACTCCTACCAATCCATGAGAGGTCTTTCTATCTTCTGGAAACTTCTTTAAATTCTTTTTCTGATATCTTAAAATTTTCATGGTATAAGCCTTATAGTTCTTTAGTTGGATTTATTCCAAATATTTTGTTATGAGGTTATTGTAAAAGACATTGTTTTCTATGATATCTTTCTTTGAATGGTTGTTGTTGGAAAGCAACCAATTTTTCAGTGTTAGCTTTTATATTTTTCTACTTTGTTGGATGTGTTCATCAGCTGTCTGAGATTTTTGGTGGAGTTGTCCTTAATATATAACACATGCTAACAAATAAAAAGTCCCAGTACCAGGGATGGGCTATCTCTTTTGACATTGTTGGCCTTAAGGTCAATAGACCTTGAAATATTACAGGCTAATGTCAGTGCTGTTGGTTACCCTACATAACTTGACAGTAAGGTTCTCGTACTGGAGACAACTCATAGAACATGCAGAGATCAACTTGATATGGACCTTGGATGCATCATTAATACAGTCTAGATTTTTTTGTGCTTGAATGTGCCATGGAAGCTATCAGAGGTGAAAATGTTATTCAGTTGTGAACTGTGAAAACTACACTAACCACCTTCCTGGTAAGACATGAACATTGGTGCAATAGTGGCACAATGTCATAGGAGTTTTTAAATTTTAAAATTTGATTTATGGCCCATTCTACAAGATGGAACATATACATGGCAATGTTATCAGCGCCAAGAACCTGTGGCTAGACTGGTCATAGGCCCTACAGAAGAACTTACTACTATTATTCTGCTAAATGAATATAGTATTAAATTGACTCCTAATGGTTCATCCTTATATCCAAAGATTAGTTAATCTCTCAGCCCTCATCAGAGAGCCTTATTTATGCAGCAGCAGAGACTGCCAAATTGTCAAAGGGCAGCAAATAGAGATTTTGAAATGCTCAGTCCTAAATGAGACATCTATATCACACTTCATCCCTCAGGACTTTGGGAACATTATGAAAAGTGGGGGGATATATGAGTCAGAGTCTGTGGAGGACTACAAGGCAACTGTCTTCTAGAAAAACATGGCAGCTCACATATGAGTTTACAATGGGTATGATAGCATACTCAGACCTGTATAAGCGCATACCAGATAAAAATACCATAATGGAGAGGACTGGTGGACATAATATCCCAAACCCAAGCTGACGAACTATTGGGAATTGATAGTTGCTGGGAGAAGATTCTGGATGTTTTTAATGGTGTAGCCCATGGTTTGTTGACTGCTCTGCAAATGTATTGCCCAATACCAAATAGTATATGGGAGATTCAAACAGACCTGAATGGGGGTTTGAAAAACAGGAGAAGAGAGAGGGGGGGGATAGATATATATATAGAGAGACGATAGATAGATAGATAGATAGATAGATAGATAGATAGATAGATGATAGGTAGATAGATAGACAGATAGATAGAAACACAAAATTGGTTGAGTAGGGAATGGGGTGTGTTTCATAGGTGTTGCAGGAGGAGATTAAACATGACCAAAATACATTATCTGAATTTTTCAAAATACTAGTAGAAAAAAAAATTTAAACAATGTGTTAGTTGGATTTATTTCATTGTGACAAAATACCTAAGACCATCAATTTGGAAGAAAAACATAAATTTTATTCATGATTTCAGAGTTTCAGTTCATGAATTCTTTAAATTGTACCTTTTGATCCTGTGGCAAAAAAAGTCTGTCATGGCAGAGTGAGTGACTCGCCTTTGACACCAGGAGGCCAAAACAAAGAGCAGAGACATCCAGAATTCCACAGTCCGCTTTAGGAATAAACCTACAGTGACCTACCTTCTTCCAAACAAATCTCACTATCCAAAGTTTCTGTCACCTCCTATAGTACAAAAGACTATGAAAAATCCTTAAACCATGAACTTTTAGAGGAATATCACTTCTCAAATCATAAAAATTACTAAAATGTTTTTATATACAACAAGATACTATGAAATTGCAGTAATTAAAACTGTGTGATGTTGGAAATAACATCAGGTACTTAAATTAAACAGAAGTAAAAATTTACTATATGATTCCACTTGGATAAATTTTAGGAAACAGATAAATATCTACTATAGGTGACATATATGAAAATAATTCTATTAAAATTAATTCTCCTTTATTAAAGTAAATTTACAATGTTTAACTTTTTGTTTCATAAATTTTGTCTATGATTTTAGTGTCATAATAATCTTGCTTCCTACCCAATGATAGACTTAAAGCAATACTTTCAATTCTGTACCTAATGTGCAATGTTGGATACTAACATGGCCTGTATTTTCTACACCTCCAGTATATATGACTGAAGAAGATGCAATTAGATAAACCTAATAGATCATCATCAGGAAAAATGTCTTTTCTCCTTATGTCACAGCACATTTTTAAGAGTAAGAGTTATTGTGCTGAGAGACAGCTCAGCAGTTAGGAGAACTAACTATTCTTGTGGAAGATCCAGATTTCTATCTCAGAACCCACATGGTGACTAACAACTGTCCATAACTCCAGTTGCAAGGGATTTGATGCCCTCTTCTGTCCTCCTGGGGCGTGACCACATGGGTGCACTTAACACACATGCAGGCATAGCACTCATGCACATTAAATAAATAAATAAATAAATAAATAAATATTAAGAGTTTTATTTCCCAATTCTCACCACTGAAGCTTCTTCATGCAGCAAAGTGATTAATACAGAAAGCCACAACTAGCCAAAATGTAAGAATAAGAGACTACAGAGTGCATGTTCCTAGACAGGATTTCTATATTCAGCCTCCCTACCCAGGGCTCAGGGACCATTGTCGGGGAGGCTTGCATCGGGGAAGAGACTGTAAGGGTTAGGAGTGGTAGATGATCACAAGGAAACAGAGTTTTCTGGGTTTCTAATAACTTGCTTAGCAATGGTGAAAGCAGGCACAAGACTAATGCAAAATCAAAAGAGACAAAAAACTAGTATAGAACTGGCGAAATGCGCAAGTAGCCAAAACTTAACAGAGGAACTTTTGACAGCTGATCACTGCTGGGTGAGGCAGAATTAGTCTTCTTAAGGGAATGACAGTAGATGGGCTGACCAGACCCCAGTGGATGAATTCACATTGAGGGACACATGGGTATACAACCTTGATAGGTCTTAACATATATGATAGAATGCATAAAATCTTGTGTGTGAGGGAGCTATGGTGGTGCAGATAGTAGAGGATATCTAAATATGAACAAGATATATGAAATGCACAAAGCTTCAGTTAAATTATGTTTTAAAGAGTAAGAGTTGTAAAGACTGGTAAGAAGAGGTAATCATAATGATTATCATCATTTTAGACAGATAATTACATGTGCTAATAACTGTGCTAGCTGCTTAAAATACATGACTGATTTTTAATTCACAACAGCTACTCTTATATCATTAGTCAAGACTAGAGACCATATGCCTGGTCCTATAGTATCAGTCAGGAATTGAAAAACTTGTATTAACAACTTTACTTGTGTGGGAATTCACTATCAAAACTGAAATGCTTTTAACTCAATTCCTTTAGTGTAGCTGATAGATTTTCTCAGTCGAAAGCAGAAATTTCACATCATACTACTTTTATTATAATTATTAATTTCAACATTGAGTTGGAATTATCATCCAAAAAAAGCTTTAAATTTCTTTCTATGCATAAAAATGTTAAAAGTAGCTTAGGCAAGGTGGACATAGTGGTGCATGCTTCTAATCTCAGCACTTAGGAGGCAGAAGCAGACCATTGTCCCTGAGATCACAAATTACATAGTGAGTTTCAGACCAGTTGTGACTACAGGGAGACTCTATCTCAAGCAGAAGAAGAAAAACAAAGTAACTTAAAGTAAAATAAAGTTGTTTATATCTTATATTACTGAAATTTAAAAAATTCTCTGGAAACTAGGAAGCCAATGTTTTGGTCTCAAAGACAATAGTACATGTGTTTCAGGAGACATTAAAATTGCATTAGTGGTAGTATGGGCTGCATCTTGGGTCACTCAACATTATTTATAGCGATGACTGTGACAATGAATAATTCCACGTAAGGAAAGGAGAAAGAGGTCCACTTCAAAGAGATTATCTCACTAAGTACAATAAATATATAGCTCCAAAAGATTGTTTTACCCTTTTAACAAAACTTATCTTTCCAAAATTTTCATTTTGTGAATTCAAACCCAAATTGGAACCTATTATTTATATTTTCATATTGTTCTCTAATTTTTTGGTCAGCTGCTCAAGCATTATTAAATTGAACAGCATGAGGTTAACATTAAAATTGTAGTCAGAAAGGCTTAACTTTAAAATACCTTATTATAGTTTAGCTATTTATCTATAATCAAATGTATAATAATTAGATAAAATGCTGAAGTATTTTAAATCCATCTTTCAAAGTAATCTAATTTATATTTATGACTTCATAATTATATTAAGTGGCAATGATGACTGGAATCTTACATATAAGAGAGAACAATAGATTAAAGATAGACTTTTATCTTTTCCTTGGTTATTCGATCTCACTAATTACACATTTAATAATGACCAATTACAAGTTAATGCACATAATTGTTTTATTAAATCTAAATCATAGTTAAATGCTTATTTAATAATCTAAGTTAGCATTGCCCTTTAATCTCTGTCACTAAATTAGAGTTGCCTTCATCCACCTAAAATTTTAAGAGTTTTAAATTATCTCTTGTTCTGCTCCTTGCCTCCTTGTCTCAAATTTTGGTGCAAACCAATACACTTACTTTAGCTTAACTTAGGAAAGTTAAAGGGACTCACATTTTAGACCTCAAATGATTGTGGTTTGAATGTTAGCTTCTAAGAGATTTAAGTTAATAATTTTCACATGAAATGACATAATAATAACTTTAAAATTGATAATTTTCACATAGTAAAGTTGTACTCTAAACTCTGTCTACTCACATTATCTAAACTTCAAGAATTGCTGAACCAGGTCTGTTATCATTACCCAGAGAGGAAACTGAGTCATGGAGAAAGTTAAGAAACATTCTCTAGGTAATCCAGTTAGTGAGTGGAAGAGGTAGGTCCTTGTCTTCAGAGTTTGCCCTCAGTAACGTTTCCTCCCCAATGTCATTTAAAAGCTTTGGCTTTAACTAATAGGCTCTTAACTGAGTAAATATGAAGATGGAACTAAGAAGCTACTTATCCCAATGAAATATCATTTTCATAAATTAAGCTACCTGAGAGGGATCTCCATTTACTCAACCACATGTGATTTTAGAATTCTATTTGATAGTCACCATAAATTTACCAGTTTATTTGCCTTCATTAAATAAAATCAGAAGACAAAGCAAATACATTTTACAAAATTGAAGCAGATATCATCAGGAGGAATGGGTAAAGGTGAGAAAGGCAACAGTGAGAACAGAGAGGCATTCCAAACATTTGAGTACATGTGTGTGCACAGCCACATTTAGGAAGAAAACTAGGAGTTGCTTCTTTAAGCTTCGAGGGCATCAGTTGCATTGAGTAAAATACCTTATAGTAGCCCTTCTTAAAAAAAGAATCCCACAAAACTACAGAAAAGGAAGCCCAAATATGTTCATTCTTGGCCAAATCCTATGCATGGGCCTTACATGCATTCTTACCTAATTCTCCCAGTGATGTAGTAAAAGAAACACGTACCATTTTCAAGTGAAGGAATCTCCCCAAATCTAAAAATCCTAATGCAAAAGTCATAACTCTTATTGGAAGCCAGGTATTATTTAATCGCCATACTTGTTTCCCTTACTTCCTCCTCTAAGAATATTCCAGAATCAATGAAATTTCAGTGTTGAAACGAACATCCAGGGTCTCATATCTTTTTGGTAATCTGTCATGCCTTAAACCCAACATCCATTTATATGAAGTAGCATATGCAAATAGGGGCACATTTGGTATATAGAAAAATGTATGTTCAAAGTGAATATTTGCGAAAATAATACAAAATAATACATATAATCTGTTCACCTGTGAATATGAATGATGTATGTGATGAACTGTGCTGTAAGTCAAATTAACCCTTATCTGCCCAGCTTGTGTTTGGTCAGGGTTTTCATCACAGCAATAGAAAGTAATTAGAACAACTGTGAGCCACAAAGCTGGTCTCAAAATGACTCTAATTTGACAATAAGGTTGAGGTGGTATCCATTTTTTCCTCCTTAAAAATAAGTGATTCAAGTATTACACACAATGTAGTCAACCCTCCTCCCCCAACTCCTCCCATCCCAGAGTCAATGTCCCATTCCCTTCCTTCTTACCGACCCAATTTTGTGCCTTTTTAAAAACCTATTGACTCAAATTTGTGCTGCTTATACTCTTTAGTATGGGGTCATCTACTAGACAGTGGTTACCAGAGGTCACAATCTTAAAGACAACTGACTTTTCCCCTCCCTACAGCTATCAGTTGTCAACAGCTTCTCAACTATGGGTTGGACATTATGCTTTCTTTACCATGATAGAATTTTGTTTGGCTTGAGCTTGCACAGGTCTTGTGCATCCTATCCTCAACCACTGTGAGTGCATATGTGCAAATGGTGTGTTGATTTCAGATACCTTTGGTTTTTCCTAGACAAATATGAGGCTAGTGAGGAGAAGTGTCACATTTAATGATTAAAAACTCTACAGTTTCTTGTTCTCTGTTTGTTGACCAGTTGGGGGTTTCTCTGTGTTAACTGGCATCTATTGCAAAAAGAAGCCACTCTAATGAGGGCTGAAAGATTCACTAATCTGTAGGTATAATGATGTCATTAGGAATAAGTTTAATTCTATGACCCTTTAGCAGAGTAACAATAGTAGGTTCTCCCCTATGGACTATGACATGACTAGTCACAAATTCTTGGCCCCAATAATGGTCCACCATGAACATGGGATCCATGTTAGGAAGTGGACCAAAAATCCAATCAGAAAGTAGCTGATTAGTCCCATGGCGTTCACGCTTCTGTTGCACAACGAGCATGTGTTGTTTTATTGTCAAGGCAGGTCATTATTTTAGTTTGTAGGGTTCATAGCTGAGCAAGACTATTATTTTTCTCCTTTAGCAGCATGCACGGCATATTTGCTAGCTATGAAAGCTGCCCAGTTAGGGATGAAGTTTCCAGGTCAGTACCAGCTTGATTTCTCCAGGTTCTGTATCTTAAATGTGTAATGTCTTCAGCAATAGGTTCTTGCCTTCAAGTCAAGAGCATTGGCAATAACCTGTAATCTTTGGGGAGATGGGATTGGTTTATGGAACCTAATCGACCAGAAACTCCAAAAGAGGTATCCTATTCACAATACTGGGCTATTTATTTGTTAGCTTGTGGTGTGTAATGGATGTGTTATGCCTCTGTTATAGAACAAGTTCACGCACATTTAGTTCTAGTACTCAGGAGGCAGAGGGAGGTAGACAGATTTCTGTGAGTTTAAGGCCAGTCTAGTCTACATAGCAAGTTCTAGGCCAGCTGGGGTTACAAGAAAACCTTGCCTTAAAAAATACCAAGACCAAACAAACAAACAAAGTCCATTTAACTCTTTTAACATATGTCCATGTATACATTTAGAAAGGTTTCTACAGAAGCATATTTCTATAGGACTTTTACAAAAGTCTATAGTCTTTTTTTTGTTCCTCCCTATGTACTCCCTCCTCTATCCTGCCTTCTCCAAGTTCTTATTTAGATAGCTGACGTAATATGAGCATATGAATCTAAATGTTATTAACAGTTCTTATGAACTTTAAAAATTGAGTTTTCCCCTGAATCAATTTAGGTGGTTTTAGTTATGCCCACAACAAAAGATTCATCCTCAAATATTAATTTTTAAAATAGCAATTATATTTTTCAAAAGATATATCTGTATGCATACACACACACACACACACACACACACACACACACACACACAATCTGAGGCATTTCTAATTAGTAGTCACATAAGATAATCATTCCAGGCCAAAGCTTTTTCATAACCAACAAGCCTGGGTTTACAGTAGCTTGCTAGCAACGTCTTCCAGGGGGCTCTAGACTGGACAAAAGAATTCATTTCACCCCTCAGGGCTGGAGACCTGGCCTCAATGAGATACATCGCTTCATTTTATTTCTTCTCTTAGTATCTTCTCTAGGTGGCAGACTGTAGAGATGGTATCTGGAAGGTGATTTGGTGAAAATGGCGGTAATTTAGTAGCAATTTTGTGGCTACTATACCCCAGTGGGAGTCATTCTACTCTCTTGAAAGTAAGAGCTTTGATCAAGGATCCAAGTAGGGAGGCTTGTGTGCTCAACATGGAGTTAAGTTGAAGAAATGGGTAAAACACACAGAACTGATTCTAGCCTAACAGGCTGCACTCCACACAAGATATGCTGTGGGCACACAGAAACAAAACCGTGGGGAGGGCTTAGATTAAATCACACCCGCTGCCACCATCAGTATTCTTTCTCATCTCTGCTTTCCTATATGGGGAGAGTTTATAGGCAGACATGAGTTCAGAATGATGAGTGAGACAAGTGATAAACAAAGACAGAGAAAATGAAACTAAGCTCTCTTTTATGCCTTCTCTCATTGTTCTTAGTCAAAAAGCAGACATACATTGGCTCCCAGAGTGTCACCCTGACTCTTCACAGTTTTGTTTGGTGATTACAACATCTTCAAAAAATATTATTTTGGAGTGGAAATGAGAAAAACATTTTTCTTTACCTGCCTTGGAGCACATGTAGAAGAAATACATGCTATTTACCGAATAAGCATCTATAACTGAGACTCCATTTCTTAAATACCATCAAATATATTTATGTTCTACTCATTTATTAATTTATGTATCAAGCCAAATTTTAATTTCCCTAATGAAATTTCAGACTCATAGCAAAAGTAAATAAATAAATAAATAAGGAAATCCAATATAAAGCATAGGTAGACTTAGCATGGTCCTGAACTATCTTAACTATTGGGATTACAAGTGCATGGCTCTTCTAAACCTATGGAAGGCCTTGACAGGCTTTGTGAGGCCATTTCTTTTTCTCAAACATGCAAAGTACATTTAGACTGAATTGTTTTACCACTTTCAGTGCATAACATTTCTCCTTGTTATATTTCCTCTAACTGTTGAATCACTGGAGTGGCTTTAGGCATTTGGTGACCTGATTAGAGGGAATTGAAGCAAAGGCTCTTTTAGGTTTAGATTAGATCGTGTGTACACACACACACACACACACACACACACACACACCCTTTGCTAGGTATTCTGGTTTAAAATGACGCATCTATAGTACATTTTGTAACTCACCCATACTGTTATACAAAGGGCAGCATAGAGCAACCCCCCTTTCATTATGAACATATCTCATAGCAACTAAAATGTGTAGTGATAGTAAAGGCTCAGATTGGAAGTACATAAAGCCAAAAGTTGTGAATGAGAAATCCTCCCCACTGTAGGCACATAGAACACACCGGCACTACAGGCACTTAGAACTATTGTTTCATTTTCAGAATAAACTCCTTTTCTGTTGGTCATATAACAGTTAAAATGGTACAAATGGTAATACAGATAAGGAAGATTATTCTATTGGGGAGGAAATTCACACAAATGAATTACAGTTGAATCTATATGTTTGGAGAATGGGGACTTATAGTAGGAGTTTTATGGGAAAATCTGTGAGACATGTACATGAAACAAATGAGAGTTTTCCTTTCTGACAGCATTCCTGAAAATTCTAATGCTCAGCCATAAACAATTCATTAATTTGAAAGGAAATCTTTAAGTCATGGAAAACAATGTTTGATCAGACATTATATAAAAATATAAGTTCTTTGTTTTATTTTAAAAGCAAAATATTTCAGCATGATTGCCATACAAAAAATAATAAAATAGTCAAAAATGAAAAATGAAAGAAAAGCATATAGTTATGAGAGAAAATAAGCTGATAAGAATATTCTAGTGTTTAAAGTTTTATCATATCTCATATTTTTAAACTTGTACATTGTTATAGTTCACTTTTCTATTTGGAACTATATTCACTTTTGTACCTAATTTGAGTTCATAGTTTCAGATTCCTTAACTTCAGTATGTTTTTCCAAACCTCACAGACACAAATTATTGGAAGAAAAATATATACATAGTTATAGGATCATGACTTGTCCCCTCTCTTACATCTGTAAGATAGAAAAGAACATCCCTAAACTGAGACTCACTTTTCTGTATTGCAAATGCTATTATCAATATCACTAAGAAACAACACAAACATCCTGCTGGTTCCCAGAGATCTCTAAAGTCTTTTCTTAGTCAAGGTCCTTCTACTCAACAAGCTTAAATTATGACTCCACATTAAATCTAAAAATAGCTTGATAGACAAATTTGCTGACATTTTAAACAATGTTTGCTCAGAAAAAAGCAAGCATTTGATGATTGTACAAAAAAGATAGAAAATCTTTTTTGACTGAGTTTAGGAGAAAACTAAGGGTGACCAACAACATAAATGAATGAAATTTTCCCTTAAAATAAAATTAATGAAAACAGCAGTAGATTGAGGAAAAGCCCCCAAATGAATAAAGTAATAGATATGTCAGGGTAGTATTGAAAAATAAAAAGTACTGAAGTGTTAGAGCAGAAAAAATAGAGAATAAAGCTGTTGATTAAGAAAAATAATTTTGGTAAAGATTCAAAATTACAAATTCAAGCACCTGAGTTAAAATAAAATTAACCAAAGAAACATCCAGGAAAAGGTATAGAATCAAAGTCAAACAGGTCAAAACTGAAGTCTAACAATCAGGAGGAGAATTTGAATATTGGATGAAGGAGAATCATCATCACATTTAACACTGATTTTCCATCAAATTCAGTGGAAAGCAGATCAAAGAGGTTCCTGAAAAAAAAAAAAAAAGTAAACTCCAACCCAGAATTGGATATGCATTAAGAATATCCTGCAGGAAGAAAGATACAATAATGGCATTTTTAAGAAATAATAAACTTTGAGAAAGGCACAATATACTCACTGTTGTCACATGATGTTCTTCCACTTAGATAAAAATAAGGCTATATGGAAAGTAGATATTCTCTACAAATGAAGAAGTTTCTAAAAAGGGACTAGAGAGTTATAAAAACAGGATTCCTTTAATTTTCTTTGAATTGCAATAGCAGTTTAAAGCAACTGGTTTTATATTATACTCTAAAATTTATGTTGTATGTAAGTGAATACTATAGCTTAGTCAGTTGATTTAATATTCTACTTCCTTCTAAATACTTCATATCCATAGATCAGTGCAGCTCCTCTCACTCAACAAAGAACCTTTATTTTGCAATGGATAGTTTATTAGAGAGAACTACAACTTATCAAAGTGTAGAGAATAAATGACTGTGGAGAGCCCACCATAAAATGGGGCATAGAGAGCATCACTCCTGTATCTCAGGAATCAGGTAATAGTGCGTTCTGCACTTGAAATAGATGCTGCACCCATGAACTTTCAGCAGCTTAGACTGCCTGCCCAAGGCTTTCACAAGACCAGACCAGTTAACATTCCAGCATGATCCAGGAGAGGGCTCAGGAGAGCCTCATCCCTATTTAAATAGCTACAGATATTTGAAGTCTACTGAAGGAGCAAGAGTGAGTTTTTTTCATGGGAGAACATGAATTTGAAAAGGGGATCCATTGAGGAGGATATTCTCATTCAAACTACTACATTTCACTCCCTTGACCCCTTTGGCTTATGACCATAAAAAACGCAAAATTCATTCAGCCTACCTTTACCAGTCTCAATACCATTCAGAAGTTCAGAGTCCAGAGTCTCTTCTGGAACTCAATACAATCTCTTAATGATACCCTGTAAAATAAAAAGACAAATTACATCCTTCCAACATACAGTGGAGCTGATGCATATTTCCATTTCATAAAGGAGGGAGCTGAGGCATGTTGAAAAAAGACTGAACCAAAACAAGACTGAAAGGCAGCAAGGCAAACACTAAACCAAGTAGCTTCGTGTCTGACTTCTGGGACTTTGCTTCTAGAGGGTTTACTTAGATACCTTGGTCCCTCTAGCTTTGTTGCTTGGAACAAAGACCTTCGGTCTGGTAGCCCTGCGTGCATCTTTCCTTGGCAGATTTCTCACAGCACTTATATCTCCAGAGTGTCTTGGGGGCTCCACTGCCAACCAGGTTTTACCTTCATGGCTTCACAAAATGGCCTGTTGGGGCCTTCTTTATGCAGGGACACCCCTTCTGCCAGGTGCTGGGTCTCAGTGGCTCTCTGAATCAATGATCTGTGCACTCTTTCATCTTTCATGCCTCTACAGACAGCATCACCAGAAGGACACTGCCAAATTTGGCTGCCAGCCTGGGATGAACACTGGCTTGTTTTGACCACATTAGCAGCTTTTGTCCATAATAGTTTTCCAGGAGCTGGGAAACTCCTTAGGCTTTCTTCATTCCCAAATTGGAGGCTCGGCTGGGTGTGGTCTTGCCTGATGGTCTACCTTCCATTGTTCCACAGCAAATCAGAGGTATCTCCTTAAAGGCTGAATCTCCTCTCCATCAACATATGCTTTGGCTCCAATGTTATTAAACTTCTTATTGCTCTCTGTCTTATGAAATTACATTTTGCCCTTTTTCCTTCCCCATTTGCTCTTTTTCATCGTAGAGCTTCATACTATTCAACTGCAGAAGTTAGTACTAAGAGTGGGGTGTTACTATGAGAAAACTATGTGGGTTTTTCAGAATGTGAAAGACTTCGGAAGTTTAGATTAGAAAAGCAGTTGAATGCTGCAAACATAGTAACACCCCACTCTTAGTGCCAACTTCTGCAGTTGTTACTTTTCTGTGTTTGTGACAAAAACCATCTGCAAAAATCAAGTAATAAAAGGAAACGTTTATTGGCCTTTTGATTCCAGAGGTATTAGTGTCCATACTGGCAGAGTAGGCGTGGCACGGCAGCAGAGATGCCGAGAGCAGAAAACTGAAGGAACAAATTTTCAAGTAGGCAGAGGAAGTAAAGAGTGACTGGAAAATCTAGCAAAACTTAAGAACTCTGGAAGCCCCACCATAGTAACATGCCCCCAACGACTTGGCTGTACCTCTTAAAGCTTCCATAACCTTTCCCAAATAGTGTCACAAGCTGGGGACCAAGTGTTCAAACACCACAGATGGTTAATTTTATCTTGTGTATTTTAGGGGGGAACTTTCTAAATTTAACCACAAATTTTACTATTTAACCCAATTTTACTATTGGGATTGATATTTTTATCAGATAATTTATTGCTCCCTTGTGTGCTTAACTTGTATGTTTTACTAAGAAAGCGTATTAGACTTTGTCAAATATTTTCTGAGTATGAAAGTAATATATAAGTTTGTTACTTTATTTAATGATATATTATGGTCATTGCTTTCATATGTTAAACTAATTTTGTACTCCTAAAATAAATTTCACTCAGTCATGGGGTATGATCCATGTGATAGGCTGATGGGTTCAGTTTACTGGTGCTTTGTCTCTATTCATGAAGAATTATAATATGTAGTTTTCTTGTTCCGTGATTTCTTTATCTGGTTTGAGTAGGAGAGGAACAGTTTTGTGACTGAGTGAACTGAAAAGTGTTTCCTACTCTATATTTGGGAATACTTTATAAGGAAATATTGCTTTTATTGAGAAGTTTTTACATTACTTTCAAGAAAATTCAAAATATACATTTTCAGAGTCTGTTATTTTCTATTCCTTCATTATGTAGTTTTGTTAGTTTGAGAGCTAGGAATGCATTCATTTTTTCTGTGTTATCTAATTTGTTGACATGCAATCATTCACATTGTTCCTTACAATTTTTATTTTTGTAAGGTTTAATATTTGCTTTTGGTCTTATTTGAGATTCTATTTTTCTTGAATAAATATAGCTACAGTCCTGTCACTTATGTTGATCATGTTTCTAACAAACAAAAATTTGTTTTGTAGATTGTTTTAGTTTTTTGATGTTTACTTTAAGTTTTATTATTTTCTTATTTCCTCTTGTTTTTAATTTATTCTTATATTTACAGTTTCTGAATGATAGAAATTTAAATTAATTCTTGGAACTATTTCTTCTTTATAATATAGTCATTTTAGACACTGTAAATTTACCTCTAGACACTGTTTATCTCTATTCCATAGGTTTGATGATCTGATATGTTGTGTTTTCTTTGTTTTAGTCATTTCAAAATATTTTGTGAATCCCCTGTGAGTTCCTCTTTCAGCCCTTTTCATTTGAGAGTATCTTGTTGAATTTTCCTATTTCATGAGGCTTCTAAGTTTCACTCAATTATTGGTTTCCAAGTTTATCTCATTATGACTAGAAGACAAAGCTGATATCCTTTTAGTTATTGAGACTTGTTTAGTAGCTGAATGAAAAGAAATAGTCCATTGTTGGTGTGAAGAATGTGCTAAGGATATCTGCTAAGTCAGGTTGGTTCATAGCATTTGTCAGTTTGATTTTGTGATTCTTCAGCTGCGTAACATTCTAATCTATCAGTAAAACAAGCTATTTTAGATTCTATTGTTTTTGAATTGCCATTTCTCCCATTCTGTCAGTTCATTTTATGTGTTTGGGTTCTATTGATAACTACATATAATTGTTTGTAATTGTCAGGTGTTTCTGAAAGAATGACAGTTTGATCATTATAGAATGTCTCTTTTTCTATTACCAAAATTTCCTTTAAATTCAATTTTGTTATTACTGTAAATACCCTTGATTGAATGATGGTTAGGTGAAATTTTCTAAAACAGAATCCAGAAGATAACTGACATGACCAGAAAATTAAATTTCAAGAAATGTAAAGTTTTTCTCATCATAAGACATTAAGACAATGAATCAGGTACATAGACCTTAAAATGCTTCCAAAACATATATCTGGCAAGAACTTGTTTTTACTTTTGTTGATTGAGATCGGAACTGTTTCTATATCCCAGGTTTTGAATAGGAAATCTTCCTGATTCATTAGTCAAGTGCTGGAATTGCAAGAATGCCTCACAACACCTCCCTGTAACATTCCTTTTGAGGTTATACAGTTTGTTTTTATAACAAAAAATAGTAAGGTAACTATCTTTATTAAAATAATTAAAAATGTTAACAGATGCTGCATAAAGAAAGGTATAAGAATTAGCTAGTAGTCAAATATTGTTTTGTTCAGCATTATTCTTAGGGTGTCTTAAAGTTCTGAAGACATTTTCATAAAAAGTCAGTGTATTTTCTAGTATTGAGAAAAAATGAATGCCATCCAATTATGGATAGTAGATAAAAATAAAGATTTCTCATACGCAATGTTCAGAGTCAAATTATAGAATCCTTTCCTATAAATTTAAAACTTAACATTCCTATAGGGCATGTGCATACAAGATCATGACACAGGCAATGAAATGATACATGAGACATAGAATAATTTAAATATGTGAGAAAAAAAATACAACAATACAAAGCAAACATAAAGAATCCGTCATAGAGGATGATATCTGGGGACTACATTTGGGTTTGTTTGCAGTGGTGAAGCAGAGTAGTGCTTTTCTCTGACGGTGACAGGAAGTGGCACTTCGGAAATTTCCTTGGTGACAATACTCTGTATCATAGATTGATTTGCGCAGGTGAATGCATTAGTCAGAACTCATCAAGTGGCATACTTAAGATTTATGATTTTTAATATATGCTATTTTACCTCCAACAAAAAGAATCTTAAACAAATATTGAATTCTACATCTTTTTGTGTCTCAGGTGAAGTTACTGATCTAAGACTTACTTTGATATGCATGAGAATCATCAGAGGAATTGATGGATAGAAAGACCAATAAATAGATGCCTAAAACACGTGTTAAAGAAAATATATTAAAATGACAAACAGAGACGCTGGTGGGGTGCATGTGTATGCACTATAGAATCCGTTCGACTTTTCTGCAGGTTTCAAATATTTTATAATACTTTGGAGTATGAAACAAAATGCAGACAAAGATTCAATAAGTTTTCAGTCTTAGAAAGATTTTAAATCAAATATATGATACACTGATGAAGGTTTTCATTGAACAGTGGTGGCAGAGAAGAGAGGAAGTTATTGAAGTAATAACATCCCAGGTCAGCTTACAGATGAGTTGAGGTCATAGGTGGGCTAAGAAATTCTGAGTACACTATCCGATGTTGCAAAAGCATGGAAGGCTTCCACTTTGGGAGTTAAAATTCTCCCTAAGGCACATGCATTAAAGGATTTGAACATCCTGTGAGGTTACTGGAAAACGGTGGAATCTTTAAGAAGTCAGACCTATTGGCAGAAAGATCACTTGGGCAAGCATTTGAAGAGACCCTGGCATCTTTCTGTCAGCCTCTGTTTCCTGGACACCATGGGGTGAACCAGTCTTCTCTACAACATAATCCCTCCATCATGTGTTAGGCCCTTACAGGTCAACAGCAATCTAGTTGATCATGGATTGGAACTTCTAAAACAATGACTCAAAACAAACTTTTCCTGTTTTATAAGTTAACCTTTCTCAGGTATTTATTACAGCAATGGAAACCTAGCTAAAAGGAACAACAAAGTATTTCCAGGATCCTCTTTTCTGTTTGGAAAAAGTGAATTTTGCTTAGGAGAGCAGCCATGTGATGACAAAATGAGGATGGTTTGGCTTATTTTTAAGGGCTTTTGAAAAAGCTTGGTCAATTGACTCAGAACACAATCTAGACCATGATTCCCACGAAAGAAGGTTGGCCAGTACTGCCAGGGTGTGTCACTTTCCAGCAGGACTATGAGATAGAAAGAATCTAATTTGTGTCCCCAAATGTCCTTCGATGTAGGTCCATCTACTGGAGTCTGGTTAACCTACCAAGAGTCCCATCCGTAAAAGAGACTGACTCTTCCCCTACAATCTCCCAGCAATCATCTGTTGCAAAAGTTCCTTAGGTTGGGTTGTGGCTCCTTACCCACTTTCCTACTTCTGTACTGAGATTCTTGTCTAGTTTGAGCTTACATGGAACTTGTGCATACAGCCTATACTAATAACTTCTGAAAAATGTGGAAAACATGACATAAATGAGTATTTACAGTTTTAAATACAGCACTGGACTTCTTACCTGAAAATCATTCTTCTTTTCTGAGATCATTTTGCATGCAATTAGGTTTAGGAATGAGATAGGAGCAATGTCACTGGCGATATATTCTTAAATAAATGAACCAATTTAGAAAGTAAACAATATTTTTAACATATTATTTAAAATATACTATAAATAAGTTTCTGAATAACAACATGGTTTTCAGATACTTTATTTGTATAAGACTTATTCAGATACTACTGGTATATATAACCAAGCGTGAGTGAGAACAAGATGACATACTTGTTAAAGAAAAGCCTGGTATGGTACTTGGCAGCTACCTCTTAAGAAAGACTAAGGAAGAATAAAAATTGCATAAAGTAATAAGGAAACAGGTGACTAATTTAGGAATACAAAATGAAACAATCAAGGAACATATCTCTGGGAATTCCTTGCTTTGTAATGCTATGCTTAGACAAGTCCTCAAATCACAAATTATAAAATGGAAATCTGGCTTAACCTAGTTTACAGTTCCAAAGTGTCAGCATTATTTGCAATCAATTTTGGAGATTCCCATCTATATCACCATAATGTGAATCCTACAAAGTTTTCAATGTCCTTATTTGTTTCCAAATGAATATATAGCAGAAGAGAATATAAAGTAACAATTATTGTTTGTTATTTCATAAGTAACTACTCTCTCAGAAAAAAAGAAGTGCATTTCCAAAAATGGGCAACTTCACTGCTATTTCAGTGATAGAAGGAACTGACGAATCCTTAGCCTGTCTATATCTGAGTACTCACTTGACCAACAACAGTCCTGTAAGCCACATGCACTCCTTTCTAGGCAATGTGTCTTCCCTTGTGGACTGATTCCTACATCCATACTGAGGAGTTAATCATTTGCCATTGGCAAGAAACAAATGCAGCCATTTTTATGATGACATATAGTGTCTACAGCTCTATAGATTTTTCAAGGAAATAGATTCAAGCTCTATCAGACTGAAGGCTTGGGAAATAATAATCACAGATTCTTCTCTTTAGAGCCATTTGTCCTCTTGCTCCTGATTTTCATCAATTCTCTGTAATTTTCACCCACTCTGTCTCAGGATCATGAGTTATCATTGGTTGCCACTGGAACACTCCAGAGCAATTTGTCTTATTGAAACATGGGCTGGCCTCATGGCTGTGAATAATCATTCACTCTCTAATATATCATATATTCTCCGAAATTCTTTTCCCTTTTAAGGATGACATAATGCTGCCACAGAACTGATGAGACCAGAATTTAATTGTTTTCTTGCAGATTGAAAAAAATGCTGTAGTTATTCTAATATGTTCATTTAAAATATTTGCAGCTGACTGAAGGCGTTTCCAGAAAACCAAATAGTTAACTGTGTCCTTGTGTTCGAACAAGAATCCCTTTGCCTTAGGAAAAAGCTGGACCGAGGTCTGGAGGCAGAGCTGGAAGGAACAAAGCTACATAGCATGCTACCTTTCCCCTTCATTGCCTGGATTTAGTTTCTCTGAGAATGAGCTGTTTGGAAAGACTATGACTCTGTTGATTCTGCGATTCTGTGATTCTGTAAAGACACAATCTGTTCTCTATTCCTGAGAAAATTTTTATAAAATGGTATATGAGGGGTTTGGATATTTTTTTCAATGTATGGCAGCAAATTCAACCTTAATAGTAACAGGGCAGATCAGTGTCTAGGGTGCCTATAGCCAATTTTGATTTCTACTATGGATTTGTGGTAGTGGCCAAATAGTATTACCTTTTGCATTATTTCTTTGGATCATGGCATGTTAAAAGCACAAATACTTTTAAAATTGTATGTGAGAGGTATTTGCATGGGAATACAATTCTGGCTGCATGGTAGTTCGGGAAGTTAAATAATCGCATCAGGCACACATGAATTGAATATTCTTTAAAGTACACATAAACTCCAGAATTAAAATAACTAGTGTTTGATAGATCTAGTTTGACATTTCCCTAACACAAAATACTTGAAAAGTGGTTTCATAGTAACATTAATTATTAGGCAACAAAAGCAATGCTCATTTTGATGGAATACACTGACAAACTCAAAATGGATAGATTCTTTTCCCAACAGGAAGTCCCAAAGGACATTATATTTATTAGATTCAACAGTGCATTGCATTTACAAAGCCCCCTAACCACTATCCAGAGCTGCCAGTGGGACTGTGAGAGCACAGTATTTACAGCAATCTGTGTTCAGCAAAAGCAGCTAGCAGGCTTTTGTTTTGTTTTTTACCTTGCACATCCTTAGAAGAAGCCTTTGGACTTCACAGAAATGAACTAATTCTAGAATTGGAATCCATACACTATTGTAACTACTCTCAGATGGACTTGGCAAGCATGAAGCCAAACATAAAGTTCTTTTATAGAGAGTAGCATGCCTGGTGTTGTAAAGGATTAAGTCTCATAAGACATTGATTTATAAAGCTGTATTATCACAATGAAATACATAGAACAAGATGTAGTGTATGATGTTGGAAAAAAGTCAAGAGCCAGATTTTCTGCTTTCTAGTTATGTTTCTTCCACAAGGTACTCAGTCCCTATGAGCTTCAAACGATTTATAATGTTAAATGTGCTAATAAGTCATATAAAACATATTTTGCTAGACTTAGTGGTGGCATATGAAATGTACCTAGCACATGCTAAGGCATGCAGAATATGAAGCCAATTGCTATTTGTGTCATTAGATTAATTCGTTTTCTATGTGCTTAAAACAAATAAACTGAATCTGAAATAATTAGCCTGAATAAATTATTTCGGTGAATAAGAATTAATAATGTATATTAATTCCTATTGATTATCAATGGAACAATAATGCTTAATTTTATCACAGATTATTAAAATGTACATCATTAACATATTAAAATTACTCAAAGATCACTGTAGTGATTCTCTTATAAGAGCTATTTTTGTGTTGACTATATCTATTGTTATTAGTCAATGACTCCCTTGAAAATTTATAAATATTCCACATGATATGTTTGTCACTGGAGTTAGAGGAACAAGTATCGGTATCTTTATAGATCTTCCTTGGATACTTCATATTATCATATAAAGGTATATGTCACATGCCAGGCAGTCGTTAGTTCAAATATGTCCTTGGTCTCTGGTGTGGTATAGACAAGACACATTCACACACACACACACACACACACACACACATTTTACAAGGAGAAATTCATTTGCTTCATGTAGAGTGTGCATTGATACACCAATTAAACATTTGTTGTGTGGTTTACAATATACTTGAGCTGAAGGGTAATGAAAATACTTTTTCTGACAATCAGCATTCACATGACTCTTATATTCTTGTACTCTTAATTCCTCAGAAAGAGCTAAAGAAATCTGTAGAGAATGCTTAACCCTCAGGGGGTTTTATGTGCGAATTATACAAAGTTTGTCATTTACTAATTGTGGTACTCTTTTCCCATTTGAAATGTTCTGATCGACAACAAAGTTTGGATCCAAGGTGGCTAATTTATACTTCTTAAAAGAGAAGAAAAATAAATGAGTGAAAATGACATCTTACCATTGTTTTGCATTCACTCAATTGGGAACCAATTGATTCAGATGCAATTGAACTGAATACACAAGAGAACTGGGCCTAACATGGCTTATAGGAGCACATTTTAAAAAAATGTGTCTCAGTGTATTGAAAACCTTTTAGTGCAAGGTAGGGGGTTCTCAGCCTTTTTCAAACCATGACCCTACATTCAGGCACACTCAACCAGCCGTCTTCAGATGTGCCGAAGAAGCTTTTGTTCTCTCTGCTCTTCGAAAGATCTGCTCACAGAATCCTACAGTGAGACACAGAGGATGTCATGGGAATTAGCACAAAGGTTACAGGGTGCTCCTGACACATGAAGAGGTCCTCGCTGCACGTGACAGAACAAATCCACTTCAACAGAGGGAAGGTCAACTCCTGGGAATGGGTTCCAGCCCCGTGACACCTCATGCCCTGGCAAGTTGCAGCCCAAGGACCCTGAGATTGCGAATCCTCATGTCAGTGGCACTAGCTCCCAGGCTCTGGCCCTTGTGATGGTCCCACAGCATGGGTTTAATTGCTATTCAAGTAACACTTTGCAGCTGACAAACCAAAGTGTCTGGGATGAGTCTCCATCCTTCCATGTTAGCTGGAGATTTTGAAGAGACACAGGATTGATTATTATTGTGTGATGTCTCTACATGTATTAGATGGAGGCAGCCTGGACATGTGTTTTGGCTTCCTGTCTCCTTCCCTCAATTAATTAATTTATTTATGCATTTTCATTTCTAAATAGGATTTCTCGTGAGAATTAAGTCTAGCACCTGCAGCATCTCAGTATTTCAACATGATGTGTGGGAGTGAACAGGGCCTGGGCAGAGAGAGTGGGAGGTCAGCTCCAAATGCTTTTCTTACAGATTGATTGTATATAAGATCACCCCAGGTTGCATATCCACAGTTCTTATCTCTAACCCAATTATTTTCTTTCCTTGATATTAACAGTATTTATAAAGGTGTTAAAAAGTATGTCTTCATGTAAACCCAAGCTCAGAAAGCAGAGGGCCAATCATGCATTCATTCCTTTTATGTTTAAAGCAAACTATTACCTGATTATTGAAACAATTTTATTTCTCATGTAGTTTCTTGCTATACATAGAGTTCCTTCTCAATTTATTTCTAAACTAATGAAATAGCTTTAATATCCTCTAAGAATTGAAGCAAAAAACTTATGTGCCTGTCTTTTAATACTACAAATTTTGATTAAATTTTTTTTCTTTTTCTTTTGTCAAGGTCTCCCTAGTCCTACCAATAACTTACGTTATAGAACAGTCTGGCCTTGATCTCACAGAGATCTTCCTGCCTCTGCCTCCTGAGTGCTGAAATTAGATGCATGTGCCACCATGCCTGGTGTTTAATCCTACAAATTTCATATCAGGATTTGACTCATTGTAAGAAGCCAGTGCAGTGGAGAATGTGCTTCTTTCTCACTCAGGAAGCACCCCAATGACTCTGAAATTTCATGCTGTGCCCATTTACACACTAACATCCAGAATCTCCTTTTTTTTGATTTTTGGATATTTCTTTGTGATGTGAGGCTTGTCCGTACTGCTTTATATAGAGCAATTTCTCTATGTGTGTCACATCTATTCTAAAATTGATGTAGTGTGCCCACGAACACAGAGCAGCTGTGGTTACCCCCACAAGATCGGCATAAAATCTAGCCAAGCAAAATCTCAGCATGGGTGCAGAAGAGTTATTGCAAATGATAGGTGGTGGGGGAAATATAACACTTCTTCTTTGAGGATCTGCCATTGGTATAGATTTTCCAGGTGCCAGTGGATGGCCTTACAAACGTAAACATATGGGCGGCACTTTTGGAGTTATGAGTAAGTGATTAACAATGTCAAGAAGAGGGGATGGAAAGATTACTCAGTGGTTAACAGCACTGATTCCTCTAACAGAGGACCCGGGTTCAGTTTTCATCACCCACATGATGGCTAACAACAGTCTGTAATTCCAGTTCCAGGGCATTCAATGCCCTCTTCCATGCCATGCATGACATGACACAGGTGCAACTTATAGGCAATACATGCAGGCAATGCACTCGTATGCATAAAATAAAACTAATAATAAGATACTAAAAATATTAAAATGTCAAGAAGATATAAAGTTGGGGCCAGTGGGGGGAATCAGAGAGAATTTGGGCAAGGGAAATGGGGTATGCACTTGATCATATTTCATTGTATAAATGTACAAAATTCTCAAAGAGTAATATTTTTTTTTTTTAAAAAGAATTTTATGGGAATTTGAGAGATGGCTCAGTGGTTAAGAGCACTGGCTGCTCTTGCAAAGAAACTGGGCTTGCTTCCAAGAACTTACATGGCCTCAACAACTGTATGTAACTTTAGTTTGAGGGGAGCTTGTGGCCTCTTCTGACCTCTATGAGCATTACTGAACACTGGTTCACTTACATACATGTAGGCAGTACACTTATACACATAAAATAAAAATAGCACATAAAATATCTTTTGTAAAATTTTAAAGTTCAGAACCAAAACCCATTCCCAAAAAAGACACATCATCTGGTTGGAGAGATGGCTCAGTGGTTAAGAGCACTGGCTATTCTAGCAGGGGACCCAGATTTAATTCCCAGGACCCATATGGTGGCTAACAAGCATCTGTAACTTCAGTTCTGGAAGATTCAATGTCCTCTTCTGACTTTCCTTGGCATTGCATAACATGGGTACACTTAAATACATGAAGTCATAACACTCGTACACATAAAAATAAAAATAAATTTAAAAAAAAGATTTCATCAAAACTAGTAGTAGAATTTTTCATTAGTACATTTGTATATGTGTCATGTAGCCTAAATTTGCCTAAAGTGACCACTTGAATCACTGATTCATTGGTAGCTACTATTTTTTATTTCAGTGTATACCTCCACAATATTTTTCATTACTAACAATGATATTCTCATAAAATATGTTAGCTATGAAATGTATTTGCATTAACAGTTAAAGTAACACTGTAGTGGGTCACAATGAAGATCTCAAGTGACTGACATTAAAGGCCTATACTGTATACCGTTAGGTATAGCTACATTCATGTTTTCTCGATTGATTTATTAATGTTTTGTGTGTACCCTGTGTGTGAGTGCAGGGACACACATTCCACAGTAAATATGTGAACATAAGAAGACAATTCTTGGACATTGGTTCTCTCCTTTCACCTTGTGTGATCTAAGGGTTGAGCTCAGGTTGTCAGGATTACACACAGGTACCTTTACGTGCTGAGCTATCTCACCAACTCAATATTTTTATTTTTAACAACAACAAAAAACAAAAATTTGGTTGCCCTCTCTACTTATCTTAGAATGTATTAAACACAATGAAATGTATTCACATGTATTTATTCCATTACTGACTTGGAACCATGTTGCGGACATGTGAGATAGATAATAGTAACTTGCTAAAGGATATTTTAGAATAAGCAGGATCATGATCATCACTCTTTGCAATGTCTCATCAGCTATAAAGACATTTGCCTGTATTACTTTTACCTTAATAATTGTACCTTGATAAGGAATCCTTTGGAGGCTTGTATTCCCAGTCAATAGAGGACAAGTAGAACCTGATTGATCTTTTCCACCTGTGAGCAAGCAAAACAGCAAAATGAAATAAGCCAATTGAAAAATGGAAAGGAAATTGCTTAATTTAATAATTTTTCAAGACTCTGAACAACAGACCAAAAAACCAAAACAACAACAAAACAAAAGAAACAAAGCAATCATTCCAAGAAATGATAATTAAAAAAAAAAAACTTTAAGTTGGGTATGGTAGTGCTTGCCTGTAATCTCAGAACTAGGTATACTGAGGCAGGTGGGTTATGAATTCAGTTGTAGCTTGAGCTACCTGGTAAGGCCCTATCTCTAAAAATTAATTAATTAATTAATTAGTAAGATGGAAAAAAGGGAAGGAGGGAAGGAATGAAGAAAAGAAGGGAGGAAGGGAAGGAGGGAGGGAGGGAGGAAAGGAGGGAGAGAGGAGGAAGATAGCAAAAGCAAAAACAAAACAAAAGAGCACACTGATTGGCCAAAACTAATGACTTGAAAGAGTTTCTGGGCCACAGAACAGGAAGCAGACTTCCTGAGACAAGCTTAAAGATTCTTGCTGCCAATATAGTAGAATTTTCAGGATGATACTAGAGGACATCCTGTGGGTATTCCCAGAGAGTTAATTTTCAATATGAAGTAATGAAACTAATCACCCAAAGAGATAAGATAAAGCAGATCCTGGAATGAACGTAGGCAAGGCTGGGAACAATTCCTGCTTTTACTAGCCACATTTGACATCAGTAAAGTCTTCTACAAGTCTTTAAACCATTTGGAAATGATTAGTTATCCACTGACAAACTCTAATTGCAGTCCATTTTAAGGACTCAAAGTATCAAGTCATTTCCAAATAGTTATATTTCAGAATAAATCTCAGGAATTTTATAAAATTCAAAACTATTCAGAATTCTTGAAGCTATTCAAAATGCCTGGCATTTAAACTGGGTTTACTGGTCACATTAAGAAGCGAGAATATTACAAAAATGAACAGATAGAGCAGTCGACTGAGACAGATAAAGTATTGATACAGATGTCTAATTTGAATACAGTGACATAAAACAACTGCTACAGCTGTATCCATCTGCTAAGAAGGTTAGGTCAAAATATAGAAAGATCTAAATCAAACTGCTAGAGGTCAAAAGTACAGGAATGAAGTTAAAATTATACTGACTGGTGTTAACAGTAGATTAAATATTACAGATGGAATGATTAATGAATTTGAAGACAGTAATAGAGGAATACAAAGATACTCAGGAATATTGTTAATATTTTTTAAAAGGATCGGGAATCTTTGGCCTAGCTCCCAAGCTCTTCAAGCTGCAGATGTTTGCTTTGATGGATAATGCGAATTGCCAACTTGCGATAAATGTAGAATTTCCTGGGAAGAGAATCTAAATGAGGAACTGTGTAGATTACGATGACCTGTGAACATGTGTGTGAGGGGATTATCTTGATTACCTTAATCACAGTGATAAGACCTACCTACTCTGGGTAGCACCATTCCCTAAACAGAGGACTCTGAACTGTGTAAGAGTGGAGAAAGAAAGCTGAGCACGATCATAAACTTTTAAGTCCAAGAATTTCAGTGAATACCAAATATAAGAAACAGTCACTGTAATGGATTGAGATATAGTAGATATCCATGTGGATGGAATAGCAAGGTATTTTATTTCCAACTGGCCTTGGCCACTCAGAGCGAACACTAATCATAGTTGGAAAGAAGCTTTTATAGTCTCTGGAGCAGGGACTTGTTATAATTCACAACATCCAATAAGAATTAAGCATTTCACAAAGTTTCCCATGTGCACATTCCTAACAAAAACAGACCAGGGGGTTATCTATTTGCACACGCCCCTCCCAAATCAGAACATCACGTGGGGTGTGGTCCAGCCTGTTTTGGAACTCTCAAGGTCATACCTTTCTGGGTGTGCTACTAGGAGGGGTTGGGCAAAGGTCAAGCTTTGAAGTCTTGACAAACTGCAAAATGAGTCTTTATCCCATTTTCTTAGGCCATTACAGTCACATCAAATCATATCACATTCAAATGGCTGCAATCAGTGACTAAAATTTACTGAGAGAAAAATTCACACAAGCTTCATAAACCCACAGATAAGAAGCACAGTAGACTTCTCTTACAAAGCTTGCAAACAGGTAGAAGAAAGGCAGAAACCTTGAGCAAAAGTGAAACAAAACTTATTCAGACCTTCTCAGAGCTATACAGAATAAAAAAGTAAGAAAATTGCAATAAAAATATATGATAGGCAAGGGAGATGTCTCAGTGAGTACAGGTGCTTTTCTCAAAGTCTGATGACCAGAATTCAATCCCAATGCCTATAGGATAGAAGAGAACTGACTCCTGAAATTTGCTGACTGAGTTCCACATACACATTGCAGATGCATGCACACACATTCCTACACAAAATTAAATAAATGTAGTTTTATAACATCAGATTCATACAAATGAAACAATGAAAATCAGAAAAATGAGTCCATGAGCCAAACAGAAAAGATTAGTCATGCATGAACATGTCAATACTTACTAAAATAAAAATGGGCTCAACATCCAACTAAAAAAGGAAATGATGTGTGATTGGATCAGAATACAGGACCTATAAGAAACACATAATGTAAAAATAAAACCAGAAATAGATTAAAAGTAAATAAATAGTAATATACGTTCTATACTAATACTAGTAAAAAGAAAGTTGAAGTGATTATATTAATATCAGTTAACATAGGGGAAAATAGAAGCATTCTATATTGATAAGAAAGTCATTTGTCACGAGAACATTATACTCCAAAATTCTGTACATTGCAACTGGAGTTAATCAGATTAAAGGAAATAAGTCAATCCCAGAAAGATAAGCATCCTAATTTTTTTTCCCTTATGGTTCCTAGATTTTATCAGGTATTAACACATAGGCATAGAATCTCATAGTTTAGATGATCTGAAAGTAGAAGCAAAACCTTTCTGTGAAAAAAAAAAGGCTAAAAACAGGAGGAGAGGGATGGAAAAGAAGAGCGAGGCACTGTGGGAACAGGGAGGTTCAAAATGTAGAAATACTGGCAACTGAAGAACTCACCTGTAAATAGCACACTATTAAAAAAAAAACTGCTAGTGAACAGAGCAGAATCCAGAAAGAGACCATATATAAGTGGGCAACTACTGATAAAATGGGAAGATAAAACTTAGGAGAAAACAGTCTCTCAATGAGTGATTCTGGAACAACTGAATATTCATGTGGAAAAACATTATAATTTTGATTTATTACTCAGAACACATATAAAATAAACTCATTATCAATGAAGATATAAACATGAAACCTAAGACTGTCAAGTGTCTGGATAACCACACAGGCTGGAGGACGTGAAGAGTGTTGGAAGCTAGAAATTATAAAGACTCATGAGGACCCTATGGAGTGATGGATATCTTCAGCTTCTAGGTTGTTCTGATGAATTCATGTGCATATGTCAAAATTACTTGCAAGATTTTATGGATAGTTGGTTGCAAGCCAACTATGCGTCAAACATGTTTGTTTGTGATCTAATGAGAGGGAAATCACAGAAGAGTAGAAGCAGCCATTACTAAAAACTGAATGTGGTCAATGTGTCCAGCTCTTTTGTCACCTTTATAAGAACGCTGTAAGACTGCTGAGTATCACTCTCTCATACACTAACAACATGAAGTTCTAGTAGGTAGGTGCAATACACTCCCAAGCTTACTCAGTTACGTGTCAGACCATGTCCATGCTATGTAACCTCAGCCAATTTCATGGAAGCCTGGATGCCTTTTTCTCACTTAACAATGAAAACATGTATTTCATACAGTTTATCTCAGAATTATGTAAAAGCAAACATATATGCAAGTATGCGTGTGTGTGTGTGTGTGTGTGTGTGTGTGTGTGTGTGTTAATTAATAAGAATTGTGGTTACACAAAACCACAGACTGGGCATCTTAAAAAAGAAAAAAAAAAGTTTTTTGCCCCTTGGAAGGAAGGGTCCAAGATCAATTCGTTGGCAGGTTCAGTGTCTCCTATCCTGTTCTTCCTTGGCTGGTAGAAAATTGTCTACTCACTGCATCTTACTCTAGCTTTTTCTTTGTGTTTGTACCTCTCCCTGCCATCTCTTCCTCTTTCTCTAATGACACCAGTCACACTGAATAGCAGTCCCTTCTTTATGATGTCAATTTATCTTTGCCTCTTTAAAGGCCCAATCTTCATTGGATGCTAAGGCTTAGGTAACTAAATGTGACAGCAACATTATTTGAACCATTGCAAAATGCAAATATGAAAATTTGCCTTTCTATTTTATTTTTCTTCAGATAACCTTTATTTAATCTTGTTTCTAATCTCATATTTCTAGATCATTCTTAATTGGTTCTAAAGATGTGATATTCTGCAGTCAATTACAGAGTGTGGATTATGACCACTTCCAGAATAGTGTCAATTCTAGGCTACTAGACCTGTGGGCAAAGTAATAAGGCAGTCTGCATTTTACATTACTGGTATGGACTCCACAAAATGAAAAGAAAATAATTGCTCTATAATATCCTCAAAAGAACTGACGGCAATATTAAAGCAACACTGACTCCCACAGGCCTACAAACTCCTGCCATCCAAGCATTCCCAAGAGCTTTGGTCAGCTTTGGAAATAAAGCTCCTTCACATTTAAATAACGTATATTTATGAGAAGAAGCTAATGATTGTAAGGAAAGAGGATTCTGATTTCCTCTCCTAGTTATGAATATTTTTAATTGTTTATTTCTGAATAATATGCAAGTGTTAGAAGTACCTGCTTAAAGTTCATTTTGGATATGAGTTCCTATGATATATAAAATACATATTCAAACCCCAAGGATTATCAATCACTTTGGAATTCATTTCCAATTAACAGTTCCCCATAAAATATCTATTATGAGTACATATTTGTTCATTGTTTCAAAGTCATCTGGTTAACTGAATCAGTGATTCAATAAACTATGCTTTTACTAATTAAAAAAATTTTTAATGTAGTCCAAATTTGTGGCTCATTCATTGACATACAAACTCATGTCCATTACTGAAAGTTTGACTAGATTGAGATGGTCATAATTTCTTTTATATTTACAAAATTAGGATTTGAAAATCAATGAGAATATAAGGCAGAGGATTCAAAATCATTTAGGTTTTTCAGTGTACCACTTTTCTATCATTTGGTAATTATATTTATTATTAATCTCTCCATATATTTTTGTAATTACAAACCTGAGATAATATTATACTACCTTTTAAAGTACATATTTTATTTATATTCATATAAATTTTATTTAAGGTAACAGTGGTAAAAATTCCTGGAAAAGCAAAGTCTGTTAGAATCTTTAATGTCACTTTTTATATAATAACAGAGTTTGTTATTATATAAACTTTTGCTTTCTTTCTTTTTATTCCTTGAAGTTCAGTAGTTCTAATGGTTAGTGGAAGAAAGTTCTTGTGACAGAATGAAAACCGGAAGGCTTAGTGCCATGTCTCCTTGTAAAACTGCAAGGAAATGCCCTCTGTCTATATGAGAATCAAGTTGCAAGTCTCTTTGAGCTATTTCTGACCAATCTCATATTCTCTCTATTCTACAACTCCAGAGAGTCATAACATGACATTTTCTTATGTGATCACAATTGTCCTATCATATATTGTTCTGAAAACGCATAATCTCCATGGTCTGCTTCCATGTAGTCTGTCTTCTTCATGAGTTCTCAGTTGTAGCCATATGTTGTCAAATTTGATCATTGATAGAAATTCTGACAAATTTACCTAAAATTGGTATGTAGAAATATTTATTAATGAGGATTATAACAAAATCCCTCCTATAACCCTCTAATATTCTCTTTGATTTTTGCTTCAGTGATCTTGGGACATCTCGCTGCAAATGGAACTCTAGTGGATGATTCAAAAAGGCACAGGGTGTGGGTGAGCTTCATCTGTTTGGAGTGGAGGAAGAATGGTAAGCAAAAAACAACCTTTACAGAAGGATGTTCTTCATGGGCAGGCTTCTACTAATCTTCCAAATGTTATTGACAGCATTTGTCCATCATACAGTATAGCCACTGAGGACGAATATTACTAAGTTCACTACACAAAATAGAACTCATGCCTTGTACTTTTAACTGCTCTCAAGATCCATGATGGGCAAAGTCATAGACCCTAGTACAGAAATTAATACTATTATTCTGCTAAGTGGACATAGTATTTAAGTGTTCCCTAAGCTATTATCATTATGTCCATGAGTTAGTGCATCTCTAATTAATGCATGCATTGTCAGAGAAGCTTCTTTATGTGGTAGATGCCAATTAACACAAAGACCAATATCAGTCAATATACAGAGAATAAGATAATGCAGATAGGACCTGTATATCACATTCACTTCCCTAAAGACTCATATCATCGTGAAAGACAGAAGAAAGATTGCAAGTGCCAGAGGTAGTGAATGTCCGCAGAGAAACAGTATTTGGTAGACATGTCAGTGCCATTGCCCACATGAACTCAGTGTGGCTATGATCTCCAAGATCAAGCCAGCCATAATCCCAGAATGGATCAAGCTTCTGAAGTCCCACACTTACCTAGAAGCTTCAGGCACTTGATGACTCCTAGGGGAGGGAGAGTCAGTTTTCTTCAGGGATGCCTGAAGAAATGCATCCCAAGCCCCAGCAGAGAGTCCTATATCCATGTACAGTCAGTATGAAGTGAACTCTGTGGGAGTCAAAATAAAAAAGAGAGCAGACACATGAGGCTTGAAAGGAAATGTGGTGAGGGTTAGGGAAAGAAATGAAAGGGAGGAAATATGAATAAAATACATTATATGTATATATGAAATTATTGATCTGAAAAAGATCAGGGAAACAAAAAGAAATCAGAGATTGAACTTTGAACCTGCAGAGTTCTATATTGCAGTGAATATCCTGTTTACAGTAGTCCTCCAAATAACTTCCATTTGCCAGATATAACCCTAGATTACTGCTCAGAAACTGGATGCCAGGCCATTCAATTAACACTGAATACATGCACTGGACAATTAAGTTAACACATCACACCACTCTATCCTCCACTCATTTCACCTTTCTCAGATTTGATCACCATTTGATCTACAAGGCAGTGCTGACACAGACTGCTCCGATGCCAGTTTACCAAAGAGATTAAAAAAATTGTTTAGAGAGTGTACACACTTCTTCAAAGATAAATGCACACCAGAGAAAATCCTAACAGCTTTTAATTTCCATGCTTTTCAGTTTTATTGTTGTAAATGCAACTGCTTATAGGACTAATGACACAGGCTGGCTCTGTTGAGTCAATTACACCAGTAGGCAGTTGGATCGGATTCTTTACTCATGTTCCATTTAGGCAGTGTGGATGTCTGATATTTGACTAAATTGAATTACACCAGAGTGCCTTGGTGCTTTCTGTCCTCTGCATCTCTGCACACTTTATAGCACAATGAAATAAATGGTAATAAGCTAGATGCGGGGTGGTGACTGTGCACAAACACATGTGGCCTGAGCGACACAGTGAGCAATAGTCAACCAACAGCTTGCTTTGTTATATTAGATGCCTCCAAATGGCTGTGTTCCATGGGAAGAGTCTTTTGTGTATGCTTTGATTGTGAGATTATTAGCGTTCTGATTCTCAATTTATAAAAGCGAAAGTGGAGTCAATGTAGACAGAAAAAAGACAGATCTGTGACCTCGAGTGCTCATGTTAGCTACAGTATCAGGACCATCTGGACTTGGGTAACAGACAGGCAGATGCTATACTGGGTCTCTACACACTCTTAAACAGCAGTGTTTCTCTGCTGACCTACAACTAAACACAAGAGTTCTAGTAGTAAGCCCCGTAGTGTGCAGAGATTTTGAGGATGCCAATTTATGGCCCACAGTGGGAAGATGCAGAATGCAAGGAGTCCTACATTAGGACATGACTGCTCCATGATCATTTATTTCCCTCCTGATATATATCACGTTACTGCAATCATAATCACACCCATATATACTAAAAGAGAAGCAATACCTACCATAATGCATAAGGACTAGCAACTCTGAGTATTCACGAGTTAGCCATAGACACCCAGCTTCAGAACTTGAAACAAGGTCTGTATGAATGAAAATCATGTTCCTCTACTACCATCTCACAAATATATCATTGTTTAAATTTTGGTTAGATTTTATGTACATAATATTAACAAAACCAATACTACTTTGTGGAAAGAAGTATGTATTATATTCATAAAGATTAAAGCAATTCTATTAAATCAGAGTCTCAGAAGATAACTAGCTAAAATTGGTACTATCAATCCTAAATATTGACATACTTTGAAAAGAATGAGAATGAGATGATTTATTTTCAGAAAGGAACATCTGGCTTTGAGCTAAATTACGAAAACCAATTTTAATTAGTAACTGTAACCGGAAGCAAACATTTAAACAATTTGTAGATGTTAGATGTTTATAAACTTAAGTAACTAGATCATAAGATAAATGGTCAAGTGACAAAGATCATAATACTATGTCTTCATGATTTAATTGGAGTATGATCTACCACATCATAGAACTGATTTGGTTTCATAAAGATATTTTAATATAGGCTTATGCACAAGGGTTAAGAGAAAGAGAAGGATTCATTAGGAATTAGTCACTTGACTGCATGAGTATGGACTTCTCAAGGAAGAGTCCCAGTAAGTAAGACATGCGCAAGTGTGGATACAGTCTCCTCTAAGGGAAATGTTCCAGTTATTTTAACAATACACAGAAAGAATGAAAGCTACTTTCCCACTATCTTAAGCACATGCCTGTATTCAGCTCACTTTCTACATTTTATTCAGTGTGGGACCTCGAACAATGGAGTGATACTGCCTACAGTTTAGCCTGATGTAGTTTTTCTACATCAATTAACCTAATGTAGATAATCCCTCTCAGACATACCTAGAAATTTCTTTCCATGTTGATTCTGTCTAAAAAACTAACCTTCACGTTAATAATTTAAATAGAAAGAGGAACTATACTTAAAGATCTTGAGTGTCTGCAACTCCTACTGAATTTGTTGGGACAATACATTGTAAATGTGATTTATCACCATCTAGTTCTCACAAGCATATGATGATGTGATTGGCATAAGTTACTGAGTCCAGGAACCATATTCTCCAAGTTCTGACCAAGTTGAATAGTAGACAAAATATACAAAAAGCATTTAAAGTTTGATATTCTACACAGAAAGAGTTGAGTGACTTTACATTTTCAGCCTTAACTTGCTCTCCTCTTTTTGTCTCACACTCACTGAATCTTTGAAGATTTATGGCAAGTAAAGAAAAATCTAGAAAACCCAAGTTAAAAAAAAATAACCCAAGCAATTTCTCAAATGTGTTGTGTTTAATGCTTAACCTTGGTGTTCTTTAATCATTTTCAGTATAAAAAGAAATTGGAGAAAATATTTTTAAACGTTTCTTTAAAGGTATTGTGACGATTACAAAAAATAATGATTTCAACTATACCTTCGTTTTAGTTCACAAACAAAAACATGTAGAATTACATGAGATCCTAGTAAAACTGAAAAAAAATTATTCTGAGTATATGGAAGCAAAGTTCTTAAGCAACAATAAGAAGGCCATGTGTGTGAGTGTATTGCCTGCAAACAAAACAAAACAGGATTTAGATAGGCAAGGTACCTTCCACCAAGGAGCCATCTCTTACTTTCCAGCACTTCTCAATAAGGTCATTATATCCTGAATCCATCAAAGGATTAATTCATTGATTTGATCAGACCTCAAGATCCAGTCATCTTCAAAAGGCCAACATAGGTGTACCCAGAGAGTGCATTACTCACTTCTTACATGATTCTTACCCAAGTCAAGTGGATCAAAATGAATCATCATACAACAATTCAAGAAGGTTTAGAGATATCAGCAAGGGAGAATCCTACCTCAGTGTTTTTGTCAACTCTACTGAGGACTCACATCTCTGTCGGAAACACATCTCGTTTAGAGGTTTTCCTTCCTGAAGCATCATCCTGGTGATTTTGTCCAAAGTGATAGAAACAGTTTTTGAGGATTGCTGTCAGCAGCTCTGTGAGCCAGAGAGTGCCAGTTGCCCTTGGAAGGCACAAGTCATTGTCTGACATATGATCCTAACCAAGGCGACTGATAGCACCCCAGGGGCCCAATACCATCACTACCATTGCCAGGTGAGCCGATTATTTGAGGGAATTTCACTCACCTGATCTCCTATTAGTTCTGCTTCACAAACCAGAGCATGTGTTATTTTAGTGTGATGGTGACCCTGCTGCAGAGCACAGGTACATTAAGATACCTAATTATGGATGATGGTCCTGCTCAGTTGTTAAGGGAGTGAGACATGATAGGAATTTGTGAAGTTAAATTATTTGATAATAAGAGACCCTTTTATCGTATAGACAACTAGTGATTTAAGTAAAGCAATAATGAAAATTGAAACATACCATCATTTTAGAAATCATTTTATGAAAGAACTAGAATTTCAAATATTTGGCACTTTTTCAGCTCATTTGACCCAATGTATTTCCAGGAATATGACAATTAAAATTATGTTCTTTGGAAGAGAGGGAGGAAACATACATTCCAAGATAATAAATCCTGGGAGGGGTTCAGAATATTGGCTTCCAGCTGGCATGACAGAGGTGGTTATAACAGAGAAAAATAAAAACTGGCATTAGGCAGTCATTCGGTAAGGGCAAGCTGCTCCTCTTCCGCTATTGGATGAGCATGCCTCAAATAGCATTCTTGGTGACTTTTTAACAATCGTGGTTCCTACACTGCTGTGAAGGAACTCCCGTTCCATACCTGTTCTTTATGGATAGCAGTTGCTTTTCTGTTTAAATTAGCATCATCTTTTTTTTTCATGTTCACCGTTTTGAAAGCTACATTATGTGCCTGTTACCTAGAAGTCTAATAAGACCACAAAATGGAAGTCTTAAGAAAGAAAAACTGGTCCAGTTGCATTCGTGCTCATATCATAGTAAGATGAGCATGTCCCTTCATACTATGGCAATCTGAGCAAAGAATGGTCTTGGACAAAGTAAAAATGATGGAAAAATTTTCCAACATAGACTTCAATTTGGTTTTAAGACTGATGCTCCCTTCTGAGATACCACAGTCTCCAACCAAAGCTTTTTCCCTTTAATCTTTATGTCAGATAGCAGGATTTTAATGCATCGTCTCCTTAGGATCCTAATTTTTCTACTTGACCATTCAATGCAATTACCTTTATTTGACAGGCAAGAATGAAAGAGAAACTTTATCATAGCTTGTGTGATTTTGAATCCAGCACCTGGCCAGATGAAAACAGGTAAAAAGACCTTTTGATTTTAGACATACGAAGTGCAGAGCTGTTTCTGCAATAAGGAAATGAAATTCTCACTGGGCAGTGAATTGCTCTTCTTGCCCTCAAACATCACCCTCACACCTTGCGCAGTTTTCATCAGACTCCTTCTTGACCAAATGAAGTCAGAGGAACACCAGCATTGTGGGAGTAAGGACAGAATTGTGGATGGACAGAGGCACGGTCTGATTTTGTCAATCAGAATCTCGGAATTAGGTGTCTTTCCTTTATTGGCTCCTCTACCTCCCCTTCCCCCTTTTGTTTTTGAGGCAGTGAATGGCCAAGTAGACCAGGCAAACCTTGAGCTCATGATCTTCCTGCCTCAGTCTCCTAAGTGCTAGGATTACAGGTGTGGGCCACCTGTCCCAGCTTTCTGTCCGTAATTCTCTCAGTTGTACCCACAGCTCTCTGCGTGAGTAGTGCTGTACTCTGTTCATTCAGACACGTCTGCTCGCTCTTCCTTCTTGCCTTGCTTTTTTTGCCCTCTTCCTTTCTCTATTGTATTTGTTTTATTTTTTTTCGTTATGCTTTTTCAGCCACAGACAGCTGCTTTTCCTGTTATCTTATACCTAAAATGTCTAGGATATGAACTTGTAGGCTACCTCATGGGGCTCCAGTAAAGCTCATCTTGTTTATCATCTCAGAGAGATAGAGGCACGCGTCTGTCAATAGACATATCGATAGTGCGGTGCCAGAAGCTTCCATATAAGACCGCATTGATTCTGAGGATAGAAGCTACCCAGGGAAGCAAATATTTCTCTTTGTTGTTGAATGAAATTTCTCTTCACATCTCACTTCCTGCACTTTACTTCCAGAAACATCTTATTCTGTTTTGAAACTTGATTCATAGATTTGTTGGAAATGGAGACAGCATTTGCAAATAAATCTCTTTATGTCCATGATCCTTGCTCAAAGAAATGGAAACGAAGGTGTTCAAAAGCAGTGTAATCACCCAGAACTGTGAGAATTTGTCTTTAGGAAGCAGATTTCTTGTTCAGTTGCTGAGCAGAGTAACACTCAGGTTCCCTGAGAGCACCACGCTGTGGCTGCTGTGCCAGTGGGATGAGATAAAAGGGCGAAGATGCATCTCCTAATACAGTCCTTATTTTTGTGGCTGTTGACCTCTCCCCTCCTCCCTCAGAAGGCCTGCCTTCAAGGCACTCCATAGCTTCCTGATTACCTTGAATGCTGAACCACAGGAAAGGAAACTGGAGGAATCTGAGGCAGGTGAGGCCACTACCTGGAACATACTAAGCAGGAACTGAGAGAGATGAGAGAATCCAGGCTAGCATTCAAAAAGGGAGATAATCTGCTAATTGTACTAAAGACAATTATTGATTTTCTTAATAAAGTCATGCATGTTTGGATACAGTAATTTTGTTTTACAAAATTGCAATATAACTGAAAGCCTTTGCCTAAGCTGTAATATTAAACATAAGAAAGTTTGTGTGTTTTTCTATACAAAAATATTTTTACTAAAATGGTAAATTCTTATGACAGATCTTTATCAAGTTATTATTACATTCAATTAGCAAAATTGCAGTTTTTAGAAAGTCTAGGAACCAGTGAGATGGCTCAAAAAGTAAAGGCACTTACTCGCCTCCAAGACTGATCTCCAGACCCACAGGATGGAAGGAGATAATTGATTCCTACAAGTTTTCTTCTGATCTTCACATGCTGATTGTGGAACAAGTGTACATCACACACACACACACACACACACACACACAGGTGCACAGAAAATATATTTTTAATTTAATTTTTTACTATTATTAATGATTAACCAGGTAAATATGGTAAGAATTTTAAAAGCAGAATAACTTTTATTAAAATGTAATATATAATAGAGGAGAGTTGGGGTGAAAAACCAGGAGGGACTCTTTCCAACAAAATATGGTTTTTCTCTGTCTAAGAAAGGAAACAAGGAGCAAAGATTTCACAACTATTTTTCTTTTTCTACAATGCATGTTTCTCTATTTTCTACATAGCAGCTAGTTCATTCATCACAGTAAGAGATCCATAGATATATAGTTTTAATAGCAGAAATCAAAATTATATCTAAAGTTGAGCTATGTTTCTGATGTAGGAGGCAGAGTATGTAATTCAGTTAGGTGGTCTTGGATGAGAATCCACTACCTACAAATACCCAGTACTAAATCTTGGCCTTCTCTGTCTGAACAATAAAACTCTACCACCACGTCTGCAAAGGGTTAATGGTAGTACTGTTCTGGGGACAATTCATTCTCCTGCTAAATGCGATGACAAATAACCATTATTCTTTCCTAAAGCACTGATAATCGGGACAGCTTAAACATTTTCGCCAGTATAAGTGAAGCCATTAATCCTCTTGGATTTCATGATAAGTGTAGACTGTGAAATAATGACTGTGTCATTGTAGGCAAGAAAAAATGTTAACAATTAAAACAAGTTAGCCATTATCTTACTGGGTACTGAATCGCTTTCACATTTCATTAGCAATATTGTAAATGATATGTACCTTATTAAAAAGCTCTTATTATCCAAGAAACCTAATTAGTCAAAAATTCTCAGTCACCAGCATAATTCTCTAATGATATAAAAGCTAGAGTTGGTACTGTGGTGTGGCAGAATGTTTCTATTCATATACATAAGGCATCTATAATGTGCCATCTTCTCCACAGAAATATCAGAAAGAATAGGTATAACTCATTTTTTTCAGATATAATCATGTTTCATTTAAGGTGACTCACCTTGCTATTATTGAACAAAATACAAAATCTCTTCTTAGCTATCAACATTTTAAAGTTAAATATTACACCTCCTGCCCAAAGATGGTAAAAGTCCACAAAAATGGCAATTACAATTCTATTGTGCTTTACAGATGCTTTTCCTCATTTGAGGTTCATGCTCTGATGTTCTTATAAACTGATGGACTATGCTGTGAAATTAAATATGTATCTGAAAAGGGAAATCTCATTTTTTTTTCAAATGGAATATCCAAGACCAAGTTCAAATCCAATAAATATTGTTCTTTTCTAAATCTATATAATGAAAACAATACCAATATTCTTCAGAGTATGGATATTAATAGTGTATCCACATATTATGTACAGATGTATTATAATAAAATGACCATTATTAGTTGATACAATACAAACAATTAGAACTATTATTCTCTTTAAATTCAAATTGGGGGTTAGAGACATGCCTCAGTGGTTCAGAGCACTGGCTGCTCTTGCAGAGGATCCGGGTTCAGTTCCCAGCACCAACATAATGGCTAACAACCATCTGTTACTGCAGTTTTGAGGGGTCCAGCGCTCTCTTCTAACCTCTGTAGGCACTGCATGACACAGGTGCACTTATATATGTGCAGGCAATACACTCTTACACATAAAATAAAAATAATAAAATATTTTTTTTAAAAATAATGAAAGTTGACTTAGAGAGGAAATAAGGTTACACAGAGATTCAGGAACTTATCCTTTTTATAAATGTGTTCAGTAAATGTTAGCTATTTTAGAATTATCAGTATGTTTGATCATTCTGTCTCTATCTAGTGGAATGTATATGCATAGATTTGATCACATAACAGACAGTATACAATATGAGTGTCCTAACAGAAATGAAAGGAAGCAATGGAATTCTTTCTGGAGTCTGATTTTTGCCAATGTGTCTTTAAAGCTGTAAGTACAGAATTGTTGATTCTTACTTTATTTCCTACTTCAAATTAAGTTGCTGATTAATTCACGGCCTACAAACTGGCAAAATCTGTAGGACACACACAGAAAAGGTGGAAAGAACTGACAAGACTAATAGTTAGCCTTGATACTCAAAATTTATCTGCTGGCAATTCCCCTGTGCAATTTGCTTTAAAGTTCATGTCGTTTTCTGTAGGGTATTATTAAAATTATATAATCTTAAAATTTTTGTAGCAAACAGTTAACACAATTAAATGAAACAAAAATCTTCCTTGCTCTCACCAAAAATGGTTCATTTCTAGTTTTCTGAATTCTACAGGCTTTCCAGATTAAATGCACAAATCTAAAGTACTGATGATGAGCTCTACGTATAAGTGAGAATGTCTGCTATTTGTCTTAAGGGAGGTTATAGTAGAACACAGGTGATATGAAGGGAAAGGAAAGTAAGGGTAGGGTGATTTAAGTGGGGAGAGGGACGGGAAGGCAGGGCAGAGGACGGTGTTGGGGGAGGAATGACTAACGTTAAGGATGTTTGGAAAAGTCATATAGAAGACTACTATTTTATAAGTTTCATGTATTTCATACACACAGAGAGAGATAGATGATCAATAGATAGGTGATAGAAGATAGATGAATAGGTAATAGATAAATAGATAATATATAAATGATATATTGATAGATTATAGATAGATGATAGATGAAAAGATAGATGATAGGTAGATAGATAATAGATATATACATAGATGATAGATAGATGATAGAGATAGATGATACACACATACATACATAGATGATAAATAGAAAGATAATGCTATTCTTGAGGTAGTCCCTTCTTAGTACTGTTTTCAGGTTCATAAACCTGTGATTAGACAGGTTACAGGTTTTAGGCGAGAATAAAAAAATCCTCATGATTTACCAATCCCATATTCAGGGATTGGTAGGATCAATGTGGCAGTAATGGTCACACTAACAAAAGCAATCTACAGATTCAATGCAGCTCCCATCAAAATTCTAATGCAATTACTCATACAAATCAAAAAAGAATCTCAAATTTCATATATAAATACACACACACACAAAACAAAAACACAAACAAACAAAAACCAAAAAAGCAACCAGGAGAGCCAAAACAATCCTGAACAGATGAGCTGGAAGCATTGCCTCCCTGCCAGTCCTGATTTCAAATTTTACTACAGAGCTATAGTAATAAAAACAGTATGGTGTGTGCACACACAAAAAACAAACAAAACAACAACAAAAAAGCCCAACCAGACACGTTAGTCAATGGAATAGAACTGAGGGCCCAGATCTATGTTCATGCATTTACAGACACCCGAGTTTCAACAAATGGGTCAAAAACCATACACTGGACAAAAGATAGCATTTTCAGGAAATGCTGAGGATCAAACTGGATAACTGCATGACCTGTGCATGCCTAGTCTAAATGAAGGTGCAGTATGGTTGAAGGAGGTGGGCAAGAAAGAGGACACTTAAGTTGACAGGGCGTTGGAGGGTGAGGGCGAGGAGTATATCTGGGAAGAGTTAGGATGAGAAGTGTGTTTGTGTGCTGGGGGAGTAAACATGACCAAAATCCATTGAATACATGTATGAAACGCTCAAAGAAGTGTTCAAATATTATTTCAAAAACAAGCAACAGAAGTACAGGGGCGGGTGTAGGGGTGGAGAACAACAGTTGCACCAAGAAAGAAGACCTGAATATGAGGTTGTGTGGCTGGGGTCTGTCCATATGTTTCTAGTTCAGTCCCTACTACAGCTGTGTGATGGTATGCAACTGAGATGCTATGGAATATGTAAAGGTCCTCTGAAGGCCCATTTATAACAGACTTGGTCCTTAACATTACCAGAAAGAACAGAACCTTTGAGAGATGGAACTTAGTGAGAGGGAACCCAGCCCTTCACCTGTGTTCTTGAAGGGGATACTGGAAATTCCTCCATTCCTGTCTCTGGTTTGCTTCCAGGGTGTGAAGAGTCTTTTTTTTTTGCACGGTGCACCGCCCCACACAGAGGGGCCAAAAGCAATAACTTAAGTGAACATGGAAAGAAGTCATCAAAAGTGTAATCTAGCATAAACGTTTTCTCCTTTGAAGTAAGAACATCAGCTATTTTGTGACAGTGGTTCAAATGATACTGACCCATGTTGAAGATAAAAAAAAATGCTAGTGTTGTGTGGTTTATTTGGGATGTATTGTAGAATTAGTCTGTAACTTTGAATGAGAGGACATCCGAGTGCTAGACCCTGCATGCCATGGTACACTGTACCAGTCTGCCAGGTGGATGTGCCATTGGTGCATTAGTAGCACAACGCTTATGGATTAACTGTTTTCTGTTTGGATTTGAGGCCTGTCCCACAGGAGGGAATTTCATGTCTGGAACTGTAATCTTGGACAAAATCACATGGCTGGAGAAGTCATAGGCCCAAGGATAGAACCTGCTACTGTTATTTTGTTCATTGGTCAAGCTGTCAAAATTTCTTCTAAAAATTTATGTTTTATAGATTTGAGATATTATCTATTTTAGTCAGAGAAGCATCTTGCAGTAGACTGTGATCAATTCAGGGGTGGCTGAAGTACTGAGAGAAAGAGACTGAGTCCTCAGCTCTAAATGGGACCTTTTTACCAACTCATGCCTCCACCTCTACCACTACCCACCAGGGATCAGAATATGTCATGGAAGAGGAGGAAGAGAGAGAATATAAGAGCTGGAGGATAGCGAGGAGTGCTATTAAATGCTATTTTCTGGACATGACATGGCTATCACACTTATGAACTCACAGTGTCTATAACTACAGCACAAGATCCAAACAAGTCCAGCCAGCAAAAATCATGGCATCTGTAAAAGAGGCATTCTTCAGGCATCAACACATAATGAGGAACTATTACCAGTGACTGGGGAAGGGAGAATGAGTCTTTTTGCATTTTTAATTGAATTTTTGTGATTTTCATACAATATAGTCAATATAGTTTGACGGCATTTAGATCTGCTCTCCTTTTTGCACCTTCCTCTCTCCTCCTGACCTACTCAATGAACTCCTATACATGTACATATATAGGTAACATTGCCTTTATAGTATGATCTGTGTCCCCCAATGACCCTCAGTTTATATTCATTCACTAGTACCACTAGGAGTCCCAGAAAACTCTCTTTTCCCCCCTCAGAAGCCATCAACTGTCAAAAGTTACCTAGGTTTGATTGGGATTTCTTGCCCACTTCCCAGCATCTATTCTGGGACTCCATCTAATTTGAACTTACATTGGTCTTTTTGGAACATATTCCTATTGGTGAGTTTCTCACACTCCAGTGGACTGGCTCCATAACCACGCATATATGTGCAACACTAAATGAACTTGGTAAACTCTTAACCAAAAGAACAAAAGTCAAGAGAAGCTTGAGGGGGACATAGTGGGGAGAGGAGCTATAAAGGCACTCTGAAGATGGAAATAGGATCATATTTCATTATTTACATGTATGACATTCTCAAGAATACAGAAAAAATATATCTTAAAGAAAAACATCAATGGGTATTTATTGAAGATTAGAATGAAATAATTATATATTTCAAACCACAAACTAGAACAATTAATTTTATATGTACAAGTATCTGTATTAAATTTATTCTAATACTGTATATATTAAATCATAGCTAGTTATATGATTAGTAAAAGTCTGATGAAATGAATTAATTATAAAACATCAGGCTTGTCTTGGGTCACCATTTGCATAATATATGACTGCAATACCCTCCAACCTGGCTATGACTTTTCCCTGTTTGAACTACATTCTCATATCTAGAAGGACATGGTAAGGCACTTCTGAAATAAAATTTGAGTGCATCAGGTCCCTTAAAGAAATAGGCTTGGAAGGTTAACAGCAATCAACTATTTCATTGATATCCACGTTCACCTTGAAACCATTTTCTTAGATATATCTTGTAATTTAAGAGGTCTGAGATCATACAGAAGTCTGGGCATAAATCCTACTAATGGCTTCAAACCTACATAATTGCTCCTGTGTTTTCCCTGGCAATGCTTTTTTGTCTCGTCCTATAAAGCTTTCCTGAGCTGTAACTTTGAGGTTTGCCTGGCCTTTATTCTTTCTGGAAGATGCCTTCTCCTACCTCGCAACTATGAAGAAGGAGTTGGTACCTGGGACTGGGGAGATGACTCAGTTGATGAAATGCTTATCATAAGAACTTGAATTTGGATCCCAGCACTCAGGTATAAAGTCTGGTGTAGTGACATGGAGCTGTAATCCCAGCATGGGACAAAGAGAGAGAAGAAGATCCTCAAGACTTGCTGGACAGTCAAATTAGTTAATTTGATGAATTCCCAGGTTGAGTGAGAGATCCTGTATCAAAAACTGAAGAGGGGGATAGAGAGATGATTTGGAAGTTAAAAACACCTGCTGCTCTTGCAGAAGACCTGGGTTCAGTTCTCAGCTACCCACATGGTAACTAACAACCACCTATAAACTCTCTCTTCTGATCTTCATAGATATTGCATGGTGCAGGTGCCCTTGCATACATGTGTTTTCCATACACATTATTGCTTGATCACTTGAACAAAACCTCTCACAGGAAGTACCCAGTCCTTCAAGTCTTCACAGATACCTGTTGATCACTTTATATTCAAATTCAAAAGCAATGTTAATTGCTTTATCTGTTTTAAGTTTAAATTTCATTTTAATGTTTATAGTAGTTTTAATGTTAAATTTTGAATTTTAATGAACATATAATGTTCATACAAAATTGGGAGGCATCATGATGTTGTATATATGGATGTATTGTGTAATGACCAAATCATGGTACTTACTGGATTTAAATATTTGTCTTTTCTTTGAAGAGGAATATTCTACTATCTTCTAACCATTTTGAAATATGCATGATTGGGACTAGGGAAATAGCTCCACAAGCAAAACACTTGCTATATAAGCATGAGGATCACCCAGACCCCCACTACCTATATAAATGCTGACTGAGTGTGTCAGCCTCCCTGGAACCCCAGCAGAAACAAGGATCCCAGGCTAAGTTACTGGGTAGATAAGGTCTGTGTTAAAGGAGAAGACCTTTCCTCAATATATAAGTTGGAGAGCAATCAAGGAAGACACTCATTGTCAACCTTGGGCCTATACATAAGCACACACACATGTGCATATGCACCTGTACATACACGCGCACTCACATGGGAACATGCATACACACAACCACATATATCACATGCATACATCAGAAAATGAGAAACACACATTCTTTCAGTAGCAGCTGCTACTACCCTGCTGGGCAAGGGAAAGCTAGATCTTTTTTCCTCTCTTCCAAGTGTGAGTTTATGCCTGTTGACCACTCTCTCCTCCGTTCTCTTATTCTCTCTTCACGCCAGCCTCTCTTAAAACCATTTTTCCTTTGTAATTTTGAATTATAACATTTCAGGGTATTTGTAATTTCTCATATAAGCATAATAATTTTTCAATAACAAAATGCTTTAAATACATGTAAGTGCTCTTGACCATATATGAAAATTATTTCATTGAAAAGGAAAACAACGTTTGAAAGAGTTTAAGACAGTTGTCACAAGTGATGTAGCTGGTAGGAGGAAAGCCTTCAGTGTAAACATAGCATCTTTTATGCCAATGCTGATAGCCCTGTTATTGAATCCTTTCGTTTGCTTTATAGAAGGAACTCAAGGACAAATTTGCAGAAGTTTACTGACAGAGACTTCTGTTAGTGGTTGCTCCCAGTGAATCATTTATTTTGGAAATTCTGCCATCATGTTTTAGCAGGGTCTGTGAAATGAAGATCATGATTGTTCTTTTTGCTTATCAGAAAACACCCTTACTCAAACTATCAATTAATGTGCATAGCTGAACTCCTTAGACGCTGGGAAAAAAGCAAACATTCTTGCCAAGTCTATGTCAGATTCTCAGCCTAAGTGAGAAGTTACCCTGCAATTCCAAATGTATATGGCATTTCTGCTTGAGTAGAGTAGGCGTGGAGACAGTCTTCAAAATATTGTGTGAGCTGACAGACATGTATATAGAAAGAGCTTTTCTTGGAACATTGTGACTTATAATCATCTGAAAAACTCAAAGGAACAAAATGTGGTGATCTTTGAAACTTTAAAAGGAAAAATGTACTGGACTTTTCCTACCTCATCCCTGGCCAGGCATGAATTATTCACAATTCAATTTGTTTGGGCCTTTAATTTTTTTTTTTTTTCTAAAGAGTAATACCTACATGTAAGTTTTCCTTAAGGGTAGACTGCCCCAAGAACAAGCAGAAACTCACCAAAGCAAACCCAAGCGGACACTTTAGGGAAGAACATGGAGCTATCACCGTTGTACTGTGAAGAATGAACCAATCAGACATAGCTTCAGGATGGCTTACATGGAGGGAAAGTCAGATGCTGGCTTTGGCTTTGACTCACAAGTTTATCAGAGCCTGCCTGAGGTCATTACTCCCGAGGTGACTGTCTTGTAGCTAAGGAGATGCTACAAGCAAACCGGGCCTGTCTTGTTCTATCTCCTCTCTGGGCCTCAGCCTGTGTCTGCAGGTGTTTCTCTGTATTGAATCTCCCTGGGGAATCCTTGGCTTCACAGCAAAAGCCGGCTGAAGTGAAAGTGATTTGATTTGGATCCTATTACAGGCACTTTACCTCTTCTATTTCCGTGATAATAGCAGATTGGAGTCGATTATTGTACTGGGAGGGGAGTTAATGTGATGTCGAGAAACATTGGGAAAACTGGCACAGGGAGAGAGGGATAGATAAAAAAGTTTAGCACAGATTGAAATCTGCAGCACAACCTGGTGCAGCCATGACTGAAGCATCCACCTCGAGTCACTGTGGTGTTAAGCCAGGAGTTAGGATCTCTTCCTTTTCCGGTGCTGGTGAGGGACAGAAAGCATGGTGGCTACTCACTGGAACCAAACAAGCAACACAGCGCCTCCCCCAAGACTTTTGCCCTTCTCCTGTAACTCTTGGCAGGCCTTACTGCTTCTCCATCAATCCTGAGACTACAGGGCTCACAATGCAATGTTTCCTACCAGGTCTTTTTCTAGGAAGGCAGGGGATGACATACTTACCTGTGGTAGTTACAGATGCTGCAAAGAAAGTTGGGTTTAATTTATAACAACTGCTCTATGGTGCTTCACAAAAGAGAAAGAAATGTGGCAAACTTTTCCAGCATTCCTAATACAGCTGCAGGCAGTGTCTGCAGAAATGTCTCTGTGGCTTCTTTGTTTATGATCCCCAAGTTATGCATCTAGCTAGAATACAAAACACCTTACAGTGAGAAAAATGTGATGGAGCAGATAAGAAACCTCTAGTACGGTAAAACAATACTTTATACCCCAAGAATTAGAAAGTAAATATAACAATGTAATACATGTAATATAATTAATATAATAAAAATATAAAGATGTGGCTCATCCTTTGCATTATAATAACTATACTTATGTATCGTTTGTCTTATAATAATGTATCACTATCATTAAAATAAGGAACATTATTAAATATGTTGTCTTTGATGAGAATTCTACTTTTGAAAGGTACCTACCTGGTAGTCCTCTATTTGAGAATGCCATCATAATAAGATGCATTATCTATTTTAAGTTAGATTTCATTTTTTTTACAATATGCAAAAAAGCATAGAATGTGATTTAAAGGGTGATGGAGCACAATGGGAAAAGATTTTTGTGGCTTTTGCCTTTGTTTAGCATTGAATCATAATATACCTGCCCAAGAGCATGTCCTACACAGATATAAAGTAAACAATCCCAGGTCTAGAAGTAAAACTACACAAGGATGCTAGAAACCAAGCATGCTACAGCTCCCTGACTGTATCAACAAAGACAGTCTCTGTCTTGACATCATACAGAAGAGATTATTTTTGTTCATTTTTGGAGCATTACTGGAATCATTCAGCGTGTGCCTGGCTTCCGGCATATACCACTACATTTATGAGATCCATGCACATCTGCATAGACTACTGCGTTTATGAAATCTGTGCACAATATCATTGTGAATTGTTCACGCTTGTTCTCACACAGTCGGTTGTGTAGATATGCCAGGATGTGCATTGACTTCTCCATTCTAAATGTTTGAGGGTTTGAAGAGTATCCAATATCTGGCTAATACAATAAGGGATTGCTTGGGTAAACATATGTAAGCATTTCTATTGCGTGTCTTCTTAGAAGTGTGATTGCTCTGTCTCTGGGTAGGCACGTGCCTGGCTTCAGCAAATAATGTTCAACAGTTATCCCAACAACTGTACAGTTTTCCCTCCATCAGCTTTGTAGGCAGGAGACTCTTGGTAGATTTACACAATCACCAATATTTAGGAGTTTCCAGCTTTATAATTTTTGTCATTATGCTTGATGTGTATACATCTCCATAATAGGTTGACTCCATTTCCCTGTGTACTAAAACACTGAGTAACATTTTATGTACTTGCTAGCCATTTGGGAATTTTCTTTTGTCAGATATATACATAACTAATTTGACATGTTTCATACTTAGTTGCCTCTTCAGTGATTTGTAAGAATTCTCTCTACATGCTTTGGAAGTGAATTTTCCATGCATGTATGTATATATGTATGTATATACATATTGCAATATATGAGTACTTTATATGAATATATAATCTGTCTATTTATTTTGGAATCATTTTATTCACACGATGGTAGCCTTGGAACAACAAGTATTCTTGGTCTTAATTTGACCTGTCTTTCCTTTAGGGTCATATTTCTTACTTTGCCTGTTGAAAAGGTTCAGAGTCCTACACAAATCATCTTGTGGCAGTAAAAATGGTGAAGCTTTCTTGATATTCTGAAGGTTTTGGATGTTTGTTCTATGACACATTAGTATCATAAGGTGAGTTAGGTTTTCATAGAAGTCACATAAATCTATTTTAACCATATTGAAAGAGAGTACCTTAGAGAGCAGCAATTAGGTTAGGAGACTGAAAAAAGACCCAAATTAGGGTATAAACTTTGTTTCTAATCCTGAACTAGCTTTACCCCAAATTACAGATTTAAGATTGCAGGCCTCTCTGTCCCTTGATGAGCAACCACATTATTAGAATAACAAAAGCAACTGCCCCACTGGGCTGCTGTATGAAATAAAGGAGAAAATGTATAGCATTAAACACAATGTCATGTTAAGGTAAATTCAACAATTGTGTATGATTATCAGCATTAATTATTCACTATTTGACTAGTGCCTTATAGCTTGCAAAGTAATTTAATTGGAACCCACTGCAATCCTATGAGATGAATTATTGTTTTTTTTTAATTACCCTTTACTGTTTTTGAATAGAATAAAATATGAATTCAGTATTTGTTATCAGAATTGAAAACAGAATTGACAAAAAAACAAAAATGTCCCTGTTCTCAAGGAATTTTTATCCTGCTGAGGAAAGACTCAAAGCTAAAATGTCTAAGAATGACTCATGGTAACAGAAGGTGATAAGTGCTCTTGGAAAAGTAAGATTAAGAGAGGACAAAGATCCAGAAAGATGAATGGAGATTCAAAGAGATAGACCAGTGGATTACTTATTCTTCTCTTATTATGATAAAATATCTTGACCAAGGGAAATTATTAAAGGAAAAAAAGAGTTTATTTGAACCTGTGGATGCACAGGGCTAAAGTTCATAATGGCGGGGAAGACATGACAGTAAAGTGGCTAGAACAGAAAGCCAAGCAATCACATCTACAAGCAGGCACAGGAAGTAGAAAATGACTGGAAATATCACAAGGCTGAAGAACTCTCACCTTTCACAGTCTGCCCCCAGTGATGAGCTTCCTCCAGAATGACCATGCCTTCTAAGATCTCCCAAAACAGGGACATCGACTAGGGACAAAATGTCCAAACACTTGAAGCCTATGGGGGATAGTCTTATTTAAAACACCACAATGGATAGGCCTCAGTGAGGTTTGAGGAGGATCAAGAACAAATCTGTGAAAGACAAGCAAGAAGTAAGCAGAACTGAATGGCAGAGGGGTAAGGCTTGGAAGGCCAAGTGAGGGACTGGCCAGGACAAATGGAGGGACATTTGACTTTTACTATGTGAGTACTCTTTGAGGAAGGTTATGGTGTTCTGAAAGGGCAAAACAGGCGATCATGTTGAGAAAAACTACACCATTAAGTGTCTATTCTGATAACACTTTGGAGACAGTTTTAATAGTGTAGGCAGAGTTGATAATGGGAACAGCACCAATGGGGGAATGTTCACGAAAGGTACCAACAGCAGGAATTACAGATATTGGTATGGGACATAAGACAAAGAGAGTGCTCAGAGATAACTGCAAGAATTTTCACCTGAGTGGCTGCATGGATGGAAATTCCACCTGCTTCAGAGGGAAAGGTTATTGGAAAATGCCATGGGAAGGAAGGTCAAGAGAGCGGTCATTTTACGTTGCCCCTGCGGTATGCTCACTGGAATAATTTTGACTCTCAGTTCTTTAACTGTCTTTAAAGTTATTTTTCAACCATCTCATTGATTCTTTTGTATCCAAATCTGAAACAGCATTGTTCCTATTAGACAAAGCCCATTTCCCAGTAAGAAATAGCTGTTACTGTTGAATACAACAAGATTGATGTGTTTCTTTCTTTATTCTCTTGTGGGTGTGAGAATGTAGGGAATAATGCCTTATATAGATGGATAATAGCAGATTAGAGAGATGAGTGTTTATGAAAAGAATTACAAATACTTGAGAAATGGATTATGGAATAAATGCCTCCAATATGACACCTTCCAAGCAGATTATAACACTTTTCTATTGTGACAGACTTCTTCCTATCTAACGAGAGAGGGAAAATACAAATGGCAGGATGTTCACTTTGTAAAACATATTATGAGTCAGTATTTGCAGAGTTAAGTCTCATTCTGAAGATATGTAGCCTATTTGCTGGTACATTGTAACTCAATAATTTATACAGAAATATGTCAAAGTGATGAAAGATGATTTTCCTCTGTGTTGTCATCTATAAAAACGTATCGAGAAATAGGCCTGGATACAATATAACATATGCATATGTTGCCTCTCTGTGTGTATTAGTGCTCCAAATGCTTATTTTCTGGGTGAAATAATTGTAAGTAGAAAAGAAACAGAGCCTACTTTGATTCTCTCTGATCTTTGACTCTTCTGCATTTTCCCAGGAGACACAAAGGTTTTTCTAGTTTCCTTTGCAGGTTAGTTGTACCAGGAGACAGCTCTGACCAGTTAAATTGGGATGATAGTTGTATAACACTTGTTCATTCTAATATCGCAGAGTGAGCCATTAATTTTGAGCCAGATCTTGTAAATTATACCTGGACTTGCTAGTTTCCATTCTGGAGGGTTCCAAGTTCCAACCAGAGGGACGAATTTTACATACAGAATAATTGGTCCTGAGCTATATGGGCCATGCTGTAAGGACCCAAGGAGGAAAGGACTCATGCTTCTTTTCTTGTATTAAATTGGAGAAGTGAAGAAAATCACATAAAATAAAGAGGACATCAGAACAACAACAAAAAAAAAACCTCAGAAGGTAGAAATGGAACAAAGAAATTTTGCAGACAGAGAAATGGATATATAAAATAATTAAAATAATGCAAGTAGTTTGAGATGAGTCATCTAGTCATTAGGCATGCTAATTATTTAAGTCATTGTGAGTTTCCAGTTTATCTTTTTCTATTTTTCCCTGTCATGGTGAAAAGGTGAATTCTCCTTTTAGAGACTTCCTATTAGGTTTTGATAATTCCTGTACATGTTGGGACGAGGAGGCACAAGGCCAGAAGCAACTCCTCCTTTCTATTAGCTACTAGTTCTGCTTCTGCCAACAACTGCTCTCACTGTGGCAGCACCATCTGAAAAGGAACCATAACTCCCTTCTTGGACAACGAATCCAGTCATTCTTCTGAGTCATGAACCACACAAAAGGAATATCTTCTCATGGGATTCTACCACAGTTCTATGGACATTCTCCATTTCTAGACCAAAACAAGCCATCCTACCCCATGCAGCCTCAGAGCATCCTGGTGATAGGTTTTCTTGGTATCTGTGGGTGATTTCATGTTTCTTTCAGTACCCCAACACCTATGTAAACTAGTATCAAATGCTGTAGAAGCCTCAAATGTAGTCTGTCCTTTCCTACCTGAACACAGTGAAAACATAATCTGTTTAAAAACATCTGAAAAATCAGAGGCGTAACGGTTGGGAGGCAAACGGTGAGAGTAGAGAGATCTAAGATGGGACTGGGAGGGCAAGGTCTGGACTTGAAACAGGAGAGGATGATAATGGTTTTCATTCAGAATGTGAGATGGGAGGAAAATCAACCATTTTCTGTTCCACAAGTACAATTGCAAACGCACAAATTGAGAGAAAACAGCAGAGTGAGCTATTGACCCATGTGATAAAATTGGAAATTAAATACAAGGATGCCTGGATTTAGGAGGTTGGGGTAATTATTGAGCATGTCTTTGTTTCTGTTCCTCCACGAAGTCTCCAGAGGAGAGAGCAATGGGCACCATGAGGAAAGGGAGTCAGCAAAGGGACACAGATAGAATACAGAACCACTCAAGGCCAATTCATCATTAAGAGACAATTAAAAGGACAAGTTGGCAAATGCCTGTATAGTGCTCTGTGATGCTCCCAAGATAATGAATGACTGAAGATGACTCCATGGGACTTTACAAAATTAATTCTGCTGTCAAGAAAGAGGCAGGGTGATGTAAGCTGTAGGACTTGGGTAATTTATGAGATTTTGGAGAGTTTTTAGCTTGATTTTTCAGTAATATCCATAGCAAGGTCAAGGACAAAAACTCTATACATGTAATTTTTAAAATTAAATGGTTTCTTAAAAAGGCAGATGGGTATGGTTGCTATAAATCAGCTGAAGAGCATATTGGCATGATGTGGGGTGCTGTTAAGGGCACACAAATAAATTTACTGAAGTCCATGTTTAAATTCTTCCAGGACACAACTGTATATGATTGTATTAGAGTAAAGTACTGTTCAGCAAGAACCTTTTTACAGCTCCTCTTGCTGCTTTGTTTTGTCATTTACAAAGAGGAAATACCTACCTTCAATTGTATGATATTGTGATTATTTTGTGAACATTATATTCTACAAGATATAGGAAAGGATAAATGGTCATCACGGCATATTTGAAGCATTTAGTGCCATTATAAAGAGCAAAGTCAAAAGCACATGACAAGACTAAAATAACATTTTCAGTATGAGGAATTGTAACAATCTTTAGTTTCTGGAATTGGGGACTGAGAAGAGGAAAGGGGAAAATGATATCTATTTTCACACATAATCTTCCAAGGAGACACCTTGCTTTAGAACTTGACCATTGCTAACATATTTGTGCAACAAGTGGCATTTGATCTTTTAGTCTTTTGAAGAACAGATAGAATTAGATACCTACATATATGACAATTAAAAGGTCATATGAATGGTGATAAACTGCCAGTAGTCCCTTAGCTATTCATGCTAGAATGTTGACTGGCTTGACCATGTATAGATCTTGTGCAGGTAGCCATAGCTGCAATGGGCTCATAAGGACTTTGGATCTGTCATGTCCAGAGGCAAGTATTCTTAACCTCTGACTTTTACAATCCTTTTGTCTCCTCTTCCACAAGGTTCCCTGAGCATTGCGGACAATCTGAGACCCAACTATTTCACAGTCACTGATCCTCTGCACTTTGGTTAGCTGTGAATCTCTTTATTAACTGTTGTCCACTGTAAAAAGAAATGGGTCTTCGGGAATTTGGAAGAGACAGGGGTGAATATGATCAAAAACAGTATATACATACATGAAATTCTCAATGATGAACTAAAAATATTTTAAAAAATAATAAATTCTTGAAGAACAAGGTTCAGGAGATAAGCCTATAGTAATCAGAAGAGGAGGCTTCTAAGCTGAAAATGTACCCTGTTTGGTCTAGAAGAGCCTGTTATAGAATTCAGACCACGGTGGGCCTGACCTTCACAGGATACCAGTTACCCACAAGAGAGAAGATAGTATGGATTTGAATACAGTAGTAGATATGACTCTACTAGGGCCCAGGATGTATATTTGTTGATGAACACAGAATTAATATAAAGAACAAGAATAGCCAATAATGATCTCATATCATCTTTTCTGAAGCTACTAGATAAAGCTTCATGATGACTACTAAGAAGGAGACTCCTGAGGGTTAAGCATATGATCTCAAGAAAATCAGAAAGTCAGTATTGGATGTGCTGCATCACTTGTAGATGGATGAAAAAGTTGTATAGACAGTTGGATTTAGGCTGGAATCCAGAGTAGTCAGTTCAAGTCCGAGAGAAATACTGAGAATCATTAGTTTTCAGAGGATGATTAAAGACTGGGGAATGAATGAGCTCACCCAGGGAAAGAAGAGGACATGTGATTCATGAGGTTGTATGATCATGTGAAGGATAAATTGCATATAAAGTGAGGTACAGGTGACCTAGAAAAACAATTGAGAGTAAGATCATTTTGAAGGAAAGAAAAAGCCATAAACACATAGCAATTGAATGAACCTAGTGTGCCAGGTACACTGTGGAGGATCTTGAAAGTCTGAAGTATTATGTAGCCTGAACAAAGCAACCAAGTCTCAATCTCTGTTACTTCAAGTTTTCACTCCTTTATACTATAGGCAAAGGACTGAGTGAAACTCTACTGCAGATAAAGAAAAAAAAACATAAACAAACAAACAACAGTAACAAAATCTAGAGCAGAAAAGTCAATGAGGGCCTAAGAAGAGAAGAATATGAAAAAAAAATTAAGTGTAGAGATAGAATCCCAAATCATGACTCTAAATATCCACAGTAATACTCTGTAATGAATGATGCAGTGGGATGTCACAGGGAGGATAGCTACAATATCACAAAGGTGTCTAAGGTAATTCTGACCTGAGTCTTTTTAAATGTCTTTAAATTTGAGGAGTTGTCCTTATCAGAGCCACGCATTGGGAATCCCAAGAACCTCCCTTGGTATACTATGCAAAAGTGAAATTACTCAATTACCTTAGAATGTAAGCAATTTCAAGTTCTTTACTTTTTCTTACAAAATATGTAAGAACACATGAAAGAGATTGAGAATAAATAAAGATAAGTAAAATAAATTAGTTCCAATTAGATTAACCATTTAATGTCAAAAGGAACTCAGTACTCAAGTGGCTGAGGCAGGAGGACAAAGGTGAAAAAAGAATGCTGGATTCCATGGAGCTGGAGTTAAAAGCATTTGTTAGTTGACTGATGTGGATGCTTTGAACTAAATCTGGGCCCTCTGCAAGAACAGGACAGACTCAACTTCTGAGCCGTCTCTCCAGACCCATATTCTAATTTCCAGTGAATATCCTGTATCTGACCATAAGGAAACATGTGGAGTCTAGATATAAAATATCACAACCTTCAAACCCAGAAGTCATACTAGAATAAAAATACTAATTAAAAATATAAGTATGCTTATAATTTTGTTAAGTGCATGATTTTGTCTCTAAGTATAGGGCATTCAAAGTTAAGTTTCAGTTACTTTACTGTTTTTTAGAAGAAAGAAGGCAAATGCATTAATTCTAAATTCCTTATATGTTATTCTACCAAGAATTTCATGTTATTTTGTAAAGTAATAAGTCAAACCAAAATAAACCTATTAAAGAAAATAGATTATCTCAGAGCTTCTTATCGAACAGTCTCCCTTTAGTCCCACCCTGTGTTGGTGATTTAACAGTAGCATTTTCCCCTATTAGCTTGTTTATTTTTTTCAAATATAGGATGGATGCAGTTGGGAAAGCTGGGGTTAAAAATCCCGTGGCAGATTCTCATTTCAACTACCAGAAGAAAAGAAGATGGATATAGCACAAATCGCTATGTACAATTTACGGAAGAAGTAAAGGTAATTTAATATTATTATGAAAAATACCTGTATAATGGAATCATTTGGGCTATTACAGCAGGTCTAGAAATATAAAATAATGTGAAGAGAATGTGACCCATTGTTGCAACCTTTTTTTTTTACAGAGATAGTATTATGCACCAACCAATCACATTTAGTCTAGCTAAATTTTAATAATGATTTAGAGATAATGTATTCACTAATCACAATGGATAAATAATCTGAAGAAAAAAATGATTTTAAACTAAGCAGCAACTACAAACTGGATTTATTAAAATAGGAAATCCTTTTTACAATGATGTAACTTGGTGTCGTCCCGTCTGAATTTCTTACATCTTTTTAATCATACTTGCTTGAGATTGCATGATAAAAGAGTTACATATCTAAGATTAAATAAAAGGGAAACTATTTTCATAAGGTATGTTGTTATTAATTCTTCCTAAAATAACATGCTTTAGAAAATTTACATACATAACCTTTCACATGAAAGATACATATTGTCAAAAATACAGACAAGTATTTTCAGGTACACATATGTATATAATATACTTGAAATATAGAGTAGTTATCAATATCAGTGATTAATTAAATACCCTGAGGTATGCATCTATTGTTCAGACTGTGAGAACATTTTACATTAGTTCCTTGTTTTAATCATTAGTTGATAGATGCAAAAATATTACTGTGCTCTTTGAAATGCTGCATAATTTACAACAACCTGGAGACATGGATTTGCCCATGGTGTTCCGGGATTGGCCTGCTTCCAGATAAGTGTGCATCAACAGGGGAGCCTGGGCAGGATTGCTGGCAGTTTCCTCCCTACCTCCCAGGCAAGGAAGATTCCAGAGCTCTGCAGCAGGTCCCTTAGAGGTCCAGCTTCTCATGTTGTTATGGGAACTGGTTCTCACAAAGGAAACCGAGAAATGACAGTTTCTGAATTCAAAGAAAGAAATATATACTGTTTGTCAGCCAGGTAGACACATTTTCTTATGGCCTCACATGTAATTGGAAGATGTTTGCAGAGGAGAGAAGCACTTAGTCCCATGAAGAAAAGCAAGAGGACCAGCTGGGAGTCAAAATGGTGGCATTTCTTCACTACTCACACAGAACTCTGAATAAATTATTTATAGCAGCAGCATGGGGTAATGCACCGGGTATTGCGCAAGACACTATAGATTCGGGAAATTTATTTCACCATGTCTCTGTTTCAGACTGACTTTTTAATTTGAGTTCCCATATGATTCCCTTACCTGCCATTGCCAGGGCCCTCTTCACGTATAAAATAATCTCTCCAACTGATTCATTATGTTCATTTCTTTCTTTCCTTCTGCCATTGGGTCACAACTGTTTCAGAGAAGATTTTATGTGTGTGTGTAAATATATATATATATATATATACACATATATATGTATATATATATATATATTTAACGTGTATATGTGTATTCACAGAGAAGTTCAAATGACAAACTGCTTTCCTCTAACTCTCTCTTAATCAACTTCTTTATCTTATTTGGATGAATATTTTCCTGGGCGGCCAATTTTGCTTTCTGTGGGGCATCTAATGATTTTGTTTCTGTCTAAATCTATTAAATAATGATGTTTATAGTTTTGGAATGGATGGATTTGCTTTGTCAGATCAGACAATAATGTTCAGTTCAGAAAATACATGGAGAGAAATTGAATTCAATAATAAGCAAATACTACCTTAGAAAAAAAATTGAGACTTATGGCAACCTTGAAATTAGAGGAGAGAATCAGAAGCCTGATCTTACTTAGTTTATATTAGCAAGTTCAAGGTTTTCTAAAATAAAGTTACTATTGGAATTCATACTGTATAACACCAAAATCAGATATTTTTCAACTCAGTCCAAGTGATCAAATGATTTCCTTTACGCTACTTTCTCTAGCTCATTCTCATCTTTTGCTTGCTAACCAAATGCATTAACTTTCTTCACAGATAAAATTATTGATGGATCCCATCAGTAGGCCTGGCCCTGGCTTATTTCTCATTACAATGATAGCTCCAGGATTTATCTATTTGAAACTGATTTAATGAACCTCACTATATGCCAGACATTGTATAAGGCATTGAAAATATAGCAGTGAACATGTTCGTTTGTTTTAGAGCTTGGATCTAATGTGAAGAGATATAAAATAGCAATAAATATTTATATAAGGGAGTCAGTCAATGATTAGTGTTTCTGCTGCAAAAGAAATAAAGTGGGCAGAGTGAGAGACAGCAGCCTAGAGTGTGGGGTAGCCATTTTAGAGATCGTGAAATAACTATAACTTGCTTTGACAGTTTATGGGCAACTTCAGACAAGAATAGTGTGAAAATTCATTGACACTACAGTAAAAACCTAAACAAGGGATCTTGGTAACATGATCAGGGGCGATGGTGGGAAGCAGTCAGTATCTAGACACAGGTCTTTCAAAAAGCCAAAATGATTTGCTGAATGTTTGTATACAGAACCAATCCAGAAAGTGCTAAAATTTTCTTTTTCGGAACCAACTCTGGTAGAACAGGATAGAGAACTCCGCAAGAGGAAGGAATTGAGCTCTTTGTGAGTATTCAGTGTCTGAGCTGCCTATTAGAGAGTGGAGACAGGAGTGATCTCTGTAAAAGTGGCAACTATTTCAGTAAGTTGAAGTCTAAGTATCAAGTAGGTGTGGAGCTAAGGCTCTGGAAAAAAGCTGGGGCCAGGACATATACATGATAACAGTGTATTACGGTGGATTGCAACCTCTGCTCACTACTTTGTATCCTCTTTGTCCTTATAACTATATTCTTCCAAACACTGTGTATGCTTTTTGCTCCCTTTTCTAACATTCTTGTTGCTGTTTGATCTCATCCAGGTGAATGGAGTCATGAATAATGCCCTTCCATTGGGCCAATAGTGCTTTATCCCAACACTGAACTTACCCAAACAGTGAGCATTGTTTAAATTTTGAAGTAGTCTCAGTATTTTGCATTCTTAATTGTTCTTTCCCTTCATTTTTGATTTTTCTTGCCCCAACATTCTTCCAATTATTTTTCTTCCTTTGGTGAAACATTTCTGTTTCTTTAAAGCTCATCAGCTTCTGCCTAGTCTTGAACAATCAGGCTTGCCAAGTGTTTTCATCCCATTTCTCTTGTTTCTCTGAATTATATCAGCTCAGTGCATAGCTTCAGTTATTGAGAAGCTAAATGCCATTGTCTCACACTATTCTGATATGCATCTAAAGACTTCCTCTCTAAGTCAATGATCCAGATTTCCTGTCATTATTCACATCCCAAGTGCCCAGAATTGATCAAACCTAACAGAAAACTTCAGTGTCTTTGAATGTTGGCTGGCTGTTGACGGAATGACATTACTGTACAAGTGCTTGCTCTGCCTGGAATTTCCCTCTAACTTTCCAACTTTCACTTCAGAGCCATTCAATCCGCTTGCAGTTTACCTCTGAAATAGTTGTCAGATCCATTTATAGTTTGCCTCAACCATTTCTAAGCTTCTGTGCTCTTCACCCTGCAGGGCTTGGTTCTCACAGATCATTACAACCTTCATGCTCTCATAATCATTTCAAAGGATGAGTCTGCTTCTGTGGGCTTTCTGCTTAACACCATTGAAATGTTTACAATTACACAGGAAACCCTAACATCTTCAAGGCGGTGCCACATGATGTTGGAATTGCAGATCTTCCCAGATGCTTGGTGTTTCCTCTTCATTCCCTCTGCTCTGGCTGCAGTGGCTCTTTCTGTACCTTTAAGGAGCGAATCTTTTTCTTATGCTGCTCCATTTGTTTACAATCCTCATTCCAATGCCATTTAGTTTTCCCTGTCCTCATTTTGAAGTTAACCCACATACTTCAGGATAGTCTTCCTTAGAATCCCCTTATTCCTGATTATGTACATTGCTTTATTGTCATTTTCCTAACTCAGTGCTTGCCAGATTGCTTCTAGATTTCTTTACACACTCCTCATTGTTTCTTTGATGAATCTTTGATCCACAGGAATAAAGGTTCTGTTAAAAGAGAGAGGTCTTAGATTTAATCTGACGACTGAATTCCAAGCACCAGTTCCAATGCTTAGTACACAGTAAATACATACTAAACATCTGCGGAATGATAGAAGGAACCCAGGAGCAAGCATTTGTTTTAGAAAAGAATAGCATTTTTTTTGAACATGAATGTTTTCTGGATTTCTAGACTATTCCATAATATAGTTATTATGTGTTATTTTAAAAATAAGATGCTACACTCACTGCAAGAATTTCCTGTGATGGCCTCATGTGCTGCTCCTGTAAGAACTGGCACAGGCTCTACAAGGTCTGTAGGAGTAGAAAGAGCCACAAAGATCTCAGAAGCTCCAGTTTCTGAGTCCCTAGCTAATAGCCACTTGGGACTCCATCCCCAGCCTCGCTCCTGCTCCTTGTGTTTTTGAGATCTGTGTATCACATTCTGGCCTCTACCTCTTAGTCTTAAAGCCTATATTTCTGACTTTGGGGTTTAATTCAGCTGATTTTTGTGGATTTCAAGAGTGAAAAGGTAGAAGATGGTATTATTTTGTAGTATTTAATGTCACTTCATCAGAGGCTTCTCCTATATAGCTGTACTGGAATTGGAATAGCTTGACGAAATCATCTCATATTGTTTCTAGTAGGTGCTCAATGAACATCCCATAAATCAGTGCTAATGATAGTATACAACCTACAGGCACACCGAGAGCAAAATAATCTATCATGTGGAGAAATCATGGCAATTTATAAGTGCTCAGAATGCATTATTGGTTTAGAGCATATTGCATTCTAGAACCATTTCTAGATTTTGTTGACCTCAGAAAATTTTGTGGTAAATAGATTATCATATCTTTCTGATTTTTACAGGTAGAAAATATGGTTTATAGAGACTCAAAACCTCCTGCAATTAGTACACAGAGAGTCAAAAGGAAACCCAGTGCTGATAGCCTTACTACCACTGCAATGCTGCTCAAGGAGAAGGAAGGAGGAGGCTGGTACCTTGCAAACAAAACATGACTTCCAGAAAAGGCAGAGGAATGTATTTTGATGTCACTAAATTTAGACATTAAAAAAAAGCTTCAGTATTCTCTCTCATCTTCATTAGCTTTCAATTAATCACTTAAGCTTGGAAGGTCACTTTCCTCAAAAGCAGAGCTTATAGTTTCCATGGTTCAAGATTGTCACGTGACCTAATCACATCACATAGTGCCTGTGATGTGATATCACCAGGCCTTCACTTCTTATTTTGTGAAAGGAAAAAGCCATCATCTAGCAAGAAAATGCCATCAAATCATCAAATACTACAGATATATATATATATATATATTATTTCTTTATTTAATTATGTGTACATGTGTGTAGAAATGCACACATATAGTTAAAAAAGAAAATTCAACTTTCAGTTCAAGCATCTTTATTAGCTGTGGCACACTTCTCTCCTTTCCCAAAGAAAAGAGCTGAATTCCCCAGGCATTTGACCATCTGTGAATTTTAAACCTTCTGTGACACATTTACAAGTCCAGCCTTTTTTGTCCCAAAAGCCCACTCTCTCTGTCTGAAGTGGCCAGGCAAGCTGCATGCATGGCCTTGTGAGCAGAGGCTTCACTGTAGCTATGGGAAAGCAGCCTGCAAAAACACTTGGAGGAAAAAAAGAATTATGTCTAATCTTGAAAATTAATGTTAACTTCAGATGTTCAGATTTGAGTAGAGAAGGCTATGGTCTACTTCAGACAGGATCCAGTTATCTCACTTAATAACACAGTTGTAAATCTGAATAAAATTAAAAAGAGATCAAACCCTGTAGACAAATACTTTGGCTAAATGCCCTCTCTTGTGATCTGAATACCAACTACTGTGTTGTATAGTCATTTATAAAGGGACTTGGAGGTAGGCAATAGTGGGGGGAAAGGGTCATTAATTTCAGCCCACCCAGAAAGGTGTTAACTATGCCCCATCCTTCTGGCTAGATGATAATTAAGCCGCCTCTTTTGTGCCTCCCCAGAGGAGGCATATATACTGTATTACTCTACTACATAGTTAGTACAGTGCGATCATAGTGAATCAAATCTTGTTTATCCTAAGGATGGGGTGGGCTCTCCCAGTTAGTGGTTTTATTTTTAATTGGGGTTCACAGCAGACTGAACACCCTCTTAGCTGAAATTCTGGATGGCTTGGGGGCACATTTGCTTAACTCTCTCTGTACCAATGCTCACCACCCCTTCCAGGGATTGCCGCATTCCGTGCACAGAAATATTTCCTGTCCCAAAAGGTTCAGCACACTTATTCTACGACAGAACGTCTCTCCAGTCTTTCTTGGAGAACTTGTAATATCTGCAGGAAGCCCTCAGTTCAACCTTCATAGGTTATTTTTGTGCTTTTGGGTTAAAAATCAACTATTAGTATTTAACACTCTTTTGCATTTTCACATTCATTTTGCACACTATGATTCTGGGTTCTGAAGATGTTTAAATCACCCACTTAGAATAAGGGGTCAGCTAATTAAGAAGCAAAGAGGAAGTAAGTTATTCCCACACATGTGGACTGGGTAAGTATGGCTTCTGCTCTGATCACCTCAACACAATTGTGGAAGGGAAAAAGTTTGTCTTGGATTTCATGTAAATTTGAATGAAGTCATAATCTTGTCATGTGGTCACTGCCCAGAGGTCATCTTTTGGAGCTGTTAGGTGCTGTTTGCTATGATCCTAAGAGCAGTAAGAAGTAAGAGCACATTAGGAACAGAGTAACACAGAGATCTTAGTTTTGTTGTGATCTATGATCATACCTGATATATCCAGGGTGGGCCTCAATGTCTTTTCATGAAGTGACTCATAGGCAATGCACCTGAGTGGAAAAACATGAGCTCTGATTCAGTTTATCCCCTGAGACTCAGTGTGATAATAAGATTAAAAAAAGAAAGTAAGGCTGAGGTGGTAGCTCATTTGGTGAAGCTCTTGCCTTGAAAGAATCAAGACTAGAATTCTATCCCTAGAAACACATGTAAAATGGTGGGCATGGTGGCACACACTTGCAATCCCTGGAGCTTCTAAGCCAGACAGCCTAGCCTAGTTAGTGAGTTTTAAGCCACTGAGAGGCCCTGACTCAAAAATATGTCCACACAATTGAACACAAATCCACACTGGTACACTTACACATTCGTGAACTTGCAACAGTACATGGCCCCAGACAGAAACAAAATGAAGGCAAATTTTTTCAGCATTCAGTGGTGTCTCAAGTTAATAAATAAATAAGCAAGTGCTCAGTTTATAAAATAATTTCTTATAGCTCTCATTTGCACACACATTTTATGCTTTCTTTGTTTGAAAGCGACTTGAAGGAAAGGATATAACTGATTTATCTCTGATACCTTCTGATAAGGAACTCAATGAATGTTTATTGAACTGATGCCAGCTGCCTAAATGGGCCCTAAGTAACATTTCATTGGAAAATGGACATGGGCAAAATACATGCTATAATATGAATGACAGCTAAAGTGCATTCAAGGAATCATCCTCATTTGTTATCAAAACTTTATAGAACTAGTTGGCTTGAGAGCTTGGAGGGTAAAATGACTTCATGGGAAAGGACTGATAACTGCTTACTGTGATGGAAATGTAATGAGTTTGGAAAGTCAGTGGAAGGAATCCAAGGATTTGAGTGGGACCAAAACCAATGAGTATTTTGTCTCTGGAGGAGAAAAATATGAAAATAATTAATTGTAGGGGAGTGCAATTTTTTAAATCAATGGGAACTAGAAAACACTTACATGTACTGTTACAAGAAAGGCCTGGTGTCAGTACAAGCAACGCCACTCCACTTTCTATACATCAGATAGGAAGAGAGTATGAATAACCCCCAAAGAGAGAATCCATGAGCAATCCATTCAGTCTTCATTTTAAACTAGGTTCAGAGATCCCTATCCTTACACAAACTGCTCTGCAAGTCAGTGCAAAGGCTGCTGAGACTGAATAGATGACTGATCTCTTTCACCTCTTTTCATCTCCCACTCTGTTAGGTCAATATGACTCACACTGCCCTCTTCCAAACTGGAATTTTTATCAGTTTTAATTTATCAGTTTAAAGAAGAAAATAATATTTTTTTAAATAGAAAATAACTGAATGTGAACAAAGAATTAAAAGCTTTGCTCAAATACATTCAGGTTTACACTCCCAGGTTAGCATTTTAAAAAAGTAAATGCTTTAACTTATCTGGCAGGCTTTCAAAACTCTTATATTTTAGCAAAACATCAACAATCGCAAAGCCTATTAGAAGACAGGAAGAGAAAGCACACTCAAATCTTATGGGTGGCACGTCTTCCCCTGACATGCTCCCTGACATGGGGCATTAATATTTCAGATTCGAGAGAGGAACTTGCTTGCCCAATAGTGAGATGGAAGCCAGGCATTCACTGACTGTATGTGTGAAGAAAGGGCACTCTAGGAGAGGGGTAAAGGAAGGGACTTCCTGCCTGAAGGCAAGCTCAAAATTTAATTGGCACTAAACAAAAGGAAGAATTCTATGTGGGTCAAATCAGACCCTGAGAGGAATTAATAAATGGGAAGGAAATTTGGGTATCATTTTTAGAAATAAGTTGCAACTAGCTCACTTCTAGAAGAGAAGATATTTGTGTGTCTTAACAATAATGTGACAGTTCTTTAAATGTGTACATCAGAACAGCTTCAGTTGTAAAAACTGGAGCAGCAATAAAGGCCCAATCAGAGCAAGTATTCTGAGTAAGAATTAGAACAAATTTAAGGATATTGGAATCTCTCTGTTCCGTGCTGTAGTACCTGAAAGTCCTACTAATGCATCTAAATATGAGCGAAACACAGCCATGGATAAAAACCACATCCATTCCACTTAGCCTCCTGTTTTGTTTTGTTTGTCTTAATTATAGAAATGGGCTTTGTATTCAGTCCAAGCACCCCTGGAACTAGTATAAGACATAGAACACATCACTTTTACAAATACTGTTGTTTTGTTTTTTTCATTGTGGTAGAATGCATAAAGCATAGAGTCTACCATTTTACCCATTTTTAAGTACATAGCTTAGTACCAGTATGTTTATGTTACAGAATCTATCATCTCTAAATTCTTGTGCCTTCCCAGCTTAAATTTTGTAATTATAAAACTCTAACTTCCTATTTGTTTCCAGAAACTCCTGGTAACCAGTGTTCTAATTTCCATATGTTTGACTTTGGCAACCCTGCAAGGATTATACCCACAGAACTATATAACACTTGGTCCTTCATGACTAACTTACTTCACTCAGATAATGTCTTCAAGGTTTAACTATTTTGGAGCACATCTTACAGTTTTCCTTCTTTTAAAGATTGAATCATGCCCAATTGGTCTACATTTTGTATATTGATTCATACAGCAGAATGGATTTGGATTACAAAATACATTTTCTGAATGAACATCTTGATGAATGGTTGAAGAAATAAACAGACATGTAAATAGAAGTAGAAAGAATGTGTGCCTCGGAGGATTAAAAAAAAAATCAAAGTCTAGTCTAGCAATACCAGCTCTGTAAACTTGGTTACATAGAGAGCTCTATTAATGCTATTTATCAGTGAGAAAAGGAGATTAAATTTAAAACCTAATCAAAACGTAGTTAGCTACCCTCTGACTGCCAGGGATGAGAAGGCTTCAGGGTGAACATCTCCTTCAGGCCGCTTGCACTGAGGTGAAGACATAGGATAAAACAATCACAATTACCAGAGTATACTCTGGCCTCTTCTCAACCTCTACCACCACCCACAGAAAGGAAGTATCCTATGGAGAATATGCATAATAATAAGTTTCCTTTATCAGAACTACACACTACTATCTAATTGTTATTTGACAATATAGTTCTTACAGAGGATGAGCCCAAGTAAATATTCCCCAAACTTCTGGATTTATATTTCTATGGAAATCCTTTCAGGAATTCAAGCCCCTGATTTACTCCAGCAAAGTCAACAAGAGTTTAAGAATTAGTGCTTGGATGATCCAACATGCCCAGGGAGTCTTTTAGTACTATCTCATAGTCTATGCGTTTACCCAGAACTTGAACAAACTGTGTGCATGAGAAAATGTTCCCCTGGGACATTAAATCTAGGTTCATTTTTTTCTCACCTTCTTGGTTCCTAAGAGTTCTCCGGTAATTGAGGAAGAAGCTGATGTAGCCTAGCCTGTTCGGTTAAATCAAGATGGCCACTTTCTCCCAAGTGGGGTAGACAAGTCAAGTACTTTGGGACTTGTTTTTCCTTTTTCTTTTCTTTTCCCTCTTTTCCTTCATTCTTTTCCTTTCTTCCTTCCTTTCTTTCCTCCTTCCCTCCCTCCTTCCCTTTCCTTCCTTCCTTCCTTCCTTCCTTCATTCCTCTCTTTTCTTTTTGCCAGCTTGAACAACTGTGGGACAGGGAAAAGAGCCAGCTACCTCAGTTTCCAAATATATCAAACAGAGCACTGACCTTTTTTGGCAACAAGTGCTTCATAGCAAACAGATGAAAGATACTCTGAGAGCAGCCATATTTCTTATTATTACTTTGTCATCAGACATCACTGAAGCCCTCAAGTGTTTGATGTGGTTGCCTAGATGCAGAGGTTCTCAGTCCAGGCTTGAAAGGGGTCGACAGTATGTAAGTAGTTAACCCTTGCCCTGCTGAGCAGCCCAGTGTGATCACACACATATAAACATTTTCATTGTGCTGCCAAGCAAAGATGAGCAGTGATTTTTGCTTGCAGGTGCCACTCGTGAGATCTGCTCCACCTATAAATCAAAGCCCTGCAGGTATTATAGGTGAAAAACCCCATAGAGAAAATAAAACAGGAGCAACAAAACTGATCTAGCTTCACAGCCTCTCCGCACAGTTTTAAAAACAGGTCTCATCTTTCAAAATGCTACTTAAGAGAGCTTCCCAGAAAATGACCACTAATTTGGGTAGTAATCAAACTATCCTCCCTGTACTCAGGAGGCAGAGTACTTGAAATTGAAAATCATTCTTTCTTACTGCACATTCTCAGGTGGAAGTGTGGTGAATGTCTCTGTTTCTAAACGTCCAGCTTTCCCTAAGGCCAAACAGCCCATAGGGCATTTTTCTTTTTCTTTTCTTTTTTTCATTGTTTTAATATAGGTACTATCCAAAATAGCAAACAGTACTAACCTTCATCCTCTGGTCCACTCTAAAGGTTCTTAAATTTTCCTCCCCTCTGATTAGCTAGTAGAGACTAAGTGACATCAAATTTTAATTTCTCCATTTATCTTCAACAAAGGAAAGAAATAATTAAGAATACTAGAAGTGATACCTACAAGAAAGCAAATTTGCGTATTTGCTGAGTTTAAGCCAGGTGGCAACATGATTTTTATAGATATTATTGTAGTGGAGCACACACACACGCGCACACACACACACACACGGAGATTTTATATATATATATATATATATATATATATATATATATATGTATTCTTTTAGACAATGGAGCCTAATGTTAAAAATGAAGTATTCAGTTATTTGGGGGTGGATGATTTTCAGAGAGAAAAAAGGTTTATAATTTAGTAATTGGAGAAATAAAAGATGCCTTTCCAACCAGGCATTAAAAATCTCTAATAAAATGGAGAAAATGAAGGCCTGAGATGACAGTCTTTATCAAAGTGTTTATAGAGACATTATATGTTCCCGTAATTGTTTAGGCCAGTGAATTAATGAATCGTCGCTGTAAGTCTCCATTTGAAATGGTTTTGATGGTGTCTGCTGCTCGGCTGCTTTGGAAAAGCCTGTTGTCTGCAGCTCCGGAGAAGGGCCTTGAACCCTGCCATTCAATCCCTTTCAGCCCATCAGCTGACTCTAATTGCCAGAAAGCGCAGGAGACCCCAGAGCCTGATTGTTCCTCGACCTCCTTTGAGGTTTGGAGGCATGAAAAGAAAAAGGGGAAAAAAAGCTCCCTTTTGATCTTCTGTTTCTTTCTCTCTCCCTCTCCCTCTCCCTCTCTCTTCCTTTTTTTGTCTGCCCACTCGTACTCTAAGAATGACACATTTCTTTATAAGGCTTCTTCTCCTTCTTATAAGGACAATAATTAATAAGGCCTTTATAAAATGAAGCTTGAATTGGTGTCACCTCAGGGGTGGTCCAGGGCTCTGAAGTGAAACCTCGGTGGGCCCGGGCCTTGTCTGGCCTCTGCACAGGTCAGGTTTAAATACCCTGACCCCAATTTTCAGTCTCTTTCCCTAATGAGGCGATTCGCACAAGGATACAAAATTATACGAGGAGGAAAAAAGACAAAAGAGCCAAGGTGTAGTTGACATCACACTGGCCACATTTTATTATTGTCTTTGTGAGTGTGACATCACAGCTGTGTATGTCCTTACAGCAAAGCCTTCTCCCTTGGTTCCTATGGTGAGCTTTAAAGAATGACTTCACAGACCCCAGCGAGTCGCCTGCTGCTTGACAAGCTCAGACAGGAGTGGGCCCGGCGGAGCCAGTGACCATGCAGGTCCCTCGCCCAGCTACGTGTGTTACCACAGGAGTCTTCTGAGTTTCTGCACCAGCGGTTTCTGTCAATCGCTTGGATAAAATGGCATTATTTGTATCCATATAATTTTACAGGGCTTATCGTGTTGACATCAAGAGTTTAAAACGTTCTACTGTGCATGTTATCTGTCCTAAATCTGGCTAAAAGCAGACTGGCTTTGAATGCTGTGGGATGAGAATACAGCCTCTTGCCTCACTGTCTAAGAGGCTTTTAAAAATAACTGGGTGACCTTAGTAAATTACATGAGTGCTTTGTCCCAGAGTTGCTAATAGGGGAGACGACCTGATGAATTCTATCTTTTTGGCTCAAAACCTTTTTTAAACTAATAAAATGGTGGGATTTGGCAGAAAGGAAGACAGATAGCAGAGTGGGAGTTTTTTTGTGGGTAATACATGGATAAATCCCTTTCTCCTTTTCAGTGTGACTTCTTATTTGCATGTGATCTATTCCAATCAATTTTAGAAGGGTTCCCTATTCATCTATTCAGAAAGAAGAATTAAACTTTGCAAAGGAAAGCCTACATTAAGAGAGGTTGATTTTTAAAAAAAAAATGCACAACTAATTTTCAAAAGCAAAAGTCGTGCCGAGTGCAGAAAAAATAAAATATACTGCAAAATTAATATTATTCATCCATTTGTACAAAAATGAAATAGAGTGGAATGATTTCCTTTGAGAATAATGTTTGTTTTTGTAAATGGATAGATTTCTTTAAGTTCTACTCATAAAGTATTGAGAGGATATCAGCAAAATAATCACCATCCCTAAAGAATCACCCAGTATTGACTCCATATGTATATAAAAAAACACATAATTAAGTAATGCCATTGTCCCTGAATAAGGAAGGAAAGGAAATGGATCATTATCTCAGATTTTATGATGACATGGTTGATCCTTAATAGTGTTTATCTTATCAGAAGGCAGTCTAGCAGCTGGTTATGCTTAAGATATTTTATTTGTTCATTGGTTTCACCATGGTCGTGGGAATTTTTTTAAGATTTGGACAAAAGAAGTGTCAGTGAAAATCCTTTGAGAAAAGGAAAACGAAATTATAAAAGCAAGAGTTTTAGAGAGGAAGGAACAGTTTCTACATACCACATTTATGGTAAGAATGAAGCTGTTTTTCCTAGAGACTCATGTACGAAGTTCCCAGGAATAAGCTCCTAGAAGAGTGATTCCCGTCTCTTCTCAAACAAACACATCACAGGCTGGTTAAGAGCCTCAACAGTTCTTCTACCCCTTGCTCTCTTGAGTTCTCTTAAGAGCTGTACTCTTAAGTCTGTGACCTCACTGATGACAAGTTACTGTGTTTAAGGTGGCAATGCATTGTCAACCTAGATTGTTTTAGAGTTATGTGTGTCAAATCACAAGAAGTTTGGAAAAGGGAGAGATCTCCCTTTCATACCATTGAACTACTGGGACTCTTTGTTACTGCTGCAGCACCAGTGTGTCCTGACTGACAGAGAGGAGAGTCCATGCAGGACTAAGCTGAGGCAAAGAGCATTGCTTCATTTTGAAGTGATAGGAGACAATTCAAAGGTATACATGGTTCACTATTAGACCAATATTCCTAGGTCTGTGGCTCAGAGGCTGTTTGCTTGTGAGTTGGGAGTCAGAGGTGTGTATAGATATAGGTAGAAAAGAAAAACACTCGAAGAGCTGGAAGCAGCTTCAGAATACATAGAGGAAGCCAGCCTCTGGCAGGGCAGCTGAGGATAGCAGTCACTCACCTGTGCTGCTGCTGGGCCTTGAAGCTGGAAAACTGTCTTCTGACTTGAAACTCAAGTCTTTAAGGCTAAAATAAGTTTTCTTACTCCCCCAAGTTCTGGAAAAGAAGGTGTTTTCAAATACAAGCCCCTTATCTTGTGCTTTCTCTGCACACATCAAAACTGGAAAAGCACCTGACCTTTGGCCTTATTAGTGAGGCACCAACCCAATGAGGCACCAGCTGTGCTCTGAGGGCCCACATGTAGTCAGGCTATGTGTCTGTCTCATGGTATGAGCTACCCTGCTCATTTCTAGTCACTCGTCAACACAGTAGCTCTCTGAAGCATGAGTTATTATATTTTAGGCCATAGAAAGGCTCACTGAAACAATTAGAGTTTTAAAAATGAATCGTGATTTGTGAATAACACTTTACCCTGAGTCAGTCTTATTTATTCTTATTTACTTCTATGACTTTGGCTTAAATTTTAATGTCAATGATGGTTTCCTAATCTGTTAACTCTATACTCGTAAGTCTGAAGACACATTAAGAATCCTCTGTTTTCCTGTTTTTAAGTGAAATCAGTTAGATAGAAAAGACATATGACTGAGCTACTCAGTTTATAGTTTCTCCATTGCACTGTACCTATGTTAATCACCCAGGGATGCCACAAAGTAAACTGGAATGAGGACTGAAATTCCACTTTCTATTAAATAGCTAAGTGCTAGTGATGTTGCTGTTCCTCAGACTACATGTTGAATGCTAAGTAGCTAAGGTAAGCTTCTTAACAATTTATTTATGAAATCTGTAAATATTTAAATATTTTAGTTATTATTTCTATTTCATGCATATTAACGTATTGTCTGCATATGAGTAGGTGCACCCATGTCATGCAATGCTCATAGAGGTCAGAAGAGGGCATCAGAATCTCTGGAACTGGAGTTATAGATAGTTACAATTTGCTCTGTGGGTGCTGAGAATCGAACTCAGGTCCTCTACAAGAGCAGCCCATGCTCTTAACCACTAAGCTATCTCTTCAGCCCTCAAATTTGTAAATCTTTTAGAAACATTCACTATAAAGTGGGTAAACATCAGTAAAAATAAAAATGAGCTCCTTTTCAATGGGAAGTCAAGCAGTTAAAACATAAAGCCCAAGATTATTGAACCCTAAAAATACTTCTACTATGATAATCCAGGAAAGAACTGTATGATAAACTTATTTTAAACAGTGGACGAGGTATTTGGAGAGCAATACCTACTACAATGCAGAGCTCTACCTGTCTCTTTATTCCTTCTCTTTAAATAAATAAAACAGGGGAGAACAAGCTCTTCTAAGAAAAAGGAGGACATAAAGGTTGGGATAGATTTCCTTACTATCCAACATCCAGAGAATGGTAGAGGTTAGCAATAACCGGACATCTCTGTAGAAAGGCCTGTTCATGAAGAAAAGCTATACAATGACACAGACATTGGAGATCCTACTTTTAAGTAGCAACATGCGGTTAAGGAAGTGTTCAAGAGACTGAGGATTTAATTCAGTGAAAGAGCATTTGCTTAGCGTGCAGGAGGCCCTCAGGTCAGTCTCCAGAACTATAAAGTGAATGAATACTTTGTAAAGACTTGAAAATTTAGCTAAGTGTAGTTTCACATGCTTGTGATCATAGCACTTGGGAGATTGCCTGAAGATGATCAAGAGTTAAAGCATAGACTGAGCTAAATAGTAACTTTAACCACTGTTACAAAGTGAAACTATGGTCTAAAAAATCAGGAAAGGACTGAGAATGGTGGTACACATCTTTAGAACCAAAAATTGAGAGGCAGAGGGAGGTGGATCTCTGTGAGTTCAAGACTAGCTTGTTCTACATGGCAAGTTCCAGGTCAAACAGAGTTACATGTGAAGAAGAGGTGAGGGGGGGGAGGCAGGTAAGGGGAAGGGAGGGCAAGGGAAGAATATTTGTAAAGGAAGAAATTATTTGTTTTCTGTAGCTGTTGCATAGTTTATCTGAGTAAGACACAAACCTCTTTTGACTCCAGGTAAGGCACCAACAGACCAAAGAAAGGATTCCGTCTAAGTCCAGCTTGATGAACCAATGAGTTTACTGGGGTTAATACATGAATGTGGATAACTTTCATGCAGCTACACAATGGAAAGTCCATGGGTGACAGGGATAGTCACAGAAAAGGCAATTCCAGGTAATACCCTTTGGTATCTTAAGAAAGGAAAAGTACATGTAAGGATATCAGGAAGACCTGGGGATGGTGTTCTGAACTTCCTTCTCCATCCAGTAGGGAATGTTAATAGATCCAGTCTGGTAAGGCTTTCCTGTGGGTCTTCACAGTTACTTTGTATAAAGGCCCCAGGGGTCATATCCAACCTGCAGGGAACAAGTGCACTACACCACCACAAGCCTATGTCTACAGAGCATTCATTCCAACCTTCCTTACTTTAATTGGACCCACTAATTTCTTTGAAAATTAACAACCCCTTCCTTATGTGTCTTATAGACTTCTGTGGCCTGTTCATTTAGAGTATCATCCTCCTATTCAATTACAGCATTATAGATGCCACTCTATAGTTGTAAATATATTTTGCAGCGTGTAGTAGCTAAGACACCTTCTTGGGTAAATTGCTGGTGATGGCGGTGGTGGTGTGTGTGTGGAGGGGGTGTTTGTGAATGCACACATACTTTTAAAATATTTGTTTCTTGTATAAAAAGTCAAAGAATGGAATGCAACAAGAATATGTACAAAAGATCAGAGAGGTGTGAAGTACTATTAACTATTAAGATTTTAAACAAACTTCTCTTGGTTCTATGTAAATTAATTCTCTAACGCAAGGTTATAACTTCCATTTTTTTTTAAACAAAAAGAAATCGCCCTGGTGTCAAAGTACCAACTTTATAATTCTCTTTTCACCCCTGCCAACTCCTAGCAACAGTGTCAAACTTAATTAAATTGTGGCTTAACCACATTTACAGTGTTCCTGAGCCAGTTTCTATTAAACAAGTGACTCAAAGCCAGGGTCAAAGTTACTTTCTTCCCCCGAGTGAGTCACAAAAAGTACATTCTCTGTGTAGGTGGACATAAAATCAGTGCAAATATGCAAAGTCACTGGGTTTATAATGACTTGTCTTTTAAAAGAAAGGTTTTAAAATGAGTTTTCTCCTTTCCCTTTTAATTTCCCAAGTGAATATAAGAAAAATGGGGATCGAGTCACAGACTAGAAGAAAGAAGGCCAACGTTGTGACACTCTCCCTTTGTGTTATCAACACAGCAGAAATAATGTGGAATCAGAGCTCATCATGCACTAATCTGCCTTTAAGTGCTTCCATGAAGGGTATACTTTAGCGGAAAGTAGTGTTGTCATTATTGTCATTATTATATTCAGGAAGAAATTTCATAAAAACAGTAAATGTTTAATTGTCTAACCTTTACTTTCGGTTAAGAAATTAATCCAACGACCCTTCAAGAAAGACTGAAGGACTCTTGCAAAGGTGCAAATACACAAATAAACTTGACCTTTATTTTCACATTAAAAGACAGAATCCCCTCCATAACGAGAATCTTCACAAAAATAACACTGCTGATGGCAGAACATGGGATATTCGCCTCTTTCTGTAGTACATGATGGCTATGTCCATCAGAAGTAGAAGGAAACCAAGGGGCGTCACTAGCACAATTACAGCAATGGGAAGGTTTGGAACTTCAGGGCTTTTTTGGTTTTTGCTTGTTTGGTAGAGGACAGTCAAACATGTGAGAAGGAAGTGCCTAGTGAGCCAAACTTACAGTTTATGCCTGAACAATGGTTCATTTTAGGGTGTTGTATGTGGAATTCCACATGCTTACCCCCAGAGTAAACACAGGCCTAGGAACCAAAGAAATCGCAATACCATGTGCCTCCTTGTGAGGTCACCCACTGCTAATGAGCACTGTAATGAGCACAGAGATTCTCACAGATTAGGCATCAGACTGCTAATGCTTAGCCGCCAGGTCCCCTCCAGGGAAGCTACTTAGACCAGAACCTAATAAAGACATCTGTGCATGTCTCTGCTAACGTGAAGCTTCTAGAAAAGCTGCTGTTTCTAAGGATTCTTTTTTATATTCCACAATGTTCTTGAACATTTTTTAAAAGGTTCAAATTTTACTAAGCCAAAATGTTTTCACATTATATTCTTGGGATGATTCTTGGGATAATCATTTGATTATCTATTCATATTATTTTTTATTCTCCCATGGACTTTCTTAAGCAAGAAATGTATGTTTCTCCATATTATGTTGTATTTGAGCAGGAGTAATATCTCTTGTATACTCAAAAACTGAAAAATTAAAGTAAGAGCCTTTATGTTACTCAAATAGTCGGTCTTTAATATATTAGCTTCATTGTCAAATGCATCTCAGGACATGTAGATCTGCAGTAATCATCACACATAATCAAAGACCCAAATTTTCCTACTCTGTTGTAAATATAATTTATTTCCATTTACTTGGAGAAACGTGTGTTTCTTTACACAACATACGTAACAAACAGACATGTGTCATATGCAAAGTTACATGCAAGTCCTTACACAGACAGAGTATTCTACTTGAACTAGATTCATATTTCATTGTTATTAGGATTTTTAAACATTTCTTCTTTTAACCGCTGTTATTATTATACAAAACGGAAAGCAGGTATGGTGCAGATTAACTTCAAACATTAGCATTCAAACATCAGGTTGTACTTGAACTTATACTTGGTGCATGGAGCAAGGCACAGAAAGGACATGTTTTACTGAAATTAATTGGCTTTAATTCTGGCTCTTTGGGAGAAAGGAACCATGTTAAGGAATGAGAATTGAGGACAATAGAGATTTCACTTTATTTAAGGCTCATGTCAGCAGAGTTAGGTATAAAGCAAAGATTGTATCCGAGTCCAAAATCCTCGATAGGCAATGTAGATTTTTGCTAACGTTTCCTTGAAGGACATAGGCAGTCAGGACTTGTTTGATTTCATTTGTTCCCATTTCCTTAAAAGATTCTCTTTAGCCTCCACTATCCCTGGTGTCACTTCCCATGTGACTGGGCCTAACTCCTGTGCCAATCTGGTCCTCCAGCCCCCCAGCCTCACTGCCTCTTCCTTTCAACCTCTTTCTTCCACTCTTTCTCTATTTCTCTTCCCATTTTCCCTCCCATGCTCAAATGTGAGTCGTTTTCCCTGCTCTGTCCCATAGTTGTGTGTACATCCCAAGCCATGATGGGATGAAGTAAATGGTGGCTGAGCAGTGAATCCTTGGGATAATGCAGTTAACCCCACTAAAGCAGGCTTTCTCAGGTTAAGACACATAATGTCCATCCTTGTGAGATGCAGAACTTGATGGAATTTGATAGCTAGGTAGTGTCACACAGTGTTACCATTGTCAATTAATTAATTTTCATGATTCAGAAAAGTAGTTCCTGCCCTGGGAGAAAAGTCTCTACCCCATATTTCCTCTGCGAACCACCTGCTGATTTACCACATTCCTGCATTGGTTTGATAGGTCTGCCTTAATAAGCTAGAACCACCTAGGCCATTTAGTAGAAATGCATTCTGTCTCCCAGTTTTGGAACCTGGAAGTCCAAGATCCAGGTGTTAGTAGAGTTGATTCTTTCTCAGAGCTGTCAGAATGGGATCTTTCCAGTCCTCTCTTTGGGATGAATGTTGTTTTGGTTAATTTGAATGTATAAGAATCACACTCATTGAGATGGGACAGAACTAATGAATTTATTTCAACTAGATTCTCTCTATAAACTCCTCATTTTCTAAGAAAGTCATATTCTGATATGACTGTTCAGACTTTCAACATATGAATTTGAGGAGACGTGATTCAACCTATATTTTATAAAAATGAAACAATTCTATCTGGAGCTTTTTCTCTCTGATGTCTCTCATCTACCATTTCTTCTGAGAAGCACTAATTTTGATGCCTAAATAAGAATATTATTCCATTTTAGTGCTAAGTAATATTCTATCATATGAATATACCATAAATTCTATATTTATTTTTGAGTTGAAGATAAGTTATAATTCTTTTAAAAATACCTATTTATTGTTTTATTTATGCACATGTATGTGTGCCTCAGTAAGTTAATACACACCTTTTGCGTGCAGGAGACCAGAGAAGCCAGAGCAAGACATTGGATCCTCTGGAACTGCATTTACAGGCAATTGTGAGCAGTCATGTTAGTTTTGGGAACTGAATCTCGTTCCTCTGCAAGAGCAGCAATGCTTACAGAAATCTGTTTGTGTAGATGTCTTCAGCAGTTGATATCTAAGAGTGGGATTTCTGTGTCATATTAGTAAGTGTTCAACTTGATAGGAAAAATGCTCCTCTATTGGCTAAGGTGTTTACATTTTTTTTTCATTCTTCTTAGCGACACAAGAGTGTTTCAATAATATTGCTCCTTTGCTAGAACTTTAAATTGTTCATTTTCTTTAACTTCACCATTTTAGTAGTTGTACTACGATATTTCTTTACATTATTAGTTCTCATGGATGAATTTTGGGAGTGTAGATTCTTTTGTTGAGCTTTTACTGAATTCTTAGCTCCTTTGTTGAACAAGGGTTTATTTACAAAAATGTTGCAGATGCCTGCAGATGCAAATACTTTCCTTCGGTCTGCAGCCTGCTTTTCAGTTTTCTTAATACCTTCTAAACAGAAGAGCAAGAACTTTTAATATTTTGTTCTTGTCCCAGAAGTAAGTAGAAGAAATATGGAAAGTCTTCTTTTGTGAATGGTCACAAAAATGTTTATTAATTTTAACTACTGAGTTAAATTTTAATATGAGACAAAATGGAAAATTCAGTTAGCTCTAACTCCAGGAATTCCTGAAATTTCTAGAACTTGACTCCCACCTGCTCGGCTTCCATGACTGTTATTCAAGTCACTCTAATTCTCACAAATTACCCTCTTTTGTTTGTCTTTGTTTTTTTTCTTCTTTTCTTTTTTGACAGTTTCACACTGTGGCTCAACCTGGCACAAAACTTACTACATAGCCAAGGCATTCTTCAAACTTGAAGCAAACCTCCAGTTTAAGCCTCCATGTTTAGGTGATAGATTATAGACATGAACCTCTGTACCTAGCTCTCTGAATGCCTGAAAATAATCTCTTGGTCTTTTCATTTGTAAGGTCTCAAAGGCTGGAATACAGCTCAGTTTGAGCACTTGTTTAGTACACATGAATGCCTGAATTCAGTCTCTAGCACAGGGGAAAATTTTTATTTCATTTGTAAAGTGTCAGCCACCCTTTCCTATGATCAAGCCTCCAGGTTCCCACTATATGCTCCACTGTCTCATTCAGCTTCCTCCCCAAAGTACATATTCAAAATGAGAATGATTAAGGATATCGCAATAGCAGATTAGAACATGCAGCCATGTCTGAGGTCCTGATTATTTGCTCCTATGCCAGAAGCTACCTGACATATCACTATTGTCTATAATTGCTGTGCTTTTCTCTTTATCATTTCCTTTCATAGACTCTAAACTCCCTTGTCTCTTCCTATATAAGGATTGAATGCACCCAAGCCTCTTTCTCTGTCATCTTTTGTACTCAATACCTGCTCTCAGTTTTTCACTGATGGAGAAAAACCTCCATCTTTGTCACAAATGACAGGATTTTCATCTTTTTAACAAGTGAATAACATTCCTGCATATATCACACAGGCAGAAAGAAAGAGACAGAGGGCAGAGCATTATCTTGCTCATTCACCTGTTATGGTCACCTAAGATTTTTTCCATACCTTGCCTATTGTGAAAAGTATTTTAATGAAAATCAGAGTGAAAATGGATGTATATTCAGTAGTGGAAATTCTGGGTCACACTGATAAGCAATCTCACTTCCTGTCCATATTGGCTGCCATCAGCTGACAACTAGAAACTACATAAACTTCTTTCACCCTCTCCTTAAGTCTCTCAGGCTGCACCTCCCCCTCAGCCACTCTTCTGCTCTCACTAGTGTGGCCAGGCTTAGGCCACACTAGTCAGTGAGCTCCTTCCTGTGATGTTTCAGTTCTCTTCTCTTGCACAATGCGGGCTGGGCAGAGCTCCTTTCTCTTTCTTTGCATTCTCCCTCATTCCCTGCTCTCAGGTCCCACAGAACCTTTCTCAAAATCCTCTTCACCTTGACTTCCAAGCTTGAAGAGTTCCAGCATTCAGCTTTGTGCTTCTTGCCATCACCACCTCATTCATTCCCCAGGGAAGAACTGTTTCTCATATGGATTCAATTCAACCTATGAAGAAGCATGAGTTCAAGTTCTCTTCATCATTCATGTAATTTCTAGGCAGCTAAAGCTATTCAAATGTTTCAAACAGAGTTTTGTATTTCCATATGTCACTGAAATTCAGAAGGCAGCAAAGACTTAAATAGTAGTCTGAAGAATAGTCCCCAAAGAAAACAGGTCATAGTTTCTATAGTTATTGTATAAACATTTTATAGATATGATAAAACTGAAACCTTGAAATGAGAATATACTAGATTGTATGATGCCCCTAAATGCAATGACAAACACCCTAAGAAGACAAAGACAGGTGTGCTTGAAGACACACAAAAGGAGTAATGTGAAGACAGAGGAAACATTGGAGTGCTGCGGCCAGATGCTAAGGAATGAATACCAGTAGCCACCCAATATTTATAAATTCAAGAAAGAAACTCTCCTTTACACAATGGAAAACATATTAATTTCAACTTAGTGTTTCGGATATAAGATTTCAGAACTCGAGAACAATAAGAGAAAATGGTTCATATTTTAGGAGATCCAATTTGTGAGTTTCTTTCATCACTCACAAGATATTACTGTATCTAATCTTAGACCCAAGTTAGTTTACAGAGTAGTGGACAGGGTCTTTGGAATTTTCCTCTTTTAGGTGCTGTTGATGGGTCATCCATGAAGAAGTGATCACAGGAGAGTGATGCTACTGGAGACAAGTTTTCTTCATACTCAATGTTATACTAACCCCCAAATTCTCAAGACTTGTGCTCTTTTTAGATCCTTGTAAAATCAGGACAAGATGAGAACATTGTTGAGCCTCTAGGCTAGGAACCTGAGAATCCAACAGAATCTTTCTAAATTTTCTTAAAAAGATTTTCATTACTGCATATTCATTGTACCTAAATAGTGTTGGAATTCATAGAGACAGTTTCAAGTATTTCATGTCATTTGACCATATTTGCCTCCTCTATTCCCTTCATTTAGATAGACCCCCTCCCATCCCTTAGTGTCTCATCTGCTTTCATGATATATATGGATGTATGTACATTATATATACATATAGCATGTATTTTTGTGTATGTGTCTGAATGGGTTTATGTATCTATAAAGAATTCTATACCCAAACATGCAATGTATGTCTTTTTGCAACTGATTTACTTCAGCTGATATGATGATCTTCACTGCATCTGTTTTCCAGAAAATAATATAATTTTATTGTTTTTTTATGATTAAATAAAAGCCCAGTTGTGTGCATGTATCATATTTTCATATACAATCACAGACTAATGGACACCTAGGATGATTCGATAATCTGGCTATTGTGAATAGTACCTCGAAAAACAAATATATGGTGACTTGGCATCAATCAGACATATACCCAGGATTCATAGAGCTAGTTTATAATGTATTTCTATATTTGTTTTTGTTTTTTTGAGAAAATTCCATATTTATTTCCATAGTTCTTGAACCTTGTACATGAATCAGTATTGTATAAGCATCACCATTTCCCCACATGCTCAACAATGTTCCATGTTGTTTGTTTTCTTTTCTCCTTTAAAAGCAGAATCTCACTCTGTGGCCCTGGATATCCTGGAACTTGCTATACTGACCTGGTTAACTTCCAATTCACAGAGATCCTCCTGCCTCTATATCCCCATCCTGAGTGCTGTGATTAAAGGTGTGAACTACCATTTAAGATCTCTGTTGTTTTCTCAATGATATCCATTCTGACAGATGAGGTCGAATCATAGAGTAGTTTCAATGTCCAATTCTCTTATTGCCTTAACTTTTTTTTCTCATGCTTATTGACAAGCTGCACTACATCTTCTGAGAATGGTTTGTTCAATTTAATAGCTCATTCATTAACTAGTTGGTTTGAGTTTTTGGTTTATATTATACAAAGAGTTTTAATTTAAAAAATTTCCATTTTACTAAATATCAAATTCCTGGTTCAAATGTTTCCTAGAACCAAATTACAGTATCTTAAATTTATTCCTAAACCATAATATGGCAATACTGTTCTAAAGAGAGCTCTAAAGATATGTTAAATCATCATATAGTACCCTCACTTCTAATGCCCATTCACTAACAGATAAGTGAAAATCTATGCAAAATTATTATCTCAGTGCTATTTATTGTAGAGATAAACGTAAAACCCTCCTAAACAGTCCACAAAATGTAATGGCTAAATTGGCAGTGTTAACATAAAACAGTATATACCTGTTTTGAAAATGTTAGTCACAAAAACAAATGCCTATGAAATATATCTATTCACATTAAATCACTGTTCATCATTGTTATTATTCTGGCATATGCGTGTCTCATATATTGACTACTCTTAGTCCCCACTCCCCGTCATTTATGTCTGTTTTCCCCCCAACAAATTTCTCTCATGTTTATGTCTATTTGTTTTGCTTTGTGACCCATCAAAATTAACAAGGGCCATCAGCATCACTTCAGTTGGGAGCTATCCATTAGAACCCAGTGGGCTCAGCAGAGAGAATACAACTGAAGACAGTGATTCGCCTCTCCCAGAAACTATGCATAGCCAAGCGTTCAGTGGTAAAGCCCAATCCTTGTGAGCTCCTCTTCCTTCCTCATATGATTGCTGGCAGGACAGGTCTTGAGTGGACCCAGTGCAGGTAACTACAGATTATGTAAATTAATGATTACAAAACTGCATCAAATCTGGGGAATGGTTTTGCATAAGTCTCGTATTCTGTTAGAGTTAATTAAATATATTTATATTAATGCTATGTCTAATTATATATGTATATATAATTATATTATACTAATGTCTAATTATATATAAATGTACTGTAAACACTCTTCCCTCTGTGCATCTCAAACCTTCTGTATAGAATCGACTCTCCTCCTTCTTTCTACTATTTCCACATACTACCACAGCCCAGAAACCTACCTGATGACAGCTATTGCTGCAGCTACTGCTGTTGCCATCCACAGTGCTTACTTTAGAACCTTTGCTGTGTTCAGACATCACAATGAGTACTGGCTCCCGCTAATGTAAAGATAAATATGTATTGATCTATACTGAATGTATTTAACATATATTATATGTCCAAATTGGCTGTTGATCATATTGCCTTTGTTTTGCAAGTGAAATCAATGAAGTTATATAAAAATAAATAAATCAAAACTTGGGGTCAAGCTAGCAAGATAGCTTGGCAGGTGAAAGCACTTGCCAGGAAGCCTGAAGACATGAGTTCAATCCCTATAACCCATGCAAAGGTGGAAGGAGAGGACTGACTTCACAAAGTTGACCTCTGTTCACATACGTGCTGTTGCATGGGTATGCCCCCACACATGACTTACATACTAAAAAATTGGAGACCACATTGTAAATGATGAAGTAAATAAATAGCATGTTTTTCAAGATTTATTGAGTCCTTATGCAGTCCCTGGGAACACTTGAACATATCAAACATGCTATAGATCTTTAAAGAGCCTACAGAACAGTAAAATCATATTGAAAATTTTATTTATTTAGTGACATATGTTTGTCAACACGCATCTGTTTAGTTCCAGCATTCATGTTGGGTCCTTGACGACATCCACACTTCTCTGTGTGAAAACACCAGCCGCATCAATAATCGAGATACTAAGGATGAACAAGACAAGACAGACACATGCAAAATTATCTCAAATTTGTCTGCAAAGAAGAAAACAATGAAAGATACTTCAAATGGCAAATCTAAATGGTTTTACAAACAACTGCAGGAAACATGATTTCAAATGTTTGCTAACAATGAGACCTAATTACTAAATGTACTGAAGAATTATCTAAGATGCATTAACATGTATGATCAGAGTTCAGTGTTATGAGTATCTTCATTTCAGGCACACATTAATTAGATTTCTTATATTTATTAGTTATAACATGCTTTTGATCGATATGCTTTGAGATCAAATTAGAAAAATATTCATTTTTATTACGAAAGGTTATGTTATGTATTTTAAATTTTAATCATTATATCGTTCTTGTTTCTCATTTGTAAATCTTATGATTGCTTTGTTTAATTTAGCCAAAGGTCAAAGTGAAAGAGGTATGAAATTATTAATACAGAATTTATGTACCATGAGGATTTTCATAGAGTTAGACTTAAGGTCTGAAGATAATGAGCTGGATTTTATTCCTTGCCATACATACCAGTTTTAATACAGTGAAGGAAAGATTTTGGAAAAGTTTGCTCACATTAATAAATTTTGAAATATTTTTATTTTTCTGCACACGGTTGGGCAATGTCAGGAGAGAGAGAGAGAGGTTGAGAGGGAGAATGAGAGAAAGAGAAAGAGAACAGAGTTCATGTGAACATGGTCTTGATCGTCAGCTTCCTCCAGACAAGAAACTGCAAAACTTATAAAAATAACTGTGTAAAGGCTCTGGGAAAGGACCCAGAGATAAAGAGCAAATGGAGAACACTTAACGAAAAACTACTAAAACATGGTAATGACTCTGCATCTCTGGTGTGGGTGACTTGACCCAGCCTTTGACCCCTGATCTCAGCTCAGTGATAGAGGTCCCAGTCCAGATGGAGACAGCTAAGCATGAGGGTTTCCTCTCTATGCAACTGCCAGTGAAAGGGCAATGGTAACTTTCTAGAGGGGCAACGCATCTGCATTTCTCAGTACACCCCACCCTACCTGCGATAGGGACTGACTATGGGAAGAACCTCTAAGAGACAGTAGATTATGTAATTCTTGTGTTTCTCATAAATTAATATTCAGGGGGGTTTGTTTGTTCTTTTGAGATAGGGTCTCCTTGTAACCTCAATTGGCCTGGAACTCATTACATAGACCATGCTGTCCTAAATCCCACAGAGATTCACTTGCCTCTTTCTCACAAGCGCAGGAACAAAGGGCATGCGCCTCTATGCCTGACTTATAAATTAAATTTTTAATTTTTATATTTAAGGTTTTATTCTACTTTTATTAAAATTTTATTATCTGTTATAAAAGACCTAAATTCATCTAATCGTGCATGGATACCATCTTATTCCAACATTATTTTTGGAAAATATCATGCTTCACTTTTGAACTGCTTTAACATCTTTGCTAAAATATTGTTGATTATAAATGTAAGGCATTGTGGAATTCTGTCCTCTGGGCATGAAGCAGACTTTGCTGTCTCAAAATCGTAGCAGTTATAACTATCCACACAAGACCCTAACAAGACTGGCCATACTAAAATTCTTTCTTGAAGGTTTGGAGGGCTCACAAGGCAGTGCCTAAGAGATGCACAGAGGGCTCATGAGCTGTCTTTGCTTTTTGATCATAACTATCTGCTTGGCACCATTAATTTCTGGCTGGCTGTTTCATTTTCAACAATGATCAGAAATTACTTGAAAGAGTAATCTAAATAAATTAAGCTTCTTTATAGTTTACAAGGAGGTCAGTGTTTGAGATTATTTGATCACAGAGGAACTGTTCTTAGCTGTCTATTTCCCCTATTCTCTTCAGAAATAATCCATATAAGGATTTAACATATTACTGACTCACCAAGTTCTTTATGATTTCTTTTAAGCTTAAAGACCATTGACTTAAGCGTCCTTCTAAGCTTAGCTTCTTCATATTTTGTTGTAATTAGTCAGTATTCAGTGGAAGAGATTCAGAGTTCTTTGTTTTATGGCTGGCCTCTGCTCTAGTATAAAAATCTCCAGATTCTGGAGCTTGCAGCCTCAAAGGGCAAAAGTACCTTACTGAGGGATACTTTGTATATGTAAGGATGATGTGATGGTGTCTGTAACTTCTACATATCAATGTTGGCTTCCTGTAGAAAGGGAAGAGAGTGAAAGTCATCTATCTGTGTCTCAGAATTTTCAATGCATCTAAGATTGACCCCCCTGCCACAGGAGGGGGCTGGACAGAATATGAGTGGTTTGTGATCTTTACAAGATAAAATAGGCTTTGGTGGACAGGAGAGATCATACCACTATGCAAATCAGGTTTGTAAAATGCTGAAACACCATCAGTAAGGAAAAAATGGGGATAACAGATGAAAGAGGCTGTCCTAGTCACCTAAAGGCTAGATTTGAGTCAAGATACAAAATAAATTAATGGAAACCCAAGTACTGTACTTATGAATCATTGAAAGGCTTTAAAGCCTAAAATGCAATTCAATAAAGTGGTGAAAGGAGTGAAAAATAAGGAGGTATATCTGACCCCCACAGTTATCACCAATAAGAACGAAGGAGATCTCTGGGAGTGGGACCACTTAGCAGCTACTCTGAAGGGATGGCTTGTAAGTGAAATCCAGGTAAGGCCTTGGAAGCACCATATTAAATTGTGGGTGGGAAGCTGTTCTCTATTAATTGCAAAATACACGAGCTTTAGTGGATACTGGAGCCAAGTATACAATGATTTTCAGTGATTCTCCAAAGCACTAGAGACAACTAGATGGATACAGAGACAGAACTAAACAGGACAGCTGAAGGAGACTGAGCTTGTACCACACGCAATCATCTCCCCCATGAGTGTTCTGTGTACATGTCTCTCTTGCTAGAAAACAGACTAATGGGTGTATTTCTGGGATGGTACTGCATACCACCATGGATATTTTCGCCTACGAGTATAAACTGTACAAGTAGTCGTGTCTGGCTAGGTGAAGAGGTGCCTATAAAATTAGATTCATAGTAGGGTAGTAAACACCAATTCATATAGACTACAGACTATTTGTGAAATACTACAAAATTACTGAAACCATGAAGAGGGTCTTTTTACAATATATACTTTTATTGAATTTTTGTACATTTCATAGAAAATATCTTAATCATATGTAAGACTCCTTCCCTATCTGCACATATCCCATAGCACGCCACCAGATCTTCTGCATTCTGTCATATACATTAAGGCTTACGGAGTCAAGTTTGTGTACCCAGATGTCCCTCAGTGTGAGTTCATTCACTGGAGCTCATGCAACCTATCTACTAACATTCCCTTAAAGAAAACCTATTCTCTCTCACCCAGTAGGGATCAGTTGCCAATATTTATTCAGCTAAGGTTTGATTATGCTGCACATTTCCCCAGTTCTATGCTGGAATTTTGTTTGATGGAGTTTTCATGGGTCTTGTGCACGCTGTCACCACTGCTATAAGTTCATATGAGCAAGTTACCAGAAGCCTGGAAGACTCTGTTTCCTTGTGATTATGCACCACTCTTGGCTCTTAAAATTTTTCTGACCCTTCTTTCACAATGATCCTGAGCCCTGAGTGAGTGAGGTTTAATATAGAAGTTCTATCCAGGAACATTCATTCTCTTACTTTGGCCAGTTCTAGCTTTCTGTGTGAATCACATCTGTTGCATGAGGAAGCTTCACTGGTGAGAATTAAGAGATGCATTAATAGTTTCTCTAATTCCCATTCCACTATGTGAGCATTAGGTGTAGAAGTTTCATTATAGATGTGTCACTTAAGACTGGTCATCTCACAGACACTTATTCTCTGCATATGACTCACTGTACTTCAGTTGTGGAACTCAGTAATAGTCTCTATCTGTTGCAAAAAGAAGCATTTTTGATGAGAGATGAGAGATACTTGTAAATATAAGGATGCATATTCAGCATTTAGAATATAGTCAGAAATTATGATTGTCTAAGAATGTGACAGACTTAGAGTTTTCTCTAGGTTCTCTGACCTCTCGCCATGTGTATTTGACTATGTTTACAGCATCACACATGAGTTCCCTCCCATTGAGCAGGCTCTAAGTCTAATTAGATAGCTGCTGATTACTAAGCTAAAAGTGTCACTACTGCACTGAAGATGAGATTTTTTTTCCCCAGCTTAAAGTCTTTTCAATAGTTCAATGTGCCTGGTAAAGAATCCAGCCTATGGAGAATGACTGTGGATTACAGAGAAGTAAATAAAACAATACCCCCGTGATGGTTAATCTTGATTGTTAGCTTAACAGAATTTATAATAACCATGGAACCATGTCTATGAGAGATTTCCTTACTAGTTGGAAAGACCCACCCCAACATAAATTTCAGGGCAAAATTCCATGAACTGCAGTACCAGAATGAGTGAAAAAAAGAAAATGAACTGAATGCCAGCATTCTTCTTTCTCTGCTTCTTGAAAACTGATGCAGTGTGACCAACTGTCTCACACTCCTGCTGTCATGACTTCCCTGACATAGTGGGCTCTGTTCTCGAACTGTGAACTAAAATAAGCTCTTTCTACCTTTGCTCACGTATTTTGTCTCAGAAATGAGGAAAGTAACTAATGCAGAAAAATGTCACCAAGAATAGGGGAATTGCTGTGATAAACCTTATCATATGTTCCAAAAGTCACTGATTCTAATTGTTAGAGGAATCATGGAAGCTTGAAACTTTGGTTAGCCAAGTCCTGGAATTCTGGAAGCAGAGTTTAATGGACCACTCTGGTAAAAGTTTAAAGCAGAATGCAATGAGAAATTTGGGCAGTGGGTCTAGCCTATGAGGTTTCAGAGGGAAATAGGGACTCTACTGGAAACTCGTCTAGAGACTGGATCAGAAATAGCCTCTTGAAACAGTCCCAATAGAGTTTTTTTTCTGAGTCTTGACAAGGCCAAAGTTCAGTGTATAGTACTAGAGCAACAATTGTTAACCAGATATAACACACTGCATCAGGTAGAGTCCATCACTGGTTCCGCTTAACAAACAGTGAAAAATAGCTTATTCAGTCAGGGGTTACCTCAAAAGCCTTGTGATCAAGTATGTTTCTATGTATCTCAGAGTCAAACTGTAAAATTGGCATGTATATTACCATAAAGTGTGGTTTCCGCGAGCCCTGTCATGAATGCCAGGCAGACTGTGCTGGGACCAGTGTCCAATCAAGCCATTGAGCCTCTCTTGGTAACTGAGTCAACAGCCAAATAATAAAACAAACCAGAAAGGACAGTGATCATCACTGTAGATGCTTGGTATACTGGTGGTACAAGTGAGGGCACCGAACAAGAACAGGTGACTGCAGCAATATCACTGAGGAGACAAGCGTTTGGAGAAAGTCTAATAGCAGCAGGTAGACTGTGGTAATTGAAAGTAAGGGTAGACAGGCTGCCAAACAGTAGTATGGTGACTTGAATGAGACTGTCCCCTATAGGCTCCAAGTATTTGGTCGTTTTGTACCTCCTTGGTGGTACTGTTTGGGGAGGTTTTAGGAGGTACTGCCTTGCTGAAGGAAGTACATCACTGGGGTAGGTTTTGAGAGTTCTTAAGCCTTACCAAATGTCCAGTAACACTTTGTTTCTTGTGTCTCCGTGAAGAGGTGATCACTCAGGTGCTCCAGCCACCTCTGCCACCATGCCTTCCCTGCCATGATGATCTCTAACTCTCTGAACTGCAAGCCAAATAAACTCTGTAAGTTTCTTTCATTTGGTGTCTTAACACAGTGACAGGAAAATGACTGATACAGGCAGTTAAAGAACTTGAATGAAGGAACCCTGCAAGTGTGGGAAAGAATATCTCCAGACAATATAATGTTATTAAAAGAAAATGCAAGTACCAGAAGTGCAATAACAACCTACAAATTATTTGCCTGAGATTTCTCTGAGGCTCTCCAAACAAAATAGCACCTCACTGTTGCATTACTTTCATACCAGAACTAAATGCAGACACTGAAAGATAATGCAGAAGGATATGCATAAATTAATCTTGGAAATAACTGGAAACCTCCACTCTCTGGATAGCTTTCATGATTCCAGAATGCTCTGCATACGCTTGTGAAAAACTGTCACCAACTTCCTAATTAGATGTGGACTTTGTGTTGTGCATTGTCAACATGCCAGCTGAGATATGCCTTGTGGTGCAATACTGGTATAACTATTACAGGTGCAACCACAACTACTTTCTGATTGAATTTAATACTCACTCCAAAACAGGAGCTCATAGTTAGTACTGTAAACCAGGACAAAACCCCTTGATTGTGGGGGTCATAGACTCCAATGGAGAAGCAATTGATATTGCTCTGTTAAATGAATGTGATATGCTAGTCAAATTGCCCTCTAAATATTTATGTTTATCTTTATGACCATCGAATTTTGCTGCTCTCTTTTTTGGTCAGGTAAGTGCTTTTGTTCTGTTACTAGGCAATGGATATCATGAAGACTCATAACCAGCCAAGAGTGATGTTTGAATGCAATAAGATTTTCACTATTTCGAGGGACTGTGAACATCACAGTAAAGGTAAATGAAAGAATGTAGGATGCAGAGGAAGGACTGGAGTGCAATAGAATTCTGTCCTTTGGGACTATATAGCTTTTGCCGTCTTGGTTAGACCCTCACAAGATTAGGCCCACAAGTCCCTAACGGAGGGATTTGGTCAATGAGGTCCATGAGGCAATGCACAAGATGTTCAAAGTCCCTCCTACAGATGCCTGTAAACTGTAGATGATCCTGTAAGTAACTCTTCATTCATACTCTTGGAGATAACCCTAATTTAAGACCAGTGGTTCACCAAGCTAGAATTTTTTGGATCATCATTTGTGTCTTATCTGGGTTAATAAAATGTTTGACCTTGTCTCCTAAAAAAAGTTAATGTATTATTAAATCTGCAAACCCTCAAGTATGCTGCATTGGTGTATATTTATATACAGTAATCTCCCATTATCTATGAGGATAAGATTTCAAAGATCCTTTGAGGATGCTTAAAGATATGAATAGCACTGAACCCTATACTGAATACAGCACTGATCCACTGTCCTTTTCTATTTGTTAATAATCATGATAAAATTTAAATTTTAGATTAGGAAGAGTAAGAGATTAACAAGCTACTATCCACACATTCTGACTACAAGTGTTAACATACTTTAAATAGAGATGGTTTTGGAACAATTGTTCTATCTATACTGAATATATACAGACTTTTTGGTCTGCATTCTTTAAACAATACAGTACAATAACCATTTATATAGTTCTCAAATCATGTTAGATATTGTAATATTTAAGCATATGAGGGGATTGCACAGGTCATATATAAATATCATGCCATGTTATAGAAGGTACTTGAGTATCAATGGATTTTGGTATTTGCATGAGTTTCTAGAGCCAATCATTTGTAAATACTGGAGGATAACTAAATATTATGAGTTATTTTGAGCTTATGAATTTTTACTCTTAGGAGTATCCATTTATTAAATCATAGTTGACCTTGACTAAGAAGAAATGTGGGGGAAAAACACAGAGGAGTATTACTGGACTCACAGGAGAACCACAACATGTTGACTTAGAGCTTTATGGTAAGTTATAAAGTTACATAGTCTTGGACTTCAAATTTTATTACACAAAATATTTGAATATTTGATGTATTCTGTGTTCTTTGAAATTATTAATTCTAACATAAAATTTGATGTAATTTTGAAATATTAAGTGTGCATACAAATTTGGAGAAAGTTGCTATTTTAAAATTTTAGTATTTCAACTTAGTTATACAGAATTTCATTTTATTATATATTTTTGTGCTACTTAGAATCAACTACTACTAGTTCAGAGTCTCCATGATCTAAATGTCTCTGGAACTACCCTCATAGACACACTTATGAGTGTGTTTTTGCAATCTCCTAGGAATTTAATTTTCAGCCAAGTTGACAACCATCTCATATGTAAAAGATCAAACCAACCACATTACCTTAAGCTAACATTTAATCAAAAGAAAATCCTTGCCTTCATTTCAAGTATGAGAAAACTTGAGGAAGCTGACAAAGAAGTTTGAGACTGGCAGAGGTTGGTTAATAGGTTTCAATAAAAAGTACATATCTGTAGCATCAAAGGGCAAAGTGAAGCATAAAGTACTGGTGTAAAAATCTGTAGCAAGCTATCCATAATATTTAATTTAGATCATTAATGAGTGTGGCTACACACAATGTATTTATCAATGTAGATGAAACAGCCTTATCTTAGAAGATGCCATCACCATCTAAGACTTTTGTATCTAGAGAGAAGTAAATGATTGGCTTCAAAGCTTCAAAATTCAGACTGACTCTATAATTAAGTGCTTATAAAGCTGGGGACTTTCAGTGGACACCAATGTTTATTTGATATTCTGAAAACCCTCTAGTTCTTGTGAATTCTATTAAATCTATTCTTCATATATTCTAGAAAGCCTTAGTGATAGTGAGTCCATTTACATGTCTTTCTGAAAAGTTTATTCCCAATGCTGAGACCTACTGATCAGAATAAAAGGTTCCTTATAAAGTTTAAGATATAACTTTATAAGTGGGGCATTGACATACATCTTTAATGTCAACATTCAGGAGGTAGAGGCAGACAAATCTGTGTGAGATAAAGTGCACCATGTCTCCATCACAAGTTCGAAGCCTACTGGGACTAAGAAAGACCCTGTCTCAAAAAAGATCAAAAGTAAAATAAAGTAAAGCTTTGTGACCTTTTAGCTAAACTTAAGTGTGAAATATAACCACTGCCCAGTGAAAACATAACTAGTTATTCAAGAGCTTTGTTGGAGATTCACAATGCAATTGTTACATTCTTGTCTGCTCAGATAACATTCATTCTGTAGCTTATGGAACTAAGAGTAACTAATCTTCAAGATTTATTACATAAAACATATTTCATAAAGTTTGGCTGCCATAGTCATTGATTCCTCCATTGGATCTGAAAAGAAATCTCTTGTAAATCTCCTGGAAATGATTTATAATTCTATTGGCTCATGATAATATAAGGGATTTATAGGAAGAGGTCAAATATCAACATTAATAGGAGCTTGTAAGAAGTTGATCTCAACATTCAAGGATATCTGTAACAGTCCCAGGCTTCAGTGGTGAAAGTAGCTCCAGATGTGATAAAGAAATCCAGAAAACTAGAATTTGCAGTGGATCCCAAAAAGTTAATGAGGTATTATAATCTATGGTGAAAATTAATAGATAAGGAGTTGGTCCTTGAGATGAGCAACGAAAGTACTTTCTTGAGATAGAACCCACTCCTGTTGAAGATGCTGTGAATGTTGGCAAAATGACCATGCATGATTCAGCATTGGTGAGATTTGAGAGAACTGGCTTTGTCTTCCAAGTTCCATGTGTCTTGTCTTTTGGTTGTGAACCTGAGTCTTTAATGGATGCACCATCTCTCCAGCCCGCAGGGACCCACAAATGATCAATGTTCAGAAAATAAAACTATGGAATGCTCAGCTCTATATGGGACTCTTATATCACACACCCTCCTCCTGCAGCTCAGTACTCAGAAGATGAAGCAGAAAGACTATAAGAGATAGAGGAGGTATGTGATTGCAGGGAAACTGCTGTTTGCACTCCACAGGGCAGCTGGACATAGGAAGCCATAGCATGTATGACAGCATACACAAGACCTGTGCAAACCCAAGCCAGATAGGTCAGGCTAGGGAAGGTGGGCAGAAAGCCCAGCTCTAGCTGAGGATATATTGGCAGTTTATAGATACTGGGAGGGGGAACACCTAGCATTCCTCACCGATATGATGCCGGGTAGGTTGACCAGACTCCAACAGATGCACCCACACTCAAGAGGTAGTAAGATGAGGGTGGAGAGATGGTCTGAAAATATCAAATTACATTGTGTGAAATTCTCAAGTCAATTAAATATTTCTTTTAGGTCAAAAGAGAAAATCTCATCCAACATCATTAGTGCTACAGAGAATACTTTCATGAGTGAACCAACCCAAGACAAGCTTGGCAGTGTGTGCCTGCACTCTGCACTCAGGAGGCCATGGAGGACAGTTATGATTGTAATTCCAGCCTAGAGTATGAAGCTCTGTCTTACTGTGTCAATGCATCGATCTTTAATCTCATCTTATTTTACAAAATTGCCGGTGTTCTATAACCTCTTCAGTGACTACTCTGGTCAGTTGTCTGACTAGGCCCACTGACAGTGTTCAGACCTACAGATTTTTCAATAAGTGGTGGTTAATTCTCACACTTCAGACTTGTAGGGTACTTTCAGCTATATTTAAGGGAACAGAAATTTGGAAGAAGTTGATTCTGCTGAACTTTATGGATGACTTCTTTCACCTGAGATGGCAAAACTATCAGAAAAATGATGAAACTTCACTGAAGTCTCAAAAAGCATTTCTATGGATAAAATATTTTAATATTAAGATATGTACATTTGGAGGGGCTGGTATGATTGCCCAGAACTCAAATAAAATCTAGGTAAACATAGCGTTCAGCCTGCAATCCCAGCAGAGACAGAGATATCTGGTTAACCAAGCTCACCAAAAAAGCCAGGTCGAGGTTCAGCAAGAGACCCTGTAAAACGGAGAGCAATCAAAGGAGACACTCAGCATCAACCTTCAATCTCTGTATGCAAACACACAGTCACATGTATGTGCCCCCACACATGCCAACATACATACACATTTCTGGATACAACATGTACACACACATACACATAGAATATTTATATTATGCATATATATATATATATGAAAAAGACGCTTGCATTTAAGGCACACATAATAATGATCATCAGTATAATATGTACAAAACCTTTATATGCAGTGAGGAACAAAAAATGTTTGTCTCCAACTTTACAGTATTTGCTTTACTGTTGTGATCTGAAACCATACCCACAAAAACTCCAAGGTGTACCCCTGCTTATCTGAGCCACTCTAATAGGTATGTATACTACAATTTGTTATTGCTCTAATTTTCATTTTCTTCAGAAACGATAATGTGGCTATCTTTTCATTTGCTTGTCTGTCATCCAGACGTTCTCCTTTGGTAAATCATCTGTTGGACTTTGTTGCTGTCATCATTTTGCTGTTGCACTTCATGTTCACTTTAGAATGCTCTTTATATATTCTAGATGACAATCCAGTCTTCAATGCATGATTTCAAATACTCTTTTTCTCCATCTGGGGCCTCTCTTTCATTATCTCAGCACTGGATTTTTTTTTTCACATGACTTTTTAAAGTTTTGATAAAGCACAATTTATCATTTTCCTTGGTCTTAGGTCATACAGTCAGTATCATGTCTAAAAATTCTTTGCTTAACCTTGGGTCGTGAAGTTTTGTTCTCATATGTATTCTTTAAAACATTTCAATTTTGATCTGTGATCTAAAACCATGTGTTGAAAGGCTATCTTGTCTCCATTGAGTTCCTTTTGCACTTTGTCAAAATCAAATAGTCATATATGTGTAGTCTATTTTTGGGCAACCTATGGTATTCCATTGATCTATTTGTCTGTCTCCTCGTCAATACCAGACTAGCTCATTGTTGTAGATTCATAGTTGACTTAAAATCAAGGATCACACAGTCCTTCCAACTTTCACTTTACTTTTCTAAATAATTCCAAGTATTTTCTGTCTTTGAGTGTTCATATAAATTTCAGGACTAGATTACGTTTTACAAGAATTGTGCTGATATTTTTAATTGGAAATTGTCTTATCTGTGAATTTATTTTGACCCCTTTGTTTCTAATCCTGGATGAGAGTTTCCTCTCTAATTTATTTCAGTCTATTTTGATAACTCTAACTAGTCTTCACTATAAAGTGTTAAATATGTTTTCATATCTATACATATGTGTATATACACATATATGAAATCTCTTTTTTGGAATATAAACATCTCATTTTCTGAACCAATGTGAATTCTTTTAAACAAGTTTAGGTTTCCAATTACACATTGTTATCTGTCAAAATGCCATTGGTTTTTAGGTGTTAATCTTAAATCTCATTACCTCATTGGACTTACTTATTGATGTCTGAATGGATACAGAGTTATGTGCACAGTAATGTCATCTGAAATTAGGAGTTTTAGTTATTTTTTTCATTTAAAACTTTTGTTCCATTTTCTTGATCTTTTTCAATAGTTAGAGCTATTGCTACCAAGTTGAATTGAAATAATGAGAGTATGCATCATTAAAGCATTCAGTTCAAACCCAAGAATGATGTCCACTGTAGGATATTTCTTAGATCTTCCCTCAAGTTGAGACCATTTCCTTTTATTCCTGACTTATTAAGTGTCTTTATTATAAAGAGATATTAGCTATTGTCAAAAGAGTTTTCTGTATTGATATAATTATGTGCTTTATTTCACAAACTATAAATTATATCTAATTGTCTTAGTTTTAATTGTTGGCATCTATATCATATTATATATATATATATATATATATATATATATGTAAATAGTTGAATGTTTTGTGTCTATTTTGAACAGAATTTCACTCTATAGCTTAAACTGGCAGGGAAATCATTACATAGCACAGGCTGGCACCCCACACTCAATCCTCCTGTCTCAGCCTCTCAAGTACTGGAATCACAGACATTTGCTAAGACACCCAGATCCACTAATGAATTTTAATACAAAATCTTTTTGGATTGCTAACTTTCAAATCTTCCATTTTTGGTAGTTTGTATGATTATGTGCTCCATAGGCTCCTAGTATTTGGACAGTTTGCCACCAGTTGGTGATGCTGTTTTGGGAGATCTAAGAAGGAATAGCCTTGCTAGAGAAACCACATCACTGTGGTTGTGTTTAGAGAATTCTTAAACCTTGCCTGATTTCCAGTTGCTCTTTGCTTCCAGTACCTGCTTCAAGACGTGAGCACTCCTCTTTCTCTTCCCACCAGCCTCCCCTATGGTTGACTGATTCCTCTAGAACTGTAGATTAAAACAAATTCTTCTTTTCTATATAAATTCCCTTGGTCATGGTGTTTTATTACAACAGAAAAGTAACTAATACAATATTGTCTATGAATTTATGTTCTCTTTAGCCATTTCCCAATGAAGACAAGTACATATGAGCATTCTGTAATGATGCAGAAGAAAAGAAATTTGTTTTGATATACACTGTCTGTAAGGATGAAAGCAAAAGAGAGCCCTGGTTAAACTCCTATATGTCTATCAAAAATTTTATTTATTATTGTATGTTTGAGTGTTTTGCCTGCATATGTGTAAATGTACCCATGTTGTATAATGCTTACAAAGACCAGAAGCTGGCATTGGATCCCCTGGAACTGGAGTTATGGTCCATTGTTAAACACCATGGAGATGCTGGGAACAAAGCCCAGGACCTCTGCAAGAGCAACCAGAGCTCTTAACCACTGAGCCATCACTCCAGCCCCAATATATCCATCACAACACAGCTACAGATAAGAGCTTCTGAATTCCAAGAGTAGGTTCTCTCCAAACACTGGGCAGAAGCTGGTGTCATGCCAAGCTGGAGCAGAGCACCATGCCCACAGGAGCCACTCCCTTAATCCTCATAGCAAGTGACCTGGCTAAGGCCCACACTTCATTATGCCCTACAGGTAGGGACACAAACTTTAGAAGGAAGCTTGAGAGTACCTGATTTGTGTCTGACCTGGGCCCCTGAGGGAACTCCTGAGTAGCTGACTACAGTCATATGGTCCCTCCAATATAAAAATCAGAAGAGAGAACCTGAAGCCTAGACTAACCATCTTTTCATATGTAATAAAAAAAACAGCCAAGGCACATAAAGAATACAAACAAAATTAATCTTCAACTCAATAAAAGAAATCGAGATTCATACCAGAATCACAAAAAAAAAGAAATCAATATGACAAAACCACAATGGAAAAAATAATAATTTGCAAAACCCAAATACTATGTTCCCATCAAATACCACCAGTCCTCTATAAGAGTTCCACAATGAGGACCTCTTAGAGAAAACCCCGGACCCAGAATTTAAAAGAACATTCATAAGCATGATCAAAGAATTCAATGAATTTAAAGGACACACAAACAAATCAAAGAACTAAAAGAAAATAGGGATAAATTTCTGACTGAATTCACAAAAGAGATATAAATATCAAAGAACACTGAGGTTGAAATGGAGAAGGAAGTAGAACACTCAGTAATTAATCTGGAAACAATGGAAGAAAGCTTCAGCAATGGAATGAATGAAATGGAAAACAAGATATCAAAACTGAGTGATAAGTTTGAAGAACTGGAATACCCAAGCAAAGGTTATAAAAAATAAAAAAAACACAACTGAATATGAGGGAATATGGAATACCATGAAAAAGCCAAATTTATACATCATAGGCATGGAAGGAGAAGAATGTCAGAATCATGATACTGACCAGATCATCAATGGGACTATAGAAGAAAATTTCCCAACATTAAGGAAAGATGTGGCCACAGAAATAAAAGAAGTACAGAAAACATTTATGTATACAGGACTAGAAAAGAAACTTGAAACACTACATCATAGTGAAAACACTAACCATACAGAACAAAGAGAAAATACAGAAAGCTGCAAAAGAAAAACAAGAAATTACATGTAAAGAAAACCCATCAGAATTACAGCTGACTTTTCAATGCAAACTATGAAAGCGAGAAGATCCTGGACCAAAGTATACCTAGTATCAAATGACCATAGATGTCAACCTAACAAAAATTTTGACTACACTTGAAGGAGAAAGAAAAATCTTCCATTACATGAACAGGCAGAAAAGAACTCATGTCCTGAAAACCAGCCCTCCAGAGAATGCTGGAAGTAAAACAAAGAACAGAAGAAAGAAATGACTATGCAAACAGAAATTAAAATGTTGGGAAAAATACACATCTATCAATAACAATATTAATTATCAATGGACTGAACTTTCCTGCCAAAAGACACAGGCTAGTTTCTCAATGGATTAAGAAACAAAATCTATCTTGTTTGTTATCTGCAAGAAAATCATCTCACCTTCAAGGAGAGGACTACCTTAAGGTAAAAGGATGGAAAATAATATTCCAAGCAAATGGCACTAAAAAGCAGGCAGGCAATGTAATTCCAATATCTGAGAAAATAGACTTCAAACTTAAACTCCAAAGAGAGAAATATGGTCACATCATTCTGATCAAAAGAACAGTTAACTAAGGAGATATTACAATCATGACTATATATGCATCAAACTCTGGTTCACCCAACATAAAAGCAATACTAAAGGACTTTAAGACACAAATTAATCCTAACCCTCTAGTATTAGAGGACCTCAACACCTCACTGTATCCATTAGATGGGCCAACCAAACAAGGAATAAACAGAGAGACATCTGACTTATATGCTATCATACATAAAATGCACCTATCACTCATCTACTGAATATTCCAACCATGCACCAAAGAATACACTTTCTATTTAGCACCTCATAGAACTTTTTTCATAATTGATCACATACTGAGACACAAACAAACCTCAACAAATACAAAATAATTGTAATAATTCAACACATTCCATCAGACCACAATGCAATAAAGCTTAAAACCAACAATGGAATAAAATCTAGTAACTACATGAACTCATGGAGATTAAAAAACATACTCTTGAATGGTCAAAGAAGAAATTAAGAAAGAAATACAAGTATTCCTGGAATTAAATGAAAAGGACACTACAACACAGAAATACCTCTGGGACACTTAAAAAGCATTTCTAAAAAGGAAGTTTATAGCTTTAAATGCTTACATTAAAAAGTAAGAAAGAGCGCAAATAAATGACAACATTGTAACTCCAGACTCTTGAAAGCCAACAACAAATGATACCAAAACCCAGTAGAAAAGAAAAAAATAACAAAATCAGAGAAGAAATTAATGAAATAGAAACAAAGAAAACAATACAAAGAATCAATGAATCCAAGAGCTAGTGCTTTGAAAAGATAAACAAAATAGACAGACAATTAGCCCAGTTAATCAAAAGAAAGAAAGAAGAACTACAAATCAACAAAATCAGAAAGGAAAGAGGAAACATCACAAGAGAAAACAAAAAGATCCAGAATCTTATATACAAAAACTTTGAAAACCTATATACTATTAAATTTGAAAACCTTAGAGAAATGGAAACATATCTAAAAATCAATTACCAAAGCCAAACTGTGAAGAGATCAACAGTTTAAACAGATCCATATGATTGAAACAGTAATACAAAACTTCCAAATTAAAAAAGCTGAGGTCTAGGAGGATTTACAGCAGAATTCTACCAGACATCCAAAGACAATCTATATCCAATACTACTTAAATTATTCAAAAAGATAGGAACACAGGGAAAACCCCCAAACTCCTATGAAATCAGCATTACTCTAATACCCAAACCAGGTGAAGATAAAACTCCAAAAGAAAACTATAGACCTATATCTTTAATGAACATAGATGAAAATTTCTCAACAAAATTCTTACAAATGGCATACAGATACACATCAAAAAGATCACCTACCATGATAAATTCAGCTTTATTCCAGATGCAGGAGTGGTTCAATATACATAGCTCAATGAATCTCATAAATCATGTAAATGGACTCAAAGATAAAAATCATATGGTCATCTCAACAGATACAAAAAAAGGCCTTGGACAAAATTCTACATTTTTTGTGCTAAAAATTCTAGAGGCAGTTAAACTGGAAGCAACACCTCAAAATAATTAAAGCTTTATACAACAAAGCCACAGCTAACATCATTCTAAATGGAGAAAAATCTAGAAGCCTTCACCTTAAAATCAGGAAGCAGACAAGAATGTCCACTATCTCCACTGCTTTTTACTATAGTGCTTGAAACTCTTTGCTAGAGCAATAAGACAAGAGGATGTTAAAGGACTAATTTGAAAGAAATCAAATTATCACTTTTTGCAGATGATATGCTACTACAGTTAAGAAGTCCCCAAAATTCCACCAGAAAATTCTTAGAAATGATGAACACATTCAGTAAAGGGTCAAGTTACAAAATTAATCTACAAAAATTCGTAGCCTTTCCCATGACCATCTTCACAAATTTAGAAAAAAACTATCCTAAAATTCATATGGAATCACCAAAGTCATCAAAACAGCCATGAGCACAAACTATATTACAGAGATATTGTAATATAGTATTGAAATGTAGTAATAAAACAGTGTGAGCACAAAAATAGGGCAGTAGATCAATGGAACATTATTTAAGACCCAAATGGGAGGACATAATCTTTCAGCCAGCTGATATTTGACAAAGGGTCAAGAACACTGATTAGAGAAAACATAGTTTAGTGCTAGGAAAACTGGACCCAGACCTGTAGAAGAATGAAACCAGATCCTTATCTTTCATTTTGCACAAAGGTCAACTCCAAATGGAATAAAGACTTTCAATATGAAGCCTGAAACTCTGATACTCATAGAGTATCATAGAAGCTCATAGATATGAGTTTCATAGATACTCATAGAAGAAAACATTGGCAGTATCCTACAAAACATAGGTGTAGGAGAAGACTTTCTAAATTGGACATCAGTTGCTCAGGAATTAAGATCAATAATCAACAAATGGAATAAACAACGAAGGAAGTGAAGAGAAAACCCACAGAGTGAGAAAATCTTCATGATCGATATATCTATCCGACAGTGGTTTAGCACACCGAATTTATTTTAAAAACTCAAAAAAAGAAAGAATCAAGAAAACAACTGACCCAATTAGAATATGGGCTACAGATCTCAAAAGAAGAAAAAGAAATGGGTAAGAAAATCTTTGAAAGTATGCAACATCATTAGTAATTGGGGAAAGGAAAATGAAAACCACTTTAAGATTTCATCTTACCGCAGTCACACTGGCTAAGACCAAGAGAATAAATGATACCAAATGCTGGAGAGGATGTGAGAAAAGGGAAATCTCATTCACTGCTGGTGGAAGTGTAAACTCATGCAATCCCTATGAAAAGTAATGTGGGGAACTTAAAAAAAAATGAACCTCCCAGTTATACCAATTACACCATTCCTTGGCATATGCCCAAAGTACTCACACTATTCTTGTACATCCATGTTTGTTGCTGTTCTTTTCACAATAGTTAAGATATAAAAGTAATCTGTAAGTCCCTTAGGTGACTAGTGGATAATGAAGATGTGGTACATTAACACAGTGGAGTTCTGCTCAGAGTTAAAGAACGAGAACAGGATGAAAGTTAGAGCTAAATGGATGGAACTAGAAATTGTCATGCTAAATGAAAGTAACACAGGAAAACAAACTACATATGTCTCTGTCATTGTGGAAAATAGCACCAAATCCTTGTATGTGAGAATGCATCCTGGCATAACTGCAAGAACCAAGAAAATAAGCAACCAGGGCAATAAAGAGAAAGAAGGAACCTGAGAAAGAAAAATAGTAGGAGACAGGTGTTACTAATGGAGAAATAGATAAAATGGGGTATTTAAATGGGAAGGGGAAGGTATGCTATACAAGGATCTATGGGAATAAAGGGAAAGCAGAAGCTCCAGAGAGGTGGAGCCCCAGGAGACTTGTAATATCAAGGGAGAAATGGGGAAAGGGGGACATTTTAATAGGGAAGGTATAGAGGGAGGGTTAGACAGGGAGATAGAAACAGGAGAGAGATAAATAATGTCTAACTAGTATAAAGCATGAAGGAATCATATTATTCTAAGAACTTAATGATAGTTTATGCAATCACTATCTCTGCATGAGTCCATGTGCATAACTGAAGGCTGAAGACACAACAAGAAACAGTGCCAGACAGAAGAAATCTTCTTTTGAGCTTTTGGCCAGGTTGCTCCAAGAGACTCCCAATATTACACTTGCTATTTCCATAGCCCTTGAGCCTCCCGGAATTTGAAGATAAGACCCTATTGGTGAAGATAAAATAGGCTTCGGAGACCAGATTTCTAGCAGAAACTGACCTGTAAGCCACTTCTTCTGAAGGCTAGCTCTCATAGCTCTGGAGAGCACTATGCAAGCTGCTAAGGCGGAACATAAATTGATCACTGAACACCTGTGATCAAATAACCACATCAGTGGCGGGCACAGTATACGACACTGGTACAGTCGTGGTGATTTCATCTTGGGGGCAACCAATGGCTGCCTAATTGGACTTAAAACCCACTCAATGGTAAGAAATTCACGGGTGGTACTGTAATTATAGCCAAATACACATGGCTGAAAAGATGATAGATCTCTGAGAAATTCCTAAGGCTTTCACATCCCTAGACTAATGTAACTTCTTAGTAAGTGAAAATATGTGCCCTTATATTTACAGTCAAGTATCCCAGTCACCACTCATCAAAACAGCTTCTTTTTCATCAGACAGAGACTACTACAGAGTACCAAAACTAGTCACACAGAGACATTGTCTTTGAATTGTCCAAGCCTAAGCGGCACATCTACTAAGGTTCATGCAATATAGAAAAAGGAGTAAATAGGACACTAATGAATCAACTCTCATTAGTGAAGCTCCCTCATGCTACAGAGGGTCAAGAACACAAAAGGTCACAAATGGCCAAAGCATGGAGATTAGGAGTCCTGCGGATTGGGGGTTCCTGGACAGGACTCCTATATTAAGCTTTATTCACCCAGGGCTCAGGGACCATTGCAAATGAGAGGGGCTGAAAGACTGTAAGAGCTGTGGAGGAGGTACATGATCATAGGGAAATAGAATTCTACAAGCTCCTGGGACCTTACTCTTATGAACCTACAGCAATGGTCTCAGCATGCTCAAGACCCATGTAAACTCAAGTAGAAAAAACCCCAGCATGGAACTGGAGAAATGGGCAGCAGACCCCAATCTTACTTGAATAAATATTGGCACTGATTACTTTTGGGTGAGGATGAGCTAGTCTGCTTGAAGCATAGGTCTCTGGATCGGCTGACTAGACCTCAGTGTATGACTTGCACTGAGGATTGTCCAGGGACACTAACTTGACATAGTAGGCCTTAGCACGAATAATAGAGTGTATGAATTCTGGAAAGGAGTGCTGTGGTAGAGTGCCAAAGAGGAAGGGGTTATAAAAGTAACTAAGATTGGTTGAGATGTTCTGTATGAAATACAAAAAATTCAATATATTTTTAAAGAATCTATTTTCTGGATGCTATCTTCCATGCAGACCTGTAGTGCTGTTTTGTTTTATTATGCATTATATTTCTAAGCTTTGATATATGAACAATGATTGGCATCATGAAATCTGCTTTAATCTATTTTTGAAGATGTAAAAAACTTCATGAGTTTTTTAGGCATACCCTCTCTTGTGCCTGCAGTTCCTCCTACATCTGTCTAATTTTGAATTTTGTGAGCTAATCAGGCCATGGCAGAAGGGCTGCATTCTTTTGTTTCTTTGATCATCTGGCTAATTGAATGTATTTATTGGTCTGCCAAATCTTATTTTGACCTTTGCTCTAAGATACATTTTACCACTGGAACATTGTAATCGTGAGTTTGAGAGTCTTTTAAGTTATTCTAGCTTTTGCTGCAGCACAGCAAAAATTCAGATGTTTTTCTCAAGCCTTCGAGGCTTGTCCTTTCCAGTTACTTAGGAAGAAAACACTCCTTTGTCTGAAAAAGAAGTCTTCACACTTCTGGGTGTCTACTCCCTTTCCTTTGAGGCTGTGCACTATTTTTAATGGGTTCATCTCTTTCTTGAAGGCTTTATTAAATGCAACTTGGAAGCACCATTGAACACACAACCTTTTCATTTCCTATATGTATGCTTAGAGCTACATCTCCTGAGGTATGTTAGCTCCCCTTACAATTGTCTCAAATGACTTTTTTTTTCAAATGCTTTTCCATTGGATATGTGGATTGGGCTTTTTGAAGTATCTCAAAATAGCCTTCTAATGCCTGCTTTCCAACTGAAAGTCATTTATTTGAGTGTTTTTTTGCCATCATAACTATTTTCTAGGTATATATTTATTAGTATTCATAGTAAATATTATAACAAGCACAAAATCCTTTTTCTTTTAGCATTTCATTGCATACATGTTTAATTTAAGAAGTTTGAAATGGTGAGAAAATCACACATATTTATAGCATAATATCCCCTCAAATCTTAATGGCTCACTCATAGCAATCACACATTTTTCTCTCATCTTGGGTGTCTACTGTGGCTACTGTATTTTCTGGTCCATTTGATTTAACCTATTTTGATGACATAAAAGTTTTCATGAGTTGCTTAAGCATACTATTTCACAAGGACCAGATGATCACGAAGTCCCACCTCAATTCTGGGAGCAGATTGATTAATAGTATCTGGAGAAAGGTAAGTTATAACTTCCATTAAAAACCATATTGAAAATATTTTATAATTTCTAGGCCCTGGGCAGGGTCTATGGACTTTGTGAAGTAGACACACAATATTTTAGGGTAGCAGGAGAGCAAAGAAGGACAATAGAGAACTTAGTAGATTTGACTGTATTCCCAAAATACTCCCTCACGGTGTCTAAATCCAGGTGTCTGTGTCGTACTTGTCTAATCCTTGATCTGGCACACTGGAGGTCAAAATACAAGAGACAAAACAGCAGCTTCCTTGTCCTCGGGCTGCAGTTGGCCCAATGTTTCCTACTTGCATTTCACTGACAGTCTTTTATTCACATATAACATTCAGGCCTGCAATGTGCCTGGGTAAGACATCAACAATGTTCACTCGGGACTACTGTTCAGGGAGAAGAGGAAAGAAGAAACACCAAGAAAGAAAACTCTTCTAAATGAAAGCAAAGCCGGTGTCTATAATATAATCATATTTTCACACTCATGTGTTTTCTGTGGGTACTTTTGTATGGAACGTTTATGTACACAAAGAACTTGAAATTAATTAATTAAGTTTCTTCATCTACATTTCATGTATGGGAGCGTTTCGACTACAGGTCTGTATGTGTGTATCCTGCAAGTGTAGGGTACCTGTGGAGGTCAAAAGAGGGCATCAAATGTCTTGAAACTGGAAATACAGATGGTTATAGGCTACCATGTGGGTGCTGGGGACTCAACCCAGGTCCTCAACAAGAGTAGTAAGTGCTCTTAACTACTGAACCATCTCTTTAGGCCCCAATTTTATTCTATTAAGATATAAATACAATTAGTTATTATCCTCAGTTTAAAAAAATAATTTCTATTTTTAAGAGCAGATTTAGATTCACCTTAAAATTGAACATAAAATAAAGGTGTTCCTATGTATCTCCTATCCCCCACAATACAGACTTCCCTACTAATAAAATCTCCCTCAAAGTAGTACAATTGTTATACTAGATTATCCCACATTGTATGTAATTGTGAGGACTGGATAGAGAGCTCAGTGGTTAAGAGCACTGGCTGCTTTTGCAAGGACCCAAGTTTAGTTCTCAGCACTCATATGGTAGCACAACCATTGGTAGCTCCAGTTCTAGGGTATCAGATACCTTCTTCTGACCTCCATAAGCACTACACACTTACACTCATGCAGACAAGACACTCAAGCAAGTAAAAAACAAAAAAAAAGCAAATAAAATGTCATTGTTAACCAAAATCCATAGTTTATATTTAATGCTTCTCTTGTATAATATACAGCTTCATGGACATATACCGTTGTAGTCACATGCAGAACAGCTTCACAGTGAAAATGTTCTCTGCTATATTTACGATTTTCTCCCTCTTGTATGACCCTTGGTAAAAGCTATGTTTTTACTATTTGCAGAATGTCACACAGCTGAAATTATATGATATGTAGTCTTTAATATTGTCTTCTTTCATCTAGGAATATGTGGTAGATTGCTCCATACCTTTCAGTGAATTGATAGCTAAATTTATTTTCAGTACTGAATAATATTCTATTGCTGGCATGTGTGAGTATGAGTGTGTGTGTGTGTGTGTGTGTGTGTGTATCATGGTTTATCAGTTCACCTACATTTATGTATAGCTTTTGTTTAAGGAAAATCCTTTGCTCAATTACCTAGCAGAGAGGTTGTTGGATGATACAGTTTTTAATTTTATTTTAAAAACTCAGAAACAAAACCAAAAAACTGACAAACTACAACAAATGACAACAAATGGGATGTTTTGACTTTTTTGTAGTTTTTTTGTTAATTTTGCTTTGTATCCTTGCCAAATTTGGGTTGACAATTTTTTTTCATTGTTGATTTAATTTTTTATTTGAACTTGCAATTCACCAGTGATATGTGGTGTTAAGCATCTTTTCTATGTTTGCTTGACGTCTGAACATAATCTCTGATGAAGCCTTTTCTCAGGTTTTTTAAAAGTATGCTATTCACTTTCTTTTTGATCAAGAGTTCTTTCATTTGTCAGCTCAATGTCTTCCATCTATCAAACCTTTTGCAAATATTTTCTCCCCATGTGTTCTCTTCTTGGTCTCTTGGTACGGCCTTCTACAGGGTAGGTGAGTTTAATCTGATGAATTCTAGCTTGTCCATTGTTTTGTGAAACATCTTTGATGCTGTTTCTAAAAGTCATCACCATAGTCAAAGCTTTCTATGTTTTTTCCTAGGTTACATTCTAGTTTACACACATGATGAGATGGTGTGGCATGTGATGAGACCTGAGTTCAAACCCCTGAGTTCAAACTTCCACATAGTAGAAGAAGAGACCCAACACTTGCAACTTATTCTGAGTTTCATGCTTGTGCTATGGTATGTGCAAGTGCATATAACTTTAAAAATGTAAAAAAAAATAAAACAGTAAATTTACATTTTTGAGTAAGTGGGTTTTCCCAACAAAGCTCGTTCCTCTGAACTCGTGGTGGCTCACAGATCATCACTTCCCTTTTAAAAGCTTTCTCCAGCATTTTCCTGAGCTGTGATGACACTAAGTCTAGAATGTACAAACTGCCCTCTTCATCTTTTCCACAGTTATTTTTATCATATCTACTTTTATACCTGGCTCCCCATAAAGCAAGTGACAATGCACTTTTTCATTTTCTTTAACCAGCCTTTGTTATTTTATATCTGGACCAAGCATTGGAATGCAAATTTTACAAATGTTCTTTTTAGGTTTTTAAGGAAGGCGCTTCTGAAAAATTAAATATTAAGACTTTAATTTTTTTAACCATTATTTGTTCTACATGTTATGACTTTTTTTCCTCTCCCTCTAAAAAGTAAGCAAGAAAAAGATCATACTGGCTTGGTAATGTCAGTCTCAATGTAAAGATGATTTAACTGAATTCTGTTGTTAAGTAAATGTGAACCATTATGTAAATGCTTTCAGAGGAAACTCATTTATTGGGAGAAAAAACATCACTGATAAATTTTTTTGGAATTTTTCATTTATTTGCTCTTGGCATGTTTTATGGAGAATTCACATGACATTTCTCAAATTGTCATCATCTGTTAGAATTATTAAAATTTCAGTAATTTCCTATATGAATAAATATAAATAAATATATAATTTCATAAATATATCTACCTAAACTGAAATCATTTCAATATTTTAATAGTCTTAAATTAATTTATGTATTTTAGATTTGGGTATTAGGGAGGACTAGATGGTATGTCTAAAAATCTTAGGAGTAAACTGTCTATGTACTAAAAGGAAAAGAAGATACAAGTTTTGCTCTGTTTAAAAAGCCTAAGTGTCTCTTTTTCCAACACTGGTGTGTTTCCCTTTGATCTCCTAGGTTATGGAGGTCACGTAGCTTTTGTGCTAAAGCCTTGAAATAACTCTCATTATGATTTCTTCAGAAAGTGGTTAGAAATGGATAAATTTACTTGAGTGCAGTTGAAGGAACTTGTAATTGATATGCTACCCCTCAAACAAATTAAGGGATCTGTAGGTAATTTCTTCAATCAGCCAATCATAGCAAATGGATAAAAAGAATTGTGAAAGTGTGTGACTCACAAAGTGTAGGAAGACTCAAGTTATACCACTTCCATAGCCAGATACAATAATCACACACATATCCTAACTTGTCAGCATCTTAACAAGAGCAATAAGTGTCCACTCCAAATGGCAACAGTCTGGGAAAACTGATCAGATTATTGCTGTTGTTATTTCAAGCAAATTATAAGATTATGGTGTACCTAGAATCATTAAATGGTGATATAAGAACCAATATTTGGGGATCATTCAAATAAGATGATGCATATCTATCAGAATGGTCTCATGACTTATAAAGGATACTTACTAAATTCAAGTAACATGGACAAGCATACTGAGATATTTCAACATTGAAAGAGCTAAAAGTCCATTTCAAAAAAGTTAATGGACAGGCAGGAAACTAATATTTCTATTAATAGAGGAATTGAGAAATGAAATGAGAAAGTAAAGGTTTAAGGCCAGTCTTCACAATTATTGAAAAAAATCATAGTATAAAATGACATTTTCAGACTACAATGAAAACATAACAGTTATACACCATTAAATGCACAATGGAAATTATTTTCTTTCCTTTTAAAATTCCCAAATCAGGTAAAATGCTGCTAAAATTTGATATCTATTATTTAAAGTCTGAAGTACATATAGCAAAAAACAAGAAAATATGTATTATATAAAGAAATTAAGTCAAAAGATTTTAAACAGAAACATAAAATAACTATCACTAGTAGGGCATCATGGTACACATCTGTGATCCCAGAATTAAGGAGGGAAATGCAGTCAGATGTCTATGAGTTCAAAGTCAACTTGGTCTACATAGAGAGTTTCAGACCAGCCTGGGTTACATAGTTATACACTGTCTTAAAAGAACTGAGCTATTTGTTTGACAACCTATGACTTCTGAAAGGAGGATTATTCCCTGTACCAAGTAAAAAGCCCAGTGCCAGGAGTGGGATACCTATGGTGGAGTTATTTGTCAAGGGAGGACCTAGAGACTCCCCAAATAATGCAGATTTTTTGACACTGCACTTACTTGTTCTCAAGAAGTTGGTGATACGACCCTGTTGCTGAAGACACCACACACTTTAGTTACAGGACTTGCAGACATCAAGCTGGTAAAGAACTGGAAACTTCTTTCTTGCTGTGCTCACTTTCATAGTGTTGGACAATTCTATATAAGCTGCTGCTGGAGAAAAGTCATAACAGCCTTACCCAGCTGTGAACCCCGTGAGGTAATAAAAAGCATCTTGGCAAGATATTTCTGTATGTGTAATAAATGACATGGATGACTTGCAGGTACACAACTACTTTCTGATTGTATTTAAGACCCTCTCTGCAGGAGGAAACTCATGACTGGTACTACAATCTGGCTAAGAACTGGTGGTTAGGGAGCTCATAGGCCCTAGGTGTTAACCTAATAATATTTTGCTAAATGGACATGGTTTCACATGGTCTTCTAAAATCATATCTGCGTGTCCATGATGAGGATGAGTGGATCTCTCCACCCTCCTCAGAGAGATGTCTTTGAACAGCATCCAATAGATAATGCAGAGACTCACAGCTCATGAAAGAGCATTACACAAATGCCTGTGGAATACTCAGACATGATGGGACATCTTGATAGCACCCCTTCTCCCAAGAGGTCAAAGAACATCACAGGACAGGGCATGGAAAGATGGCAAGAGCCAGAGGTTTGTGAGGACTGGGGAAAAACATCTGAACATGACAGACTGCAATACTCACAAATCCACCACAGCAGAGACACAAGTATGTCTGCACAACACCTGCACAAGATTAAACCAACTGGCATTTCAGCGTGGAAAGAGACGGGGTTTACAAGAACCTTTTTTTTAACTGAGGAACTATTGATAGTTGACGGCTTCTGGAAAAAAGAGAGTCAGTTGTCTTTAGACATGTGGTTTATGATTGACCATAATCTGTTAGATGGCCTTTAAGTGATGGACATATGGGCAACACAAATTGAACTCAATGGGCTATAAAAAAATAAACATAAAGGAAGACATGAAGATGGAATGGAGACATGAGGGGGGATCCAGGAGGAGTTGGAGGAGAAAAAGAGGTGAATATGATGGAAATAAATAGTATTCATATATAAAATTCTCAAAGAATAAATAAAAATATTTTTCATAAAATTCTATCAATAAATTTGCAAAGATAAACAAAGGAACCCCATTATGTGAATTTTAACAATAATATGCCTTCTGATTCTAGTTTTATATCTATGATAGTTTTATTATTAACATATCTTTTATTTCAGTTAATATTTTCCTCATATTTCCATGTATTCTTTTATATTCCTTTCTTCCTGATATCCATTAGGTTAGTTGTGAATTATTTATTCCCATTTTTGTTCTCTAAAGTTTAGGGATTCTTTTTCTTCTTTTGCTTAGGAAACTAAGGATCAGTACAAATAGCAACTGATTATTTGAACAGCTAAATTCATAGACGAACTCAGACTAGACTTATCAAAAAGTAATGAAAATAAGACAAAGACTATTAAAATAAGAAAGACATCAAAATCTATGAGAATTTTAATCTAAGCTATAAAAGAATATATTGTGGGACTTCAGAAGAACAGAACATATTTTCACCATTTAAATTACGTTCGTAGTTTCAACTAGCAAATTGGAGGTCATTATAGAATAATAAAGACTTCTGTGTTATTACTTACTAGTTAGTAGTACTGCTTTAGTAGTTATGAAAGTTCTGCTGGTTTTAGAACTTTATAAAGACATACAAAAGATGTGAGATTTCTTACTCATGTGCATCATAAATAAAGTCATGCCTCAAATGTATTAATGCTAACAGAAGACATGCTATTTTTGCTGGATCAAGGGCAGAGGGTAGCATTATGCACAGCTAAGCAGCAGTGTGAAGCATATGAGAAGAAGGCTAGTAAGCCTGTCTTAGAGAAACCAGTGTCTTTATTCTGATGCAAAGCAATCAACTCTTCTCTCTTGGAAAAACAACTCTTCATGGTCCAAGTATATTCTTTCCACAAAAGTCTTTTTAAATATGATTTTAACAAAATATATGTATGACTATATCTATTGATACATAGAAATGTGAGAAACACAATGGAAAGACTTCTTCCAAGATTTATTTCTGCTAGTATGACTGTCTTGGACTGCCACTGTGTTCAAGATAATGTGTTACCCCTGAATCTTCTCAACATCCCCTGTGGTCACTTGAATGTAGGGAATAGGACCTAGCATTCCTTTTTAATTACACTGTATGATTTCAAAAAGAAAAACAAAACAACCAGTGTAGCTATTAAAAGCTTTTATGTTCAGAGTTAGTCAAACCATTAGGTCCTTTAAGTACTTATTCATCTGAAATTCCCAACAAGAGTTTCAATCTATGCCTTTATCCACAGGAACTGTATACACATGATATTATCTCTATAGTCAAATGATATTGAGTAACATTTGCAGAGTAGCAAGAGTCTAACATTATCATTCCACCTGAGGGGTATCTTTGCAAATTGCTTTGGACCTGAGTGTGTGATGAATAGCACCATCAATATAAATGTATGCCCATTACCCATCCCAGAATAATGCATGCCAGTTAATGTCAGTCTTGGCTTGGTTCCTTCTAGCCTCACCCCCTATTCATTTGGACAACCATTTGCTGATATACATTATTTATTTTATAACTCTGAATTTCCCATCTATTTGTTAACATCTAAAAGCCAAAATTTCAAGGTAAGCTTGTAACAAGAAAAGTACCATTCTGACTTTTCCTTCAGCAGATTACTAAATTCAGACAATTTTCTGAAAGTTTTATACAAAAGAATGAATTTATGATAAAAGCGCTAACAGCCATGATTATGATAGACATACTTGATGATGTAACAGATTAAGAGCTATTCCTACTAGTGCCTTTCATTGCACATACAATGTCATCACGCATTAACTGCTTTGTTCACTCTACTGATAATTGCTGTATCTACCAAGAACACAATTTCCCCAATTAAAGCTTAATAGGAATACTATTTAATTCATAAAGAGTATATACATTTATTTTTCTCTTTTTGAGACAGATTCTCTGTAGCCTTAGGTGGTCTAGAACTTGCTATGTAGACCAGGTTGGTCTCATTCTAACAGAAAACCACCTGCTTCTGCCTTCTAGGTGCTAGTGTTAAAGGCTTGGGACACAAAGCCTGGCAAACATGTCATTTTTTAAAGTACTTTATTGAATTTTTGTACATTTCATATAATATATCTTAAACAAATTTAGACCCCTTCCCTGTCTGTGTATCCATCGTAACCTCCATCACCGGATTTCATCATTATATTAAGTCTTATCTGGTCAAGCATTTGTACCTAGATGTCCCTCAGTGCAAGTTAATTCAGTCTAAAGCCTATTTAGAGGCACTCCATTAAAGATCTACTCTCTCTCACCCAGCAATAATGAGTTTCCAATAGTTCTTGGATGAAGATTGGGGTCTGCTATCCATTTCCCTTGTTCTATGTTGGGTTTGTGACTGATTGAGTTGGCGAGGGCCTTGTGCATGTTCTCACTATTGTTGCAAGTTCATATGAGGAAGTTCCCAGAGGCCTGAAAATCTCTGTTTCCTTATGTTCATGCATCAAATGTGGTTCTTACAATCTGTCTGCCCCCTCTTCTGCAATGGTCCCTGAGTTGAGGGGTGGGGGTTACTATAGTAGTCATATCCAAGGATGCATATTCTGCAGTCTCTTGCTCTTTAGAACTTAGCCAGTTGTGGCCTGTTGTGTGCATCACACTTTTTCCTTGAGGAATCTTCACTGGTGAGAGGTGAAGGATGTATTAATATTCTCTCAATCCCCTGTGCCGCTATGTTTCATGAGCCTTAGATTTAGAGGTCCCACTGTAAATGTGTCACTTAACGGTAGGAATCTCTCAAATATATATCTTCTGAGTGTGAACAAGTGTGAAACTCTGTAATAACCATAAAATATATGAAAATTTGTGCATGAGTATACCTGAAGGCTATATAACAAGGAACACAGTGCCCGACAGTAGCGATCCCACTTAGAGTTGTTGGTCAGCATATTCCAAGATACTCCAAAAATGGCACAGGTTATTGCCACAGCACTTGAAAACCTCCCAGAACTTGAAGGTAAGACTCTACTGCTGAAAACAGGACATACTTCAGACAGAACTTGGAGCAATGGAACTAGAACTAACCTGGAGGCCTTCTCCCTGAAGACTAGCTCTCATAGTTCTAGAGGATACTATGCAAGCTGCTAAGGGATAAATCAATCAGTGGTTCAACCCAATTCCAAAGAGTAATATCCACAACAGTTGGCACAGTAAGCCATCTCTATTGTAGAGTAGTGACACTTTTATCTACGGGATGCTCCACAGTGGTCTAATTGATCTTAAAGCCCTCTCAATGGGAGGGAATCCTTAGGTGGTACTTCCAGGAGTAAATATAGCCAAATACACATTGCTGGATAGGTCAGGGAAGCCTATCTCTGGCATATCTCTAGACAAATGGTGTTTCTTATTGTATGCTAACCATGGATCCTTATATTTACAATTAAGCATACCATATATCACTCATAAAAGAAGCTTTTCTTTGCAAGCATGTAATTTTAATGCTGAAATCTCATTAAAACCTTGCACCAGAGCCAGGCATGGTGGTTCACATTTATTTGTAATCTGTGAGGCAGAAAGAACTGTAATTTAGAGGCCAGCCTGCACTGCATAGTAAGACTCAAAAAAGAAAACATAGTAATAAAACCAACCAAACAATAAACCTTTACAACAGGGAACATTATCTCTAATTATACTGGGTAATTTAAACTGATCAATTTAATCAAACAGACCATATAGGTAGGACAAAAAGGCATGATAATATAGAAAAACTTATTAAGCAGAATGAAGAAAAGTCAACAGGTAGCAATTCAGAGAAATATTTAAATTGTGGACAACAGTGGAAATCTGTGAAATGTTTTGTGAGTAAAGAATACTAGAAAAAAGCCTCAACAGGAACTTGGGAGATACTGCCTCAGAAGAGATATTGAAGAAAGCAAAAATAAGGTGTGGACAATTACTGTAAGCAATGTGGACGTGGACTCAGTTCACATAGTTGATTTCAGGAGACTCAGCTATTATACTAGTCCAGTGTGATGGAAGCAGCCTTTCCTTCTCAATTCCCTTTCTGATGCCCCATATATCCTTTATATTGTATTGATGAAAAGTTACCACTGGAAGACTTAACATGCAGTAGAAATACAACTTTTCAGCAGAAAAGTATATTGTGTAGTCAGCTAAGGCTGCCTAAACAAAATAGCACATGCTAGGGGATTAAAAAATAGAATTTTGTTTCCTGACAGATCTGGAGCCTGGAACATGATCAAGATGCTGATGGGACTGGTTTTACTGTGTCCTCCCTCAGTCTTTCCCAAGCTTTTGCCTTCCTGATTTTCTTTTTGTTGAATTAGTGCACTATGTAATTAAGACTTCCTTAGACTGAATAACCTCATTAAGAGTTTCATCTGAAAATTCAGTGGTCCCTCTGCATCCATAGATTCCCCATCATCAGATTAAAGCCATGAAAATATTTGATAAAATTTTCTATCTATACTGAAACATTGACAAATGATTTTAAACACCTTGTCAGTATTCCCTGAATTATGTAATTACATTTATTAAGAACCATAAGTCATCTCAAGATAATGGTAATGGGCTATTGGTTAATAACACTCTTATCTGTGGAACTTGGGCATCCATGGGGTTTAGATTTTGGAACCAATCTAAAGATAAATCAGCAGTTAAAGCTACTTGCCTCATGCTATCCTGGCATGATAATTTGAACTTCTTGGGAATCTATTTGGTGTACCGCACAAGCATTGGTTTGCAGTTTGTAGTAATTGAATAACATCTTAGTCCCATTTTTCATCTGCTTTTCCAAAGCAGTATGATCCCTGTTCCTAAGTGAGTGACATAATTTATTCTAACACAAAGTTATTTTTTCAACTTTAGGATGAATTTTCAGTAAGTACTTATACAATCTATTTATTGTCCCAACATGAAGTCAACTCCTACTGAAGTTACAGCCATTTAATGATCCAACAAAAGACATTCATATTATCAGAAGGAAAATGATAAAATATTAGACATTATTTTTCTATGTGCTATTTACAGTCTTTTGTGGTACCTATGCAGAAATGCAGGTATTCACAATCAGCCCATGATCAGCTATAGTTGCATTGTCTTTGCTGGTACCCGATTCATGCAGGGTATCTGAAGGCATCACTAATTAGCATAGCATTCACTCCACAGAGGTGATCTCAGCATTCCACTGCTGCATGACTTGGAATATTGATTGTCTTAAATGTTATGTCTTATACTTTCAGAAGAAATAATTGCTTTTCTTTACTGCTATAAACACAAGTTTTCTTAGGGAACAAATTAACCTCCCACTAGCCATTAGTAGGAGCCTTTCTTTATAAAACCTGTACAACTTATGACTCTGTTAGATAAATATTGGGAAATCATCACAGAGCACAAAGTAAAGTTTTATGTGAGCTCACTTCTATGAACTTGAGCAAGTTGATGCCCTATGGTAATTGTGGTAAATATTACTGTTATAACAAAATGGCTGCTGGAAGGAATGTGTGTTTTTAAAGGAAATTTTATTGAGGAAAAGATTGATCATAGAAAAGTCACTTTCATGATATTCTCCAACAATTATATTTGTACATTTATTATTTCTGTCAAAATAAGAAAGAAAGGGAAAATAACTACTGGCATGCTTTCCTTTTGGTTATCAAAAATACCAGTAACTTTAGGAGCTGGGCTCCCTCCCAACCAGTGTATTATTTTTGAAAAATGACTTCTCATTAGGAAATATGACTGATGTGTATATCAAAATCATCAACTGAGGAAGAAGATTCAAGGAAGTGGATAGAAAGGGACTATGGAAGACAGGAAGGCATCCTATTCAAAAACATATGTCATTTTCTCTTCGTGAAAGTTAGCAACCCAAGGAAGAATCAAGTCAATTTATGCAGAAAGAGCTTCAGTCAGGAAGAACTATATTACTTGAATATTTTACATATATATATGCAAATATATATATTTATATGAATATTCAGTCTGTTTATGATAAAACATAAATAAAATACAAATATTAATTTTGTATTAGATACTAATATCAAAAGATATCTGCTATCATTTGAAAATATGTGTTTCTCTAAAACTCATTGAATTGAGCTTAACTATCAGTTCATGATGTTAGACATGTGATGCATGGAGAATGAGACTAAACCACAATGGACCTACTCATAAATGGGATTATAAAGGAACCTCCAGAGAGCTCCCTGCCCCTTCCATCAGAGTAGCCGTCCTTTTGTCATGTCTGTATCTTTCATGATATGATGACATGGTATTTGCCCCTTCTCACAATTTGAGAATGTCACAAAAAAATTACCTCTATGACTTATGTCCTCTTGAAGCAAAGGGTTTGCTAGCCGTGTGATCTTGGCCTTCTTAGCCTCCAGAACAGAGAGAAGTAGATTTCTGTTTTATTATAAATTACTGAGTGTCAGGTATTTGCTATAGTATCATGAATGGACTAAGGTAACACCTAAGCTAATTGAAGGAAGATGTGAGAGACAGGAAAGACAATAGGGAACACTAAAATGTTACAGAAACAAATTCAACCTGGTAGAAAATGATGGGACTTAAAGGACTGAAAACTCTCACAGATAAATAATATAGATACTAGGGTGGAGAGAGAGCTCAGTCAGGAAAATACCAGTCTTTCAAGTATGAATTCAATAACCTGAACTCACATTAAAAAAAAAAAAGATCTGGGTGTGGTGGGACATGTTTGTAATCTTATCCTTGAGAAAGCAGGAGCAGGCAGAGCCCTGGAGCCCACTGGCCAGCCAGGCTCATCTATTTGGAGAGTTTTAAAAGAAATGAGAGACTCTGACTCAAAAAAATTAAAAAAACAGGTAGACAACTTCTGAGGAACAGAATAGCACCTGTGGTGTCCTCCAATCTCTACACAGAGGAGCACACAGACGCATGCATGCCCAGACACATGTATACAACTGCACACATATATATGCATGGGCATACATAGACACAAAAAGACGCATATAATTTCCTTATTAGTGATATTTTCTATACAAGTAAGTGAAATCTACAGGAGACTGGCATAACGATAAGAAACATCTCTTATGTGCCCCTTAGATTCAGTGGATCAGCAACGACCTCCAAGACCCAGATTCTGTTCACAAATCATCTGAGTTTGGTCACTGTGATATTTCCATGCACCAAGTGAGACTTAAAATACCTATCCACTTTAATACAAAACTTGAGTTTTAAAGTCAATTGGAGAATGAATGATTTCAAACATGCCAACCATACAAGGCAACTTTGAAGATCTGTGCTTGAAATTTAATAGGAAAATTGAAAATGCCAAGATCACACTGAAAAATTTGTTTTCATAAGACTACCATGAAGGGTTCGGTATTAAACACAAATCCCATTAAGAAATTTATTAAACTTAATTATTATTTACCAAGAGTAATTATTTGTATTGCTTGATATAATACTAATCAATCAGTATATATATATATATATATATGTACAAATGTATGTGTATGATTTCTTTTACTTTTAAAGAAAAAATATTAATTTTTAAAATAGTTTTTGCATAGAATTATTTATAAGTGATTTAATAAAACTAATTCATATATGTCAATAGGCAACTATTGAGTTACCTATAGGTTTCATTTTTTGTGTACATAAAAAAGTCTTATTTAAACAAAATAATACACAAGATATACAAAATAATATATAAATATTTATATGTCAATCCTGCAAATAAAGCTTAAAAATTGAAGTGATAAAATTTATGGTTCTTGTGGAGGGTATACATTTTATAAGAAATGAGTACAAAAAGAAAAATGTGAAAGTTCGATAACCATCCTTATACCAGCCTCAGTCTTAAGAAATTGAGGAGATGAGAGCAGATTAGACACAAACACATGGGAAGGGTGACACTTTGGAAGCGAAGCTCAGCTGACAACTCTTTTAAGAAAAGAAATATCAGTTGTGTCACATGTTGCCGCTAGGTAAAATAAGATGTGGTTTGAGAATTTTATTCTGTTTTTAGCAACATGGAAGTCACTAGTGCTCTCATGGAGACAAGGACAGACTGAGTTTAGTGAAGAATGAGGTATGGTGTGTTAGAAACAACTTGCACACTTCTATCAAGGCCTTCTGTTGAAAGGAAAGCAGAACAATGGATACTAATGTCTATTCTAGAGTGAGATTGTTGTATTTTATTATCATAAAGTTATACAATTTATTTAGCCATTTGTTACTTAGTCCTTTGTTTCATTTTGTTAGATCAGGTCTAACATATTCCAAGATGCTTGAACTCTGTAACTCAAACTGACCTTTGAACTCCTAATTCTCTTGCCTCCACCTCCGAATTTTGGCCTAATTTCATAATAATGATCAGTGAGAGGTGAATGGGGCAAGAGAGATGGCTCAGTAGTTAAGTGTGCTGGCTGCTTTTGCAGAGTACCCAGGTGCAAGTCTCAGCATCCACATGGCAGCTAACAACAGTTCATAACTCTAATTCCAAGGGATCTGACCTTCTTCTAACCTTTTGGTCATTGCATGACATGGGTACACTGATATACATGCAGGCAATATGCTCACATTCATAAAATTTAGAAAATAATACATAAAATATTTTAAAATTGGGTGATGTATCAGCATTCATGGGTGTTAATGGTAAACAAGGGAAGAAATTGAATGCAGGAGAGAGAAGTCTGGAGATACGGGTTTCATTAACCAGAGGAAGAAACTCAGAGCCCAAGGGCAGGTAAGGCCTCAGGTAACAACTCTGGTCATTCCTTATAGCAAGAAATGAAATATAGTTTGTGGCCCCACATGCAATAGAACAAATATACATATGGTATTCAAAAGTTCTTGTTGTTTCTAGTTTTTCAGTGGAAGGAGTAGCCAGAAACCAGTTCTACATGATTGCAGGATGTAGATGCTTCAGAAAACAGCCTAGGATCTTACTGTGTAATGTGTTGTTCAATGATGTTCAACAACAGTGTACTGAGTGCTACTCTAGAATGCAAAATTCCAGCCTCCTTTCCCAGGGATGCTAAATCACAGCCAGCATTTAGAGAGGCTCCCCCAGGCATCCACATGTGAAAATGAGGTGGAAGAAGTACTAGTCTCAGAATAACAGGAAGTAGATTAGAGAAATACAGTACAATAGTGACCACAAAGTTACAGCACAGCCAGACAGCCTGGGAGAAAATTTACTCAGGTAATAGAGCAGTTTGGATTGAGCTAACTAAAGGAAGTTTCGTCAGTTGAAAAATGAATAAGAGAGAAACTGAACAGTTAAAAAATAGAAGTCAATGATTACAGTGATGTCCCATAGAACTGAAAGTATGTGGTTTCTGAAGTGAAGTCTTTCAGGGGATGTAAGACAAGAAGAGGAAAGAAGTCAGTTTCAAGTAGAGCTGGAGGACAGATACAGCTGGGGAAATTGGTGCAATTTGGAAAGTAAGAAATAGTAATAAGAAAATATTGTTCAGAACTGAGATAGTGGGTGAACAATGATCATTAATAATGGTAAATCTTGGCTATGGGAGGATTGAGTGTCTGAAGTTGATTGGAGAAAAATATTTACAGAAGAGGAAGTCAGAAGAATGAAAAGCTTGCATCCATACAGAAGGATCATCTAATTGAGAAATAAAATTATAAGAACTGTTACAGTGATGTAGAAAAAGAACCCAGGAGCCAAATCTCAAAGCTACAATCTATAGGTCCAGGAGTCCAAAGATAATGACAAATATGAGGGTATTGGATAGGGTCATCTGAGGATAGTAGATTGATGTTTAGAGAGGTAAGAGGAAAGAGAAATATAAGTCAAGAAAGATCTCCATCAACCCTCTGTGTAAGTGGGAGTATCTCAACTCCTTAAAACTGTGGAAAAGCACAGTAGGTCAGGAGAGAGTAAGAGATAAGCATCCCTGAGTGAGTTAAGGAGAGGTAGTGTTGGGAAAGTATAGGTGATTGTAAGGAGGTGCTGGTGAAAGACAACTGGTTATCCTCTCTGGGCATATTCCACCCATAGCAATTGAAAAATAAATATGGAAAATTTCATTCATAAATAAACTTTTAAGAATCTGTCCGAGACAGCTAAGGCTGCTGTATCAATTTCCCAAAGAGGAAGAGACTTAAACAACACATATTTATTTATTACTATTGTGGAGTCTGGAAGTCAAACGTTGTGGTACTTTAGAATTGCAGCTGAAGAGTTTTCCACTTCTTGGTTTGTAGATGGCTGAAATCTTCCTTTTTATTGCATCCCAACAAGACAGAACAAAGAAACAGAACAAGGTCTGCCATGTCTTCCTTTATAAGGGCAATAATCCAGTTGAATAATTTCTCAAAGTCCTACTGCTTAGTATCAATGTATTAGGAGGTTACGATATCAACATAAGAATTTGGGGGTCGAAAGAAGTCTATTGCAGGGACCTCGTTTTCCTTTTTTATTTTAGTCGATGAATAGCAAACCTGGAGAACCAAACATGCTGCATTTTCATGAGTTGAACACAACCCTGTTACCAATGCCTGATTTAAGAATCAGAGCATGCCTACCTGGCTTGAATTATCTTCCAGATATTACCAAGCTCAGAATAAACCACTTACTGTCCTGTTCTTCATAGATGGGGCTTTCTGAGTTCTCTCTGGACCTTGACTGATGGGCTTATAAGGTCAGCATCGGGTGGTCTCACAATGTGGGAGCACTTCTCCCAGGCTCCCTTTAGACACATTGACTGCTAGCACAAAGTCCGTGGGAGTGACACAGATGTCCTAAGAACCTGGATCCATTCTAGAAATTGATACTGCTTCCCTGCATTTTTAGAGTATTTAATAACCATTTTAGTACACTATCATAATTGTGTTTTAGTCTTGTTCCTGCCTCCAAACATAAAAAAAATAGATTACTATTATTATTAAGATATTGTGATGTGTTTTATGACTCTTAATTGACAGATTATTTCTTACATATTTATTATAAATAAACATTCAATACTGCTTTTAATTGTAATACTAAACGAAAATCAAAGAATTTTTTTTTACAAAACTTTGTAGTCATACTAATCCCTTGCTCATGGCTTGACATAAAGGCCTTACAAAGCTAGTGTTTCTAATGTCTCTCACAATCTGCAAATCCTGTAAACTGATTTTGTAATACATATAATTGTAGGCACAGTGCTTTTCAATGAGTTAGATCTATTTTTATCTGTTCTTTCACCTAAAATGTCACAAATGTACTAATCAAGTTCTGACGAGTAAAGAAAAATATTTTACAATCTTCTAGGAATAAGACAAGAGCTAGAAAATATCGTTTCTATTCAGCTATTTTATTTTGGCTGAGTTTCAGTAAATACAGCAGGAAAAAAGCCACAGTTCCTAATAAGTGCAGGAGAAAGCGTCAAGACACAAGCAAGATCAATGGGTTTTCACAGTAATGTGAATCAAATCCAAAATCCTCTGACTCCAGTCTGTGCTTTACACTGGCTATAGCTTTCAGTGTTTGAAGAGCTTTCAGGGGCCCTCTGGGGTGTTGCTAGGCTCTGTGGAAATGAAACCATCTTACTCTCAATGTCAGCAGATACCCTTATTTAGAATTAGCTAGTTTGGAAGTCAGAGATAGAGTTACAGAGATTCATGTGCTGCAAACATTGCAGAGAGACTCCAAAACACTGGAAGCAGAAACACGAAGGTCTACTGTCTTAAAATTAAAAATTAAGAGTTGTGCAGGCTTTCATTTAGTCATTCCTTAAATTATCAAGAGAAAATTAGTGTTATTAGAAAATAATATGCAGATTGGTGCCATGAGGGTGTCTAATAACTTGTTATCAACACTTTCTTCCTATTTTATTTCTTTAGTTCATTCTACTGATCACATCTCAAGCCCAAATTTTTGCAGTTTTCTTACAATATAGTGTGAGGATGTTCAGATCCTCTCCCCTGTCCACATTTCCTCTAAGTGTACTTGCCCAATTTAATCTACTCAAATATATATATATATATATATATATATATATATATATATATATAATGACCTATAGAGTCAGATTTCTGTCACGAAATGTCCTTCACTGTGGTTCCATCCACTGGGTCCACCAAGAGTTCCATTCCTTTAAGACAATTGTCTCTCCTCTTTCTTGAAGACGTCAGTTGCCAAAAGTTTCTTAAGTTGGGTTGGGATTCCTTACCCACTTTTTCATGTCTGTTCTGAGGATTTGTCCCGTTTGAGCTTATGCATGCTGTTACCATTGCTGTGAGTTCATATAAATAACTGACCAACTGTCTGGAAGACTCTCTGTCCTTATGGTCATCTCCTCCCTCTGGCTCTTACAATTTTCTTGCCTGCTTTTCTGCAGTGATTCCCCAGCCTTGGGAAGCAGAGTTTTGAAATAGGTGCCCTATTCAAGAATAAGCACTCTGTAGCTTCTAGTTCTCTGAACATTGGCTAATTGGGCATTTCTATGTTAGTCACCTTCTGCTACATGAGGAAACATTTCTGGTGAGAGTTGAGAGCTAAATGCACTCTTTCTATGTGTAGAGGTTGCATTGAGATTGTGTCATTGGGTTAAGGGTCTCACAGATCCATATTTTTTTTTTATTTTGACCAGTTCTTGAACTCTGAAAAGGTCTCCATCTGTTGCAAAAAGAAGCTCCTTTGATGAGGTGAAAGTTGCACTTGTCTATAAATATGAGGATGCCTATTTAGAATAAAGTAAGAAAATTACATTGGTCTAGGAATGCTAGAAAAGCAGATTTTTCTGTAGAATCTAGGATCTCTCCAGCCATGTATATTTGGCAATGGTTACACTACCACACATGACTTTTCTTCCATTGAACAGGGTTTAATTCCAATTAAAGAGCTGTTGATTACCACTAAGATAAAAGTGCCACAGTTGTGCCAATAGGAACAGTTTCCCAGGCCACTCATTATTGTTTATTAGACTTTATAGATAGACGAGTTAGGACCATTGCTTGGTTTTCTCCCTTGGTAGTTTACACAGTATCTTGTGATTCCATCTAGTATTCAGAATTGTTTACAGCTTGATTGCTCCAGGTCTTGAGTCCAAAGTGTGGCTTGTTTTCAGTAATAGGGTCTTGCCTTCAAGTTATGGGAGGCAATCAAGGGCTCTAGCAGTTGTGTGGGTTATTTTGGGAGTCTCTTAGATTACCCTGATTACTAACTCAAAAGGAGGTTTCTTTTGCCTACGTACTATGCTTTTTGTTATAAAGCCGTCAGCATACACGTGCACTCATATATTTATAGTATGTATATTTGTCTATAGGACTTTCAACTATTGCATTTTCCTCTGGTTTTTCATACCATTTAAGCAGGCCTCCGTTTCCCAGAATTCTGCATTCCCTTGCCTCCTGAGTGTGGGAATTAAAGGCATGCATTAACATGCCCGTGTAGTATGGCATTTTCTTTTCAACAAGGAACAGAGGATTTCTAACAGAAGCTCACACAAAAAATGATGACTTTATTTCTTTTGCATTAAGAAATAATTAGAGAGAAGGCTTCCAGGTCAGTTCCAGCTCCCTTGCTCCATTTTCTCCATTTGTCCTGGATAATACCTGTCTCCTGTTTTTCCACCTCTCTTGAGTTCCTTCTTGCCCTTTATTCCCATGATTACTTGTATATCCTTCCCGCTTCCCAGCCCAGTTGAGTACTTCTATCCCCCATTGCCCCCTTGGTTACATCTGTTTCCTACTACTCCCCTGGACCCTTTCTTTCCCTTTATCATCATGATTCCTTTCAGTTTTCCTGTCTCCTATTGTTACATCAAGATATACACTCACATTTAAAGAATTGTTACTAAGATTCACAAATAAGAGAGAACATAAGTTGCTTGCATTTCTGAGTATGTGCTACTTAACAGTATAACTTAGTTCCAGATATTACCTGAAGATTTCATACTTTCATCTTTCTTCATTGCTGAGGAGAACTCTGCTATGTAAATGTACCACATTTTCATCATTCCCATTTATCAGTTGAGGGACAGTGCAGTTGTTTTGATGTCTTAGCTATTATGAAAAGAGCAGCAACAAACATGAATGTACAAGTATCTCTATAGTAGGATAAGTCCTTTGGGTATATGCCAAGGAGTGCTATAACCAGATCATATGGGAGATTCACTTTTAGTTCATTCTCCACACTGCCTTCCATAGTAGTTGCTTGAGTTTGCATTCCCACCAGTTCTGAATGAATTTTCTGTGGGGATCTGGTTACTGAGCAAGCCAAGCAACTGCAGATACCCTAAAGGGATGGCAGGTGTCTGACCTGCTCTGCCTGATGTGATATGAATCTTCCTTTCCCCCACCCCAGACCAGAACCAGGTTTTTGGGTTTCGTTTCCTCATTCCTGAACTTCCACAACCTTCCTGCTTTTACCCCAACACCCCACCTTTCCCGCCTTCTGTAACGGTCAGAGAGGCTTCCCTATATAAGCCCCTGCATTGGCTCTAATAACCGAACTACCCACCGACGTAGTCTCCTGGGAGGGAACTCCTCCCGCCGCACTCTGAGCCACCTGAGGTCCCGTTCCATCGTCCTCCATTCTCTGGCATGGCTGGAGCACAACAGCCATGCTGGAGATGGAGACGCACCCACAATTTTCCCCTTTCTCCACATCATCTGCAGCATTTCATGATTTTTGTTCTCTTGATTTTAGCGAGTCTGACAGGGGTCAGATAAAATCTTAAAGTGGTTTTGATCTGCATTTCTCTAATGAGTGAGCACTTTTTAAGGTGTTTCTTAGCCCTTTTTATATCTTCATTGAGAACTCTCTGTTCATGTCCTTAGCCCATTTATATGTTGGATCATTTATTTTCTTGTTTCTATATTTTTCAAGTTCTTTGTATATTCTTGATATTAATTCTCTGTCAGATGTGTATCATGTGAAGATTTTCTCCCACTTAGTGGGTTTATTTTTCACTTTCTTGGTTGTTTCTTTTCTTGTACAAAAGTTTTATTAGTTTAACGAGGTACCACTTGCTGATTGTTAATCTTCATGCCTTAGCAACTGACGTCTAATTTAGAAAGTCCTTTCCTACACTTATTTCTTATAGGGCACTACCTATGTTTTCTTCTAACAGTTTCAGAGTTTCATATTTCGTACTGCGGTCTTTGATTCCTTTGAATTTGACTTTTGTGTATAATGAAAAATAAGGTCCAACTTCATTCTTGTACAGGTAGAGATCCAGTTTTGCCATCACCATTTGTTGAAGATGCTGTCTATCTTTTATTACATATTCTTGGCAATTTGGTCAAAAATCAGGTGTCCAAAATCGCTTGCACTCATGTTTAGGTCTTCTATTGTGTTTTGTCGATCTATGTGTCTGCTTCTGCTCCAGTACTCTGCTGTGTTAACAACTATTGCTCTGTAAGACAGTTTGAGTTCTGATATGGCGATCCTCTCAGCACTGATCTTTTTGTTCAAGATTGCTTTGGCTATCCGTGGTCTTTTGTGATTCCACATGAATTTTAGGATTTTTTTTCTAGCTCTGTGAAGAATATCATGGGGATTTATTATTGGCATTGGATTGAATCTGTAGGTTGCTTTTGGCAGGATCATCATTTTCAAAATATTAATTCTGCCAGTCCATGAGAATTGTTAAGTTCTTCCATTCTTGGTGTCTTACTCTATCACTTTCTTTAAAGATTCAGTTTCTTTGATATTATAGAGATCTGTGGTGTTTTTGGCTAAGTTTATTGCTAGATATTTTTGAGGGAGTTGTGAATGGGGGTTTCCATGTACTCTTTCTTTGATTGCTAGCTATTCGTATATAGAAAGGTCACTGGTTTTTGCAAGTTGATTTTGTAACCTGCCACTTTGCCTAAAGTATTCATCATTTTTGCAGTTTTATGATTGAATTTTCTGAGAACTATTACATATAATATCATATCAGTTGCAAATAGTGATCATTTGACCACTTCCTTTTCAGCTAGTTCTCCTTTCATTTCACTCTCTTCTCTTAATTCTGTAGCATGAATTTCAAGCTTTATATTGAAAAGGAGTGGAGACAATGAACAACTTTGTCTGGTTCCTGATTTTAACGGAAATGCTTCCAATTTTTGGCGATTTAAAATGATGTTGGCTGTGGATTTGTTGTATATAGCTTTAATTATTTGAATTATGTTCCCTCCAGTTCAGTTCCCTCTAGAACTTTTAATATGAATGCATGTTAGATTTTATAAAATGATTTGTACGCATCTATTGAGATGGTCATCTGTTTTTGTCTTCAAGTCCACTTATATGATTTATTACATTTATTGACTAACATTTATTTAATCATTTGTGTATCTCTGGAATGAAGGCAAATGATCATCATGGTGTATGATCTTTTTGATGTGTGCCTGGATGCAATTTGTGACTGTTTGTTCAGAATCTTTATGTCTATATTCCTTAAGGATATGACATATAGTTTTCTTTTTTTGGTTGGTCTTTATTTGTTTGAATATTAGAGTGATAGTGGCCCCATAGAAGGGCTTCTCCTTTTATTTCTAGCTCTTTGAATAGTGTAAGAAGCAATGGTTGTATATATTCATTTAATGTCTCATAGAATTCTGCTATGAATCTCTCTGAACCTGAGCTTTCTTTTCAAGAGTTTTTGTGTTGCTCTTTTACTTTCCTTGTTTGTTCTGGGTCTGGTTAAGCTGTTTATCTCTTAAGCTGTTGGTTTAACTTTCGTGGTTTCCATGAATTAAGAAATTCATCCATTTCTTTTAGATTTTCAAATTTAATAAAATATGGGGTTTTAAATTATTTCCCTTAATATTCTGGATTTTTTGTCTGTTGTCATGTTTTCCCTTTCATTTCTGATTTTGTTAATTTGGATTTGCTCTTTCTTTTGGTTAACTGGTCAAAGAACTAGGTCTTAGATTCATTGATTCTTTGTCTTCTTTTCTTTGTTTCTATTTCATTAATTTCTTCTGGGTTCTGTTATTTTTTCTTATCTGTTGGGTTTGGGTTTCATTTGTTTTTGCCATTCCTTAATACTAAGTTGTACTGATAAGTCATTTATATGTTCTTGTTTAAATTTTTTAACGTGGGTACTTATAGCTATAAACTTTCCTCTAGGACTGCTTTAATGTGCCCCAGAGGCTTTGTTGTGTTGTATTATCATTTGCATTAAGTTCCAGGAATACTTTTATTTCTTTCCTTATTTCTTCTTTGAACCATTCTTCATTCAGAAATGTGTTGTTTAAACTACATGAGCTCATGTAGTTACTAGAGCAACTTATGCTGTAGATTATAAACTTTATTGTGTTGTGGTCTTACAGAATGTATGGAATTTTTTTCAATTTTTTTGTATTTGTTAGGGTTTATTTTGTGTTCCAGTATTTGTTCAGTTTTAGAGAAACTTGCATCAATTGCTGAGTAGAAAATTTATTTTTTGGTGCTTGCGTGGAATATTCTGTACATGTCTATTAGGTCTATTTCATGTAAGATGTCATTTAATTCAGATGTGTTTCTGTTTATTCTGTGTCCAGTTGACTGGTCTATTGGAGATATTAAGTTATTGAAGTTCCATACTATTACTGAGTTGGAGTTAATCTATGTTTTGTAGTTCTGCAGTTTTCTTGTTATGAAATTGGGTACAATAGAGTTTGATACATGTATGTTCATGATTTTAATACCTTCTTGGTCAGTTGTTTTTCTGGTTAGAATGAAGTGACCCTCTTTATTTCATAGTCTTTGCTTGAGGAGCTCAGTTCTTCAACTTTGTCATTCATTCTTAATATTCTGTATTCCATTTCATTCATTCTACTTGCAAGATTTTCACATGTCATTTCAAATTGACTTATTGATTTTTAAATTCCATTTCATTTTGGCATGGGTTTATTTTAATATCTTTATATCTCTCTTTAATTAATTCACTTTTCAAATCCTGAACTGTTTTTGTTATGTCAAATAACCTCATGTTTGTATTTTTTTGATCTTCTGTCACAAGTTTATGCCTATTCTCTTTAAGTTCTTTGCTTATATTCATGATTACTCTTTTCAATTCTGTGTCCTGAGGTGATTCTCATAGTAGTATACTCCTGTAGAGCTTGTGAACTTTGTTGGAGATTCCCTTGGTTTTTGTGTTTTGTGTTGCCATTGAAGTATATGGATGTGTCTTTTGTTGGTTGTGTGTCTGATTGGAAATTCTATTCTCCCTTTGTTTAGCTGAAGTTTGATTCTGTTTCTATTGTTGATATAGCTTGGTTGCTTTTTGATTAGGTAGGAAAAGTTAATTTTTGTATGCTTCAGTTTCTCACAGGTTAGTAGGCTGGTCTGGTAGTAGGCAGGTCTGTGGAGGAGTGTCAAGGGCTAGACAGGGGTGAGAATAGCCTGTGGAGGGTCAAACAAAAGACACTGGAGGATTGACCTAATCTGGGTACAAGGGATCGGAACATACTGGGCAGGACTGTACTAAGAGGCTAATCCAGAGATCTGGGGTTGAAAGAGCAGGAGTAGACCTGCATCCAATTCTACAAGGAGGACTGAGTACAGGGGCAGAGTGGAGCTTCTCAGACTGCACAGAAATCAAGATTCAAGACACAGTGGGATCTGACTTACCAGAATGGTAACTGAGGCAGACAGTTGAGGAAGCTGAGGGCAAGGTGGGGCTGGACACAATCTGGAGATGGTCTAACAAACTAACCTAGAGGATTAACCTAGTCTGAGTTGGGAAGCTAGTCCAGAGATCTGAGGTAGGGAGGAGGAGAGGGCCTGGGTCTAAGGCTAGAAGGAGAACCCAGTGCAGGGAGAAAGTGGAGCTACTCAGGCTGCAGGGGAATCTCATAGTCTGTGTCTTAAAAGAATAGCTCACCCACTGGAGTAGGGAGTCCTCACTGATTCTGAAGCACTTGCAGGTGACTTTGATTATAAAAGCATGCCCTTTTACCTCTAGGCTTATTTGTTTAGAGTTGTATAACTAGCCAAAGCATCACTTGAAGTAAAAAGAAATAAGGTCTCCCATGCCCACACTTCCTGTAATGAGCTTGTCATGTATGAATTTATGGAAGTAATGTTTTATGTTCTAATTCTAAAAGGTGACTCATAAACTTATCTTTAAATAGTTTTACACAATTAAAGAATATAGCTCAGAATAAAGCCAATTACAATAGTAAAGGCTAAATATTGTTTCTGAATTAACCAAGAACAGTAGGAAATGTGTAGCAAAAAGTTAAGTTAGCGATAATGAACTGACATGGTATATGTGTATTTGTTCAGTTTTTTTAAACAAAAGAAAAATCCAAATTATGTAAATTTTGTACTTATTCCCGCATTTTATATATTAGGAGGGTTACTCTGTTAGAGTAACTAATAGATATTTAATCAGTTTCATGAATATTATTGGGTTTCTACTGTGTTTCAAGTGCTTAGCATAATAAGAGAATAGAACAGAAATGCTTGCCTTCTTGGAGTCTTCTTCAAGTCTACATGTAAACTATGAACAACAACAACAATAACAAAAAACTAGTGGGATATAGAACTCAGGACCACCAAAGGCACACAAATGGATGTTAATTATAGAAGAAGCATCTTTCTGAATGACTTTCCATATATATCTGTCCCCAGTGTTTTACTCATGCTATGAGGTAAGACATAGTCTATAAAATTCATCTACATTACAGCAGGGCAATGAGTGTCTAGGCTAAGAGACAGTCTACATTTTCTTTGGAAACTCTATCCCTTCACTTCTGCAAATGAATCATTTCCTTGGTACTGTCACTTGATCTTTCTGTTCTTTTCACTCCCTTTCCTGGCCTGAAGGATGCCCTGTATGAGTGTTCTTTCAAGATGAGGAAAGAATTAAACTTTAATTAATGTTTGCTCTTTGTCTGATTAAGAGGGAAGTGACTCCATGGGTATGTTATCATCTAGGACAAGTCCCATGAGTTTTCAAGTCAGAAAAGGTTAACTGAGATTTTGTTGTTAATTATAAGGTAGTTAGTAGTAGAAGAATCTTGGTGTGTCATCAGGTATCAACAAGTTTTATATGCAGTACAGAGTTCTCAACATAGTGCTGTCTACCTCAATGCACATGATGAGCTTCTCGAGGCCCATGCACTATCCACAACTCTGGAACTAATTGATCTGATTTAATACCAGTTTACACTGAACTGAGTTCTCTTCTACTAGGCTGCATGTTTCAAGACACAAACTGAGTTAGTATTTTTGGTATTATTTAGATTTGAAAAAACAGCACCTCATTTAGCAATCCTCACTATTCAGATTTATATGTACTTTAAGAAAGTGGTAATTTTCTATCCATTATTCCACCATTGACACAGGTCAGGACCTTCAATGGATATTGAATATATACTCAAACTCTAGTGTGAAGGTGTATTAATGAGTACTATATTTACATGGCTTCAAATTATTTCTGTATGTATTTCTTATTAATTGCAATGAGAAAGCAGAGAAGAGACCTTTATAACAGAATAAAAGGGTAAGATAATGACTTAAATCAAGGCACCATGTGCTTCCTAATATGGTTTTCTGAGAAGGACACAGCAAAAAGTTATGTTATTCTAGCCAGGAAACCTATAAACTGAATTCAATCTTCAGGAAATATGACAGCTCCAAATTGGGGAGCTTTTATTAAACACTTGATTAAGACTCTTGGCAATTCTCTGTGTCCTTAACAATAAAATAAAGAGCATGTTCTGATAAAGAATAACTGAATGAAATGTCTGATTCTAAATCAAAGTTGAGTTGAAAGGGAAAAAAAAGTAAACTTGAAACACTTAAAGAAACTTGGATTAGACATTAGTAGAAATTCCATTTAAATTTATTTAGTTTGTTTTTTTAATATTGTATTTTATAATTGCTTAGTAAATGCTGTATTCTACTATGGGAATGTCTTCATTCTGTTGTTCGTGGAAGTGGTCCTGGGAGTAAAGGTCAAAGGCCTTGTGTGTGCTAAACATGCATTTCAGCACTGAGCTAGACCTCCAGTCTCTAATTCCTATTTTCTTAGAGATGTAAGTAAAAATAATTGGAAGTCTTTGTCTTCTATAGTTCCACAATATACCAAGAGATTCTATGTAACAAAGAATTTGTTTGGTCTTTGTTCCTGGTTACTGGCAGATAGATTCAAAACTCTTGAAATATCCTGAGTTGTAAGAGTGTTTGTCATTATTATTTATGAAGGACTGCTTGGACAACATTTAATAGATATGTTGAGGAAATTATTTACCATATGAGATTGTTTTAAACAAGTATTATGTAATCTAAGGTTGAAGCTTAGAGCATATGATATCCAGAACTTTGGGGAGAAAGGTGGTTGAATAGTGAGTCACATGATCAATTTTTCAATCATTCATAGCTATTCAATCAAGCCCTAATAAGTAACTATGGACCTCAAAGCATGTGTGAACTCTGCTGCTTGACATTATTCAGTACGTTATACATTGATATGCCAAGAATGTTACAAAAGCCTATTAACCATAGATCTTTGACTTTTCCCTACATGTATCTTACTGGAAGTAGTTTTGAGTTAAGTCATTTTGCAATAATTAAATGGAAATTCTAAGCAAAACGTTCTCCTGAGTTATTCCAGAAGACCATCAAGTAATAGTGATTAGTGGGCAGGCCAGATAATCAGTAGGGAGAATAGCCTGGTGACCTCTCTGTGTCACAGATGCTGACTGGCAGGGCAGTCTTGCAATAGACTCTGCCTTCAGCCTCTAGAGTTCAGTCCAATTCCAGCTACTTGATCTCAGAGTTCATCGTAGATTTACTGAAGTATATTTACAAAACTGAAGTTTAATTTTAATGGACATTTGAAAGTTTATACCTGTAGTAAAAGTTAAAAAGCAAGAAAAATAGCCCAGTGTTTAGAAAACTACCTGTGCATCTCTTTGAACACATCATGTCCAATACTATAACTTATCTCATTAAGTGGACAATTCAATTATTAAGGTAATTTTCCTCTGGAAGTTGAATTGGAAGTCATTTTACAGCTTTAAAATGCTAAAATTGAGCATCAAATACTAACTATATGGCATTACTGGGATAAATGTGAATAAAATTCACCTAACACAATTGGAGAAAAGAATAAAAATTTAAGTTACTCTGAAAGCATCATTCTCAGGGATCAATCAACCAACAGTGCCACTCAATGACATTTTAAAGATCTGTGCCTGATACATGTCAGATGCTCAGTAAATCGCAGTGCTAACAAATACCAATGAGGGCCAAAATGTGAGACCTGAAGAAATGCTGCATCCCTAGTTTCTTCCTTTGGTGGAGTACCTTTTCTTCTTCAATCTAAAATACACTTCAGCAGTTGAATTGAGATTTTAGGTTAGAAAATACTGCTGTACTACTATAATAAAAACAAATGAAATCATAAAGACACAAAATTTCAGTTACATTCAGTCCACACCTCTTCCATGTTACTTCTGGAATTTAAGAGAAAGATGAGGAGACAGTGACAGAAATAAAAGAAAGATGGAGGCAAGAATGAAAGAAAAGAGGAAGAGAAGGAAGGAAGACTTTATTTGTTCAAATACTAGTTTAGTCTTACATTAACAATTAAAATCAAAATTAAATTTTCATTTCTTTCAGCATTCTGCACTTCTGTGGTCCCACTGTCAATGAACAACCTGTTTTCTCCTGTATGACAAGCTTTATTCTCCCTTATGTACTTTATATATAAATGTGTTGGGCATAATGCAGGGTGGGCCTAGCTAAGTCACCTGCCAGGAGGAATGGAGGAATGGCTCTCATGGGTGTGGTGCTCCACACTGGTTGGTTGTGAAGCCAGTTTCTGCCCAGCACCTGGAGGTAACCTGATCCACCTGGGAACAAACTGCAATTGGCTGTAGTCAGGACCCCACCCCATAAGGCTATTGGCTAACAAGACCTATAAGACTCTCTGCTCTTTCTTGAATAAATGAGTTTGCAGCAGACCACCACTGCTGGTTTTCTGCCCAACTCCTGGAGTCAGTGTCTTGACTCTGTGCCTACTCACCCCCACCCCACTGCGGAGACCCTTCGGTCCCCCTCGGCCTGGCCCTCAGTGCTGGGACCCCCAACATAAATGTGTCCTAAATAATTTCATAAAGCCTTGTTTATTCTGCCTTTGACTTTGGTAGCAGTGGTGTCATGCTTCAGTATACATAACAATATAACTGTATCAACTTTACCATAACAAGAGAGATCATTACTCTTTTCCTTCCTCTCCCCAGTCTCTCTATGTTACACATGTTATATGTTCTATTTCACACCACTGCATTGTTATGTGACTGACATTCTGGGTCATTTCAGTGAACAAAACCAATTCCTTCCTCTGTCTCTGATGACAACCAAGTTTCTGACAAGCTGATTTCTGTCCTCACTTACATGGAGGTAGCTGTATGCAGTGTTTTAAAACATTCACATACTCGGCTAGACTTTTTAATTATATATCTTTGCAGGCCAATATATTCAGAGCTGTGTACTTAAATATTCAAACTGAAGTAGATGGTGTATTAAATTAAACTACCAGCTAAAACAACTTTGTCTGATGCATTTGCCTCGACAAGTGACAATTCACCTAATTAGCTGGCAATACTGGAGGTGTTCTGAATTATTTTCCTCTGTTTTCATGGTTTTTTTTTTTCATAGTCATGGTGTATAAATGCTCACAGATATAAGTAGTTTCTATAAAGAATAGACTATCAGTCAATATGTGAACAAGTACTGCACCCGTGTCTAATGATATGCATGGTAGATTCAATTGAGTCTATGGATGAGCAAGTGAACCCAAATGATTGGTTTTAGAACAGTATGACAGACTATGTAGCAGTCCAGAAAGGTGAGCCTTGAGAAGGATGCAAGCAGGCCGTACACCTACCATATCCATCTTTCCCTATCATCATTAAAGCTGCATGGTATGGTAGAGACAGAGTAAAATTGCTAAAGCTAGCCTGGAATCTACCCAAACTCATTTAGAAGATCAGATCAGTGGCAGGTTTTGGATGTAACCTTTTGGAGCAGCAGGACATCTTATCATTGCTGTTACAGCTAGTTGCATGACCTGCTGTGCTGGTCCAATATCTGGACCAGTTCTTGAAGCTTCCCAAATGGACGGAGATTCACACTGATTTTGAAGGTAGGCAGAATTTGGAGGAGCAAAGAAAAGTAAAGCTTTGGGTCTAACGGAGGTATTAGGGGAAGGCCTATGGCCGAGAGCACAGAGGAGCCAGTGCAGGCCATAAGCTGAAGGACTGGGAGAAGAGAGCACAGAGATGCCTTTACAGGACACTGAGTGCAGGCAAAACTGCTAGGGTTGCCATTTTACTGTTTTATTTTATATAGGATCCCTCTGTGTGACCCCAGCCTGCCCTCAGCTTAGCACTCCATGGCTCTTACAGTCTACTGCTAGGACTACAGTTGTGCAGTATTGTACACAGTCTTGTCTCAGGTTCTGTGGGCCAAGAAGGAGATTTCCATTCGGCCTTTTCATTTTTTGGTGACGTCATGCAGTGCACACAGTTGGCCCTCCATATACATGCCTACCAATTTTGTAGATTCAATACCTGAGGGAAAAAAAAATTCTTGCCTGTACTCAACTTTCTGCCTACTAGTCCCTTACCAATGTGCTTTGAAATACACAAGAGATGCTATCAGTAAGTTCTATGCAAACATTACACTTTATATGTAATGGACTTGAGCATCTTGACATGCAGTGTCTGGGAGCCCTGAGCGTAACTGCCACGGATAGTCAGAAACAACTATAGTTTAAAACACAATTCAATTGTTGGGGGTTAGGTATGCATACTATGGGAAGAAGAGAACTGAATATGGTAAAATTTAAATCAATAACTTGGCTTAGCAGGAACTACACCAAAAATAAGAATTGGAAAAAAATATGATTATCTGAACCTTTGTGTTATTTACTCCTTAATGGACTGTTGGCTGAAAATACTCAAATAAATATTTCATTTTATCTGGCCCTACTTAAAAAGTAAATAAGACACGAGCCCTTCCGAGACAATGGCCCTGGCAGTATGGGGTAAGCATAATGGGCTTCGAGCTGCATAAAGTTTAAGCTAATATTCCTGAGCTGAAGAGTGTACCTCTTCTTCCCTCAAACAGTCCCTTACATGATCCCCATAGGTAAAATCATCTCAGTGGGTTTTGCAAACCGGTGTAAATAAGTGCAAGTTTGCTTTAAAGCTCCAGCTCCATGTTAAAGCCAAATCAACACCTTTTACTAATAGAGATGTTCAGAAAAGATAAAACAGCTCAAAGCCCAGCGCTGGGTTTGTGCCGCTATTTCATGTCAAGGCAATTACAGTGATAGTATTAGGAAGATCAGGGTGGGAGCGGTGTTGTCATACGGGGGAAGGGAAAGCAAGCCTTTAAGCAATCATGTAGAGCATGCAGAACATCTTAAAGCTGGGGAAGGAACAAAGCTCCTCGCTGTTGGAATATTGATCTGCTCCAGAAGGTGCAGGGAGCTGCACTACAGTGATTGCCTTCCCCGCTGGGTTTAGAGAGGTCTGAAAGAATACAGTATTGATCTGGCCCCACTCCTGAGAAGCAACTTACAGATAAGCCTTGACTGGAGGCCACCAACCTTGAGAACAAACTGTTACAAAGAAGTCTCGTTTGCCACACATCCAACATCAGAGCTAATACTGTGGGGGATGAAGAGAACAGACTTCCTTCGAAGCCCAAAGGAGCTGGGTTGCTTTTTCTTCCATGGAAGTCACAGGTGTTTCCAAATCCTGAAGCAGGTGCAACAACAGAATGGGTGGAAAGGAGGGCTGTGCACATTTCAAGCCCCATTTGCAATGCTGTATTTGGTCAAGGAAGGAAGATGCGAACTACTGAAGTTTGAAACCATTCAGGACTGTTTTCTTCATTTTTTCCCCTCTCCCCAAAAATATTATGTATTTGTGAATAAGACCCTTGGAATATGAATATGCTGTAGTAAACCGTGGGTATGTTCAAAGACATCAGAACAGGAGGGTATGTGTGTATATGTGTGTGTGTGTCTGTGTGTCAGTGTCTGTGTGTCTGCTGTGTCTCTATCTGTGTTTGTGTCTGGTGTATATGCAAGTATGTACTGGTCATGCACATGGGCACATGTATGTCGAGGCCAAAAAGATGTTGGAGGTCTTTCCATAGTACTCCCCATCTTAGTTTTTGAAACTAAGGTCTCTCACTGAACCTGAAACTCACAATTTCAGATAGATTGACTGGCCAGTCAGCTCCTGAGATCTGCCTGTCTCTGTTCCATAATGCTGGAGTTACACACATACACAGTCAGGCATGATTATTACATGAATGCGGAGTATTCAGAATCAGGTTCTCTTCCTTGTACAGTAAATGCCTTTACCCACTAAATCATCACTTCAACTCCAAAGAGAAGTTTTCAAAGACAAACATGAGGAATATTACCTCAGATGCTTACAATAATAAACCTTGACCATGTGATTTATAACAAGAGCTGTGTATGGACATTTTCTGGGGGAATCATAATGCCTGTGTCACAGTGTGCTCTGGAGTTAGTACATAAATAGTAAAACTACTCACAGAAGAGTATGTTTTCACAAGGAGGGGGATGCTGGCAAGAAGTGAGGGATTCTTTATCATATACTATCTACTTCTAGTCATTAAAATTCTTTCATTCAAAAATGAATATTTTTTTCAAAAACAAGGAAGGGACACTTCAATATATTTCATTTGAGAGTTATTGATACAACTCATGCACCCTGTAGGTCCATGTGCATGATCCAACCTAAATTCAAACTTAGAAAAAAAAGCAACCCCTTTGAAGATCACTGGTTTGTATACTACTTTGATACTTATGGTTTCCTGGTGGAAATTCCTTTAGCCACAGAATCTTGCATGGTTTCAACCTCTAGCCACAAAGCTAAAGTAAGCCAGATGTAACTGAGAAGTTGAGAAACTGGGCTGTTACTATGAGCTTTAGCTCCTGTGTACTAACCAGATCCAAAGACAAATTCACCTAGAGTAAGATTTCACAATATGAGAACTTTCCACCATTCTAAGAATATTCAGTTGTTAAAAAAGAAGATTTTAAGTTCATTTATCACTCCTTTGAGAGCCTGACAATTCTGTCACAGTACTATAAAATCCAGTAAAGGATAATGTTATCTTCCGACATCCCTGACTAACTTGTGTATAAACGCAGTACAAGGTTAGTGAGACGGCAGCAGGTTAAAGATGCTTGCTGCTACACCTGAAGACTTGAGTCTGATCTCTGGAACCCACATGGTAAAAGAGGGGAAATGACAGCTACAGGTTGTCTTCTGGCCTCCACATGAGTGTTGTGGCATATAGCACACCCACACACACACGAGGGCACACACACACACACACACACTAAATCAATATAATACAAAGTTTTAAAGTAAAAGTAAATAAATATAATGCATTTTTACATACTAGTTAAGGATTTGTCAGTCATGCTAAAAAAAAGACTTGTATTCTCTGTGATTTGGTTCCTGTTAGTAGCTTTTGTTTAGTTTTATCATAGATATGATGTAGAAGTTCTAATTTCTAAATTGTATTGTGTACACAGAAACTTGAAGCAAAATGGGAATCTATAATTTATGTCATATATGCATAAGTTCAAAAAAAAATTCATGCAAGCAGGAGACTAGTTCCACCTTTCAGATGACTTTCCCTGCAGCCAGGGAGAACTAGGGCAAACTCCACTCCCCATACACAAGTCTTCAAGATAACAGATCACGATGACAATAGCATCTCGCTGCTGTCAAAGTGCTTTCCCCCTCTCATTGTCTGTGCATTACCTATTTTTACTGTGCTCCTGGCCCCTGGAGATGGGTGTGCATATTCGTTCTTGCTTCATTTGATCCACCTCTGCTTGACCACTGACCGACTTTTTCCCAAGCAAAAGGAGAAACCCCAGGAGAGTGTGTGAACTGGACAAAGGGGCTGCAGAGGTAGTTTGATTTCACCACAATCATTTCATCTCTCTTAGCAGAAATCCCTCGGGCCTGCCCTGGAGTATACAAACTTCCCTTTGTTCACAAAGCTCAAATAGAAAGCTTCTCTTTCAAAATTTAACTCATCTTTCTAAAACATGCAAAGGAAATGTGGCCTATAATTATCGAACCTGAAATGCAAGATATTGGATCCTTTGTCCAAGGTTAATCGTTAATCTTTTAAAGCTTCTAGGAGGTATCTCTAGAGCTGTGATACAATTGTGAAGTCAAATAAAAATAAGACTAAATATATATCTCCATGAGCAAAAGTTGATTTAAAACATCGTTTGTTTCTACTGTAAATACTCCACTAGCCAGCCTCATACCTTTTGTATAATAATATCCTAAGGGCATTGAGATCACTGAATTTCTCAGATTTATCCATAATTGAAAAGTTGTAATAGTTTTCTTCCTTTCAGAAGGACATGACTTTCAAAAATAACATTCTGTGACAGGGATTCCTGACCTAAAATGCTAAAAATGTACTTTGGCTTAAGAAGTCCCCATACATAAGAGGATAATCAAAGCATTGTAAGTAGAAATCACTGTGTGCAACAAATGCCATGTGTATCTACAACCCACGTTTGTGAGTACAATAATTACTCATGTGATAACAACATCAGGACTCTTTGTTACATGGCTTGGCACTCCTTTCTTCCTGCCTTCTCTGGATTTGTTTTCTAAGCGAAGTCAAGGTGAAGGGCTTAATGTCTGTGAAGCTGGGGCAAGAAAACACCGCCTTCCCTGTGGTCAGTAAAGAGTACAAGGACACAGTTAAAACAGAGCTACCGAAGTGAACATCCAGGATGAGACCAACAGGAGAATCACCCCCTCCAGGTACTCCCCACAGGGATCCCTTTTGGCTGCAAGGCCAGAAAGGTCAGAGCATCTCTATGGCATTCCCTTTCAAGTGCATGGGCTGAACGGCAGCAAACAGGTTCTGCATGACTGCTGGTGTGCAGGGAAACTCCTCAGAGAGAGACCCCTGACCCACCAGTGGGAGGAAAACCAAAGCAGGGATCAGGCACTTTATTTCAAGGGTGTGTGTGTGTGTGTGTGTGTGTGTGTGTTTGTGCATGGTGTGTGTGTTCACGTGCTGCAAACGAAAAGGAAGCCTTTCAAATCTGGAAGCATTACAAACACACACATAAAAAGCACAAGAAAATCAGGAAATAGAAAAAAGAGAAATGATTCAGTAATCAACAGTGATCAAGATAGGAGAACTGGTAGCACCGAGCAGCTAGAATGCCCTGTTTTAATTAGATCTGAAGGAAACAGGGAATAATGGTATATATATATATACTTCTGCATATGATAGATAATTTTCCAAATAAGGTCTTCTCCCCATATTGGATACATAAGCAACTAAATATAAACATCTTTAGTAAATGCCATTCTACTCTGAGAGGTAGAGGTATGGGAACACAGGGCTGTGGTCTTTTGTCACGCTATGCATCTTGGGCTGCTCACTGTTTACTTAATGAGCAGAATTAGGGACATTATCATGCCACATGGGTGTCACTAGCAAATTCTTGGAGATACCATAGCCCATTAGATCTAAGTGTTTTTCATTTGCAAAATGGATGTAATAGTGCTCCCACACAGACACCGTGGGTCAGTGGCGGATGGAGCACTCGTATACTCTCAAGCAAGTCTTAGAATGCTAAAGAAAACATCATAGATGCTAGGGATAGTTATAAAGTACATCTCTAAAGGGAAGTCTCTGAGTTAGAGCAAATTAGAATTTTGCTGTGATCCAGTGTCATGGGTTAGAACTGGAGTCTTAATGGCTGAGGCGATGAGATTTAAGGTTAGAGAGTCATCTAACAGTGGTCATCTTTACTGTGTGGACCCTGTAAAGCAGGCTCAAGCCCCATGCCGACATTCAGCAAATATTTCCTGAGCTTCTACTTAACTTCTAGAGTCAGAAATACTTAACCAGGGTGTACTCTGGAGCTCACGTGGCAGGAAGGATGGTGATGCAGCATACATAATTTTACTTGGGTTGGAGATATGAAAGCAAGGTAATGAATATTGACGGATGTCTAAACGAAGAAACTTAGATGGAAGACTGGGGAAAGCTTTTAAGAAAATTGGAATTATGCCTGATAAGGTAAGAAAATCAATGTGGCATCACCTTATAAACCTGATTCTGCAGGTTCTTCATTAGGAATATCATATGTATAATAATTTTCATACTCATTTTCTCATTTGTAACCCTATGCTGACATATCTCTCCTAAGCTATCATAACACACAATTTAGATTTGAAAACTTTCTTTCAATTAAGTTTGGAAATCCCATCAGGGAAACATTCTCAGTAGCCTGTCTGATTAAGAATAGAAAAAGAATTATATTTTGACATCTATAATCAAACCTCATAAAATAGCCCTAACTTATTTTAAAACTCATACTTCAACCATATATTCAATTTACTTTCAATAACACTAATTTTAATCCTTTATATCTTGCTGGCACTTCAAGCTTATTCCCCTGATAAAATATAGGTATTAAAAATGTGAGGGGTGAGTTTTAAGTATAAATGGGGTTTCTCTTTCAACAAAATTTGGTATATTAACTTTTCTCTTTATTGTGGTACAGAAAAGATATCCAGTTTTGTGTAGATATGGCTTAAGGTAGTTTCAGGTATAGTGTGTTTTTGGAAGAGGAAAATAAGACTTTTAAAATGTGGAATTTGTAGATAAAGTATGAAATGTTGACTTGCCAACTTACGGCATATCAAAATGTCAGCTCAGCACCTTAAAGAGTCTAAAGGGATTATTCAGCCCAATTTTCTCTGTGCTTAATGCCATATCCTGGCTTAGAGTCAGGCTCCTCTGGAAGTACATTTAACTCTTTCTTCACAAGTGGCCTCATTTCAAGCAATAAAGTTTCCATTTCACAAATGACATTCCTACAGCCTGAAATATTTCCTTCAGCTTTGAAAGAATGGTTGCTTTGAGAATATAGCTTATGAACTGTAATCATTTCCGTCATTTTTGTGGCAGGATTATGCCAAAATCAAACACTGCCACTAGTAGAACCTAATACAAATGGTCATATGAATACTTAGCCTCATCTCCAGAGGAAACACTGACTTGATCTTACTACTGTTTCCTTAGGCCCATGACTAGTACTTGAAGGCTTTTTTTTAAAAAAAAATAAACCTAAATCTCAGTCTCTTGAAAAATAGGTACATTAAGTGATATTTAGAAGATTTCTCAGAGTTGTAAAATCTACACTCAGCATAATTCACGAATCCACTCCATTTTTTAACTGACAGGTAGACACAAGAACTCTGAGATCCTGATTGTCAAGGAACTCCCTATGTCAAGAAACAGTCCTGTGGCTTGTTTGATAAACCAGATACGAACTTTACCTCATTCAGCTAGTTCTATATCAAAGGGTTACCTAGAATTACTTCAATTATTTTTCCAGAAGCCATCTCTAGTAATATAATAATGAAATCATCTTTTAATTTAATCAGCCATTTGCACATCTACTGTGTCTTAGGCATCCATGAATTTGATGTGAATACACCTATGTTGTGTAGATTTTTCTGGCACTTCTGGACTCAGGCAAATCTCTTTTCTTTGCTTCCAGAGTAAATGAGGTTACAAGATCATGCTCCCAGAGACACTCTGAAAGTCATTTCTTTTGTGGGACACATTCTGCACAGGGATAAAGATCAGCAAACCAATAAGTAGGGGAAGGATAGTGCATGCATAATGGGAGTTATGAGCTGTTCTCAAAAGAACTCTCACCTTTCGGTCTCTCCTACTTTGTATTGGTACCTAAATTTCACCTCCGTCATCTGTTCTATTTTGTTGGAAGTCCTCTACAAATGTCCATGTTGAAAGACAGAACATTGTCCTGACCTGACTAGAGTGAAAGACATTGATGAATAATACCTGCCGTGGATGCCATGGGCAATCTGGAGATAGTGACTATCTGCAGACTGTAGATTTTCAATACAGTTTTGCTCTCATTCACAGTCTTTTTGCTAGCTTGTAGTGCTTCAGTCTTTCAAGACAGTCTCTTATGAATTTTACTTTTAAAGAAAGTTCTTTAACATGCTTGTCCTTTCTCCTGGTAAGGAGATGCTGGTAAATCACTCTTAAGGGATGAAAGTTTAGGGTTGGATATATTTATATAAGAGTTATCTGGTGAGCACAAAAACCTACTGTGACAGTGCCCTTGTTCTCAACTCTGCACTGAGATGTCTGTCTAGGATCATATTAATTAGGTTTGGAAAGTACTCTCAGCACATCCATGTGCATAATACTAAGTAGCAGCCAATGTGACAAGCTCACAATAGGCATCTCCTTCTTTCCTTTTTCCATGGCTAAAAATTTCACATGAAAGTCAAAAGATGTGCATGGGGCAAGGCAGACTCCTATCACTTTGGTCTGCAAGTTCTAGCACACAGTGCAAAAACCACCAGAGTTTGACATTGCCCATTCCTAACAGAAGGTTAATGATTTAGCCCCAAATATATTTTTTTTGCATCTGTTGATTAGTAATTGGAATAAACATTCAAATTTGAGCATCAAATTTCTCATTAGTTTCACATCGAAACCCGTGCTGCAACCGTGGATCAGTGAACTGGGTTCCTGATAGCCCAAGTGAGTCTATTAATCATTCTCCACTAAGATGGCTGTGTGCATAGACAGCTGTTGTAAGCAGCAGTCCTCAGGTCTGACTTCTCTCTTGCAGACTGTGGGAAACTTGGTGCATGGGGTGGCTGTCAGTTTAGTTGGATCCTTGACTTGCATTGATAGGTCAAGAAGCAACTGGATCTCAGGTCAGTAACACATTTTTGATTTGGAAATGGTCGCTTTCTAGTCATATAAAGAAAGGGTTAAAACCACAAAGCATAAATTCCCATCCTTTATCTGACTTATCACCAAGAAAGAGAAGTATAAATCTATGCACTACATGTTCACATATCTTTGGTGAAAAGGCACAGACTCTAAAGTCTCATAGACCTGTCTTATTCCAAATGTTATGGCCTGGCCCTTTAGCTCTACTGGATTCTGACTATAGATAGTTAACTTTATTTTCATATTTTTGGACACACTTGGCTGCTTAGAGATCAGAATCCACATGTGGCTCCCAGTCTCCATTATATGAAGCTAGTACTCAAGTAATTGGAGCTTATCCTGCCTTAATATATGCAATCAGGAAATTTAAAACGGCCTTGATGGCCCCTCTAAAATTTCCTTTAGATGTTCTCTGATATGTCAGTGGCTATAAGTTCATCCACACAGCAATGACCTCATATGTCAACCTTTTCCATCCACTAGAACACTTAGTAGTAACACGAGAACAAGATTATCTTCTCAGGAAAAAAAGGGGAGAATAAAAAAGGACAAAGGAAAACAACACACATAAACAAGAGCTGAATAGATATCTTTCTCTTCAGCAGACCCACCCGTGAGAGGTGGAGAAAACAACACAGAATCCAAACATTGTTAACCCTTTCACGTGATGGAAACTTAAAGAGATGGTGAAAGTTTGACTCATGAAACCTCCCATTTCTCTTATTATCATCAGGAAGTAAACGCAGGAAAGGAAAAAGGAAACAGAATGAATATGTTTTTTGGACCGTCCTTGGCAAATAATTTAAAGGCTTTCTCTATACATAGGAGAGTTCTGAGATAAAAAATGCATTTCTGTGTGAGGAAGGAGGTGATTCCAGACCATTCACTCATTCAATATTCCTACAGCAGTTCATTACTGAGGCATGCATTGACAGGCCAAGAAGCAACAGGCATTATTATATTATATATATTAAAATATATCAAAATAAGCTAATTAAAAATATCAACTGCGAATAACTATCTCAGATAAAATAAAGGAGGTTGTTGTCTGAGAGACAGGAAGTTGTTTAAGGTTGTGTGAGATTGGAGGGCTCACTGGGTACAGAGAAAATCTCACTTTAGGACAAGAACCAAAGTAGGGGGAGTCAACAGAAATTGCTCCACATGCTGGTAATCCAAAGATTTGGAAAGCAAGGCCAAGGAGATTGTTGAAAAGATGAGGCCAGTTTAGTCTACAGAATGAGTTCCAAGCCATTTTGGATTGCACAATAAGACACTGTTTCTAAATAAATAACTCACACTCAACATAGATGGTGCACAAGGAAGGATGCCTGTGTCTCTCATGTCTACATCATATGACTGTAAAGCTTCAGTCTTTCTCCCCATCTCTACTTTATAGGCTTTTGGACAGTTTTGTTAATTCTGAAATCAAGAAGATAATTGATGGTATGTATAAAGTGTGAGGTGTAGAGAAAGTTTGATCAGATCATTGAATTCCATATCTTTTACGTCTGCTTGGGTCTATAAAAATTATTTTTCTACCCAGACTCTTTTTTCTGAACAATTACCCAGAAAAAAAAAAAACCAACTAAAAAGAAAACCGTTGTGCATAATTCTATCAGCATGTTTACAGATAATCTTTCATTCTTAAAATTCACTTGTTTCCCCATTCCAGAAGTGCTATACCTTGTATTAATTGATTTTGCTTCTTCTTTGTGGTGGTTTGAATGAAAATGTCCCCTATAGGCTCCAAATATTGAACATTTGGCCTCCAGTCTGTGGCGTTGTTCGGGGAGGGTCTTGGAAACTTTAGGGGATGTGGCTATGCTGAAGGAAGCATGTCACTAATCACTCAGGTTTCTGCTCCAGCCACCTTCTTCCACTATGCCTTCCCAACATTATCGATACTTACACCTGAAGCTGCAAGCTCAAATAAACTCTTCCTTCATTAAGTTGCCATGGTCACCATGTTTTATTATAGCGGTAGAAAAGTGACTAAAACATTCCACATACAAACTAATGTGCCTGAGTTTATCTTCATGTTACAAAGGCTCTATTTTGGAAGGTGTTGAAACTGGAACTTTGACTGTATTTGTATACAGGAGAAACACAATTTTAAAAATATTTAATGATATTATAGGCAAAGACATAATTTTATAGAGGTGAGCCATCTCTATCCAGTGGATATTAGTAGCAATTGTTAAAAGATTTCTTTTAAAGTAATTACTCATTAAGATACTAAACACTTGAGTGGAAAGTCCAGTCTTCAAGTCCTTGGAATGTTTGCTAGAATACTGACTCTTGGGATGACTTGACTTCATCCCCTGTTGAGCTGCAAACTTTTCTGAGTCCATTTTCTTTCTACTTCTTTCATGAACCCACAGAGACTTGTGCATATATATATATATATATATATATATATATATGTAGATAAATAGATAGATATAGATATAGTTATAGACAGATAGATATGACTGAGGACTAACATGAGTCAAACAAATGTTGATCACCTCTACTTTCAAGATTTTCAAGACTCACTGATATGAAATCTGAAATCTGATATTTATAATTTTCACCTTTTCTTTCCCTTTATACCCCATATACTTGTTTATATAATTGGTCATTAAAACCCATAAGACAAATCTGACATTGTTTATAGCCTAGATGGAGGAAATTGCTAGGCAATAAATATTAGTAAAAAGAGTATTAATAAGACTCAGATTTTGAAATATGTTTTTTAATATTATACCCATAAAAATGAGCTACATTGTATTCCTGGAATGTGCCTCCTTCCTCCTGCATTGGCTGAAATTCCAAATATGGATCCAATTTCTCCCTTAAATTTGAGTTGTATTTCACTCCACTGGCTTCTATTCTCAAAGATCCAACAAGAGTAAATTCTATATATTTTATTATGTTGAGTAAAACAATAATACAGAATGATGTGTATAAATGAACCTGGTGAGAAAATAGGTACACATCCATAAATCAATTATGCATATAATTTTTAACTCTGAATTATGTAAAATTTGGTATTTTTCACATTATAATTTCTAACAGCTGTATCATAGGTGTGAGAACATTGAACTACAAAAAATAGTAACAGATTCATGAAATTTGGAGCTAAAAGAAATTAAGGAACACATCTAGTCTAGTTTCTTTTCTTTAAAGATATGCAGAAATCAAGGTATTATAAAGAAAATTTATGGCTCTTGTTTTCAGTCCAGCTGGTTAAGGATAGAGTAAAGGTCTTCTTGCTACTTTAATAATAAGCAATGAGAACCTCCATCAGGATTTTGGTGTGAAATTACTTTTTCTAATCATACATTTGAATCTGAGAGTCAATAAAATATCAGAAATACTTAATGATGTGCCTCCTTAATAAAACTTTCACCAATGGGAGAACTCATTGTGTTAGGAACCAAATGGCTATATTTCTGCAAAATTTGTATTTTGAAACCTTAGCCCTATGTGTTTGTGCACTTGGAGATGAGGCCTCGAGAAAGTACAATAATCAAGGTTAATTAAGTCACGTGGGTGGGAATCTGCACCAATCAGCTTAGTATCCTTAGAAGAGAGCTCAGAAAACTCCCTGTCTGTCTTGTTGTTCACACACTCAAAGGCAAGGTCATACAAACACACTGTAAGATGTACTACTACAAATCATAAGAGGAGGTTCCATAATGTAACTTTCCTTGCTACCATCTTCTAGATTATGAGAAGTACTTTTTTATTATTAAGGCATCACTTTAGAGTATTTATTTCAGCAGCCTGACTGAACTAATGTCCTATAATAAGTCCAATAACATTTGCTTAACTTTCTGCTTTTTTGTTGAATTCTGTGTATTTCACACAGAACATATCAATCATCTCTATTCCACTTTCCCCACTGGCACCCTTCCACAGCCTACCCCCCCTTTGAAATTCATGCATTCTGTCACCTGTGTCAAAGACCATCATGTCATACTGGTGTCTTCAGATATCCCTCAGTGCAAGTTTATCCACTGGGGTCTAGTCAGCCCATGCAGAGTTCCTCCCCTTGAGAAGATCAGTTCTTCCTCACCCTGCAGGAATCAGCTGCCAATAATCCTTTGACTAATATTGGGGCCTGCTGCCCATTTCCACCATTCTGTGCTGGAATTTTGTCTGCTTGAGTTTGCATGAGTCTTGTGCATGCTGCCACCATTGCTGCAGGTTTATATGAGTAAGCTCCCAGGAGCCTGTTGGACTTTATTCCCTGATCCCTGGCTCTTACAATCTTTCTACTCCCTCTTCTGTAATGATCCCTGAGCCCTGGGTGAATGGCATTTAATAAAGGAGTTCTGTCTAAGAACCCAAACTCTTCAGACACTTATTCCCTACTCTGGCCATTTGTAACCTTTTGTGTTACTGGCCCTCTGTTATATGAGAGAGCTTCATTGATGAGAATTGAGAGCTACGTCAGTGTTCTCTTTACTCCTTGTTCTGTGTTCCTTGAGCCTTAGGTGCAGAGATTACATTGTTTATATGCCACTTAGGCTTGGGAAATTCAACAGACAATGTCTGTGTATGGTCATGTGTGGAACTCTGTAATAATCTCCGTCTGTTGCAAAACAAGCATATTTAATGAATGGTGTCTTGGGATAATTATCTGTAAATATAAGGATCCATTTATTGCACATTGTAAGAAATTACATTTTTCTAGGGATATGACAGCCTTGGGATTTTCTCTAAGATCTATGACCTCTTCAGTCATGTGTATTTGGCTGTGTTTATGGTACCATACATGAGTTTCCTCTCATTAAGTGGATTTTAAGTTCAACAGGTAGCTGTTGATTAACCCCAAGATAAAAGTGCCACTATTATACCAATGTTCTTTGTTGTGCAAGTCATTGATGTGATTATTAGGCCTTAAAGCTGGGGTTGGACCATTGATTGACATTCTCTCTTAGCAGCCTATGTAGTGCTCTCCAAAGCTATGGGAGCTAGCCTTCGGGGGGATGGCTTCCAGATCATTTCTAACTCCATTGTTTCAAATCCTGTGTCTGAAGTCTGTCCTATCTTCAGCAATAGGGCTTTACCTTTAAGTTCTGTGAGGCAGTCAAAGACTGTGGCAATAGTCTGTGTAATGTTGGGAGTTTTGTGGACTACCCTGACCAACAACTCAAAGGAATGTCTCTCCTGCCTCTCACTGTGCAGCACTAAGTTTTTATTAAGTGAAAGAAAAGAAAAACTATATACCACAACTTCATTCTGACATGAGAGGGGCATATAGATTAGCTTGGAATAATACATATTGTAATATTATTACAATCATAATAAATATTTCTTTGTGTAAAGTTTCACACATACCCTGAATTGTTTTTCCTTGAAACATTATTGAAATATGACTTTCTGGGTCAAAGTATGAATTTTCAAACCTCTGACGAGGATGTTTTCACAGAAAATTTAAATTAATATATACTACTCTACAATACATAGCTTTGCACCTAGGTAGACATTTTGATAGATAGAAGTTCTGTTCTATGTATGGCCACCTTAGACACTAAATGAACTTACCTTAGATTGTGATTCACCAGGAGTACTTGAAATGCAGGCTTGTGAGTCCAACTAACCAAACTGCTGAAGACCCACCTAAGCTAGAGAGTATATCTATGGCCAGCTTGGGGAATCTTAGCAAGTTAATGCTTCAAAATGAAAAAGTAAAACCAAAAGTCTGGGAATGCATCCCAGTAGTGGAACACTTGCCACGCATGTAGCAGATTCTATGCTTGAGTGTTTGACCTCTAGGAAAGAATACATACCAGTAGGTCTGCTGGGTTTTTTGTTTTGTTTTGTTTTAAGACAAACTGCCATATTAGAGAATGTTGGGCTGGCTGAAAAGGGAATAACTGCCGAGATTTTTATGACCTATTTCAAATGAAGTACTTGGAAGACTGAAGATTACTAACATTTACGAAATTGACCAGAACAAGGGCTTCTAGATGGGACATCTATTTAAACATTTTTGTAAATTTCTTCTTCTGTTATATATGTTGTGTAGCTAAAGCCACTAATTGTATACAGGATCCACTTGGTATCCCCCTTAGTCATCCTCCCAGGTGACACTTATTAAGCACAGTCCAATTTCAGTCATCACCTCTTAACAAGATAAAGATTGGATATTTTTCATTGTGTCCTATCAATAAATTCTTCAAAATGTTTTCTGCAGTTAAATCTCCCAGGAAATGTACAGTTTGGAAGACTGGGCTAAGAAACCTCATCACTATAGAAAATCTCTGGCTAGTAGAAGCTTGGGGACTTGTGAACTGAAAAGGTGAGTTCTGCAATGTCTTCCATTCTGATTTGTATCTCCAGTTGAGGCTCTGGACTTGAAAAATACACGGTTTTATTAGAAGCACCTACCTCCAAAGGAATATTAGCAACAAACACTTAGAAGGATACTTATGATCTAGAAGTGTGAAAAGGAAAGTGAATACTTCAAGAGTAAGTCTTATTCCAAAATAACTGTTAAAGCCAGTGTGCACAAAATAGCACTTCTGCCTTAGGAATACCTGCCCAGCCTCTTTCCACTACTTATCCTATAACATACTAAGAAAAGTTGAATTTGAAAAGGAGAGAAAGTATATCATAGAGATAGACTAATCTCCTAATTCCTTAGAGGAGTGAATAACCTTTCCTCTTGATATAGGAACCAAGCATTGATCTGTCACACTGTTTGTTCTAGTAGAGTTCCCAGAGGCACATTCAGTTTGAAACGTTAAGGCTAGTTCATTAGGCGTCCCTGGCTCGTTTCTCCGACAGAATCAAGATAACACTGTGGTTAGTTAATGGCTTTCTCTTGTTTCCCCCAGAGCCCTCCTGTCTGAAGCCTGAAGGCCCAGAAGCTTCTTCCTCCCTTCTCTTTGCTATTAGTCACAGCTGGTAAGGCTCACAGGAGCCGAGCCTGTTTGAAAACAGTCGGATCCTGAAAACGTTTGAGTCTTTCTGCTGCAAGCAACAAACTTGGCCTGGGATGTCAGGAGGAGATAGAAGGAGAGTGGGGGAAGGGAAAGAATGCTCCAGGAAGGGAGGGAAGGAGGAAGGGAAGACTGACAGAGGGAAGGGAAGTAGCACACCACCTTCTGTGGACATCTCTTGGGGAGCCTCTGTGACTGCCTTTGCTGGAAAAGCAAGCAGACCACAGCTGTGAAGACAGGTTATGCTCTTAGGACCAGTGCCTTGAGACTGGTGATCATCGTATCCCCCTATGTTCTGGTTGAGGTGAAAAGAGGGACAGGTTAACAGCTGGGTATAGTAAACCAACCTTGCCCATTGCATTTTTCCAAGACTACCTCACCTCCTCCTCTGTAATAACTTTATAGAATCAGTGGGGAAAGGGGGAGAAAATAAGACTTTAGGCATTATATATAAATGCAAATTTTAAAACCAACCCCGAAGACCGGCCTAACGCCCTAGGGTAGAGCACCTGAATAGAAAGCATGTTGAAGAATGGCTTGTTTTCTAACAGCTATGTTCCATGTTTGTTTTATATATTCTTTCTCCCTTAAGCGGCTCTAGGACTGTTGAGTCATTGCTGCTGATAAGGCCTTCATGGGTTGCTAACAAGGGCTGACTGTTTCTTGTGTTGGTTAATGTGCTGCTATACACAAATGATCCTCAGACAGATTCCATAATGATATAGTGATGAGAATGACAGTGTTATCAGTACAAATCACTTTATGACATCTCTTTTCCTCATCAATGAAGGCTGTGGTTGCATTTGGTTCAGGAATCCAGTAAACAGATACACTTTGGAGCCAAGTTTAAATACAAGCTGTAAGGTTTCACTTCTCTCTCTGGGTATTAATAATTATATTGAAAAATCACAGAATAAAGCTTTATGAGGGATCAAGTTCATAAAACTAAGGGGGTTTGCTACCTTTTTCTGAGCAGTCTGAAATAGTTCCATATCTAGCTTGTATTTTTCGGATCATATCTTTGCCTCTAAAAAGGTTTAAGGAATTTTGGTTCTTCCTCTGAACATGGAACACATCATTCTTTGGAGATTAACAAAAACAGGACTTTTACCTAGTTCTCTACTCCAGCTTGATTGCAAACCAGGAAATACTCGTGCACTCTTTTCCTTCTCATTTCTCAAACACAATATGTGTGTGATATTTCTAATTGGAAAATTCGATTAGGATTGTGGTTCAGGCTTTCATGCCTGCTCTAAGGTCATGGATAGAATATATTAAAGATCAAGAAGGAAAATAGAAAATATGAGATCCATTATAATGTTACCAAATTGTACATTATAGCCTACAATAGAAAAGTGATCACTAATAGCTGAGTAGCTATTTTATTTTGTGTTTACTATTGGAAGGATGAAGATATTTTGTGATGTTTATAAAACTTGTCAAAGTTTCCTGTAGCAGCATTTCATAAATAATTTATTCAATGAGTCAAGTTCAGTAGGAGCTGGCATCACTAAATACATCAAGTCATAATTTTATGAAGATTTTTCCTTATACCTATAATTTGAGGACCTTTTTCTAATATTTAATGTTGCACATTACTTTATTAGATGGTCCTATCTGGTCACTTGTTCTTCAAGTGAATGTTCTCTGAGTGTGCATGAAGTACATCAAAGTTGTTCATGCATGCTTCAGACTCTGCCAAAATGGCTGCATTACTGAACACAGCTCATTCTCATCACTTTTCCTGCAGACAGCCTCATCTTTTTGGTTCTCTTTTTTCTGCCCGACCTTTCTTCACGGTGTCTTTTTTTTCACAAGTTCTTCACATGGAGTGTCTATGGCTTTGGCCATGGTTGTTCCAATACTTATTTTGCTTCTCAGAGAAAGGAAGGCATCGTCCATTCACAAAACTACAACACAGTCTGCCTCAGCCTGCCTTCACTGAACATCAACTGTACTCATGGCAGTTTATTTCTCGTCACTGTGGGAAATACAAAGACAAATGTTTCATTCTCTTGGCAGATAATAACAATAGCCACAAAAGAGCACTTAATTACAGCAGGTCACAGAGGCACATGCCTCTCCCAGAGCTTGGGAAGTAGAGCTAGGCAGATCTCTGAGAGAATGAGGGAAGCCTGGTCTACATAGTGAATTCCAAGCCGGCTTGACCAGCTTGAGCTAAAGGATACCCTGTCTCAAAAAGTCAAAAAGCAAACAAACAAACAACAAAAAACTCCACCCCACTCCATTAGTACATATTATATGACGGAACCAATCCAAGTGCTTTATATATAAGAAATTATTCAGTCTTCAGAGGTGCCTTGGAGACCAGAGAGTGGCAATGCCGTCATTATCCTCATTGTGCAGAAAAGGAAATAAAACAGAGAGTTGCTGAGATATTATGCGAAGTCATACAGCACTACAAGTAACCATGAGGCAAAGAGAAATACTTCAACCAGAGTCAAGAGATAGAAGAGAATAGCATGGATCCGTCAACGTACAGGAAGGAGGAAGAAAAGAGGCTAGAATTCTATAAAAACCTTACTTTGTAAACAAGAAATTTACAGTAAAATTTAAAGATTGGGGCCAGCAAAGTGGCTCTTTGTGAGTGTGTCTATTGCCAAAGCCGACAACTTTTTGTGTATTTATTTCCTCTTTTTTAATAATTTTTAATTTATTATTTTTATTTTATATACACAAATGTGTTTTTTTTTTTGTCTACATGTATGTAATGGCAGCCATGTCATTCAATACCCAGAGAGGTCAGAAAAGGGCCATGGATCCACTGGAACTGGACTATGAGCCATGATATGGGTGCTGGGAATAGAACCCAGGTCCTCTGCAAGAACAGCCAGTGCTCTTAACCGCTGAGGCATCTCTCTAGCCTCTTATTTCCTCTTTTTTCAAACATTCTTTCCTGGACAGAAGGAGGATCCTAAGAGAATCAGGATGTAAACAAAACTAACAAGGCTCCAGAATTCACATAGTCCCTGCCTAAGGTTATATAAAGGATAAGATTATAAGATTGCTAGGGAGAAGAGACTGCATCTGGACTGTAAACTGTGCAGGAAATCAGATGGATGCCTTTTTCACGATCTGTCACCCATGTTGGAGTGGGCTTTTGGGTAACACAGTTGCCTAAACAACACCTCCCCTACAAGTAATGCCTCACCCATATCCCTGTAAATAATCCCAGGAAACTCTCCCTATCACTGTTAGACTTGGGTGCAAGTATTTCTCTGCACTCTCTCTCATTGGTGTCCTATCTGGGGTAAATGGACATGTTTCTACAGGGAAAGTCAAACAACCCTGACAATATAGAATAGTGGTGTGAAATTTAAGACAAAAAGAAACAGAAAAAGGACATGACAACTAGTTTTTATTCTGGGGGAAAAGATGTATTTGGATGTAAACTTTATCTGTGGTCCCTGCAAAACTTCCCATTGGAATAATCCAATACACACTAGAAATGTGGGCTTGTGTTCAGGAGAAAATTGAAATTCAATAAAAAAAGAACTTAAAAATTGTTTTAGATTTATAGAAAACTATGAAGATAATATGGAAGCTTTCCAAACACTGTGCACGACTTCTTCTTTATTTAACAGCTTACACAACCATGTTGCTTTTGTTAAAATTAATACAGTACCATGAACTGAAATCTAAAATATATCTATTACTACTCAGTTTTTACTTAATAATATTTTTCTGCTCCACAATCCCATCCTGGATACTGGACTTCATTGATTGTGTATCCTTAGGCTTCTCTTGACTGTTGAAGTTTCTTAGTCTTTGATAACACTGGTAGTTTTGAGGATTTCTGTTCAGAGACTTCCTAGAGAGTCACTGTAATGGGATTTATCTAAATGCCTTTTCCTTCAGTCTACCAGGATAATTTGTCTTTGGCAGAGGGTGAGAGTTCCATTTTCATCACTTCCTATCAAGAGTACATGTATTAGCTACTTTTCTTTTGCTGTGAAGAAAACACTGATCAATACAACTTGTAGAAGAAAGGGTTTATTTAGCTTATAGTTCCAGAGGGTTAGAGTCCATGATGGTGGGGTGGGATGGCAGAAGGAAGAGGCCAGAGTAGAGAGATGAGTGATCACATCTTCAAGCAGGCACAGGAAGCAAAGAGTGACTAGAAAATCTGACAAAACTTAAGAACTCTCAGTGCTAACTCCCAGCGAGATACGTCCTCCAGTGAGGTCACACCTCTTAAAACCTGCACCAATTGAGGAAAAAAATGTCCAAATAGTTGGAGCTTGTGGGAGAAATTCTCATTCTCTAGATACCACAAAGCCAGTCAATGAAATTCGTTCTTTCAATTCTGTTTCACTGTAACCGCTCTCAGTATCACATCCTGTGTTACTCAGGGTTCTCTAAAGGAACAGAGCTGATAAAATATATATATATATATATATATATATATATATATGAATATATACATGAATATATATATACATAAATATATATATATATATAGTGAAAATTTGGGAGTTGCTCATTAGCCCCAGTCTGTTGCTGAACTCAAGGCCTGGGAAATTCCTAAAGAGCTGCTGGTCTTCAGTCTGTGTTGGAATCCAAAGAAGATGTCTCTCTGCAACAAAAGAAAAAATTGCCACAAAAACAAGATGAACGTGCCAGTGAGAGAGAAGGCAACCAGGCTGCAAGTGAAAACTCTTTTCTGCCATGACCATTTATATGGCTGCCATCAGAGGGTATTGCCAACGTTTATGATGTTTTTTTCTGGCTTCAAATAACCTGACCCAGAAAGCCTCTGTCATTTTAGTTAATTCCAGATCCAGCAAAGTTGACCAAGATTAGCCATAACTCTCAGTTGCTGCAGTGACATAGGCACTATGCTAGTATGACTATTGTTGCAATGTCATTATTTTTATACTTTCCTAAACCACACAAGCAAGGAAATCTATATGCATGTTATACTAACTTTTGTACATATCTTGTGTATTCTACAAAGCTGTAATATTCATATATGAGCATCTGGATCTATGTTAAGCATGTGTGAATTCACATGATTTCTCACAAAACTAAATAGTTGAAAGGTGAATCATCCTACTTTCTGCCCCTTTACTTAGCCTTAAATTCACATTCAACAGTGGTGAGACCAAGATAGGCATGATGGCACAGGCCTTTAATCCTCCACTCCTGAGGAAGAGTCAGGCAGATCTCTGAGTTCTAGGCTACCCTGGTCTACATAGGGAATTCCAAGACAGCCAGGGCTACAAACAAACAACAAAAGTGAGGGGCCTGACTCCCTTCACAGCCATGCGTTTACTTCTATGCTCATTTCCAGTAGTCATTCATAGCAGTGTTCTAATTGATTGCCCAAGAGAAATAGCCTCTGGCAACAGCACAGTGCTTACATGCTAGTTATTTTCACTTGGTTTCACAGACTCGTTTCCAGAGTCACTTAGGCGAGCATCTCCCCGAAAGCCCAATGGAATATACCTTTAAGATGAATCATTTGTACAAAGTTAATGTCAAAAGTGCTGATGAGGGACTGGAGAGATAGCTCATCAGTTAAGAGCACTGGCTGTTCTTGCAGAAGACCCAGGCTAGAATCTCATCACCCACATGGCTGGCGCCTAACAACCTTTCATAACTCCAGTTCTAGGGGATCCGATGCCCTCTACCGACCTCCATGGACATTGCACCGTTCAGGTGCACTTAATGCATATATAGACAATATATTCATACCCATAAAAAATATAATTTAAAAAAAGATGATGAGTTTTAGAAGGATATGAGGAGACAGAGTTAATGATAGAAATAAAATAATAATTCAAAAGAAAATAAAGATCAGCAGGAAGTTCCAGAGAGGAAGGGCTAGCTGGGTGGTAATAATGACCATACAAACAGTTGGGAACAAGTTTGTCACATCTACTGGCCAGATACGGGCTCCTCAGGTGTCATTGTTCTTTGACAAATGTTCTGTAGAGACATTTTCCTTTTGGGTTTCTAAGTTGCTTCCTCAGCAAATGTCCTTATTTCATTCCTAATTTAGCTCCTTCCTCATCTTCTTCCTCATTTTCCTGCATTCATTCGTTTTCTTCTTCCCTGACTTCTTTCTCTGGCAATCACATTTTGATCACACCACCTAATGTAGACTAGACTAGAATTTTTAAAGTTAATCTTCCCATTATTCACTGCTCACATGTCAAATACCCTTTTCTTCAGTAAAATCCTCTTGATCCCTCTTCTAGAAGAAGAAACTTGGTGCCTGTGGCATGAAAATCCATCAGATCGCACTTTCTCTGCTACATTGTGGTTACTTTGTCTTCCCTTGCTAGAATGCCAGCTATGTGAGAGGAGGAATATATTTAATTCACTCATCCCTCTGTATGCAACAAAGCCAAGGATACCTGCAGAGTACTTCATAACATTTGACTCACAAACACATATATGAAAATTCCACGTAGCCTTCACTGATCATGTTAGCCTGACACTCAGAGGTTCTATCCTTTGTCTTCTTTTAGATCTATTTAAATCTTCTTTTCCTCTTTTCCTCCCTATCAACTAAAATCTGTGTGTTCAAATTACTAAAATACCTGACCTTCCCAATTTATGAAATATTCAGTGCTACATCATTCAATTGCTTAATTTAATTTTCTTTCACTTAAATTTGTATGAGTTCTAATTTATGCCACTAATAGAGGAAGAAATCTATGTTAATGGTAGGAAGCACCTATTAAACACCACCAATATACATGGAAATAGGTGGCTCAGCCTGCTATCATTTAGGAATGCAAGCAGCTAACTACAAAGTTTAAATGGTGTGATGAGGGAATACTAAGAAAGTAATATAGAAGAAAGTATGTGACAAAGAGTAAATGGCTTAATAATTATGGAAGGCAAATAATATACAGTTTGAATAGAAACCACCTAGGAAAGACAAGGTAAACTCAGTGTGTCAAGGAAATTTTTGGTGGTAGGACAAACAGGACACTCACTGTTGTTCTTGTACTTGGCACATTCCCTTTAGAGGCAGGGGGAAAAGCTGAGATGGCACTAGAGGATCACTTCAAGTGGACTTTGAGTCTACCAATGTCTGGCTATATAATCCCCTGGGAAGTCATGTAAGTCCATTAAACATCAGTTACTGTTCCATAAAATATTCTTTTAATATCTTCTTAGGTGTTAACGCAAAGGACATATTTTAATGGAAGGGTTTAGAAGGTGAATGGATAAAAGAATAGAACAAATACATTTCAAGTTTCTAGACCTGAATCAATATACAAATAATAGCACCATTAAATGAGATGGGAAAACTGGAAACTGGAAGAGGGACAGGTTATAAGAGAAGGAAGACTAGGGATCCTATGAATCACACACACACACACACACACACACACACACACACACACACACACACAAAGAAAACAACTTTTAAGGGATTTATCTTTGATAACTGTTACATATGATCTTCCAACACACTGGTCACTTCTCTGCTCCCTAACATATCAGGCCCTGATAGGATGCTAATCATGATTTTTGTTTGTCTTGAATATTAGTACATATATATTTTTACTTTACTTAATATTTTTGTTTATGTTTATATGTCCCTCTCCATCCCCAGGAAAAAGGTGAGGAGACACAGGCTAGGAAGGACTTTCTCAGCACCCTGGATCATCTGCAAAAGTCAAAAGATCTTCCCTCTTCTGCCTTCTTCCAAGGGGCAGTGATTCTTGCTCAGGCTCCACCTCCAAGCATCCAATAAAATTCATCTTATCTATGTCCTTTACCAGCCCTTGAACAACATCTGAGGCACTTTGATATTGATGCAAGTGACTAAGAGTGTCTCGCAGAACTTAAAATGCTGATATATGTATTTGTGTTGGGGGGGAAGGATGCTAATCAGAAGAATTTATCTTTTAAAGCAGAATTTTACACTTCAATTTCAGACCTTTCTCTCTGATCATTAAACAAGAGTTCTTAGCTACCTGTATGGTGGCAGTGAGTAGTTGCCTGCCCACACCTGAATGTAAAAAGTCTCTTTCCAGAAGATTGAGCACCAAGAAAATCTATGACTCCATTCTAATTTTCCTCCAAGAATTCCACAATCATCAACAAACTGTGATGACCCCAAATAAAGCCAAGTTGATGTTGTTGGCTTCTCCCTTGCAACTTAATTTATGAAAGAGAAAAAGAAAGCTATTTGCATCATTTCAGTGTTAACACTAAGCCCCTGGTTAGGTCTTCATATCACACTCCTGAAAGTGAATGGACGGATACACTGATTTCTGCCCAGCTGGTTGCAGTGCCTTAGATCTTGAGCATGCACTGCTTTCAAACACAGAAACACAACTGCCAGCAAGCCGTGCCCCTTTAAAGATGGAGGGAATACGCACCTTTATGGTTCTTCCTTTTGCTTCAGGAGACAGGCAACCTATTATACCATTTTTTTCCTCCATGGTCTGTGATCAAGAGTTTTAGGAATGCAACCTCATGACTAATTAAGAAAGCAAAACATTCCAGACATTCAGTGTGTGTAGTGATTCTATGTGTGATGTTCTTCTCTGGTTGATCAATGCTAAACCTTGATGCGGAATCAGAGGAAGGGCAAGGTTATCTTCGTTTTAAGACAAGCCTTGATTTGCTACTTTCCTGAGCAGGAGATTTTATCATAGAAATTAGCATTCATGATAAGCATTATTTTCTTAAGTTGTTTAATAAAATAATAAAGCCGGAGGAACAGTTTTGTGTACAGGAACCTGTGAGGGTTCCTCCATTGTAGAAACTTATTTTTGATTTTGTCACTCAAGTGAAAATTAGGATGTCTTCATGTGAGCATTTGTGTATTAAAGCTGTGACTAGATCACTGAATCATCTCATTTTGTGCCATAATTTGGAAACTAATGAAGTGTGGAGTAGGGAATTTTGTAAAGTAGGGTGATCAAATATAGCCAGGGCAAGATTGAGTCAGACAAAATTATTTTAACAGAGTAATTCTGCAATTGTGCGCTGGGAGGCCTAAGCCTGACAAGTCCTTTCATTTGAACTCTTTATATGCATGTTTTCTTAAAGATTGGGCAAAGCAAAACACTAACGGCCAGTTTGAAACAACAGAGAATAATTTTCACCTTAGACACCCATGAAAGGTTAATTTTACTCCCCGAAGAATCTCACAAATGCATCCAGATCTCTCTTTACTGTTTTTGGTTAATGCAGTTGTCTATCAAGCATATGGGCCAAGGTTAGTCCAAGTTGCCATTAAAGTGGGTCTTGAATAATGTATTTATATTTGCTTTTGGGAATAGGGGTGGTAGTGGGTTGTATTCAAACTTCTGAAATAAAACTTAAGAGTGTCTGAAAGAACTTCATTTCACATATGACCTTTTACAGTAATTGGATCTGAATTATAATCAGTCACCTGAATCCTGAAATAGATAAAATAGTTTTTTAATGTTAAAAAGTTTTAGCCCTTCGTTGATTATCTATCAGTGCTTACAGTCCTGTGAAAATAAGATAAATGAGAAATTTGGTCTCTAATTAGACTTCACTAGATTTACAGCTTTTAATTTATACGCCAATGCAGCTCAGGCCGGCACTAACGCAGATAGAGATGGAGCCACAGTTTTCAATTGATTTAACAATTTAATTGCAGCATTAACATCCATTAACATTTAACTAACCTTTTAAACTAACCTCAGGCACAACCTTAAAGACTAAATGAAGTAAAATTGCATATAAAAAGGTACTAACATACAACTGTAAGAAGCCAAAGTGAATCTTGAGGGAGATTTAGCTCTGCTTCCTCTCTTGAGCAGGAGGGAATCTGTTTTCCTTCTTGCAAAATTCAGTAGGAAAGCAAGCTCTAATTTATAGGAAAGGGAAATATACACACTTGATAGTTATTAACTCTCATTTATGTCTTCTTGTCTATAGAGGTATCTAAAGGATGTTATATCGCTTCATTGGTGAGGGACTAATAGCCTGGTTGAAGGCTGAGGATAACAGAGACTGGAATGCCAAAATGGAATTATTGTAAAACCAAAGGCATGCTTAATATGAAAGTGAAATAAATGTAAACTCTGTTGTACTGAAGAAACATAGCAGGCTGCATATATGCAATGCAGCTGGAAGAACTATTTCTGTGTTCATCTAGTTATTTAAATTTAGAGCTTGGATATTTGGGCAATGTTTCCCTTAATATTATTTTTTCGGTCTTCTATCTTTTATTTCTTTTTCCATTAAGTGAGAGAAATAATTACTCGTCATAATTTAAATTCTCTGAAAAACTTGCATGTGTGTCTGTAAGATTACTCTCAAAAAAATAGAGAAACTTTAAGATATCATCTTTTGACTTCAGTTATAAACACTGAATGTACAACATCTAGGTTCACACAGGTCAATGCCTCGCCAAACAGAAGAGGTCTCAGTTGTTGTTAAGTTGGGTTTGGAAAGTTTCTATCACAGGATACTTGAAGTGTCTCAACAAGGTAGTACAGTAATCTTGTCTCCAGGTCATCACTGTCTTGCAGTATCATGGGACCCATTGGTCTAGAGTTGTTGTCCAAAGAATTGTTCCATTCAAAGCTCTGATCTGAGGTATCTGGGAAGTAGTAAGAGCTTCCAGTCAGCAGAACCACATTGCTCCCCAGCCTCATATTTATCTAGGTAGTAGTTCAATTATCCAGATATTAAAAGCCCGTAATTTTAAGCACAGGCATATTGTCACTCTGGGCTATTTTTCCTGCTTTCTGACACTTGAGTTTAAATTTGTGCTGCAGAGTTCTGAAGATCCAGTATATTAACATTGAGAGTATTATAGATATGCTTGCCCTGGAAGCTCCCCAGTAGCACCTCATAAGGAAGGACTGTAATTAACTTCAGTAAACAGTGAGGGAAAGTGATTTGAAAATCTCGGTGTCAGAATATGTCAAAAATAGCTTTCTCTTTGTTCACATTTGGTTTAGTAATTCTTTATATACAGATATCCCCAGTGTATATAATTTATATTATTGTAGATAGATAAGCATGCATTCCTATTCAGTGAGGAGTAAGGGAACTCTGAAATCAGATGGTCTGAATGAATAGTCTATGTTCACCACTTGCTAGTGTTATGTTCAAGGTAAGTTCTTTAAGTCTTATGATTGAAATGCATGCATGAAATTCTCAAAGAATAAAAATATTATGTTACAAATATAATTTTAACAAGAGAAAAACGAAAATAACTCTCCATAGGATGAATGTGACTATATTTAATATGCATTAAATATAACGATCATCAAATGATTTTCAAAATTCAATAGTATAAGAAAAGAAAGAGGGAGAAAAGGATGAAGAGAAAAAAGAGAAGGGGGAGAGAGAACATGGAAGTGAATCAGCTTCAAATGACTTTACAAACATGAGAATTAAGTCAAAATACCATTGATGTGACTGTAAGAATTCAGTGCTCCATGGAAACAAACAGCTAATAAAGATGCTAAAGTTTTAAGCAAATTATAGAGAAAAAAAAGTCTACTGACTCAGAAGAGATGTACTAAATATAAAATGACAACAATTTTAGAAAATGTGAAAAAGAGAAACTTCAAAATACATTTTTATTTTATTTTATCATTTTAAAATGTTTTATTGAGTTTTGTACATTTTATATATTCTTAATCAAATTTAGAGCCCCTCAGCCATTCCCCCAAACCCCCACCAGGCCTCATGTCATCACACATGTTAAATCCTATCCAGTCAAGCTTTAGTTCTCAGATGTCCTGTAGTACAAATTCATCCACTGGAGTCTGGTCAGGCTATCTAGAGACTATAAGTAAGGCACACTTTCCCTCTCCCAGCAGTAATCAAACTCCAATAGTTCTCAGTCTAGGTCTGGCCTGCCACCAATTTTTATGATCTACTCTGGGCCCTTGCCTAATTTGAGTTGGTGTGGGTCCTGTGCTCAGTGCCATCGATGTAGCAATTTGATGTGTACAAACTTTCAGTAGCCTGAAAGATTCTGCTTCCCTAAGTTCATGAACCAGCCCTGGCTCTCACAATCTTTCTGCCCCCTCTTCTGCAATGATCCCTGAACCATAGGTGAGTGAGGTTCAATATAGCAGTCTTATCTGGGGGCACATACTCTGCAGTATTTTATGCATAAAACTTGTCTGGTTGTGGCCTTCTATGCGCATAGCACTATGTTGTTTAAGGAAGCTTCACTGGCAAGAGTTGAGAGATGCTTTAGTTTTCTCTCTACTCCTCGTCTGCTGTGTTCTATGAGCCTTAGATACAACTGTAGATATGTCACCTAGGACTTGGCATCCCTCAGTCTTATATTCTCTGTGTCTCTCCAGTTGTGGAAATCTGTTGTTGCCTTAACCTGTTGCAAAAAGAAGCTCCTTTGATAAATGATGTACTATATGTTTGTCTGTAGATATTCGAATCCATATTTAGCATACGGTAAGAAATTTCAGTTTTCTAGAGATATGACAGAGATAGTGTTCTCTCTAGGACTTGTGTATTTGGCTGGGTCTACAGTGCCACGCATGAGGTCACTCCCACTGAGAGGGTTTTAAGTCCAGGTAGAGAGCTGTTTATCCGCCCCCCATCCTGTGGAAGTGCTACTAAGGCATCAATAGAGGTAGTGTTCTGTGCCAGCTGTTATGTTATTAGAATTTAGGCTTGGGCTAGGGAACCCAGAAGGAAATGTGAGACCACCAAAAGCCCCTGAGAAAAACATAGTGTGTAGATATTCCCACATCTACATACGCAGGAGCTGATTGGCAAGGAACACAGTGCCAGACAGAAGGTACTAACCTTTGCGTGGTTGGTGAGAGTGGTCCAAGAGACTCCCCATGTTATACATGCTACTGACAAAGTTCTTGGTTATCTCCTAAAATTAGAAGATAGTACACTGCTGTTGAAGATAGGACAAACTTGGGATATAGGACTTAGAGCAATGGATCAGGAACTGGCCTGGAAGCTTTCTACCTGATCTTTAGCTCTCATAATGCCAGATGATAACATGCAAATTGCTAAGGGGGAAAATCAGTTCATGATCCAAGGTAACTATTTATGTTAATAGCAAAAGCATGAACTAAAATTAACTAATGAACCAGACCTCATCTAAACTGAAAGTTTTCACTCTGAAATACTGAGTAAAAAATAGAATGACAAATTTTAGATTAGGATAAAATATGTACAAGTGTCATATTCAGCAACAGATAAATGCTCAAGACACATAAAGCTTTGAATAAACAAATTAGAAAATGATCAGGAGGAAAGCATTTCCCTGAAGAGAATGTTCAGATGACAAGGAATCATTTGGAACATTTAATTTAATTACTCAGTAAGAAAATGGACATTCAAGCCACCCTGAGATATTACTGCATAGCTTATATCGCATACCTGGCTGATATGAAAACCTGTGAATGAGAAGTGCTGGTAAGGATTCTGAGACATTGTCAGCTGTGCATCAGTGGGGATGGAGAATGTTTTACCAGACACTGGTAGTTTTGTAAAGTATTTAATTAACACACAATCCATATACTGTATTTTTCAGTTAGGTAAATGAAAACATGTTTATGGAAAAGATATGTTTAGAACTTCCTTATTCATAATAGATCCCAAGTGGAAACAATAAAAATAGTATTCAATAGGTAAATAGTAAAAGATAAAACCATAAAAATTAAAAAAAATAAGGCATGAACAAATAAGCAAACAAAACTGTAATTCAGTCATGCTTTGGAATACCACTTTGCAGTGAAAAGAAAAAAATACAGCTATTCAGACACGTAGCAACTAAGGATGGATCCTCAGGGAGTTATATTAAATGAAAGAAGCCAATCATAAAGGACTGATACTATGTAATTTAATTAATATAGCATCTTCAAAATGACAAAATTATAGAAATAGAATGTAGATTAGTGGTTCCCTGAGATTGACACTGAGTTACATAAAAGCAGGATGAGGGGCCAGATAATGATGAGACGCAATCAACTCTTGTTTGTGATGATGATATACCATGATATTCCCATGATAAAATCACATAGAATATAGACACATGCATGCACATACGCTCACACACAAACCTGTAAAATCGATGAACTTTGAATAATATCAGTGGACTCTACCAGTGTCAAGTTTCTGGCCAGTAAGTTATCCTTTTTGTAGGTGCAGTATTTAACCACAGATTAAAGTTGGCCTAAAAATGTATAGTATTCTCTTTAGCCTTAGAAACATAGTGGGTCTACAAATATTTCTTAATGAAATGGCCAACCAACCAAGAGGAAAGATTCAGTATTTTAAGCCTAAAAGCAGCTTTACCATCTATCAGTCATGAATTAGAAGTAAACAAAGAAGCTACTTAGCCTTCATAACGACGTGACCTCAACATCTTCTTCAAAAAGGATGAAAAAAGAAAAGAAACCAGGGTGTCGGCTCATAGTGCCTAGGTTACTATGGAAAAGGAAACAGGCTTGGAATGGGTACCCACACCTGATGTGGCTCTCAGAGTTGTCTTCCCACCAGAATTTTAATGTATGATTGCTTCGGTTATTTCCCCATTCCAAGCAGGACATTCAGTAGTTGTGCTATCCCTTTATCTCGTTGGATAGATGTACTTAGGGAAAGACATGAGTACTCTCTAGCATTCAGAGGAGTCACATACTGCCCCTCACCCAATGGAAGAGACTGTTTTAACTCAAGAGACTCTGTATCACTGCACAGGTCCTTGTGTTGACTGCAGGAAGATGGAATATATTTTCTACTAGAAAAATATTTTGATGAATTTTGGTAATAGATAAGGGCAGTCTAAAGGGTTACTCTTTGATCCTAGTTTTCATCCTTTCAACCCGAGAGTAAGGTTACATTTTTCTGCCTTCTTGAAGCTGTTTTAACTAAGGAAATGTGAGAAAGCCTGCAAAGATCATACTCAGCTGACTAATTTTTTTTAAAATTTTTGTCATGGCCTCCTTAATGTTTCCAAAGCATCAAGATCCATTTCAGAGAAACCAAACATGGCACATTAGCCTATTCACATTAGATAGATATTTACAATGACTGAGAAATAATTAAAGGTTTGTTATTGCATCATTACCTAGTCTATTCTGAAAGACATACCATACTCAATTAATATATAGTAGTTAAAAAAAGTTTTATTTGTTAGTATGCAAATTGCATCCCTCATTCTAAAAATTTACTATTGTTAGACCTGGATAAAAGACAAAGCAAATCTTCCCAAAACTATGAAGAAGCTAAATGTTGTTTACCAACTTTTCTCACAATGTAAACTTGACAAATGAAATTTATCTCCCCATCTCAACTCTGGAGCATGCTCTTGATGTTACAGTGGCAGCAGCATCTCTTTTCCTGGGACTAATTCTTGAGATGAAGCTAACCTAAGGCCAGCGTTGGGTGCCATAGCAGCAGTAACTCAGCAGAGGAGAAGGCTCTAATTCCTTCATGGCCCTGACTTCATGGTAAGGTCTGGGCACTGCTGCTCATCATTCCCAGTATCTCCTTCTGAATATTTCTTGAGTCTTATTCGTCAACCTTCACTGGAAGCTTCCTATTATACTTTAGAGGATCCTATGATGTTTGTACAGCCAGTATTGGTATCTATGTCTGGCAGCGGAGAGGTCTGCTGAGACGAACAGACATGCTTGTGTCATTTCCTGATGCTAATGACATGGAGATGTTACGAGGGAAGTCTTTCTTTGACTTATTCTGCATATTTCATTTGAAGCTGAGTATAAAGTGTTAACTACTGTATCAGAAAAATAAATATCAGAATTGAAGAGATCACTGAATTGACATATGTCACAAATGCTCAAAACATTTTTTTTAAGCTTGAGAAGAACTTGCTTGGGATGTTTTTCATATGAAAGTAGACTTACCTACTGTTGCAATTATACCTTAGAATGTGTTGCCAAAAGCTGGAATCAGTGCTTCTGAAGCCACTACCTTTGATGCATTCAGAAAACAAAACAAAAATTCTTCCCCTTGCTTAATTTCAAGAGAAGGCAAATCTGAGAGGAAAAAAAAAATTAAATCAACTTTTGTTTGTTGAGAGCCTTGATTCCACTAGAATAAGAACCTGAGGCGTTTTGTCATTGACTTCTAAGTAAGAATCACAATAATTACTTTCAGATGAAGATTGCATCAATATCTTCGACTGTATTTTCCAAAGATGGTCACAGTAATATCACCTACTCTCTAAGCCCTCATAGAATCTTGTAGCTCATCCATTGAATAGAGTTCATGATCCTTTCCTTAAACCGTCTTCTCCTTTGACCAAACTGACTTTTGCTATAGAGTGTCTAGTCTTTGGTCACAAACACTACACCCTCTGCCTTGCTTATAGTACAAATGCTCTTGGAACATAGTGGCCATGCGGTGAGGAATTCCCACTTATCCCTATTGTGTACCAGGCACCGAGGATAAATTGCATGCTACTGACAACTTTAGCACTAAGGAGACTGGTGATGGTCACTACTCCATGATAAATCTGCAGTGAGCATAAGCATTAGGCCTAGGTTCTTTCTCTCCCAGCTCAGTGTTCCTTCATCCACAATGTATTGCCTTCCTTTTAAGAGATTTTTGTTAAAATTAAGTTCCAGTACCATCTAGTCATTGAACAATCTATGTCACAAGCCTACAAAACAAACCAGGGTGATAACCACCATCTTCTCATGGGTTTCTAGAGGCAAGAGTGAAAATGAGCCAACATGAACTGATTTAAGATTAGAAGTCATCTGATGCACAAGCGGCAGAAGGAGAAATATGACCAGGCAGCGTATAGAAGTATGGCTGGTTAGTTTGAGTTAGAGTTCTAGCATATCTATGATGGGACCAAACCAGAGTACTGGACACAGGAGGTAAGCAAGAGAAGGCGGAAACTATAGTTTAGTCAGTTCAGTACTACAAAGTCCACCTCTATCCAGGGTTAGAATATTTATTCTTTGTACTCTTTTTTAATTTGAATATTATACTTCTATTAATTCTTTAAGAACTCACACAATATAGTTTGATCATATTTATCCCCTAATCTTCTCTGTAACTCCTCCCAGATCTACCAGCTCTGAACTTCTTATCCTCTTTCTGCTTTCATAACCCACCAAGGCCAATTTGTGATGCACATATTTTCATGGCTATTGGGTTATCCACTGAAGCTTTGCTGATGTACCAGGGGTCACATCCTTAAAGAAAGCTGATTTCTCCTCCCATAAAACCTATCAGTTGTCATTAGCTAGGTGTGGGGCTCATGAGCCCCTCTTCCTCTCGTGCCTGAAGGTTGGTCTTGTACAAACAGCCACAGTTTCTAGGAGTTAAGAATTTTAGCATTCCTGTCGGGTCCATAAGACACTATTTCAATCTGGTCCTCCTTGACTTCAGCTTTTATGATATTTCTGTCTCCTTTTTCATTATGGTTTCTGAGTCTGGGATGGAAAGGAGAATGTATTAGTTAACCACTGTTCACTATACAGGGAAATCTCTCTGATGAAATCTGAGAGCTGCACTAATCTATGGGTATAAAGAATGAATTTAGAAGGCAGTTTGAAACTATGTCCATTTAACTAAAGCGTAGTGTGGTAATAACTTTTACAATATGGACATATTCTAGACAAATTATTTTTATCTAACCTAAATATCTAAATGTTAATTTTAACTGGTTTGTAATGCAGTCAGTTACAATGAATCTTGTGTTCCTTTCGTGACTTCTGCATAAAGTCTTAATCCTGTATAATCTTTCCTTACCCTAGAGTTAAAATAATGTATGTGTGTTTACATATCAAGGAGTAAAAACAGTGCTCATTGCATTGAAAGTAATGAGACAAATTGATACCATCTGCTTAGAGTTGTGTGTATGTGTGTTAATTCTAAGTCAGGAGGGTACCAAAGGGACATAATCTTCCAATAAGACAGTTCCATTTCTATTTTGCCATGTCATGCCAGATATACTCTTTCAATTAAAGAATGAGCAAACCCTTATTGGAGAGCCCATATCTCAGACGATTCTGAAGGAACAGGTTCTCAGCAGTTTGGATCCACTCTTGACCTTAAAATGGTTGCTAAGAGTCAGGTTGTTTTTAATACAGACATAACCTTAGTGAGGTATAGTAAATGCCAGATAATAGTATTGACTCTCTCCTGGGGTCTGTGAGTTCCCCAACCATGGGTTCTTGTAGGCATTTAAAGTATAAGGTATGGCATTCTTCTTGTAGAGATGGCCTTAAATCCAGTCAGAAAACAGTTGATTACCCCGTAATATTCTGGCCATTGTTTCATCTGTAAGCATATCTTGCCAACTGCTTATTATTAGAATTTCCAAGGTTACCCTGGACAAAACTCAATTCCAAATGTATCCAAGTTTTTAAATTTTTTGAGACAGTGTCTCATGTAGCTTAGATTGGTCTTCAAATCACTATGTAACTGAGGCTAGCCTTGAATTTTTGTTCCTCCCACCTTTACCTTCCCTGTAAGAGGATTATAAGTATGTCTCACCATACCTGATTGTCCTTTCCTGTCATAAACTTTCAACTAAGCATTCAATCTATTTGAAATAGCTTTGCAAAATAAACCATAAGTAGGGCCTATTGGAAGATTTAACAATAAAATCTTACTTTCAAAAATCACTCAAACAGCCAAACTTGAAATAGACTGGTACTACAGAATGCATTGACATGGATATCACTTGCCATTCAATGCCCTACCTCTACAGGGAAATTCAGAACCTCTTTGACATGACACACACACACATTCTTTAGTAGTTTGTGTCTAGAGATACAGAGACCAGGAGAGAGAAAGTGAACTACTGAAGATTTGGTGAAGTACTTCTCTTGAGGAAGTTTAACATACAATAAACATTTCGTTTAAATTCAATAAGATGCTTTCAAAACATTTTCATACTATTTTTCTACTAAATGTATATGTAATGTCTATTTGTAGAATAATGTAAGGGCAAGAACCTTGGGTAAAAACACAGAATATTGTGACTTGATGGATGGCTGAGCTGTTAAAAGGACTTGCTGCTTTTCCAGAGAAAGAGTTTGATTCTCAGCACCCATGTAGGTCACATATACCCAAACACACATAATAAAAATAAATAAATAATTTTTAAAACAAACAGAAAACATTACAATAAAAGATTGTTTTCACTTTTATTGCATTTTATTTATTTATTTTTGTGTGCATCAATGTGTGTAGGTATATGTATGCCAGGGCACATTGTATGGAGGTCAGAAAGTCCCAAAGCCTATGGAAGTCAGGTCTCTCCTTCCACCAGGTGGACCTAGGAAATTGAACACAAGTCTTCAGGCTTGGAGACAGGTGCCATTTACCTCCTGAGCTGTACTCTTGCCACAAAAGTTTATTCTTAAAAATGTTTTGATAATTCATGTTTTCCATTACCAGAAAAGAACAATGAAGCATTGGGCCTAGGGTTTCCTCATCCTGTATGCTTAGAGCCCTGGATAGCTGTTGGTCCTCTGGAGGCACAATGTGGATATTGGTGAAATGATCCCATAATTTCAGGAGGCTGACTTAGCTTTTTTCACTTCACTCCTTCATATCTTTATGAAAGTAGCCCACATAAGAATTATTTTTCAGGGTTGATGAGATAGCTCAGCAGTTTAAGGTACTCATTACTCTTTCAGAGGACCCAGGTTCAATTCCCAGAACTCACATGATGGCTAACAACTGTCAGTAACACCAGTTCCAGAGAATTCAACATTTCTGTCTGACCTCTATGGGCATTGCATGACATGGGTACACATACAGGCAAAACACTTACACTGATAAAACAAAAATAAATAAGTCAAAAATATTTTAAAAATATTTTTCCATTTGCATTTTTATTACCTAAATTGTAGGTTTCACAAAAATGAATTGAAACCAATCAGCTATGACAATACCATGATGCTCTTGAGAGACCTTCTTTAGAAACACTAGACATTTTTTCTGCTATTGTGGAGTTCCTAGGTCAGGAGAAGATACTGGAATCCAAATTGCCATGGTGTGGAAAGGTGCTACTACTTAGGATGGTTCACCACATACCTGTCTTTCCCTGCCAGCTAAGCTTATGATGAGATTAAGCCTGACAAGTTCAGGTAAAGGGAAGAAACACTCTCAGAAGTCAGAGGTATGTCTTCCCCTCTAGAGACTTGCTCTGTCTCCTTTCCTTCACTCTTAATCTGTGCCACATGGATAAAACACAACTTTTGTTTCTTGGTCCCACCATGGGAACTGTGGAATAATAGTGTAATTATACCTCAGTATAGAAACTGCAGCTTATTTGCTTCTGTACAAGTAGGTAAGCAGTAACCTGTTATCCATCCACATATGACACAATCAGAAGGCCATGGCTTGTCTTTGAAGGTGTTACCTTGCTGGATTTCACTCTTTGATCTAATAGACAGGCCAACACTTCTGTAACATTTTCCATTTTATTCAGTTAGTTAAACTTTGTTGCTTTCCCTTTGTTAATGATCAAGATTCTTCTTGCATTTTTGAAACACTGCTACCACTTATCCTTCAGCTAGATCTGAATGTAGATGCAATCTAACAAAGCCTTCAAATATGACCAAAACTTATGAACCAAAGAGATACAGATAAACAGATTTTTGATTATTGCAATGTTGCTAATATATGTTTTATGATTAATAAAAATGTTAAGATTTCTGCAAAATATTATAAGCTATTTGATAAGTAGTTAATCAAGATTCTCAGTCTTGGTAGTTAATTTTAAACATTAACTCTAATAAACATCAGGGGATGGTAAGTGCATTAATGGCTAAAGTACCTCCTGTGAAAGCATAAAGATCTGAGATCACATACCCTGGAGTTACTTAAAAGCCTTAAAAACAAAGCCATAAAGATCTGCAACCCCAATGCTGAGAAGTGGGGAGAAGAGACAGATGGATCCCTGTAGCTCTCCTGTTGGTCAACCTAGACAAATCAGTGAGCTCCAGGATCACTATTAGAACCTGTTTCAAAAGATAAGGTAGAGAGAAATAGAGGAAGACATATGACATCAACCTCCCCATATGACATCAACCTCCGGCCTCCACACACATACACACACACATGTGCAAACACCTCCTGTTTTACACACATATACCACCTACATATGTAACACACATACACTCATACAGGCACAGATACACATACATTCATACACACACACAAATAACAGCAAAATGTTTTAAAATCTGAAAATATTTACTCTAATGTGGCTATATAAATACAGCAATTGACACAGTAGTTTTAAAGAGCCAATTGTCAGTCTGAGCGAAATGTTGACTATGAAAAAAACTGGAAGGGCAAAAATCTGTTGTGCACAAATTAATTTTTCCATATTATACAAAATTATAAAAATGGGAAACATAATAATCTGAAATCTAAGGATTAGATATGTTTTTGCATGATCATGAAATGAAGATTTGTGACATGGGCTTTTGATGTGTTGTAAGCTCTAAACCATACTGAGAGACAGAGAGCCAGTGCTGTGATGCTCTTCATAGTCAGTTTGTATCCAGTTCCCTACTATCAGATTTGTCTTACACTAGTAGATATTTCTTACCATAAACATATATATATATATATATATATATATACATATATATAATTTATCTGTGTCAGTGCATTATATATATATGTGCACTGACACAGATAAATTTTCTCTGGCTTCATCAGAGTACATTGAGAATATTGAGGTGAGCTAGAACACAGGCCATCCATCTTCTGGAATATTGTCCTGTACAATAGGGAACACAGAAACAGCACAGGCTCCAGAATTCCTTCTGAGAGGTCTTAGGTGTAATTGAAACAAACATATTGTAGAGTGGATTGATTCTTCAGGGGAAAAGGTGGACAAACACCCTCCCAGAGTGGTATCACCCAGGACCACCTTGAGCAGAAAGACTAGGAGCTGGGAAAGTCCTATACCCCACTCACCCTGTCTATTGGCCTTGGATGTGAGAAGAGGAGAGGCTAAAAGTACTTAAACTGGGAGTGTCAGGAGGCCGGCCCTTTTCTCCCCTCCCCCATGGGCCATTTGGATCTCTTCATGGGGAAGTTGCAAGATCCCAGCTGCATGGATTTACTAATGTAACTTGTGGAGGGGAGGGTGGGCGCCTGTGTTCTGTAAGTGACCCCTTACCCATTGCTCTGTTAGTAAGCCCAAGTAAACTAGCTAGAATCTGTTTAACTGTGAGTGGAGAAATTTGTTTCTTTGTTGCGAGGCCTGGGGGTGCTTTTTTGGGTTGCAAGGCAGGGAGAGAGAGGCAGGTTGAGTTGGTCTGCCACTCCCAAAGAGAAATTTTAATAACAGTTGGCAACGAGGATGGGATACAACAAACAAAAGGATGAACTTGGGAGGAGCAGCCATACTGTCCTAGTATGGGGAGGAGCAGTCATACTGTCCTAGTATGGGGGAGGAGCAGCCATAATGTCCTAGTATGGGGAGGAGCAGCCATACTGTCCTAGTATGGGGAGGAGCAGCCATACTGTCCTAGTATGGGGGAGGAGCAGCCATAATGTCCCTAGCATGGCGAAGACCAACAACTGAAACAAAGCTGGGTGAGGTAAGAATGTGGGCAGAGGAAATCTTGACGTGGTGGACTCTCCCCAGAGGACTGGGGTGTGTGATTGCCATTGCAGGGATAGTGAGGTCTATAGAGAAATACATAGCTAAGGTGAGGATGCCTAAGCAGATGATATCCGTGGGACAAATGCCAGGGTGGCAACCCATGTGTAAGTTGTATTGAGTGTCATGCCTGCTTGATGGATGGGGACCACCTCAGGAATATGGCGATGTCTTGAGGACAACAGAGGATGTAGAAAAGACTTTGCAATCTCTGAGTGTGGCAAGCCAGTAGCAAAGATATCAGCAAGCAGCTGCCGAGTTAGCATGGCCATTACTATTTTTCCTGAGGGATTTATCTCAGGCGGAGGCAGCAGCCTGGAGAGAGATTCAAAATGTGAAAGAGGAATTAGGCCCAGAGAAGGATATGAGGCTTGTCTCTTCTGTGCTAGCCTTGGACCTTGCTAGTAAATTGGATAGTAGAGAAAAGGAGGTAGAGATTTTAGCTTGCCGCTTTTTATGATTAGGAGGACAAAAAGGAAAGAAAGCCCAGATGAGATTGATAATACAAGGCCCATCCTAGGACCCTAAGACTTGGAACCCCTGGGAAGAATCAGGCAGTGATGAAGGAGGAAGTGACCTAGAAATTGGAGAAAAGTCCCCTTAATACAAAGGAAGGGAAATTCTACAGTTCAGCATGCTGATGGGGGTCTTAACAACAACCCAGTGCAGGAAGCCATGGTAGTCAGGGAATATTCAGCAATGGACCTGTTGGAGCTGGGAAAGACTTTCAAACATGCCATCAAGGAACCCTTAGCTACCTGGCTTGTATGGCTGTGGGATATGGGGATGGATAGGATTATACTAAGTGCAGCAGAGGCGGAAAAACTGAGTAACATAACCACCCGTCCTTTTTTAAGACAGAGACTTCATAATTTGACACAGTATGAGGGAAATCAGTCCCTCATGGACTGGCCATACGAGCCATTAGGGACACGTGGTCATGCTCAAATGAGGTTCCCATGAGCACCAGAGACTGGAAAACTATAGAGGAAGGGCAGGCGCTATTGAGGGAACTAGGTATGAGGGAAGCTGTGTTTGATACTCAGTTCATGGGCCCAGACAGAACCATTTTTACTGGAGACTTAAGAAAGAAACTGATTCAGCAAGGCCCAAGAGACTGGTATGGAGCCTTAGTGTCAATGTTGAGCCCCATGGTGGGGTGTAACCTGTGTGAAGCAGGAGAGGCTTTAGTCGATTTAAATGATCTAGACCAACATGTAAACTGTGTTCAAAAGGTGCTAAAGCAGATAGACAGGAAAAAGAGCAAAAGCCCCATAAAGGGGCCCATTTGCGTCTCCAGAGCACAGATGTGGCTGGATCTTCGCAGGGCGGGTGTTACTAGGGACAAAACTGATGGGCAGCCAAATGCTGTCCTAGTGAGTCTGTGGAAGGCTTTAAGACCTGACCAGCAATTTACCACCAGAGTAAGAGAGGCTGGAGGCCAGGAGGCACGGGTTACTCCAACTGCACCCCCTGTTCCTGAGGAAGGGAGCCTCATGGGATGGGAACCTCCCCAGCCACTTCCTTGAAGGGATAGCCAAGGCTGTCCATGGGTGAGGGCCATAATGGGTGACCGGAGGCACCATGCTGAATTAAGAATCTATTGGTCCTCCGCTAATATACAAAACACATGGGGTTTAGTGTACACTGGAGGGGAATGCACATTGATTCATGGCAATCCCCAAAAACACCAGGGCTCATGGGTGGCAGTGGATGGGTATGGAGATAAGACTATACAGGTGAAGTATACTAGGCTTACTCTGGAGGTGGGCAATTATCTGCCTCAAGAGTATATGATGTGCATCTCTCCATTGCGAGAGAGCATGCTGGGGGTGGATGCCCTACTGGGACACACCCTACATACCATCGTTGGAGAGTTCCTGCTGAGGGTGTGCACAGTGAAAGCAATTACTCAGGGATGAGTGGGCAAGATGGGAACCAGTCAGATCACCCACTCCATGAAGAGTGGTGAATGTCAAATAGTATAGGCTTCCTGGAGGCCGAGATGAAATTACAGAGATCATTCAAGTGATGGAGAGGGTGGAGCTTATACTCCCTGACCAAATCCCTTTCAATAGCCCTGTATGGCCTATCCAGAAGTCAGATGGCTCCTGGAGAATGACTGTAGACTACAGGGAATTAAATAAGGTGGTGTCTTCTGTCCACGTGGCTGTGCCCAACATCACATTTTTAATGGAACAACTGGTGCAAGAAATGGGGTCTTTCCGTGCAACAGTGGACTTGCTAATGCGTTCTTTAGTGTCTCCTTAGCAGCTGAGTCCCAGGACCAACTTGCATTCACACGGAGTAGACGACAGACAGTGGACCTTCAGAGTGCTTCCCAAAGGTTATCTCCACAGCCCCACTGTTTGCCATGGGATGGTGGCTCCAGACCTGGCCCTGTGCTGTAGTGTGAAAACAAGGAAGCAAAGAGCAGTTTTCTCTCTGTCTACTATGAGGAATGGACTTCAGCCTGACTGACAACTGAGAAGCCAATGGCTTAAGGGAAACGCAGGGGAGGCTGGGAAGAAGAGAGGAGGCAAGGTATCCATCTTGGATGCACACTCAGAGGATTCCGGTGATCAAAATGCAAGCTCTGTCATAGGAAACCTCTCTCTCCCACCCTCTGGAGAGGAACTTTTTGTGAGTAACATGGAATAAATTAATCTCCCTAAAGAACAATCTATTTATTCAGTTGGTTCAAACCTAGGGGTGGGACGAGGCTGAATGCCGGGTCCCAACATGAGAAAATTTATGCAACACATATACAGAAAATCCACCTCCTCTAAGCCATCCTGCCTTTATGTTGAATTTCATCACACATATTCTTCAATTTTGAAAAAGTGTCTATGAATCATGGGAATTGGAGTTTAAGAAATCCTTGATTATTTGCTAAAAGTGACCACCCAAAAGTGCCAAAGGCATCATGGGAATTCTCAACAGTCTCTGAGGTAACTAACTATAAATCTCTACTTCTGTCATGTTTAAGGCCAATACCCATTCAATAAAAAGTCTGTTGCTGTTATAAAGAAAACAATGGAAAATAACTCTCCTTTCTGTCAATAAAATACAATACTTCTCTCCCCTCCCCATAGTGCTAATCATCACCATTTTCTAGTCCCTTCCACATCTCTTTTGTTTTTTGCCCCTCTAAAATATAGTTCACATTATTTGTCTAGTTTCTCTGCTGGGTAATCTTCTTACAGAGTCAAAAATAGTTTTGAGTCAGAGTCAAATATTTAATGTTACAAAAAATATTACAGAGTAAAACTTCCTGCTGTTGCTAAAATTCCTTCCCAAGGGGAAATGCGGACAATGTCAACCCCTTCCAGGGTCCTATGTCCCAAAGACAAACCAAGTACAACTCCAACTTCGGGGAACCTATCAGTTTATGGAGTTTAGTTACAGAGCACTTTAAGGGGTTACAGACAGGTGCAGGTGATCCCAAAGCAGTCACTATGAAAAGTCTTCCTCCAGTCTGGATAATGGCTTCCCCCAGTACCAGAGATAGCCTTTCAATTATAACCCTCACTCACGCCAGGCCCTGTGCAATTGCTTAAAAATGGCAGAGAGGAGAGGCTGGATACTCAGGTGAGGATCCAATTATACTCCAGGTTGAATCCTACCAGGAGGGAAAACCAACAATAGGTTTGAGGTCCTGCTCTGAAGATCCTTTGAAAGTAGACACAGCTGGATGACTGTTGCTCTGCTCAAAAGATTGTGTTGTACAACATCTGCCAAACTTACATGTCTGGTCCATGATAATGTATGCGCTATGGCTCAAGCCTTTTAAATAATTTTTATTTGTTTGGTTTATTGGTTGGTTGATTTTTATTTTATGTATATGAGTGTTTTACTTTCATCTATATAAATGTATCCATGCATATAATGCATGGAACAATAGGTCAATGGATCCTCTGAAAATGTTGTTAATGGATAGTTGTTAGCTATCATGTGGGTTCTGGGAACTAAACCCGGGTCCAAGAGCAGTAAGTGCTCTTAACCACTGAGCCATATCTTCATTCCTGGTTTATTTATTTAACAAAAATTTTGTACTGATTCTTTGAGAATGTCATACAATGCATTTGGATCATATTTAGATTCCCTTCATCATCTCTATCATCACCTTACTGCCTCCTCACGTCATTTCCTCTTTTATTTATTTCAAGTCCTATCTAGTCCAACTTGCACCTCCAAATGTTTTTGGTACGGGTCCATCCCCTGGACTCTAGTCAACCTACCTGGCATCACACTGTTAATGAAAACTGATGCTCCCTCTCACAGTGGCTCTCAATTGCCCAGGGTTTCTCAGAGTTCTAGCTTTTTACATCTCTCTCTGCTCTCGATGCTGGAAATTTCTCTGCCCTAACTTTGGGTAGGTTTTGTGCCTGCTGCCACAGTTGTTGTGAGTTCATATGTGCAGCAACTCTGTTTGCTGGAAACACTGTTTCCTTGCAGTCATCCACTACAGTTGGCTCTTCTAATCATTCAGCCTCTTCTTCTACAATGATCCCTGAGCCTTGGGGAGGTGAGTGTGTGATAAAGGTATTCACTTTAGGGCTGTGGCTCAAATGTTTTATTCCAGCCACTGTTATTATATCTGGAAAGGCATGTTTCTCTCTTAGCAATCTGTTATTTTCATATGACCCTGTTCACTCCTTCTTTCAGTCCTTTTGCTTACACCTTTGGGGAATGTCATGGTTAATTTTGGTGGTCAGATTTTTAAAATCTGGAATCAACTAACCAATATGCCTAAGGGTAGCCAAATGAGGGTAGTTCATGGCACAATTCAAAATCCTTCCCTAGAGAGGGTGGCACCTTCTGGTGTCCACCTAGATTTGAAGAGGTTCAAGCAAACAGTGGCCAATTTTTGTTCTAACATGGACTGAAGACCTGTGGCTCTTCAGGCAATCTCTAGCCCTTTGTCACCTATTTGGAACTGTTAAGATATGCAGCCTCATGTACTGAGTCACTACTCAGCTGCTCCACTGTTGGCCAACCATTGTTAAACTACTCAGCACTCATTGTGCAAGCCAATCTAGTAAATTCCCTTTGTAATCTATATTCATTCTATCAGTTCTGTTATGCTAAGTGTGTTCATTAATATAGAAGGAACATACAATAGCTTGACAGATCTGTAGGTCCTAGTGACTCATTAGACCTAAGGGGATAGTAGGTTAGGTTTCTTTGCCTTCTTCTGTCTCCTATAATCATTGCTGTGGATGAACATCAGAAAACTATCCAATATCTGGAAAATTTTATTAACAAAGTGACAGTTTTAACTGCATTTTAATTTAAATCATAGCATGTGGATTGTTCACATTTCAGACATTTTAGAGGGAAATTTATGACAACAAAGGTAGTGTAAAAATGTGCCCACTTTAGATGATGTGCTCAGTCTCTAGACTCTGAAACTCTTCTGTACCTTAGTTCAGAACTTCTACTGGGCCCCACCCTAAACCTCCCTCCTCACCTTCCCGAGTAGCAACCAGCTATTATGCTGGAATGTGTATGAACTGCTTGCCTGTGTGTCACACAGAACTCTTCGTGAGACCCTGTAGCTATAGAGTCTTTTTCATGGTATTTGCTGATTCATTGACAGATCAGATCTTTATTCTACAGATACAAGAGAATCCCAAACCAGTAAATATAAGCAGTGAATTTTGCGATTCCATATACTTATGAATCTCTCCACTATTGGTTGATAAAAACCTAAACTCACTTTTTAATGAAATTTTTAGTTTTTATTCTTTGAGAACGTCATACATGTGAATTGTATTTAAATAATTTATCCCTCTCCCACTCCTCCCTCAACTGTTCTCCTATGCCCTCCATTCTCTTCTCACTTCTTTTCCTCTTCTTTGATTATTGTTACATATACATACATTAATAAACCTACATACATTAATAAACCTACATACACATATGAGATGCACTGATCCATTTAGTGGGACTTGGGTATACATGTGCTTAGAGTTGACTACTTGGGATAAGACAAACCAACAGGGAGCTTGTCCCTGGAGGAAACAAATTCTCTGTCCCTTGGCTTCCATTGATTGTAGTTCTTTATCTAGATGTGGGAGCATGTGTTATTTCCCCATCAACATCAACATGTCAACAGGTTCTGTTATTTGATCCTAACCATCTGTAATGCCTACATAACACAACAATGACTAGCCCAACAAAATATCATTATTGGTGAAATAGTGGGACATTTATCTTGGAAGTAATCATCAGTTGTCTAATTGGACAGCTAAATAGTAGGGAATTAATTTGCAGCACTGTGAAAACAGTCAAACACACATGGTTGGAAAGAGTTAATTAAATTTTTCTCTTATTGAATTTTTGTGTATTTCACACAAAACATCTTAATCATCCCTGTACCCACTCCTCCAGTGGAAGCCCTCCATGGCACCCTTTCCCAGTGAATTTCATATATGCATTCTGTCATATGTATTAGGGCCTACTGAATTAAGTTGCTGTACCCAGATGTCCGTCAGTGCAAGTTCATTCACTGGGCATCTATTCAGCCTATCTAGAGTCTCTCTTTAAAGAAATCAGCTCTCCCTCACTGATCAATAATCAACTGCCAATAGAACTTTGGCTGGGTTTGTGGCCTCCTGTCCATTTTCCCAGTTCTATGCTGAGTTTTTGATTGTCTGAGTTTGTATGAGTTTTGTGCATGCTGACACTATTGCTGTAGGTTCATACGAACACAGTCAGGGAGTCTGTAAGACTCTGTTTCCATGTGGTCATGCACCTTCTCCCCTGACTCTTAAATCCTTCTGCCTCCTCTGTCACAATGGTCACTTGGTTATGTGAAGTTTCATATAGGAGTTCTGTCCAAGGACCCACACTCTACACTCTTATTCTCTATTCTTTGGCAATTTGTGGCCTTCTGTGTTCATGGTCCTCTATTAAATGAAGGAGCTTCATGGATGAGACTTGAGAAATGCATAAGTATTCTCTCTCCCTTGTTCTACCATGTTCCACAAGCCTTAGGTGTAGAAGTTTCATTGTAGATGTGTCAATTAGGGTTGGGTGTCTCATACACAATTATTCTGTGTGTGATCATTTGTGGAACTCTGTAATGTTCTCTGTCTTTTGTAAAGAGACTTCTTTGATAACTGGTGACTGGCATCTTTGTCTGTAAATATAAAGATCCATATTTAGCATATTAGAAATTATTATATGTGACAGCCTTGGAGTTTTTGCTAAGATTTATGAACTCTCCAGCCATGAGTATTTGACTATTTTTACAGTACTACACATGAGTTCCCTCTCACTGAGTTTTAAGTTTAACTGGCTAGCTTTTGACTACCCTCTAGATAAAAGTGCCACTACTGCATTGATATAGTTTTCTGTGCCAATTATAGTTGTGGATATTAGGCATTAAAACTGGGGTTGGACCATCAGTTAATGTTTTCTCTTAGCAACTTGCATAGTGTTCTACAAAATTATGAGAGCTAGGCTTCAGGGAGGTAGCTTCCAGGTCATATCCAGCTCCACTGCTGCAAGTCCTGTTTCTTAAGTATGTACTATCTCAGCAACAGGATCTTACCTTCAAGTTCTAGGATGCAATCAGGGTCTGTGGCAATAACCTGTGTAATTCTGAGAATTTCTTGCACTATTCTGACAAATGACTTGAAGGAAGTTTTCTCTTATCTGGCACTGTTCCTTGTTATATAGCCTTCAGCTATACACATGGACTCATGTAGAGATAGTATATGTGTAACTTTTCAGTAGACTTTTGAAATAATATATTTCCCTCTGGTTTTTCACACAAGCGAGGCATTATTTATCTCTCCTTTCCCTGGCTAACCCTACCTCTTCTTATTTTCTAATTCATACTCCTTTAATAATTTCCTTCTCTTGTCTTATAGCTCTAGTAACAGCTTCACACACTATTTTAAAAAGGAGTGGAGATAGTGAATAGCCTTGTCTGGTTCCTAATTTTAACGGAAATGCTTCCAGTAATATTGGCTGTCAGTTTGTTGTATATAGCCTTAATTATTCTCAGGTATATTCCTTCTAGTTCAGTTCTCTCTGGAGTTTTAACATGAATGCCTATGGATTTTGTCAAAGGCCTTTTTGTATCTATTGAGATTGCCATATGAATTTTGTATTTGAGTTCATTTATATGATTTATTACATTTATCATCTTACACATATGGAGTCATCCATGTATCTCTTAAAGAAAGCCATCTTGATTGTATTGGATGATGTTTTTGATGTGTGTCTGTATGCATTTTGCAAGTGTTTTGTTGAGAATTTTTGCACTTATGTTATTTAAAGATATGGGTCTATAGCTTCTTTTTTGTTGTGTTATGTTTGGTTTGGGTATTAGAGTGATACTGGCTTCAAAAAAGGCGTTTGAAAGTTCTCCCTCTGTTTCTATCTCTGAATGATTTAAGTAGTAATGGTTATAGATCATCTTTAAACGTGTAGTAGAATTCTTTTGTGAATCCATCTTGGTCTGGGTATTTTGGTTGGGAGGATTTTTGGTACCATTTATATTTCCTTACTTGTTATGGGCCTGTCCAAGCTATTGATCTCTTCTTGGTTTAGCTTTGGTGGTTCCAATGAACTCAGATATTCATCCATTTGTTTTTAAGTTTTCAAATGTAATAGAATATAGGTTTTTAAAATATTCCCTTATAATGATCTGAATCTTTTCGCTGTCTGTTGTGATGTTTCTCCTTTCATCTTTCGTTTGGTTGATCTAGATTTTCTCTTTCTTTCTTCTCGACAACTGGGCTAAGGGTCTCTCTACTTTGTTTATCTTTTCAAAGAACTACCTCTTAAATTCATTGATTCTTTGCTTGTTATTTCTTCTTGTCTTCTGGGTTTAAGTTTCATTTGTTCTTGCCTTTTCAGAGATTTGAGTTGTACTGTTAAGTAATTTATTTGTGCTGTTTATAATTTTTAATGTAGTCACTCAGAGCTGTAAACTTCCTTCTTAGGACTACTTTTAAAGTGCCCCAGAGGTTTTTTGTTTTGTATTATCATTTTTACTTAGTTTCAAGAATACTTTTCTTTCCTAATTTCTTCTTTGACCCACTCATCATTCCTAAATGTGTTGTTTAATCTCCTTGAGTTTGTGTAGTTACTAGAGCTTATTTTGTGTTGATGTTAGGCTTTATTGTACTCTGGTCTGATAAAATGCATGACATTATTTCAATTTTGTTATTTATTGAGGTATCTTTTGTGCCCCAATATGTGGTCACTTTTAGAGAAACTTCTTTGAACTACTGAAAAGAAAGTGTGTCATTTAGTACTTGAGTTGAATCTTTTGTAGATGTTAGGTTCATTGATGCATTGTGTCATGTAATTCAAATGTCTCTCTGTTTGTTCTTTTTCCAGTTTACCTGTCCATTGGAGTTGATAGTATACTGGAATTCCCTACTATTACTGAGTTGGGCTTAATCTGTGTCTTATAGTCCTGTAGTACTACTTTTATGAAATTGGGTGCACCATACTTTTGTGCATTTCTGTTCTTGATTGCAATATCTTCTTGGTCAATTGTTCCTTTGATTATAATGACATGGCCCTCTATATCTCTTTATTAAGTTTTAGTTTGAAGTCTAGTTTGTCATATATTAGAATTCAAACCCCTGCTTTTTTCTTAGTGCCATTTGCTTGGAATGTTTTTTCTATCCTTTTACCCTAAGGTAGGGCCTATCCTTGAAGATAAGTTTGCTTTGAACAACAAAAAGATGGATTTTGTTTCTAAATCCATTTAACTATTCTGTGTCTTTTGACCAAGGAGTTGAGGCCACTGATATTTAAAGTTATTAAAATAATTGTATTGGTGAAAATCATTTTAATTTCTGTTTGCATTCTTGATCTAATTTTGTGTTTCCACAATTATATATTCATTTATTTTATTTCTGTTGTCTCTTGGGTGCCGTCACTCCATTCTTCAGTCTTTGTATTGCTTCAAGTATTCTTTGTAGGACTGGTTTGGTGAACATAAGTTCTTTCAGTCTATTTATGTCACGGAAGAATTTTTTCCCCTTCCACTATAATAGACAGTTTTCCTAGGTAAAGTATTCTGAGTTGTCCATGGTCATTTAAAACTAAGAATACTTTGGACCAGTCTCTTCTCACTTTCACAGTTTATATTAAAAAGTCAACTGTAATTCTGATGGGGTTTTCCATATATGTGACTTATTTTCCTCTTGCAGCTTTCAGTATTCTTTCTTCTATCCTCATCCTCTATTTCTTCCCCATTCCCATTCCCATCTTGTATAACTCCTCCTCCCTCCGATTCTTAGGATAATTTCCTAAGAATTTCACCTCTTTCTATTTTCATATAATAGACTCAGGAACACACACATACACACACACACACACACACACACACACACACCACAAGTGTACACTATTATATAAATTTAAATCTATGTTGTGGCTATGAAATTAAAGCATATGGTATTTGTGTTTCTGAGTCTAGCATATTTTACCAGATAAAATGATTCCTAGTCCAACCATTGTCCTGCAACTGTCATGATATCATTTTTCCTTACATATGAATAAAAACCTATTGTTTTATGTGCCATGTTTTCTTTATTCACTTGGAGAAGGACATCTAGGTTAGCTCCATTTCCTAGTTACTGTGAATCAGGTAGCAATAAACATGGGTGTGCACGTATATCTGTTGTGTGAATACCCAGAAGATTTGTAGTGGGGTCATGTGGTAGTGCTCTTTTTAAGGTTGGTTGCTTTATGAGGCAACTCTGTACTGGAGTTGCCTCCTGGTGGCACAGTGTATGGAAATGCATGAACTCACCCTAGTGATAAAGATGAAACCCGAAATTTCTCCCATTATTGAAGTGGTATTTTCAGCTCAGCCCTGCTCTGAAGAACCAGTAGAGGTGGTACAATCGCAGTGAGTTAACAGTAATGGTAATGAATGGGCACCATGGGGATGACGTCCAGCTCTGCCCATCCTGCTTACCTGTGTCCTCCAGATCCTCATTTGAGACATCCATGCTGACCTGCAGAGGAGCATACACACAAAGAGAAAAGGATGATGAGAGATTACCAAATTATTTATACATTTTTACAAAATTAATGGAAGAAATAAAATATGGAGGGCTGGAATAAGGCAAGGATATATGAAGGATGGGAGGAAGTAGAAGAAGAAGAGTGGAGGAATCTAGGAAAAGAGTGAGGAGGAAGGAATGCCATTACTTCTCAGACAGTACTAACAGAAATCAGGAAATCTGTACCACACAAGTGTTACCCTCTCATAAAAATCTTTTGTTATGTGCCTATGAATATTGAGGTCAAATTTTTCAATATAAGGCAAACAACTTATTCTACAAATAAACTCTTCCATATTCAGTTATTTAATTTACTTTAATTAGAAAAATTATGCTTACCACAGCAATAATGTGAAATTGATTAATTACCTGCCACCATTAGTGTTCTAGGCTTCCCTACTAGTGTTATTTAAAGATGACTTGACAGTAATTAAATAATAAGTTTACCAATAAAAATTGAATATACACAACTGAGTGGATCACTTGTGTAACATATTAAAAATCCTATATTTATAATATTACATTGATTGAGAGGTAGTTGAAAATGGAAGTTTTCTTTTAAGGCACTAGATTAAGATGGTGCTTCCTATCATCATATTTGCACATACTGTTGTCTCTTTTGATTAGAAAAAATAAATGTGCTATCATGAGGACTCATCTGAAACCAGTAGCAACCATCACTCAAAAGCCCTATTAACATTCATTTTGCAAAAAAATGGCATAAAAGTGTAAATTTAGGAGGATGTAAGCAAGATAAATGAAAATCTTATTAGTATGAAGACGTGTAGTTTTTCACATTCTAGATTACCCTTTAATTACAGACATCTTACAGTTTTGGAGAATGTTTTCATTTCCTTATCAAATGTAAAATAAATATGATAGACTTAACTTGTCTAAAATCCCAAATGTCTCTTTGAAATGTTTGTCTTAGGAGGGATATATGAACATTTAGATAAATTCTAACAAATCTTAATGCTACTGATTGATAAAAATGGAAAAGATATAGCTCTTTAATACATTTTTATCTTCCACATTGTAACATATACAGAATTTGAGCAATTACCTAGCTAAGTGGAGTAATTATGGTATTCAGAAATATGTGATTAATAATTAATGAATGAATATTTGGTTAAAAATTGGCTTTAAAGGCAATTCCTCATATTCTATTATTAGTTCTAAGTGATGAGGACCATATTGGAATCCCCAGAGAGACAGGTATAAGTGCGGTTGTATGTAGATTAGTGTATTACTTAACTATATATAATATCAAATATATTATCTTATTAAATTTATTTTCCATACCTTGGCGGGCAGGGTTTGGTCAATCCAGTGGAATAAAATGGAGACTAGTCTTCCACTTAGAGGGCTTAATTTATTTAAGGTGACTCACAAAGTTATTGTTCGAATATTTACTACTACTAGAGGCCTGCCGCCATAGCTTCTGCAGAGTCGGAGCACAGTGCCAGGGTGCGCAGCCCCAATCCCATTCCTCATTTGAGTTCCATTTCCACTCCCCTTTTCTGGGGCTGGGGACCTGGAACACTGCCATCTGAGTCGCTGGCTCTCCGTGAGCCTGGGGCCAGGGTACTTTATTTCTGGGTGGCTTTGAGTCTTCTCTTCCCAGCCGCTCAATGCCCCTAGCTGCTGTTAGCCACCATATGTCCCCCACCTTCGTCTCCCCCCACCTCTGCCAGCCTTCCTGCCCCCTTATTGGTCAGAGGACGTACCTGCTGCTGAATGAACCAATAGCAAAAATTCAGAGAGAAATAAAAGCTATATTATTCCACACATATGTATGACAATTTATAATTTAGACTCATATTTCCATAGAATTCTTGTTTTTAATTTTTATGCTCTGACCAAGAGCCTAACAGAGAGGTTTCTGAATAAAATTTGAAATCTGATGTTGAATTCCATTTATTCATATGATGTGATTTTTTTTTAGTTTTATATTTACCTGGCTTAAAGGTCATCCTTGCTATTGGTAAAATTAATGAAGTTTGCAGATTTATATTACAGATAACTACTACTGTATACTAATTTTAGAATTAATTAATTAATTAATACTAATTTTCCATCACCCTGAAAGTTTCTTCAGTGCTGCTTGCACATGAATCCTGCTCTATCTCGAGTAACAAGTTGACATTGATCTCCTGTCCGTCTATACCAATTTTCATTTTTCTGGAAGTTTTGGATGACAAAAGCATGTGTCTTTCTGGTTTCTTTCATTCAGCATGTCTCTGAAGTTTGTGGCTACTGTGAAGGGTAGCAATATTCTATTCCATTTTATCACTGTTCCACTCACCATGTCTTTTCTCAATCACAAGTCAAAGAACACAGAGTATTTGTAGGTTGAAGCTCTTTTAAATAGCATTGTTATGAAAAAATATACATGAATCTTTGAATAAGCAGATGCTTTTGGTTTCCTTTGAGAAGAAAGCTAAGTAGAATTTCTTTTGTACTGTGTTTATGCATTTTAGAAAAAAAAATGAATACATTTAGTGAGTCAGTACCAGGATCAACGTGTAAAAATTTCAGTTTCCCCATTTCATCACCAGCACTTGATATTGTCAATCTGTTTATTATGGCCATGTTTGTAGTGGTTGAATAGTTTTACCTTAAATTGTTGTTTTCATTTCTCTAATGACTTTTGACACTGAGCATATATTTGTACATTTATCACATATTTTAATGTCTTCTTTGGTCACTTGTTTACTCAAATACTTGCTTCATTTATTTTCTGTTTTAATCTTCTCACATTGAGTTGTATAATATTTTTTCTATTGTGGATAAAATCCTTTTTAAGACATAATTTGAAAACTCTTAGTTTGCTCATTTATCATTACTTATTATACTTTAACTTATTTCTTATAGGTATTTTTTAAGAGGAAAGAGACTCTTATGATATTTAGTAGTTTTTAAATTTTAAAAATAATGCTTTTGTGTTCATATTGACTTTTTACCTAATTTAAAGTGAAAGCACTTTGTGCTGCAAGTACTATAGATTTACTTTCTATACTGGGGTGTACAATTCATCTTGAGGTAAGTTTGGTAAACTGTTTGAAATACCATGCAGAGCAGAAGTATGATTACAGAGCCATCAGGTAAAAAGATAGCCATTTTTCCCAAGGGACCATTGACTCAGATGTAGAGTGAACATCCTCAGGCTTACACCTGCAATTCCAGTTACGTTCCACTGATCTATACACCTGCTTTTCATACTTATACCACACTTAAAATCATTTACATTTAAATTTGACTACTGTAAGATTTTTAAATATATTCTTTTGCAAAATTGTTTGTTTTTTCTTGTTCTGCTTAAGAGCCATGGAATTATTGTTCAATTTGTCAGGTCTTGAAACAAAGCAGGGATTTGCTTGGGATTTCTCTGTAGCTGTAAAATATCTGGAAGAGAATCAAGATGATAAAATAGTCTGACTGATTTACCAGAATACAGTTTATATATGATACAGCCCACCAGTTTGAAGTACACATCTAAGTTATACTTAGTAATTAACAGAGATATGTAACTTTCACCTCATTCTATTTTTAGAATAATCTCATCACCAAAAAGGAACTTTTGATAATAACAGACATTCCTCAACTCCTTTACTTCTCCCAACCTAGCCCTATGTACCACTACATACACCTTCTGCCTCTGTAGATTCAAAACATTTCTTGTAACATGTGTTCTTTCAATTTGAATAATGTTTTCAAACTTTTTTTTGTATTATAAGAAGCATACATACCTTATCCACCTTGTTGCCAAGTAGCATTCATTGCATAATTCATATTTTATTTATCATTGTATAAATTAACAGAAAATTTAGATCTTTTCAGGTTTTCAGTTTTGTGAATAAAACTGGTATAAACATTTATGCATGATTTTTAAGAGACATATGCTTTCATTAGTCTTGGATATACCTCAAAGTGCATTTGCTGAATTATTGCGGCATCACATTTCATGTTTTAGGCACTAAAAAATCTATTTTTCAAAGGAAAACAGTTCATATTCATATCAACACATTTATCCATTATCTCAGGAAATTTGAGGAAATGTGTTCCTCTCTGACCTTTCGTTTCTGAGCATCCTACTGGATTACAGAAGACACAGTGATTTTAATTTGCACTTCCCTCTTTGTAATGTTGTTGGCTGCTTTATATGTAACTATTAGTCTTTTGTATAAATTCAATTTAAAAATATTTTTCTAAGCATTTATTCATTCTTAATTGGATTATGTATCATTTAATTAATTATTTATAGGAGTTCCTTATGTCTTCTAGAAGCAAATCAAAGACACACAGTTTATAAGTATTTACTCTCATTTTGCTAGTTGGCTTTTGCTTCCTTGATAATATCAGTTGTGACATAAAACAACTTTTGTTGTTTTAGAGAAAATGTCTCATGTATCCCAGGCTGCCCTCATTTGTTATGTAGTCTAGGATAACTTTGAATTTCTGATCTCTTACCTCTACTTCCTGAGTTGCTGGTATTATAGGCGTGTGCACCATACTCAGTTTATGCAGTACTGGTAATAAAGCACAGTTGTTGATGCATGCTTAGAGAGCACTGTAGCTAATTAACTATGGCTACAGTGTATCAAGCTCTTTTATACTGATTTTCTACCATTGGTAGGCTAAATAATGGCCTCCCAAATATGTTCAAGTTTTCATCTAAAAAAACTGTGGTTATTTTCCATGCAAAAAGACACCTTTCATTTGGGATTAAGCTGAAGATTATGAGATGTGGACGTTTTCCAACACTATCTGAAGTAGCTCCATGTAGTTATTTTTATTAAGTTCCTTAATAAAATGAGAGAGGAGTGTTAGAATCACAGAAGACTTGATCCTAGAAAGGGAGTCATTCACGTGTTCATCTTTGAAGATTCGGAAAGGACACTAAGTCAAGCTTGGGAAAGCTTTGGGAAACTGAAAAAGACAGTTTAGTCCTGCTGTAGAGAGTGCAGAATCACTGAAGCCCTCTAGACTCCACGCTACCAAAACAAGAAGAATTCTTATGTGCAATATAAGAAAATGATAAATTCATGTTGTTTAATGCCACCAAGTTTGTAGTATATTGTTAATAAATAAATGGGTAACACACACTGGTTTGGAGTGCAAGAAATGGGTCCAGCTGTAAATAATACCCATAATGTAGACCAAGCTGAGCTTGAACTCACAGAGAGCCACCTACCTCTGCCTCCCAAGTGCTGGGATTAAAGGTGTGTGCCACTATTTGTGGCTATGATTAAATTCTCTTATTAGTCTGTTTGCTAGAACTGTGTATATATTAGATATTGCTGGTGACACATCAGAAAAAAATGAGAAAGTGAAGGAAAAGTGTTCTCTATCTAGTGTCAGAAAGTTCAGTTGAACTGTATACTAAATTATGTAGGAATAAGAACTTGTTGATGGGGGCTGGAGAGATGGTTCAGCAGTTAAGAACACTGGTTGGTCTCGCAGAAGACCCAGGTTGAATCTCAGTACCCACAATGTGACTAACAACTATCCATAGCTCCAGTCCCAGGGGACCTGGCACCTTCCTGTCCTATGTGGGCGCAGCAGGAATTGGGTGCACTAACACATATGCAGGCATAATACTCACACACATAAAATAAAAGAAATATTTGTTTTAAAAAATCTTGCTGTAAATTTGGATATATGACTGAAGGAGCTTTCCACCTTAACTGTCACAGGAAATGAACACATTCTACTTTTCCTACATGTACTTTGTGTATTTAGCATTTAGGAAGCCATTTCTTAGTATGAGCTATTACATATTTACCTTTGTGTTTTCTTCTATGAGATATTATAGCTCTAGCTATTTTTATCTATGAACACTTTTGAGATAACACCTATAATGGTTCACACTGACTGAAATTTTGTTGGGATTTGTAACAACCATGGAAACAAACACCTGACTATGTCTGTGAGGGATTAAAAAGTTTAGGTTAACTGAGGTGACACCTACTCTAAATCTGGAAGGCACCAAGGCATGGGCTAGGTACCTGGACTGAATAAAAAGGGGAACCAGGCTGAGCATAAGTATTCATCTCTTTCTGTTCCTGACTCTGAGTGCAAAGTGATCAGCCAGTTCCTACCCTTGTGGCCATGCCTTTGCTCTCATAATGGTAGGTTTCCTGGAACTATAAACCAAAACCGACTCCCCCTTCCTTATATCTGTCCTTATTTACCAGGATCATGTTATATTGTTTATACTAATTTTAAAAATCCAAAATTGATTTTGTCTATCTATCTATCTATCTATCTATCATCTATCTGCCTATCTCTCTATATATCTATCTGTCTATCTATCTATCTATCTATCTATCTATCTATCTATCTATCTATTTGTGAGTGCAATGACTGCATATATGTAAGTGTACCTGTGTAGTGCAGTGCTAACAGAGTACAGAGGAGGGCTTTGGATCTCCTGGAACTGGAGTTACAGAGATGTTGATAGCCATCATGTGGGTGTGGAATTTGAACCCTGGTCTTCTGCAAGAATAGTCAGTGCTCTTAAATATGGACCCATCTCTCCAGTCCCAATTTTATTTTTAAGATGGTTTTACTAAGTTAGACTCTTTGATTATCCATAAAATTTTAGCATAAACCTATCAATTTTTGGGAAAATGTAGCTAAGATTTTGGTAAAGTGCTACCTTGAATTTATCTATATCAATTTTATTAATAATTACCCTAACAGCACTGAAACTTCTGATCAATGATTTAAGGATGACTCCTATTTATTTAGGTATGATTTCATTAAACTGCACACAAATTTACATATCTTCTAGTAAATTTATTCCTATTCTATTCTTTTTCCATGTTGTTTTAAATATTATTTATGTTTTCTAATTTTGGATTATTCTTTACTGTTTATGGAAATACAAATGAACTTTGTGTATTGACTATCATTTCACAACTTACAGAACTTATTTATTGGTGGTATCTGCTCATGTTCATTTGTTAGGATTTGCTGTGTCTGATGATGCACTCTACAAGTGGAGATAATTTGCTTCTTCCTCTCACATTTGTTTTCTTTAAATTTCTTTTTGCCTCATGACTTCTTGCTTCCAGTTTATCCTTTAATATACTTATTTTACTAATAATTATGTATATATATATATATGTATATATATTTGTGCATCTTTGTGGAGCTATGTACATGTGAGTTTAGGTGCCCACAGAGGTCAGGAGAGGGTACAGGAGGATCCCCAGCAACTAGAGTTAAAGGTAGTTGTGAGCTGCTCAGCTTTAGTGCTGGAACAGAACTCTGGTCTTCTGCAACAAGAATGCATTCTCTTAACCACTCAGCCATCTCTCCAGTCCTTAGCTTCTAGCTTCTTGATAAAACTTCCAGTACAATGTTGTACAGAAGTGACTACAATGCTCATCTTCTTTATCTTATCTATGGTGAAACTCAGTCTTTAATCACTAAATTAAAGCCTTGGCTATGGGTTTTTCAAAGATGCCTTCATCAGATAAATTCTTACTTATTTTTAAACCATGAAATAGTGGGGGCTTTCCAAATTATTTTGCATGCAATTAATTAATCATGTGGTGTTTTCCCTTTCTTAACATGATGTGTTACATTGGTTTGTTACATTGATAAATTTATGGGATACTAAATTAATCTTAGATTACTGCAGCAAATCTTCATATTTATTTAAGCCTTTTAAAAAATCATTGCATTTTGATGATTACTATTTCACTGACAATTTTTGTTTCTGTGTTTGTATTAGTAAGAAATATTGGCTTTTACTTTTCTACTTTGTTTAAATGTCTTCATCTAGTTATAGTGTCAGAGCAACACTGTTATTGTAGAATGCATTGGGGAATAATCCCGCTTCTATATTAGAAGAGTTTGTGAAGAATTCCCATTAATTTAATTCTCAGATATCTGTTAGAATTCACAAGTGAATCCACATGTACTAGGACTTTGACCTTTTCCATATCGTTATTGTTATATGTTTCTTCTTGAGTAATCTTTTTTATGTCTTAAGATATTTATCTATTTAAATCTACTTTATTTAATTTTGCCATAATTTCTATGGTTTTATTTTATAGCTCTTTTCATTGCTGCAAAGTTGGACATTGTCACTTCTTTCATTACTGAAGTTGTATTTTGAATGTTCTCTCCTTTTTCCCTGGGTACTCTAGCTAAATGTTAGTCAATTTTGTTAATCTCGTCTAAGAAGAACCTTTTGATCTTATTGATTTTCCCCTATTGTTTTCTTCTGTTCTCTACAACTTAATTTCATTCTGATCCATCAGTTCTTTCCCACTGCTTGCTTTGTTTTTACCTTTTTAATTTTAAATTACAAGATTTCAAATATGTAGATTAGGTTCCTGTCACTGCTGTAACAAATAATCCAAACTCAATAGACATCATTTAATGAATTAATTCCTGTATTCCATGCCTTGCTGTACTAAGGGATCAGACCTTTATATAAATCCTTACCACAGAGTAATACACCCAGACAAACGTGGTTGCTTTCAAGCAATTTTATTTCTTTCAATTTTGTAATTGTGAATCAAACATCCATCTAATCTCGTCAAAGTCTTAACTGGACTGGCTTCTTTTCCAGAAGCTCCTAGGGAATGTGAATTCCCTTACGTGTTTTTTGTTTCTAGGGGTTTCCTGCATACTTTGGCTTATGATTCCTCATTCTATCTAGCTGTGATTTTAACAGAGTACAGTTATGTAAGTATACACTTAAATGCTTCCATCTATATTATGGAATGCATTAACAAGAAAGTAGAGAAACTATTAAAATCTATTAAAACTATTAAAACTATTAAAATAGAAGCATTTTTTAGAAAAGATTTCAAAAATCACCATGATAAAAATATACAAACTTTGGTCAGAAAAAATAAACTTAGCTTGAGTATATATTGTATAAGTGATGAGTATACTTTGTTTTGGAAGAGTCCATATCATGAACTCTTATCATCACATTTTTTTAGTGTCAACATAACCTCAGTACAAACGTGTTCAGTTGCTGTGATAAAAACATTGACCAAATTCGGCTTGGGGAGAAAAGGGTTTATTTGGCTTACAAGAACAGTACATCATCAAGAGAAGTGAAGGCAGAACTCAAGTAAGAACCTGCAGCACACACCATGAAGGATAGTGCTTATTGGCTTGCTCCTGTGGCCTGTGCTCAGCTTGCTTTATTATACACCACAGGACCACAGTGGGATGGTTCCTCCCACATCACTCAACCATCAAGAAAATGCCTCACAGAAATGATCATAGACCAATCCAGTGAAGACAATTCCTCAGTTGAGGTCTTGTCTAACCAGGTATGTCAGGTCAAAAACCAAAGCTATCCAGAACAAAATGCAGGCAAAAATATGTTGTTAAAACATAATAAGTGTTACTCTGGTTCCTGTTGAAATGCAAGAACAGTAAGCATGACCAAAGTAGCCACAAAAAATATTTTTATTTGACAACTTGCTCTGTATTATCAACATTGATCGTAGTATAGTACAGGAATGATGATAGGGAGACGTCAAGAAGTTTCAGAAAAATCTCATGCCCAGCAAAGATGCTGTGGTTTGTAACAAATCTATACCTCTATCTGAAATTAACAAACAAGTATCGAACCTTTTAGAATGCAGTGTTTCTGAAAGAGGCAAGTATACACATGGCCTATAACTTAGCCATTCTATTTCTAGATCTTCATTAAGGATTAATGTAAGAATATGCTCATAAAAATACTTACATGCAAACACTCAGTAGATTAATTTTTAAAGTGAAAACTCAAAAGAACTCACAACACATGTTCTTCAGGATTCAATCTCATAAACAAGCTATGCAAATTTATCCAAGTGTGTTATTCAGTACTGAAAAGTAAAGATTGGATTATCAATAATGTGATTTTCCTGGATGAATCTTAAGACACATATATTGAACAAAAGTAGAACATAGTGGTATAAAGGAGTAAGAAAGAATAATGGAAGAGGAAGGGTTAAAGGGGGTGGGAAGTTTGACAGCAGGGCAGAGGAGGGTGCATGGGGAGACTAGGGGCTTTTTGAAAAAGTCATGTATCACTATAGAACCTTCTCAAAGTATATGCAATATATACTCTGAGTATTGCATATATACATATGCAATACAAAAAGAGTTTAGACTAAATTACCTTCTAGTATGGGAACGCTGCCCCTACCAGATACTATAGACTGGCAAATAAAAACACCAATGTCAGGAATAGACTCCTTCTTTTGAAGCTATTGACCAGAGAGTCCCATTGATTCTCAAACAATGCTAGCAATTGCCACTGGTCTTGGTTACCCAACCAAACTTGATGGTAAGAAGTGCTGCTAAAAACACACAGTTTGTGATTTACAGAATAGACAAGGAGAAATAGAGCTGATACTGACCTCAGAGCTTTATTACTACTGGCTAAGTTTCACAGTGCTGTAAGGTGCTTTGCATTCTCTGGAAGATGAAAGTAATCATCAGCCTCAGGCAACTTTAAACTCTACAGGCTTCAATAATGACTAGACTGGTAAGATATGACCATTTATGAATGCTATCTGAGTAACCAACCACTTTATCATTAGATTTAAGGTCCACTTCACAAGATGAAGTAGTTGCATAGGACCATCCTCTGACCAGTAGACTATGGACTGATGTCTTCTTCCCAAGCTTGGTTGCATCTGCTTGCGTAGGCCAAGTTTGTTTGATTGTTATTCAGGAAGGGCTAGAAGAGTCAGACATACCTCCCAACCAACCAGTAGGCCCTAACTGCACAAAACCCTGGGGCTAAGGATATATAAGCTGAGGAAGTTTTAGGGAGTCATTCTGGCCATTTTACATACTGTGGGGAAATCACATTCCATTCCATCCAGACTTTCCAATTTGGCCCTAGGGAGGGGAGCACTGACACTCTTGCAAGTAAACCCTCATCCACTGCTCTGTAAGCAACCCCAGTAAACTCACTGGTTTCCCAGGCTGCAGTTTGGTGAAACTGTACCTTGGTTTTCAGTAGCGAACAATGAATGGGGGAAGGGTAGACGTTTGTACTTCTCAGTAGGAATTTTAGCTACAAAGCCCATACCTGACACTGATATTAGATCTAAGAATTTGTGGTTACTCAAGTTACAGGTCATGGGGAAGAATCTACTGTTATTCTGCTAAATGGACATAGTAGTAACTTGATTACTAATGAGTTATTATACTTGTAAATTAATGAATCTCTCTATTCTCAACACAGAAGCTTCTTCTTGCAGCATATGACAACAAAGAGACAACTTTTTTTTTTCGCAGAGAATAAGTGCCCTGAATAGGACACCTAAATCAAATCTCTACTGCTCAGGGATCACTCGGGAAGAGGGGATAGAATGATTGTAACTGCCGGAGGAGGAGGAGAATGACCACAAAGAAGCAGGGGTTTCCAGAAAGCTGGTCACTTACTCATATAAACTCACAGCAATTACGACAGCATGTACACAATCTATTAAACCTCAAGCCAGACAAAATCACAGCAGAGGGGTGGGGTGGAGTAGAAGACTCAACCAGAGCTGAGGAACTGTTGACAATTGATAGCTGGTAGGAGAGCGAGAGTTAGTTTTCTTTAAGGATGTGATGTTGGATAGTCTGACTAGGCTCCAAAGGGGATGATGTCACACCAAAGGGCCTTTGGTGACACACATTGGAGTAGATAGGCCTTTAGAAAAGTAGCACAGGGCAAAAAATGGGAAGGGTTAGTCAGGTAATAGTAGAGATGGGGATCTGATTATCATAGAATATATTGTATGAAATTCAAAAAATTCCATAAAAATACTAGAGAAAAAAAAACTCCAAATATATACTATACCGCATCTTTGACATGTAGGAAAATCTATTTATATCTGAACATCTACTTATATTAATAAACAATATATAAGTCTACAGTTCAATAAAATACTACTAGTCTAATTAATTTAGGTTTTGGCAATTTGAACATATAATAAACAGAGTAAGTAGTATCTTTATAAGAGATGAAGGGCTTGCACCATGACTCAGCTGGGAAAGCCACTTGCTACTAAGCCTGATGAATTGAGTTTTATTCCAGGATCCACATGGTAGAAGATGATAAATGAATCCTGAAAAATATCCTCTGAATTCTGTATTCAAGTAATGGTGTGAATGCACCCTAACCTTACAATTAAAAAAATGCAATTTTTAAAAAATAAGAGGTAAGACATAGATTGTCTTTGAAAGTGGAGATATAAAGACACTCTGGCAGTGATTTCAGGGTGTCTTGGTGTTCTGAGTCGTGGGCCGGGATGACTGTACAGGCAGCTTGTTCATTCCACTAGATGTAACACATACCTCTGTGTGAGAGCAAATACTCCAGCATTGTTATCTTCTCCATGATTCATGGAATAAAATATAGTCCTAGAAAACTCAAAATAGCAAGATATTATTTCATTCACACACCTGTGCAATTCAGGTAACATACATAATGAGGAACTGATCCTGATGAATGGTACTGCCCAGTCGTGCATTGTAAAGCCGCAAGTCCCTTTCATTGACAAAAGAAATATATTATGTAGGATTGGTACACAGTATTATGTGAATTCAAAATCATTTTACCATCTTCCATCTCCATTAATGTCAAATTATACAGAAATTCCTCAGGAAATATATACTAGGAGTGTATGAACACTGAAGGTGTTAATTATGATTGATTTCATTAATTATCTATGTCTAATGCCTTTACAGTAATGGCAGGCTTAAAATACTGAGTCAGGAATAAATGGTACACCAAGTGATTACTTGAATACATTCCTCAATGTATATTCTTCCTTCAAGTTAAAAATGAGTTTTTAATGTCATTTATATTTTCAATTAACCATTTAGTTTTAAGTAATTATATCTATAAAAATTCTTTAAATAAAAATAATTAGAGGGAGTTTGTTTACCTTTTAATCAGATATCATCTATGACAACAACTTCAATACATTGTCAGAACCAGGACACTGCCATCCAGGCAGTGAAGATATAGAAGATTATTTCTCCACAGTTTCTTGAGTGTCTCCTTTAAGAAGCACACACAATTCTCTTCTGGACTCACCCTTTGCTGACCCCTGATGAATGTAATTACTTCTCTTTGTGTCTGTGTATGTGTGTGCATGTGTGTGTGTGTGTGTGTGTGAATATATACATATTCATTCATATACATATATGTATATATTCATTATGCCTATATTTAAGAAAATTATAGAACTGGATCATGCAGTAGTGAACCTTTCTTTTTCTTTCGCCAAGTGTAATTTCATCCTAGATGTTCATTTTGATTATTGTAATTTTAAATACTTCATCCCTCTTATTTTAAGTTTCAATTTCCTGGTAAATAGTACTATATCATATATATATATATATATATATATATAATTGTATGTGTGTGTGTGTGTGTGTGTGTGTGTGTGTGTGTATCTCACCAGTTTACAAAATCTTGTTTTCAGTTTGGAATCTTACGACTTAAGTCCTTGTACCAGATATGAGTGGATTGAATAACTTCATTCTCTGACATAAATGTCTAAGAGTAAACCTGCTACAGTGCTGGAGTAATCCCACCTTGAGTTTAATAACTCATTGCCAATTTTTCAGATTGGTTTTACAGCTTGATTTCTCACACCAAGTGTTTATAGACCAGTTGTGCTGCTTCATTGCAAGCATTTGATGTCACTATTTAGTCATTTTGATTTTTATAGGGCAATCTAATGATAATTGTAATCTTAATTTTCTTAACGTCTAATGATGTTAAACATCATTTTTGAAAAATTTCTTTATGAAGGCTAGAGAGATGGCTCAGTGGTCAAGAGCACTGGCTGTTCTTGCAGAAGACCCGTTTTTGAATAACAGCATCCACATGGCAGCTAACACCATCCCTCACTTCAGTTCCAGGAGATCCAGTGCCCTCTTCTGTCCTCTGCAGGCACTGAACAACATGGGTGCGCTTACACATTCAGGCATAAAACAAAAATAAATTTAAAAATTCTGTTCATGTATTTGTTGAGTTCAGAGCATTTTCCTTCAGATTGCCCTCGATTTTTCTCCCTCTCTCTTCTTTAAAGCCCTCTTTTCCCCAGTGTGAACCTCCTTGTTTGATGTGGTTTTTTTTTTTTGTTTTGTTTTGTTTTTTTTGACTCACTGAGTTAAGTTGCTTGCCTGAGAATGAGTGAGGAGTTATTTGCTAAAACAAGGGCAACTTCTCAATGACTACATCAGTGATGAAAATGACACCCTTTATCCCAGAAGCCATAGTCCCTCAGTAGGGAATGGGGACTCCTGAGCCTTTTCCCTGTCCCTGATGGAATGGTGATAGGCCTAATCTTGTGAAGGTTTGGGGCTAGAAACCAGAACTGCAGTAAGTTCACGAGTGCAGGGTCATGCCATGTCCAAAGGTTATTATTTCTTAGCATTCCTATCCAGCCTCTTTTACCTTCTTACTGCCTCCTCTTTTCTGCAGTTTCTAAGGTTCCATGAACCTTGGAGGGAGCAATTTCCTATTTAGGGCTGAGCACTACACAGTTGCTCTTCCTCTGTGCTCCCCAAACTAGTTCTTCATTGATTGCTGCCACTCCAAAAAAAAAAAAAAAAGAGATTCTCTGATGGATATGGTGTTTAACTGCCTTCTAAACATCTTTCTGTGTTTCTGTTTGATATCTTTGTATACACATCAGTACAATGTCTCTCCATATATAATTGAATTATTTGTTTGGGTTGTTTTTGAAAATTAATTTACAAATTAAATTTTCTGTTGAGATTTGTATGTTCCTTATAAATTCTAAAAAGTGATTCTTGATCATATCGAAGCATTGAAAATAGTTTTCCCAGTGTTTAGAAGTTTTCCCATCTTCAAAACAATGTTTCAATAGAGAAAATATTTTGAATTTTTATGATGTTCACTTTGTTAATTAATTGTCTTATAGGTGATACTTTTGGCATAACAAAGATGCCTTAGCTTGAGTTGGGAACTCAATAAGTGCTGATATTTTTTTCCTAGTAACTCTGTAATTTTGTATTTTCCCTTCATGTCTGAAATCCATTTTGAGCTACTTTTTGTATGAAATGTCAGTCTTAGGTTATAGCCCATTTTAAAATTATTTTATTGCATTTTTATGTATCTCATACAATACACATTAATCATATTTAGATCCCCTCTCCTTTCTGAAGCCTCCTCCATGGCCCACCCCCAACTGGATTTCATGCATTGTACCATATATTCTAAGGCCTCTCTAGTCAAGTTTGTGTACCCAGATGTCCCTCAATGCAAGTTCACCCACTGGATCCTGATCAACCTTTCTAAAATCACTCCTCAAAGTAAACCAGTTCTACCTCAGCAGTAATAAGTTGCCAATAGTTTTTTTCAGTTAAAGTTTTGACTTCCCTTCTGTTTCCCCCAGTTCTAAGCTGGAGTTTTGCCTGGTTTGAGTTTGCATGGGTCTTGTGCATGCTGTCAACAATGAAGTAAGTTCATATGAGCAACTTCTCAGATACCGGCAAAACTGTTTTTTTGTGGTCTTCTATCACCCCTGATTCTTATGGTCTTTCTGTTCCCTCTTCCTCAATGATATCTGGGCTCTGAGTGACTGAGGTTTAATATAGGCATCCTATCCTTCATAATCTGAGTCTGATTTACTCATTTAAAACAGCAAGACTAAGATATTCCTAAGAAGAAATTCTACCTGTAGAATGCAGCATCAGCCTTGGTCTAAGAATTCCATAGCCTGCAAGAATTTTTTTTACATTCTCAATTTTTGAACTTAATTTTTGTGTGTTTCAATAGAAACATCACAAATAATCACTTTTACACCCTCTTCTTCATTGGCATCCTCCCGCAGTCCCCCCTGGAGTTCATACACTCTGTCATTTGAGTTAGCCTGTTGTGTCAAGTTAGTGTTCCCAGACACTCTTCAGTGCAAGTTCATCCACTGAGGTATAGTCAGCATATTCAGAGTCCATGGCTTTAAGAAGATCATCTCTTCCTCACCCAAAGTAATCAGCTGCCAATATTTCTTCAGCAAAGTTTGGGGTCTGCTGCCCATTTCCCCAGCTCCATGCTGGGGCTTTGTCTGCTTCAGTTCGCATGGGTCTTGAGTATGCTGAAACCTTTGTTATAGGTTCATATGAGCAGGGTCTCAGGAGCTTGTAGGATTCTATTTTCATATGGTCATGCACCTCCTCCTGGCTCTTACAATCTTTCTTCCCTCTCTTTCACAATGTCCCCCAAGCCCTGGTTGAGTGAAACTTAATATAGGGATCTCATCCAAGAACCTACACTCTGCAGATCCTAATCTCCATGCTTTGGCCATTTGTGACAATTTGTGTCATGTCCCTCTGTTGCAAGAGGGAGCTTCATTGATGAGAATTCAGAGATGCCTCAGTATTCTCTTTACCCCTTGTTCTATGTTCCTTGAGCTTTGGTTGTAGAGATTTCATTGTAGGTGTGATTCTTGGACTTGGGCAATTCACAGACAATGCCTGTATATGACCAGTCGTGAAACTCTGTAGTAGTCTTAGTCTGGTGCAAAAGAAGCTTCTTTGATGAGTGGTGACTCGGACAATGGACTGTAATATAAGAATACATATTTTGAACTAGTAATAAGTTACATTAGTCTAGGGACGTTACAGCTTTGGGGATGTTTCTAAGATCTATGATCACTTCAGCCATGTGTATTTGGCTCTGATTATAGTACCACACAGGACTTTCCTCACACTAGTGGGCTCTAAGACCAAATAGATAGTTGTTGATTGGCCACAAGAGTGCCACTATTGCACCAATTTTGTATGCTGTGTTTGTCATTGATATGGCTATTTCATCATAAAGCTGGTGTTGGGCCATTGACTGATGTTCTTCCTTAATAACTTGCATAGTGCTCTCCAGAGCTATGAGAGCTAGCCTTCAGGGAAAGCAGCTTCCAGTTCAGTTTCAACTCCATTGCTCCAAATACTGTGTCTGAAGTATAGCCTGTCTCTAAGAACAGAGTCTTACGTTCAAGTACTGGGAGGCAATTAAGAGCTGTGATAATAACCTGTTCAATTTGGCAATTTGGGATTCTCTTGGACTACTCTGGTCAGCAATCAAAGGAGGTTTCTCCTGTCTGGCACTATTCTTTATTATGCAGCCTTCAGCTATACACATGGACTCATGTAGTGGTATTGTATTTACAATTTGTTGTTAGGTTCTTAGACTAATATAATTCCCTCTAGTGTTTTACACTAGCTAGACATTGTTTATTCTTTCTCTCTCTCTCTCTCTCTCTCTCTCTCTCTCTCTCTCTCTCTCCTCTCTCTCTCTCCCTTCCTTCCTCCCTCCTCTCCATCTAACCCTCCCTTCATGTCTTCCTCATTTAAATTGTGGTTCCCATTTTCTCCATTTCTCCCTCGAAAATACCAATCCTTTATGATCCCACCTCTCTTGGGGCCGTTCTTTCTCTTTATCCCTATAGTTCCTGTATAACACTCCTTTCCCTCCCTCTTAAATACCCCTAGTTTTCTACTTCTCCCTTAATAACATCTGTCTCCTGCTATTTTTCTCTCTCAGATTCCTGCACTTTTTGGTAGTAATTCCTACCAATTTTGAACTTCAACCTCTTAATCCATCTACAATTAGTTCCCCGGGTAATGGATGAAGAATCACAGTAGGCATACTCCGTAAATCGGAGAACCATCACACTGGCTACTATTATTTGGAGTTAGGGATCTTATGCCTAGGGTGGCCAGTTAAATGAAAATAGGATCAACCTAGAAAAATCATAATCTAGAAACCAATGCTTATTATGGAAGGATTTCAGATACTGATGCAGAAATCAACTGAAAAGAATGCAGAGTAGAAAATGTAACCACATTTTTATTCAAAAGGCCTGTTTGGCTTGTGCTGGAAGCAGATGAGTGTGGACAATGACAGTGGGTTGTTGTTGTTTTACCAGGTGTCTCCACTTGCGATCTCGCTGTTTGAGCAAGTTAACTCATTGCCTGAGTCTCAGAACACAGGTATCAATCTTGCAAAACATTAATATATATTTATTGTCAATATATGTTACAAAATACTATCAGAGAAACTGATTTTAGCTGGTACTGATTTTACTTTCTTTTTGTGCTTCAGGGAGATATCAGTTCCCTAAAGTTATATTCAATTTAGTCTGTGGGGACTTGGAACACATTACCTTTCTGTGACATACTACACTGCTCCATTTATTGATGCCATTTTTTGTACTGCATATTCTCAAGAAGTTTCAACTCTTCCCATTATATTGGTATGAAATCTGTGCATCAGAGTTGGGTAATGCACCTGACAAAAATTCGGGGGCCTTTGATGTCTCTGAAATCTGTAGGATTCTTGTTATGTCCTCTCATGACCTTTCCTCACATGACCTCACATGACCATCCTGAGTATGGGGATTGAACTCTGGTGATCAAGTCTTGATGATAGGTACTCTTACTTTATAAGCCATCTGATTGGCGCCATAATACTTTTCTGTGTATTTTGTTTTAGTAACCAGAGGGTCCCAATATACTATATTTGCAATTAAATGTGCTTATTTTATGTGTGTATGAATATATGGATGAATATAAAAAAGGAAGTATTTGTGAAATTATACATGCACTAATGACTAGAAACTCTAATCTTTTAGATATTCCAAGTTCCTCCAAACAACAGTATTCTATGTCAATAACCTTGATAACTATTTTCCAATAAGTGTTTAATTTAATCTTAACTACCATCCTACCAGGAAAGTTTGTTACTTTCATTTTACTGAGAACTAAATCTTAAAAAGATATTGTGACCTGTTCAATATCACATAGCTATTAAGTACAGAGTATCATCATTTAAATACTAACTTAGCTGAATCCAAAGCTCACGTACCTAATAATGTTTGTTGTCTTCTGCCGAATCCTGAGAGAATTACAGCTATGTATTTCAATAAAACATAAATTAAATCATGAATATAGAAAAAAGGCAACTATAATTGTTACACTATGAAGAATATTCTAAAGTTGATTCATTTTATATATATCTATAGAATACTTGGTAATTTTAAACAAACATTACTTCTTTGATTGTGAAGCTGTTGTATAGATATGTCTTCTGACAGACTCAGTCATCCTGAGCTTAATTATGTCCACATGCCTAAAATCTCCACAACTTGGCAAGTTGACAGTTTATGACCCCACATAGGAGGGAAGAGCAGGGAGATTCACTCACCCCTGCGAGTCTAGCCATCTTCCCCACCAACCAAAGATGAGCAGTTCAACCCTCATTGCACATAGCCTGGGGAAAGGGTAGAGTATAGTCACTGGAGAAATATAGGAGGGGTCTCTCTCACCATTTTGTGCGCTGTAGATGTGGAGTATACACACTCCTGTAAGTAAACTCAATAAATTCATTTGATTCCCAGAGTGCACTTTGGTGGAATGTATCTCAGTGTGTTTGAGCGACCAAGGAAGGAAGAGGTGGATATTGTTTACTCTGCCCTATGCCCCAGAAGAAATTTTAGCAACAGAATTACAGCTCCAGGAAATGATAGCATTGCTTTCTGTGGAGTTACTTCCATGGATTCTGGGGATCATGAAGCTTCTAGCTTCCTGGAGGTGTTTTATAAAAAACACATTCCAACAGTAAGAATGGCCTCATTGGACAAGTAAGACATCTTATCATCAATGCCAGGTAGGTTTGCACAGGTGAAGAAGTAATTGTTCACTGGGGCAAACATCCTGGGAAAGGTCATCTAGGCATCCTAATGTGAAGAATCAGTTCCCTTATCCTGGCATGACTGCAAACCTGGCCACCCTTGATCACTTTTCAATTTTAACTTTAATATTTTTATTTGAAATTTATGATTGACAAGTATGGACTCAGTTAAGGGAATACAATGTGATATTGAGTTATTCTACTTCTATAATCTCTCAAAATGAAGACTATAGATGCCTACAAATTATGTTGTATTTATTAAATTATACTAAATGTAAGTAAAGGTTTTTTAATAATAACAATAATCTGTGTGTGTCGATTATAGACTAACAACTTTGACTGGATCACAGCAATAACTTTCTCTAATTCCAAAACTTTTACTCTGTGAAATTCTATAGTCTTTGGGAAAGCTGACAGCTATTTAATCTATGGATCATTAATTTACTTTTTAAAGTGTTTACAACTTCTTTGGTTTTGGTCTACATCCTATTACCCTGTAAGGTGTGACGTTTTGCTATATTCCTTTCATGGTAAATGGAAATGATTCCTCATCTATATAAGATTTGACCTCCTGGTAATGGAGGTGGTTTGATGTGTAGCTTGTGTGATGTGAACTTGGCTATAAGAAAAGTCAATAGAGAGATAACAAAGTTCCTTGTTATTTTGTTGACATTTTTTTTCTTCTGAAACCACCTTTTCTAAACCTTAGCATCAACAGTTACTATCAATCTTTGCCTTTGTCTTGTTTATCTAAAACCAATACTGAGCCCTGCTCGTATCAATCAATGCTGTTCTTAGAATGATGATAAAGGGCTTCCAGTTCTCTTGTTTAACAGTTTATTCAACACCTATCACCTTCTGAGACCTTTTAAGATCTATACTTCCTGACTTTGTGGGCTACCAATCTTCTAAGGTGAAAAAAAAGGAGAGACCATTTTACTGAAAAATAGAGTAAGATTCACTCATTCTTCCAAGTCCACAATGGTAGGAGTAATGGGTATGAAAAGAGAAGCCACATTCAACAAGGAGAGTAGGAGACTTTCAAACAGAAACACAAGGTAAAAAGGGTTTTATTATTGGATTATAGAGGATTTCATCAAAATCTAGAAAGTTGGTACCTTGCTAATCTAGAGTGTATACTAAATAAAGCTGAGACTAGACTGAAACAAATCTATGCAGAAAATTATGCAGATTTGCCTAGCAAATTATCAAGGTACACAAAATCGTAGCCAAGAATATTTGTTTAAGGCAAAAAAGTTCAATCACTAGATAGATGCATGTATTTGCATATAATAAGGGAATTATTTGTATATGTTAACTAAAAATCATGACTGCTGCCTCTCTTTACAAAACCTCTTTATTCTGTCCCTGTGTGTATTAGAGAAGAGAAGCTTATCACTTTCCTTCTAATAGAAATTTTTATAATTCTGTTAGTTATTAAAGCATATTTGCTACTATATAATTGATTTAAATAGGGTAGTTTTATAATATTTTACCATAATTATATAATAGTCTCAAGTAAGTTTAAGAGCATAAATCACCACATTGAAAAAAATGTCACACTATTGTTTCAGGACCAAATGTTTCTATTGTAACCTCTTTTGCTAATGCCATCAATAAAATCATCCCTTACAATGCTATACCACATTACATCAAAGAGTCATATATACATTAAATAAGGGAAGAGAAAACCAACCAAATAAATTTAAGCATTAATACACTTACAGCTTCCTGGAAACCCCACAGGCACATTTCCCTTCAACATGTACACATGGATATCTTTATAGATTCCATAACTGAGGTACTATACTCATGTATCCAGTGGATGAATAGAAACTAACAAATCGAATCAGGGAACACAGGATTTGTTTTCCTTACTAATAGGGTACACAACTTTTTGCATTTATTAACATTATTAAGATATCTCACTTAACAAAAAATATACTTTCTTTCTTCAAGTCAGTAGAAACAGAATCAAGGTTCTTTTTTTGACAAGTATCTGGTTCCAACAATTGTCAAAGTTAAGAAAGATCTTACAGATATTTGGTGGCATTCTCTCAGATCATTAGTGAAGTTTAACAATTTTTATCCTACTTTTGGTCAGTTCATCATAAAGGAAGTCAAAGACATTACATTGTTATGTATGCAATAAACAGATTCAACATTCAGAGACACTGTAATTATAGCAGTGTTTCAAAGGCTTCATAAAAAAAAATTTTTCCATGTTGAACAAAGTGAAGGTGTGAACAAACAATTGTGGGGGGCGGGGTGTGTGTGTGTGTTTGTGTGTGTTCACCCATGCTGAAACTGGAGATCTTTACAAAGACATATCATCTGATAAATATCACATAACATGGATTTAAATGCTCATTTTTCTTTCCTGAATGTATGGCTAAAACTTAGGTAGCTCTGTCTTTTTCAGATTGAGGACATTGTTTTTTTTAAAAAACACACGCACACTTTTTCAAGACTGCATCTCTTCTATTTTAGTAGAGTACTCTCCCACATAGTAGAAAAGAAGAGGTTGTAATTCTTCATCATAAATTTTCACTTCTGTCAAAATGACTATAATACTTAAATATCAGAGCTTTGGCTAAATATTAACCAAAGAATTATTTACAAGCCAAAATATGGGCACTGGGAAAATTCTTCCTGTGCTTGAATTTTGACGCAGTGCAATTCTGTCTCCACTGGAGTTCCCAGCATGAGCAACACATGTGAAACAGAACAAATCTGTTCTCTATCAACATAAGGTTAATAGTTTTTTTTTTTTTCTAATTGGTAGGGGAAAAATCTCCTTTGACTGTTCTATATTTCTTTCCAAATTAAAAAACTGCCTCTCCACAATCATTCTTGGCAAATAATCATTTATAGGCATGAAGTACATAGTGTTTCTCTTCAGAGTTATTTAACTCCCTCCCCCCTTATTTATGTTTTTGTAACTTTCTAAAATTAATCATAAATGCACATGAACATTTGAAAAAATATTACAGTGCTGTCACCTTTCATAAGAGATTAGACTTAAAATCATTTATGTAATTCAGTTGTATATCCTCACATATTGGGTATACCTACTGACTTGAGAATCAGGGCAGCAGAAGATGTTTTATTTAATACAGAGAATACTTACAGTGTACGTCCTATGCAGTACACACCATGTGTGTGCACATTTCGAGTAATTGGTCATCTTGTGTATGTGTAAGACCATGTGTTTAGAAGTCTGATTTCATAGTAAGTATGTGCTTTTGGGAATCAAGTAGTCTAGACATGATTTTGCATCACAATTATATTAAGTAAGCTTCTAAAAGCAACATCAATAAGAATTGTTCAATTTTTTTTTCACTAATACCTCACTCTGTGTTGGCTCAGGATTTCTAAGATACAAATCAAGCCAACTACAAAATAGCAGTGAACAAGGTGCACACTGCCAGTAACTGTACCTGGAATCAGAGCACTGCAAACCAAACTGTGAGGTGCAAAGAAAACACCCTTGACCTAGTATCAGAATTGCAGTCTATGGTTCAGTTGGTTTGAAATATGGAAACAAGACTCTATATTTCTAACAAACTTTTGGTTGCAAGTAGTCTAGCTGGCCCCAGAACCATGTTCTGCAAAACAAAGAGGTAAAATAGAGAAAAAAAATATCTTATTTCCTGAGGCTATGGAACCAATAATCTAGCCTGTGAGACGGACAGTAGGTAAATAAATCTCTGCATTGCTACATAATAGGTGTGATCATACAGGGAGGGCCAGGTACTATGTGAACAAATATTAATGACTGCATGCAAATGGTTCCAGAAGACATCCTTATTTTTGAACTTCCAAAACACTACTGAAGAACACATGTGCTTCAAGCATTGAAAATAGAAGCTTCTTGTTCTTTCAGTTGAATGTCTTGAAGGATTAACAACCATTTACAGCATTTGATTAGAAAACAAAACATAATGCTAAGGTCCTAGAGTAAAGATGGGAGGGAAAATAATGCATGTATTCTCTCTGAGAGTCAGAGTGTGAAAATGACGTGACATCTCTCCTATGTTATGTACTTTCTCTACCTACTATTGACATTGATTTCTGCTGTAGGCAGATTCAGCTAACAACTTCTAAAACAGGAACTATGACTACAACTCATAAGTCTTATTAATAGAAAGGAAACTTGAATTCCCCAGTCCCTTCCTCACTGACTAACATATTTTAAGAAATCACTAGGGTCAGTGAAATGAAAACTCTCAACAGCAAAAGGAAAGGGAGAATTTTAATTGGTAACCATGTCTCCCATTCAGAGTATGTGAAAATAAAGCTATTCTGTATCTGACAGGAAAGAATCACAATGGCAACTTTGCACTGAAACTTACTTTGTGACACAATTTATTTACTTTCCCTCCAAAAATTAGGGGTGGACCTACATCTCTATTTATGTAAGATATTCCTATAATTCTCATAATTTCATCTGAGAGAATATATGTTATATATTCAACTATTAATTTGGTTAGTTTCCAATGATCCTCCGTTTACTTCATAAAGTACAGCTAATTGGCATAATAGCTTGCTATGGCTCTCTTCACAAAGTTTCACAAGTGGGGGACAAAAGCAGCACCTTACTGTTTACTACCTCAGTGTTCTGAGGTAGAAAGACTGACAGCAACATCTTAATTCCTTGTAAGGTCTGTGGGGAAGAATCTAATTCCAGGCTCTCTCTCACTTTCTGGTGAGTTGCTGCAAATCTTTGGTGTTAACTTGACCTCTAGAAACATCATTTCAATTACTGCTTTCATTTTTGGCAGAGTTTCCTTGGGGGGGGTTTGAATGTGTGTGTGTGTCCCAATTCCCTCTAATAAAGACATCAGTCATATTGGATTAGGGGCCCACTGTACTGTAGTATTATTTCTTCTGAACTAATTACCTCATCAGTAACTCCATTTCAAACTAAGGTCGAATCAAAAGCACTAGGGACTGGAACTTCAACATATAAAGTTTGGGAGGAATGACAGAAATGAACTCAGAACAGATGGGATGATGTGCCATCATTTCCAATCACCAGGTCTATCAATAACTTTTAGCTGCTTCTAACACTAAAGTAGCATGTGCTCTGATATGCTTCCCCAACCCAAAGCAAGGCCCAGATGTTTAAAAGTATCTTGTGAGGTGATGTTGAGTAAGTTGATTAGGCTACATTTCCTAATCTGCAGAGATCATTAAACGTACCTCATTGAAAATGAAAGGAAATAATGTCAAAGTAGCTGGCATTGTTATGATTTAGAAGTGTGACCACTACCTAAATTACACATTCAGGATTTCAGACTATGTTTAATGATATGCAGCTCTCAACTGGAGATATTTAAAGTTAATTAGTTATGTTTTCTGTTTTACTTTAAACCTGAAATGTCAGAATTATATGTTTAAAAAGTAGTAAGAAGGTAGAAAACTCCAAGCTCCAAACAAACAGTTCATTGGCCATTCCAGGAGAAAACAATGTACATTTACTGCTTTTAATGGGGTTGCTCTTACCTATGGGCCAAATGTAACTTTCTCATCTTCACCTTAAGTATACTGTTCTTCCAACTGAAGAAATATAGTTCCTGTTCTCTTGAAATAATATGTCCCAAATTCAAATAGTAGCAACATCAATAAGAATTGTTCAAATATTTTTTCACTAATATCTCACTTTGTTCTTTCTTTGAGAGAAATAAATATTAGCCAATTTACTAGAAATAAATATGCCAATGAATCTTGCAGATTTATCAGTGGTAGAAAAAGAGCATGTCATTCAGGTAAATTCAGTCATGTGACTATATGTGAACTCCAAAGTAGCTGAAGATGCACCATCATTTGCAGAAGATATTGTTCAAGATGGTGCCAACATAGAAAAAACAGCATAGCCCTACCCTTACAAGGCAATCCTCTGTACTGTAATCAGAGCTGTATCAGACTAGGCCAAGATTACAGTAGACATAGAAAGAGAGTTGAACTGAGTGCAGAGGAGGGTATGCATGGGTCTGTCCAGGGATGATCTGGGAATTTCCTTTGAGAAAGTCATATCTGTAATGTGCCATGAAAGAAGAAGAAAGAGTAACCAAGCAGGAGAGAGATTAAAAGACATTTCAGAAGAGTGATGTATCCTATTCAAAGACACAAACATTAGAGGAGAGCAAGGAGTCCTTTAGGATGACTGATGTGTGAGTGGAAAGATAACATTTGCAGCCACAGTGCGACAGCAGCAAAACTTTGTGTCCAAATAGTGAAGTGGGAGAACAGAGGTTTAATGTGAACATTAACATGAATATTGGTGGTGTTGAATCCTGAAAAGCTGTGATATGTAATTTTTAAATATCATAACACACATTATGTTTTTGTATCTCTCCATGACTGAAGGCAGAGAGGATATCCCTTTGGCCTCTTCTATGAAGACATTAAACCTGTTCATGCAGTTGGATACCATGACAGTTTAACACACTGTCAATTTGCATGAGTAAATAAGAAGCATTAAACAAATTCACATTAATGGAGCTGTGGCAGGGGTTGTGTGGTGGCAAAGTATTCAGATATTCAAGCATCCCAGCAACTCACCCCAAAGGGTGCAACTTGGTCAATAGAAATACTCATGGTCATCCCAGAACAGTAGCTTTCCAGTCCCCAAACTCCAATAGCTGAGGTTAGACATTGATGCATTGGTGAGCACTTTATATCAGTATCAGAGTTAAACAAACCCATTCTTAGGATTATGGGAGAGATTTCACAACGGCTGGGTAAGCAGAACCCCCGTGTTGTAAGCCAATGAATGTGGATGTGTGTGGTCATCCATGTAAATTTGTGACTGGAACAGTAAGTAGACAATTTTATTCTTTAAGCCAGCTTGCATGCAAAAGCAGAAGGCTTTAGACAAAATAGAAGAAAAGTATAATAAGTAAAACTTTTATTTACACACAATCCCACTTCCCCAAATACATCCTTCTGGTTTACCAAAAGTATAGAAAATAGAACATTCAGATCACCTTGGGTCCGTATTTCAGCAAAGTAGTTAGTAATGCTACTCGCCCCACTCCAGAGATGGCAACATGGATGTTGACCACTGACTATTCACTGTATCACAGAAAGAGGAAGGGAAGAGGAGAGCAGGCTAGATTCGGAATTTGCAGTGTGCAGTGCAAATGCAAAATGCAAGTCAGAACCACTTGCTCAGCGAATGGGTAAACATTTTTAGATGGTTCCTGCAGATCCCTGAAAACTCCCTTAAAGCAACTGCATACATTATTAGCATTTTGTTAATCAAAGAAGACTCCAATATAGTATTTTACATTCCTGTAGTGCTCTGCTTCTTAACAATTAATCTTTTTAGAAAAACCAATTTTGTCAATGGTAGTTAAGAATAATTTCACAAGTGTGCCTGGGTCTGTAGAAACCCTGTGAGTATAACTCCCCCATGAACCCATCCTGTCCCCTCTCTTTCTCATCATTTTGCAAGTCCCTCCTTAGGAGAAGAGCATGAATTTGCATGTTTCTGTGTTGTCTAAATCAATGTGACTGCCTGCTTTTGTTATCTTCCCTGTGAAATAGTGATAACAAATCCTATTTCTGCTCTTTTTACAGTGGTCAGTCATGGGGCACTGTGAACGAAAACAAGTCAAAACAAAATAAAGCCACTAGAACATGTAGACATATAGACAAATGAGCCTGTTCCACTTTAAATACTGGAGATGAAGATGGCCACCTTGTAACTATCTCTTATTCTACAAATCAAATTAAGATACAAGTTGGATTCAAATCTTCCCTTTTCTCACTAATTCATTTTCCCCATCAACAGCAAGTAGGGAGAGATGATATGCAAGGATCTGTGGGGAAAAATATAATTTTGTCTGTATCATTCAAGGGGTATCATAAGAGTGGTCATTCACTTCTGTTCCTAACCTAAATGCAGAGACACTCACCTACCCAGGGTCTTTTCTTGCTGTGCTGGCACAGCTGACTGGTGTTTTCAGACATTTATTTTAAAAACTGATGATTATCAGAGCAATGTGTTGGAGGAAGGTGAGAATGCCTGGCATGGACTGGGTGATTAATCATATCATTCTAATATCTATAATTAACAAACAAGCAGAAGTCTTTATCTAGAATTGTCTTTTTTAAAATACATTTGAATTCTGACCAGGAATCTAGAAGAGAAAATCATTTTTTTTGTTTTGTTTTTGGTGGTGGTTTCTTTTTTTTCAATATACAATAGGAAACATAGGATGTAGAGGGTTAAGGTAGTTAAATAGAAAGATATATGTTTTAACAGAGTTTGCTTTAAAATTACTTCTAATTTATCCCACTTACCAGACATGCATTGAGGTAAAATGATCTCAGTAATGTGCAGTGGAAAGATATATATATATTTTTAATTGTAGCCAAGAGGAAAAAAGCAGCATGGAATAACTTAATCGTTGCTAATTATAATATCACTGAGGTAATTACAATAGATTTTGATTGTCTCATTTTCACACCAGAGGAGGGCACAATGCTGGCGTTTCTCTTAATACATATTTGTTTTTGGAGAAGAGCTGACAGTTATACTAATTGTAGTCACAGCATGAAACTTTGTTTTTAAAGAAAAATGTGTCTACATGTCACATGGAATAAATGCACCCTTTCTGTTTGGTTAGGTGCAAATTAAAGACACATTAATTGTTTTGTTTATTGTGGTAAGAGATCTCTGCATTGTTGCAAGCATTACCAATTTCCTAGGAGCAAAATCCATTTCAAAGTTCTCAACACCCCCAAAAAGTGTTCCACTGCTTAAACAAGTCACTTTTATGAAGAGCTTTGAAAAACATTTGGTTCCTGTCACCTGAAAAGCACAATGATTCTCAATTATGAAACCTCTATCAGAGGACTCCAGCAAACCCTTATAAAGTACCAGTGGAGTCAGAACGCAGATGTGTCTTTCCTCTCTGCTGCAGAAAGCCACGTGATTGCCAATCATCCCTGTGGATAAAAGATGCGCCTGTGTGGAGCAGGCTGGAAAAGTCTCAGAACCATGGGCAGCTGAAAGTCTGACCCTTGGCACAACTGAAGAGAGGAAATCAGATATTGTCCAATCAGACTGGGCCTTGGGTCAATTAGTTCTTCTCTTTACACACATGCAGGCATAAACAGTAGGAAAAACAGACGCAGTCTTTGGTTATAAGTAAGTACATTCAGAGATGTGCTGTACCTAATGTTTCATGAAGAACCTGACTTTTTGTGCTAATCTTTCCCATAAGCCATAATTACACCAGAGGTTTGCCCATTCCTCCCACCAATTTTACCATAATCTTCATGGAACTAGGGGAGGGAGAGGCCTGCTACGCAAATGAATTGCCAAAAGAGAATGAGGAAGCCATAACCATGACTGAGTGAGTTCTGGGACTCCAAATTTTAAGACACGACATTGTATAAAAAGATCATTTTGAAAATCCAAATCAAGCATGTTTTGAGTGGCTTACACAGTGGAGTAAAATAAGTACTCAGGATCAAATGGCATTCTGCTGCACCAGAGTCAACTAGATGAAGAAACTGGCTAAGGAGCAAGATGTCACCCACACAAATATCAAACTGAGCGATATTATTGTTATTAATAGGTAAAGATTTGAAGCCTTGTGAAAACCTTGTGATTGTTGAGCACAAGCACAGAAATAGGCACAATCCAGCATGTATATACATTAATATCATCATCACAAATGACAAAAGAGATGAATGGAATTATAATATCAGTGTAGATCAAGCTTCTGTATAGACATGATTTCTATTGTTTGGAAACACTGTTGAAAATAACTTTATAATTGTCACTGATATCATTTCTGAAGAGTATGTTTATTTAGCTATGAATACACAATTCATTAAATTCAGTAATGGTTTGTCCATTTCCTGCTTACCTCCTACTGAGTGTCTGGAAGTGGAAAACTTCTCAGTCACCCCTAGGTCCCACGATTTACACATTTGATCATCACATCCAGGTGAGAGCATTTACTTAGTAATCACTTCCATATCTCTTGATCAGCTTATTAAGTGAGTGATGAGTACAAAAGTTTGTCCATCATATAAAAAATTTGGCCATTTGTGTAATTAACATATGAGTTATTTTCAACATTTATATTTAATTTCCATTTTAATAGGCAATCTGAATTTAAAATAAATTAAAGTATTACAATAATTTCATGATTTTCTGAAACAACAGACATATTCCTCAAAAGTTGCCAAATTAAGAAAATATAAACCCACATTTTCAAAACCATAAAATGCTCAAAACACAAACTATTCTAACCTGCTAAAAAGATTTAAGGATTGGGGAGATTGCTCAGAGAGTGGATAGAGCACTGACTGCTCACACAAGTGAGGGGAACTGAGTGTGAATCCACAGACCCCACACAAAGCCTAGCACAGCAGTACACAGCTACAAACCCAGTGTTCTGGGGCTGAATGGGAGGCAGGGACATGAGGCTCCTTAGAAATGTGCAGGCAGGCAGCCTGACACAAGCTCTGGTGAGCCCCATAAAGGAGGCATGTCAGAAACAAGGTAAAAAATGAAGACAGACACATGAGGTTGTCCTAGGACCTCCACATACACATTGTGGCACATGTGCACACACACATACAACCAAACATATAGACACACACACACATTGCATCACACACTTAGAAAAAATATGCACACAGACAGGTTTCTCATCATCAAAACACCTCACATATATGCATTTCATATTCTAGGACAAATCTTGGTGATATCAAACTGTGAATAACAAAATGTAAAAAGAGAAGATGAAAAAGAACAGTGGAAAGTTAAAAAAAGAACAGTATTTCCAACTTGTGTTCATATTTGATTGAGGGGAAAATTTCACTGTAGTTCTTAGTTATTTCTAACAAAAGGAAAAACTGTTTTCCCTTAAAAACTGTTAAGGGAAGGTAAATGTTAAAAAAACTGTTCTTTTAACCATGTATTTATCTTCTGTCTTAAAATAATTGAGTTAGATCAAACCTGTGAACATATTGTGAAGTTTCCCAATACAACACTATCCCCAAATATCTTATTAATTATAATTCTCCTTAAAGTTATTAGCTTGCAAATATGAAGCACAGGGCAAAATCAAACATTTTTAAACCCTTAAGGTATTGTAGCTGACAATTAGGTGTGTATATCTATTTGGTTCTTATACTCTGAGCTTGCGTAGCTTCTCAGATTTCTTACTTTTTCATTTTCCAATCTATCATATTGATTTTTCTCTTTTTCCAGGTTTGTGCAGTTTGGAAATTATGCCTCCTTATAAAGATCTTTGTAATCCTTTATGGGAAAAGTAATCGAGTTCTGTCAACTGAAGCACCCTGTCTGTTTCTGAAAGACACACAGAATAAATTATGGCTGGCCAAATGTGACCTTTTAAAAACCACAGTGGCACTTTCAGGCCTAAGCTTTATGTCCACCTCCTGCCAGAAGGAATGATTATACAAGGAAAGCTTGGGTCCTGTTGTCAATGCTGTATGTAATATTTATGCAGGATAATCTCCCTGGCATGTAAATAATTCAGGATTTAAAAGTACTAAGTGAACAAATACTAAAAATTCAAGATGTTTCCATACTTGCTGAGTGGTGAATTATCCATCAATGATACTATTCTGTGACCAGAGGAAAGCAAATCAATCAAAAAACTAACTATTTCTAGAAATCTATATTCTAAGGACTGGTTGTGTGAAAAAGAGCTATTTTATTTGGTAAATGCCATGTGTTGGTAAAAGTGGTTCAGAGTGTGTAGCATTCTCTTCATTTATACGGGACTTGATTAGGGTCTTTTATTTAAATTTTATTGTCTTTATTTTATGTGCATGAGTACAATGCAGGCTTGAAAGTAGGTGCACCTGTGTCATGCAATGCCCTCAGAGGTCTAAAGAGGGTGTTGGATCCCCTGGAACTGCAGTTGCAGATGGTTGTTAGCTGCCATGTGGATGCTGAAAATTGAACCTGAGTCTTCAGCAAGAGCAGTCAGTGTTTGTGACTGCTGAGCTATCTGTCTAACAACTCTTTGATTAGGGTCTTAAAGAGGTTTCAGAAACAAAGGGCAGGAAGACTGACCTGAGTTGCTATGAATGGTATGAAGCAGTTATGAAAGGGAAGGTAAATGTTAAATTGTCTTGATTTCAGCAAGATCATCTGGGTATAGAGTAAAAAGGGAGTCCCTTTTAACAGTAAATGGGGCTAAGAATAACTTTATTTATTCCCACTATACTTAAGACCTATTAAAGAATCCATGGGAGATTAGTAAGTGCCTTTATGAAGGAGATACTATGACCTTGCAAAGCAGTCTCTTGCATTATGTATAGCACCTGCTTGGTTAAGGAATTCAGTCTGCGTTTGGCTCAGTTTCCCTCTTTACTTGACTCCTTATCTTCATGGAAATTGGGAAGAAGAGTGGGCAAAGGCTTTGCTACATTGTCAAAAGGGAAACGGAATCCCCCCATTCCAATCCCCCTATAGAGAGGTCGGTAGCTGTTGTATATTCATCCAGTTATCCTTTGTCTAACTGATTTAGGTAATGGTAAAAGCCTTATTTTCTATATGATTCTTAGAGTACACAAGCATTTGTGCATTACCATGTTTGACTATGATTTCCGACTTTCTTGGAGACACCTCTTTTCTTCTTTTTCTTATACAATCTAATTTAACTGTGAGGAATAAATTCAGATTTTTTTCAATAAAGTTTTTTTCTTACCTCCTCTAGTTTATTAAATCATGTCTGACATAACTTTGGGAAGACTGCTGGAATTAACTAGTTTCCTGGTCTGCCAACACACCTGGATTCCAGCATTGATATACTTATACCTTGTGATAGATTTTGATAAAATATCATTGCCTGGGTGAGTGAACTTAATTAGTCCTCATTTGACAAACAGGAACCTGAAATTTTGTTCAGGATTACAGACATTTCTGAGTTATTAGTTCTTTCAATTTGGTTCACATTAATATGCCTATGTGTATGTATAGGTACATTTTGTATGTGCATATGTATGTGTGGGTATGCACATGTGAGTTGGGTCCAGGGATCAACATTGGTATCTTCCTCAACCACTCTCCACTTTAGATTTTTTGAGTGCAGGTCTCTCACTGAACCTGGAGCTCACCAGTTTGACTAGCCAGGTTAGCCAGCAAGCCCCAGGGAGTCTCCTGTTGCCACCTCCCTAAAGGTGAGATTAAAAGATTGCACCACTCTGTGTGGCTTTTTACCTGGGTCCTGGGAATCTGAACTAGGTCCTCAATCTTGTATGGCAAGTACTTTGAGGTGTCTTTCCAGACTCTATTCTCATTATCTTTCTAGGTAAGACTTCCCAAAACAAATGAATGAACAAAAATCTTACATATGAATACAAATTCCTTTCTGCAAACACATAGGTTTATGTATAAGATAACATATTTCTGTTACAGTGCTCAGTGCAGAATACCACATCTGTATCTCAATATTTGAGCACTTTAAACCATTAGTCAAATCATTACCAAAAGTGGGTCTGTTTGTTATGATTACCACTGAGTGCACACTGGCTCAAAGCACACAGTTTTTTTTTTTTTCCAATTCCGTCTCAAACGTTTTCTCCCCCCCCCCGCCCTTTTTTTTTGTTCTCTCTCTCAGTCTCTTTCTGTCTGTCTCTCTGTCTCTCTGTCTCTCTCCTCTGACTCTCTTCCCCACTTCTCTGTTTCTCAGCTTCTAGTCTAGGGTGGTTTCAAAAATTTAAAAAACCCATTGCCTTACCCTGAGTTCCCAGATTCCAAGAACGCACACCACACCCAGCTTTCTTCTTCTCAAACTTTCCTACTGAGCAACTAGACTTTTCTGGAAATGGGAAACATAGTCTTTTGTTGGAAAAAGTCAACAATTTGTTCATTCATTTAGAGATTAGACTATCATTTATTTATGCTAAATCAGCCAGATATATCACACTAACAAACTCCAATAGCTCTTTCCTTCTAACCACAACAAAAAAACCATGATCATCTTTTTCTAACCTTGTCTGCAAAGGACTTTCTGGTGATATTTTATTCAAGAATATGTTTTCTTGAAGTATGATTTTATTATTTTTATCATTTCTGTAAAGTTGTCTGCTGTGTCAGAAATTTGAACTCTCTGTTAGTAATTTTAATTGCTGACAAATCCCATTTTTGCCAGTACACAGAACATGCCATTTTTAATTACAGTAAGAGTTGTTGTTATAGATGCAGATGCAAGAGAAAATTCTGCTAAGTAGAGAAAAGTGCATTTACTTACTTTTGTATGAATATATATAAATCTAGGATAAAATAATTTTAAAGTTTCTCTTTCTCCTGCTCTCCATTTATTCTGCTTATATTCTTGATACTAATGCAAGTATATTTCTTGTGATATTTCATCAATAACTACTCCAAAAACAAAATTATAGAATTAAAAGAAATTTTATTATCTGCAACGTTCATAAAATATAATTTGATATTTCAATCCCCTTCCCTGTCTGCATCTCCCCTTATTACCTCACCCAATTCAATGTGCTCTAAGATATATATATATTTATACATATATATATTATACACATATATATTATACATATATATTATACATATATAATATGAATCTAATTTGTGTCCCCTAATGTCCTTCAGTGTGAGTCCATCCACTGATGCCTGGTTAACCTACCAAGAGAACCATCCTTGAAAGACTGTCTGTGCCCCTCCCAGCAGCCATCTTTTGTCACAATTTCCTGAGATAGGGTTGAGGTTTCTTACCCACTTCCTCATATTTATTCTGGGATTTTGTTATGGTTTGAGCTTGTATGGAACTTCTGTATGTTTTCCTCATTGCTGTGAGTTCATATGAGTGAGTGAAATTTTTTTTGGGAAAGTCTGTTTCCTTGTGGTCATCCATCACTTCTGGCTCTTATAATCTTTCTGCTCTCTCTTCTGCAAAGATCCCTGAGCCTCAGGAGCAGAGGTTTGGTATAGGTGTCCTATTCAGGGATAAGTACTCGGCAAACTCCTGTTCTCTGCACATTGGACAGTTGTGGATTTCTGTGTTACTCAACATCCGCTGTATAAGGAAGCTTCTCTGCTGAGACTTGAGGGATGCACTAATCTATGAATATAACAATAAGTCATTACAGATCATTTAATGAAATAAATAGTAGAAAACTAGTATTAGGTTCTCCCATATGTTATGTGACCTGTCTAGCCTCAGGTTCTTAAGCTTGATAACAATGTCAAGTATGGAGTTCATCCTAGAAAATACACCTTAAATATCATAATATTTGTGCCAATATTGCACTGGTGGGTATATCTTACAGACCAGTTGTTACTGTAGTTCATAAGATTCATGGCTGGGTAAGGTTGATGAATATTTTTTTCTTCCACTAGTATGCACAGCACCTTCCAGCACTGTGAACACTAGCCACTGGAGACAAGGCTCTGAAGTCAGTACTAGCTTGATTTCTCTTGTTCATTCTACAGATCATATATGTAGTACTATCAGTAATAGGGTCTTACTATCCAGTTTTCATGGACGACCAGGAGCAGGGGCAATGGTTGGTATTGTCTGAGGGTCTATGGGATCCCTAGTCAAGAATTTCTAGAGAAGGAATTCATTCCTAGCATTGAGGTTTTTGTCATTAGCTGATGATATCTAGAAGTGCCGTTGTTCCCCTGTTGTAGGAGAATTCCTTTTAATGTCTTTTTTAATACACACAGAGACACTTTAAGATATTTCTATGTTGGTTGGTTTCAATGTGGCTTTTTCTAAAGGCCTTTAGTGTTACTTATCCCTCCCTTACTCCCTCCTCTGTCCCTGCCCCTCCCCCATTCCTCACCCTCTTAACTCTGCCTACTCTAATGTTCCCCAAGTCTCCTCATATCACTACATACTACCACTCCTCCAAGGAGCCCTTCCCACCTGGGTCTATTTATTAGTTTCTTGACTCCTATGAATTTTCAAATTGAAACTTGTATATCTAAGATTTCAATGCTAGCAACCAACTATGAGAGAGAACACAAAAAGTTTGTCTTTCTAAGTTCAATTGCTACTAGTTCCATCCATTTACCTGATAATTTCAAATTTTCGTCTGTTTTTAAGAGCTCTATAACATTCCGTTGTGTATATGTACAGCATTTTTATTATCTACTCATCAATTGATGGACATGTAGGTTTTTGCCAATTTCTAGCTATTATAAAAAGAGCTGCAATGAACATGAATGAACAGATACTTCTGTAGTGGAGTATAGAGTCTTCTGGGTATATGCCCAGCATTGGTATGGCTGAGTCATATGGTAGATCAATCTTCAGCTTTGTGAAGAATCTCCACACTGATTCCCAAAGGGCTGCACTCGGTGCTCCGACCAGCAGTGGATAAGAGGTCCCCTGTTTCCACATCCTCACCAGCATTTTTGTGGTTTGTTTTTTTGATATTTTCCATTATGAGTGGGGAAAAATGGAATCGCCAAGGAGTGTTAATCTGTATTTTCCCAATGACTAAAGATGTTAGACAGGCTACATCTAAAAGATAATTTTTAAAATATGTGCTTGGCCATTTGTGTTTCATCTTCAGAAGGTTCCCTGTTCGGGTCCTCTCCCCATTTTTTAATTGAGTTGTTTGCTTGTTGATGTTTAGTTTTGTGATATCTTTGAATATTCTATGTAAGAATTCTCTGTCAGAGGATAGCTGGTAAAGACATTTTCCCATTCTGTAGGTTGCCTCTTCACTTGAATGATGTACTTTGATGTGCAGAAGCATTTTAATCACATGTGGTCCCATTTATCAAGTGTTAGACCAAATGCCTGTGTTTTAAGAATCTTCTTTACAAAGTCCTTTCTTATGCATGTAAGTTCAAATGTATTCCCTCCTTTCTCCCCTATATGATTTAGGGTGTTGGGTCTTATACTGAGGTCCTTGATCCATATGGAGACATGGCCTTATGCAACACCATTTGTTAAATATGCTTTCTGTTCTTCAGTGTGTATTTTTGGCTCTTTTGTCAAAATTCAGGTGACTGGAAATGTATGTATTTAAATCTGGGTCCTCAGTTCTATTCCATTGATCAATGTTTCTGTTTCGCCAGCACCATATTCATTTTTTAACTATAGTTCTGTAGTATAACTTTAGATCAGGGATGGTAGTGCATCAGTTCTTTTACTGTTCAGGATTATTTTAGCTATCTTGAGATTTCTGTGTTTCTGTTTGAAATTTGAGATTATTTTTTTTTTCCAATTTTGTTGCAGAGTTGTTTTGGAACTTTAATGGGTACTGTACTGAAGATTTTTCCTAGGATGGCCAGTTTCACAATATTTATTCTACTGACCCATGAGCTTGGGCAATCTTTCCACCATCTGGTACCTTCCTCAATTTCAATGTCTTAATTTTTTTTGTGCAGATCCTTCACAACCTTTGTTAGATTTATTCCAAGATATTTTATAGATTTTAAGATATCAAGAATGGGTTCATTTTCTGGATTTCTTTCTTGGTATGTTTGTTGGTGATGTATAGGGATGTTACTGATCTCCTACCAGAAGGAAAAAATAATCATCAACACTACCGAGTTTTGAATCCTGTAAACTAAAATAACAGCTGGCCTGGCAGGATATGCTCACTGGTGAAATAGTAGTACAAATATTAGAGTAACCAAACTCTACAATTGGATTTAAGATTCTCTTCATAAGAGGGAGCCCATACTTGACAGTAATATCAGTCTTAGGAACTTGAGGCTAGACATCACAGGAGAATATAATGCTAGTCTCTAATAAATTAATTAATAATTAGTCTCTACTAATTGTACTAAACTGACTTCTAATGACTTATAAAAATATTTGTACATTAATTTATTTCTCAACTCCAACTAGAGAAATTTCCTTATTCAGCAGCTGGTGACTGGTGATTCACACAGAAACCCATAACCGACCACCATGCAGAGAACGACTGCAGAGTGCTTATCCCTGAGGAGAACACCTGTATCAAACTGCTGCCCCCAGTTCTCAGGGATCACTGCAGAAGAGAGGGCAGAAAGATTACAAGAGCCAGAGGTGGTGGATGACAAAAAGGAAACAGTTTTCCAGACAGTTTGCCAGTGATAAAAACACAGCAATGGTGACAGTAAGCACAAACCCTGTGCAAGCTCAGATCAGTCAAAATCCATGCATAGGCATGTGGAAATGGGTAAAGGCTCCAAAACCACCTAAAGAAATTGTGGCAACTGATGGCTGCTGGGAGGGTTAGAAATAGTCTTTTGCAAGGATTGAACTTTTGGTAGATTAGCCAGGCTCTAGTGGATTGATTCCATACTGAAGGACACTTGGTTGCACTAATTAAGACTCCGAAGGCCATATATATGTATATATCTTTATAACAGAGTAAATTAAGCTGGATGGGGGCATTAAGGAGAGAGAATCTAAATACCATCAAATTAAGTTGTATGAAAATTGCTACAATTCAATAAATAATAAATAAATAATCTAATATTTAAAAAAATTAAATAAGCAAAATAGAAAAAAAGTAAGAAAAACACAATAAAGAAGCACATAGAAGAGGAGAGCATGGTAAGCATACTGTATGTACACTAATAATTTCAAGAGCATGAATTGCATGGTGGTGCACTACTCTAGTCCAAGCATTTGAAAGACAGAGGCAGGCATATCTCTATAAGATGGAGGCCAGCCTGATGTACATATCAAGTTCCAGGAAAGTTAGGGATGTAAGGAGATCATGTCTCAACTCACCCCACATGAAGAAAACAAAATCCATGATCATTAGTGAAACTAATACATCCCATAAAGATATATAATCATCAAAATGAATAAAAAATCAAATTCTAACTACACATTGTCTTAGAAAACACACTTAAAATGTGTATATTAAAACCATGTTAAAAATAGCATGCCAATAAAAAAACTCAGAAGAAAGTAATGTAGCTGTATGAATTTTGGCCAAAGAAAGCTTGAAACTGAGGGAAATCATCACTGTTATCAAAATAAACATCAAATGACACAGTGGTCCATTCTTCAAGAAGATTAATATTCCTTAATATGTCTTTGCCTAAAAACAAACAAACAAAAAACAGAACATCAAACTCCATGAGGAGTAACTTTATAAAAGTTCAAAGAAAATTAGATTATAGTACTGTCACAACTGAATACCTCTCTATCAGAATGTACAAATCCAAAAGGTAGAAAATCAGTAAGTACCTCATTGAACTCAACTATTAGTGAAGTGAACATGACTGACATCTACACTACTGCATTCAGCCATAGCAGAAGACAGACAGTCTTCTCAGGTCCCATGGAAAAAGGATCAAACTCCATACAATGGCTGCTCTTAGATTTCAATAGAATTAAAACACACATCTATAACAAGAAGATAACTGGAAAAGTTTCAACATATGCACAAATTAAACATTTCTCTGTATAGTACATAGGACAAAAATAATATGATGAGAAATCTGGAAAAGACTAAATATAGTGAAAACAAAAATACGACCTAACAAAATTTGTGCTTGAGAGAAATTTATCGTGTTGTTTCAAAAGTCTTAAGAAAACAAAAATATAAATCAATAATCTGAGTTACAACCATAGGAAACTAGAAAAAAAGAAGTGAAATCTAAAGTAAGAAATAAAGAATTATAGCAGAAATCACTGACATTTAAAGTGAGAAATCAATAAACAATGTCAGAAAAAGTAAAAACTGCTTCTTTGAGAAGATACGCATTTGTCAGGTGAGCATATACAATGATCCATTATGTCACATGCCAAACTAGAAAAGCAAATTAGAAGCAGATAACAGAGTTGAGGAGATGGCTCACTCAGCACAATGCCAGTCAGACATGCAGGGGGCCCTCATTTCAGATCTCCAGCAGCTACATGAAAAGTCGGGCATGGTTTTGTGTTCCTGTAATTTTAGCACTGGGGAAATGGACACAGGAGGACCACTGGCGTTCACTTGCTAGCCATCTTACCCAAACTGGTGAGTTCCAAGTTCAGTGGGGGACGCTGTCTAAAAAAATGTGGGGAGCTAGAGAGATGACTCAGCTGTTAAAAGCATGTGCTTTTTACTCAGAAGACTAGAGTCTGATTCCGAGCCCCAACATTAGGTGACTGACTCACAACCACCCATAACTCTACATCTGGGGGATCAGATGCTGCCTCCTCGCTTCCGTGGATTATTGCATGTATGTACACATACCTTCACAGAGACACAGGAACAACATACACATAAATACATCATAGAAATATTTTTTAAGTGGAGAAGAATTGGGAAAGAGAACTGACCACCTCTCTCTTGCACACACACATGTACATACATGTGCATATACACCCACACACATATGCTCCCCACTAAAACACATGCATACACATGCAAAATTACACACCAATAAATCAAAAGGATCATTGCACATTCATCATAAGGGCAGAAACCCAGAACCACAATACCACCAGTTGCTGGTAGGGATATGGAGGAATACAAAAGCTCGTTTGTTGCAAGAAGCTAAAGTCACTTTTGAAAGCAATTTCTTCCTTTCTTATAAAATAACAAACACTCCTACCATGTGATTATATCTTTGATATTTATTGAAGGAGTTGAAAATATAGGTCCACCCAGAGGTTTGTATTTTCTTTTTCCTTTCCTTTCCCGTTACTCCCTTCCTTCCTTCTTTCCTTCTTTCCCTCTTTCCTTCCTTCCTTCCTTCCTTCCTTCCTTTCTTTTTCTCTCACTTCCTACTCCTTCTGTCTCCCTTATTTCCTCCCCCTCTATCTCCTTTACATTCTCCCTTCCTCCCTTCCTTTTTTCTCTTTCTTCTTTCCTTCTCCCTCCTTCCTTTCTTTCATTCTTTTCTCTCTCTTTCTCTCTCTCTCTCTCTTTCTTCTTTATTGACATGGTCTCAAAATATAGTTCAGCTTGGCCTGGAATTCAGTATGTAACCCATGCTGGCCTCAGACTTGCAGTTCTCCTGTCTCAACCTCTCAAGTGATGAGATTAACAAAATGGGCTAACACCCACTATACCTGGGTAAATAGTGGTTTAAAAAATAAATACCAATGTGCATACTTAAGTTATATAACATATAGCTTGTAGAATTTGCTATCTTTACAAAGTAAATTAATTTGTTCTTTATGTCATATAGCTATTCATCTATGTCTACATGTGTATGAATATGTGTGCAATATGAACACGTAGCATCCTTGCTTAGAACTGGGGTATTCAAAGCAAAGTAAACTGTTCAGAGTTAAGAATAAAACAGTGATTACCAAGAAGCACTAGGGAAGGAATAAATGAAGTGATGGAGGTTCTTAAACTGGGTTGAGACCCCATAAAACATGAGGGTCATAAAAAAATAGGAAACAATAAGATGTTGCTGCATATGCATTGATATCAAAAATGAACTCACAGTCAAATGCCTAGCAAATCCCAGGTATTTCTGGCTGCTCTCACGCATGCTGCACTGCATGACTCCATTGCAACCTTGAATCTGAATATATGACACACCAACTTTGTGCTGTGTATTGGGTATCACACTACACAGTTTACACAAACCCTGCCTGAAACAGCTAGGCTCTAACTCAGACTGCTGTTCCTCCTCTGTACATACAGCTTTTCTGCTCTCACAGAAACAATGGATTAATAATGAAAGACAAAGACTCTCAGTATTCTCCTACCATAAATCTCCATGTAAATATCAAATCAGAGTGTCTTTGGATTATATTGTAGTATGCTGTTCGAATTTAAAAATTACTGTTTGAACCACTAACTTGAATTTGATAGAAAAAAAAAATTCTTCAAGTGAATTTTGACTTGAGATTAGGATAAACTTTCCAAAGTTTTTTGAAATGGTGCTAAACACATTTCTACATTTTGAACTATATGTTTGTGAGAAGCAGTATACAGAGCATTGGTCATTATAAAATCACAATGTCAACTCTAGAAAGTGCTGAAGATGCTCTGTGCCCTGCAGCATCGAATATTCAGTCAAGATTTAGTTCCTTCTATACAAACAGATAAGCACTTTCACATTAGTAATATGCAAATTTTTTTGTCTTCAATCAATCTGGCACAATTAAAAGTGTATGAAAATTATAGTAAGATAAGTTTCTTGGTGGTTTATTACTGACAAATATTTTGTATACCTATCTTATATAGCCATACTCCTGGCTTATGTAAAGAGTTTTCAAGCCAAAAAGGAGTCACAAAGGAAAACAGTTTAAGAAGACAAGAGTTAATGATACAAAGTTAACAACTGGGATTAAAAGAAATAACATGAAAAAAAAAAAGAAAGAGCAAGTCTGCTTCTTCAAGGTGGCTACTGCAAAGGGCTTACAGCACCTTCTGAGGTGTCCTAAGAAATGTCTCACTACACCAGCCTGGGAATAAAGGAGAAAGAATTGCTTGAGGGCACTTATTTTCTGCTAGCAACACAAATTGGGTTCCAGGAAAGGTGTACAGACAGCCTGAGGCAGTTCAGTTACTCCAGGACTGCAGGTGTTGAAAGCTATCCAGATGGCCAGAGGAGGACACTGGAGCATCTACAGTCTGATCCAGTTAGCTGATGGGCCTATTCACCTCCAAAGCTGTTATTTTTCCCAACATATAGCATGCTTAATGTTTTTTAAACAGAGATGAAGTAACTGTCCAGTGCCGATCTGCCTACAAAACATTTCAGCTCTGCAGACACTGGGAGATGGCAAATGGTGGTGATGGAGGCCAAATAGTTTTCATATCTGATTTTGTTCTGATGGGTACTCGTGAAACTGCGTGTACATAATCAAATGATACAAATCAACAGGGATTGTGGCTAAATTAATTCTACATTGTAATGCAAAGAATATTTTGAAGATTCTCAAACTTGGACTCATATCAGAATCACCTGGAAATTTCGAAAGAAATTCAGAAACCAAGTTTCCACAGCCCTGGCATTCAGATTTATTTGAGCTGTCCTGCATCCTAGATGAAAACTGGCAAGCTCCCCAGGAAATTGGAATATAGAATCAAATGTGAAAACCTCTGTTTCAGAAGCAAGCAACAAGAGCCATACCTTCCATTCTGCAGTCTTTTCTAAATCCCATCTTAGCAACCGTAAAACTGACCAGTTAGTTCATCAGTGTCCTGTCACTTTATCTGTGTGGCCATAACTGCAAATACATCCCTATTGATCACCTACCTGACCTCCTGCCCATTTCTTTCACCAGCAGTCACAGAGGAAGACTTTTCTTAGTCCCAATCTTTCCTTTTATTGAATACTGGAGGTTACAGAATTTTGGTTAGGCAACACTTCTACCAATGAGAGAGCAGAATGCTGAAAGGCTGAGGCTGAAGAGAAATGAATGTTTTCTATAAATGGGAAATGGGTAGACAAATATTGCGTAACGTTGAGATTATTTTTCTCACATGTAAATTTCACTCTTATCTATGCTAAAATAATTGGCAAATGTAGGAAAACCAGTAGTCACTATTAAATTAGGAGATAGTTAGTGTTAAATTAAGGATATCTCCTCAGAAGCCTTTACTTACATGTATTCATTATAACTTCCTCTTTTTACTATTTTTAAAGGTCTGTGTTAGTTATTTCAACATAGCTGTGAAGGAGATTCCAGAGAGAATAACAAAAGGATGAAATGTTGATTTAGTTCCAAATTTGTCAGAGACTATAGCCCACAATCCTTAGCTCTATTGATTCTGGACCCAGGGTGAGGCTGCACAGGACAGTAGAAACATGTGTCAAAGAAGAGCTCTTCACTTCATGATGCACTAGCACAAAAAGCCAGAGAAGGTGCAGTAACAGGAGAAACTAGGGAAATATTCCCGGTGCCTTACGACCCCAGGTAGGCTCCTGCCCTAAAGTTCTTAACCCTCCCAAAGTAGGATCACCAGATGAGAACCAAGCACTAATGTAAGAGCCTGGGAGAAATACTCATCATCAAATAGTATCTGTTGGTTTTTGTTTCTGTTTTGTATTTGTTTGTTGTCTGCAGTGCTGGCGATTGACACAGGGATTAACGCATATTAGGTAAGTGCTCTACCAATGAGCTACACCCCTCCCCCACTATGCAAATTCAACCTAGAAAAAAAATGAAAAATTTGACAAAATAGTCAAACTGTTAGAAAGAAAAAAATGAATCCAATTAATCAAGCAAAAAGTAATGAATCTGTGTAAAGGAGGCCCCATTCCTTCATCAAAATTATATTTTCATGAGTGCTGACTCTTGAAAATGTGTGAAGAGTGACATTTGGCCTCTATTTGAAGGTAGGAAAGGATGGTACTGGGCTTCCCAAAAGTCCTTTGTTTGGTAAGGTCACTTGCCATCTTTTTCTTACCTCTCACACACAGAAGCAGTCAGCCAGTTCCAACACTAGATAGGGAAGACCTTGTAGGAAGAGTTCTGGGTTGGTCAACTACTTGAAGGTAGTGCTGAGTCCTCGCCCCTCATCTACTGCTGCATCATTCCCAGTCCTGTTCTCTGCACAGAGGAGGTAGTCAGCAACTGGGGAATGACTTAGTATCATTCTTGAAGATTCATAAATACCTTCCAGCCTTCCAATGAATATCCACAGGGGAAGGTGTTCTTGGCTATGTTATTGTATAGTCTGATCAATAAGAATATGAATGCAAAGGTTTGTTTCTCAAGATTCAAGAGAAGGGTATAAGGAAGTTTGCAGCTTAGGCAGAGGAATAGGTTCCCCTTTATTCAGGTTCATTACTTTTTGCTTAATTAATTCAATCCACTTTTTCTTTCTAATACTTTGACTATTTTGTCAATTTTTATAATTTTTAGGTTGAATTTCCTAGAAATCTATAAAATTTCTTTTTCTCTAAAAAACTATTGTTTGTACTATGATATTGAATTTCTTATTTTTAATTCACTCTTTCTCTTTCAATATTTTTTGTGCTTTATCTCTAATATTCCTAGAGTATATTTTGGTAGTGTGTAAATTAAGGAGTATTCCTGTTTATGATCTCTTATTAATCGGTTTTAAATTTATTTCAACTAGTGTTGTCACATTCCACAAGATTCTCACATTGAAAACCTGTCATTTTTATATCCTTAAAAATCTGCCATTGGGAGTCCATATTTGCGTTCTGACTCATTTCTGAAATTTTTTATTTAAAAGCAATGTTCTCTAACTAGGTTAATTTCTGTGTTACTGATTTGTGCTGAAATATCATGTTTTCTAATATTTTATTCAATACTGTCAAGCATTTATTAATATGCACATACATTACTTGAAGCTTCTGAATAAGTGCTGACTCTCCTTTCATAAATCCAGATACAGTGAGACAAAGCTGTTGCTCATCAGGCTATACATGCAGTCCATACTGCCACTTGTAAAGCCATATTTTGAGTTTGGAGTATCCAGAATTTAATCATTTTTAAAAAGAAGCTGAAGAATATTGAAAAAAAAATACTTACAAGCCTCAAATTATCTGTCACTATATATGTTATTACGTATGTTCCAAGTACAATTTTGAAGGGCATTGTTGTCTATTGATCTGAAATGTCTGGAACAGGTACATATTTGTTTCCAGATGGAGCACTATTTTCAGGAGACTATGGAACATTTAGAAGGTGTAGCCTAGTTTGTGGAAGTAGGTTCCTAGAAGTGGATCTCTGAAGGTTCTAGCCAGTCTTAAAGCCACTGTTCTTCCTCCTGTTCGACCACCATGGGAATAACCATTGTCTTCCTTTACTGCCTCCATATCCTATGCTATTTTAATCTGCTTTGCCTGCTATAATGGAAACCAACACTTTGCAACTTTGAGACCAACTCTATCCCCCTCCCAGGAATTGTTTCTTCCAGGTACTTTGCCACAGTAGTCAGAGAAATGGTATCAGAGAAATGATACCTGATGGGCAAGATTCACTACACCAAGGGCTGTAGAGTGTGAAAGGTAAGACTGTCATTTGAAAAGAGCATACCTAAATAGAGAGGATCTCCAAGGAAGTCCTACTGGACAAAGGCCACAAAGAGAAGAGAAGTGATTTTTTTTCCTGTTTTCAGTACATATCCTGGTTAGCTTTAACTGCCAACTTGAGACAGTTATCTGAGAGAAATGTCTCAGTTGAGAAATTTCCTAGGTCAGAATGGCCTGTGGATATGTCTGGGGGATTGTCCTGACTGTTAATTGATGTAAGAGGGCCCAGTCTACTGTGGAAAGTATCATCAGACAGGTGATCCTGAACTATATAAGAAAATTAGCTAAGGATAATCCAGACCACGAACCAGCTACCAAGCACATCCTCTAAGTTTCTGCTGTATATCTTTGGCTACGAATTGACTTCCTTGGTCAGAGGCAATGCTGTGGAATAGCAGTCGTGCTGCCTTCAAGATTTTCTTTGTTTTTCTTTAATGATGAGCCATAACCTGCAGTTTTAATCCAAATGAACTCTTTTTTTTTTCCTAAATTTCTTGTGATCATGATGTCTTATCCAAACAACAGAAGTAAAATTAGATCTCTACCCAAGCACACACTGAAGCCATGAACCAAGAGGACCTGGAACTTCTTGAAGTTACATCAAAACTCGATTTAATTCACATTTGTCTGGTTTTATAGGTATACATGCAGAATTCAACAGTTACGGGGTCCTGGAAGGTTTGCACCAAGAATCCAGAGAAAAGTCCAAGTTGTAAAGACAGCAGGAAAGTGAGACATTTATACATGAAACCTCAGGCAAAGAATGGAGCCAGCTCATTAATGAGGTCTTGGGTGCTGCAAATGGTCAGACTGTAAAGGCAGGCCAATCAAGAGACCTGGAAGCCGAATCATGGCACCAGGTGTCCTAGATCCTGGACATGGTTACAGAATTTGCTGTTTGCCTCGCTTTATTTTAGTCTTGATTTGAGGCAGTCTTTCCTTGGCATCCTCTGTTTTTTGGAATGGAATTGTTTACTCTGTGCTTTTATGTATTGGAAGCACACAATGTTTTTAAAAAATCTTTATTTTATAGGGGTTCATGGAATAAATATTTTGCTTTGAGACTCAAGATTTTGATGGCTATTAAAATTGACATTCAGTCATCTAATATCCTAGTTAACGCATGAGAATAAAAAATGGTTGCCAATGAAATATTTTATCAATAATTAGAATCTATGTGCCCTTTTTATCTCATTGTCTTACCACTTTACAAAATATTTCTGTCCTGATTTTTGTGTTTATTTTCCCTTGTTCCATTTAGAATACATAATCATGTATGTAGTATGCTTGAAGGTATATTGACTAATAACACATGACCATGGAACTATATTTGCAGTATTCCTGGCACTGTAATTTTTGTAATACATTTCTGTAATTATATTTCCAGATTTTTTTTCTATGTTGTTTTCTGTAGTCATAGTTTATTCATTAGTACTGAATATATTCTGTTTACTGTACCACAAGTTATTCATTTACTTTGCTATTATTAATATTTGGGTTACTTATATTTTTGTATTATAAGCAAGACTTCTATGAAGATTCATGTCAGGTATTCTGGGGCAAATAAGCTTGAGATTAGTTCAAATTTAGCTTCATGAGATAATTTTATGTTGCTTTCCAAATTAGTTCTACTAATGGGTACTTTCATCAGCAAAATACAAGTGTTTTTTTTCAGACTCTTTGATTTCTGCCATTGTAGTGGGACAATGTGATTATCTCTTTGTAGTCTTCATTTACATTTACACGATTACTAATACAGCTTCAAATGTTCAGTGTATTTATAGTGACATACTCTTTGCTAGCCATAATCTTTCAATTTATATATATCTTCTATTTACCATTTAGCTAATTTATATTGTATGTTTATTTGTAATAGTTTTCGTGTGTTCTACATTATTGCCCTTGGTATTATATAAAGTTCAAATATCATCTATTTTCTGGTGTATGTCTTAAATGTTTTTACTGGCATTAAATGGAGAGAAATTCTTAATATTTAAGATCACATTGTCAGGGAAGCATCAGTGATACCTCATAATAAAGAGTTCCCCATCTCTCTACATGGTTTCAAATCCATCAGTACACACCTATTGTGTAGTTTTTATTCTTCAAAATTGAAATGCAGCCTCCTGGAGGGAGAGAGTAGCTTAGAAGTCACAGGAAGCTTAGGAAAATTAGAAGACTGAGGAAGCTCCTGAAACATAAAACTGGGGAAGCTCAGAAAGTTACAAGATTCAGTCAGGTGGTGCTTGCCTTTAATCCCAGCACTGGGGAGGCAGAGAGAGGCAGGCGGATCTCTGTGAGTTCAAGGTCAACCTGTTCTACATAATGATTTTCAGGCCAGCTGGGACTACAAGGAGACCCTGTCTAAAAAAGACAAAAAATAATTTACAAGATTCACAAAGTCCTTCCCCGACTTTGTGTGAGTGGTAATCCACAGCTGGGGAGGAGATTGCTTCACGGTGGAGCTGTCTGCAAGTTGGTCAAGGCGCTCAAGTGATAAAACAGCGTTTTTTATTTTATTTACCACCTATGTTGGTTTTTGTTTGATTTTTCTTTGTTTTTGTTCTTTTGATTGTTTATTTCTGTTTGTTTGTGTTTTTGTGGTACAGCTGCATTTAGGTAATTTAAGCAATCTGTGATTCTGTAAGTAATGCCTCTTCCATGCTTCTGTAAATAACCTCAATAAATTCACTGCTTTGCAAAGATGAATTTCGACAGAAATTTGGTCTCCCATCAGTACCCTCTCAGGGTGAATAAACATTTATATGTCTTCTCAGGAAAAGTTACGCAACATCATCTTAAACTTGAGCTCAGTGCAGGCAGTCCTCTTTAAGACCCTGTCCAAATACTCACAGGACTGCCAGAAGAACTAGATTAATTAAATTTCCTCAATCTGACAGTGACTTTCTTGGATTTTGTGATGGTTTATGTATAATACTGGAATAAGAACCATTCATTTCTCTTGATTTTTCCTTAATAATACAATGTGTAATTGACTGTAATTTTCTTGTAGGAAGGTGTATAAAAATGTTATATTATGTTTGTAATTCTATTTTCTAATGATTTCAGATTGATCCAACCAAGGTATAGATACATAGAAATTATGGGGTCTGTACTTTGACTATTGCATCATGATTCAAAGCCTCTAGGAGTGACTTCATTCAATATAGTCTTTGCTAATTTTCTACCTAAATAATTCAATTCTTCTTTGTTGTCACATGGAGCACTGCTATGTTATGCTTTTCATCATGGTAAGGAATAGAAAAACATCCTGGGATGCTAGAGGAAGTTGGGCACTTGTCTTCAAGACACACATTAATGCAGTCATTCTGCCCTAATATTAATGATAACTTTACCCCTAGAATGATAAACAGATACACTTCCTATGACCCGAGGCCCATCAATCACAACTTCATGCTTACAGAACAAGTTATATTTAATTTAATTTTCCCCATGCCCGAGGCTCTTGCTTGAGTATAGTTTTTCAGGTTGGGAATCTAGTGGTTTGTGAACTTGGAACAAAACCATTCACTAGCACCAGTAGTAATTGAATTACAACCTCCACCTCATCGTTCCAAGAAAAGAAAAGTGTTGCCACTGGAACAGAACCAGAGATGACAAGAACAAGGTGGCCTCTGAGTACAAGGGTGATCGCTGGGAGGAGCTGGCTAATTCTGACATTTTCGCATGAATGCATATAGTGCATGACACTGCCCAGTGAAAATGCATATCCAGTGATATCCATTTAGAGATCTCTATTTCTTTTTCCTTGTCATTCATTATTTTGTTTCCTTTAGGTTTGATTAAATACCCTGCTCAGCTCCCAGAACAAAAATAATGATTCAAGTGTACAAGGAACCAAATTAATCTCTCTTGACCTTTCTAATATGAAATGTAATCTTCTGTGGCTGTAAAAAAAAAAGAGAGGGGGTAACTTTATACAAACTGAGGTTAAGCATGATTAAAGAATTCCTGTGTAATGTGCAAGTATCCCACACATTACTTTCCTGGTCAGGGGCTTTTGATTTCTAGGCAATATTGTTAAAGATTAATTTTTTTTTCTTTAAAGATACATTTGGAATCATTGGGATATAGAAAGGGGCAAAGTTTTAAAGTTACAATTGTATGCCTGAAATGAAAGTTGGTATCTTCATCTTAGTTTCTTGTCATGTATAAATTTTTACCATAGGAGAAATATGGTGAACTGTGGCAGCTATGGGTTTTACATACTCGGTTAATTAGCAATTCTTACCAAACTGAGTGTATCATTTCTCTTTAGAATCCTACATGGCCTCGATTAGACATATTTACGGGAAAAGTCAATGGATAAGACATTAGAGGCCAACCTCAAAGTCAGAACAGAGCAACCGTAGACCTTAGAGAAGTGCTTTATTAGCCAAGAACTGGTTGGTTATTGATCCTGGTCTGTGTCTCTGGTCACAGTAGCACTTACCCTAATTTTTTCTAGTGTAAATATAAGTAAATTTGAATGGGTGTTGCTGAAAACAATCTGTAAATCTACATTTTGTGGTTTTGATTGTAATTGTAGTTACTGGAAGGTTCAATATCTAGGGCATGTCGAGGAGACAAGGCTGTGGCCTGGCACCCTGCTCTCTTCAAATACCTCCTGAAGCACTTTCTCCAGGGCTATTAAGGCGACTCTGGCTCTCTCTGCTCAGAAGCACAGAAACCACATGGGTACTCAGCCGAGAGGAAACTGGAGGCAAGGGATGAGCACTGTCAGAAGATTCGTTGTGCATTTAACTTAGACTTCGTTTTCCCCCCTGAGGTCAACCAAGCAATTAAGGCCGAAAGATCTGCACAGTTTCGCTGCTTTCTGGAAGGTAAACAATAATAAATTCACATTTGTTGCAGCTTTATCATTCCCCGTGTCTTTTAGTCTTCCTTTCTCCCCCTTTGACAGTTCCTCCCCCATATTAGATAGGATTTTAGAGACTTTCTAACAAACACCACATTCTCAGCACAAGCCAAGTACTCATTTTACTGGGAAACACCTCCCCTCAACTGAAGATGATACAGGGTTAATGAGGGTTAATGGGTATAGTATTTCACCTGGATATTGCCAAGAAATTTTGAGCTGAGATGGAGAGGGGGTGGGGAATGACTTTGAGGATAGTTATAACAAGAACAAATGATGTACTGAAGAAATCTCACCCCTGGAGTCCCAGGTTTAAAATGTGAATCTTTGAAGTTCAAATATTTGGGAGGTCTACTGTTGAGGTCTCCTCATTTTCATTCTTTCTAAAGGACACTGACCCCCTAACTACATTGAGGGGGCACATGGAAATTGTTTCTACCAAAGGAAAAATAAAACATGGAAAACTGAAGCGAATTAACATGCATGACCAACACCTGCATCCACACAAATGGTAACAGAAATTTCCAGAAGAGGCAAATGGGGCTGGATCTCATAAGCAGTCACGTATCTGCTTTCTGGTTGGAGAATAGTTCTATGTCTGTTGGTTAGTGCTTACTGTAGCTTTTTTATGCCCATCATTTCCTCATCTAATGAGCAATTTTGCTGTTACAGATGCTGTCTTTGGTATCAGTTCATTTCTTTCCTGTAGACTCAGGCCTAGTAGATTAATTACAAGTCCCAAACCAAGTGTTTTCATCCTGGGCCTTGGTGCCTTCTTACCTGCCTTTCACCCTGCTACTGTTAACAACTATTCACTACCTGCCTGGTCACTGTACGGTGTACTCTAGAAAGTGTGGCCACCACCCTCCTTTCAACATGCCTGTAAAAATGCAGCCAAATTCTAAGAGTATATACTATCTCAGTCATTTCTTTTAAAGTAGACTATTTTGGAAACAAACAGTATGTTAGTTCCTATGTATGCAGGAAACAATTATGATAGTGTTGCTTATACCTAACCCCCCAAAAAACTACGAAAACTGTAAAAAGAAGTGTATTAGTCTTTTCTGTTGCTGTAACAGAATGCCTGAGTTTGGGGAACTTATGACAGACAGAACTTTATTTCTTATATTCTTAGAGAGCTGAGAAGACCAAGTTCAATATGTCAGCCTCTGAAAAGTGCAGCTCTTGCCTTTCATGATGACACCTCCATGACTGAGTCATCCAGAGAGGATATCTACAAGTCCAAAAGACAAAAAAAAAAAAAAAGAAGAGAAATGAAATAAATTCTTTCCATAAAGTTCGTTCATACTGACATTAATCACTTCATGAGAGCAGAACCATCACACCCTAAGCACATCCCCAAAGACCTCAACTCCCAACATTTGCTATTGTTCCCAAAATATTAACTTGGGAGGACACATTCAGATATAGAAGTGAGTTAAGACATGACCTATAAGATTACTACGGAAATCAGTTGCATTTCTATATATTAGCATTGAAAGTTGAAAAGTGTTGAAATGTTATTTATAATGTCACTGGAAATATAAATTCTTTAGAGATAAATCTGGAAAAGATCTGTGTAAAACCTAAATGCTGAAAGCACAGTGTAAGTAACAAAAGCAGTCATGGTTCAGGACAGAATGACATAATGCTTAGCAACACTAGGCAGGAACTATTGGCTCACAGAACTACAAGGATATTTCCAAACGATTATGTTGAATGAAAACTATATACTATGTTATTTCCTTTCAATAAAACTCTACAAAAGAAAGATTAATGTGTAGTTTGCAGACAGCAAATCAGTGAGCACAGGACAGGAAGGAGGAATTATCTGAGGGGAAGGAAGAAACTATTGCAATTAATAGGATAGATTGATTGTCTCCTTCTGTCATGGCTTCATGACTGGGTACTTGTTAAAACTTGTACTTTGAATATAGGAAAGTTTGTCAGTTTTCTCTTGATAATAGGGTTAGAGAAAGTAGAGAGAAGACTCCTTCTGCTGAGTAGACCAGGGTGCTGAAAAGTGTAAGACCAGCTGTGGTTCTGCAAAGGACTCTCCAGGAAGAAGGGAGGGCTGAGGAAAGTGGAGTTCATCCAGTTTTTTGCACTTGGGACATAGAAATTGACAATACTTATTTTGTTGGGAGAACCAGGACTAAAGTTAGGTGTCTTAATGCTGGACTCCTAAACTGAGGCTTCCACTGTTTCTTTTAAGAACAGGAGTTATACCACATCTCAGAGTAACTACTTTGCAGAAAGATCCAGGGTCTCTGTCATGGATGGTCAGTGCTAAAAAGGCAGAGTCCCAACCTGCTATCCCAAGTGTCTGTCTACTACGTTTGTACACAGTTGAACCTCAATAAGGTTTTCCCTTAAACTCTCCTAGACTCATTTTATCACTGGCACATTCATTTTCAAGTTTAAAACTGCTTGCATATCTCTAAAGTACTGTGTTAAATTCTGGCGGTGCACGTAAAACCTGCGTCAGCAAAAATCTTTTAATATCTATCAAAGAAGTATATAGTGAGCCCAGAGGGAAGAAACTTTGCAGAAAAATAAAGGCATGGGGCTGGACTGTGTAAATACCCATGCCAAGTTACCCTGCCCTCTATAACTTTTTTTCTTACTTCTAACTCTCTCTCCCATTGCTGTTCTTTTTCTGGTATCTCATGTTTGTAATGTACTTCTCAACAATTTTACATTTAACTGTAATCACCACCCTAATCACAGGTGAGCTGGACCCCATTAGAAACATACACACACACACACACACACACACACACACACACGTACCTTATATCCATGTAGCTAAAATCAGTTTGTAAAATCACTCATTCATTGTCCATGCTATAGTTGAGATGGACAAACCTTAATGGCAGAGACCATGTTTTCTGTTGTTATCTGCCACTGAAGAGCTTACCTCCCATACGAAGCTAGTGAAGAGAGACAGCCGAAGTGAATCTACTCTGGTTTATGTAACCATTAGATTAAATAGTGCCTATGCTTTCTATAACTAAAAAAAGTTATGAGTATTTTGCCTGCATGCACGTAAGTGCAACACATGTAAACAAACATATTAAGGCCACAAATAGTTTTCAGATACAGTGAAACCGGTGTTATGAGGTTGTTAGCCACCATGTGGGTGCTGGAAACTGAAACCAGGTTCTCTGGAAGAGCAGCCAATGCTCTTAAATACTAACCATCTCTCCAGCCTCCACTGTTTTTTGAAGATTTATTTTCTATTTATGTGTATATATATACTCCTGTACAATTGTGTACACACACCATGTGTGTGTATTTCGGAGGCTAGGAGAGGGTGTTGGAGCTGGAGCTGGAGCTGGAGTTATAGGTGGTTGTTAGTCCCCCAGTGTGAGTCCTGGGATCTGAACTCCTTGGGTCTTCTGCAAGAACAAATAATACTCTTAAATGCTGGAGACATCTGTCCAGTTAAACATTTCAGTTCTTGTGTAACATACCTATACTTTAAATAGAGACATAGACACTTTTCAGCTCACTGCAAAAACAGAGATTCTGAATAAGTAATGGGTATGTTATGTTAACACGATTCAGTTTAACAAAGCTACTAAATCAATTTAAAAGTCCATCAATAGAAGAAAGATTAAATCAACAATGTTAGGCTCCCTCACTAATGTACCACACAGATATTAAAGTGGCATTATCCATATTTAATCTGTTATAACGTCAAGTTTTCAAAGTCTATGTTTACAGAATAATCTTATCCTTTATTATAGCTAATATATGAATTCATTAGATATAGATTCAATCTTGATATCTCAGTCTGGTAGGACTAGAGGTGAGTTGTTTCTGTTTTTCCTTTGGACTTGAACTCGTAGCTGAGACGATTTTGAGCTTTCAATTCTCATTCCTCTGCCTCCCAAGAGCTGAGATTATGAGCATACAATACACCACATTCAGTTTATGTGGTGCTCGAAATTGAACCCAGAGTTTCTTGAACATTAGGCAACTACTCTATCAACTGAGCTACAAGACCAACCCTTCATTTGATTTTATACACGTGTTTTATTATTTATGAATTCATTGCAAGGACCAGGAATTACTTTTATAATCAGAAATTATTCTGTCCACTTGGGCAAAATATACACTGTTCACATCTTAACATTGACCTTGGCTGTAGGCCAGGTAGTCTGTTCTCAGGATGTGGGGAAAGAGAATGGATCTTTCCTCTGTAGCTGATGGTTATAAACTTTGACCCTTTCTTTGATTAACAGTGAGACCAACTGATTGATTTAACATGGCCATTTCATGCAGATGGCTCTGGTAGCCTTTTAAACAATCCTTTCAAATGATCTACCAAAAGAATATCAATCTCTATAACCTACCTTTGCTTTCCTTATTAACAACTTGTTTCTCAGAGATGAGACTGTCTGAAATAAATTCTTCTTTAAAAACTCATGAGGAAAGTTAGTTTTATTATATATAACAGCTAAGATCTGATAGAATTCTAAGCTGTCTGTACTGGTTTCCTAAGACCTCCATATAAATTACCGCAAACTAGATGACTTAAAATAGCATAAATTCATGTCTACATTTCTGGAGACCATAAACCACACACACACACACACACACACACACACACACACACACACACGGTCTACTGCTTGTTCTTTGTTCTGTTTCTACCTCCCTTTTGAGAAGGAGCCATGCCTGTTACAATCCATACATTTATTTATTCATTGTGAGGGCGGTGCATGCCGTGATGTACATGTCAGTTGTCAGAGGACTAACTTGCGTTCTCCCCTTTCCGGTATGGAATGGAACTCAGATTGTCAGCAAATACCTTTACCCACTGAGTCATCTCACTGTCCAGCTTATTTTTAATAATTATATTATTAAACAGTCATTGATCAGTTGTTGAAATAACATGATACTACTGCAATGATACGATTTTTGTCTGATTATGCATATCTTCCAAAATGACTACAATAATGCTATTGTTGCATATCAATATTATTTGGAAAAGATGTACAGGCTAATCAAATAATTGAAAGGTCACTCTTCCTGACTCCTGGCATGAGCTTAAAACAAGATCACAACTGCTTAAATTTAAGAAAAATCAAATGAATCAAAAACTATAGTGATGGAGTAAAACCACACTTAAATTTTTAGAGACTCCCAACTTTAAGCTAGTCTTCTAAATACGTATAATGTGAAAGGGAAATAAATCTTTGGTTTTGCTCAGCAGGAGCACATTTCATTTCGATTTTGCCTCTTTTAAAAGAGTGAAACAAACAACAGTGATTGCGACTGGAATCCTGTTAATTAGCAATGATCGCCAAAGACTTAATACATACTATGCATTTCTGGGTTGGCTGTATGTGTGTGTGTGTGTATGCAAGCACATGTGATATCTGTGTATGCTTTTGTGGATTTGTGTTCCAAAAAAAATTTGTAACTTTAAAGGATAAGGGTTTAATACCCTTTGAGATTTCTCTAATTAGGCTCCGCTTCTCTTCTTAGATGAGTTTAGTACCCAAGTAAATGAACTAATTAGTAGTCTGTTGTTGAATGAGGCTACAGTGTTTTATAAAACCCCTGGTCATCATTGGGAGTTCCTGCACAAGACAGCAATTAAATAGTTCAAAAAAAGAGAGAGAAACAAAACTCATTCTCTATTCCCTAACCTATTCCATGACTGCAAGACTGTTTGCTTGTGCTGCTTTCAGTTCCCAAGTGGGCTTGCACAGAAGGCCACGAAAGACAGGCGGCAGACATCCCAAATCCGGACCACAAAATCTGATGTGGAGATGAAACAACAAAAGCAATTCCCAGAAGACTAATGGTCTTTTGAATGACCCAAGTAGTCTCTACGAGCCTTTGAATTTCACCTTGATGTTTAAATGAAGGAGTGGGGAGAATGAAGGGGCTAATTCTATTGATTGGTGTGACTCAGAAATCAAACATAAAAGCAATCTATGATGTACAGGGTATGTGTCCTAAAAACACAACCCATCCTATCTGACTCAGGCATGCCCTTTCTAATGCCCCATGGATACCTTTAACACATTAAACTAGTTTTATTTGGGGATGCATTTATTAATAATCAAATGTATCAAGCCCCATGTTGGCTACATTTAGCCTCTTTTGTATTGATTCCATAGTCAGGATCTCCAGAATTATTCCTTACGTTGCAATCACATCTCACACTTATCCTGGTCCTTGGTGCCTCACTCCACACCCATCCCCACATGATGCTTCCTATGGAGTTACATCACTTTAGAGTTGCACATGCATAACAATGTAAGCTGTGCTACTATGTCCCTGTGTACCTCATAATGATTGCCTGATACCCAAGGCTATGTGGGAAATTGAGAATGTTAAATCCTGTCATAAATATAAGGTTGTGAATCAGGAGCACACAGCACAAGGGAAATGCTTGATATATTTCACTTTCGCTTTCCTTCTCAGTGTGACATTTCCAAGGTAACTCCCCTGTTGGCATATCCTCCATCAACTTACTATCTCAGCCTCACCTCCCTGTGTAATGTCTTCTTTTTCTAGTCATTAACCTTCACCTTGCTCTTATGATCTGATTCTCAGCCTCTTGAGTTCTAGAAATCCACTAGCTCTCAAGACTGTTTTCTTCCATTAGCTTTTCTAAAGTTAAGAAAATGGGAACCCTGATTTCAGTGACTAGAGATTCCACAATATGGAAACTGGGGCCAAGGAACGTGCTGTATCCACTTCTCAGGAGGCAGAGGAAGGTTTTTCCCAGAGACTGACTCTTTTCTTCACAAGTCTAGAAAGAAAAATACCTGTTACCACAGAGACTTGGATTCCCATCTGTTCCCGAGGAAGTCACATCAGTCCCATTGGTTTCAGTCTGACTTTGTTTTAAGAACTTACACCCTGAGCTCTTGACAAGTAATCTTTGAGTAATGGGACAAAAGGTAGACCAGGGAGCTCTTGCCTCTGCCATCCTGAGAGGAGGGAGATCTTTTCACCCCACTGTATTTAGATCAGCAGCAGCCCACCAAATCAAATTTTAATTAAAATAGGAATACCTAGTAGAGGTTTCATGTCTCTTCAAAGATATTATGCTTGGATGTAATATTAAAAGAAAAAGCAATTTGTCTGTTGAAAACTGTCTGTCATAACTAGGACAATACACTAGGAACCACTAGCATTTGTCAAGTTTAAAGAAGCTGGTGAAAGTACTTCATATTCCCTGAAGCATTATTTCCATCAGAGGAGCCCAACCAACCTTAAAATAAAGTCAGGAAACTCCCAAAGACAGGAGTTAAGGGAAAAGTAAAAAGAATTCCTAAAATATATGAGATAGTTATATGCCATCCAGATGTTCTTCAGTATGCTAAAATAGTTCTCAACCAATTTAAAGATTTTGTTAATAAAAGTCAAGATCACAAGGGCGGTTCTGGAAATGGAGCAAGTCATTGTAAGTTCTAGGAGACTATTATCCCTGCCTAGAGTCTTGCAAGTTATCAGGGGTCCTCAGAAAGGATATGAACAAGTACAGGGTCTCTACAATGCACCTTACTCTAAATGACAACCACCACATACTCCTGAAGCACCAGGCATGCCTCCACAACTGTGCTCAGATCGCCTCTTCTTCTGCTATCCTAAAGCTGATGAAATAGATCCCACTAGCATTTCTTTACACAGAAAAGCCAGGGAGTTTATAGGTAGCTGTAATCTGACTCCTTAGTTAACTGCATATACAACCACCTCAGTTTACCGCCTCCCAGGATTCCTTTTAAAATCTGAACATGAAAAAGACTTGGATTCACATGAAGTCTTAACTGCATGTTAGGGTCTGTTTCTTTTACAAGATGAGCATAGAATCCCAAGTTCGGTTTCTTCTTCTAAGCCAATTATTTAACTTTTACACATCCGACATTCAGTGAGGCTGAGATTAGAAGGAACAAGGTTAGTCTGTTCTGTTCGTCAACAATCCTATTTCATAAGGCGCTTAATGAGAACAATCTAGGGACATGTCAGTTGGCATTCTTTATGGAAAAGTAGTCTTTAATAGTTCACTGCCTATAGTCACAGTGTCTTTCTGAGCCTATAATTCCTCAGGTTTAAATATAAATATTACTTAAATTTTGCAGGGGTTCTGAAGAGATTGGCAATGGTTGTATAAAGTATACTGAATAGTAACCGGCATGCAGTGAGAGGCAGTGGAACTCAATCAGTGTTAGGTGTTATCACTGCCAAGTGATGCTCACAGTGTTGACCATCCTTACAGAACTGACAATACATCCTGAAGGATGCACTGCAGTCTGCACCATTGTGCCAAGGATAGTCCATTCTGAGTGCAATATCAAAGTAAAGTATCTGGAGTTGAATTTAACCAGCCACTACCCATCGATTAACCCTTGATGATTCTTTTAATAAAGGTTTTCTGGGTGAAGGTCTCCAAGGTATCTTCCCTGCCTCTTTGGTCTGGCATCCTGACAGGAAATGGTCTCTGGCACCGTACTTTTAATTGCACACCTCTGCCCACAGCAAGACCCATTAATAGCCTTCGTGAACAAAGCACCTTATAAATAAGGAGTGTTGGCATTTTCTTTCACATAGGCTTCCATTAAGGAAAGGTCTATCATTGGAGAAATGGTTTCAAGTTAAGCTTAGCATTCCAATAACCCATTTAAGGAACACTGCTTTCTTCCTTTCTTGTACAGTTATCCATTCATTGGAGGAAATACTCTGCTCCTCTGACAGACAAGGCTCTGTGCTCATGACGAGATCTAAATGCAATGCAATCAACACTCCAACCACATGTAGGTCACATGCAATGCGGATAAGGTCAGTCCCCAGGTAATAAGACGACCCTGTGTTCAGAAACACTAGGGAAATACCAGAGGCTAGAGGCTAAGTGCAAGAAATATGGATTAATCTGAGGAAAGCTGAAGGACTTTCCAGGATACAATTCCTTGAGTTCAAAGATAGGGAAGAGAAGGTCTCAGGAAGGTGAACTGGTAAAGCTGGGAGGAAATTCAGGAAGAATGGGGCACATGAAGGCCCAGAAACGGAAGGAGCAAGGAACTTACCAGGAAATTAAGAGAGGAGGGAGAAACAGTCCAACTGGAATACATCAATATGTGGAACAGCAGGCAAGTGACCAAAAAAGGACTTCGAAAGAGGCAGAGCACCTGATCAGAAGATTCCGCCACCCATAATCATCTATGCAGCCAGCAACAAAAGGTAAAACCAACATGCGTTTCCTTCCCCTGGGCTCTACTGAATAAACCTGGCTTATAGATAGAGTAAAATAAGTCATACACTTGACATTCTGTGATGAAGAGCTGTGCATGCTATGCTGCTCCGGCCAGTACTACTCATTCTTCATGTCCTGGCTTAAAACCCAACTCCATTATAATTCTACTGTCTTTCCACAGTTTTAATGTGTGTTCATGTGTGTGTGTGTGTGTGTGTGTGTGTGTTTCTCTAGGTACAGTGTATATCTATGTGTATGTTTGTGTGTGTTCATGTTGGTACAAGTGCCTCTGTGTGTGTGTGTGTGTGTGTGTGTGTGTGTGTGTGTGTGTGTGTAGGACATAGGTTAATGTCAGGTGTCTTCCTTGATTGCTCTCTTGAGCTTATCTTTCTGAGACAGAGTCTGTCATTAGATCCTGTGCTTACCCATTGAAGAACTAATGGGATCCTCCTGTTTCTGCCCTTCGTCCCACACCAGACACTAAAGTTTATAGACATGTATAAACATGTGCAGCTTTTACATGGATCCTGGGGATATGAGCTCAGATCCTCATGACTGTGTGTCAATCACTTTGCCAACTAAGCCATCTCCTCAGAAGCTCATTCCTCCCTCTATCACAGGCAAGTGATTTCTCCAAATTCACCTGTCCAGATATTTCATTCCTTAATTATATGAGCTTGCTAAATTATCTTTTCTCCTATACCAGAAAAACAGTCCTCATAGCAAAGGAAGATTTCTAAAAGAGCTAAGCTTCACTTTGAAATTTTTTTGATCCTTTTGTACCTGATATTCACATAATGATTCTTGGGTTCAAAAAATGTGGTTCTAAGGACAAGTGAATGAGCAGTGGGCAGAGCAGGACTCTGATCTTCTGGGTCTTATAATGTGGCTACTGAGACAAATAAAATAAAGAAGCAACTGAAAAATAGGTGTTGTAAGACCAGCTCCACCTGCTCTGCCTAGCTTGTTACACCTTCCTATGCTACCATATCCGCACCTTGGCCTAGGTCCCCTCCTGATTGTCCTGCCTAAGACCTCCACACTACCCCTACCCTGCTAGGAAACAGAAACAAGCTAAATACCATTCAACTGATGAATGGATAATGAAACTGTGGTGTGTTTATACAATGTAGTTCTACTCAGCAGTAAAGAAAGAAAGATGTTCACATAAATGAATGGAACTAGAAACCGTTACTCAAAGTGAGGTAGCATTTACTCAGAAAAACAAGTAACCTGTGTTCTCTTTCATTTGTGGGTCTTAGTACCTAATTCTTATGTGCAAGTGTATTCCCTGATGTAACCACAGGAGCCAGGAAAATGAAAGGAATCATGAAAGTAGGGGGGAAGAAGGAGCCTGAGAGTGGGGATAGCAGGAGACATGTGTTACCAAGGAAGAAATGGGAAAAGTGTAGAGGGGCGTATTTAACTGGGAAGGAAGTAGAGAAGGATATACAAGGAACCATGGAAAGGGGAAGAAGAAGATCAAGATATGGAGGATAATGGGAAGCAGGCATTATTAAGAGAGGAAAATGGAAGTACTATTGGAGGCGTGAGGAGGGCAAGTTATAAAGGAGATGAGAGGAGACGGTGTGAAAAACCAGAGGGAAATGTATCAGTTCAAAGTCCTCCTGAAAAACAGACATACAGTAAAAATATTAGTACATGTGTATAAGTAAAGGCCGTATAACAAAAAACACAGTGCCAGACGGGAGAAATCTCCCTTTAAGTTGTTCAAGGTAGTCCAAGAGACTTCCAAAATAATACCAGCTATTGCCACAGCCCTGATTGTCTCCCAGAATTTGAAGGTAGGATCCTATTGCTGAAGATAAGGCATACTTCTGTCAGGAATTTATGAAATGGAACTGGAACTGACCTGGAATCATCCTCCTTAACAATTAATTAATTCTCATAGTTTCAGAGGATACTATGCAAACCACTAAGGGAGAAAATCAATCAGTATTCCAAATCCAGCTATAAATCCCAGTAACCCTAACAATGACCGTCACAGCGAACAATTTGTATCAATGCACTAGTCGCACTTTTATCTTGGAGGTAATCATCAATTATCTAATTGGACTTAAAACCTCAGTGGGAAGAAACTCATGTGTGACACTGTAAGCAGAGAGGTATTAAAGCCTAGAGAGACCCACGTCTGGCACATCCCTAGACAAACGTAATTTCCTACTTCGTGCTAAATATGTATCCTTGTATTTATAGACAATTATGCCTGTCACTGCCCACCAAAGAAGCTTCTTTTTGTTACAAATGGAGACTATCACAGAGTTCCAGAACTGGTGAAACACAAAAAGTAAGCATCTGTGAGATACCAAGCCCGAAGTGATATATCTACAATGCAACCTCTACACCTAAGACTTAAGGAACATAGCTGAAGAGAGGGTAGAAAGAGTACGAAGGCAAGCCTCAACTCTCATCAGTGAAGCTTCCTCATGCAACACAGAGCTATTAACACAGAAACCCACAGCTGACCAAACCCACAGTAGATGTCCCTGAATAAGAGTCCTATATTGAACCTCACCCACCCCGGACTCAGAAACCATTGAGGAAGATAAGGCAGAAAGACTGTAAGAGCCAGGTATAATGAATGAACACAAAGAAATAGTTTTCCAGGTGCTTGCTCATATGAACTTACAGTAACGGTGACTGCTTACACAAAACCCATGAAAATGCACCGCAGACAAAGTCCCAACATAGAACTGGGAACATGAGCAAGAAACCCCAACCTTGGCTGGGGAACTATTGACAACTGATCACTTCTGGATGAGGGAGATTTGGTTTTCCTTAAGGTAATGACACTAGTCAGGCTGACCAGGTACCAGTGGATGAACCCACACAGAGGGACATCTGGGAACAATAACTTGACTTTCTAATCTTTAACACGTATGATAGAATGTATGAAATCCAGTTGGTGGGTTATGGAAGAATGCAGATAGGGGAAGGGCTCTAAATATGATTAAGGTATATGAAATGTATGAAATGCAATAAAAAGTGTATTGAGAACAAAAATAAATTGGGAGGACATTGGGGGACAAAGGAGGGGTCTGGGAGATGCAGAAATAATATAAATGCAAAACTCATCCATGGAAACTATCAAAAAGTAGAAACAAAGTTCTAGAAAGAAAAAAATAGGTGCTGCACATGTGAACACAAGTACACACACACACATATACACAGAGTGAGACACACACACACACACACAAACTCACACTTAAAACAGATGCCCCTAGCTTATGTTCGGTCTATATCTCAGTAGATCCATCACAAATTAAACTGTGGTAAGTTGATAAGCATGGAATCTACCTTGTCTAGGCAACACAATACTCATGAACATAGTGCTGCTTGCTTGCCTTGAAATAATGAGGCTTCTTGGGAGCTAAGGCTCACCACTGTTGCTCAGAATCACAAGGACGGATTGGAGGACACCTTACTCACAAGGAAAAGATCTACATCAAACTTCAAAGCATAACTGCCTCTGAATCCGCAATATCACTTTCTTAATATTATAAAGTCAAAAGGCCAGAGGTTCAAATATTATAAACTGGAGATCAGCATTATCTGCAACCATGTAGATATTTATTAGCCACACGCATTCAAATAATGCTAGGGTCAATGCGGAAACGGAAGATGGAGGGGAGGTATGTGACTGGCTGGCAGCATGCTATTTAATATTGTCGGGCAGAGAAAATCTGAGGAGTTGGTGTTTCGGCTGGAATCTGAATGATAAGAGATTTTTGTCATGTGTACAATTGGGCTTCAGTGGCACAGATATCAACACTCTACAAACCTCCAAGATAGAAAATTCCAGCTGCATCAGACCAGGAGGGGAGCACAGAGAAAACTAGAAAGGAATATGTCAAGAAATTAAAAAGTAGGATGTATCCGTAGAGACAGGAAGAACACGAGTGGAGTTTGGATTTTTTTCTGGCATAAGAAGAAATCTTTGAAAGATACTAGAAAGTAGTTGAGGGGTTTTTGTAAATTTTTTAATTGAATTTTTGTGTATTTGATACACATATCTTCATCATCTTTATACACCCCTCCCGATGGCATACACCCACAGCCCCTCCCCACCCCACTGGAATCAATAGATTCTCTCATTTGTGCTGAGACCTATCATGTCAAGCTAGTGTCACCAGATAGCTCAAAGTACAATTCACCATTGGGTTTAGTCAGCTTATCTAGAGCTCTTCCCTTTGAGTTTTAAATGCCTATACAGTAATGAACATTATAGGAAAGTTTAGGGGAATAGAACTTACCCAAATGGTGCTCTATATTTGAATTAAATGCTCATTACTTGCACTTGAACTAAAAATACTTTTCAAAATCGTTCCTTATGCAGAACTTGTTCGTCAATGTTCTCTTCCTTCTAGAAACTTACCTTGCATGAAAACAGAAAACTTGCATGATAAAGCTGAAACAAAAGACTGCTGGAAAATCGCTAGTACTACCTGTTCCTTGCCTTAAATGAATGATAAAAACTGAAAAATACTTCATGACTTGATTTGATTCAAGTCCTTAAAGAGAGCTGGTTAATCAGAAGAACAGCAATCAAGTGTTGAAGGACTCTTAAAAGGAAATATTCTCTGTGGTGTATTTTGTAAACAAAGCATGAAACGTCATACACATAAAAGACAATTATTTTAATAATTTTTACATTTATTGATTGATTGTTTATATGTATATGTGTGTGTGTGTGTGTGTGTGTGTGTGTATGTGCTTATGTGTATGTGTGGGCCAGGCCAACGTCCAGCTTGTTCTTTCCTTCTACTATATAAAATCAAGGAATTGAATTGAGGTTGTCAAGCTTGTCATCAAGTACTTTCACCTGCTGAGCTATCTCTCTAGCTCTGATAAAACACAGTGCTTATTTTTTTACAGTAGATAATATTTATTGATACTGATTCATTTTTAAAAATAAGTACACAATGGATATCACAATGTATTTGTATATCTTTAAAACATGACTCTCTGATCATTTCATTTTTTAAGAAAATGTATACATGTAGTACACATTTTTCTCTTTTAAAAGTAAGATGCATTCTTTCTGTTTTAAAAAAATAGAACATGTTTTTCTTTCTGTACATGATAATCTGCAAGATTTTGTGGAATATATAAAAAAGATTGTGAAATTAGGTGTGGCCCAGTGGTACATTGTTTTTGCCTAGTATGCACAAGATTCTAAATTCAATCCCCAGGGTGGCAGAGAGACTGAAAGATGTAGAAAGATGGAGGGAGAGAGAGAGAGAGAGTGAGAGAAAGTGAGAAAAAGAAAGAGAATTAACAAATGATAAACTTGCAAAATATTCTTTTAAATATCTAAAATAGTCATATTCACTTAGTTAGATAAATAATACTTTATGAAATACTGAGTTACACTCCAAGGTAAACAAGTCTGGTTTTCAGTTATATAAAATTTAAAGTATTATAAACATAAGATATTGATGCTTTAAATATATATGTGTGTGTGTGTGTGTGTTTTCAGAATACTTTCTCTTTATTGATAAATAAGTATTATGTTTCATATATTTTTAATTTTTCTTAGAATTTTGTACATGAGTTCTATATCTACAACATTTCCACCACTCCTGCTCCCCCTCCTGTCACACTCCCTGCTTGCTCTTAATTTTGTTATCTTGGTTAGTGTGACCACTTGAGCCTAGATAGCTGATCAAGGAGCTTGTCCCTAGGGAAACCTCACTCCCTCTCTCTCTATCTCTCTCTCTTTTCCAGAAGCCATTAATGGCTTGTAGCTCTTCATTTACGGGTGAGACTTTATAAAGTTTAAAATTTCCCCCATCCATGTTGGCATGTCAACTGGAAGACACAGTTCTTGACCAGTAGTCATTAAACATCTCATGGTTACGTGGTAGCATTAATATCACTTTTATTTCAGCAATTGTTTCAGTTTGCACTTTTGGCATGAAGTGAAATAGCCTAAAATAACAATAACAAAGTAAATCCACTGTATCAATAAAAATAACAATAGGTGATTGACACTCTTACTTGGTGTCAAATACCACAGTAAACAGTTTGTATATGCATTGGCTCATTTAGTTATCATGAAACCCCTCAAGCTGCCACTAACAAATTTTATTCTGATGGGTGAAGAAAATGAGGTTTGAACAGATGAAGCCACTTACCAGAGTCACAGAGCAAATAAGTTTCTGAGACGGTCTGTTCTTGACTTACTTATTATCCACCATCTGAAGGGCTTGACAAACGCATCTTCTCTGCAGTTAACAAAGGCTTTCTAATCTATCAGCTTTCTATTGCCATAACAAAATAGATAGATAAATAACTTATAAGGAAAAAAACATCTATTTTGGCTCCAATTTAAGAGGATTTAGCCCATGATCACTTGGTACCTTGGCTTTTGGATCTGTTGTGAGGCAGTAATTCATGATGGTAGCATGTGACAGAGCAGAAATGTTCACCTTATGGTTGCCAGGAAGAAAACAGAACAAGGAAGAAGTTAGTGTATTACAATCCCCTTAGAGTACATGCTCCCCACCTCTACTTACCAAGCTTCCTACCAGTAGACCTCTTCTCCTAAAGGTGACATTACCTTCTGATAACAGTCTGGGCCACGATCAAGCCTTCAATACAAGGACCATTAGAAGATGCCCAAGATCAAAATTATAACTGTTAATATCATATGACCTATATAACCTCACCAAAATACCTGTTAATTCATTCAAACCTTATTTATTGAATGTTTCAGGTAGTGGGGCTAGAACCAGGAACAAAACTGATTTGTAGCTTCAAGACTCTATAGTGCAGTTGATTTTGTAAGGAAGGAAAGGCAGTTGTAGTCAGGGGAAAAAATAAGAATTAAATGCACAATGTACTGTCTTAAAGCAATGTTAGAAAACAAAAAAAAGATAAGGAAATGGAAGGTGTGCTTGTGGACTGTGGAGCAACTCTGTTAGAATGTCCAGCTCTACAAAGTTTCCTGTGAAAAGAATACGGGGTCTCAAAGAGAGAGATTTGTTATGCCTTAGGGTGTTGGTGGTTCACACTTTGGGAGGGATTTCTTAGGTTCACAGCCTAAAATTGCACCTGTGCTAACTGTTAAGACAGGCACTGTCTCACAAGCAAACATCTGCTTCTCTCTCCAAAGTCTCTTCATGGAATTTCTCTGCATGTTAAATTAGCTCCTTTATACTTTTGGGTGGCAGGTCTTTTGTGAAACATCATTTTCCCATACGTTTCTAGGGAACACAACACAAAGCATGGTCAGTAACCTTGTGCTATATATTTGTGACATAGTGTTGGCATCTGTACAGTAGCTGTGATTATTCATAATGATTTCAAGTCCACTCTCTCATTCCCTTGAATTTATAAGACAAAACAAATAAGAATGTTGATAAAAATTGTCAAGTTAAAAATTTTACTGAAAACAAAACATTGACTTTCTTTTAAGGTACCAAAGCCAGTTTGCTGTTATAAACTTTAAAGGTGTCTGTTCTTCAATAAATAGTAAATGACTATTGGCTAATTTTCAGCTGATAGGTCGCTCATTAAAATTAATGCACACCTTGGCTTCTGAACTATGCATGTTAATAAAACTCTGAATTGATAACATATGTCTCCAGTGCCTTTACGTGGGAATGATCAACCTGATATAGATACTAAATTGCATTGACTTCTGTCTACACACAGGAATCTTCTCCTCTTTCATGGAGAGCTTTTCTGTGTGTAAATATTCAAAAGCTGACCCAAGGCACAAAGGCACTTGCCATTTGATTTAGACATCCTGTGACACTTCTAACACACAGCACCAAAGTCAGATGATGCTGTTAGTGCTTAGGTCCCAAGGGTCACCAGCTATGAAAAGCCAATTGCTGCACTTAAAAGCTAGACCATCAGAAAGCTTGGTTTCCTAGACACCCTGGCTCCAGCTCCATCTACAAAACTTTAAGTGCCACTTGCTAAAAGTATGGAAAATCATACCCAGTCTTTGTTCACGTGGAGTATCATTGTGTGCCTTACAACATCACATAAGATGAACAACTGGAAGAAGGCAAGGAACCAGTGCTCAACATTAAAATATTTCCAAGACTTTGGAGAAAAGAGGTTTATGTGAATCCTAAAGAAAATCAACATTTGTTCAAAGAAGGGCAGCTGAATCTTTAGCATCAAACGGAGAAATGCTTCTCTAAATGGTTCTTTAAAAGTATCCCAAAGTTCAACAATGAGATGCAACTTTACACTTAACATTTCTGAGTATGTGCATTAACCTGGAGAATCTCAGTGCAGAGAGGAAATCTTTTTAAAGGCCTATTCAGAAGCTAGCAAGACCCCAAAGAAAGGCTAAAACAACAAAAATAAGAACCACCATTCTTTATTGTAGTCTAACGAAATGTGAAATATAGTTTACTCTTTTTGTAAGATTCAAAATAAACAAAGAATAGCCCAATGGCCATAAAGAACTCAGTAAAAACCCTTACTCCTATGCAGAGATGGGAAGTGGGAGTGTCTTGGATTAAAACAAATACAAATAAGTTTCTGGAAAACTGTATTTTAGTCTGCATTTCTAGTGACTCTGGAGTCTTCAGAGGTGTTCAGTAAGAACCAAGAGGAAAGAGCATTCGAAGGTTGTCAACAGGCTCCCCGAACTTCTATCAGAGTAAGATAGGAAGCCTAGAACTTTTGTACTCTGTGCAAGTCCAAGATGAACTGTAAAACTCAAGTCAATAAAGAACAGTTAAGGAGAACTGTTTCATTCTTACTCTGTGTCAAAAGTACCTGTGTATAGAATTTTAGAGAATGACTCCAGAATAGAAGGGGCTGTCTTTTGTCACTAAAAACAAACAAATGAGTCTCTCCTTCTCTATTTTTGAGCTTTGGGTATGTAGATGATTGGTCTTCAGTTCTCTAATACATTTTAAATAAAATGGCAGGTGATTTTAGTCAGAGCTTAGGTAAAGATGAAACAGAAATATCCACAAAAAACTTAGCAACGTGTTCTCTGTTATGAGCTATTATCACAGGTGATGTCCTTCTGGACAACAAGACAACTGTCGTTTCATCCTGCATCAGCTGTATGATACATTGCTATTCTTTTAATTTTTTATTTTAAATTGTGTTTGTGTGCAGGTGTGTGCATGTGTATGTGTACTTGAGTGTAGGTTCCCATGCATAGCAGAAGAGGTTGTAGGTTCCTCTGGCACTGGAGTTACAGGTGTTTGTGAACTACATGGATGCTGGGAAATTAACTCAGGCCTTCTGCAGCAGCAGTGCATGTTCTTAACTGGTGAGCGAGCTCTCCAGCCCAATCCATTGCTACTCTACTGAGCTTCCAAAATCTAAGATTGTGAGGTTTGTTTTTTTTTCTCTCTATGAAAAGTTCATTTTGTAAAATGACCTTAACTTTCTTTTAAAAAGTGTTATACTCTTTTCATAATAAAGGCAAAATGACATTAACTAAAATAAGGAGAATAAAGGTCACTCTATACAGAATACTTTGTGACAGCAGGAAGCAGATTTTCCTGTGTTTGATTGTCTTCCTTCATATGGAGGCATAGAAAGCTCTGCATAGCACTTAGCTCTGCCCTTAACTGGAGTTACTGAATTTTATTACTGTCCTCTCTCCAATATTTGTAAAATTTAGGGGTTACTTGCTTATTTATATGTATAATTTTTGTTTAGCTAAAATTAAGTGTCATAACATTTCAGTTTTTCTGGTCACGATTCAGACTCAGTTTCAGTAAGTATGGAAACCTGTGCTTATAATTTTATGTGGTAGTTCTAGAATTTCCATACTTAGGCAGATAAGACTCCTTCAATCATTGGAAATCAGAATGGGCCCTGCTCATTCATTCCCATAATCACTTTTCCACAAGAATTTTCCAAGCACTATCTGGGTTCCTAAGAATAAGTCAATAGAAACTGCAAAATCCATTTTTTTCTTATAAATGCATGCCTCTCATTGGTCAAAACTGAAAGAAAGTCTAGCAAGAAAGGTGAGATGCAAGAAAATATAAAAAAATCTTTGGTGATGAATTTAAGTATTTGCTTTAGTTTGCTTTATCTGGGCCATTTTACTCTTTTAAATATTGTTTGGTTCATCTAGCTAACACAAAAGAGGAAAAGTACTTTGCAGGGAGACTTGGGAAAATTCATGAAGATTCAAATAAGATATTGACATTATCAAAACCCTTTTCCAACTTCCCCTCTAGAAATCTGTACTGATCATCCTTCTGCCATGCATGCTTGTCTGTTCTCATACCTGAATATGACATATGCTCCGTCGCTCGCTCATCCTCTCTTGCTTGCTGGTTATCAGGATCATGCTTTAGGCTGCTTGTTTCCTCTTACACCTAACTCATGACAGTCTGAGTGCTCCTGAGAACAGGAATTAGGCATAGTACCTGTAGTGCCCAGTACCTGGCACTGGTATAGGGCATTTTATGCATTATCCTCCAAAATTTTTTGAAGTAGGCACACGAACTAAGAATCATGATTCTCATCCTTGAGGTAAATCATGAACACAAATGAGAGATGTCATCAATGGTCACATAGCACTTATACATGAAGTAAAACTTTGTCATGAGTATTTTAAAGTAGAATATCGGGCTAGGGAGATGACTCAGTTGGTAAAGTGAATTGCTACACAATGATGGGGACCTGGATTTGAATCCATAGCTCCCACATAAGAAGCTGGGCATTGCAGCAAGTGTCTCTAATCCTAGCATTGGGGAGATGAAGACAAAAGGATGCCTGAGGACTGCTGATCAGCACATCTGACTAAACTGACCATACCCAGGTAGAGTGATAAGTCCCTCTTTCACAAAACTTAAGGTGGAGGACAACTGAAGAGGAGATCTGAATTTCATCTAACTACATTGTATGAAAATCATAAAACTTCAATTAAAATGGAAAATACTTAGAATGGTTTAAAGGTTTAAAGTGACAATATCACTGAAAAAAATGATACTTCTCCTCCAACACAAAGTACCTCCCACTCATGTCACACACACACAAAAAAAAATATACGAAAGTAGGAGTGGGACATGTTGAGAAGGATTTGAATGGAAGCCTGAGGGGCAGAAAGAGGGGATGACACTGTGTAAGAATGGTTAATATCTGTTATACAAATGAAGGAAATTTTTAAATAATAAAAATTTAAAATAGAATAAAAGCACAATGGGCTCAGTGATGCTCAGTCACCAGTTTGAAGTCACACTGTTGGGGACTTCAGTGTCTACACTGGAACCGGACTTACCTTTTCCTGATATATGTTATTGTTATCTCATGGAGCCTGAAGAAGGGTATTCATCTACCTCTTGGCATAGATCCTAAATGATTGCTCAGAACAACATGAAAGGAAGCCAGAGGGATGATTCTGCAGGTGAAGATAATCTGCTGCCAAGCCTAAGACCCTGCACTCAGTTCCCAAGAGATATAGAGTAGAAGGAGAGAACTGGCTCCTGCAGGGTATCTTCTGATCTCCACAATCTATTGTGGTATGCACACACACACACACACACACACACACACACACACGGGGGGGGGCTGGGAGAGAGAAGTGCACACCCAATAAAAATAAATATGTAGTAATTTAACATATTATGTATTTTTATTTTGTGTATGAATATTTTGCCTGCATGTATGTAAGTGCACCACTTTTGTGCAGTGCCTGGGGAGATCTCCTGGAACTGCAGTTACAGACTTGTTATCTGCCATGTATAGCTGCTGAGACTGAATCTGGGTCCTCTTTAAGAACAGCCAGTGTTCTTACCCACTGATCCATCTCTTGAGCCAAAAATATAATATTTTTTATAAAGTTACTATGGATGGGGAACCCTTAAGGAAAGAAAGAAAAAGAGTAGGAAATTGGATTGTCAAAGACACATTATTGAGATCTATTGACCCAAGCTCAACCTATTTGGGTATCTGGGCACAATTCAAAGAACAGGAATCATTCCAGTGAACTCAAAGAAACACAAGCTCAAACTGGATCACAGAAGAGTATGTGAAGGCAGGATATGCGTTACCACTTCTTGTTAAGTTTGAAACAAATTCTTTAGGGAATTCACTATCATTATTATTTGCTACTAATTTGGTATACATTCATTCTGAATATTTTTTTGATTTTTTTTTAAGATTGACTAATTTTCTTATCTGAACTACTACTTAGACCTTGTAGAAAAAGAAAGTTAATATATCAGAGAAAAATCAAGAAGACTTTAAGTTTGAGGCCAGTCTACACTACACAGTAAAACTCTGCCTCAGGAACTAAAAGAAAAAAAAAGATAAAAAGTAAAATGATATAGCCATTCAGGAAAATACTTAGAAAGCTTTCAGTCAAACTAAATATAAAAATAAATCTGTAATTACACTCATGAGTATTTATCACAGAGAATATACTATAATAAATGTTCATAGCAATTATATTCTTATTAACCAAAAATTGAGAATAACCTCATGTCCTACACAAGCAGTTAAACTGTAATGTAGGCCTGTCACTGGATGCTACTCAGTAGGGAAAAAGAAGAATCTAAGGATATATGCAACAACCATATAAAGTCAGAGGAAACTCTGCCAAAGGCAAAAGCTACATGCTCTGTGATTATTGTTATATGACAGTCTTATAATAGTAATATCACAGAAATGAACACCTGATTAGTGGTTTCAAGAAGTTAAATAAGGGCTGGGGGCAGGAGGAAGCTGGTATAGCCGTATAAAGGCAGCATCGGTGGTCTTTGCTAGGACAGCAATGTTCTCAACTCTGGTGTTGGACCCAAACCTTTCCAGGTTGAAAAAAAGGCAGAACTCTGAATACTCACACAGAACATGACACAGGCATAAGTGGATGATAAGCTAGAAAATCTAGATAAGACTGAAAGATTGTTTCAACTTCAATTTCCTAGCTATGAGATCCTACTCTAATTTTGTAAAAATGTTACCATTATCAGAAAGAAAATAAAAGGGCAGCTAGAATCTCCAATCCTCCTTTCTTACTGCATGTTCACATACAATTTTCTCACAATAAAATTAGTTAAAAGACAAAAATAACTGATGTGCCAAGTTAAACTCCATGTGCAACATTCTTCTAATCTTCCACCCACTCTATTTTATTCTTGCATTCTGCTTTTGGACAGAGAATATTCATAAATGATTGTGGCAATTAAATGAGATGTGTCATGTAATGTCATTAGCTTGGTGGCTTTTACAAAGTAAGTACTCATGAATATAAACTATCATTAAGAGATTTATATACCCATGCTGCATCTCAAAAGTAGACAAGACTTGGTTCTTTAGTTCATCTTCTCAGTTGAGTGAATGAGCAACCAGCCACTCTAAATAGGAGGTAATTAACAGGCCACTCCTTTTGTTCAGTTTTACTACCTGAATTATGTTGGCACAGAGAGGTACACTATATGGAAACATCAGCTAACTCACAACAATGCTGAGAACATGCCCTTTCAGCTTCCTGTTCTCCTGAACCCTCTTGAACACTGCGGCTTGACTTGCTTGGAGATTGATAAGCAACAGAAGGTAAACACAATACAAGAGAAATATTCTTATTCTTATAATCTTATTCTTTATTTGCTTTATATCTGTTCCTTTTGTGCCATTTTAAGCTACTTAATCTGCTGAAACATTTAAGTGGTCCAGGAGGACTTGAAGTTCCCTGCCTGGAAGAGAGAACACCACTTGCTCATAGATCACTCTTCAGTATCTGGGTTGATGCATATGACATGAAAAGTCCACACATCCATATGCATCCAAAATTTTCCTGTGTATTCTTCAAAATGCACAAATTAGATTCATTTCTCCCTTTTTGAAATGGCCTACTTCTCAGGAAAAATGAGAGAGGGAGCAGAATTGAAAAATCCTAAAGAAGCAGGAGACAAATGAAAGGCAAGGAAGAAGATTGCTATTGTGGTGTGTGCCTCTTGAACACACCCACAGAAAGGTCCTGTGGCCTGCCAAGTCTGTTTTCTTTACTAGAAGATTGACTGACTGGGGAAAAGTGTAAGAAACATAACACCAGGAGGAATTTGCCTTTGCATCCTTTTCTTCTTGAGGTGATCATTTCCCCCAGTCTTCAGAACCAGGGAAATCTACCATACTGAAATGAATAGCACCAGGCCTGGCTGACATTTTCATCAACACAAATACCTAAATGAGTTCTTTGGGAAGAAAAAGCAAATAAAGCAGGCATCCACCTAAAAATTGCATTGTTCTTTATGCTGCTGTAAGTAGGTTACAGGAAGCAATAGTAAAGGTCTCTGAATTTCCTAAGACAACAGAGATTTCTTTGGCATTGAGCAAACTCCTGGGGGAGGACGGTACTTGCATTTTGTGCCTATATTTCAAAATTGGACCCTTTCTCCTTCAGCATCCACCTCAAGGGCACCAGCTAAAGCAGTAGGGTAGGAACTGTCCTAGGTCCTGAAAGACACATGGGCTCATTCTATTCATCAAAGGAACTACTCCTGTGGGTTGAGGAAGTAGAGTGGAAAGTCTTAAAGACATGTATTTTCTTTCTGGATTAACAGAGTGGAGTGCATAAATCTTTCCAAGTTAACAAGGATTTCCAGAGGAGGCTAGGGTTTTAACTTAGATTTGAAGCATGAGAAGGCATTATAAAACGGATGGAAGGAGAGCAGAAGAGAAGGGAAAATACCAAATAGAATAAAAGTAAAAAAGTGACCCAGATCAGTGCTGTTGATTGCACACAAGGGTCATTTTCTGCTTTCCCATGGAAAATTCAAGAAAATACAATTCAAGAAAATAGTTTTGTCTGTCTCAACAGGAGTGAGTGGATGGGTTAGATGTTGACAGAAATTCTCCAAGACACAGCACCACTTAACAACATAGAATAATTCTACCCAAAGACTGAGAAGTCCTGGCTTAGAAACAACACTTAGAAATAAGACTCTTCTCAGAGCCTGATCATTTTGATTTTCCATGTATGTTTATGTTCTCAGAGAAGTTAGAAGGCAACTTCTATGTGCCATGTACTGTTCCCCATAATTTCTGTGAATTTAGAAGTTGAGAAGGTCAAATAAGAGAGAGGGGAGACGGGTCAGACATGTTCCTTATAGATCTTCGAAGTCTTATATGATGAAGTTGCCTCTCCTCTCTTTATCTTGGACTAACTCTTCATTATTACTTATTCACAATACATCTCACTTCTTGGGCTAAGTTTTGCTTTCTGTCATTTCTTTCTGAAAAATACAAGTAAAAAGATTGGTGTTCATATCAAAAGTGATCATTGGAAATTTTTCAAATTACTAGAATTGATAAAACATGCTACCCAAATAAGGTAATTTGGGATAAAGATCCTAAGTCTTACTTTGAATGTTGAGACTATTTTCTTCATAATATTGGCATGCAGATATTGACAGATGGATCTGGACTTACTCCTCCACTTTCATGGTATGTCATAAATATGTGACTGGAGTTAAGAATATTACTTAGGAAGTGCCGATGGTGAAGAGCAGCAGCATGTCTGATCTGAGTACTGCATGAGACATAAAATCCCCTTTTCTTGGTTGCTATCTTGACAATCCATTCAACCTTTAAACAAAAGGGAAGAAATCACTTTTAGAAAATCTTCTTACAAAGTGAATATCTAACATCCCAGGCACATGGACAGTTAATGTATTCTAGTGTACACCGAGGCATTTGCTGAATGCTGACAGCACCGGGTAGCACTTAATTTAACTATTGCATATTTATGAAATTAATGACATAACACTTACCATCCCTCCTAACTTTAACTGTGGATGATGGTATTTGATCCTGTGGGACTGCATGGTTATCAAGCCCAGAATTAAATGCAAGACTAATCTCAAATTTTGCAGAAATGACAAAGAGAGATGAATACAGGAGGCCAAACTGTACAGTGAATATGGGAACTTAATGAGAATAAATTGAAACAAAATGACCTAGGAAGCTTTCCTTATATACTAGTCGAGGTTTTGTTTTTGAACTGACCCATGACCACTTGTACGATTAAGAGGTTACAAAATCCCTAATCTTGTCATTGAATGTGTGTGCCCCATCTCCACTTGAATATCTACCATAGGCGCCATCTCTCATTTTAAACAAAAATGCTAGAAATAGAAAACACATTTCCCATGTTTGATTAGCTGGGAAAATTTAATATACCATTATTAAAAGCATTATGATGGATTATAGATCACAACTCTTTGATATTGGTATTTGTAATGATGTCAACAACAATTACAGGCAGCAAGTGACAATGATAGTCATTTGTAAATGTTATATGACTTCCTATTTACTGACGCCAACCACAATAACAGGTCAAAGCTTCCATATTCAGGGAGTGATCCAAGAGGTCCTCACTTCCTGTACATGAAGTTCTGAGCATTCTCAAAATAGAATATCAAAATAAGAGTCAAACATCTATGAAACATCACTTGAGGGGAGAGGCTTGAAATCTAGCCTTCTTGTCATAGAGGTCATTGGCCAATTGTATTATCTCCAAATACTCAAGAACTATTAAGGGACAATTTTTGTAGTTCACATCCACACATAAGGCTTGTGACCATGGACACATCAGAGATGGTCACAGAATTCACCTGATGGAACAACTGTGACTTCCTGCAGAAGCCTTTAGGCCATGTGTGATTCAAGTAGGATTCCTTGTTACCTCTTCTACAGGTGTGAAAGCACAAAGGTAAATATCACTGATAGCCCACCCCAGGTTGACCTGCAACCAATTTTGTAACTAAGACTAAACTTGAATCCTTGAACTCACAGAAATTCTACTGCCTCAGCCTCCCAAGTGCTATTATTACAGGTATTATCCATAGTGCAGACAACTCTAAGGATTTCTAATAATTAAAATGGTGAAATTCAGAGAAAAAGGCCTAGGGGAACATTTCTTTCGCTGAGAAGAGTTCATATGACATTATGCCTGGACATAGGATTGTCCTTAGGTTTTTGATATTGTATAAGGTACACACATCGTCTGATATCTTTAGTTGGTACCAGTAATTATAAGGATTTCACTAAAACCGTCATTTTAATTTTTAATGAAATCTGTTTCGTAGATCCCCAAACACACCATACGCCATACCATCAGGAATGCATGACCTATCTTGAAACAAGCATTTGATAGGATGCTGCAGTTTGTGATAGACAATACTTTCCATGAGATAACATTATCAAAAGTCCCTTGGCCTTTCAGGATTTGGCTAATTAAAGTGTATTAGTAAAATCTATGTCTTAAATAAATACAACAATATGGCAGCAATCCTTTGAACATATATTCAGGAAAGTCTAAAGTGAAGTGTTATATAAAAAGACAGGATAGTGGAGGGAAGGCAGACTCCAGCATCAAGAGCTGCAGGAAAGTCTTTGATTGAAAAACAAATAAATAAACCTTGGCAGAAGAGTTTTATTACCATCAAAATGTCTACTGAAGCCAGTGCCTCAGGGTTTAGGTCCAGTCTCCATGGGAGTTGTGCCCATTGCCCGACTTTAGAGAACTGATGAAGCAGGGGAAGACTCTGGAAAAGAACGAGACCGCTGTCTTTTGATTCTCTATATTTTGCAGGCTAGCAGTTCTTTCCCGGAAATCCACTGCAGTCTCAGCCTGTTTTATTTTGGAGTCGACTTAGTTACCTGTACATAGCAAGGCATCTTCCCACAGACACACACCCGTCATGGCACGCCTTTTGAAAAGTATGCCCTTGTTGTGACCAAGGGACCTCAATCTCCATGAATTGGTTAATTTTAAACAGTTACTCTTTAAAAGTATTGTGCGCACACACACACACATACACAAGCATGACTGAGTCAGCACAGGGCTCAATTTGTACATTGCCAACTGTATTCCTGGAAATGTACAATTCCAAAGGAATGCAGAAAATGTGCTAAAACACTTATGTTTCTATCTCTCAATATTTTTGGAGGGGAGTTTAAGGGAGCGAATAAACAGTCACATTGCGTCTTTAGTTTTGTAATAGTTCTAAATTTGCACTTTCTGTTTGTTTGTTGTTGTTGTTATCAATGTAGTACTCTAGTAAGGAAACCCGGGCATCCCTGGCTCCTAACAAAAGCAGCATGTGAAATGATCAAGGTGGTGCCTGACTGGCTGATGACTTCATACACCACGTCCCTGCTCGGAGACCCACAAATCTCCTTTGATATGCCAGGCAGGGGAAAGAGCTTGAAAGGATCAGGAGGAGAACAGCCGGCCGGGATGAAGCCATCATGTGACAAGAATCCCAAGCTAGAGCAGGAGCAGAGCTGGCCAGGGAGTGAAGTGGCAGCAATGACTGATAGAGACGTCCTCGGAGTCGCAGAAGTGACCTGCACACCGGCGGCGGGACCACCGCGTACGTGGCCCGCCCCGGCCAGGCAGAGCCAGCAAGCAATCTTCGCTAAATTAAAGAAATCTCCATGGAAATTAGCATGAAACATTTTCTAATCTTCCGCTTTTCACTGTCGACAAGGGTCACTGGTTTAGCGCCCTTTATTTTATTATTCCCCAGCCAATTCCCCAGCTTCTTTATACCTGCCATTGGACATGGCTCTGCAGTGTCCACACTGTCGCCTGCCTGGATTCTTAACGTTCCTAGGCGATCTTCCCACAAACAACAAGAGCAACAAAAGGCCTTATGATTATTATCATTGCTCCTTTTAGTGCTGTAATGAACACTACCCGCTCACACTGAAATCCTCCTCCATCACCACGCGAGCGCTACGCCCTTTCTAATTCCCTGCACCGCACTCTCTGTCTTGCAGATTCCATTCCCCAGTTCTGCTGCCAGTGCGTGTGCTCTTTGTGAATACGGTGCTCAGGAGGATGGGGTGCCACCTGCTCTGGCTGGGCTCTTGCTAACCTTCTGTGTGCCAGGCAGCTCACACTTGGGAGGGTTGTACTGCTCGGAGGAGCAGCGCTGAGGAGCCTGCTTCTGTGAGCTGGAGAGGATGTGTGTGCCTGTGCGCCAATCTTGACGTGATGGTAAAATGGGGAATAATATTATGCTCTCATGCTCTATGTGGTGAGCATTCCAGAATTTTGAATGACACTTTTCTCCCACAATAAATGCACGGGGAAAAAATTGACACACATCGTACAAAAATTTAAGAAATTGACATAAAATATTAAGATGCGAAAATACTTAAGGGTTCTTATTCTTTGAAGATCCCTACATTGGAGCCTTTGCATCTGAACTCAATTCTTGCAAAGTAAATTAAAACACAGAGAAAAAGCAACGTGTATTGAGTACACACACAGGCTAGATAGCTTTACATACACTGTTTCATTTCCTTGCCTAGGCATCTTAACTTAGGTTAAGGTATCTGGAGTCAAAGGTGTTCTGGAATCTATTCATTTTAACACAAGCTTGTCAAGTAGTTCACTACCCAGGGAAGAAGTCTTCTGTTAGCATCAAATGCTTTTGAGTTACTTCCATTTTTATACTGCAAGCCATGAATTGATCTTCTGAACTCAGAGCTAAACATGGCCCCCAGTTTTTTCAGATGGAAAACTCTACAGAGGGTAAAGAAACTAGCCACAGATTGTACTTCATTAGAATGTGTTGATGGAACTTGAATGACATAAGACATGGTGCTCAATTCTCCAAATGATCTCCATGCTGTGAAGGAGAAAAAAGACATAAAGTAACTTTTCCAAAGTTCCTAAGCTTTTCAAAGTCATCATTATATTAATTTACATATTTATGAAGTTAAGTGGGAGAATTTAACGCATGTATATACAATAGGTGCTAAGCAAATGAGAATAATTAATGTGCCATTGTGTTGAAAGAATATTTAAAAGATAAAGCTGTTTTTGTTTTCTCTTATTTATAATATTCAGAAAACAATCAAATAATTGATTTTAGGATAATTTGTATATCTACTCTTGGGCTGGGAAAGAAATTTTCTAGATATAGATATTTAATTAATGTTGGCTTTATATGTACAGAAAAATTTGTAAATAAAACATTTGTAATATGTATAAAGTGAAATTTATTATTTAAATACTTTGTGGAATATTTTATAAAACATGGCATTTTAAATCAAAATGTCTATTTTTCTGAATTTATATCTCTTATTTCCCACATTTGTGTGCCTGTGAGTCTGCACATATCTGTGATTTCTGAAGGTTAATAGGATGAGGATGATAGATAACAAGGTATGATAAAGGATAATCAAGACTTTTGAATATTTTCCATGTATTTCTGATAGAGAAATAATTTTATAAGTACCTGTTTCTTTCAAATCTGACAAACACACTTCAAGAGCCGTGAGCGATGATATAGAGACTTACTAAAGCTCGGACTATAGCTAAGAAGCTACCTCATGCTTTCTAGGCACTTTCTAAGTCTCACTGGGTCATTTGTTTCAGCCTCACCAAGGAAGTTTAAAATATATGAAAACAAGACTTATAGTGAAGAACTCAATGCACTGAAAAAGCTTTTAAGAAACCAAACTCCAGTATGAAATACAAGAAAATAATGACTAAAGTCAACATAAAATGAACAACATCAGGGCACCCCAGGTGACAGTCTAATTCAGGAATTTAGGTGCAGCTACTAAAGTTTAAGAACATAGTAAACGAATTGGAAGAGAAATCTAAGGTCAAAAGTGTTTATTTGCAGAGGATAGTCAAGGCATTGTTTTCAATAGGCAAATCATCTTATTGAATAAAGAATAAGTATGAAGCTTGGAGCTGTTTTGACTGCTATTGATGACATGCTGCAGCAACCATACATCGATATTTCTAGAGAGCTTCAATCATCTGTTTCTCTCTACTCTTTTCCTCTCTGTTGTTTGTTTGTTTGTTTGTGGCAGGATCTCATGTATTCCTGACTGACTTGGAATTCTATGTAACTGGACTCCTGATTTTCCAGTCTACACCACCCAAATGCTTACTCTCATACAGCCCTACCTTAGGGAACAATAAATCCTACTTTCAAATATGCATCTTTTTTTCTAACCACACTTTGTTCAACTTCAGATGGTGAAAGATTGCCGAACTGTTCAATTCTATGTAAGAGAATGCCAGGAGTTAGGGTAAATTTGTTTCTAGTTCTCAAGAAGTATCAAGAGGCAAATTAATTCCTCTCCATCACCAAATATGTACAAAAACTATCCTATGCAAGTCTGACAACTAATATCACAATCTACCCCAGTATGTTGATTTAGGGTGAATTAACCTCTGTCTTGGGTAAAGGAGTGGAAAGATGAAATGGTAGGACCCAATAATATATTTTTGTTCACCTTGACCTTCCTGGGTGAGTTCAAGACTTCCTTTTTTTATCATTTAGGCTAAGGTGAGTTTTTGTTAAAATGTAGGCACAGAAAAAAGCATCCTAAATGATGCATATGAGCTCTCATCTCCTAATCATATAATGGTTTTTACAAGTAAAAGTATCACTTGGGGGATGGAGATGTAACTTTCATCAGTAGAGTGACTCAGAAATACAAGTTTCTGAGTCTTTCCTCAAGACCACATGAAAGCAGGTATGGTAAGCTACAAAGCAAGTTCAAGGTCAGCCAGGGATATATGAGAACCAGTCTCCAAATAGTAAAAAAATCAATCAATCAATAAATAAATAAATCACAAGTCTTACAACCTTGTGGGCTTTTTCATATTTCTTGATTGCATAACCTTGATTGGATTTTCATGTGTCAGCATTTATATCACATAATTTTCTACAGGGATATGGAAGAATAATACATTTTTCCTCTACTGGGGTTGATTGTAGATTTTTTCCTATTGATATTTTGCAAAAGTGTCTTTCAGATTCATCACTAACTATCTATGCAACCTTTTAAATTCGCTTGCCTAATGTATTAGAAAAGTAGGCAAAGAGTGTATAATGTCATAATGTTTGATGAAAGGAACATACTCATCTAATCTTCCCTGATAAAATGACTGATTTTTAAAGAAACTACATTTTTATTGATACACCAGGAAGTCTCTGCATGCCTTTTTCCAAGTACAAGCCATCTCTGATGGCCAAAAAGAATCCATACCATCATAACCAATAACATAGCATAATACTGTAACTGTATTTTAATGCAATCATATTCCACGCCTTCAAAATACAGAGGATGTGTTCAATATTCCATGCTTCCTTTATTCATTTTGGTGTTATTTGTCCATTATATTGCACTTTAAATGCTGTATGATACTCAGTTACATTACTTTGACATGAACTCTTCACACACAGATCCAAAGTTTTGGTATCTGGGTTAGAATGCCCACGGGAATTCATTGTTGCATATTTTTGTTCTTTAAAAGTCTATGGTTTGGAAGAAATTAAAGGTGAAGACCTAACTCTAGCATTTCCTTTGCAGTTTTCCTTTCAACACATTGGATATATTTAACAAGTATTTTAAAAATTGACACCCTTATGTAATATTTAAAAACTGTGTATATTTTCCTAGAAAACGTGTGTCCAATACCATTATTATAACACTTTCATAATATCCTATTACCATACTTATATTGTATTTCTTAAACTCTTAATTTAGGCAATTTGTCTGGTCTTATCTCTTATTCTACCAATATGCAGTGACTATTGTATCTTATTGTAATTCTATTTGTAACTATTGCCTCCTTCTATTTACAATTTTGGAAATTTAATTTGTTCTACTTTTCCCAGCTTCTTCAGCAGACATTTATCAATGAATTGCAGACCCAGTAAAAAGATGGGTTAGAGACCTGAGAGTTCTTAAATGAAGAAATAAAAATGACTAAGAAACACATTAAAAATTGCTCAACATCCTTAATAATCAGAGAAATGCAAATAAAAAACACTTTAAGATTTCATTTCACCCTAGTCAGACTGGATAAGATCAAGAGAACAAAAGACAGCAAAAGCTGAGGAGGATTTGGAGGAAGGGGAGTGCTCATTCACTGCTGGGGGAATGCAAACTCACGCAACCACTGTGGAAAGCAGTATTGAAAACTTTCAAAGAACTAAAAATGAATCTGACATATGATTCAGTTATACCATTTTTTGGCATATACCCAAAGGCCTCATCCTGTTGTAGAGACACCTATATATCCATGTTTATTGCTGCTTTCTTCACAATAGCTAAGACATGGAAACAAACTAATGTCCCTCAGCTGACAAATGTATAATGCAAATGTGGTTCATTTACACACCGGAGTTTGACACAGAACTAAGAAAAGATCAAATAATGAGATTTTCAGGTAAATGGATGGAACCAGAGAATGTTATACTAAGAGAAGTAACACAAATACAAAAAAGCAAGCAACATATGCATTCCCTCATTTGCGGATTGTAGCACCAATCCCCTTTATGTGGATCCCCTCTATGTGGGTATAGATTGTGATGTAACACAAGGGAAAGAGAAAGACCACACGGAGCTAAAGGGAAAAAAAAGAACCAGAAAAAAAGGAGACAGAGGGGGCGGATGTTACCGGGGGCCAGATGAGGAAAGGAGAAGAGTTTGGCAGGAAGAAGAGGGAGAGACATGTATGTGGTCATGGTGTAGGGGGACAGAAGTCAAGAGGAAGGACTGAGGGAGGCGGGTGTTAGTGGGGCGAGGGTGGGGACAGTGAGGGTCCTGGGACTGCTGAGGGAGGCGGGAAGTCAGACAGAAGGAAAGAGTGCTGTTTTATGTTTTACTTTGCTCTTCTTTCAGTTTTAATACAGGTTCAGTGTGTGCATGCTTCAAAGATTTTTTTTTAATTCTACTGATTTCTGTGTACATTTATACTTTGTGTGTGTGTGTGTGTGTGTGTGTGTGTGTGTGTGTGTGTGTGTGATGTTTATACATGTGTATACTGAATCCGGAGTTCATCGATTGTCTAGACTGGTTGGCCAAGAATTCTGTGGATCTGGCTATAGATTTACATAAACATGACAAGCTTTCCTGTGGGCACTGTGGATCCAAACTCAAGTCCTCATGCTTGCAAGACAAACACTTTACCCACTGAACTATCTACCCATCCCTGTACTGCTTATTTAAAATGATCCAAATATATTGTAAACTAAAAAAACTGTACTTTGTATCTAGATATCTATAAGATATTACTTTTATCTGCAACTTGAAAATTATCATTTTCCATTATATTTTCCTACAAAAATTGATCATCCCTAGTACAAAACACAAACATATTATAGAACCAAAACATATATAGAACATTTATCAAATAAGACCAGTTCACAATTTGAGTGATATATGTTTTACTTTTAATTATCTTTTTTTAGAGAGCTGGAGCTCAAACCCAAGACCTTTGTGTACTAATCAAACAGTCTATCACTTAGCTACCCCCCCTACTCCCCTATCTATGTATGTGCTATAGATTAAGAATGATACAACATTTAATTCTACTGTCTTTCAAGTGGAAAAACTTCAAGCTAGAAGGAATTAGCAAAAATCAACTCAAAAATGAAGAAAAAAATAAAGATCAATCTCAAGACTGAAACCAGAAGATCTAAAGAGAATCTCAAGGAGAAATAAAAACATGTATCTTTTCAATAAAGAAAAATTATTGAAAATATGTCTAAGTAGAAAAGAATTTATAGTCTTATTAGGACTTTCTATCTGACTATTATAAAATATAAAAGGTTGCATTCCAACCAAATATGAACTATTAACATATTTTAATTAGATATGAATCACTTGCAGATTAAGTGAGAGTATATGTGGGATAAAGTGTCAAAGGGCTAGTATAAGAAATTTAAGAATCCATATTGATCATACTGATCTCAATTCCTAAACTAGGCAATAACTCCATGGAATAGGCTATGAGTAGGTGTTTATAACCATTAATTACCTTCTAGTGTTTCAAGAATCCCATACAACAATATATCGCATCCTTCCGGATCAACTTTGTTTTTCTAGCTGGTGGCCCATTCTCTACCACACTAAATGGGAACTCAATTGACTAGAATATTTATCTGGTCACCAGATTATTTCTAAACTATCCTTATCCATTCCACTTTGATTAGTTCTGCTGAATTGGTGAACTTTGTATGTAAGGTCACCCAGGTCCAGGATTGAAGACCTCATCAATGAATCATTTATAGAGATAGATTATAGGCTATATTAACAGAGTGACTGAACCATGTCTAAGAGAAGAGCAGAGAGATCAAATATGGACCCTGCCAACTCTGCTGTTAATGCAACAACCATTGTTCCTGTGTTCTAAATATACTCAGATGGTTCAGCTGGAAGGTTAGGACAGCTCAAGGCTTTGTCACATTAATCAGAACCACATTCAATTTAAAAGGTAATTATTTTTTTCAACATTTCAGACCATAGTTGGCTAAGACTTACTAAAACTATGGAAAATGAAGACACAGATAAGAAAGGACTAAGTAACTTCATGGTTGAAATATGGCTGCAATGGCACCAACATTGTATCCTCATACAAAGTCTCTCAAACATGGTAAATACAAAAATTTCCACGCATGTTATCAGCAAGGTAATTGCTATCAAAATGTCTAATTTGCACTCATTCAAATGCACTGTCAGAAGCCTACTTCTGTTTTGGGTTTTTGTGTCTGTTTTGAAGCAGGATATTACTGTGCAGCCCAGGCTAGCCTAACACGTCTGCTCCTCCTACTTCAATCTCCAAGGCACACCATATAAAGAATTACCTCCAGGATATAGGCATGAACCATCATGTCTATTCCCACAAGCCAACATCTGAACCAACATTGGCAAACAGGGTCATAAAGTCTCTTCACAAATCAGTATTATTTTCTTCCTTGTTTTGGAGAAGATTTCATTTCTCTTGAAGGAGTTAGTCCCAAGAAGAAAATGAAGATGAGGAAGCTGTGGTCAAAGTACAAGAACATCAATTGCTATGTGTAATTTATATTATTATTATTACTATTTTATTTCAACTTTCCTCAACTGTCCTAATGGTTGATAAAATACCCCCAACTGCTAAAGATCTTTTAATTATCCAGAGGTAAAATGATATCTGTTAAATCATGGTTTCCTTTCTTTCTTTTTCTTTCTTTCTTTTCTTTCTTTCTTTCTTTCTTTCTTTCTTTCTTTCTTTCTTTCTCTCTTTCTTCTTTCTCTCTTCCTTTTCTTTATTCCTTCTTTCCTTCCTGCCTTCACTATCAGGGATTGAACCCAGGGCCTTTCCCATGCCATGTAAGTGTTCTACCAACTGAGTTCTATTCCCCTGCCTAAATTAGAGCTATTGAAACATTTTTCACTCATACTTTTCACTTAAATTTTTTATGTAATCCTGTTTACATAGATGTGTAAAATAGGCATACAAATAAAACATTTGATAATAATAAATTAGAGAGAAATTAATTTTAAAATAATTCTTTGGAATACATTTAATTTTACCATTAATTAAAAATGAAAGCAAATTTACATACTCATGAAGTGGATGCGATTGTTTATTTTCAGTCAAAGAACAATATCTTGGCTTCATATTTAACACTACAAAACAGTGCTTTCAGGTTGGTCAATATCTTGATTCTGTGATTGTTGGTGCCTAGAATGCTATTTCACTTAAGTACGTAGTACAAAATGGAAAAGGTATGTTTACAGACATTAGGGGACTTATAAGAAACTCTTTCTTTCCTAGTCCCAAGCTAGAACTCATTGAATACTGTTTTATGGAACTTAAGTCAGCAATTCAAATGATCATTTTAAAAATCAAATACTCTAACACAATATAATTCAGAGGTAAGTTAGTTTTGTACTTATGTGATAATGAATGATGGTAGGAAAATCATAAATAACTACTATGCTGCAATAGGTGTAGAAAACTTGGTATGTACAGTAAAGCACTGTGAATCATTCCTAACCTAATGTAGTCTGGAATCTGCACCAAGGCATCTCAGGCAGCAGTTACCAGAATTGCGCAGTATAACACTGTGTGCAGGGGAGAGTGTGAAGTTGTGTGCTTAGCACCAAGGATGCCATGGAGCCACATGTACAACTTAACAAGTCATTCTCAGAGGCATTTGGCTGTGAATTCGTTTTTAGTCATATTGAACATTCTGAAACCTTGTATTGTTGAGATTTATTTCATGAACCTGACATTCGCTTACACTTTCTTCTATGAAGTTAAGTCTACAACTTAAGAACCTGGGTGTTAGATAATGTAAAACTAGGGGCTGGCAAGATGAATGAATCAATAAAGATGCTTGTAGCCTGAGAAGTGAGCCCAATGACCTGAATTAGATCTCTACATAAAAGTGAAGAGAACCAACTCCACAAAACTGTTCCTCTGACTTCATGTATTTAGTGATATTCACCCCCAACACACCCACGACATTTATTGTTACATTATTCTTTTTCTTTTTAAAAATAAATTTTATTTTATTATTACTGCTGTTGTTGTTTCTGTTGTATATGTATGTATACATATGAGTGCTTGCTCAACAGCTACTTCTGTGATTTTGTCTTAAAAGGAAAAAATACAATTTATATGAAACTGATTTATATGAGAACACATCTGGAGGATCAGAGTATACTATGTCAGATAAAATTAGTATCTCAGGAGCTCAAATGTCATACAAACAGAAGACCCAACTTCATGAGGAACTTAATAGCAGTCAGACGTACACTGTCTATGACAAGCATTTTGATGCTATCTTAATGAATAGAGAAAGAACTCCTTTTGAATCTGTAAAATTTAGCACCAAGTTGAATAATTAATTACACTGGCAATTGGAGAAAAGGCTCTCAAATTTTCCACGTTGTTTTCTCATATAAAAACATTCTTTCTTTCCCAAATCTTCTTCCTGACATACAACAATTGTATTTCATATCAAATACATAAATAAAAATATTAATTTCCCCATGTCTATTCTATTCTATTCTATTCTATTCTATTCTATTCTATTCTATTCTATTCTATTCTATTCTAGAATCCTGCTCTGTGATCAGGATCAGGACTCTAATTGTGAAAGGTAAAGTGTAAATGAATTTCATACTTCATTGAACAGAAACTTCAGTCAAGAAACATTGCTCAAGAAAAACATGGCATCTTTCCATTACCTTTTCATAGGTACCAAGAGTAGAAGTCAGACTATAGAGCAGAAAGGAAAAAGAAAATAACACAATGAAAGACAAAAATTGCATTATTCTTAGAAATAATCGATATTTTATTAAACATATGCTTTATTTTATGTAAATGAAAGGTATTTGTGCCTTAGGGTTTTTAGCACAGTTGCCAAAAGTTTGAGAAAATTTAAAATAAAACCTAGCTAAAGTACATGCTACAGGGATGGTGAGATGGTTCAGTGAGTAAGCATGACGACCTGAGCTCAGATCCCTAGCACTCATGTAAGTGACAGGAATGGCTGTCCAAGCCTCTGCTCCAACACTAAGGGCTCAGGGGCTCGGTTGCTAGCCAGGACAGCTCAAATTGTGAGATCAAAGTTCAGTTAAAGCCTCTGCTTGATAACTAAGGAGAGTGATAGAGGAACATACTCAAAAACAACTCTGACCTTCACATGAGCCCACAAGGGTGCAGGCACACAAGTGAACATGCATGAATGTGCACAGCACACACACACACACACACACTGAAATTTTTTCTAAAAGACATTGTATGTTTGAGTGAAACTGTCATTATGAAACCCATCACTATGTATAATGAATATATGCAAATAAAATAATTTTATAAAATTCTTATTGAATTTTTGTCTATTTCTTACAGAACATGTTAATCATCTTTATACCCCCTTCTACACAGCCACTTTCTCACAACCCCCTCCACTGTAATTCATGCATTCTGTCATTCATTCATTTATTCATTCTATGGATTCTGTTTCTTTAAATAACCTTGATTAATACAAATTGGTACCAGGATTTTGGGGTATTGCTGTGACAGACCTTATCTTGGAAGATTGCTTAGCACTTTCTTTGGGCTAGAAAAGTCTTTGAATGCTTAGTTTATTGCTATGGAGCTTGGAATAGATATGCTGAAAGACTTGTAGACTATCGAGGCCTGTCTTGTGAAGTTTCACAGGGAAGCAGAGACAATCAAAGCTATTTGTGTGATTTGACTTGTGAAGCGGTGGTTTCTAGTCAGCTGGGGCCAAAGAATCAGCTGTGATTTAGAAGAAACTAGAATCACTGAGGTAAAACTTTTGCTGTACTGGGACAATTGATGCTGGTTAGCTGGCACTGAAAAATGAACTGTAAGTAACAAGACACTAGCATCACTGTGATGAAATCTTCTGGGAAGAATTTGCTCAGATTAAGCACACAGAAGATGTGGGAGGCCTCAGCCTACTGTGGGAAGTGCCACCCTTGGGCAGTTTGTCCTGTATTGTATAAGAAAGCAGACTGAGTATGGAGCAGAGGAGCATATCAGTAAGCAACTTTCTTCCTGTTCCTGCCTCCAGGTTCCTGCTCTGAGTTCCTACCTTGGGCTCCCTCAGTGATGAACTGTGTGACCTAGATGTGAGTCAAATAAACCCTTTCCTCACCAAGTTGATATTGGTCATTATTTTGTCATAGCAATTGAAGGCAAACTAGTGTACTTTTGCGCTCATGAGTGAGATTCATTGATGAAAGTTGAGAGATATATTCGTGTTCTCTCTACCCCTTGTCCCACTATGTTCCATGAGCCTTAGGTGTAGAGGTTCCACTGTAGATGTGTTCAATTTGGTGACTGTTGATTAGGTTCAAGATAAGAGTGCCACTCCTGTCCTAAAATTATACCATGCTGTTCACTTTTGTGGTTATTAGGCCTTAAAGCTTGGATTAGAGCATTGATTGATATTCTCACTTAGCAACTTATGTAGTGTTTTCCAATTTTATGAGAGCTAGCCTTCAAAGGAAGTGGCTTCCAAGTCAGTGCCAGCTCCATTGTTCAAAATCCTGTGTCCAAAGTATGTCCTATCTTCAGTATCTTCAGCAGATAAATGGACAGAACAAGAAACCATTTTACTAAGTGAAGTAAAACAGACTCAGAAAAACAAACGATGTATGAACTCCATCACTTGTGGATTCTATGCTCAATCCTTGCATGTGAGTGTATATCCTGTGACTTAAGGAGTCAGGGAAATGAAAATAAACCAGAGATGTAATGGGATAGAAGATGAGGGAGAGGAGCAGTAAGAGACAGGTGTTACTAAGGGGGAATGGGTGACATGGGGCATTTAAGTGAAGGAGGGAGAGGTAGGGTTATAAAAATAAAATTTTAAGAGTAGATATGCAAGAGTAACTGAGGGGTCTAGAGAGATAGTTAAATCAGTAAAGAGCTTGCAGAGTTCAGATCTCCAGCACCTACATAAAATCTGATTATGACAGCTCAGATCTATAACACCAACAATAGAGAGAGAGAGAGAGTTAGAGTGGGTACAGCTAGGAGACTTGAAGGTTAGTCAATGTAGCCAAATAACCATTAGCTTCAGGTTCAGTGAGAGATCCAGCCTCAAGAAATAAGGCAGAGATGATAGAGGAAGATATCTATGTCAATCTCTGGCCTTCACATGCCTACATATGGCCTAACAAACCTGCACACACACACGTGTATACATGTGTATACAACACACATACACACACATGACTAATGCTTCAGAATGTCATACCTACCATTCTCTAATGACAGACCCTGGTAGGCTATAGAAAATATGTTGATGCTAATCAATCCAAGTCAAGCAGTCTGCTGGATTTTCATTAGGGGAAATTTTATGGGAAAATCTGTGAGATATAGCAGAATTGCCTCCCCTCATACTGCTCTGCAGATGTTTGAAGGACAAGGACTACAAATTCAGATCCAGATTAACTACATCTTCTAGTGTGGAGGAAGTTTCAACCTCCATCTTGGAAGGCTTTTAGTATTACTATCTGCTAACAGGCCTCTTGCCGGTGGTATATGGACTCAGTGCCACTTACAGATGGTAAACTGAATATGAATTAGTGGGAGCAGCTAATTCAACCTAACTTCTTGGGAAATGGAAGTTCACATTTTCAAGCTCATTTTGAAAAATCTAAGTTATTTAGTACCCGTGAGAAACATTCATATAATCAGTATAAAGGAAAGAAACTTCTAGTAAACCACTACTAAAAAGTAAGTACCTCCTTAGCTAAGCGATCTTGGTTAAGCACTCCAAATAACTGTAAAATGTGTTATGAAAGAAGCACTTGGTTTTCCTATAGGCACTTGTTATGGGTTTCTGTCTTATTCCTCCAATCCTATGGCCACATGGCTAAACCATTAGCGTTTGCTAGCTAATTTGCATAGACACCACAAATCTCTATGGTATACCACTGATTTACCTAGTTTCAGGCTTCCAGGAAGAAAAACAGGAAGATGTAGAACTTAGTTTCTTCTCCATCCTCCTTGAAGTCCTGTTTGGCTAGTACCAAGATATCAAGGAGAGACACAGAGAATTTTCTCACAGTTTACAAACCAATTTTCCAGGAGGAAAACCAAAGCAAGAAAGCCAGGGGGTCTACTCATGCATGTTATGGCCCTCGGACATGTTTGATGCAGTCCTATTTGAATCATTTCTATTTTGTGATAGAGGGTTGGCATGCCTGCTTCAGCAAGTGGGTAAATCATACAGAAAACTTTCATACTGGGAAGTTTGATTCAAGTGACATATTACATGATCCTTGTGATCATAAAATTAATAACCATGATAAACCAATAATAAACCAAAAAATTTTCCCTTAGAAAGAGCAGATATATTTGTTTAAGGGATGTGGCTTTGCTCCCCAAACAGGAAAATTCATCCTCAATAATCATAAACATGTCAAGCACAGTTGGAGCTGCAGAGTTATAAAGGGCAAGATCCTTGCCTCACTGTAGTGAAATCTAGATCACTAAGGACTTAGTTATTTTGGAATAGATGCATATTTGAAAATTTGTTTAAAGAAAGAGTAGAATATTCACTTGTTATATATTTTGTCTCTAAATTTAAAAATCCTACCTTTGTGTTTGGAAACAAAAATATTCAATAATCTTTACTCTTAAAAAGAAAATCTTTAAAATTTTCAGATTGGTGAGCCACTAGAAAATGCACTAAGGTAGTAAGCCTTTGTGTTTTGATAGAGATTATCTCTAATTCTGTAGCCTGCATGTTCCCTATCCAGGTTAATAAGTAAGATGCCTGCTACATATCTCCCTCCAGGTGTTACCAATGTGATGTTACCCATGTAGCAAAACAACAAAATATCCTTTGGCATTATTAGAGTCCAGGACCTGAGAAACTAATTTAGACACAGCTAAAATCATGAGGTAATACAGACAGGCTATACTACAGTTTTTGTTCAGACAAATTTCTGCTGATATTTTCACTTATTGAGAGACAGGAAAAAGCATTTCCAAGGCCACAGATGCATTCCAGGTGCCCATGAGTATGCTATGCTTCTGCAGCAGGGAAACCACATCGAGAGCAGCATTTACAATTGGAATCAAATAGTTCTTTTTAGGAAAATTCACTATCATTCTTTGATATCTGGTATTTTCTGTGCTTGCAGTAGAGAGTAAGTGGAACTGTATTAGGAATCACTACTCATCACATCTTTGATGGGAGCACTAATCTCTTTCCAGAGAAAAGTAGTCCCCCATGGAAGGGATATTGCTTTTAATTTACTATTTCATTAATGATGAGAAGCTCCAGGAAACATGTTGTTATCATGATAAACTCTGTTCTGTGTTTCATGGAAACCGGCAGGATTTTGTTAGTATCCAAGTGGTGTGCGTATGTGGGTGTGTGTTGTTATTTAAAATATAGAATTTCAAAATCTAAATAAACTCTAAATAATTAGAAATGGGAAATAGAATGTTTGATCTAATGAGACAAATATTTATTTTTTATTTGACATAAGTAAGTCTCCACTTTACCCAGTGGTAGCACAGGAGTGTTCTGGGTTTTGTGACAACAATGTTACATTGAGCTAGTATCCACTAATCCATAAACAATATAAATATTTCCCTTTTGCCAATGCTGCTCTATAGCCTTTCAAAATAAACTTTTAAAAGCCTCATGATACATGCTCAGATAATGCTACAAGTTCCAAACACAACGCTGTTTCTTTCCATTTTCTCCCAGAAGTACTGCATCTATGAACTGACTCATGGATTAAGATTACATTCAGGAAAGCAACTACGTGGTTTCTTATGTCTGGTTGAAGTTCATGAGAAACAATACCAGTATATACAGCCCATCATACATACTATTTATAATCTAAGATTTTTCTTATGATCCTTGAAGAGGAAGGATAAAGACCCCTGCAGGTCTGAATACCATACTGAGCTTCTGATTCTGGATATTAACTGAAGCTACTTTGATTTTACTCCTTTGCAATATTTATTGAAACTAGGAACTTATTTCAAGTGCCTCTCTCATGAACATCTTGATGGTTAAGCAAATTATCAGCAGGCATGTCTTTCAGAGGCCTTGGGGGAGAGTGTCTTCTCAGTTTTTTGTGGGGACTAGAGATGAATGGGAAATGATCTGAACTAGCTCATGGTAAGTGCACCCAACCTCCTCACCCCAAAGTCTCTGTGGCTTTCTCATCTATAACACTGAGAATTTTCTGGCATTTCTAAAATTTTCTTCCTTTTAAGTGCAGGCCACCTTTGAGTCCCAGGTTTCATATTTTAGGCACCCATCCAAACAAATAATATCACTCCCAAGTAATCCAGCTAGCATATGGAAACCACATCAATTAAATAAGTCAAATCATGTCTTATTTTACAAATAAGTTTCAGACAACTTTTTCAGATTTTGATCAATATGGATTTAGTAAATTCATATATATATATATATATATATATATATATGGGTTTATATATATACACATATATTTGTGCGTATGCATATATATGTATATATAGATATATAAAGTTCTTGTAATTGTTCTAGGATCATTCTGTAAGATACTGCTAATTATATTCTTTTGGAATGAGAATCTTGGAGGACACTGCTACAAATATTCTCACTCTACATTTACAGAATACAGAGTCCTAGGCAGATATACAAGTAAGGAAAAAAATGGCACAGGCCCTGTCCTTGGTTCCCAGCAAACAGACAGAAAACTCATCTAGAGGTTTGGACTTTATAATCTGAAAAGAAGGATGACTTTTTATATATTCTAACATAATGGAATTAACAATCAAAGAAATATACAAGTTGCATTGCTAAGTGATGTTCTGCCAGTCAAATAATGTCCATGACTAGAAGATATATAATTGTGTGTGTGTGTGTGCATGTGTGTGTGTGTAATGTATGTATGTGTAAATGCTTCAGGCATGTGAGTATGTGGGTGTATGTACCCTACATGAACATGCAGAGGTCAAAGTAGGGCATCAAGGTGTCTTCCTATGTGACTCTCTACATTATTTTCTTCAGATAGGGTGTCTCACTGGAAGTCTGATATTTGGGTTAGGCTGACTGGCCAGTGAGCTCTTGGGTTCACCAGTCTCCCGTTTCAATGCTGGGTTTACAGGCACACACAACCATTCCCCACATTTTACATGGGTAGGAATACTATAGTATTAGGATCTAGAACAAAATTATCTGATTTACAAAGAAACAGAGCATAAATTTTATCTTTATTTTTTTGAGGGGTGTGTGGATTCAACTTTCTGCATATTGTAGTAGCAGGAAACATTTATGTATTCCATAAGAGTTCAGTTAGGGCTTTCCCTTTCAGGCAATGACTGTGAAAGTTGGGCTTCATTTTTATTCCATAGATCAATACTGAAGTGGGAACTAAACATGTCTGGACACTGATTTATTAGATATGATGAAGGAGATTATATCATTATTGTAACTGCTTTTTATTTAGTTTTACATTTTCTAAAATATAATACAAAATTTTATATTTAAAAACGTTCTATAGCTTCTAGAATCCCAGGTGTTGATTTCAAACTTTTCAAAAATTAGAAGACAGAATATCTTATAAGTTATTACATGCAGTTACTATGGTAAAAATATAGAAAAATATGTATGTCAATACATTATGATTATAATAAAACATCAAATACTTAAAAAAGATTCTCACATCATATTAAAGGATCTACATTTTTCCTCTGTATGATTTATATAAAAGTGGATTCATACACAAAATAGTATTAGTATAATGAAGCAAATAGATTATATGCTCATTTCACCTGACAGAAAAAAAAACAACTAAAAAAAACTATGATTGAAACAGTAAAAAGAATGCTCATGCAATGAATCTAACCTAATAATAATGAAATTACAGCTAATACAATCCTTATTCTTGACATAACAAAACTTTTCCACCCAAGTTCAGGAATAGACAAGGATAAATTTTCATTATTTGTATTCAATATTTTGCTAGAAGTTGGAGCCCAAAAATTAGGTTAGAAAAATAAATTAAATGTATCCAATTTCAAAAAAGAATTCAAAGAACTTCTATTTGCAAATGTCACAATTTTATTTATAAAAATAAATAACAAGACAGCATATAATTTCAACAAACTTTTAGATGCCTAGATAGACACAAAAAAAATCAATTCTATTTTTTCAAGCAAATTTTCATTTCTGAAAAAGGACTGAAAGAGCACTATTACTTACAAACATATCCAAGAAAACTGAATATCTAGACTATTAAGTCAAATTTTTTCTATACCACAATGAAAAATCTTTTCTAAAAGTAAAGAAGATTTAAATAAAAGAAATAGCATTCCAATGTTATGCATTATGAAAGGCATTGAAAGGCACCAAGAGATAAAATATTAATAAGATCATGATGTTACCCAAAAGTAACTACAGTGTCAAATATATTTCTGTTTATTCATTTTACAAAAATGGATACAGTAAACCTAAACCTTATGTGGCATTTCAAAAGTCCCAAATTGGCTTTGAAGTAGTGTTAGGAATCGGGAGCACAGCTCAGGGATAGGGCACTTGTATAACATGTATGAGGTCCTCGATTTGAATCCCAGCAACAAGGAAAGTCTTGAAAAGAAAAACAAAATTGGAGGAATCACATGTTCCATTTTCAAAATATTATACCAAATATCATTATAATCAATGTAATATGATGCTTGACTTAAGGATAGATTTACTGATCAGTAGAACGAGATGTATTAAGGCATGACTATAAGCTTCTGTATTGAGTTCATTTCTACCCAAATGTTCAGGTCAGTTCTATAGATAACCAGAAAATAATCCCATACCTCACACTGTATAAAAAACAAAAATAAAATTAAATAAATAAAACTCAAAATGAATTGAATATCCAGTTAACAGTGTGAAACTCTTAGGAGCAAATGCAGGTATAATTTTTCAAATACTTAGAACACATAGAATTTGTTATTGTTATTTGTATGACCTCAGAACAACAAGTAACCAAAGTCAAGGTATTGATCATACATTCAAATTATTTTAAACATTTTTATGTCAAAAGATGGTCAAATATTAAAAGGTAACCAAGACAATGAGAGAACATATTTACATATCAGATATCTGATAACGATTTTTTTTGTACCAAATATAAATAATACCACTTGAAAATCACAATTCCAAAGTAAAAAGGCAATCCGATATAACTGAAAAATGAAGATTTGAATAGAAGTCTGTATGAAGAAGATACACACATAGACATATATGCATAGCCCAGTAGACATGACCTTCACCATTATTAGACTTTGGGAAGGCACAAATTAAAACCATCTTCAGCAAAGCTCCAATTTATCCATTGGGATAGGAATGATATTTTTGCAAAAGAAGAAATTAATAATAATTATAAAAATATTGGATATTAGAATCTTCTTGCCTTTTGTCAGTAATGAAAATGCATGTAGCTGATGAGGGAAACAGTCTGGCTATTCCTCAAAAATTAAACATAGAATTAATATAAGTCCAAGAAACCTCATCCTAGATTACATAGAAAAGATAGTGTAAAATAAGTGTTCCTTTAAAGATTTAATGCTGCGAGCATTATTTATAATAGCTTAAAATAGGCACAACCCAAATGTCCATCAACTGAAGGATAATTATAATGGGCTATAGCAATGAAATATATGCTATGTGGCATGAAAAGAAATTAAATGGGGCTGGAGAAATGGCTCTGTGGTTAAGAGCACTAGTTGCTGCTGCAAAAGACCAGGTTCAATTCCCAGCACCCACGTGGTGACTAACAATCATCCATAACTCCAGTTCCAAGGGATTCAAGGCCCGCTTCTGGCCTCCATTACACTGCACAATATGTGTGCATTTACATACATTCAGGCATAACACACATACATATTAAATAAATTAATTAAAAATAAAAAAGAAATTAAACATCGATAATGCTACAACATGAATAAAGCTTGACAATATTAAGTGATGTGAACATGACAAAAGGGCATATTTCTGAAATTTGTTTTTATGTGCATAATTTATTTGTGAAATGTTCTAAATAGGAAAATTCACAGTAACAGAAAGTAAAGCAATGGATTTCTAGAGACTTGTAGGAGGGAGACATGGAGATTGACAAAATTATCTAATACTTACAAACTTGGTTTTTATACTAAAACAAATGTCCTAGACTTATGAATAATGTTCATGAATGTACTGAAAACCATTAAATTATATACATTAAAATGGTGGGTTATCTAGAAGTCTACCTTTGTTTAAAATTGTTTCATGAGTTGATCTTACCTAGTAATATAAATAAATATAGTTAATACTCATTAATTTCAACACAATTAAGAAATATACAAATTACTCAAATTCCATTCTCTCATGGGCAGAATATTAGTGAAATTCCTGTATTAGTAAGAATCCTATGGTTGATACTATTTGTTAGGCATTGGGCATTCTATTTTCCCAAATTAAATACATGAGCTAATTTAAAGTTTATGACCAACACATTTTTATCTGTCTTGTATTGTAATGATATTGATTCTTTTAGAAGTGAAGTATTTTGATCAAGTCCAGGAAACAGTTCCATGATGCATCATTCAGGTGTAAAATCTGAATGATACAGGGTCCATATCTTCTATGATATATGGTTAGCACTGTATCTTACTATAGTCACATGTGCTGGGAAGATGCTCAGTGATCCTACATTCTAATAACTTATAGCTTCCTTTTTATTGTCCAGTCAAAGGTGAGATCCTACCACAGAGTGGAAATCCTCATAGTCTAAGCCTAACTCATTAGCTGCTCTTTGTTTGATGGGCTGTAGTGATTTCTTTGGTTAGGATAGAGTACGACACTGTGAAAAAATCATCAGTAAGTCTAAGAAACAATGCTACAGTTTGCTCTTTAAAAGGAAAATCAATATACGTGAATTAGTCTTTTTGAAGATAATCAAGCAGCTAGCCGAGTTTCTTATAAAGTCAAAAGTAGTTATATTTTCTCATCTCTGTAGAGTACAATTATTCAAGGAACGTAATACATTTATCCATCTTCCAACTTCTTCTCTTAGTCTAATCTGTGTTTCAATCATTGACTGTCATCCCAATTTTGACCAGGCACTAAAATATTCATATAGTTTGATAGATAACTAGATAATTCATTGTTCAGAGCTCTTCAACATGAAAAAGCAAAAATATAAAATATCACTTTATAGAACTGTGTTAACTCCTAAAAACAACCTTAAGTAAGGTATCTCAATTTTGAATTATTCAACAACATGAATTGAGGACTTGTTATCTGAAAATCATTGTCCCAGTCATGGCAGAGAATACAAAGCTGATTATGAAATGAATTCTCCTCAGAACATTTACTTTGCAATAAGAAAATCACAAATCAGTAAGGAAAGTAGAGTAAAGTAATGTAAATGAATTTTCCTCAGAACATTTACTTTGCAATAAAGGAAGTCACAAATCAGTAAGCAAATTAAATAGAAATTTTAAAAATCAGTATCAAAAGAGATCAAACATCCCACAGTGGAAGCAGAATGAAGACTTGAACTGACAATGGTATCTAGAAATTTCCATGTTCATCAGTAATTGCATGTGTAACTTTTAGAAATTTCATCAGGGAAAACTTACAGGTGATGTGTACACTATTAAGAGAGTGAAAAAAGTAAGTGTAAAACCGATAAAACTAGTGGGAGTCTAGACCAAAACAATTTGGACTTGATCACGGAAATCTTGAATATCTTTTGTTATTTAGCTTGATTTCATGTGCTTTCAGCCTCCTATCTAGGTTAGACATGTGAGCAACAGTTTTGAATATCTGGCTAATAAGCAACTATTAAGATACTTAGAGAACCCAGGTTTTCTCCTGTGATCCATTAGATAAAGAAATTATTATAAGAAACTTCTCATTTTCCCAAGTTTTACTTACTCAAGATACTTATTCAAATTCAAACAACTATTGAGATATTGTCAAAGCCATGATGGGATTTCCAGATATATAAATACAATATTTCTACAGGAACTCTGAGAAACATATTAAACAAATAATACAATGTAGTCCCTTAAAATGGGTTCTGATGGAATTACAAATATGCTTCCCTATAATGAAAATTCACATTGTAAAAATATTTGATTTTTGAAATGGGATAGGGGGGATAGTTCAAAGAGCATGAACTACAAATCAGTAGTGGAGTACACCCAAAGAAATAAGGTTAAAGGGGTAGTTCAGGGGTAGAGCTAATATGCATATTTTAGACAGTGGGCTTTGTTGTTTTTTACAGTGTATTTAACAGATAGGAAAGATCTTTAAAAAATTACCTGCATGGAGCATAAGAAGTCATAACAAAGCCTTCTGCTGTACAAAGGGAGAGTTAATTAAATGTGACTTTGAAAAGTCTTTTAAAGTGCAGGTGAGATGCAGAACAGGCTGCTGTGGAGCTAGTGAAGAGCAACCTACAGCATGCATCAGCAGGGGAAGCCTTTCCCCAGAGACTCGTTATTTGATGATTCAAAAAGAATGTCTAGACATCAAATGGGTTTTGGACAGTTTAAGGTACTAAAGTATTTTCCTGGGGAAAAAAAATTATATTAGAGACAGATCATAGAGATATACAATACTGGAACAGAATGAAACTTGAGGGATTCTCAGTTCGTCAGATATGTGTCCCTGTAGCCATGAGTATTTGCATTTCCTCCAATAGTCTCATGAATGAAATATGGTAGTGTTTTTATGGAAGCTGTTTTCTGAATAGTGGAATTATTTATTTAGTTATTCTTATTACCTAGGCCAGGCACAATTCTCTACATTCAAACACAAGGACAATTACCATATGAGCCTACGCTGTCATGCCGCTCAATTATTTTCTTCAGTGTTCACCAAGATTTCCTAATAGAAGGAATCATTTCCATTCCTGTGGACTGTGAATGGGGGACTGGAAATAGCAGAGAGTCTGGTGAGTGTTTGGCTAGATAACTAGGGAAGAAATTGACTGATGGGTTGAGTCTGATGTGATGCCATGTCATGTCTGATGTGTTGATGGGTCATCCTCTCTCTGGACCAAACTTCTTCCTTTGAAGAACGTAACACTTTGTTGTCTCTGATTTTGAGGAGAAATATCTGTTTTTGATCAAATTACAATTCTAAATGATTGGAGGCCCACCACATGATGCAAGAGATTTTGTTTCTGATTACGCTAGAAACACTCATTTTGTGAAAAAGAAATATCATATGTAGTTCATTCTCTGAGATGAAACCATAACTTGAGTCCTTCAAGATAGTCCATAGGGCATTTTATTGTTCATAAAAGGAAAAAGGGTAGATATGTGTTGCCATCCAGTGGGACAGAAGGAGCCACACACTGGTTCAGTCTTCAAGAACAGGAACTTTTATTTCTCTTTTGCACCGCCTTATATATTGTCCAGCAGCCAATCATCGTTTGTTTTATATCGAAGCACCCCTCATCCCTTCACCATTGGACAAACCGTCTCACGCAAGCCTCATGGGATCATCACGCGATCATCACGTGCTTAGTTAGACTCCTTGAGTCCTGCCTCTTGGACAGCTGCAAGCCGCCATCTTAGGGCTGCGGCTCCCAACAGATATGGGATTCATACGTATTGTAGAGCCTAGCAGATGAATGAGAAAACGTGTAGGTAAGGAAGATGGCCTGTGGATGTTCCTCTGTGTTGCTCCATAGAAGACTGCTGCTATGCTCCTGTGAAAAGACAGCTCAGGATAGAGATAGGACTTTAAGAATGTAATGGGTTTGAATAAAAATAATAAACTCATAATTTACTTTTCTATTGCTGTGATAAAACACTGACTAAAAGCACTTTGCAGGAGGAGAGTTCATTTGGCTTACATATCCTGATCAGAGTTCATTACTGAGGAAGTCATGCAGGGCAGAAACTCAGGGCAGAAACCTGGAGTAGGAACTGAAGCAGAGGTCAGAGAGGGACATGGCTTACTGATTTGGTCCCCTGCCCAATACTCAACTTGTATTCTTTAATTTTTTTAAATTTTATTTTATGTGTATGACTGTATAGCCTGCATATATATAAGTGCACCCCTGTCACACAATGCCAGAAGAAGTCAGAAGAAGGCCTTGAATTCCTGGAACTGGAGTCGAGAGTGGCTGTTAGCAACCATGTAGGTACTTGGAATCAAACCTGTGTCCTCTGCAAGAGCAGTGTACTTAACACATCTCTCTAGCCCCTTCATCCTGCTTTCTTACAAGAAAGACCACCTACCCAGGGGTAACACCACCCACAGTGGATTGGGTCTTCCCACATCAATTAGCAATTAAGAAAATGCCTTGCAACCAATCTGATGGAGGAAATGGCCTCAATTGAGGTTTCTTCTTTCCTGGTGTACCAATTTAACAGAATTGGTCCTTGTCAAGTTGTATCATAAACATCACTACTAACACTACTAAACCACTACTTTTCCATTTCTTATCCCCAACATCTCTTTTTAAATATTAATATCAGAATATAAGATACTACAACCTTAAAAGTCCAAAGTTCTTAAATATCCCAAGTTCCTTTCAAAAGTCCAAAGTCTGAATTATGAGTTCCTATAAAACTCAAAACAAGTTACATACTTGTTTTCTTCTTTCTAGGGCAGGGACCAGGACATACTTAAGCAAAATCAAAGTCCAGAAGCATAGATATCTTGGATTGACTCATGATCTTCTGGGTCCAAGTTCCACTTCCCTGACTCTGTTATCCATAGCACGTACAGTTTGTTCATAGGTTCAATTCAGCTCTATACTACTGCTGCTATTGCCCTTAGTGGTCATCCCACAGTCATGGCATCTCTACCATATTCGAGGGTCTTCACTACAACTCAGGCTGCATCTTCACCAATGACCTCTTCTGGCCTCACATGGTGCCAAGTCTCAGATTCTCTCCATGTCCCTTTCAGTTCTTCAGTTTTCATGCTACCAAAACCTTGTAAGAGACACTTGTACATTACCATGCTGCTTGTGATACAGCCTTGGCTCCCTATGGGACATAACTTCTGTGTTCTGACCCTGAGGAAATGCTTCCCAGAAGATTTCACTTCAGGAATGTTGGTCTCTTATTAATTAAAACTGATTCTGTACCTCCAGCTAACAAGAATTGATTCATTTATTATCCTGGAAAAGCAAGTGTTTCAATTACAGAGATTCTTAATCCATAATACCATGCAAACTGTCTGATAGTATGTTTCCTTCTGAATCTTTACAATTCAGGCCTCCATCATCTGCATTTCTTTCAGCATTATTTTCCAAGTAGCCATAGAACAGCTCACTAAGCTGAAAGCACTCAATGGCTTTTTCATTAATAAATTGCAAACACTTCCACCATCCTCCCCCAAAATGACATTGTGAGATCTATCACAGCAATATCCCACTCCTGGTACCAATTTCTGTATTACTGAATTTTCTATATCTGTGATAAAACACTATGACCAAAATCAATTTGAAGAGAAAAGGGGTTGTTTTGCTTACCTTTCCCAATCACAGTTCATCACTGAGGTAATCAAGGGCAAGTACTCATGGAAGGAACCTGGAGTATGGACTGAGGCAGAGAAATTAATATCTGGGTTTATAGCAGGGTAACAGCTTCAGTTTCTCAACTAGAAAAGTCTAAGTCCTACTGGCATTCATTCTTGACCACTAACCTAGTCCATGAATTTAGAAAAAAGCCACTCAGGTTAAAAGGTCAAGGTCAACCTAACACTTTGGTCTGGCTTTGGGAAGGATTGCCAGATAAAACATAGAGTCTTCTAAATAAAGTTATCAGCAAATAATTGTTAGTAGAAGCAGCATATTGAGGACATATTTAAATTTTGAGTATACATATTCATATATTATGTGTGTGCATGCACATGTGCCTGTATATATATATGTGTGTGTGTGTGTGTGTGTGTGTGTGTGTGTGTGTAGGCAAGAGGTTGATGTTTTATGGTTCTTTCATCACTTGCTATCCTATTCACCTCAGCTTTTGAGACCGGGTTTCTCACTGATCTGGGTAAACTGACTGCTCAACATGCTCCTAGGGATTCCCTATCTCTGTCTCCCCAGAGTTATGTCTATAGACATGTGTCATTGAGCTTGCTTTTGTTTGTTTGTTTGCTCAATATTGGTATTGGGGATCCAGCTCAGGTTCTACTGATTTTTGCAGTAAGCACTCTATTAAGTGAACCAGTATCCAGCCTTCAAAGCACACATATTTTTTTTTCCTTCTCTCTGTCTCTCTCTTTCATGTGTGCATATGTCTCTGCATCTCAGTGTGTATGTTTTCATGTGTGTACAGCAATCATCCCTTTATTCACATGGGATAAGTTCGAAGATCTCTATCAGGGCTTGAAATATGAATATTGACTGCCAGCATTATGCTGTCATCTGTTCATTCTGATTGCAGATCTTAGGAAACTCAACCTGTGATCCTTTTAAATATTAAGTCAAGAATGTTTATCATTTTACAGAAAAGAAGTTCTTAGTTTCTCTGTGGCATGTCTGAACTGCCTGCATTATTACTCTTCTCTGAGGCCAGTATTCAGGAAAAAAGGGTAATTGGACCTAAGAACACAAAATCATGACTATCAAGCTGGTACCAGAAATGATCACTAAGAGAGTGATGGGAAAGTAGTATATACAATGTAGATACACTGATGTCTCCCATGAGATGGGGGGAGACAGCAGAGAATTTTATCATGATGCTCAGGAAAGCTTAGAACTTAAACTATGAAATTTTATTTAGAATTTTAAAAATATGTTTAGATTGTGGTTATAAAGGTTTACTGAATCCTTAGAAAGAGAAGCTGGTGATAATGTAACAGGGAATCGGTTTATAAAAATAGGTTTAAAGTAAGTAAATATTGATGTCAAAATAATTTAAGAGCCATTGGGTGCTAGAGAATCAAATAAGATTCCATTGTTTTCTTTATAATTCACCAGCTTGTTAACTGTTTTAAGAGGACTGTTGTTCAGGGTACTTCTATAAATGCCTGGAATTTAAGACTTTCAACCAGTGAGATATTAAGCAAATATTTTTTGAGCTGGTTTTGTGGCCTAAGTATGACTCTTCCATATTCTTACTCATTAACAAGTAATTGTGATATGAAAGTAAAATTTGAAAGCCTCAACTTGAATATTTGGCAAGTTCATACATTTTCCACTTCAGATTAAAGTTCTGGGAATCTGTAGTGGGAGAAATTCCGTAGTATGAAAAAAACAATGCAAGATAGAAAACATAGTTAAATGAAGTAGCTTTGGGGAGAAATCCTATATGCACTGTTTAAAAGATATTTGAGTGCTGATCTGGTGTTTGTTTTTGTTGTAATTTGTTCGTTTTTCTAGAAATATTATAAATTTATTTGTAATGGAGTGAAAGATGTGAAGATAGTGTGGATAAATATATTAGCATATTTTAATCAATTTGTAAAAATTTGAATTCTTATATTAAAAATAGTTCATAATGCAGATCTCTTAAAGACCACCACAATGAATGTATTTATATATGTGTATCCATTACCCTAACATTTATTATATCAAGAATTATTCTTCATTTAAATATGTTTGTCTTAAAATTTCTTATTGGCATATATATAGTACATAATTTCTGGCTTTCATAGAGATATTTTCATTAAATTTCCCGTTATACTCTGACCGTACTTCATCCCCACGCTCCCCTTGTTCCTCATCTTCCTTTCCACTGCTTCCTTTTCCTTCGCCAAAGTCTTGCTTCAACTTTCTTTTGTATAAGTGTGTGTATGTGAATTTTTATATCTATGACATCTATGAAATTTAGGATCAACAAGTTAGAGAAACATGTCATATTTTCTTTATGATTCTCATTTATTTCACTTAATATGCTGATCTCCCATTTGCACATATTTTCCAGCAGAGGCCTACTTACACTATGACTGAACAAAATTCCATTAGGTATGTATGCCACATATTCTTTATACATTCACCTATTGATACACACTTAAGATTCATGGCTTAGTTATTGTAGCTATTCTGCAGTAAACATGGATATACTATCACTTCTGTGGTATATTGACTTAGAGTCCTTCGGATATAGTGGTATAACATTATATGATATGATTGGTAGATAATTATAGGTATAGACAGATACATAATTCTATGTTTATATTTGTTAGTATGCTTAAATATCCATCTAATAACAAATAGACATTTATGGATCGTGTCATAAGAATTCTATGCTTAAAAACTCCCATCATGTTTATTTAGCTGCCTGCTTTTTATGACTCTGCTATAGCTTTTAACCAACTCCTGATACTAATGGTAATATATGTTTCCTTGATTGTGGATTGTAGTTCTTTGTGTAGTGATTTTGTTGAAAAGTAATCTTTTTCATGTTTTATTGCACACATTTTTGTCCATTTCATCCATTATATTTATATATTTTAGTCAGATAACATATTCTTGAACTCTAATATAAAGTTAGCTCTAAAATTAAATACCAAAACATATGCATAGATGCTAAATGGTAGACTGATGTGATGGTTTGAATGAGAATGTTCCCCATAGGCTCTAAGTATTTGGACATTTTGTCTCTAGTTGGTGGCTCTTTTCTGGGAGGTCACAGAAGGTGTGACCATGCTGGAGGAAGCACCACAGGAGGGAAAGTCTTCTAGAGTTTTTAAACCTTGCTGTATCTGCAGTTGCCCTCTGTTTCCTGTCCCTGCTTGGGGATGTGAGCACTTAGATTCTGCTCCATATTCTAGCCACCTCTGCCACCATGCCTCCCCACCATGATGGACTCTGGCCCCTTTGGAACGTTAACCTAAATAACTCTTCTTTTATAAGTTCCCTTGGCCAGTGTTTTTATCACAGCACAAAAAGCAAATTAATATAGTAATTGGTATTGAGAGTGGGGTGTTTACTGTGAAGAATTTGGGCACGTGGGTGTTTGGAGGAATGCATATGATTTTGGATATTTGGGCTAGAAAATCTGTTGATTGCTCTTTGCAGAGCTTATTGGGCCATTCTAGTAAGAGCCAAAAAAAAAAAAAAAAAAGTAGTGCTGAGAACAATGTAGTTCCAAATGGAAATTTTAGCAAAGAGTTTGGCTGGAGTCTGCCCACACCCAAAAAGCTTGCCTGCATCTAAAGGGAAAAACAATGGACTAATTTATTTAATGGAGGATATTTTAAGACAGCCTAATATAGAAATAGTGGTGTGGCTATTAGTCATGAGTATTATGCAGATCTGCAGTTAAAAAGAGAAAATGGGGCAAAAAGAAATATAGAATGTACAGTTTGGATTGAAAAAGAACACTGGGAAGATTAATGTTGGAGCCAAGACATATGCTCGAGGAGATCAAGGAGATGATTGTGTTGATAAGGAGACTAAAGTGACTGAGAGGCCTTAAGATTTGCACTAAAACAAAGGAGAGTGCCTCCAGGGCAAGACCACACTCAGCTAAGCTGCCAGCTTGTGAAAGGACAATGCTATACAGTTTTCTTCTAGAAAAGCTTTGAATGTGGATGAAGTAGGCAGGAATCCATCCCAAACGTGCACCCAAATTTTGCAATCTCTTTTAGCTGGTGCTGCTTTAAGGGTATGAAAGATGCAATAGTGAAGGGGTCAAGGGTTCTTCCCCTGAGGTTTCAGAGAGCTGCTGAGGATAGACAGTATGCATCAGGGGCACAAAGATGACTCTAACAGGCCAAGAAGCCCTGATAGACTATATCATGAAGGGGAAACCTGGTTGGCAATAGAGACCCTAAGAAGACATTTGTGATGCCAGAGCTGTGAGACATCTGCCAAGGAGAACTGCCTAGAAGGAGTGGAACCAACGCAAGAGAGAGATGCGTGTTGCATACAGCAAACCTGGAGGAGTTGAACCATATAAGCCCTTTGGATGTAAAGTCCCAGAATATGGAGCTGGAGCTACAGGATTTGGTGTTTGCCCTGCTGGTGCTTTGTCTTTTCCATCCAGTGTTTCCTCACTATGTCTCTATTCCTCCATTTTGGAATGGGGGTGTGCATTCAGTTCCATTGTATGCTGGGAGTATGTAATTTGTCTTCAGATTTTACAGGGGCTTAGAGTTAAGAGATTGCAGTGAGTCCTAGAACAGACTTTGGACTGTAGACTTTTAGTGTTGAAACTAGTAAAGACTATGGGGACTTTTAAGGTTGGACTAAATGCATTTTGCATTTTATATGGTCAGGAGCCTAAGGGGGCCAGGGAGTAGAATGTGGTGGTTTGAAGAAGAATGACTCTAAGAATTTGGACATTTTGTCCCCAGTGGGTTGCACTGTTTTGGGAGGTCTTAGCAGGTGTGGCCATGCTGAAGGAAGCATGTCACTCTGCAGGGGGCTTAGAGAGAGCTTAAGCCTTGCTGAAGCTCCAGTCCCTCTCTGCTTTCTGTGCCTGCTTGAGGCTGTGAACATTTAGCTTCCACTCCTACTCTAGCCACCTCTGTTGCCATGCCTCCCCACCATGATTGGACTCTTTCCCCTTTGGAACCATAAGCTAAATAAACTCTTCCTTTTATAAGTTCCCTTGGTCAGTGTTTCTATCACAGCAATGGAAAGCAAACTTATGTAATTAATGATTGTAAAATGGATGTTCATGTACAAATGTAAGCATGATTTCCACATGCTAGAATATATTGGTGATTTTTTTTTGTTCTTTTTCTTTTTTTTTTTTTCAAGTGACAAATGGATAATGAAATTGTGGTACCACAATTTCAGTAGAGTTGTACTTAGTGGCAAAGAAAACCAAGACCATGAAATCTGCAAGGGAATAGATAGAACTAGAAATGGTTATACTAAGTGAAGTAACAGATGCAGAAGACCAAGCAACCAACCTGTGTTCTCTCTCATTGGGGATCTTAGCTCCAAATCCCTAGATGTGAGCATAAATGATGTAACTGTAAGAGTCAGGAAAATGGAAAGGAACCATGGGAATAAATGGGAAGAGGGGCTTGAGAGGGGGATAATAGGAGACAGTTGTTATTAAAGGAAAAATGGGGAAAGGGGACTTTAACTGGGGAGAGACTATGAAGGGTTATACAGGAGGAGTGAGAAGGGAGATACTTAATGCTTAGATGGTATGTAAAACCAGAGGGCAATGTATCAGTTCAAAGATAAATTGAAAAATACACAATAAATATTCAAATGCATGTGTATAGCTGAAGGCTATATAAAAAATCACATTGCCAAGCAGGAGAAACCTGCCTTCCAGTGAGTGAGGAGTTGGTCAGGTTATTCCAAGAGACTCTCAGAATAACACAGGTGATTGCCACCACCCTTGGTTACCTCCAAGAACTTGATGGTGAAACCTCATTGCTGAAGACAGGCCATTCTTCAGACATCAAACCCAAAGCAATGGAGCTGGAACTGAGCTAGAAGCTACTTCCCTGAAGATTAGCTCTCATGGTATCAAAGGATTTTTTTTCTCTTTTATATTTAAGTATGGCTGGGGGCTATAATTTTTATGCTATCCCTAATTTATTTTATTCCAGTTTCATAAAACAATTATATCTTCTCTATTTTAATCTATCCAGAACTTTGTGCAGGCTATCGCATGATAATTTCACAAATGACATCTATAAAATAATCTAAACTGAGAGAATTTAGTTACCAATATTGTTTCTTTACCGGTAAATAGTTTATTCAAGTTTTTACATATTTCCATATAACTTTTAATGTGAGAAATCACAGAAATAAACCAAAGCAAAGAAATGGTGTGGATATTTTTTGACAGGATAATTTAGAAACAGTCTTACAGATGTGACTTTTGGAGACATAATAGTGGGCAAGCTCTTTCCAGACAGAGGGAATCCCAAAGCAAAGTTCTGGAGCCAAACAGCTGGCCTGTGGAGACATCCAAGTGCCAGTACAGTTAGAGAAGACAGTGCCCGGGAGGCTGAACAGGGAGATTAGCAGAAAGGAGACTGAAGCAGAACTGCAGGCACAGTGGGGGTTTGGCCCTCATTAAATGCAAGGAGAAACCATTCAAAGTGCGGTCTGGCCTTGCCAAAATGTGATCTCCATTGTGTATATCTCTCCCTTCTGTTCTGGGGAGAGTGAAACCATAGCCAAGCAAATGCAGGAATGCCAAGCCCAGGGGAGACCTGACTCTGCTTATCTAGAGGGACATCATCTATGATTTGGGGGAAATGCTGATAAATTCATAGTGCATTTTGAAAGATGTGTAGGCAGTGCTAACGGATTGGATCAGACTACAAAGTGTTCAGAAATTCAGGTAGAAATGACTTTGGATGAAAATTTGATTCTGCGTATGAAATCTTGCACATGAATACAGGATTGTTATATTTTCCTGCTTTAAAACAGGATTTGGGCCTGTAAGTATGGCCTTAGAAGTTCCTCACTTTTCTACTTCAGGCAGTCTAAAGTATGCTGCAGAACACCCTGGGCTCCCAGAATCAAGTGAGGCCTACAGAAAGCTCCAGTTCATTGCTTTCCAGGATGCCCTTTAGCACACAATCTGGAAACCACCACAACATGTGTGATACAAGGCTTGTGCCTCATTCAGGCACTTTCCATTGTTCTTTACTGAGTTCCTCTGTTAAAAACAAACACACACAAACAGGTGTCTAAAGGAACGAAGTGATTTCAAATATCAAATTTTGTAGTAAATTAGAAGTAGGAACTGGCTCCAGAATACCACCACAAAATATACAATTTAGGAGACAAACAATATTCTGACTATGGATACCCTTCCCAAGAGGGTCAAACACATTATAAAAATCTCTGTCAGTGTGTTGCTATTGCCATGTAAGCTCCATGAGCTGGTACAATTTCTGATAAGAAAGCTTACAGCAAAGGGAAACTAAGTCATATGCCAAAGGTCACAGAGCTTCTAAAAGGCAAAAGAAAGGATATAGGCCATGAGGTTAATGCCTCTGAAAGTCATGTCCAAAGTTCCATACCAAGTACCTAGGGTTCTCTGGATATGAAACCTTTTGCACTGACAATCACTGACTATGAGCTTGTCCTGGGATACAAGAGTAAAACGAGAAGAAACTAGTTATCTGTAGCAATGGCTAAAAATAATAGTTAATAAAAGACAATTCCTATAGGTCTACAGAGTATGAGTACTTTCAGACCTGCTTGAAGTCAGTTCTCATTTTTACTTTTGTTTTCTTGATTTGGAAAACCCTTACCTTGAGGGGAAGGTGGATGGAGTTATAACAGGTTCATCAGGCAAACACAGCTTCCCATGACGAGGGTCAGAATTCTCGTTTGAGATTGGCTGTATCTGCTTGACTCCAATCCACTGCCCTGCAAATAATCAGAGATGATTTTCTGCCACAACAAACAGTCACTAAACCTCCCCTTCTGCTTCAGCTCAAGAGAAACCACATGCTATAGCCAGGCAGCTGCCCTCCATCTTTCCTCCACTCATCAATTCTCCTTTGCAGTCTCAAATTTGTCGCCCCAGAGCTAGCCCACTTGCAATATTTTTGTGATTCAATATTTTGATTGTGTGTGTTTCTTCTCTCTCTGGCATGTTTTTTCCTGCCCATATGAAACCTGAAAAAATTACAACTAGCTTTGAATAGAACGATAAAAAAAAAAAAAAAACGGTCTACCTATTGCAACCTCACACAGCAGACTCAGGCCTGGGACAGAAGGCAGCTTGCCACCTTTCTTCCGCCGTTCCACTTGTCAATCATCTGCCTTACAAAAACACAGAAAAGCAACTCTGGAAGTCTTCATTAACCTCCTTCCTCCCAGGTTTTTCCAAATAGAAAGAACACTTAACTAACGAACTTGCCATCATTGTCCCTATTAAACTTCAAACTGTTGATGTTCCTCTCAATATGCAGCCTATGGGCTGTTTCGCTACCTTTGCTTCACTCTGAGAATCAGAAAGGTGAGCCACGCAGTCCAGGATGGCACCATTATGAAGTAGGATGCTCTTCTCTCTTTTAAAATTTTCTAAAGAATCCATGTCACTCATTGGCAGCATGCTTGCCATGCAGGCATATCGACAGGAGTTCGGTCCCGGCATCCATGTAAAAAATGGAATATGATGCCATGCACTTTAAGCGCACTGCTAGTGAGATCTAGACAGGAAGATTCCTGGGTTACTGCTCAGCCAGCATAGCCTAATTGACAACCCTCAGATCTCAGAGAGACCCCGTTTTAAAAAACAAGGCGGACAGCAACTGAGCATCAATATCGAAGTTTCGCCTCTGGCCTGGACACACATGAGCACACAGGAAGATACACATAGGTGCACACACCACATAAACATACAGTTAAAAATCTATTTGAGCTATATTTTTATCAAACTAACATCAAAATGGAATTATTTGCCAAGTCTTAAATAAACACCAGTAGTCCTCAAAATCTAACAGAGATTTCTGCTATGAACCTGAAATCACTTATAAGATTTGTTCTTAAGTGACAAGATAACAAAGAAATTAAAGAAGCAGAAAAATGTGGGTCATGAGTAAAACTTGAAACAGCAAAAGCATTGCTGTGTCTGCACAGACATGGAAAATTCAAGATCTTCTCAAGATTTCGTCATCCTGGAGAAGGTTTTTTTTTTTTCTTTTCTTTTTTCATTTTAAAGACAGGATCTCCTGTAGTCCCAGCTGGCCTGGAACTCACAATGTACCCCAGGCTGGCCTCAGTCTCACAGAGATCTGCCTGTGTCTGCCTCTGAAATGCTGAGATTAAAAGCATGTGCCCCACATCTAGTAATAGGGGGTTGTTTTCTATTTTTCTGTCTTTCCTGTTGAGTATGATTTTCCCCCTTGTATAAAGTGATTTTTCCCCCTTAAATAAAATAACTTCGTAGTAAGTGTCAGGACACTTGTTTTTTAGGAGCAGTGTTAATATTTCCTGTCTCATCTTGACAGAGCCGCTGAATCACTGTTAATTCTCTCAAATTAGAAGGTTATTAAGATCAGTCATTCTCAAATTGTTAGCTATGAAAATATATAGTCCTATTCCTATACCTCTGGGGTTGTCAAATAGAAACAGGTCAATAGAGAAGCTGAGCAGGAGTGAGTTGAGGTATTTCTTCTAGATTCTGTTTTGTCAGAACTTAAAATGTGGGTTACTGTTAGATGTCATTTGAATGTTGACTTTCAGCCCCAACATAATAATTATTATCTGAATTAGATGACAAATAAGAACTAAAATGCTTTCATCCAAGTGTCTTCTGGTTATATACCTAGCCCGCTGTACATTCTAGTAGACATGTGGTTCTAGGGATGAAACAGTCCTGCTCATCAGAACAAAACCACTTAACTGGAAAGGTCTGTGAACAAGAGACCATGTGAATAAGCATATTGCATCAGGATTAGATTTATGTGTTGACAGCCCTTGACCTAAAATAGAAGAGACCAAAAAGGAAATGATGTAAGATAAGGAAGTATCTTGAAGATCCATGCTGTGAACTAAGTGTGAAATGCATTCAACAGGATTTCATTTATATCCATGAAAGACAGCCATTCTCTGAAGCATTCCTTAAACATTTTCTTTAAGTTTTTATGAGAGTCTATTCTTCATCCTCATATGAAGATTCCCTTACAAGTCATGAACTGTACCTTCAAAGGGATTTTATACTATCCACTTTGAGTTTCTTGTCTGTTATCAGACAGATGTATGCAGTCAAAGGCGATATACTATATTCTGTTTCTGAAATGTTGTGTACTAATCATTATAACAGTGTGTGACTGAATGGTTTTAAGCAAAATTTCTGTAATGGAGCTTATTTCAACTGCAATTCACCTTCACCTGGCTAGTGTTGAAATGTTTCTTTCAAACTACTATCCCAATATGTAAACTTCTAAATGAAATATGATTAAAAGGTAAGGACAGTGAAGAACAAGAATTTAATACAGGAAGGCGTGCTGCTAAAATTGTGAATGGACCGGGGAACCATTCAAAAGACAGGTGGGATCCTGTTCTCCCTCTAGCCTTGGGGACAGGCCCGCTTTCTTAGCACACCAGATTTCCAGTCTGCCCTCTTGGTCCAGACCCACCCAGTGCATCCTGATCCCCCATACTCAGACCAGCTCAAGTTTTCAGTCTAGTTTGTTAAAGCCTTCACAGGCTATTCCCAGCCCATCTTCCCTCTGCCTGCCCTAGACCAGCCATCTACCCCGGCTGTCCCCTCCCATTACCTACCTCAGATTTCTGTGAGCAACTTTCTTCCCCAGTAAGTCTGATCCTGCCCACTGCCTTTCCATTCTCCTACCACACAAACAGCTCCATTTTCCCGTACTATACCCAACCCCGGCCCTTGCTCTTAGCGCCCCAGATATCTGAACTAGTCTCTTGGTCCAGACCCATCTCCTGCATGCTAATCCCCCTTCTTCAGACCAGGTCATTTTTGCAGTTGTTTTGTTAGAACATTTACTGGCTGTCCCAACCCCAAATGGACTTTGCATTATTAACAACAGCCTTCTACACTAGCAGTATGCACCCTCAACTTGCCTTGGATTGTGCAGACCAGCATTCTTCACTGGTATATCTGATCCTGCCCACTGGGTCTCGACTCCCCTAATGCCATGGTAACACCAAACTCCCCCATCCACATCCTGTTCTCCTTCTAGCCTTGGGAACAGGCACACTATTACTCCTAGTCCCCAAATCTCTAGACTACCCTCCTACCTCTGAGTGACTGTGAGCTCTCCAAATCACACAATGTCCATGCACCTACATTGGTACCCTCCTCAGCCTTTCCCACTGTTGCAATGCTAGTCTTCTGTGCCTTTGCAAACAGCTTGAGAAAGTCTGGATTCAGCCTCTGCCTAGCAATCTTCCTAAACTGTACTGTGCTAGCCAGAGGATCCCAGACATTAAGAGAAAGCTTCAGAGCATCTAATCTCACCCAACATGTGCCTCTGAGGAAACCCCTGAGCAGCTAAACTAGAACCATCTAGTCCTGTCAATGGAAAAAGGATCGATCAACTAGCTTTTCATACCCAATAAGAAAAAAAAATCATATCGAGTACACAAACAGAATCAAACTTAAACTCGACAAAGGAGGGTTTGGGTCTCACATCAGAATCACAAACAACAAAAGAAATCCACATGAAAAATAGTACTGTGAAAAACCCAAATAATATGTCCCAACCAAACATCAAAGACCTCGATTTGAAATCTGACATTGTGAAACTGTTAGAGGAAATCATTAATAATAATCTACAAGATATAGGTATAGAATTAAGGTCAATAATCAAAAAGTGAGACCTTATTAAACTAGAAATCTTCTGTACGGCAAAAGAAACACCCAAGGAAGTAAAGAGAAAACCCACAGAGTGGGACAAAATCTTCACCAGTCACACATCTGACAGAGGTTTAGCATACAGAATATATAAATAACTCAAAATCAAAGAATCAAGAAAACAAGTGATCCATTTAAAACATGGGCTAAGGATTTGAACAAAAAGTTTGTTTGTAAAGAAGAAATAAACACGGCTAAGAAACATCTAAAAAGTGTTCAACATCATTAGTAATTAGGGGAATGCAAATTTAAAGCACTTTAAGATTTCATCTTACCCCAGTCAGACAGACTACGATCAAGAGAATAAATGATGCCAAATGCTTGAAAGGATGAGGGGAAAGAGGAACACTCATTCACTGCTGGTGGGAGGGTAAACTCATGCAACCCCTATGGAAAGTAATGTAAAGAACTCTTAAAAAACTAAAAATGAGTCTACCATGTGATCCAGTTATACCACTCCTTAGTAGATACCCAAAGGACTCATCCTATTGAAGATATACTTGTACAACCAAGTGTTACTGCTCTTTTCAGAACAGCTAATAGATGGAAGGAACCTACATGTCCCTCAACTGTGCTATGAATAATGAAAATGTGGTACATGTACATATTGGAGTTCTACTCAGTGGTAAAGAAAGATGAAATCATGACATTTGCAGGTAAATGAGTGGAAGTAGAAACTATTATGCTAAGTGAAGTAACACAGACTCAGAAAAACAAATGAAATGTGTTCTCCCTTATTTGTGGATCCTAGCACCAATCCCTTATATGTGAATATGTATTCTGGTATAACTGCAGGAACCAGGAAAATTGGAAAGGAATCAGGGAGATAAAGTGAAACAACAAACCAGAGAGCAAAGAATAATAGTACACAGGTGTTACAAAGGGAGATATAGATAAAAGGGGTTATTTAAATGAGAGTTAGAAGGGAGGGTTATAAAAAGAATTATGGAGATAAAGGAGAAAAAAGGAGCATAATAGAAGTGGAGCCATCAGATCATAGAAGGCTGGTATTATCAAAGGAGAAATGAGAAATCGGGGACACTTTAAGGAAAGGCACAGAGGCAGAGTTAGACAGGGAGAGAGAGAGGTGAGGGAGAGAGATGAGAGATAAACAATGCCTAACTACTGTAAATCACCAAGGGAACTATATTAGTCTAATAACCTAATGACAAATTCCACATGCAATATCTCTACATGAGTCCATGTGAATAATAAGAAACAGTTAAACTTAAAGGAACATCCCTTTAAGTTGTTGTCAGGGTGGCCGATGAGACTCCCAAAATTACCCTGGCTATTACCACGGCCCTTGATTGCCTCCCAGAGCTTGAAGGTAAAACACTGTTGCTGAAGACAGGATATATTTTGATACAGGATTTGGAGTAATGGAGCTGGAACTGGCCTGGAAGCCACTTTCCCTGAAGGTTAGCTCTCATAACTCTGGAGCACACCATGGAAACAGACAAGGGAGGACATCAGTCCTTGATCAAAAAACCATGTCAATGACTGGCACAGCCCTTCAAACAGGTACAGTAGTGGCACTTTTTTTTCTTGAGTCCAATCAATGGCTACCTAGCTGTTCTTAGTGTCCACTCAATGAAAGGAAACTCATGTGTCGTACTGTAATCTAGCCAAATACACATAGTTCAAGGGGTCTTCCATCTTAGAGAAATTCCCAAGACTGTGACATACTTAGGCTATGTAACTTCTTACTAAGTGTAATACATATATATATATATATATATATATATTATACACTTACTAAGTGTAATATATATATATATATAAATATATATATAAATATATATATAAATATAAAATCAACCACACATTAAGGAAGCTTCTGCTGTACCAGACAGAGACAACTATGGAGTACCACAATTGGTCACACACATTGTCCATGAGTTGCCCATGCCTATGTAGCACATCTATAATGCAACCTATACACCTAAGGTTCAAAGAACACAGAACAAGGGGTAAAGAGGACACTGATGCAGCTCTCAGTTCTCATCATTGACGCTCCCTCATGCAACAGAGAGCCAGGAACACAAAAATCACAAATGACCAAAGCATGGAGATTTGGAATCTGCAGAATGTGTTTCCCTGGACAGCACTCTTACATTAAGTTTCACTATCCAAGGCTTAGGGACCATTGCGGAAGAGGGGCCAGAAAGTCGGAGCCAAGGAGGAGGTATGGGACCATAAGGAAATAGAATCCTACAAGGCTCTGGGACCCTGCTGGTATGAACCTACAACAATGATTTCAGCATGCTCAAGACCCATACAAACTCAAGCAGACAAAAACCCAGCATGGAACTGGAGAAATAGGTAGCAGACCCCAATCTTTACTGAAGAAATGTTAGCAACTAATTACTGTTGAGTGGGAATGAGCTAATCTTCCTAAAGTGTGAGATTTTAGATAGGCTGACTGGACCTCAGTGGATGAATTTACTCTGAAGAACATCTGGGGACACTAACTTGACACAATAGACATTAACACTGATGAAAGAATGTATGAATTTCAGTTGGGGGGCTATAAGGGACACCAGTGGGAAGGGAAGTATAAAGATGATTAGGATTGATTGAGATATTCTATATGAAATACACAATGATTCGATAAAATTTTAAAAGGAAAGAAAAAGACAGGTGGATTGGTAGGCCCCCTTCCAGAAAGCATAGGAAGACAAGTAGGAGTAGAATAGTGTCTTAACAATTACGGTGAAGTACCTCAAGATTTCTCCTGCTTAAAAATGGGCTTCCAATATGTTTGCATATCTCAGGTGGAAGGAAGCCCTATTAGCATTACTGTGCACAATGAAGTTGTTCTGCAGAATCTTAGTAGTGAGGAATGAAAATGGAGCATTCTGAACTGACAGCAAGGAGTGGGGGAGGGGCCAGGGTTAGACTGAGATTCACCTAAGTAAGTGGTTTCTCCACATCCCTGAGAGTCTTTTTATCTAGAGACCCATGAAATCAGGGAAAAGCTTTTGACTCAGATGCCCAGTGTGCATGGAGTGACAGTAGGCAGCTGAGGAAGAATTTTGCAGACAGAACTTGAAATTATTGATATTATTTTGTTCAAAGAATGTATGTTCCATATTCAAGGTACTCTCAGATTTGCTGAGAGAGAAAAATAATCTCCTCAATAATAGTCCATGAACTTAATTACACAGGGGGATTTGAACAAGATTGCATGGATTATGGTGCTACATATAAATAAACATTTAAATGCACAATATGAACTCTTACTTAGGGGAGGCCAGCATACATAAGTGAAGTGAATTCCTTTGTGAGGGTCTTTGAAAACAGTTGAAAGAATACATAACGATGTAGGCAGCAATCAAAATTCTGATATGTGACGATGTTATAAATCATTATCTTTGTGTAATTCTAAGTTTACAAGAATGTAGACTATTCACATTTACACACACAAAGAAACACATGCACACACCAACACACACATATACACACATACTTTGGATGCTGCTGTAAATCCTTATTAGCTATCAATTAATAAAGATCATCCACATTAGCAGTGGTTGTTTCTGTGTGAAATTTTGTATCTTGGATATTTTTATTTTTAACTAGAAAAAATAAACTGGTGTTTATATTTTACAGATTCATCAGTTAACTATTCTCAGTAAGAAATGGACTAAAAGACAAGTCAGTTTTTGTAGTTTACTTCTTGAAAGATTTTTATGGCTAGTTTGAGGTTTGCTTATTTAAAATTTCTTCATACCACTTCTTTCCACAGATAATAGACATAGAAAAACTATTCACGAAAGCATTAAAGTCCCCAAACAAACGTCATAATTTATCAAGAGCTCTCTGAGGAAACGCAAAACACAGTAAATGGGCACAGAACTTCGTCAATGAATTCCTCCGCAGCAGCAACATGAGTAGAACATGTTGCGCTTTTGAACTTTTTTTACTCTTATTAGAGTAAAAAGCAAGCCAGTTTAGGAAACGGGAATTGTTTCCTGCTCTGAATTCATTGTGAATGGGGTGCAGGGACACTGTAAGAGAATATGAGTCAAAACTCTTGAATGGACATGGGATACAAGGATACAGTGAGGGAAGCAGACATCAGGTGTAACATTCTGACATTAGTTATTGAGCATGGGCCAATTCAGAAAACGGAGTTCCTGGCCATCTGCTAAAGGCATACCTCTCTTTGATGATCTTTCAGCATAAAACTTCACTCTTTCTGAGAGAGAGAGAGAGAGAGAGAGAGAGAGAGAGAGAGAGAGAGAGAGAGAGAGGGAAGTGGGGAAGACAAACAAGAGAGAGACACAGAGAGAGACTGTATAGAGGTTACGCAATCCTCTGTAACCCACCCTGGGTTTGAATCCCACCATCACTTTCATTAAGTGACTGTGGGCATCTTATCCAATGTTACCAGCTCCCTATCCTTATTTTTGAAATGCTAGTAGTTCCAGAATACAAAAAACAAACATTCAAATCTTGCTGTCACCTCAATTATCACTATCATTATCATCATCTGCATTTAAGCATCCCCATCATTGGGCAGAGCTACAGAGAAACCCTATAAGATCAGTGAGTAATGACGGAAATTTGGTGACCTTTTTGGTGAAATCTACTTCTTTCTTGAACCAAAGACCACCCTACTCCTGCCAAAGTGCCAAAACATGTATAAAAGTTTCTGTCCTCTAATTGCCTTTGAGCTACACCTGGCCTAAACTCAATCTCAGCTTCCTATTTATTTTACTATGATGTCTGGCTAAGAACACGCTTAGGTCAATTAATCAATTATTTTAAAACTTTCCATAACTGACTTACATTTCCTCTCATTACCCTCTTTCTCTTTGGCTCCTTTCTCAGTGGTTGCATTGGTTTGAATGAGAAGTGTCCACCATGGGCTTAAGTATTTGAACACTTGCTACATAGTCCGCAGTTGGTGGTGCTCTTTTGGAAAAGTCCTGGAAGCTTTGGGAGATACACTCTTTCTGGAGAAAGCATGTCATAGGGGTTGGGTTTTGAGAGTTCATAGCCCCACCCCACTTTCAGTTTGTCTGTCTCTGTTTCCTTGTGTGCTTGAAGATATGAGCTCTCAGCTTCCTACTCTGGCCATATCCTTCCGTGCTTCCTCCACTCTATAGCTCTCCCTCTGGAACCCTCAGCCCAAATAAACTTTTTCTTGTACAAGTTGCTTTGATCATGAGGTTTTATCACATTAAAGTCTGATGTTTTATGAGATTAAAACTTATGTCTCCAAAACTCCATCCCTACTACATGAAATTCAAAATAATTATATGGTTGAAAGTTTCCTATGAGAAAGTTATTCATGTTGATTTGTGTGAGTATTCATAATATACTCTCAGCCATAATGACTACATTAACTAACAATTTTGTACAGATATTCCAAAATGACATGACCATGATTAGTTTGCATTTCCTCCTATATTCTGTATTCAAGAGTAAAAACATGTACATTTATCATAAAAAAAATATTTATCCTTCTCTTGTATTTTTGTCTCTTGGTGTCTGGTTAAAATTCTAAAATGTTTCCAATACTTAGATAGAGAAGAAAGAACAATTGTCTCCATTTTTGAGACATGGAAACTAAGGCTCAGTGGCTAGCCAACTTTTTGTGTGCTTAGTAGCCACTGCAATTGTACAGCTGGTTAAATAAATAAATAAATAAAAGACCTAGATAGTAACTAGGTTAAATGTAGGCCTATGTAGAGGCTGGAGAGAGGACTCAGTGGTCAAGAGCTCTGACTGCTCTTGCAAAGGACCCAGGTTCTCTTACTAGCACACACATGGAGGCTAAGAACAAATAACCAGCCTTTACTCCATTTCCAGGGTATCTGACTCCTTCTGGCTTCTGTGGGTATTGCAAACATGTGGTAAACTTATATACATGCAGGCAAACCATTCATAAACATAAAATAAAAATAAAATTTTTAAAGTTTTATTAAAATGTAGAATGATATATTCACCCAGAGTGATTACTTCAGCAATAATACAATTCTCTATTTCTGAAATATTCTTGTAACTTTGTTTTTAAAATTTGATTTCTGAAAGAATTTAATCTTAATTCTGGTTTTCACTTTTATTAATAGACTAACATGCTCTTTTAATTCATTTAATTCCATATTTCTACTATCATGACTGGCAGAGTCATTTCATTTAGACTAAAAATATGTGAACAAACAATTAACATAGTGCAATATACCACTGTCCAAAAATCTGAACACAATTGCTTGGACATATTTTTATAGGAAAAAAAAATACTGTGAAAGGGAATTTGAGTTAAAAATCACTGGGTATTCAGCCAAGTTTAAAAGATAAATCCCTTTGTTGTTGTTTTCCTGAGTGATCCCACACGGGAGGCCTGCAGATGCCATATTTCAAATCATAGGAAATTACAGCTTAGCAAGAGCTCTCTCCCTGTGGGCTCAAATAAAATTTCCTAAAGGCTCTAGATGGTACCCTTCGGGATAGGAATTGTAAATGCTCTGGAGAGGAAGTCTGTGTGTTACAAGGGCCTGGATGCCACGCCCTGCCTGCATCCAGCTTCAGTGCTGTTTCCTAAGTGAGACCACCGCAACTCAGGATGCAGGGCCTGCTCAGGAACCCTGACCCCAGCCTATTTCAGAGGGGGCAGAGTGCCCACACCCACTGTTCCCAGCCCCCACTTCCTCTTGTGCCTCTGCCGGTTCCTTTAGGACCATCTTTCTATAGCTGGTGGGAATCAACCAGTTTATTTTCACAAATATTTTCGGTTTGAATCATCTTACTACTATCTGCTGTACTTATTATTTACAGCTATTCTTAGCCTTAATTTTTCTACTCTACCCCTCCGAAAAAAAAACCATATTTTTTTTTCTCTCTCTTTTTAAAGTTCTTTCTCTCTATTCTGAAATTCTTCTGAAAGGTGATTCACACAAATCCTCTCTCCCCAGTCAAACTCAAGGACCATAGTGATATTTTCTATCTCACACGAGATAAAGTCATTTTTATTTCTGTCAAATATAATTTAGGTTCCATCAACATTCAGTATCTCTGCCTTCAATTAAATCATAGAACACTTTAAAATGTGAAAAAAATTCCACAAGGACAGATAGATAAAACATGGAAAGACTCTTCGAGACAAAAGAAATATAACTGACGCACCCTTCAGTCTTCAGCATTGATTTCTATTTATTATTACAGCTCTTCAAGGCACAAAGGTTGGATGTCAACATGTTATCCTGTATCCTGAAAGCATAGGATTGAGGGGAACACTACTTGCATCACTTCCTCTGTAAAATTTGTTTACCACAATTAAACTTAATGTTCATTTAAAAGGGCATTGAAGGAGAAGGGGGATTTGAGCCTTTGTTTTTCCATTTCTTAATGCATTACTTTTGAGATTTCCCAGACTTCAGCTTATAGTTGCCTCCTTGACAACCAAGAATCCCAGTAAAGTGGTAAAGTAGAGTTTGCCTAAACTTCCCTGTAGGCAGAGTAGAGCTCTGTGTAAGGCCACTTTTATCAAGCACAGCCAGGCTGACTTTGAAAATTTCTCCCGAGGAACAACGATCAACAGACCCTTCTTACAGTCATCTAATTTCCAAGCCTTGATGTGACATATGAAATAAGAAGAAAGTGACAACAAAAATCAATGTGTCTAAATAGTCTTGCTTCGAAACATACCTGCCACTGGCTTAACTCAGAAATTGGGTGGGATATTAGATCCAATATCTTTTTGTTGCTTTTTTTTTTTCCTCTCGTTTTTGCTGCTTCAGAATTACTTTTAGTATCTGCAGATAGAAAAAGACAGAAAACCTCTACTTAGCTTGATTGGGGGGGAGAATGCATTATTAAAAAGAACTTAAAATTTTAAGCCCATAAAATGTCCTGTGCCTTGCCATCCATGTATTGAGCTTTTTTTTTTTTTTCTTCCGTCTGCTATATCGATGTGCTTCTGATTAAAATGAGAACTGCTATATTTTAGGGGAATCACAGGCTTTGAAAAATGGTAACAAAAGATATATCTCTAAGAAGTTATATATTTTCTTAAGAATGTATAATAGGTGAGAAAGTCTGCTTCTATAATGCTAATACTTTTACCAGTAGAATTTGTGTGGAAAGATTGATATTCAAGGGAATTTTAAACATGATTTCCTCTGTTAGATTCCCTACAGAAATGTGCTATAAAAGCATACATAGCTATAAACTATATGCCAATTGTTTTTCTATTTTAAAAGATTGTTTGCTGGCCGCTAAACCTTTAACTAGAAAGATAACAGATAAATAAAAATTTAAATGGTCCTCAGAGATCAAAATATATTATATTACATGCTGAAGAACGAACTCAAGTTGGCTCTGTAGATTATAAAGTTTAAAAACTACTGGCTCACTTCTCTGAATAAAAGGCATTCTTTTAATAAAACGTTCACCACATCAAGAAAAATTAGCAATTTAAAATATATTGTGATCTTTTATGCATCTTTTTCCAAAAATATACAACTTGCCAAAAATATTACAAAGATGATTGTCTGTGTTTAAACAATGCAGTAAAAGCCATTCAACCTCCCTTTCACACATAAATGAATTTTCTTTTCAAAGGATATTTACCCTTAAGAGGACATTTTTAACCTTTTGACACCATAAAATTCCATCCATGCAAAGTTATTTGTTTTTTGTTTTCCTGACATTCATTTTTTTTTACCAGATTTTTTCCATGAGATTTATCATGCTATTCAGCATAGAGATACTTTTAGTAGTTTAAAACTTGATTAATAGGAGGAAATTTGTTGAAAATAATATTAGTGTTGGTGTTTTGTAATGAGTTGCAGAAGCCAAGGAGACCTGTTCTTTCTTTTGTGCCTTTTTCAGTTTCCTTAAAAATATGCTGAACCCCTCAGTCCATTCTGTTCACATCTAGGAAGATTTAACATTAGCTAAGTGTTTAATGGACTTTTGAATCTGAGAAGGGTATCCATCTACAATGTGGAAGGGACCAGGGGAGAGAGGGTTGCGGTCAGGACTCCAGAAATTCGGCCCCTGTGATTATAGGTGGTGGTAAATAAGTTTCAAAGCCTGCCGACTAGGAAGCAACGGGCAAGACCAATGCTTTTAAGAGTTGCTAACAAGCTAATTTTAAAAGACCAAAGGCTAAGCACCTTTCAAAATTTCAATACTTACAGTTTTCCTATCTAACAATGTCATTTGCTGAATAAAAAGACATGATCCTAACAACTTACCCTACCTACGACATTCCTATTACATCAGAACAGGAAGAATAAAACAATATGTAACTGGCTTTTTTCAAGATTCTTTTCTTATAAAACTAATAAGTTTATCTGTAAAATAAAATATTTCAGTGGCAAAGAAAATAAATCAAAGTACTTTGTCAATTTACTTTCTTAATTCTGAAATATGTTCACACTTCCCAAAATGAAAAACAAGGAGAAAAGTGATGTGGAGTATAGATTCATATCATCTACATTGTGCTGGCTTGGACATAGCTGGAACAGCCAGCCAAGGATCAAGGAAGAAAAGGTATGTTTTTAAGTGACATGAAGTGAACGGACACCCTAAAGCAAATGCATATCAAGGACCTCAGAAACTTGAAAGAATGTGTCTCAACCATGAACAATCAAATGACAATGATTTTTCGTGAAATAGTCTGGAAAAGATCTTTTTCATTGTTTATTTTGTGAAACTGACAATATAACTTACTCTAAATCATGTTCTAAGTGGCACTTATAGAGACTACTGAGATGGGAAATTGTGTGTGACATACTCAAGGTCAGCTGTGTGAAGAACCAAGACAACAGACCCATCAAACAGCAGTAAATGGAGGTCTTTGTCTTTAAGTTATGAAGAATGTGAATGCATTTGATCTTGCCAGCCAGTGTCCTGCAGATTTCTGCGCATAAGACAGATGGCAGTGCAACCAAGCTAGAATCCAGACCTTCCTTCCTTCCCTCTGGGTCTAACTCCTATTATCCACTTGTAAATTAACCTGTCAATTTATCAATCAACACCATCTTGATTCTCCCCTGTTCCACAGCCCAGCCTTGCAGTGAATTTGCCTCGTAAATAACTGGGAGCCTCGTGTTTGTTAGTATTGTGAATGAGTTTATTATCACTTTGATGGCTGCTATGAATCACAAATGCTGCTGAGAGGCTGATAAGAAAAAAGTACATGCACACATTAACAGGGTTGAAACTATTTTAGAGATAAAAGATGGAGTAACTGTGATAGCAAATCATTTAAATTGAAAAAAATGACTAAAAATTGTATTTGTGTGCGTGTGCGTGCGTGCGTGCGTGTGTGTGTGTGTGTGTGTGTGTGTTTTGTTGGACAATCACCTGCTTAAAGTAAAAGAGAGTGAGAAATGTTCTGAGTTTCATGTGTACTGTTTATAAAAGTATCTGTGAGATGTCACTGGTGGACAGCATTTGCTCCGTGGTGAAGCAGGACACTCACTATTTTATTTTATGGTTTAGTTACACATGTCAGAAATCACCAGGCTCTATTCTAAAAGACCAGTCGGACACATTTACATTTTAGATGCCGTATGAGAACTTCATAATGAAGAAAAAGAAGAAAATCCAAAGTGTATGTGTTTGTATACATATGTGCTGCTCTTTATAAAAGGTACAATATATGTAGTAGTATCTATTAAGCAAAAGAGGTAGTTTGGTAAGTTTAACACATTAACAAATAATTAACATTACAGTGGTAATGATTTTTGTTTTCTCTTGTCACTGAAAGTTACTTATTTGATTTGTACAATGACATTTAAATGTTTTTAATTTAGGGATTTTTAAAATAAAAGCTAACTTTATTAAAATATACCTTTGTAAAATGTGTTATATATCTACAAGTTTATATAAGAACTTTTCTCAGCCTGATTGCTCTGTTTAGTTTTGAAAATAAAGTACCAACATAAAGCAATATATTTTAAAGAGTATATGAGGTATATTCTGATTGTTCAGACCTGTATTGTTAGCTCACGATTGCTTTGAAAGATTATGTTAAATATGCCATATTTAGAAGTATTGCAAAACTATTTAATCATGCATATAATTGACCTTTAAAGCAATTTTACAGTTTACATCAAGTAAATATAAACTTGATGCTATATTTTTAATGCACACACATATGTATTTTCTTTGAATTGTGTTATATATTTTTAAGTGTTTATTTTTAGCAAACCTTCAATATTTCTTTTAATATTTTCAACCAGTTAGATGGCTTACAATGAAAAGTATTTCTGCATGACTTCTAAATAGAGTAATATTATTTATTGAAGAAAATATAAAGTCCTTTGTGATATACTTAGGATGCTTTCATTGTTCAAACAGTGTATCATTTGTAGATGATTTCAGTATTTCTTGATAATGTTATTGAAGTAGAGCAGCATGCCAAATGTGAGATATCATATATGGTTAAAATTCTCAAACTTGTAAGTCAGAAACAAACTATCAGTTATCACATGGGAAATACTTTTGCACAATTAAGATGCTGCACTAAAAGGGAATGTTCCTTGAATATTATTACAACCAATATGTCATCAGTGGAAATGTGATGAAATGAAACTATTTGTGAGAATGCAATTCACAGAACCCGATAGGCTGTCCATTTTATTCAGTTTATAATTAAGATAGTGTTTAACTCTGAAATGAATTCTATATATGCATGCTCAATAGACTATAGCCCAACAATAAGAATGGAGTCGCATCTCATTTTATCATAAATTGTGTAATAAGCGATAAGGTAAAACTAGGGCTAAAATCCTTCCAGCAAAAATGAAACAGAGCGACCTCAATTGCCCTAATTCCTTATGCTTTTTTCCCCTTTTTTAAAAAGTCTCTTCATTTTCCCTCTGTTCACATTATTAGCTTACACATGAGTGCATTATTAGAAAATAACAAAGCCAAACAGGGGCCTTGGAAGGAGGGAGACAGGTTCTCTCTATAGCTGAAAGGTATTCCCATCTCGTTTGTTAGGAGTTGCAAAAATAGTCTTCCAGCCAGGAGGGACAATGACCTTTCTCTTTCAACAAGCTTGGTGGTTGGTCTTTTGATGGAAAAACTAGGGGATACAACATCTGGTAATTTGTGTTACTGAGCTTAGCTGAGGTCTTAACGATGTAAGCAGATTATTCTTGAAGTAGAACAAAAAAAATTCCGGAAGACTCAATGGACTATTTAAAGTTATTAGGCAGTGAATTCTACCACTTCAGAACTCTTTTCTGATTCATTTTCCCTTTAAAGCTCTGCCTTGGAAGAGATTAGAAAAAAAAAAAAAAAGATCTACCTCTTTCCATCCCAGTTGACTTTTTGGTGGTCCACAGCTGTTTGTCGTTCACCCTGGCCTCCTTTTTTCCATCACAGCAGAAATGATTACTTTGCTGATTAAATTTTCTCCTTCAAAACTTTAGGAAGCTCTCTTCTACCCTTAGGAGTCACTTGTTCGACCCCTCTGGTCGAGCAACACCAAATAACATCAGCCAAGCTCCGACAATTTTGAAGAATAGAAAATGTGAACAGGAGCAGTGTGTGAAGAAAACAAACACTCCACCTGGTCCAGGATTCAGGCAAGAAGACAATTAGAGGACAGTACCAAGAAGTCCTTGGGACTTCATTTCCACATGTTCAAACTGTTTTTCTGACTCTGATAAGAATGATTTGATGTTTGCTATGTTTGCTTTCTTTCTGTAAAGAAAAAGAAATATCAAATGAGACAATTTGTACAAGCCTCGGAAAGATCCTAAGAATTCTTCCAAAGATGAAAGAGATGTTCTTTATATCAGTAAGCCAATGGATAAGCATTTGAGTATTCAACTTGATTTGACTTAATTTGACTAGAAATAGTTATTGGAACTTTAAGTTTTACCTCAAGTTTTAGCCAGATAAAAGAACAGAACACACTGTAGACTCTCAAAGAGTGGCTACCTGAAGAACAGGTCTGCAGGCTGGACAGAGGCTGTAGGTACACACAGACCTGTACTGTGTTTAGTACATTGTGTTCCAGCTATGAAACAAGAAAAGCAATACGTTACACATACCAGTTTCAATCTCCTCAGTGGTCATAATACTGCTAGCTGCTTAGAACACTATGTCCTCAAATCAAAGGGTCTGACAGAGAGCAAAATATGGTACTCTTATGAAGAAAAGCATGAAGAGGAAAATAAGGAAAGAAAGAAAGAAAGAAAGAAAGAAAGAAAGAAAGAAAGAAAGAAAGAAAGAGAAGAAAGAAAGAAAGAACCACCCAAACACAGCAGAAAATAGCCACTTAATTTTAAACTGTCACACAGTACACAAATACAGTTAGCATGATATGTTGATATTTAGGCAAAGATTGTTTGTTGATTCATAAATTAATACTGATTATAATTCTTTGTGCTATTATGATTTTCTAACTATCTTCTAGACTTCTGGGATTATGAGGAACAGAACGCATCTGTATCACACAGAACATGATCTCAGATCAGATTATTTTTGAAGAACACGATAGGCTAGACACACCAGTGTTTTATACCACATATATTATAACATTCTCAGGCTTGCTTTGCAAGATTCTGTCTTGTACAAGTCATTCATAAAAGTCATATTAGGTAAGAAAGAAAAACTCTTCTTTACATCCTTTAAAGGGTTTGTTCTTTTAATAAAGACGGACACTTGGAGAAATGTATTTCAAACTGAGCTAAATCTAGACTGATCTTTTCAATTTTATCAGTACTTGCCAGGCATTATGTTTGAACTAACACTACCTGGAGTTAACGAAAAGATGCTTAGGTATATTATCTATATTATATATTATATATAATAAGGTAAATATATACTGCCTTAATATTATATATTACATACTGTTTTTATGAGACTCAACTTCCTTGTATCCCCAGCTAGCCTGGAACTCACTATGCAGACTAGGCTGTCTCAGTCTCACAGATATTACCGTTACTCTGCCTCCCAAGTGTTGGTATTAAAGGCATGAGCTACTAGACCTGGCTTATGTTTCATAGATTTTTTAAAAAATAGTTTCTGTATTATTTTTATCTTGTGCATATGAATATATTGCCTTCTTGTATGCAAGTGCACCTGTTTAATGCAATGCCCTTAGAGAACATGAGATGGCGCTGATCCCCTGGAACTATTGTTACAGATGGTTGTGAGCTGCCATGTGGTTGCTGGGAATTGTACCCAGGGCCTCTGCAAGAGCAGCCAGTGTTCTTAAACACTGAGCTAGCTCTCCAGCCCATAGATTTTTTATAAAGAAAAGTGTAACTTTCTGAAGTTTTATACTTTCTTCTTATTTTTCTAAGAATCAAAATGCTTCCAATTGCCCTATCAAATTCATCTTGAGCATTTGGTACTTGTCTTTCCATCAGATTTTCACGTTTCTAATTCACAGCAGCATTTGTGAAATTCTACTACAGAAAAACGTGCCTATTCATAGTTATAAGAACAACTTACTGGGTTATTGCAGGGTATTGGCAGATAAGCAACTGCAAAAGAGAAACCATTAAAACAGAGGAACTAATGACATCACACCAAGTTTCCCTTCCTATTAATTTGTCAAAAACCCTTCACAGTTATTCTCATTCACCAAATTTTCACCCATACTTGTATGATGGTTTCCTTGCTACTGAATATTGGAGATCCACCCCATCTTAATGGCTGCTGTGTTTTTCAGTCAACTATGAAATTCCTGATTTATGTATTTATTCATTCATTTTTTAGATACAGTCTCTTTGTAGCCCCTGCTCGCCTGAAACTCACTATGTAGACCAGGCTAGCCTGGTTCACACAGAGATCCACCTAACTATGAGGTTCTTCTTCAATTACAGCATAGTCCAGGAAAGTTCAGAAGTCCGTGTGCAACCTGGTTGATTGTGGTGCATAAATGTGGATTCCACAATAGAATCTTTTATTTATTTATTTTTTTCACTAAACAATTCACTTTGTTTCAGCTATTTCAGTTATAAGTGGTTTTCCTCACAGAGAACCAGGAAGAGGGACTGAGCCTTCCCTAATTAGACCAGACTCCACCTTCTTTCACTAATTCCTCTCTTGGATTCTATCATTATTCAGCAATGTCCACTTTCACGTTCAGTTCTATTTTGGTCCATTAGAAGCTGATTTTCACCACTTTCATTCTTAGAGCTCAAGTCTTACACTGCATCTGCTTAAACTGCCGAGAGACTATCCTTCAAGACCAGGCCTAAACGTATTTCCTCTCTGCACGGCACTTTCTAAGCTGTTGGGGAGTCCTAACGTCAGTCTGACGCCAACAACTACTAGAAGATAACTGGACAAATAGAAAATATGAAAACTTAGAAACCATTCCTCTCACATACTAGGTGGGGAAACTAAAGGCTGGGAAGATTTCAAGACCTACCCATAGCCAGAAAACAACGCAGGGCCCAGGACTCCAATACAACTCTCTGTTCACTCACAACAGCTCCTTTTCTCTACATCACAGTTGATGATATGCCAGTTTATTTTTTTTAATTAATTGTTTTAAGTATAAGTTTTTTCATTCAAAAAAAGGCATGAAGCCTGAGCACAGTGTCTCACACAAACACTTGTCTATCTCATTAAATCTAGTCGGTAGCTTTGCAATGGCCAATAAACGTTTTGAATAGAAAAAGAAAAGTTGGGAACTTTTCATGGTTCGAATTTCTCCACAAGCAGATGCGTGAGACTTAAGACAGAGCTGCTTCTTCATTGTTCTTGCAGAGCTTTCAGTGTTTCTAGTGCATGAAAATTAGCCACGTGTGGGCCTCTACTATGATTAACATTAATATTAACTGCTCTCGGTGGTTGCATTAAACCTTCACAATATTTTAAATTACTTGTCATTATCATTAGCCACATTTTAAATGTAGGAAAATAAGTCTGAGGAAGTTAAAGGTACTCATCTTAAATCACACAGATAATGAGTCTCATACTCAAAAGAGGATCTATCATAGGTCACAACTTTGATGTTCAAGGTTAAACCAGCAAGATTTTGTGAAGTCACTTTGGCTGTCAAGGATTGTACCCAAGATGTTTCATGTCAAATCTGAATCTGTCATCATCACCTATTTTATTTAAATAACATAAACCCTATTAATATTCTTACACTAAAGTTTCTAATTGCTTTTGGGCACCTCTTCAAGTTGACTGTGCCATTTTACACATCCTTTGTCCTTTTCATCCCTTGTCCTTAATCTGGCTATCTCATGAAATCGTACAATACAAACATTATTCCTTATATCTCACTGATTTGCATTTGGGATTCTGTTTTGTTTTTGTAAATATCTTTGGGTAACTAACATAATTGTTACTTATTTTGTTTGTTTTTTTGAAACAGGGTATTCCTGTAACCTGATTTGACTTGGAACTCACTATGTAGACCAGACTGGCATCCATCTTACAGAGAGCCACCTGCCTCTGCCTCTCAAGTGCTGGGATTAAAGGCATGCACTCCCAAGGTGGCCACAATTATTTTTTTTTTAGAATATTATTCTATATTCCTCATCATGTGTCTTTCATTATTGGAACTATTATAACTTATCTGTGTTACCATATGGTATAGTCTTGTCCTACAAGGCCAATCAGATATACAAAATGGGCACCAAGACCAATTGCTACATTGAACCATTGGATGAGGTATGAGAGATATATCCAAAGGATTCAAAGGGATGCGCACAAAGGATGTTGTGGTCACATCAACCATCTATTACAGGGAAAACCCAGGGAGGCTTCTTGTAGAATGGGTAAATTGACCTGAGCAAGGAGGAATGAATAGATTGTGCCCATTCTGGATACAAACTATCTCCCTCAGAAGCACCTTTAGACAAGTGGATCCCCACTGTCACACCACTTTATCTCTGTGATCATGTTCTTTTTCATGGACTCTTAGGCCCTAGGCACCGTAAGTACAGGATGCAGTGAACTCACTGGAGCAGAATGATGCTGGGAGGTGACGTGACAAGTTCAGAATTCTGTTTTCTTTCCATGCGTCTCTTGTGCTTTAGGAATAGTAAAATATTTAATAACATTTACATATATAATTCAATGTAGAGTTCATGATCTGTCATTTATATAAATCAAGAAACTGTGGCTTTAAATCAAATGTTTAAATCTTGAAGGAAGCTTCACAATAAGTAGGTCAAACACAGGTGAGAAAAATGAGAACCAAGGAAATGTGGGGTCAGGGGAGGTGATCATGCTGGATCTCAGCTCTCATCGCTGTAGTAATAAGATTATGAGGGCGAAGGGAAATTCAATATTTTAGCGCTATTACATGAGGTTTATGTTGTACTTTGACTTTCTAGAGTATTGCGTATTTTTAGAGTACTTGTTTACTCTGATTTTGGTGATAAATTGATGAGCTGAAGCCAAGAGTAGTCCCAAAGACACATTAGAGTGTCTTTGAATGCTCCATATTACAAGTAAAAGAGTTGTGGGACTGAAGAGATAGATCAGTGGGTAAAGTGTTTGCTGCACATGCATGAGGACCTGAGTTTGCAACCCCAGCACTAACATAAAAATCCAGATACAGTGGCATGCATCTATAACCCTTATGCTGGAGGTCAGGACAGGCAGATTCTGAGATCTTGCTGGTCAGACAGTCTAGCTGAATTGGCCAGCTTCAGGTTCAACGAGAGATCCTGTCTCAAGATAGGTGAAGTATGATAAAGACGGCTGACATACACTTCTGGCCTACACACACACACACACACACACACACACACACACACACGTGCAAAGAGAGAGAGAATCCAATTCTGTAATCTCTTATTGAATATTTGTATGTCAGAAACTGCTATACATAGAAAAAATAAAAGCAAATAAAACAGAAGTGTTCTCTTCATTCACAGAGGTTAAATCTTATGATGGATTTTGCAAAGTCAGGAAGTTAGTGGATGTAGGTAAACTCACAAACAAATGTTTTTTTTTGTTGTTGTTGTTCTTTTGATGAACTTTGCAAAATCAAGAAGTTGGGTATTCATAGTAAAGCTACAAGGAAACAGTATTTTTTTAGTGGTGAAAACAATAATTTCCATACAATGTAAATATTACAAATTGAATTGAGTAAGTCCAAAAATATAAAGCCATAAGACCACAGTGGTCCTTCAATGCTACCGCTCATCATTTCTATATAAAACAAAATTATTACAAATCTAAAACAATTACCCCAAAGTATTTTAGAATATTATCTGCAAAACCTGAGGCAGTCTTTCTCTCAAGAGAATAATTTGGCTTGAGATACCACCCACCATGAACTAACATAATTATCTAAATCCCTGGCCTGGGAAAAAAGTATTAGTGAGTGCCAAACTGAAGAAGAAATATTCATCAGTGCATCTCTGCTTTTGCATGCCTGCATTCTGCCCCACAGATTTCTATTCCGAATCACCGGGTGTGGAAGTAATCCTTACTCACTATGCCAACCAGCAAAGCTAGGCATGGGAACTGAGACTGCACAGATACAGACTCTTTCCTTCTGTCCTCTTAACTTGTTCATCACAGAGCCACAGGTCAACACTGAGAGTAGGCATGATCATAGAAATACAGTACAAAGGATTTGTCCCTACCGTTGTTTTGGATTCTGCTACACAACCCGATTAAAATCTCACAGTTTCCAAAATTCAATGTTAACCATCGCTTAGTAGAGTGTAAATGGCTATAAAATGCTTATGGAAATCTATGTACTCATACATTTCATGCATTTGTAGAGAATCAAAATTAAGTTATGAAAATCAATGTTTATATTGCATAGTTGATAAAGTACAATATCCATACAGAGTATCTCGGAAAATGCTACAATACTACCACTGTCTTTAAAAACATGGAGAGTGCAGAAGCTATCAAATTTCAAAAACCTGTTGGCTGATTTTCATTCTTAATTCAATTTGCTTCACTTTCCCTTATAAGGCTACTGCCAGTTTAGGTGGGGAACTAGCTCATCTGCTCAGGGAATGGCAAGTACTTCTTAAATAATTCATGGCAAAAAATGCAAACATTTTCTCTATTTTTGTGATATGAAAATGCCTCATTGCTTTTCTGGGCTTATAAGTAGATTCATCCAGTCAACTGTTTTGGTTTCTTGGTATTCAGAAGTAGGAAAGACTTCTGAAATTTGAATCATATTTCAGATCCCTCCTGGGTAGTTAAGTGTACACCCACACTCCAACATTTCCCATAAACACCACATGCCTAAGCTCACGGTAAAATTAGATATTTCTTACCAAGAGAGCGTGGGTGTAGAATATGCACCACCAGAGTGGAGCAGCACCTTTTACAGGACATAGGGACACCCTGGGGCTTCTTTAGTGGCTAAAGAGGTTAGGCCCCTTGGCTGTATAGTGTGTCTTTTTTTTGTTGTTGTTGTTAATAGTTCTCTATTCATCACTCCACAGGAAATCAAAATCCTCCATTTCACTCACAAAATGTAGGTAATAAATTTTAATCTGATACTGGAATCTAATATTCATCAAGGACTTTATACTTCTGTGTTAGGCTGGGTGGCTTTATTTTGGTTGACCTTCTTCAATACCAGTATGTATGGTCTCTTGGGTTGGACTACACATTTTGTATGCATTTAATTTAGCAAGCTTTATAACAAATACGGGTCTTTCTGGTATGTTCTATATTCACTTTTAAGTGTCCTAGGATTTTAAGTGCTAGAGTAAGGATGGGGTGGCAGGTCACAAAGTTATCTTCAATTGACTCTTCTATCCAGAAAAACATTGTAGTCAGGTCAGCTAAGGAGAGGAGGAGAGTATGCTCATGATGAGCTTGGGCTAGAGGAGGGCATGTTCCAAGGATTTCCCCTGGGATACAGCCTGGTAGAACTGCTCCAGAGGCTGCAGCAAGGGAAGCACAGCTTTCTACAGAATCTTCACTAGGCTCCAAGACAGATGTTTCTCATCAGCAAATCCTTTTACTGTAAGATTTGTGCAGCCTGTGGAGAACAACCCTGGGAATTTCTATGTGTGGGGGTGGCTAGTGCTCTAGTTCAAATCAGTAACAAGAAGTTGGCTAAAGTCATTCTTTCTCTACTGCCAAATCCTCCCTCAGAATAAGCAACTTTGATTTAGTATTTGAAGAATAGAGATAATGTGTAACTGTTTCAACAACAGCAACAATAAACAAAACCACACAAAATACTTAATTTTTATTTAAGTATTTTTTAAAAGATATCTTGTTTTACAATGCAGTCATGTGCCTTGAAATTAATTTCATTCAGTGTTTGAGAAGAGTAACTCAATTGAGTATAGACAATGATATGAAAATCTATGGTAATAACTTAATTGCTAACTTGGAAATAATTTTGGAAAGTAATATTCAATTTGGCCCCAACACAAAAATAGCTCACTTTTCTCCACTGTCAACCTTAAATATGAAGTTATGATCAATTTTGATACAGTCTTTGACTAATTATCATAGAAATCTATTCAACAGAAGTTTATCAACCATCATCTGTGTGCCAGGCACTGGGCCTGGTGCTGAGGATGCCTGCCTCCAGTTTTGTAGACTTTTTGTCTTACACAAGAGGCAGAGGAGACAATTAGTCCAGTGAAAAGACTCTAGCTCATGAGTCCCTGTGTGTTGGTTTAATACCATGGCCACTGTGAATTACTGAATACATTTCAATGCCAGAGAATTCAATTGGTCATAATATCTTTAGAAAAAGCACTCCAGGTCCAGAACATAGAATGGATTTCTGGACATTGGGCCAAAAGCAGAAGGCCTACAGAAGGCAACAGCACCAAATGATGCAGGGAGCAGATATAACTTCCTGTATACATGTGAAGGAATGAGGAGAAAGATTTGAGAGAAAATAAAGAAGTGAGGTTATTCACATGGTTAGAAATCTCTCTGAATATCAGAGAAAGGTAGAAGAGTGGGACTGGAATCATTCCCAGGGCCCATTTTGGAAAATGAATGGAAGTTGTCACTAGGCAAAAGCAGAAACATAGAAAGGAGAGCAGATTTGAGGTAAGTTGTGCATGAGCTAAATGGAGAATCCTATAAGAATATGGAGATGTTTTTCCTTAGCAGAGTATCATTCCTTATTAACATAGCTGGGGCCATCATCAGTGTATTTAGGAACAGCTGAAGCCATGGGTGTGGATGCAGTCATCTAAGGACTTTTAAGTAGTGACTCTACTTCAGTGCATAGTGGCACAGAACACAGACTCAGTATCTGGCAGCTAAAGTTGTATGTTCATTCTCATGTGTGTTTGCTACATGGTTCTAAGCAGTCATTTAACCTGATTGGGTCTTAAGTTTTCTGCCCAGTCAGATATGTAACAATGCAGTGCATTGCTATGAGCTTGAGAAATAAAGCACTCCAATGAGGTATTAACGCACGGTGCTTGGTTAGTGGACGCTAGCCATCATTACTTTTGCTACTGCATTATTATTATAATGTTGATCAAAGAACAAAGAATTAACTTTTTATGCATATTTTATTGAGATTTTGTGCAACTCATATAATATATCGTAATTGAATTTAGACTCCCCCTACCTATCCACACATCCCATAGCACCCCAACAGTAGATTTCATGTAATCTGTCATATATGTTAAGGCATTTGTACCCAGATATCACTTGGTGTAAATTCATCCAGTGGGGTCTAGTCAGCCTATCTAGAGCTACTTCCTTAAAGAAGATCAACTCTCCCTCACCCAACAGTAATCACTTTTCAATAGTTCCTCAACTGAGGTTGGGGCCTAATGTCCATTTCCCCAGTTTTATGATGGGTTTTTGTCCAATTGAGTCAGCATGGGTCTTGTGTATGCTGTCATTGATATTGCAAGTTCATGTGAGTAAGTTCCCAGAGTTCTGGAAGTCTGTTTCCTTATGTTCATGCACCAACCCTGGCTCTTACAATCTTTGCACTTCTTCTTCAACAATGGTCCCTGAGCTATGGGTGAGTGAGGTTTAATATAGGAGTCCTATCTAGAGACACATACTCTGCAGTCTCTTAATTTTCTAAGACTTGGCCAACTGTGGCCTTATGTGTGCATCATACTCTATTGCATGAGGAAACTTTTCTGGTGAACTGGTGAACGTTGAGAGATGCTTTATTATTTTCCACACTTCCTGTTCCCCTGTATCCCATGAGCCTTAGGTGTAAGGGTTCCAATATAGATGTGTCACTTGGGGCTGGGCATCTTCCAGACATATAATCTCTGTGTGTGACCAGTTGTGGAACACTGTAGTAGTCTCTATCTCTTGCAAAAAGAAATTTCTGTGATGAGGAGTGTATGATATATTTGTCTATAAAAATATCATATTTAGCATATAGTAAAATATTTCATTTGTTTAGGCATATGACAGAGATAAGGTTTTCTGTAGGATCTATGACTTCTCTAGCTATTTGTAGTTGACTATGTTTATAGTGCCACACAAGAGTTCCCTCCCACTGAGAGAGCTTTCATTCCAATTAGATAGCTGTTGATTGACCCATAGGTAAAAGTGCCACTACTGCACTGCTATAGGTTTTTATGTTGATCATTGTTGTGTTTATTTGGCTATGAAGCTGTGGTTGGACCACTGATTGAATTTTTTTTTCCCTTAGCAGTTTGCATAATATCCTATAGAACTAGGAGACCTAGAGTCCTGTCTGAAGTATGTCCTGTCTTCTGCAATAAAGTTTTATCTTCAAGTTCTGGGAAGTAATCAAGGGCCATGGCAACAACCTGTGTTATTTGGAGGGGTTAGACTGCCCTGACCAACAACTCAAAGGGAGACTTCTGTCTGGCACTGTATTTCTTGTTATATAACCCATGTGTACACATGTGATCATGATCAGGCATTGTATGTGGATTATTCAGGGGAATGTTTTTGTAAAACCCATGTTTAAAAGACAATCCACATGCATGAGGTTCAATAACAATGTGGATTTTGCTAAATGAGAACTTCATGGAACACACAATAAATCTTTTCCTATATATTCTATTCTGAATCTGATCTTGCTACTGATCTTACTCCAGAGACTTTAGTCTTAGGAAGGTTGATTTGATGGCCACTTTGGAAATTCTCTGGGTTATTCTTTGATAATATGTGAAAGTGACCCATTACAGATAAAGTTCAGCTTATGCGGAGATTTCAGAGTGTTATAGTGATGTCATTTCCCATCATCCACAATTCCCCAGGGTTCTCAGTGATGAAAGAGAAGTAGCTTGAGGGAATGGGAAGAAAGCTGTTCACCTTTTACCTTTGTCAATATGATTTGTCTCTGCATACCAATGTTTCCTCAGTTGTAAACTTTAGGAAAATTCAGTTTCCTTCCATAGAAATTACAAGTAATAAATTAAACAACACAAGTAGTCTATATTAAATTAGATAACCTATATAGAGATCTAGAGTCCAAATGGACAATCAAATGGAGAGCAAACTACCTCTATTAGTGCAGTAGTGGCACTGTTATCTGTGAGTAATCAATAGCTGCTAATTGGACTTGAAATCCTCTCAGTGGGAGTGATTTCATGGGTGGCACTATAAACACAGCCAAATACACATGGCTAGGGAGGTCACAGATCCTAGAGAACACCCTAACTCTCTCATATCTCTAGAAAAATGAAATTTCTTACCATATGCTAAATAAGGCTCTTTATATTTATTGAAAAGTATACCATATACCACTCATCAAAGAAGCTTCTTTTTGCAGCAGATGGAGGCTACTGCAGAATCCTGTAACTGGTTACATACACAGAGTAAATACCTGGGAGATGCCCAAGCCTAGGTGACATGTCTTCAGTTGAACCTCTACTCCTACGACTCATAGAAAAAGCAGATCGAGGGGAGGGGGATAAAGAGAAAGCTAGTGCATCCCTCAGCTAGCACCAGTGAAGCTTTATTTATATAACAGAGTGTGATGCACAGAGAAGGCCAAAATTGGTCAAGTTTTAAAGAATAAAAGACTGCAAAGTGTGTGTTTCTGGAAGGACTCTTATATTAAAGCTCACCTACTCATCACTCAGTGACTATTTAGGAAGAGAGGGTGGAAACATTGTGAGAACCAGGGTTGGTTCATGAACATAGGGAAGCAGAGGCTTTCAGGTGACTGGAAGACTGACTAGACAACAGTGGATGAAATTGCACTGAGGGACACCTGGGTACAAATGACTGACCAGGTAAAACTTAACATGAATGGTGAAATGCATACAGTCAGGACAGAGTTGGTAGGGGATCATGAATGGGGAGGGGATCAATATTTGATTAAGAACTATTGTGTGAAACGTATAAAAGCTCAATAAGAAGTTTAGAAATATATACTGGGGCACTTTTTTATCAAAAGTATAATCTCCACTGTTCCTCAAAACCAACATTGCTCAAAAGTACAGCATAACCTAGTCATATTTAAGCAAGTTTCTTTGAACTCAGACAGAGGTTCAGTCAATTTTAGGCAGATTTTAATTTCCTTGGTTTGAAATTGCTCAGAAGTATGAATGCCATCCACCAAGTGGGATTTGATTCACTTACCTTCTTCCTGCTATTGGAGAGATGTTCTTTCAAGAAGAAAGAAAACTCATTTATTCTTCCCCCTTTAGAAATGGCTAGAAAGGCTCCAAATAATGCAAGATTACAAATCTGGCACCAGAGAGGTATTGGCAAGACTTTGATTAAATCTGCCACTATTTGTGTCAACAAATATTTCCAGGTAAGTGGCAAAGAAGGTTGGCATGCTTGTGCCAAGGGGCAGCGGGGACAGCAGCTGTTATATTGAATATGTTGACTAAGAGGAAGCCAGGCTCTACCATGGGAAATGGATTGTTTCTGGGATAATAAAAGGAATTTTTGTTTCCAAAGCAATTATACCAAATCTATTCCTTAAGAAATGTTAACTTCTTTTCAAAATTGCCCAAAACTTGGAGGAAGTTTAATAAAGGAAAAACACAGACAGCAAAGAGAATGTTTTTGAAATGCTTACTGTCCGACAGTATCAAATCCCTCTCCAATCAAAATCCCTTTCCAATGTCCAGAAAGAGAGCAGTATAATTAATGTGGATGGAAAATTACTACCAGAGTATTATTCAAGTGCTTCATGATCTCCATTCCCAAAGAGTTATGTCTGAAGAATTGGGTATTTATTTTTGTTTTTATTTTTTCTCTAGAAAGAGCGTTCATTCTGTGGTTATCCACTGGACAAACATAATGAATGACAAATATTTAATAAGACAGGTCACAATTATGATGGCATCTTTGTATTCATGGGTCACAATCTAGTAAGAAAGACTACAAACAGTTATTAAATAAAGTTCAATTATAATATATAGTTGACATACAAAGAACAGTTGCTAAGGGTAACTATATGGTTTAGTTTTCTGTACACTTTATGTATTCTGAATAAAAAGTATTGTAGAAAGTCATAGCAGTTCCTTTTCTAAGGGTTGCCTAATATTTTCTGTTAAAATGTCCTACAGTGCATATTTTATGATTCTTTTGTCTTATGATCTCTATTGGAATTACTCCACTTTCGGGGGACATAGTTATAGACAATATGTAAACTTATAAGTGTGACCATATCTCTATAGTGTTTTATGCATAAAAACAAGTGAAAGAACAATCTGATTCGACCCTTAGTTATTTTTTTTCTGTTCATTGCTACACTGCTGTGGATTGTCTTGAGGTGTTTATCCTAAGACAGAACTTTGTACACTACTAAATACACTGATTTTCTGTCTCAGTATCAATTAGCCATACTCTCCTCTTTTATGGGCCTAATATGTGGCCTAATAGGCTGTTACTTTCCTCTCAATCACTATGTCAGTGCATAAGAAATACATCTGGGCATTAAAATTATCACGGAGCCTAATGAAAATGCATCAGACATCCTGCAGTATGTGTAGTCCTGCTGGATGGCTAGCAGAATAAATTAATCACTTAAAACTTTTTCACAGAGCAACCCGCTAACTGACAGAAAGAGACAAGAAGCTATGTAAGCAGACCGACAGAAAAGATGCCAAGTGGTAGAACAGAAAGAAAAGTTAAAGAAGTATCCTGGCTGAAAAATTGCTCTCTATCAGCTAAATACTTGATAGAGGATAAATTTCTTACATGCGGCTCCAGATAAATCACAGTAGCACATTTGATGCTACTAGGTATCCTCCTAAAGAGATGTAGAATTCAAACAACTCCTAATGACTTATTGTTACACCCACAGATTACTGCAACTCTCAACTCTCACCAGAGAAGCTTCTTCTTACAGCAGATGGCGGTCAACACAGAGACAACACTGGGCAACATGTAGGAAATAAGAGACTGTGGAGTGCTCAGCCTTAATTGGGACACCTCTATAACACTCTGTTCTCCCAAGGTCCAGGGATCATTGCTGAAATGGGGCTGGAAAGACTGTAAGAGCCAAAGTTGATAGATGAATACAAGAAAATTGTGTTTTCCAGACACAATAGAGCCATTACACATAATAACTCACAGCACTGGTGAAAGCAAACAAAAGACCTATACAAGCCCAAGCCAGACAAAAATTCAGAAAGGAAGAAAGAGGTGGACAAGACAACCCAGCACTAGCTGAAGAACTATTGGCAACTGACAGCTGTTGGGAGCGGGAGACTCAGTTTTCTTTAAGGATGTGATGCCAGTTAGGTTGACCAGGCTCAAGTGGATGAATCCACATGCAAGACTGTTTGGAGATACAAATGAGACTCCTTAAAACATAGAGGACATAAAGTGAGGGGTGGAGGTAGGTGGAGATGGCTCTGAGAGTAGATGGGGAGGGAGTCTAAATATGATTTAAATGCATCATATAAAATTCTCAAAGACTCGATAAAATAGTACAAAAGCAAACAAACAGAAAAACCCCAATCTTTCTAGGGCCTTTCCCAGAATGTTAAATGTAAGAGATGTGGGATGTGGGAAGATCAACAGGAGTGTGCATCATTTTTTGCTGAAGGCTTGGAGTCGCTGACAATGTGAGGTATGCCACAGTCACTGTTCGTTACAGGCCACGGGTGGCATAATTAAAGGCTTATCATGACAAGAAGGGGAGAAAGCCGAGTGATTTCCCCACAGAAGTCAGAAAAGCTGTGGTTTGACAAGCAGCAGCAGGTGGGAGCCACAGGGTGACCCCAGCAAAGAGGCAGGGATGATAACGAAAAGGGGAAAAATTCCAGTGTCCAGAGAAGGGTTGTTCTGCAGAAAAAGGAAGTTTACACAGATAAGGAAGACAAACCTCTTAGTAGCACAGTCAAAGGGGCGTGGAGCGTTTCAGCTCAAAATAGAAGCCAGCTTTTATATGTTTTGTTAGAAAAAAATTTTTATTTCCTTTTTCTTCTCTCATAGACCAGTTCGCTATTTACAGGAGGCTAGCACCGATTTCAACAAGTAACCTTAGTTCAAACATATCAGAGAAACTGGCGATGCTTCCGAGACTACACCTGCAAACTGTGTGCTTATTAAGCAGACTCCTCCACGATCAGGTTCAAAGTTTGGAAAGTGCTAGGATAGGAGCAGTGGACTCCAGTAACCTATTATGTTCATCGGAAAGGACATATCATGGGTTAATACATCCTGACAAATGAATCCATGCCTCTGTCATCAGGTTTTGTAGCTTGATAAGGAGAGGCATTGCCTAGAAGTAACAGAGTCTCCATGACTTTCATTCCAAACTCAGATGCCTACCAGGTGTGGTTCTTCTTCAGATTGATTGTGCTGTTTGTAACTGTAGCAAAGACTGATGGTAGAGGCTGTAGGGGAGGGATGCCTCTAAAAAAGCCAAGACATTTAAAAAATCATCTTCACAACACGTCTGCACATCTTCACAGTGCAACTTTGAAACAATTCTCTAGTGAATAAACATTCCACTTCATTGTATTCAGGGTCATCCTTCTCTCTGGGAAATATCTTATTTGTGGGTGTCCATGGACTTCAAGGATGGAGCCTCTTAGCATTGAGAATTTGCCTGCAATTTCATTTATTTCAACGGAATGGATAAAAATTCAGAAGGTGAACCAATTTGTATAGGTATGTTACTGTGAGTGCTGCCTATCCTCACCTAATTCCATGCACCAACTCCCAGTGGGCCAAACGAGTGCGGTGAAGAGTCCTTTCTTGCCTATGTCTGCTATGCGTATGCTATTTTGACACAGAACACACAGAGAATTGCATCTTTCAATTTCCAATACCACAGGAAGGTTTCCGTGCATACCTCCAACAGGAGCCAATCGCATCCTTGTTAACAACAAGAAAACCGCTGATCTGGGGGATGCTTCATGCAGCATCAGCCCTGGAAGAAGAACTCTTTCATTTCGCGTACTTTGTCTCCGCCATGGAGCTGGCTGACATAATGGACTTTTACAAGGAGCTCTGAAGCAATTGGCAATTAAGTGGTTTGAAGGGGTGCTTCTGGGCTGCTGTGAAAGGCTTCAGGTGTGAAACGCTTGTTTTCAAGAGCACTGAACAAAATGTATGGTTGCTTTCAGCACCCCCCTTGTCCTTCCAGCGGAAGGGGGAGCACCGGGGGAGGCAAGGACACTCAAGAGCAATTTGCTATTCAGCATCTGAATGCCCAGCGCTTTCCTTCCCCCCAATCCTTGTGCGGCTGGTAAGGGGGGCAGATTGAGATGGCACAAACAGCTCCTTGCACAATGCTGGATCAAGAGAGAGGCAGGGAAAATGAGGCCGGGGAGAATGGACGACTGAATGAAGGGAAGAAGGCTTGATTGTTAATTGTGGGTAAATGTGTTCCAGGAGTGAAAAGGGTTCATGGGCTACTTTAAAGCTATACCCAAGCAATAAGTACAGAGAGTGGGGGAATAAGGAGATGGTCCTGACCCTTTTAAGGACTATAGTAGTACATCTGGCCCACTTGAAAAAGTAAATTGAGAACTGTTCAAAACAGTAGGCAAATGCATATGTGTGTTCGAATCCTATTGCTTGCAAGAAGAAAAAAAATCTGGCAATTCCAATTCACATGCAACGTGTGCTTTAAAGTATATGGCTTTCTTTTTGAGTATTAGTCAATAGGGCAAACGATAATTTGCAATAAAGACACCGCCGAATAGATTAATATTTAAAATATGACTTTTTCTCAAGAATACAGCCTTCTATTCTAGGATGAAATATATTTGCACTGGAGCCAGCACAGGGTAAAGGAAACTTCAAACAGTCTTCATGGAGGATATTGTTCCCTTAGTTCTGTTTCATGTCACTTTTCCTCGTCTGACCTTTACTTCCAACATATTGATTTTTTCCTAACCCAGTCTTGCTTTGCAGAAAAAAGGGGTATTGAGTCTTTGAGCTGCTTACATATCACTATTGTTCATGCATCCTTAAAGGTGAAGGAGCCCCTTTCAGGAGATGGTTATCTGACTGACAATGTGATTAGGATTGTCTGAGCAGTTTTCATTTGAAATGTAGGAGGTCACATGTATCAATCTGGGAAAAGAGACAGAGGGGACTCAAATCGAGTTGTCTTTTAAATGTTTCTCAAAGAATTCTAGTTTTGCTCTAAGCAACAGCTTTTCAGGTAAGTATATGCTACAGGAAACTTATCCTTGTTAATTGAGACAGGAATTTTATCATTTTCTGATTATTTCTTTCTTGAATTCTTAGGTTTGAGTCAAATTAATTGGCACCATCATTTTGGGGGCTAGGCTCTTTTTTTGTCAAAATTCTGGTTTGCAATGGGAATATTTATTAATTATAATCGAACCAAATATCACACTATTCATGCTGAATTTTGGATGTAACTGGTGAGATCATAGAATCATAAATGCAAGAAGGTGAGTAGTTAAAAAATGCACCCCTTTCTCATTCAGTGAATTGAAATATTTTTAGGTGATGCAGAATTCTGTCCTACTTGGAACCAGATGGGAGCCCTGAGATGAAGAAAGAAGTGCCTTACCTTTCACTTGTCCCAGCCCATTCCAGGATGTCCTCATGACCCTGTAGGTAGCAAAGTCACTATGTACCATACACAAGCTTGTTGCCCTTCGGTTCTCCAATAAACATTTTTGTCTCAGGCTTTGTAGGAAAGTCGATATTTTGAACAATGCATTGCTTTGTAATGCACCATCTCTAACATGTTGACTAGGTTCTATGTTGTGGGTTCTGTCCCACTGTCACAGAGAAGAAAAACTTTTATGCTAATGCCAACTCCAATCATGAGAAGCTTCATTTAAATACATAATTTGATAGCTTCTTTCTACCTAGACTTTGAGTCAAATATCATGGGATTTAGGAAACACTCATTTACATAAAGTTCCACTCTTTCCACAACTCCAGATTGGAAGCTAATTAACTCTAATGTCACCTTCCCAGTAGAAGATGAACCTTCATTATCTGTAAGACATGTATCAGTAATCTAAGATCTCCAATCAGTTCTCAAATTATTCCCTTTGATCCCTTTGCTTTCCTAGTTCAGTGCTTCAGGATTGCCCTACAAAACCACTAAGACTGCTTAATCCATGACATTTTTGGGTCAGAATATAAGTTAGCATGAGTTCTTTCTTCAAGTTTACACTTAGATTAAAAAAGACACTACATTGAAAGGATTGCAAAATGAACGAGCAAAAAACATCACAATTACTCTTCTCAAAACTCTAAAGCTCATTCCAAAAGTGTAGTCAGATCTCATATGCTGGCTTTCGCACAAGCATTCGACTTAGGCAAACTCTTCTACCCTTTCTGCCTCAGATGCCTCCTCTACTAAATTTAGACAACTGAACCTGCTTCACAAGACAGCAAAGACATCATGACATATGTAAAGAACAAGTCAATCAATCACATCCCAAGAACACAGTGTTATCTATCAATATGATTATTATATCAAATAATAAATAACCCCCTGGGCACGTCTCTCTCCTTGGAGGTACAAGTAGCTCCACTGCTTCCTGAGCATAAACTCTCTTAATGCTTTGACTCAGCAGAAAGTTCAACTGTGAACAGCTTAATGGAGAGCCAGACACATGGAGCCTTAAGCTCACTTCCCAAAGTCCTACTTTCTGTTGCTTTTTCAAGCTGATTGATTAGGATGTACCTGATGTCTCTTGGCATTATGGTTCTAAGCAGGTAGGACTTTAGTTTCTTCCTGGTCTTTCCGCCACATGAAATTATTATCAGACTGTGCAGTACTTGCTCATATCAAGCCACTCCATCATTCTTTAAGCAATGCCCCTTATTTATAAGTCTACATTTTGCTTTTAGCCTGATGAAATACAACTCTTTACATCATTTCATCCATCCTCAGTTCTCTCTCTTATAGCATGGAAATGTCAATTTCTCCACACAGATTAGATACACATTTTTCATTTGGTTTCTCAATTAGATATTCTTTCAATAAATAATTTCTTTTACTTTTGAAATTAATTTTAGAATTCCTTTCCACTTGAACATCTCATAATGTGAATTTGTCAAAGCATCCTTAGAAAGGTTAACTATAATATCAGATACAAAGATGAATTTTAATAAAAAAATACAGAAATGCTGAGTTTCTTTTTGGAAAACTGTAAAATATGCAACAATTGGATTTTTTATCATTGATTAAAATTCCTTCTGTTAGAAGGTATTTCTGAATATATTAAATTATTTAAAACACAGAAAAAAAATCATAATAGTTTTAAATAGTGACCATCTTAAGCAATATCTGAATTGAAAGACTCTTTAAGCATGTTGTCAATAAATGGATTTAAGAACTCCATGGATTCTCTGAAATTGTGTGTATGTGTGTGTGTCTATCTGTCTGTATGTATGTTTGTGTACTTCAGCCTTGTTAATTTTCTTGATTAATAGAAATTAACATAACTTTTAGTCAATTCCTAAAGATATACATGACTTCAAATTTGATTCACTTGCTTCATATTTTTTATTTTTACAGATGAGGAAAACTTATCTGACAAATAAACTGCCTGGGGTTGCATAGCAAGCAGGTTTTAGAAGTAGATTTTGAACCACTATCTTTCCCATTAGTACCCTTATAAGTCAGGAAACAGAAACATTATAGAAAGAATAAAATTTTTGCTGGAACAAAACACATGCCTAGTTTTAGGTGGGAAAGTTGAATCACCAAAATCTTTCGATATTGGTGAGACCAAGTCATGGGGGTAATTTAATTTTTCTCTTTTCTTCTTTTTATTTTACCTATTTTTTCCCTCTGCCCCCATTTTTGAGCAACAAGTTTCTAATCCTTTAAAGGAAAATGAAAATGACAGACTTCATAGAAGCTTTCCTAAATGGGGTCTAATTGTCAACAAATACGCATCTTTTACTTGCTGTGTTCTAAAAGAAGATCCACAGAGCTGGGGAGAGCAATACAAGCATTCTAAAGGGGCAGAGAAGTCAGGTTGAGTTCAAGGAAACTCATGCCAATCAAGAAATGATTAAAAACATGTGCTGTCTCCATGAAACTAAAAGTTAAAAGCTCATTTTGGTCAATAATATGACCTAGTTCTGACACATGAATTCTATGAATAGTTGATGTTGAATGAAGATAAATGTCAGTTGACAATTTCTGCCTCCTCCCCACACTTCTTCAGGTCCTCCCCACTATCCTGTCTGCACCAAGGATAGGAAATAACCATGTGGGACAACAAAATGCAAACCTTATGTATTGAATGTTACCTTTGTGATTTATGGGTAATCACTGAACAACATCAGAAAGAATGCAGATACAAAGACACTGCTGTCCACCAGCTCCTGCAAACCCACCCTCTTCCTCTGAAGACTTTCCTTTCAAACAAGATTCAGAGGAGTTTGCTGACACAATGTGAAGCTTGATTAGCTGGGACTTGAAATATGGACCAAGAATTTAATCTAAGATGGAAAACTTACAGGGAAAGGAAAGAGGAAAGAATTTCATCCAGAATGTTTTAGAACACAGACTATAGGGATCTGAATGAGCATGAGACATGTAGACTTGCTAGAGACACATTGCTTTCTCTGTATTTAGTAATATTCTGAAAGTACTTCTAAACGACCCGAGGAAGAAGATCCTATCTTTCTAAACTTTTATTGGTTCCATTCAGATATTTCTCTTCCTACTTCCCTACCCCAGCCACCATTATTCAGTCTCTAGCACCAGCTTGCACAATGCTGGCATATAATATGATCTCAGTAATGGGTAGAGGAACTTAAAGATGCACCCAAAAAGGGCAACACTGGGTAAATAAACTGAAGCCTCTGCATTTTGTAAAGTGTTTTTTTTTTTTAAAACTCGGGTAAACTCATCCTCATCATGTACAGATGAAATCCAGACACATCATTCATATTGAGTCCATGATTCTAACTCTGTGTTTTTGAATATTTTTTTTACTCAGACACTGAAGAAAAAAAAAATCATGGCTTTTCTTTGCTTTCTCCTTAATTTCTATGCATTACTTTCTATTCAGGACTCTAGTCCCCCACCCCCTTACCCTAGGAGAAACAAAGATTATAAAATCCACCCTAGAAATTCAATTTGTTTGGAAGAGTTGTACAAAAACACAGTAGCTCCTACATTGCCCGGAGTCTAGGCAGAGCCTCTGCATGAGAACTCCTCTGAGGATGTGAGACATTTTCCCAGTGCTTTCCTTATTTCAATGGCACACCTGCTTTCCTATCACAATACAGCTCGCCTGTCTTTTACTTGTCTTTGTTTAGGTAATTACTAGAGTTTACAAAATACTCCTTAAAATGTAATTACTGTAGATTTGCCAAGGAAGTTTCTCAATCTTTATGAAGGAGTTTTAAATTGTTTCATACACAGAAATATATTGCTTAAAAATCATTATTACTTGGTCCCATTGTAACCGTGTAACCAAATGGGAATTGTTGGAAAATGTAAAATTTTTTTCAATTTACAATGATTGTTTGTTTTTTAGTTAAATTTCCATTACCTAACACCGAATCTTTTTTTGTAATGTCTTCATACAGAGTTGTGAAAGCAATCATGGCTCATTCTGCACATAGGAATGTGAACCAGACATTGTCACCCATAACACTGGTCTTGGTCTCCATGTCATTACCTATTTACCCTTCCTGATCTGTGACATTGCACTACTTTTTGAGCATGCATGAGCTTTTTGAGGTGTTCACTTCTTAGTAAGACCTATCTATCAAATCAAAATGGATATTCACTTTGACATTCACATATACTACACTGTACAGTGCTAAGTTTATTTGAGAATCTGTTTCTTTGTGTGTTCAATGAGTATAATATGAATATGTGCCCCATCCAGCAGGAACTGGGTTGCAGGAGGTGATTCACGAAGGCACTCAGCATAAAAGAGCATGCTTAGTACCTGTTGGCTATTTACATTATTACAGTCCCATCATAGCTGACAATTTCAACATTGCCTCAGCCGCAATTCCCTCCTTTAATATTCATGTAAATAGAATTTCCCATTTATATTCTAAATACAAGACTATAAAATAGAAAATCCATTCAGAAGACTGCATTACCAGAACCAACATTTTTAAACACCAACTCAACTATCAAAGCCCTCTCACACTGGAGTTTCAGTAAAAAGGGGGAAGATGCCACCACTCCCACAGGCCTTTGAGCTCCAGCATTGTGGCTTTGAAGCCCAGTACAAAGGCTCGGCAGAGGGCACCCTCATGCACCTTCACACAGGAGGCCACACAGGAAGAGGTACTTTACATATCACGCTTCATGCTGCATATTCTTATCCCTCAAGGCAGCTAAATGTATCTGGGAATTCTTTTTTACTGTCCTTTTATTTAAATGCATAATCAGAATAGTTACCAGGGAAGAGCTAGAGAGAGAAAACAGTTCCAGAGTGGAGTCTTCTATTGATCTAAGAGCTGCTTTATAAGCTCTGAAAGTTTTATCCTCAGCGCAAAAGTGCCTGGAGTCTATTATTTGCGAATTAATAAGCTGCACAAAGCATACTGTGCAGAAAAATGTAGTTGTTCAGTTACACATCTGGTATTGAGTTTGGAGGATTTAAATCAAGAAAATAAATGTTCCAAAAACAATTTCCAAGACTTTCTTCATACTTTACCATTGACCTTCTGCCTCATTTTGAATCTACAGTCCGTTTTCTGGCTACCTCTGTGTCTGACCTGTCTGTTCCCAAAACTGTCCTTTTCTTTCTCTCTCTCTCAACCCCTCTTCCAGCCCAAGATCTATGTTTTCAATTTTCTTACATGTGGAAAACCTGCAGTTACATCGAAGCATGGGTTGCAGCACCTATCAACCTATATTTTCCTCTATTCTTAATCAGGAAAATGTACCCAGTATGTAATGCTGAAGATCTCATTGGTCTTGAAGGTCTTCATTTCTCTTCCCTAGAAATCAAGCACTGACTCAGCACTCAGTTGGTCTTACTAGCTTTCCAATGCAGTGCAGTCAGTCATCACCATTGTTGATTCATAAAAAAAGTGCTTCCATTCTGTCCAGAGCCTCCCCCTTCCCTTTCTCTTTGCTGGAATAAAATTGTGTTCAGAATTACTACAACAATCATGCGTTCATTTGTCAAAAAGCATGGGAAAATGACCAAAATAATTGCAGTTATGCTGGCATCACCGAGTTGCTGAGTCAACAGCAGCGTGACTGTCAAGCTCTGACCTTTTCCAGGAACAAACTGCCTTCTGTTTAAATGAAGCTAACCCTACATTTTCATCCGATGAATCCTGGACTTGATGCTTTTATTCACTCAGGCCCCTCCACCCACACAATATGACTTTTCTTTCTGAATTGCTTAAAGACTTCTTAACAGTTTTCCTTCAGTTTCTTGCTTTTGTCCTATGGATTTTCCAAAGACCATCGTCCTCCATATTCCTAACTGAATGTCATAATGTTTCCTCCTGTTTATATGAATGAACTCTCTTGAACAACTTCATAGAAAAACTGCCACAGGATATTAACTGACAGTACAAGAGAAAATGACAGCACAAGAGAAAAATGCATATATATATATATATATATATGTGTGTGTGTGTGTGTGTGTGTGTGTGTGTGTGTGCGTGCACATTTAAAATGTTCAACCTCATTAGCAATCAGAAAATATAACTTGAAAACATGAAATGCCATTTTTTTTCCACCAGGTGGCTCAAAGTGTTAAGGGGGGGAGAATATTCAATATTTTTATAAAAGTAGGAAAATAAGATGCTAACACATCAGGAACCTAAATTTGGGCTCATAAGCCAAAGTTGCTAAGCCAATTCAATACACCAGCTCTAGTCACTGAAAACTCCACATACACATCTGTGTTTCTACCAATATTGTCCAAGTATCAGAAGAGACAGGCATTTAAGGCCCACTGGATGGACAGTGAAAGGAAGAGACAGAGGAAAATTTCATCTATGTGGCTGGGATGCAAGATGTTGGTCATAGGTTTGGGGAAGGAGCTTGGAGGCATTTGCTCTATTTAAGGTGGCTACCTTTAGTTTAGATCCCGGAATACTCTGACAATCTTGGTCAAAGTACTAGAGAGGTAGAAGAAAGATAAATCATTTATTAACAATTATTATGTCTCAATTATAATTTTTAAAGAGAAAATATTTATAAAGTTCAGGTAATGGATGCAATGCATCAAATAAAATTTAATATAATAATCAAAACACTCAATGAAGCTGAATGAGAGTCTAATAACTAAAGATATTTCGTTTCCTCTTTGTTTTCCTTCGTCTACTTGTCTATTTTCAGAATATATGAAGTGATAATAAATGCATGAAGGAAACTAATGAACAGATAATGAACCCAGAAAGGTAGAAAAAAGGAAAGACAGAAACATGGATGTCAACTGTCAATCATGCCTCAACCTTCCACTATATACTGTGTACCATGCATGGCTGTCCAGTTTCTCCCCAATGGCCCTTGTTCCCCTTGTCCTAAGGGGAACCAATCCGTATGCCAAGTTAAGGTTTTCATTTTCATCTATTCTTATTCAAGAACTGGACCAAAAAGAGACAGAAATGACCGGAGCTGGTGAATGTGGGTACTTGCAGCTGATAGTCAACCTTTGCAGGTCATGTTCTGGGTGTAGTGTATGTTTTTAGAGAGAATCTAATTTAACTCTAAGAATCAGATGGAATTGTTATCTCCATGTTACAGTAAGTAAAGTGAGACTTAGAGAAGTTGGATGCCTTTGACCAAAGTCACAGAAGCAATCGTAGAGCTAAGGCAAGTGGTTATCAGAGCCTGAGCACTTAACTATGTCAGATACTGATGTAACTTGGTTGGAAATGTAGATTTGCTCTCCCATGTGCCTCCCACCCCCGCAAGAGCTTCATGCAGACAGTGAGATGGGTTACAAGGAAAGCAGTAAGAGGAGCAGGCCAGGAGATGCAGGTCCAAGAGATGCTGAAGCCTCAAAGGAAGGGACAGAGGGATGGCACACTTCAGTGTCAGTGAAGCTAAAACAGCACTCGATTCATTATTCCGCAGAGGTCTCAGAGTTCAACTAGGGGAATGCTGTCATCAAGCGCTCTCTGGCTAAGCTAGTATGGTTGAGTACATTTTGGAGGATGATGCTAAATCAAGAAGTGAGCAATCTCAAAAAATGAACTGGAATCCAGATCCACGGAAGCCACCCCTAAGGGATTTCCACTGAAGCCCCACCATAACTCTGAGTCTTCCTGGGAATTCCACAAGACCATCAGGCACTCCCGGAGCTGTCAGGGTGCCATCTTTCTCCTTGAAAGCTGCCAGGATGCCATTTTTCACAAATTGCTTGAAACAACACAAAAGAAAAAAAAAGAGAAAGACTGGGGTAAGGAGGAAGGAAAGGCTGAGGTAGAAGACGAAGGGAAAGAAGGATGAAGACAGGCAGGCAGCTCTACTTACACTGAACGCAGGTTACAAAATGAAAAGAAAAACCAATGCAACAAAAGCTCTTCCAGCTCTTGGAGCCTTCCTAGGGAGGCCTCAAGCGGCAGCTTTACAGCAGTGTCCCCTGTCTAATTAGCATTTTTGGATCCACCACAATTCAGCTGGATGGCCATTTCCTTACAATTGATAGTCGCCTGGAAATGGCTTTCGCAGCTGGGCCACAGATCCCTCACCCAGGGAGCCTGTAATCGAGCTGCTCTGCAGCCTTGTTCAGCCATAATTAATATTTCTGGAACTGCTGCTCAGAGGCCTCTGTAACTGTGTCACACCAGTGGGGAGCCAGTTGGAAGAGGATTTACTGCTGGACGATGGGTGACCCAGCTGCACAGCCACTAGGCCTGGGTGGCAAGACAGCTCACAGGCATACTCCATTCACCTTAAGTGGTGATGGGGAGACAGATGCAGAGTAGGGTGGATTCTTGTTCAGTTCCTGGCTCTGAGGCTGCTGAGGTTCTGATCTGAATGAGAGGTGACTGCTTGTGTTGTGGGATGGGGCTTCTGCTTTCCTCTTTGGCCATATGCATATGCTGAGCAACAGCCCTTCCCCTTGTAGGTCAGAGCGTCTGGAGACAACCTGGATAGGCACAACCTGGAAACGTATTGTGAGATATATTTCACAGCATGGGCTCAGACAGAATGGGGACTAGAGAAGTTAACTGGCTGGAGCTCAGGGCAGGGAGTATTGACCTGGACCAGAGGAGGAGACTCGCAATGTGTAATCTCTTATTCGTCTATTTTTGCAGGATTGGAGTGGGGCAGGAGGTGAATGTATTGAGTGAGCTACGCAGTGATACAGGACTCAATTGGATTCCTTCTTATATAACCGCAAAAGTTGAATTTTGTGAGATGAATACAGTAAATTTTCAATCATCAGATTTTCTCAAGTAAAAAGATATAGGAAGACACAAAGAGATAGAAAGACTCTTTCTGTCTCTGTCTCTGTCTCTGTCTGTTTCTCGCTCACACACACACACACATTGCTGTCGCAGCATTTGTTGGTATTCTGTCTTTACTAACTGCTTCAATGCTTGTGAATGGAAAATCTTAGAGGTTCAGTGCTACGGATACAAGAGCTGTGCCATCAGCCAAACTCTTCTGTGAAGAACCTGGCTTATTATATGCAAACATCTATCACAGTGCTCAGCACAAAGAGAACTCTGATTAGAAGTCTGTTTATTGTGAAACATTAATGCATTTCCAAATTTTCTGAAAACTTTACCCATAATATTTTCAGATTTAAAATACTTTAAAGATGGGCATGGTGGTGTGTGGTGGCAGTTCTGGTGGTTAAGAGGCTGAGACTGCAAGACCCAGAGCTCCAGACCAACCTGGGCTGCATAGTAAGACCCTGTCTTAGAAACAAACACACAAGCAATTACAAAGCTTCATTTATTTTAGGCTTTAGTGTAATTTACTTAATGGGAAACCTATGCATTCTGAGAACCCAGCACCCACATTCATCTGTAGTTGCATGTTTCAATAATCCCTTGAGGATCTAACATCCCTGCCCACATCTTGCTCTCCAGCAAGGACCTATTAGTCTCTTCCATCTCAAAACCTCTCATACTTGTGCTTTCTCTGTGAGATTATTATTTTTTCTTTCTTCATTTAGTACCTACTAGTCTATTAAGCCTCTACATGACTATTGTAGACATCAGATACCTTAAATTCTTCCTAGGCAATGTCTACAAAATATGGTAGTCACAGAATTTATGCACCAAAAAAGAAAAAAGAAACCTGGTCTATCTGGATGTCATCTGCTTAACCAGAGTCCTTTTAGCACTGAAGTCAACATTTATCTTTGGTTCCTGGTCCCTAGTTTATCTTAATTCTCAACAAATCCCTGCAGACAGAATAACTCACACGTAATAATTAAAATATGACTATTGTATATGCATTCAACACAAAGTCTTGCATATCCAAGGCCTTAGCAAGTATCTGTGAAATTAATCAAAAGCTAAAGTAGGAAGATTGTTGCTGGTTCAAGGACAGCCTGGGCTACATACTAGATTCTAGAAAAGCCTGGGCTAAACTACCTAGAGGAAATTTCTCATTCACCATCAGTCAGATTGGTTAGGAAATGAACAAGTGTTCAAGATTTGATGCATTAATCTATTGAACCTTCGGATTTGGGGGACTCCTTGTTGATCTGGTGTATGTCAGTTTGAATTGGAGCACTGTCAAATAAAAATCTTTAATTTTGCCATATCAGTTTAGGATAAACTGTGAAAACATGGATACAGCTAACTGGAAATCGACACTAGGTAGTGGCAAAATATTTTATAAAAACACTAGCTGCTAAAACTTGGAAGATAAACCACCAAGATAGGGACATGAAAGGGAGAGGATGGAAAACAAAATAAATAGCAATGTTTTGTTGGCTGTTTCTGGCTGCATTTAGCAGGGTGTTTAATGAAACTGATGAATTCTGGGAGCACTGGCGTTCTTATACACAGTAATGAGGAGGAATATATGGAGGCTTGTAGGGTCAGGAAAGGCAACTCTTTCTAGATCCAGGAAAATTAGGGATTAACACTAGCTCACAGAGATAGGCCAGGCAGAGTTCCCATTTGATTACCTGTCAGCCTGGAAGGACAGAAGGCAGGGACGGACAATGCAGTCCTTTGGTTCAAGGCCACTGTCAGCAAGTTGAGAGAGATTGTTTAAGAGCTAGGGCAAAGAAATAAAGCTGACATGAGAAACAATCTAAAAAGAACTTTGGTGTGGTTACTGATCTATAAAACTGATGAGAAACAAAAACAGCAGCAGAGGAATTTCTCTACAAAACAAGCTACAAGTGTGGCTGAAAATGCTGGAGTCATTTGAAAGAGCCTCAGTGCAGTTGGGAATTAAAAGGGGGACAAAACTGGGGCTGCCTCAGAGGAAGCAAACTTCCTCCACACCTTTGTGTGGCCTAGGAGGAAAACAGGACAGCAAAGGATTCCTGCATGCTGGGGACCACAAAAAGGAGCTTCTTCCAGATAGCAAGGTGAGGCATAAGCAATGGTATCCTTTGCAAAGTAGACAGATCTTGAAATGTCTGACCTGAGCGATTTCAAAGATGCTATGTACGAGTTACTGCTGTTATTCTTTACCTACTCAGCGAGTTTTTTTTTAAATAAATATTTACTATTTTTATGTGTATGAGTGTATTGTCTTCAAGTATGTAAGTTTACCTGTGTCCTGCAAAGACTGTACAGGTCAGAAGAAGGTGCTGGATTCCCTGGAACTGAAGTTATAGTTGTTAGCCACCATGTAGATACTGGGACTTGAAGAGGCCTCTGCAAGAGCAGCCATTGTTCTTAACTGCTGAGCCATCTCTCCAGTCCCCTGCTCAGTGATTTCTGATGTGACTATGAAAGGAGCAGATGAATCTGCTTGACTTTTTAACTCATGTTATTTTTCTTTGAGAGCTGATGAACAGGACAGTGTAACCTGGACATCTTGAAGGCTGAACATGATGTAGACCTACATAAGACTATAAGTTGCCGTTCTCAGTGCCAGGTCAAGTTTGACCTTCCTGGTACAAAATGTGTTGACCAGGAGAGGAATTTTGACAGAGACAAGACAAGTGCTTAAAACACACACATATACCCCCCACCCCCCCACACACATACACCCCAGAGAAAAAGAGAGGAGAGAGAGAGAGGAGAAACTGGAAAGACACCATGTTTTCTTGATTAATGTATTAATATCTAGCCCTGGGAACCCTTATAATTTTTCAGTGATTTAAAACCGAGACTACCTAAATTTAAGAAAATCTGTGTAATCTTTTGTAAGCCAACATGGAACCACTTGAAGATAGTCCATCAAAGACACCTGAGCTAGAAGAGCTCTCATAAATAAATAAATCATTTCATATTATATTCCATTCGTTTGTCCAACAATTATTAAACTCTTCTTATGCACAAGCACTAAAGGAAGCTATGATGTACAAATCGTACTCTCACCCAGTCACTGTCGTCCTCACTTACCAGTGTTCCATAGCAGTGAGACCCATGATGCCCATTTACACAAAACAGACCCTCTATGAACAAACAGCCTCCTTCTTTATGAAGATCCTGAAGAAGGTCATGGACACCATTGCCTTCCACATGTCCTAGAAGTAGCAAAGGTCCAATCAGAGATATTAATAGAAAATAATTGATGCATTTGACATTTAAGGAATGCAATTAATTATCATAGCACTTTCATATTTCTGTGCAGATTTCTCCTCATTTATATCTGTAAAGTCATGGCTTTATGAACTCCCAGACTGCACTGCTAAAGATGCCTGTGTTCTTCTGTGTTCATGTCTACTAAATACCTACTGATTTTACTAGGGATACCGAAACGTGAATGTCATTATTCCTAGACATGGGAGTGTCACAGTTAATACGGCTGTTTCAAATACAGCTCTCTCTGGTTTAATTTCGTCCTTAGAAAACTGGGAGAAAGCAATAGTGGAACTCCAATGTGAAATACACAGTATTTGTTCTTGAAAAGCGTTGGAACACCCTGTCCCTCCATTCCTTATTTCCTTCAGGCTATCAGAAAATTTTGCTTTTTCTTTCTAGCCAGTATCTCATGATGGCAACCTAAATCATTCTTTCACGAGCCCATTTTATTCTTCTGGGTCCCAGCTTTAATTTAAGGGCCAGGCTAAATGCCAGCTGAGGTCATGGAGCATGCTTCTCCCTCGCTGCCTCTGTTGCTGCATGCCTGAGTTTTGAAGATAGCTACATAGCCTGTCTTGGCACTGCCCACCAATTGCTGAACTTGTTTTGATAAGTTACTGCTCCTTTCCCCATATTGATCAGTCGGCAATCTTATTCCCTTTGCCACTGGTCACATTCATCTTCTCCTCCCTTTGCTGTGTCTCCTAATCAGCAATAGAGCCTCAATCACTTCAAAGCCATATGCCTAGCATGATCCATTGTCTTCAGCCTTTCTTTTTCTTTCCTTCAGAAATTAAGTCCATTAGAAATAACTGCCTGATTTTCACTTTTTGACCTATAGACTTTATTAAGTCTCTGACTTATTACAAAATACATATATTGAAAAAATATAACTTCCCAAGGACCTCTCTTACCTATCCAGATGTTGCTGTACTCTCTTCTTTCCTTCTCAAAGATTTTCTTTCAAATTTTCTTACCCACTTCAGTGACTCAGCCATGACCTGCCACAAATACCTACTGATCTCCTTGCCAGTGTCAGCAAACCCACCTTGGCATCTGGCCAGAATTCCTAGCTGGTCTGTACACAATTCAGCCACACTAGAAGGTGTGACTCTTAGACTCTCCTCTCCTTGGGTAATAGTCCTTCTTAGTACCTTATGAACCTCAAGCACATGACTGCCTGGAGTACCTCCATTTTTAGATAAAACCTGACCTTCAGGATGCAGACTAAAACATCTTACTACCAAATGACTCTCACAAGCACCTGACTGTCCACAGACATTTTGAATTCAGTATAGCAGAAAATAAAACCACAATCGTTTGCCTTTTCCTTCTATCAGAGTCTCAGTTGTCCAATAAAACCATACTTCTGTGGATTCACATACTCCGCCGGTTTCTCTTGCTTTCACCTCCCTCCTTTCTCAAATCTGGAGTCCTCTGCACACCCTCATCATTTCTCGCATGGACTGATTCCAGAGATTTAAGGGTTTATGTTTAATTCATTCATCTCAAATTCATCCTCCATGTAGTCCTACCAGATGTCCAAGGAAAATTTGCTTCCATCTCTCCATTTGTGATACAGTGATGATTTCACATAGGCTATAGGATACAAGGCTAAATTTTTCATGGGACATTCATAACTTCCTATAAGGAAGCCCATCCTAATCTTTCTGCTGTTTACTGTCACTCTTCCCACTTCACTTGGCTTTCTTACCTCCACATAGTGCTGTCTCTGCCTCTGATTTCACCCACAGTAGACCTCCCTGTCCTCTAACTTATCCCCTGGGAGCTCCCAAATTTTTTCTTATCTTCACAGTAATGGAAAATGGATTCTCACAATGAATCTGGCAGTCTTTTGCTTAAGGATGCCTTTCATGACAAAATCCAAGAAATCTGCCCACCTTCCTGTCCCCTGTTCCAGAAAATGTAGTTCCTTGTCTTCTGTCACCATAACACTGAGTACCACATAGCACTTTATTTATTTCTGCCTTCTCATTTGTACTGCAGTCCTTGAGAGCAGGGGTGTCTTCTTTTTCTGTGTACTCTGACACCCAGTGCAACATGTGCTTATAAGGTGTCAGGAGAATGCAGTACTTTGAAATCACTTCAGTTTTTGATAACAATAAAAGATTATGTAAAGATTCTTATACAATCTATGTGATCTCCTCAGAAAAGACTGTCACTAAGATAGTTTGTAGTATTTTTAATGAAATCATCCTTTGTCATCTACAATATCCCATCCCAACTTAAATCAACTACATTTCAATTGTTCCATAACCACATGTGCTTAGTTGCTACTATGTTAGAAAAAATGACTCCAAAATACAAGGATTATTATAGTTAAGTCTATAATGTAGAGAAATATAGAAGAGCTACCTAGCACATGAAATGGCATAAACAGATACACCATTATATCTTACTGCTTATGATATTGATGTTAAAAATGATGTTGTCTATAACAAGATTTCCTTCTTGAGGAATTGGAGATTTTTATAGCATTGTTTAAACTAACTAGAGAAAGATAAACTATAAGGCCATAATGTTTATCTGTGTGATATTTGTCATGTCTATGAACTACACGAATAAGAACTAAATGAAAAGAATTTCTGATAACTGCTGTTGTCTCTATTCCCCTGGTACTGGTTGAGAATCTTGAGCAGAGGCCAGGAATGGTGTTCAGAACAAGGTAAGGCACACACCAGGTTTATGATTCAGCAGCATACCCACATATTCAAGGGGTTTGGCTGCATGGATGCCCTTTAAGACTCACTTCCGTTTATGCATAGAGACAGAAAAGACCGGGAGTAAAATTGAAGCCACATAACAAATGTTTTCTTCTCACAAATCTTGTTTTCCTTGTAGTGAGGAAACGAGGGCTTTAACTCTAACCACAAATTGTAACCCAAGGTGGGGAAAATGTCCAAGAAGAAAAGTGGAACATCACAAATAGGTTTGGAACAAAGAGGTGCTGGAGGGGTGGGTGGAGATTAATCTTATTAGGATCGTATATCATGAGGGTGTCAGGTGTGAAAGCAAACGAATGGCCTGTGTTTATCTGAGCTAAACCGTGTGGCTCACCCAAACATCCACTCTGCAGAGCATTTTTTTTCCTGGTAATAAATTGGCTGAGTCTACGCAGGGCGTTGATAATAAAGTACGTTTACTGCAGTTAGAGATCTCTCGCCGGGTTTTAGATGCAACCATTCTCTCCCACTCTCTTTTTTCTCCTTCTCCCTCTCCCTCTCCTTTTTATCACTGCTGATTCGAAAAGCCCTTTGGAAAGATGAAGTAGGTAGAAATCAAAATAAATGGATTCTATTAAAACCGGCAATGCATCAACTGCTTGATAAAGTGATTAATAAACAGCTTCGGATGGTGATTGATTAAACTCTTTAATCAAAGTGCTAAACTGACTTAATATGGAGAGTTTCAACATGTTCAAAGTGTACATTTTTCCTGCCTAAGGTTCACAGTTGTTTATGTAACTTTTGTGAAGTGCATCCCTTAGGTCTAACCTTAAGAGAGCTGGGGCTCTGGAATGCGTAAGGATTATGAAGTATCACAAACTGTGCTGGCTGCTGAAATGTGCTCATGAATTATTGGAGCTTTCTGGGAGGCAACAAGTCATTTTTCAGAATCTCAAGCCCCTTCACCAAAGAGCTCCTTGCTCCCATCACTTCATAACTCTTTAAGCCTCAGTATGTGAAGCAAGACTGTGCAAGTTTAGAAAGTTGCCATTCATTCCCCTGTAAGCAGTGATTGCTTTATTGCATGAGGTCAAGATTTTGATGGTGAGGAAAGAGACTCAGTTTTACCCTCAAGGTAGTTTCATGTTCCATAAGAAAGGGTATATTTCACTCAGTACATTGAAGTCTCAAAATCAGGTACCATTTTTTATACAACTAATCATCTGCTTAGCAACTGAATAAGGCAGTTGACTGCTAAAAATTTGTGACCCTAACATACATTTGTTCAACTCACATTCCAGAAAGGTCAAATGAAAGCAGTTTTTGAATGGGGGATTGGGAGGTAGGGAGGAGAGAGTATGGGGTGGTGACCCTGTGAACCAGGGAGAGCCTCTGTAACCCACATTGTAAAGAATGTAATGCAGAAAATTCTTCCAATTCCATAGGTATTCTCAGCATAAAACATAGTGCTTGGAGTCATAAGGATTATAAAAGTATAAAGCACAGTCCAAGTCAAGGAACTTATTATATAGTGGGGAATGTTACACAGGGCTGCAGAAAGTATTTGTTTTAATAAGAGAAGGAATGTTTGTCACTAGGGATTGACTAAGTCAACCGACAGTAAAGAACTGGATGGGCTTCTGAGAATCTACTGCTTTGGCATTGACTTTACAAGGGTTAGAAATCAAACTGGTTGTCTTGGCACAAGCCTATAACCTCAGCCCTTTGGAAGTGGAAGCAGAAGGAACAGGTGTTCCAGACCAAGCTGAACTACATAGTGAGTTTTAGGTCAGCTGATGTTATAAACCTGTATCAAAAAATTAAAAGTTAAAATGGGCCTGGGAATGGGGTATAAAAACTGCTACTTAGAAGCAGGAAGGCATTTTAATACAGTGTTTATGTGAAAGGTAAGCAGAAATGAAGTGGGGAGAAGGTATTTTGTAAAGATCCTTCAAGTATCATATGATGAAGAATGAAGGGCTACCAAAGGATTTGGAAAGAAAGGTAGGCAATTTCGGAGCAAGGGCAAAACAGAAAGAAGATCCAGAAAGGTAGGCAGTCACCAGAGCTAAGTCAAAACAGAAAGAAGAGTCAGAATCCTCAGGTTTAAGTCTTAACTGGCCTGTAAAAGGCTACTTGAGAATGTGCTTAACTTCCTGCCTCGAGATCCCTCAGACTTAATTGATGGAAGTGAAAGCACCTACCAGGTGTATGGCATCCTTGTGATAGAGACTGAAATTATTTAAAGCCCTTCAAGCAGGGTCAAATATTAAGTGATCGCTAATGTTAGCAAGGATTTGTGTTACTGTTTCAGAAAACAGTCTTGTGAGGATCAAACTTGCACTTTGGGAAACTTAAAAGAAGAAGTTTTAAGCATCATTTGTAGACATAAAAATACACAAAATCAGCAAATTTGTTTGGCACCAAATTTAGAAGTCTCTGAGACAAGTAAACAGGATTTTTCGTGAGGTGTGCTGAAATACAAAATCAGCATGATTTGCAATTCCAGAACTGGACAGAACTTAGCAAACAAAAGTGGATCTGAAAGTCCTGATCTACTGTTTTAGCAGGTTCTTCTAAGATATAGAGTAAAAGAAGTGACCTGGGAAAAACTTGAAGTGCCATAGAGAGTCCACCTGATTGGTCATAGCTTGTGGCTATCTTATTTGGACACCATTTGAGCAAGTGGACACTTGGGACTGACTGAGGCTTGTTATTAGAGCAGGTTTCAGTGGTTACACATGGAGTTAAGTCATATTTTACTATATAGAGAGAAACCTTAGGCTAGATTGCAAAGATATATAGACACAGCTTTATTCTAACCAAGAATCAACAAGACAGATGTGGATATAAAAGTGTTAGGTTGGAAGAGCATGAAGTAATGACAAAGCAGAAACCCAGGGAGAGAGAGAAGCAAATAGACGGTATCCTTTATTTGTTACTTTATTCTGTAGTTTTGTATATATTACTGTGAGAAGCCTCTAGGTTGTTGAAGTTTACAGACAGGACATCTATCAAAAACATCCCTGACCTCAGTAGACAGATTAGGAAGTCCAACCCTCTTCGAGAATCGCTCACTTATCTAAAGACTTTATTCCATAGTCTGAGGATAGGAGAGAAGAGAGGTCAGGGGAGAAAAATCCGAGGCAGGCCATGTTAGGATGTATAACTATGATATCAATGGAAAATTAATGGTCAGGTACAAAGAAGGAAGGGAGGGAAGGCTTTGAAGTGAGTGATAAAGTGTCCGGTGCTCAAGTGAGTTCTTAAAGAAATAACTCGGTGTCTCTCATTCATTTGCTGAGCTTTGAATAGTGACTATATTGTATAGACAAGATGGATCTCATTCGATGACTTGACTCCTCCAAACTACCATCAAGTTCAAGCTTCATATTGACCACCACATTACTAGACAGTGGGGAGTGCAAGCAATTCTTTGCTACGATAAGTTTTGGTTTTAATTAGATGAATGAAAACATGAAACAGTCTATCACTATGAGCTTCCACCAAATGGGCATTAGACTCCAACTGTACTGTCACTGCAGAGATGAGTCCCTCACTTGCTAGGTTTGCACTGAGTATTCATCAAGGGCCTGCTAGTAACCAGTAGAGAGCAGACAATATGAATATACCAAAAAGATGAAACTAGTTCCTTCACTTGTCATGGTTATAGTACAGCAGGGAAAAATGAGCATCATATAAGAAAAACATGATTATCCAGTGAACTGCAGCTATGCTGGGCTCCAAGCAGAGAGAGAGCAGAGTGCTGAGCAAGAGCAGTCTGGGAGTTTTCCTTCCTCTGAAGGGTCAAGGACACTTTCTAGAAGAGCTATGTGAGCTGAGAGTTGAAAAATGCACTGGAGAAATAAAGGGGAAAGGGATTAAGACAATCATAAGCTTTCTCCTCCCAAAAGCAGAAATAAAGGACTGGAGATGAGGCTTGGTTAGTAGAATGTTCACCTGGAATACATGAAGCCTAGGCTTCACTGGCCAATATTACATAAGCCAGGGTGGTGATGCATGCCTGCAATCCCAGCACTTGGGGTGGCGGTGGTAGAGCCAGGAAGATAAAGAAGTTCAAGTGTAATCCTTGGCTACATTGTGTGTTTGAGGTCAGCTTGAGTTACATGAGACCATGTTTCAGAAAATAAAAACAAACAAGGTCAATGTAGTTGAAGCACAGAGATAAGACATAGAAAATATTGAAGGAGAACGAGTGAGAGAGTTTGACTCTGATAACGCTTTGCTGGAGAATGAAACAATGACTTAGAAGTGTATTTCAATTATGCTCTGATAATATTTCACAGATGAAGTACACAAATATGACAAGTATTCAGTGTGTCAAATCAACAATAACTGTGTGTGTTGGGGATGGGAGAGTGGGAGGGGGCAGAAAGTAAAGAGAACAAAGATGACTCTTAGATCTTTTTAAGCATGGAGAGCTTATCCACCTGCTTCAAAGGCCTGCCATAATGCTAAGAATGAAATCTAGGCTCAGCCTGGACCTTCAGCTTCCTGTCTGCTGACTACTTATCTGTGCTCCAGCATGATAGCCTACCATCCTCTCCCACTGTCTGGACATCAACACTTCTCCCTCCTTTCTAATCCAGGCCCTCTTGCCTGCATTATGAGCACCATGCTAGACAGGACCAGAGTCCAAGTTCCTAAGAAGGTTTCCTCAAAGCTGTCCATGGACAAAGTCTGATGATAGACAAGATTCAGTGTCATTGGAGGCTTTAAGGACATAGATAGCCATATGTCTGGTACATGTTTTCTTCATATTCTGAAGCTTCCTGTTAAAAATTTAGTGAAAGCAGTTTGTTATGTGTCTACATTTAATTATGACAATTATGATTTTTTTTAATTGGGGGAACAACACACATTACATAAAATATATCTTCTTAATCAATTTTATTGTTTATTGAAATTAGGTCTTAGGAGGCTGTAGAGAGGGGTGCAGAAGACCTGTGTTCAATTCCTAGTACCACATGATAGCTAACAACCATCTGTTAATTCCAGCTCCAGGGGAACAGGACATCGTCTTCTGATCTCTAAGGGCATTGAACGACATTTACATGCAAGTAGGCAATATACTGATACACATAAAATAAAAACAATAAATATTTTTTAAATAATAAAGTTAGATTTTGAAAATGGAGCAAAGTAAGAAACATACAAAAAGTGTTATCAGGTCTTATTTATAGAGTCTTAGGATGCTTGAAAACATTAAAAAATTATTTTATTTTTGAAAATATTTCATTTATGTATATATTGTAAGCATATTAGCCCCATTACTCTTTCTTATCCCCTCCTTTCCTGAAGTTCCCCTTCTTACCAACTAGCCTAACTCCTAATTTCGTGTCTCATATTTTATGCAGGTCTGTGCAGGCAGCCATAGTTGCTGTGTTCATGACTACATTGGACATGCCACATTCAAAACACACCCTTTTAGAGGACCCTCCCAATCCTTTGCTCTTACAATCTTTCCATCCCCTTTTCCATGGGTCTGAAGGGGTAACATAGCATCTTACTCATTTTTTAGTGTGCCATTTAGTAGTGTTGAGTACATCCATTTTGAGGGGCTAATCAACATCACTGACCTTCAAAATTATCTTCATTTTGCAGAAATGCTGCTGTGAACCCATTAAAAACTCACTATTCCCTGTCCCTAAAGTCTCAACAATCGTAATCTATTTCTGTCTAAGTGAGTTTGAGTACTTTATGTTCCTCACATTAGTGGAATTGATCATATTTACTCACAAAAGTGCATGGCCCATTTCACGTACATTCGTGTATGCCATCTATGCTGCAGTGTGTCAGAATCTCATTCCTATAAAGGTTAAGCATTCTCCTTTAGAGATAGATAAGTAAATAGATAGATGAGAGATAGATAGATGATAGAGATATAAAAGCTAAGCATTCCTTTGGATATATATATATATATATATATATATATATATACATATATATATGGTATATATGATTATACATATGGTATATATGTTTAATCATTTCTTTGGATATATATCACAGGTTAAGCTTATTTAACCTTCCATAAACACTTGAGTTTTGTGAATGATGCTGCTATGAACACAGGCATAGAATACATTAAAGGAACTGTTTTCTTTTGAATACAAACTCAGAAATGAAAATGCTATGTCCAATGGGAAAGCTATTAAGGATTTTTCTGTAATTTCTGTATTACATGTCCCCATGTACCATTTTTACCTGCCTACCATAATTTCTCCACATTGTCACTAATGTTTGATATTTTTTGATTGTTTTAAATATTCCTTAACAGTCACCATTATAACGAATGTGCAGCAGTAGTGTTTTACTGTGGTTTCCATTTGTATTTCCCTAATTACAAGTGAGGCTGAGTTCTTATTCGTGTGTAGAGACGTTTGACATTGTCTACTAACTGATGCTCTCAGAAGCACCGGACACCACTCTTCACATCCTACACTGAGAAGTGGAATCCTGAACAGATATTCAAAGCCCTCCAGCACTGTGGACTATCCTACCTTTTCACCCTGAGGTGTTCTTCTTAATGGACACCACTCTGGGAATTCCCAGTGGAATACTTTACTTCCTTTTCACCTGAGGTGTGCTTCTTAATGGACACCACTCTGGGAATTCCCACTGGAATACTTTACTTCTGCGTACCTCCTTTCTGCCTGCATTTTCCTCCTCTGACAGGTTGCATTTCAATTGCGTAATTGTGTCCACTCATCTACGTTTGACCTAATCTTCAGGGCTGGTTATAAATGTTCTCCGCCCACTGATCCTGGCTCCACTTCTCTTGAAAGATTAGTCAACACTGCTTCTATTCTTCACGGCGTTTTTCCACATTACCCACATCATGGTGGAGCCAGGTTCCTCAGGTAAGATCCTTGAAGATCATCATTTCTGCAGCCTTGCCTGGGAGCCTAGGGCCAGTCATGTGGTTGGAACTCAAAAGATTATCAGTTCTCTGAGCAGAAGGGAGATATTCTAAAGATGAGCAGGACAATAGTCCTAGCGGTGAGGAAGCAAGTCTTGATTTCAGAACGTTAATACCTATAGAATTTACATTTTCACAAACCTCTGGAGCTTTGGGGAAGTTTTTAGAAAGTGAAGATTGGTGGACATTTGAACTCTTCAGAGAATAGAAGTCTGGCTGATAGGTCCTGGCCTCACATAAGAAATATTCAATAGCTCAATCCAATCCAAGGAGTGAAGAGCAGAGGGACCAATGGCTTACAGAAAGAGCTTACAGCTGGCCTCCAAGTGTCTTATAGTGTCAATAAAGCTTTAAAATCAATAGACTGATGAAGTACCAGCTGAAATAATCACGGAATAGGCTGAAGTTGTCACAGGGACCAAAGAAAATCTTAATCCAGATCCCAGTCCCTACCCTTGTCACAGTCCCCAGGTAACTGAACAATGTAACATTTTTGGAAATTCAGTAGCTCTTTATAGAAAAGAGAATAAAAACCACATCTTCATACTTTGTATTTAATTAAGGATGATAGATTAGGATGAATATTCAAGAAACCTAAAAATATCAGAAACTACCTAGAGATTCACACAATTAACAATAATCAAAAATTCCTGAACAGTTCATATACATTTTGATAAGTGACTTAAAATAAAACAGTATTTCCCAGTGTTGAATGCTTTCTGTAAATATTTTAATAGCTATGTAAATTCACATTTGTCATAATTAATTAGAATTTCTTTCATTATTGGATACTTAGATTTTTTTTCCAATATTGAGCTCAACATCTTTGTCCAGGACACTTTTAATGTTTGCCTTATTACCTTAAATAATGTGAAAAGCATGCATGTAATTCCCACTCAGCACTGTTTTGAAGATTGGAGATGTAAGTGAAAAGTTATGCCATGAACTTAAAGGCATAATGAAATCTGAGGTTAAGTGTATAGTTCTGAATATCAATGATAGTATATGAGAACTTATTAACGGGTCTGAAATCAGAGGTTCGACTGCCATTTAGCCAGAATAATACTGTAACTAAACTATATAGGTTTAACACTTACCACAGACATTTTTATGTCTTTTACCTCAGATAATAGTGTAAAATTATAATCTTAATAATTCTGTATGCATATACAGACATACACATGTGAACTACTGATTATACAAAACTCTGCTATCAACATATCAACTTAAATATTATTAAACCATGTTTTATGTGAAGAAATAATACTGCTGTAAGCTGCAAAACATTTAAAAGAACCCAGGTAATAAGTATAGTATCACTAAGGAAAAATGAAATCTTACCTAGTTTTAAAAGAATATGGTTTTAAATATAAAGTGTTTATCAAGAAGGTTATGATAACTCAGGAAGAGGTGGTGCATGCCTCTAAGTCACAGCACTTTGGAAGTGGAGGTAAGAGAATCATAAATTCAAGGCCAGTTTGTGTTTGTGCTACTTACCTAATTCCAAGCCAGACTAGATAAGATAGAAAGCCAGAAAATCATTGCTAATTCAGCTTTGATAAATTTAATATAAACACAAACTTTAATAAAAAGTTACTTTATAAAATTAGATTTATCAATACTGTCTCTCTTTGGACATATCTGCCCATAAGGTATCATCCAAAGGAACCTCAAGCCTTTTATCCTTCTCTTGGAGAGGTTCCATTCTTTACTTCTACTTCTGAGCATATTAGTCACCAGGGTCTCCTCTCTGATACACTAAGGGTGTACAACCAGAAGTCACACATGAACAGCTACTAGAAGAGTGACAGAGAACTTCTGACTGATAAGAATAATGTTTGTTTAATAGAGATTTAACAGTAACTAAAATTGTAAAATCCCGGAGTGGACACTTAAAATTTCCTCTGATCCCCAAAAGGCAGAGGTGAGTTACAGTTCTGGAAACTAAAGAACTGTTTAGAAATTTTTTTATCTGAAGAAAGTACAGTAACCGACTTCTACTTTTAGACTAGGGTTGTCAGAAGTGGAATTTGCTTTACTGCAAGTAAATCACATTGTTTTCTTCACAGGTGGCTCAATTTAGCTGTTTAATCTTGGAGAAATGACAGATTCAGGAGCAGAGGAAAAACTCTTGGTTCATTAGGTTTGAAGGAGTACGAAAGATATTGTATCTCTGTTTCTAGGTTTCCATCTGATAATCAGTTGGATAGACTATAATTTTAGAGTAATTTGAAGCACAGAAAATAGAAAGTCTCACAAATAGGTGTGTCTTGGAATGGCATATGGATGGCAGTGGGCTAAGATATTTGTTTAGAAATAATATTTTGGTTTTACTGTCAGGTTTAATAACTTGCCCAAAATATATGTGTTTGTATTTGCTCAGACAGTTTTTCTAAAGGAAAAGGTCATGCAATTTTCATGACTGGCCATATAACGACTCTATTTGGTCAAGACAGAAAACTAGCTGAGGTAGGAAAAATAGCTTAGAAAACCATGCATGCTTTAAACTAAGAATGCCCAAAGTAATGCAGATATGTCTTTATTTTGCTGAACTCTATTACAGTTCCATAAACTGTAAATGGAAATGGGGCTCACACAAAGTGAAAGGAAATGCAGAAACTTAAGTATACAGGATTTAATACAGAAATAATCACAGCCCAATAGACAACAGTGTGCCCATTCCATATGAGCAGAAAATATAATGACATGTTTATAAAATATCTATCATACCAAAACTTATTAGCATTCCCATAATGACATATTTTTCTTGCAGTAACATAATTTGGACTAGTAAAATACTAAAAATTGTGATTTTAATTGGTGTCTCTAATTCTGCTACATATAGCAAGATTCTAATGGGGTAAGACACAAAGATCAAAGAGACGGACTATCTTAGGAAAAGATTGTGCTCATGGGAAAAAAATTTAAAATAAACGGTAAAAACTAAATAAAATCTTTAAAGACTTACCACTAACAGTAAATTTAATCTATAGCACTGAAACAGAGCAGCATTCTGAGAGTTACCAGTAGAAGTCCAGGCTGAATGTGCTGTGCACAAATGGTATATATCTTTTCACTAAGCATATTTAAGGAGGGCTTTGGATAAACAATGACTACGTCCCAGGGCCTGTATAGCAGTTTCTAAATTCCTTTAAGGAAGTCACAGATGATATAGGCTCATCCTCCTAGGGACGCCACAAATTGAAAACAGACTTTCAAACTTTGCTGGTTTTCATAGGAAGCTGCTGATACATCATCATAGGGTTTTGGATAAATCAGGAATTTCTGCTTCTCTGTGACCCAAGATAGAGAGAAAGAAGAAGAGACAGGGGGCTTGGTGTTGAAGGGGGATGCTGGCTAAAGGCAGACGATTCCTGCTCTCATCTACATGCCTTATGAAGAAAGCTGCACGTCAGCCTCATCTTAGGTACTTTAGGATACAGAAAAATTAACGAAGAGAGAGTGGGGAGGCCTTCATAACCTTGAATATAATAGACTAAGGCAGAAAATGCAGTAATTAAAGAAGCTAGGAGTACAGTGGAAGAAAATAAAGGGTAGGAGCTGTCCTGTCAGATTAAAACTCACAAATCCTGTGATGAAGGAACAGGTACTAAGCACAGCAAGAGCAAAACGCCATGCTGCCATGCTCTCTGTGTGTGCCCTTCCTTCACTTCCTCCTCTCCTCTCCTCCTTCCTCGTTCTTCAGCATCTTTTCCTAATCTTTCACTTCATACAATAGGGGGAAAAATGCTAGCAGGAGGATTTCATGCTTATCCAAGCCATAGGTACAGAACACTCAAAGAACAGCATAGAAAATATTGAGCAATGAAATCAAATCATGTTTCGCAGAGTCTATCCAAAACAAGAGAATGGTCTACTCAAAAGTATTTGCACCCTTCCTCTGTCATGTTTTCATGAAAGGTACATGGCTGGTCTCTGTTTTTAGATTAGGCTTGGGCATGTGGCTTGCCTTGCAATTAGATGTGGATTGGAGGTTGTTTCCACATCTTGTAAGTTTTAACAAGGTCATGTGATTTGTCTAAACCAATAGATAAGAGATGACTGAAGCAGCAGAGAATTGAGGAGATTTTGTCAGTCGAATTTTATTCCCTTAGGCCTGTGCTGATTTGATATTTGTGTGGGCCAGAAATTCAGGGGGGAGGGCGGGGGGAGGAGGTATGTAGTTTATCAAAATTACAAATAATAAAATACATTAGGACGGGGGAAATAAATCAGTTAGTTAAGTACTTGATGTACAAAAATGAGGGCCTGAGTTTGACCCACAGCACTCATGTTAAAAAGCCAGACAGGGCAGCACATTTGTAATCCCAGAGCTGGAGAAGCAGAGGCAAGCAAATCCCTGAGGATCATTGTCCAAGCAAACTGTTCTAAGAAATAAACCCAAGCCAATGTGAGAAACCCTGTCTCAGAAAACAAGTTGAACAGCTCTTAGGGGTGAATATCCGGTTTCAGTTAAGCCTCCATATGCATGGGGGCACACGCACCTGCACTCATATGGCCATCTGTACATACAGGAACATACATATACCAAAGAAAAATCAATAATACGAAGTAAAATTGTGAAATGAACATATATTTGTAAAAAGAAATATTAGATACATTAATTTGTTTACAACAGAATGTAAGGAATCTACTGCACTGGATAAAAATTTCATACCCATTTTTAAACTAATTCAAATATAATGAGAAGTTTGGTAAAATCAAAGGAAATGTGACACTTAAATAACAGAACCTTTCATATAGGAATGCTATACCATCCCTATGCATTGCATGCAATACTTTCCTTTTCTGTTTGGAGTTTTACTTATTTAAATATACATATCTTGTATTTGGGGTTTTTTAAATATTTTATTATTTTTATGTGTATTAATGTATGGCCTACATGTAAGTGCACCTGTGTCTTGCAATGCCTGTGGAGACCAGAAAAGAGCATAGGATTCCCCTGGAACTGGAGTAATGGACTGTTGGCAACCATGTGGGTGCTGAGAATCAAACCTGGGCCATCTGCAAGACCAGCCAGTGTTCTTAACCACTGAGCCATCTCTCCAGTCCATAACTTCTATTTTTTTTTATTTTATTGAATCATTGGGTATTTCATATAGAAAATTTAGATCCGTTTTAACCATTTTGATACCTCCTTCCCCAGAAGCACCCTCCATAGTCCCCCAACTGGAATCCATTAATTCTTTATCTGTGTCAGGGTCTATTGTGTCAAGTTAGTATCCCCAAATGTTCCTCAGTGCAAGCTCATCCACTGAGGTCTAGTCAGTCTATCAGCAGTCACTCACCCATAATTTGTATTTTTTAAAGTTAAAAAAAATGACTTGTTTTGGTAACACCCTGTTCTAGTTGGCTTTCTGTTGCTGTCATAAAGCACTGACCAAAACCAACTTGGGGAGGAGTTTATTTTACTTATATTTCCATGCCACAGCCCATTATTGAGGGAAATCAGAGCAGCAGCTTGAGGCAGGAACTGGATCAGAGGTCATGGGGAAATGCTGCTTGTGGATGTTTTCTCCCACTGATTTGCTCAGCTACCTTTCTTATACTGCTCAGGCCCACCACAGTGAGCTGGGCCTTCCTACATCAACTAGAAATTAAGAAAATGCCCCACAGACACGCTCACAGGCCAATAGATCAAGGAAATTCAATTGAGGTTCTTTTTCACAAGTGACTATTTGCAATGAAGTTGACAAAATGTAATCAGCACACATTCTAGTAAGTTTTGTAGCCACAAGTTGAGAGCTCTTTGTTCATATTTATTCCAAATCTATGAAAAAGGAACCCCAGCATTTCGTGCGCACGTTCTCCAGGTCTGTGATGTAGTTGCCATTTACAAACCTGACAAATCATGAAAGCAATGAAGTACTTTCTCACCTAAGGTTATAGCCTTGGACAATTTTATATGCTAATTAGCTACAGAGCACATCTAAATATTAGAGACATCGTGTGCTGTAAAATTTGGACACCTCCTCCTGCAAGGGTCCACACTTTGGACTTTAGTACCCATAGATCAAAGTCATTCGGAATTCTTTTATTTCATCTAAGAACTGCTTTTACTGCCTGTCCACTATATAGTCTGCCCAACTCCTGAATTTCCAGATGAAACAAGCTCTTAATTTCCTCTCCATCTTGAGGATGTGTTGGGTGACTGGGACAGGTCTTCACATGATTGCAGTTGATTATCCCAGGACTATTTAGCCACTATCCTGAGCAACCTCAGCCTGAATTCCGGATTCAGCCCTTAGCCCCTCCTTGACAGTCTTCCAGTGAATACAGTGCTATTATCGTGTAAATCTCAAGGAGAAGCAGTATCAACCATGAACTATAGCAGCATCTTCATAAATGAAAATTCTTCCGAGTTTCAAGATCATACATTAGCTGACGAATATGCCTATCACGTGTTTGTGCTCAAATAACACTAAATAATGGCCCTAAAATGCAGAAGGGAAATTCAGACTTACCAAAACACAGCCGTAAATTGGTTCCTTTAAGTGAAAAGATAAAAATTCTCTATAGAAATTCTCTACTTAGTACTAAAAACTGTATATGCTGAGATTACTAAGAACTATGTTAAGGGCAATATTATACCCATGAAATTGTGCTAAAAGAAAATGAGATGTCGGTCAATGTTACTGCTGTATCTCAAGCCAGAAAAGTCATGCTCATATCACCTGAGTGTTTAATTGCTTGCTACATTCATTATGCCTGACGCATTGCACTGTTAAATGGTAATACACCTTTCCAAGGAGGAAGACTAAAGTAAAATATTACACATGTTCTCTATCATAGAACACACTGGAATGATTGCTTACAGTTCAATCCACATACCTATGAAATTTATTTTGCTTTTTAAGAATCAGTATTCTACTGTATATGTACTACACATTCATTATCCATTCATCTGGGTTGTTTCTAATTCTGGATATTATTAAAAGGGCAACAATAAGCATGGATGCACAGGCATTTCCATAGCAGGGTATAGTCTTTAGGATATATGCACAAGACTGATATGGTTGATAAAATGGTAGATCAACTGAGCATCATGAGCATACCTTTAATCCTAGAACTTTGGGGACACAGTCAGGTGGATTTCTCTGAGACTGAGGCCAGCCTGGTTTACATAGAGAGTTCTAGGCCAGCTGTGTCTACAGGGAGACTCTATCTCAAAAAGGCACATATATATATATGTGTATATATATATATATATATATATATTCAATCAATATCTACCTTTCTTAGGAATCTCCACACAGTAATTTCAGTTGTGGCTGCACCAATTGGCACTCCCAGCAGCAGCGGATGAGTCTTCCTTTCTCTACATCCTAACCAGCATTTATTATTTGTAGTTTAGTAACTTTGTGTAGGGTAAGATGAACTCTCAAAGAGGTTTTAATTTGTATTTCTCTATGACTAAGAGTGTTGAATATTTAAAAAATTATTTATCAGAATTTACATTTCTCCTTTAGAGAAATCCCTGTTCATCTCCTTGCGCTAAGTTTTAATTGGGTTGTTTTGTTGTTGTTGTTTGTTTTTTTGAGTTCTTTGTATATTCTTGATATTAACCATCTGTCAGATGTGTAACTTACAAAGAATTTTTTCCTGTTCTGTAGGTTGCCTCTTCAATCAAACAATAGTATTGTATGCTATACAGAAGGGTCATGAGGTTCCATTTGTCAGATATTGAGCTTAATTCTTGCACTATAGATGCCTTGTTCAGAAAGTCATTTCTTAACCTATAAGTTCCAATACTCTTCTCGAATTTCCCCCTCTATCAGATTGAGCAATGAAAATGGGAAAAATTACAGTAACTCATAAACTCTGAACAACACACTACTGAATGGAATTTGGAACAAAGGAGAAATCTTTAAGGAAATTTAAAAATTTCTACTATTGAATGAAAATGAAATCACAACACACCCAAACCTATGGGACAGAATGAAGGCAGTCCTAAAAAGAAAATTTATAGCTTTGAATACGTACACCAGAAAACTAAAAACATCTCAAATCAATAAATTAATGATGCACTTGAAGGCCTTGGAAAGTCAAGAACAATAATGCCTACAAAGAGTACTCAGGAAGGGAGAAATAAATAAAGCCTGTAATTAATCAGCAAGAAACAAACAATACAAAGTATTGATGAAACAAAGAGTTTGCTTATCAAAAAGATTAACAAGATTGGCAAACCTTTAGCCAATTACGTTGTTAATTACTGTTCGTGTTTTACTGTGCTACTTCTAAACTGTATCATGGGCATTGTAAGTATGTTTAAATGAGGAAAATTCATAAGGTTCAGTGTTACTAACCCTGTACCTGAGATACTAGTATATTGAGCTAACTGCCACTCCTGGTGACAAATGGAATATTGATGTTCTATAGCAGGCAGTGTCACAATGAAGAATTAAATTAACAACTTTTGTAGCTTGAAGATACTTTTGAAATAAGCCTTTTGGAAGACCAAATAGCAGACTCATTGTTACTATAGTAATAATGACCATAAGAGATTTGTGGTAAGTTGTCTAGTATCAAAAGTATGAAAAAATTTACAGAAGAAAAATTATTGCCTTGTACTCTAAGTTACTATCTCCAGTAAGGTAAGATAACAAGCAAGACTTTTATAGTAAAATAATTTCAAAATCCCTTGCAATGTTTTTCATCAAAGTGATAAAGTAAAATTGATATAACTTGCATAGCATGTAGGGCTCTTTAGGTTTTAGAGGCAATGTAGGAAACATGTACTAGCATGAATGATCTGCTATGAAAACCATCAAGTGGCTAATCTTTAGTGCAATACAAGCTAAAAAGCACTTCAAGGGTTAGAGAGCTGGTTCTGTACTTAAGAGCTCTTGCTGTGATTCTAGAAGACCCAAGTTCAATTCCCAGCACCCACATCAGTGGCTCATATCTGTCTGTAACTCCACCTCCAAGATATCTGATACCTTCTTCTCATCTCCCAGGGAACCCACACACATACAGATGCACATTCACACACATATACATAAAAATCATTAAATATAAAATACACCTCATCAGCTAATCCACAAAACGAACTGTCAATCCATCCTATCAATCAGAAGGCACATGAGTAACCATGCAATTTAAGATAAATAAATTGTTGTGTGAAGTCCCATACAAGGTAGAGAAGAGGAGTCTCCATGCAGACTTACAGAGATTCACTGTTTCTAGAAAGTGCAACATTGTTGGCAGGTAACTGTTCTCCTTTTGACAATGTCTCTGTCTTTAACAATACCTGATAAAGTCTGAAAGACTAATCAGGAGCCATCAAATGACTATAGAGATTTCTGACAGAACTGGTATCATGCAGCCCATTAAACCATAATGGTGGAGATTCACAGAGGCAATTTCTCCATCAGGTAAGAATTACAGGCATCAGCCTTGGCCAGATCTCAAAGTCACATTCGAATAGACCAGACCCACAGACCACCCCTACCTGTTTCACCATCTCATCTGGCTCAGCTGAGATTATGGCCCCATGAAATGTTACTATCAAGGAAATGTGTTGGACCTGATTTATAGATACTCTTTCACAGTGTGTTTGAATCCATCTGAGGTGGTGTTAGTCGTGGAAGCACAAAGAGGAAATTTCCCAAACGAGTGGTAATGGAAAAGTCTGTGAAGCATTAACTGTGTACCTGGTGTTATTTTTTTTTCTGGATTGAAAAATGTGCATGAATATAGGAATGCACTGATTCATGAGCATCCTTGCAAACAGATGATCAGAAAAGGGTAGAAAGAGAATGATAGTAAAGAGGTATGGAAAGAGGCTTGATTCTCCCAGTGTGCACAGAATTGGTAGATGTTTGTTTCCCACATGAATGAAAACCATCATAGAAGAGACCCGTAATAAAAGATTACCATTCAGCAGTGAACAAGAGTCAGCTCTTCCACTTGGAAAGCCTTACCTTTCATATTATTGTTTCATACCATCACAAGAACAGCTTGACTGAATTCATGGATACATAGTTACTACTCTTTGCATGTATCAAACTCAGTGCTCAGGAGCAGCTAACCTAATGGAGGAGTAGCCCACAGAAAGCTCAGGTTTAGATTGTCAATTAAGGGACAATAGACAAAGGATTCATAGCAACTATTACACAGCATGTAAAATCTTTTTCACTTTAAAAATCCTTATTAGTGTTTGTTGTATAAAATGATGGATTTCATTGTATTTTCACATATGTTAACATGTCCCTTTCCTGCCTCCCTCTCCATGAAATTCTCTCATTCCCTACACCACTCCTGTTTCACTTCCCAGTCCTCTTTCTACTTTCATTGTCAAATATTTTGCAATGAAGATTCTGCCTGTGAGAAAAAAAAAAACTTCATATTTGTCTTTGTGGGTCCTGATTATTTTGGTAGGTACTATCATACTCATTTTCTACCCATTTTCCTGAAAATTACTTAACTTCATTCTTTGTAGATGAATAACACTCCATTGTGTATATACATATATAGATATATGCTTATATATGTGGGTCCGATATACATAACATATACATATGGACATGTGCATGTTTTATATAGATGTATATATAACATTTTCCATTTAAGTGTTTATGGATGTCTGGCCTAATTCCATAACTTGGTTATTGTGAATAATGCCACAGTAAAAATGGATGTGTGGGTATTTCTGTGGTATCCTGACTTATACGCACAGAGTATATATTGCATTTTGGTGTTTTCTGGAACTGATTCCCAGAGTGACTGAACTAAGTTGCATTGCAATCAATAGTATATTAGTTTTCCTTTCACCGCCAACATTCCATCCTTATGTTTGCTGTCATCACAAAGTTCTGTTGACTGGGTTAGAAAGAATCTATCTCAATGTTTTGTTTTGCTTTGTGGTAATGAGACCTTGCTAGAAAAGTACTCTACCACTGAGCTACATCTCCATCCCCTTTCAATGTAGAAATCTCTTGAATGCAGTATTTTATATGAGTAGTAGTTATTATAAGATGCAGTTTCTCCCATAGACTGAATGTAGAAGTGGCGTGCTCAAGATGCAAAAATTTTATCAATTTATTCATAACTTCTAATATCATCTTCTTCCAGAAATGCTGTATCCTTTTGAACCTTACTGGCTTGAAGGCACTTGTTCTCAATAGGAATTTGCTCTCATTAAGTGGTAGAGTTTTGTGAAACTGGAATTCTAGATGGCCACCTGACGCATTTGGGTTTCTCATGCTATGAATCAACATGCAAAAATCTGGTGAGATGGAGACGAATCTACTGGTGATTTCTCTGATTGTCAAGAAGTTGTGTTTTTGCAATACCATGGGGGTGGGGGGATCAGGATACCCAGAAATCAGAGTTCTCTGATAATTCTATGTCCAGTAGTAAATATTCATTTGAAGTTCCAGCAACTAAATTAAGCCACCCATTTCTTTAACAGCACTCTGAACCTTTGTCTGATTGGCATGGGTCCTGTTCCCGACGCCACCATTTCCACAAGTTCACATATGCAAGCTTCCCATAGCCTGAAAGCCTCTGCTTCCCTATGTACGTGAACTAGCCCTGGGCCTTACAATCTTTCTGCCCCTCCTCCTCAATGGTTCCCTGAGTCATAGTTTGGAGAGGTTTAATATAGAAGTCCTATCCAGTACTAGGTGAGGGATAAAAGGCCTTCCTCTCTAGATAGGCTGATTAGACTCCAGTACATGAATTTCACCAAAGGATAGATATCTGGATACAAATGCTTGACTGGATAGGTCTTAACATGTATGAAGGAATACATGAGTTCTGGTGGGCAGTTGCAGTGGGGCATGAATGGGCAAGGGGTTCCAAATTTGATTAAGAACTGTTGTATGAAATGTACAAAAGCTCAGGTAAATATCTATGAAAAGCTGAATGCTCATATACTACATCCGAAGATTGCTTCACAACAACTTTCAGAAGCAGATTTGAAATCTTGCAATCTTCAGTTAGATAAGACATTATGGAAATTTTCAGAGCTTCTCCATAACATTCTATTGTTTTTCATTAAAATGGTGTTTGTCGATATGGAATGAGATTTTCATTTTTAAATTACTTAAATACTCAAGGCAATTCTATGATGGAAAATATTCATAAATACACTAAAGCACTGTTCTCTGTGATTCTCCGTAGTTTTTGAGGGATGGGGTTAAATCTTGAGACCAAAAGTTGTCATCTTAATGGATTATTCTGTGGCAACATAAACACTTATATTTGATAATGCCTCAATGGAATTTATCAGTTATCTCTTGTCAAATTTAGAATATTCAACTTGTGCTTGACTCAAGTTTATATGTTCCCAGGATCACATTTTTTTCATTGATACTCATTTTTACATGAATGTGGGTTTTTTCTAAGGTTCTTTCTCAATGGCTTTGTTTATATTGCTGTGGCTTTTCTGATTCACAGCCACATATGCTTTCCTATGTATATTACTACCAGAAATGAGAAATTTAGGCACAGCAGCATGGATTTTAGAGTCCTTGATTTGTCTTTTGAGTTATTTAAAAATCACTTTATAGACGTATGATAGCCTACTGTTTAAAAGAGACAGAAATTTCCTTCCTAATATGATGTCACTTTTCAGTCAAGAGTTCAAATAAGTTCTTTATCTTTATAGAAGTTTTACTAATTACTGCAATTCAACCAAACTGTGAAGTCACCTCTAAAAATAGCCTTTGGGTTGGCTGTGTTAGTTAAGATAAAGCAATACTTGCACATGTATATATGTTCAAGGCTAACAAGAAGAGCCATCTGTAGAACTGGGATATTTTCACACTCTTCTATTATACAAAACAATAATCCCTCTCCAGCTGATTTCTCTCATTGTAAAATGCAAATTGCCTATAAAAGTCCTCAGGGTGTGAGAAGACACTTTCCAGATATTATGCATGCATTCATAGCAACTAGGCAGCATCAGCCTCTATTTCAGATGTATCAAGGACCAGAAAAAAACACGTGCAAGCCTGTTCTGGGTAATCCTAATAATTATGGCCTGAAGTAGCTATGTTGATCAAGATGCAGATGGTTCAACTTCTCTCACTTTTGACCTGTTCCTTACCTGCTTCCTGCCAAGAGAATTAATGTGTTCAGGATGGAAGAAAAGAAAGATAAAATTGCCACTCTAAATTACTAATGTGGTATTTATTGGCAAGGTAAAATTTAAATGTGACATAATATTATCCATACTATTTCTCTCTGGAGACTGGCACATTTACCTGTGCAATAAATTTATTGTTCGTAGCAGGTAATGCAAATTCCATGGGATTAATGAATTTGAAGAATCCACACAGACTGCTATCCAGAAAGTCACTCTTGTCTAAGGCATACAAATAGCCAAACAGAAAAATGGAAGAATAAAACAATGTTTTACAGATATACGCTCAGCCTTCAGTTTTTCAAGGAAGAGGCAAAGATCTTCAAATGCACTGGAATGGGATTGATTTTCATTAAGATTGTGATTAGAAAATTAAATATGGAAGTTTAGTAAGATTGCGCAGAGGGTAACAGGGCTTGTTGTCTAACTTGTTGACCTGAGTTTAACCCCTGGAACTCACATGGTGAATGAAGAGAACTCCGGCATATTGCCCTATGACGTGTACATGCGTACCATGGCATGTACTTAGAGACAGAGACATACAACACTAAATAGAAATGCAGAAAAAGTATTAACACAATTATGAAGTTAAATCTACCACAAGATGTCTAAAAGAAGTAAATATCTCAATCTTTTATTTCTTGTCATCTCTATATTTTAGGATTTTAGGCAAATGCCAAATTACCAAAGTATAATTTTATTGTCTACTGTGGATGAATGTCTTAGGGTAAATAATTACTCTTAAAAACAGAAATGTTTCCTAAGTATACACTGAAAATAAAAGTCTGAATTAGATAAAAACACTTGAATTTGCTTTTCTGGGGAAATATTATGTATAATTTTCTCACCATGTGATTTCATTTGTTTTCATACGATCATTTCTGAAATTGGAATTTGCATATAAGGAAGCTAAGTTTTTTAAAACTTCACCCTGAAATTCCGCTCCCTTGTTCAACCACAGAAGCAATTAAGGTTCACTCATTTTTAAGGCATCATAATCTTTACACTTGCAGGTAATATCCATAAAATCAAATGCATCAGAATGAAACTTATTTTGAGAACATGAAAAGTTTCTGCATCACTGACCCACTCCCAAGATTAAATGATATTTCATTAACAACTTTTTCAAAGTTGAATCCAAATTTTCTTTTTTTTAAAAAAGGGGACACCAGAAAGTAAGACAAATGATGTCAATGAGTCTTTAAAATGGACAGCCAATGGCAGCAGGGTAGCAGGGTCCCTTCCACCTGGTTACACACGGGTGTACTGGGATAGACCCAGGTTAGAGGATTTTGTTTTGAACACTATATGACAGATTAAGACCCTTATGCTAATTAGAATCTTACCTCTTCCAGTAAGGATTTCAGAATATTTACATGTATATGGTAAGTCAACGATTTTAAAAGATGGAAAATCAGAACAGAAAGGAGAATATATTTCCACAGCAAGGTCTGGCAAACATCTGCAGTTCAACTTGACATGCTAGAATTGAAAACTTTCTTCCATGTCTTCCCATGTTAGAGTTGTGGATTCTCTATCTTCCCGCCAGGAGGATTTGTCTCCAGGTCTCCCACTGCTTGTGCTGTCTTGCTTAAATCGTATTTTATTAGCATTTTCCACAAATAGAAGCTGTTTCAGAAGATGATGAACAACTTAAAACCCTTGTCCCCCACCTTATTTCTTAACTAAAAGTGACTCCCCTCAGGACACTCCTTGTGTCCCAGATGCTCTGGTGTCATACATTGTCATTTGGCCTCAACTTACACCAACCCTCTCTCACTGGGAACCACCATGATTGCCTTAGTGTTAAGTTTTCCTAGATATAGATTCTATTTCAGTGTCCCAACCAGAGAAGCCAGTGCATTACTCCAGAACTGCTTGGGGGTCTGCTCTTCATTCTTCAGTTTTATGTTTGAGTTCTTGTGGAATCTGAAAATGAATAGTCAAGGAAACATTTTCTGGTAATCATGAAGTTTTCTATTTTCTCCAGCTGAAAGTCCTCTTGAAGCATGACCATCAACTAATGTTTTCTTTCCATGAAGGCAGAGACAGCACTTCTAAGGACAAATAATAGCATGAAAGTTTAAAGGGTAAAAATCTCTTCTAATAGCTCAATCGTACTAATGAGGATCTACCTAAATGAAGACAGAAAAGGAGCATGTATTAGCAAATGCTTAAAGCTGAAGTAATGGAGAACAGCAAAAATGTTTTTAGTGTAATTTGATGCTAAGGGAGAAAAATTAATGGTCCAACCCAACTGTAAATTCCAAAAATGACCAATGCACCAAACTATCACTATTGGTATGGTAATGACCTTTTTATCTTGGAGATATTTAATTGGACTTAAGGCCTGCTCAGTGGCTCAGTTGGAGAGAACTCATGTCTGGTGCTGTAACAATAGCCAAATACAAGTGGCTGGAGAGGTCATATAGATCCTATGTCTGTCCCATTCTCAGACTAACATAATTTCTTACTCTATGATAAATATGTACCCTTATATTTATACACAAGTATATATGACTCACCACTCATCAAAGAAGCTTCTTTTTGTAACAGATAGAGACTAGTAAAGAATTACACAACTGGTCAAACACAGAGAAGAAGTTTCTGTGAGATGCCCATCACCAAAGTGACACATCTGCAATGAAGCCTCTACACTTAAGGCTCAGAGAATATAGTGGTACAGGGGCCAGACAATATCTCTCAATTCTTACCAGCAAATCTTTGTCATGCAGCCGATGATTAACACAGAAAGCCACAAGCACCCATAATGCAGAGAGAATAACAGACAGTAAGCTGTTAGTCCCTGCATAGGACTCCTATATTAAACCTCTACCACCCAGGGCACAGTGACCATAGTCGAAGAAGAGGCAGAAAGATTGTAACAGCTAGGAATGGTGGATGACCACAAGGAAACAGAGTTTTCGAGGCAAATAGGAACTTGCTCTTATGAACTTACAGTAATGACAACATGCACAAGACCCATGAAAGCTCAAACCAGAAAAATAACCCAGCACAGAAGTGGGGAAATAGGTAAGCAGCACCAACCTCCAATAGCTGAGGAGCCATGGACAAGTGATCTCTGCTGGGTGAAGGAGAGTTGGTCTTCTTTAAGGGAGTGGTTCTCTATTGATTGAACAAATTCTGGTGGATGGACTCACAGCAAGGGTCATTTGTGGATACAAAGTTGATCTGATAGATCTTAAAATATATGAATGCACAAAATCCAGCGGGGGTGGGCAATGAGGCTGGTGTGGATAGAGGAGGTCTGAATATGATCAAGATATATTGTACGTAAATGCACAAGTATTTTAAAAATAAAAAGGGCCTGGTTCCTATCATCTACCCATATATCTCCCAGAAGGACTAACAAAATATTTCATTCTTTTGTGATTTTAGACTTTAACTAAATGAAGAGTGCTATGGACTATGAGTATATCATTTCCTGTCTCACAGCAAGTGCGATAACCTTTCCAGTATATCTGCAGTCTTGGAAGTCCCCAGTATTCAAATGTGTAATCTGAATCCAGACCATAGCCAGCCCCTACATCAGCTGTAGTGGTAGCCCTGGTACAGGAACCCCAAGTCAAGAGCACCTGGAAAGAAATGTTGAGCTTAATGCTGAGAGCAAAATCAGCATTTAGATCTGGTTAAGAAGTGTGTAAACCTCCTCTGTGAACCTACAGTCCACTAATCTGTGGAAAAGTTGAATGAAGGAAAATAAACATGTTTTAAAGTATGTTAGATGTGAGTTGGGAGGATTCATCCACATTGTCTCTGAGTAAGGAGGAATCCCAAAAGAGACTCATCACATGATAAAAAAGACACCCTAAATAGTGTCCTTCCACATTCTGTTAAACATAAAATTATACTTAAGTATAAAAATAGAAAATGACACTTCAGTATTGCATCTAGTGTACAAAAAGTGTTGCAAAAATGTATAGTGAACACCTCCCCAAGACGGCTTAACGGAGTAGGAAACAGTACAATTCAGTTAGAGCTCAATACTTCATTGTAGTGTGTTACGAGGGAGCCTTACCGTTAAACAAAAATAACAGGCCAATATTATGTCATTTTACAAGTAATATAAGTGTGAAAATAATACATTTGAGTAACTGAAGAAGAAAAGAGACCCTGACGACTCTCCAAGTTTTAGGAAACTAAAATCAAAGGCACAGATACAATTGGTAGTAAGAGGTAAATAACTGTCCCAGACAAACAAAATTCTCTAGCATGGTTTCATCTGTACCTAACACTGAACATACACCTAAAAATAGGAAAGAAAAATGAACAACATTGTAAGTCACAGGTAATTAAATAGGAAGATCTGTTTGATTGTGCATTTCCTGTAATTATTATTTTTCATTAAATTTGTGGGGGAGATATGTGCCATGGTCTGTGGAGATCAGAGGACAACTTGAAGCATTCTATTCTCACCTTCCTCCACAAAGATCCTTGGGATTGAACTCAGTTTGTCTTCTTGTTAGCCAGTGCCTCTGCCCACCAAGGCATTTCTCTGGCCCCTCACTTTCTAAAATCTTTTGTGTTTGGGTGTAATCTGAATCCAGACCATAGCCAATTCCTGGCTGTGTATACTGTTATCCATCATCTGGTTTACCCGTGAGTTACCCAGTCCATTATCGTGTGTTTCTGTTGTGCATTCACATCAGAAACCTTTAATAGTAAGGTCTATCTGATTTCCTTCAAATTAAGAAAATTTTCCTATTTTAAGGATGCATTATCTACATAAACAAAATTGTTATAAACATTGATACTAAAGGACAAAGAAGGGGACATTCATTCAGGCTAAATAAACAAATTTACTTGTGAAAGGATAAGCCAGAATGACTTTTAGCACTGTGTACTCAGATGTACATAGAGATGAATATGTGTAGATTCCTCCATGTATGTTTATAAGTGTATGTATATATATATATATATATATATAATCATATTCATACATGCATATAAGAATTGTAGGGGAAGCAGAAATATGACACCATTAATTCTTCTTTAAAATATTGACACTGAATGCCAACATGTTAAGTCATGCAGCACTGGATTTTGCAATCAAAGGAAAGTTGCATTTTCTAGGTCAGGAGACTGAGACCCAGATCTCCCACTGAAGGAGGCAAAATGACCTTGGAAAAGTATATCCAGCTAAACTGCTTCTTGAATGGGAGAATGTTTTCAATTATGTAAAAGTTTATCTGTAGCTCTTCTGGCAGGTCAACAACAGCACCGATTGAATGAAAAATACCAGCCAAGCATGGTATGAGTCCATCCTGGAAAGTGAGCCTTGAGCCTATTTATGTGTATAATTAAGTTTAAACAACTATAAATATTATTGCTGTAGGACAGAATATACCCTGACAGTAGCAAAATAATTCTAAAGCTAGTAAAAGTGACTGGTTATGGAGGACAACTTAAAGGAAACTTGGATGGTACAGTTTTCCTTCTTCAGTGCAGGGAACAAATTCAAAAAATTTGAAATTGAAACACACTATATGTGTGTGTGTGTTTGTGTGTGTGTGCATTTGTGTGTGTGCATGTGTGTGTGTAGGTGTATGTATAAGTGTGTGTATGTTGAGAAAATTCTTTAGTTTCTTTTCATTCTATTAAACTCAAGAAATTTAAGTCCAACTACTTTTGTATTTATAATGTTGCATGTATAGTGTGAAGTCACTTTTATAAAATTATATAGCATTCCATCTAATTATCAACATATAAATCATATGAAATTATACTCTCCTGGGATAATTATAGTGACTTGTAAAAGAGTAACTTTTATACTTTGAAATATGATTTATGTTATTAAAATGACCTTCTGACACTTTTTACAAAAGCAATGAAATAACTTTTAAAAATAAAAATAAAAATTAAGAAAAAATAGTCAAGCTTTATGCTTTATGCTTTTTTGCTCTAGGGGTGCAGAATTTATCTGTTGACCTAAATTTTAGGTAAAACTATATCAAATGCTTTCATTTCCTTTTGATTGAAACTCAAAATCATAGAATTTTTATAGGTGAAATTTTCAGGCAGGACCCTGATCAGATACTGTAACACACACACACACACACGAGGTTACAAGATTTCAGGTGTGAAAGAAGCTACATCAATTAGTTTCTCATGATTCCATTTATCTTTCTATTACACCCCAAACTTCCTACCTTTGCCTTCTGGCATTCTGCTGTCAGGTGGTCACTTCTGTCCTTCTGCCAAAAACATTTCCTTCTTACCTCTGATGTCACATCTACTGATTCTTGACTTGCTCCCTTCCTGACTTCTCATGACAGTTATCCTCACAGGAAGCTAAGTCCTGCTACCCGTTCCAGTCATTGCTTTTACTTATACCCTTTGTTCTACAGGCTGACAGTGTGCTATTACTTCCTGCAAAGTCATCCATTCATTATGGTGCTAAGTGACTTAACCCACTGACAGCAAATTCTGAGCAATCAAGAAGAAGGTATGTGTAAAGTGAACATGTATCTCCTAGATGCGTGCTTCTAACTTATTAATCATTGAAAATGCATGCATTTTAAATAAGGTTACACACACATATATATTTAGGAAACATAAGTATAAATGTATGAACCTATACAGACAACAGACATAAAATATTACATAAATGGAATTTAATGTTTAGTTCTTTGATAGTCTTATAACAGTAATCTAATTTCAAAGCACTGAATGATTATACAAATCCATTGGAGAGCTATGTCATATGGTTGAATATCATTGATCTGGTTTGGGTGAGATACTTATTTTGTTGTTGATTGGAAATTTGGGAAATTTTTTTTGTCTCTAAACTTTTGTGTGCCCATGAGTGCAACAGACGTTAATACTTAGCTGTGAGAGGCATTGCTATAGGCAAGATAGCTCAGGTTTTATGTAACTATACCTAAACTACTGGACTGGATGCCTGAAAAATTAATTTCAAGTGAAGTTTTCCATAAAGTTCTCAACTTTTCATTGTGCATAATCTAGATTTAACTGATTCTAAGAGTGAAGAAACTAAGTCAGATACTAGAAAGTGAAGTTGAGGTTATTGATGGGAAGTGAATATCCATGTTTGGTAGCAGGGTACCCCAGCGAACACTGAGAATGTAGGGTGTTTGCCTAAGAAATTGCAGCATAAGAAGAAGAAATGGACACACTTTATGGTTAATGCTAGCTAATACTAACAGGAAATCACTGAGATGTTGAAAGAAACATGGTGTTTTCCTGACAACAAGGTGTTGAACATTTTTTGAATATTTCTCAGGCATTTACATTTCATCTTTAGATCTCCCTATTCAGCTCCTTGCCTCAAGTTTTAATCGGATTGTTGGTGTAGTTGCTTGATGTTTAATTTTTTGAATTCTTTGTATATTCTACATACTAACTATCTGTCAGAGGCATAGCTGGTAAAGATTCTTTTCCCATTCTGTAAGTGGCCTCTTTTCTCAAATGATAGTGTCTTTGCTGCACAGAAGCTTTTTAGTTTCATGAGGTCCTGTCTTTCAGTTTTTGGAGTTAATGCTTCCACTATAAGCTACAATAGGAGTGCTATATAGAAACCTCTTTCCATATATTCTCCCATTGTCTCCTCTATCTGGTTCAGGGTACCTGGCCCTCTGTTGAAATCCTTGATCAATTTCGAATCCAGTTTTCTACAGGTGAGGTACAGAGATCTAGTTTCATTCTTCTACATACCATTAAGCATTTTGACCAGCACCATTTGTTAAACATGCTATCTTTACTCCAGTGTGTTATTTGTGTCTATTGTCAAAAGTCCAGTGGCTGGAAATGTGTGGATTTAAACCTGAGCCCTCAATTCTATTCCATTGATCAATGTATCTATTCTTACGTTGGTACCATGTTATTTTTATTACTGTATCTCTATAGTGTAATTTTGTGATGAGGCATGGTATTGCCTCCAAACAGTTCTTTCATTGTTCAGGATTATTTTAAGTTATTTGGGTTTTTGTGTTTCCATAGGAAATTTGAGGCTATTCTTTCAATTTCTGTGGAGATCTGAGATGGAACTTCAATGGGTATTGCACTGAATTTTAGATTGCTTTTGGTAGGTTGGACATTTTCATTATATTAATCCTTCAAATCCATGAGCATGGGAGGTCTTTCCATCTTCTGATATCTTCTTCAGTTTCTTTCTTCAGTGTCTTAATGTTTTTATTATACAAGCCTTTCACTTGCTTGGTTAGATTTACTCCAAGTATTTTATGGTTCTTGAGGCTATCCTGAGTGAGATCATTTTCCAGTATTATTTCTCAATATATTGTTAATTATATATAGAAAGGCTACATATTTGGGGAATGTTAATTTCCTATTGATACTTTGACGAATGTTTATCAGCTTTAGGAGTTTTTTTTCTGGAGTCTTTAGGGTCTTTTTTGTATAGAATTAAATTCTGAAAATAAGGATACATTAGTGACATTTTCTAGATTTCCTCTTTCTCAGAATGGCTCAGATCCAAAAATCAAACAAATGTTGGAGAGAATGTGGAGAAAGGGGAACTCTTATTCACTGCAGGTGGGAGTTCTGACTGGGGCAGCCACTGTAGAAATCACTGTGGCGATCCCTAAGAAAGCTAGAAAATGATTGACCATTTGATCAGTCATACCAGTCTTGCGCATATACCCAAAGGACGATGCCCTAGTTCAGAAACACCTGTTTAGCCATGTCGACTGCTGCCCTTTTCATAATAACCACACATGGAAACAACTTAGACATCCATCAGCTGATGGATAATGAAGGTGTGGTACATACACACAATGGAATATTTTTCAGCTCTTTTAAGAAAATAAATTGTGAAATTAGTAGAAAAATGGAACTAGAAAAAAATCACCCCAAGTGTTGTAACTCAGGCCTGGTAAGACAAACGTCACATATTCTTGCTCATATCTGAGCTAGCTTTGAAATCTTAGATATGTGAAACAGAGAGGTCAAGAAATTGATAAACAGCTGTATTTTTTGGAGGGGGTAGGCTTCCTGAGAAGGGGTGTAAAATATACTGATATAAAGCAGAAAAGGAATAAAATGGTGTAGGAAGGCTTAGACGTGGAGGGGAAAGGGAGGATATGGGAGAGGAGGGATTATGCGGAGGGTTAACACCAAAGACCTTCAGAAAATCTATACGGAAATCCAGCACTGTGGAAGCTTCTTATAGTATATATATATATACTACAACAGTGAGAATGATCCTATTAGATACCATTGGCTTGCAAATTAAAATCTCAAAGGCAGAAATGGACTTCCCCTTTTGAAGTTGTTCACCAGGGGTACCATAAACCCTTAAAACAATACTGTCCATTACTTCTACCCTTAGTTACTAATCAGAACTTCATGATAAGACCTAACTGCCCAAGACTCTACATACATGAACTGTAGAACAAACAAGGAGAGATCAGGCTGGTGCTGACTTAACTCTCATCTCTACTGTCTTTCATAGTGCTGGGAGGTGCCATGCAAGCTATCCAAAGACAAAATTCACTAAGAACCCTACCTACCTGTGAATCCTGTGAGCTACAACAACTGGCCTGGCAAGATGTGCTCACTGGTGAAAGAGTAGCACAAATATTATAGGAGTAACCATCTGTTTTCTCATTAGATTTAAGTTCCACTTCATAGGATGGAGTCCATATCTAACATGGATATCAGGCATAGGAACCCAAGGCCAGAAAGCTCACAGGCCATGGGAGAGCTAATACAATTATTTTGCTAAATAGTTATAGTATTAAACGAACTCCTAGTAAATTATTTAATATCCATAGATTAGCACATCCTCAACTCTCTCACAAAAGAATTTTCATTGTGCAGCCAATGGTGACTAATACAGAGAACCACATGTGACCAATGTGCAGAGAGCAAGAGGGTTCAGGGCACTTATCTCTGACTAGAAATCCCATTATCAATCTTCTCCCTATCAAGGCTCAGGGGCCACTGCTGAAGATGGGTAGAAAAATGGTGAGATCCGGAAGTGTATGACCACAAGGAAACAGAATTCCCAGACAGCTGGGAATTTACTCATATAAACTCACACCAATGGTGAAAACATTGGCAAGTCCTGTGTCACCCCAAGCCAGACAAAAATCTCAGCACATACATGGGGGAGAATGGGTAAAAAGCTCCAACCCTGCCAGAGGAGCTGCTGGAGACCGATGGCTGCTGGGACTGGGAAAGTCTCTTTTAAGGGTATGTTTCTCTTTTAAGGTTATGGCTCTTGGAAGGTTGACCAAGCTCCAAAAGATGAACCCACACTGAAGAGTATTTCAGGACATAAATTTGACATTATATAGACCTCCATATATGTTAAAGTACATGAAATATGGGCGAGGTAGTAAGGGAATGCAGATAGGCTAGGAGATCTAAATATGATCGGAATAAACCGTATAAATTTAAAAAAATTAAATTTTTCCTCAAGTGAAAATGGGTCATGAGTAAAAAAAACATTTAAATAGTCCTGTGCTACTCAACAGCCAGCTTTGAACTTCAAAAGCTTCTCTGTCAGCAGAATGGGTGCATTTACCAATACGTACCTGGGATATAGTCAAGAAAATCAATCACCATAGGAGAATATGCCAGAGGTCAAGACATCTGCTACATAGTGAAACCTAAGGCTTTGTGTTCCCTCTACACTTAACACTGTCAGAATTTTAGCCTTAAGATTCTATAGCTACAGGATCAATTGTTATGTTTATATGTAACATAGAGGTGACATTAATTACACAAATAGATAAACGTCTTCCTTCACTTTAGATATTCTGTATCCTTACTTATTTTATGTCTGTTCTATTGGTTTATCGAGAGTATTCTACCTATATCATTGTCATGAATTTTTCTCTAAAACTTCTCCCAATTTTGCCTTATATATCTTGAATAGTACTATACTATTATGCACATTTAAAGTTATATCAATATTTAACAAATCAAACCTCTTTTACTAGAACAAATTTCCACTGAGTAAATCTTTGCTGCTAGTGCACACTTGTTCTGGTACTGACAGAATTCCATTCATATTTCAGTTAGTATACATGCTGTTTTATCCATGATTTTACATTCGTGGTTTCTGTTATCTTTATACTACTTAAGTCATTTTTCATCAATAGTGATATGTTTCTAGATCAGTTTTGGGGATTCATTTCGTCACTTAGAAGATATAGTGTATTCACATTTAATGGGATTATACTTATGTTGAAATTCATATAATTGTGTTCTTTTCCATGTAACTCATTAGTTCCTTTCTTTCTTTTTATATTTTTTTTTCTTATTATCATTGATAAGTTTCTTACCTCTCTTGTTATAAACCATATTTACCTCCTTTTGGCTACTCAGAGATTATCACAAAAATAAATATTTGATTATTTGCATCCAATAGAATTTATTGATTTCACTACCTCCATTGTGTTTCTAGAAATTAGAATAGTTTTGCCTGTGATTCAGGAAATAACTAATGGACTTACTGGTATTGACTCAGGAACTTTAAGAGGCAGAACTAACTTTTCTGCACAAAGGGACATGAACACAGAAAGCCTGTCATCTCCTTCTTCTGCATGGTGTGCTGACTGTCCCCCTGAATGCTCAAGTCAAATTTACTTAAGTCTATTGCCTACTGGCCACTGGGGCTTCTGAGCACCAAATCTTGGGTTTTGTACATCCCTTTAAAACAGGTCAGTGATGTCACACAGTCAACAAAAGTGATAGCAATCTATTAGCAGGCATTTTCCTAAGAACTTTGAGGAGATAAACCAATTGTTTTCATGCAATAGTGTCTGTAATATTGAGCTCTCTGTATGAAAGTTTTTGTCTCTTAGATGGCACTGGAGTAACACACAAATTGCTAGGAGAAATAAAAATTAAAGTAAAAGGTTTCAAACTCTATTTTCAAAATTGTATTCTTACTGTAAAATTATCTTTAAGAAAAAAAAAACACATTAAAATGGGACCTATTTTCAGTATTTTCTCCTTTACTGAATTTCAAGTAAAAAGTATTTAAAATATTTTAAAAGTCATAACTCAGTTTCAAATAATAGCTCCAAATAGATATAAAAGCCGTTCTTTAAACACAGAGGGGAATTCAATGTGGGAACTTAGTGTCTTGTAATGCTTTTAAACTAATATGGTCAGGCACAGTAGCTATTTGATCTAGAATAACAATACTAACAGGGAAAAAATTGCTTCATCTGAGCCACCTAACTAGTTAGGGCCTTTGGAAAGCTCTGGTGCAACAATTTTCAGTTTGATCAGGACAATTAACACAAAATTATTTCCTAGTCCAAGAGAAAAAAAACAGCAACATTTATCAGATAATTTAGAGATGATTTAGATGATTGAGAGAGAAAGAAGGTAGAATTTCTCTAGCCAAAACACTGCAGACTTTTACTCAAATGCTGAAAAAGCAAATATTTTAGGGGATGAAGGAGCTGGCTGATTTGGTAAACTGTTTGCCATACAAGCATGACAACTAGAACTCATGTGGAAATGCCAAGCATGTGGAGTATATGCCCTATAATTTCAGTTTGGGGGAGGCAGGGAAAGAAGAAATCCCGGGGGCAAGGGTCACTGGTAAAACAGTGGAGCCAAAACAGTGGACTCCACATTCAGTAAATACCTATCTTCAAAAAGTGAGGTGAATAGCAGTGGAAAGGAGACCTGATGTAGCCGCCACCTAGGCACCTAATGTAGACCTCTGGTCTCCCTATTCACACCCCCCCACACACACACTGTCACCTAGACACCTGATCTGGATCTCTGGCCTTCACATACATGCACGGTCATCTACACACTCCCATGAGCATATGTACATACACACACTGAAACACAAATGTTAAGCTTCACAGTCTGCCAAAATGATTCAGCCATACAGTTGCAGCACGAAAATGGTATGGTTCTAATCTAGATTCCTCACATCCAAAACCATTATGACATGTCACAAATTTGCCTGGCAATTCACTCTTCATTAGAGAGGTTTTTACATCTTAAAAAAAAAAAAAGAATTACTTTTAGAAAAGCTAAGACTCAAATTTCCATATTGAAAACTAGGACAATGGCAAGAATCAAATTTTGCCTTTCACATAGTATCTGTCACAGTGAAAGTTCTTAACATGTAGCAGATTTTATTGGAGAGTGTCAATGTGACATTTACATCAGGACTAACCATCACATGCCTGCCTCTGCATTAGAAGTATTGCCCATACACCTCAATAGGAATGTCCAATGGAACCTGGGCCAATGTTATTTGGACACAACCAGCTCTTGTTCAATTTCAGTTTTCTTCACAACTATTGATTTCCCTGTCTTTGCCTATTTTGGCTAAACATATAAACTGAATTTTATTCAAATAAACAGAAGTATTATCCAACTGACTGTTTAACAGACACATGTAGAATGTCTAAGTTTCCTAGGCAGGTTCATTGAAATGCCACTTATCTACTGGATGATGATCCCTGGAAGGATATCTTCTCCATACTGGCTGAGGTGACAGCAACTCCACTGTGTTCCTTCTCATGCTCTCCAGCTGGCATTGTTGTGAACACTTCACATGAAGATGTTGCCTAATGTTACCAGTTCCCTATCCTTGGTCTGATGTGATTTTTAGACTATGGGATGCAAAAGAGACCAAAACCAAAATACAAATAGTTCTCGTTCATATATATTATTATTTTTATATATGATATATATATATTATACCATGATATGTATATATTATACCATATATATTTTTATATCATGATCTATAGTTCCAGGTAAGAGTTTTAATAAGAAAAATAAAGCGAGGTCATGAGACAGAGTGACGGGAGTTTGTTTAGAAACATTTAAAACATTGGCTTCCTTTGAGTAGAGTCTGCAGCCGGGGAGTACGACAGGGTTGCTCCTGAAGAGGTCTTGGAAACAGTGGAAGAGGAATGCACAAGGCTGGACTCGGAAGTATGCTTGGCATGTATGAGGAGAGCCACAGTTAGATGGGGGAGGGGGGAGCTGAAGTCCTCCATCTCGGTAGCACTGAGGATAACCTCTTCAGCAACATTTGCCAGGCAAGAGCATCTCTCCCCATTTTGCTTTCCTTGCTGGTGGTAAATTGATCACAACAGTGGTTCCCCCAAAGGGCATAAAAACTTGGATTCTCAGCACCCTTCTCTTCTGCCCCCCCGAGCTTCATTCTTCTCTGGATATTCACCCTTAGGGATTTCGCTGCTTGCAGCAGAGGGGAGTCATTTTATTCTGCTAGGGCTGCCAAAAAAAAATATAGACTGGATATATGAAACAAAGGGAGGTGTTGACCCCAGATCTGGAAACCAGAAGTCTAGAATCAAGAGGTCAGCACATATGTTTCTAGAAAGGCTTCTCTCCTCGGCTTATAGAGGGCCTCCTCTTGCTCTGTCCTCGGTCCTTTCCATGTATGGATACAACCCTCCTGTCTCGACATGTTCTTATATGGATGCTAGGCCCATTGTATTAAGCCAGACCACTCTGACCTCATTTTAAACATCCCTAGAAAGTCCTCTAAGTAAATTTGCACTCTAGGGAGTTGGATTAGTGTCTCAACATAGCTTATAGCATGGTTCTACTATTCCATTATTCTAATTTACTAGAGGGAGGGATTACTCATCCACTGCCTATATGTGAAAGTTTCTAGCTCCACATGAAGAAGAAACTGGGAAAATTCCCATTTAGAAATTTTGTCTCGACAAACTGGAATCATGTGTTAAAGTATTCACAATGTGGAAATTAAAACAATCAGAAAAACTTTACCAAATTCATTTTGAAGGACAAAATTTGTGACTAGTGTTCTAAGACATTGTCAGTACGTAGAGTTGTGGGAGAAAAGCCGCTGAATTCACTGCATGGTGGATTCAGCACCCACAAGCTACTTTGTTGTGACTTTAGAATTAAACCCTCTGATCCATGTAAATAAATCTGAAGGCATGGTTAAGTTTGAATCGATCAGTGTATTCTGACCTCCCCTGATCCCTGACAAACCATTTACATTCTGAGACTGACTTTTTTCAGTTCAAAATGGGCTAGTCACAGTTTTCAGGGTTGAAAAATATGGTGGATGAGATTCTTCTTCTGCAGGATAGTCTTTACCTGTCCTTTATGAGATCTACAGTTTGAACAGAAAAGTGTGATGTGTGTGTGTGTGTGTGTGTGTGTGTGTGTGTGTTTTCAAAGTAAAGAGCAATCAGATATAAGTTGACACTGTGAATGCAGAAAATAAATGACCACAAACCTCAAAAATTAATATTTTAGAATGGAATACTTAATGAAAACACGGCAACCATTTTACAGACTTGAATGCAAACAGCAGGCAGCGTGTCTCCCCACCGGAACGTTAGCTCTGTGTCCCAGCTGCCTTGTCATTATGTCTCTATTATGCTTTATCCTAAAGTTGCTCCCGCCACATCAGAAATAATTTACCTCTAGCCAGGCTTTAAATCAAGGATATCCATCAGTGCCCACTGCTCTGAAGTGATGATGTTATTTTAAATACATGGGATTGAAAATAAATTAGTTGAAAATGTTAAATGTAGTTCAAGTTCTTGTCACACCACAAAGAAAACATATTCCAAACCAAATTAATTTAGGAAGTAAGACATTCCAAAGCATCCTCCAATCAACCACAGCTTGACAGTGTTCTGATTGCCCTGATGAATAATGCAGTAAGACGTGGACTTCCGTTGCGTACCCTCCAGCGAGTACGAAAAGGGGAAGAAAATATCCCCAAATCACAGCTCTTCAATTTTTTCCGAAAAGAATGCTGTTTGCAACAAGATCCCCAAGGAACAAGACTCTGAGCAAGGATACAACAAGGAATGAGACTGTCTTGCTGCTGTGTAGATATACCATGTTGGGCGGATGCCTCCTGTCCCCCTGGTTGGAATTCTGAACTTCGGTTTTCCCTTTGTTCGAATGGCACGTCCCCCAACAGTGCTTGACAATGAGTGATGCTCTAAAACCCTGCTCTTTGACACCCTGTGGGTGACCTATAACTTTTCATGGGTAACCTTTGACCTGAGAACTGACAGTTTGATTTATTGTCCAGTGTTATGATTTATGAGTATCTTCTCAGAATAATTAACAGACAACAGGTGGCGGCATAATAATTTTGATTACCCAGCGGTTCATGAAACCACGACAAAGGTGACTTCATTTTCTGAATACTAGAAGGACAACAATTAGAAATTAAACAAAGAAATGCTTTTGTGCCATGGCTTTCAGTCTTTTGTTAGTCACACAGAGGACTTATTTTAGGGGCCTGCTGTTCAACTCGGACATCAAGAAAAAATCAGGAACTTCTGCTGTGTGAACATAAGAATACACTATTCCTTGCCCTATTGGCAGACTTACTCCTCTTTCTGTACTGAGGTCTTGATTAATTGAGTTATGTCAGACCTGTCAAGCACATCATCTTTTTACCTCCCATTTTTTGACAATGGCTGTTGCCTGGGGAAGAACTGATGGGCAGATGAAGTTTGAGAAAGCATCTAAGTTTTTGTAAGGCATACCAACATTCAGACAAGTACATTTCTAAATACTCTTTCCTAAGTAGGCAAGCAGTCAAACCAACAGTCCCTTGCTCCACGTTGATTTTTACTTTAATGACTACAGCAAAGAACTTCATTATTGCACCTCGCAGTAGTTTTAATTCCCTCTTCCACATTCAGTATTTCAATGTCGTTAGACTGTTTTTTTTTTCCCAGTGGACGCCACATTACCTTTAGTCAAGACAAAGCCTGACTACAGATTATTATTGCAGACACCTTACTTTCCTAGGGACTGACATTTCTTTCCAGATGAATCCACAGTGCATTTAGGCAAGCACCTACCTTTGAGAATGCCTAATGCTGTTTTTGTAATACTACATAAAAATCAAGTCAGGTAAGCTTTATCCCCCCATTGCTCTCCATTTAATCTCTGCTGAAAATGGCCCTAAGTGTTACTAATGAAATTGAAGTACACAAGCCTCTGAATATGCAACAATCCTGCCTCACCCCCAAATGCTGGGCGGTGGGGGACCTCCCCTGCATATGAAATGAATTTTTGCACAGCACCACAATAGTGATATTACAGGCTTATCATTTTAATTGACTTTTTGACATATAAAAATATTCCTACAATCCTGCTTTACATTAGAGTTTAATAACAGCTTAACACACATCTATGAAATATTCATTCCTGTTACATTCAAATTTTAAAATATCTGATGGAGAGCCTGGCTAATAGATAAAGGAGAGTCCCTGGAATATTAAGGACACTGCAGTGCAGGTAGGGCCCGAGCCCTCCACTGGAGAGTATAGCACAATTACCTCGAGGACTGCAATTTCACTTTTTAATTCATAATGATTTCCTTTGAACCAAAGCACGATGAAAACCAAAGTTTGGGCTTCAGGTAATCACCCTTCACCTACCGCAGCTGCAGGCACAGGGGTCATTGCCCCAGGAGCAGCACTGAGCAAAATGTTGAAGTGACCATATCCGTCTGCTGAAACATTGGGGGGCGGGGGGCTGGTATGCTCATTGTCTCTAATTGCAAATAGAGCGCTTGTCCAGTTTCTCATCTGCTTAACCTGATACTCCACCTATCCCTCAGAATCAGAAAATTGGAGAGATGGTTTACCTTGAAAGCATGATATGTGTTCAAATCATGAAGTAATTTTGGTACTTTGTAACCCATCAGTTTTTAAATTAATTATCTGGAAGCTAACAGCGGTTAATTTTGGCCATAGAGTTTTTGATTAGGAGCTTTGACCCCTTTTGCTTCTTGGCATCTCCTATACAATCCTCCTGACATGCAGGGTAACCCTTGACACCTGATTCCACACAAAGTCACAGCCCAGCCGATCTTCTGATTCAGCAATCCCTTTGTTGCAATAGGACAGCTTGCTCACAACTTCCATACTCCTCTGAACCAAACCGCCATCCCCTCAAGTCTTTCGTGACTGCATAAAATTTGTTTCCCAGGGAATAGGAAAAAAAAGAAAAAAGCTCTCCTGTCTCCAACAGCGCCCCTCCCACCCTGTGCCATTACTTCTGTTTTACAAACTTTACACCACAGCATCATCCCATATGTTTGTGCAGCGCACAAGGAGGGTTCTTTAGAAAGCGCTGATGCTAATTATAAATTTAATTTGCATTTTAATTAGAATGGTAGCAAATTAAAAGCGTGGCAGCTGGAGAATTTTGAACGCTTTGCAGAGATTTGGTGTATCTCCCCGTTTTTGACTTTGCAGCCTTTTCATTTTCCTCTTTGCTATCTTTCATTCACACAGGCATATTGGTGATTTTCCTCCCCTAGTTCCTCGGTCTGACTTCTCTCTCTTCTCTTTCTCTCTCTCCTCTCTCTCTGCTGTTCTCATTATATATTTTTATCCCTCCTTTCCCCCCTAGTCGAAAGACCAAAAGACCAAGTTATGATTTCTTTTCTGCACTGGGTTTGTCTGAAGCCAGCTTGGGGTGGTCAGTGGCAATGGACCCACTGTTTGGACAGCATGTCTGAGCCCCTTTTAGTCTATGTTCTCTTTATCGCTCCTTGTCTGCCACATCATTACAGGTAGGAATACTCTATTTCCTCTCCCCAAATATGAGGCCTGTGTGTACGCATGTGGCCTATATTGACCACAAATTTCAGTCTGGATAATAGTGTCTTTAAATTATTTGAAATCTTGGCCACAAGTCTTGGGCACATTAATCAAATATTCATCAGGCATCACACCTCTTCCTCCACATCTAAGCAAAGGCATTGTGCAGGGTATACCTTTGGGCAAAAGCCCTGTGCTGTCAGCCTTTGAGCCTCTGGAGTTGCAGAGCTCCAGTCACTGTTTCTCAGCACTGTCTCTCACTTGGGATGCGAGCATGTCTGTTTTTAGCACTCACGTGAGCACATTCAGTCAGTTCTGTCGTTTTCCCTATGTTGTGTCTCCATGGTCATTTTCCTTCCTTCTGTTCACTTCCCCCACAGTGTCCTTGCTCAATAATTTTCATTAATTGATTGACAGCTCTGATAGACCCAACTAACCTCTATCTCACTCTCATGTCTGTTTTTAAATAAGTACTTGTACGTCCAATGACCTTGTCGCCTCATCAGCTATCAGAAAATGAGCATGCAGATATGGAAGGAGCTGATTAGCAAAATAAGCAATAGATCTCGTTCCTGGCTGAAGTCCACTGCAGCAGTGACAACCAAACTTTGCCCATTTTCCGTTTTAACCAGAATCTAAAAATAAAGAAGCAAGAAGCCATAAACATGAGATGCTGAACCTCACCGGCATCTGTTCAGCCATGTTAAGAAACAAGCCCTGTCTACCAGTTAGTCACCTTGGAGAAAGAGGACTCAGAAGTGGCTTGGCTCTTTCTGATCACCTACATCACTGGTCTCATTGAACCTGAAAGAAAGCCATTCTATGTTTGGGGAGTTCATCGCCTTACTAGAAAGAAACCAAAGGCTGGTTCTCTCTGATTCTGTGTAGTTTTTACTCCTCTCCCTCCCTGATTACAATGCATGTGTGTTAGAGGCATACATTGTTCTAAGGGGTATTGTTACTACATAGTGATGCAACTTGCACTCAAAAATGGAAATACAGGAAACTGTTTCTGTCTCACCAAAACCCCAATCATTTGTTCCACTGTGAACAAATGTGAAATAACATAAGGAAATGAGAAGGAGTCATGTCTGATAATACAAACGCGCTGGCTTATTTTAAATGTACTGATTTCAAATGCCAAACAGGAGACTGAATTAGGAAGTTACTACTAGTAGTAACAAGAAATCACATTTTTCACATCTAAACAGTTTTTGAATGCTTATACAGATGAGAAAATTGTATTTTAAATTTCATATAAACTTTAGATGATACTATGACTCGTTTAACTTAACATGTATTTATTTTATACCTAAACTACTTGCACAAATGAAAAGTTTGTACTTGAATTTTAGTCGATACTGTGGATCATTTAACACAATAAACACTTATTTCACACCTTACTTTTCTAGGGGCCTTAACATGATTTTTAAAAGAATGAAATATGTCTGAACTGGATCTTTTAAAAATATTTACATCAGGGATACTGATAAATGTGGATGTTTCTCAGGGAGAAACTGTGCAAATACTAGATACTTTATGTCAAGTTTGGGAAACTAAGGGAATCTGAATGAAACCCACTTGAGAAACTCCTTTTTATTTTTCAGTTATCAGCTATTTTAAGATGATTTCAGAAATTGTAAAAAGGGTGGCCACAAACACCAGTCCTTTAAAACTTGAATCCCAGGAGAAAATTGGAAAGGGAATAGCAAAACTTCCTATAAGTAGGAATTTCTGACAAAGGGTGACAACGTCATCACTACAACAGGGAAAGGATGTCTCAGATTTTCACTCTTTGATTTTTCTGAGCACTTAAACTTTGTTTAAAACATGAATCTCTAAGTTAAAAAGTTTTGATTAAAGATAAATTTTCTTCTTTAGCTTGTAATTCTCATTGATCTGAAAATTAAATTTCAAATTTTAAAAAGCAGGAATATCTGTGCGATAGTGCGTTTTAAAAATGTTGATAAACATACCACCTCAGAGAGCAATTGTTTAAAATAGTGGCTAACGATATGCAAAAATTGGCCATGACTTTCCCTAATTAACACATGAGACACAATAGTGAAAAATAAAAATTATGAGCTTACTGCCACCATGTTCCTCTGCTTGCCATTTTCCAAGCCCAAATGAACACACTGTGGCTAAAATTATAGATAAAACTGAATGAGTCAATTCAGTGACTTTAAAAAGAAACACATTTGCAGAAGCATTTTGAGGTGGACAATATAGTTTTCCAAGATTAATCTTTATCCTTATCTCTTTGGAAAGGTTTAGTTTTTCTTCAAGTAATTTTTTTTTTTCAGCTGTACAAAACACTTTCATTAACCCAAGAATGGATTATTTGGAGTGCTAATTAATTGATTCTTCAAAATGCCAATTGACACACTCCCAGGGAAAACCTGATCTAAGCAACTATGTTAATCAAGCTATTGTACTTATGGTTCTGTCTGAATATCAGACCATCTGAAATGAGAAGAACTTTGCCACTACTCGCCTGGCCCTCTCGTGGGCAGCTAATTAATATGAGCCGAATATGACAGTTGTACTTGTACGTTCACTGTGCTGCCTGACAATAACTCTATAAAATTACATTTCAGCTAAAGAATGGAAACAGTGTTAAATACCATTATTTGCCTGCCTCTGATGTCTGGGAGTCATTATGAAAGCAATTACAGCAGTTTCTCTGTCTGTATGTCTATGGGGTATTTATTATCTGTATCTGTCTGGATCCTTTGCCAGGTGGAAAATATATGGCATATTAAAGACAAGGGAATTCAGCCATGATTACCAGGCTAGGAACTGAGGAAGAAACAAAATCAGAATTTTGTAGATGATCCCACCAGACAATAAAAGTTAAGGCTGGCGATCTGGGGAAAACGTGCAGTCTCTTTATATTAAAATAATAATAATAATAGTAATAATAAGTAATAAAAATATTTATATGAATTCTCTGAGTTTGCAAAGCTTGTGAATCAAGGGCAACATTAATTAAATCAATAGGGAAATGAGAAAACAGAAAAGCAAAAGGAAGAAGAAAATCAACAGCTCCTGGCAGCAGCAACAAATATATTTTGCTCCTCAGTTTTAAGTAACTGTTCTTTTATCTAGTTCTTTCCTAACCACAGGGTGCATTATGTGAGACAGACATTTTCCCCCAGATGAATTTGTCCATGCTGTTTTCCATACGTGGAGAGATAAATACAAAGGAGTCTGTTTGCAGGTTGGTTCTAGGACACTTCCCCACATTGTTGGAATCTGGTGTGTTCTAAACATAGTAGTGTAATCAGAGCTGAGTCCTTGCACATCTGCACCAAAGATGCCTCTGAACGTCAAAGGAAAGTTGTGATTGGTCATAAAGTTTGTATGCTGTTTGCCCCATGTTGGTGTCTGAGAACTACCTTCTAGATGATTAAATTCAGCCGGTATTGATTGTTTGATCTCCAATGTATTCGGCATTCTGCAAATGTGATGGAGAATGTGAAGGATAAGGCCTCTGCCTTCAAGGGGCTGGGAGAAAGCAAAGGATCACCAATCATTGGGGGACAGAGCTTTGGCTAAAGCTGTTAATGTCTATTGTTATGTTACATGTGTATAACATCCTAACAAATAGCTCCTGTAGTCTCTGTTAATGATGAGTGCATAAACCCTGACTGGTGCAGAAAGGTAAAACCATTGATGCAGTCGCATGATGGAGTCTCTCCACTAACTCACTAGAAGGACAATGACCTGCTAAAAGGGAACCAAGTGTGGCTTTGGGGAGCAGGAGGGAGAGGCTAAACTAGAGGAAGTCTGACAGAAGATTCTCAGAAGTTTTGAAGTGGTCTTGAGAATGGAAAAACACTTCATGGAAAAAGTGTATTCTCCAATTCCCTAACCTCTAGGGAATTTAACTACGGTACAAAAACAGTCACATAAGATATGAAGATAAAAGCCTGTGATGTGGCAAGTACTCCACAGAGGTATGTGTTTACCACTACCATCACTCTGAGAAACAATTAGAAGACTTAGCTTGAGACATGACTAATGAAGGTGTATTGGGAGTTCATGATAAGAATCACTGAATCGAATTCAAGGTCAGTATTCCTATCGGTCAGGCTTTGACAGAGTGAGCATATGTGTCCCAGAAACAAGACAGGGCAGAGTGGCAGGCAGAAAGCATCCTAGATACTCTAGTACCGTGACAGTTTGATGACATCAGCTATAATAATCCATTCTCTCTTCTCCTTTCCCTTCACTGCTCCCACCTGCAGTGTATCAGGTATGCCAAACACATGGGGAAGTTAAGTCACTCTCCAGGGCAAGAGGAGTTCCTTCACAGGGCTACTCTAGGTAGCATTTTCAACAGACACCTGCTTGCAAATACTAAGTTACTCCACCTGCTACAGTAACCAAGACTTATGGGCAGGAGGTGGCTTGCTTGGAGGGAAAACACGTATCTTAAAAGGCCTTATAGACACTTTTTGTTCTGTTGGAATTGGGTTGTGGTCTCTGGCACAGTCTCTGACTCCTGATCTGATTTCTCTTGCCTCCACAATAAGAGTTATATATTTTTTCAAGTATGCAAACAGTGGCAAACATTCAGGAAGAGAATAATGGTGGGAAATGGCATGAGACCCATCTAAGCTCAGTGTCTCTGGATCACAGTGTCTCTGGATCACAGTGTCTCTGATTTCCTCCCTTAAATGGAAACTCCACAGTCTTCTAATGGCAACTATAGGCAGGCTACAGGTGCTAGGAATGAAATCGAACATCAATGTCTTGCACTCTTCGCCTTTCACCTTTACATTTAACATTTTAAACTTGTGTTTTGCATAGGAAAAGAGACTGACACAAAAGCCATTTGTAGTAATGAAGCCTAGGAGTATTTAAGGAATTTAAGATTTTAAAGATGCCGTTTTATGTTTTTAATCATATTAATTTTAATATTTAATTAGTTAATATTTAATTTAATTAATAAGAATTAAAATTTAATTCTTCTTATATATACAAAGATGAATATATTTGATGTCTTTTCATTTTCTCCTTAAAACTTATTCTTATAAGAGTTATAGTTGCTAAACACCCATAAGGAAAAAATATCATTCAAAATATCTGCATCCAGGAGGGATTACCCCTCTGGAAGATCTTGAAGCACAGTTGTGAGTTCGTATCTGCTTTGTGCTCTAGGTTTGGGCTGTGGTTCTCTGCAACCTCAGTCGCATATCCTCCCTACTTAGGGCCCAGGAGTGCTGCCTCACTCTGTGGCAGAGAGGGAAAAATTTGGAGGATCAGCACAGCTCAGTGTTCCAGGTCCACTAGTAATTTGTGCTATATTTTTTCACAGTAATAGCATAGAAGTATCACAAGTCCTTGCTAGTCTCCAGAATCCCACCAAACCCACCACTACCCCAGAAAAGCAGAGATGCACTATTGAGCTGCACCACAGGTCACCACAGTGGATTAATAAGATACTTTCCTGTAACCTCACTCACAGAACAAGCAGAGCAAGGTGACTTCAGAGTCAGCGAGTCCTCTAGGACAGCAGTCTGATTCCTAGTGCTTTTCTGTCATTTGCTAAGTATCAGCTTGCCTGATTTCCCACCCTAGAGCAAGAATCCTTCCTGCACGGTCAGTTTTGTCACAAGCATCATAACTCAGATACAACACAACACACAAGCAGATGCTGTCCACAGTGGGTACAAGCTCATACAAGCTCAAGTAAACCCATCTCCTGGCCATTGTTGGCTAGAACTCCCTTATGGGCCCCTGTCTATAACTCTAGCTACAAAAAAAAAAAAAAAAAGGCATCAAGCAAACACCTCAAAACATCCAAGGCACAGGTCACCAGAGGGAATACAAAAGAGAGTGGTGCATACATTAATGTTCTCCATAGGTCACATGTAGGCCTGAGGCCTACAAGGATCAGTGCTGATTGGGATGCTTAAAATTACAGAGCCAGGACAGCACTTCCTTCTGAAATGGCTTTCTGAGTTGCCAGGGGAAGGAATTCAAGTTCAAAGATTGATAGTTTCACAACCTGCCTTTTCTCACCAAGTAGGTGAGAAACAACAACAACAAAATTCAAAAAGGAAAAAAGAAGAACAAAAAACAGGAAAAGGAGGCCAGAGATTCTGAAAAACAGAGTAATAAAGTAGCATATTATGTGTGGAAACAATGCTAGCACAGGAGTGTTGACAGGGTACAGGGAGGAGCCAGCACTCTCCTCTATCGTGGGTGACTGTGTAAATTAGAAAAATCTTTTCTTGAGGGCAATTTAAAAACACCTAGCAATATCCAAAAACTTCGTGTGGCCTTTCATTTCACAATTTCACTTTTAGAAGTTGGTCTTAAGGAAACAATCAGAGACGTGTCTCCAGATACATTTTCACAGATTATCATCCTATCTTCTTTTAAAACAGGGAAATAATAAACTAGATAGGCAATAGGCACATATATGATTCTGAAATGTGAAATACTGATAAACTATTGAGAATAGAAAAGCAGGATTAAAAGCTAGAAAAGTGAGTTGCGAAACAGCATCTTAGTCCTTGCTTATAAAATGCACAGCAGTTCATTCTTATTATGTAAGAGGTTGTGGAAAGATATCTAAGATACAAGATATGGCCAATTTTATAACACAAGATATGGCCACTTTTTTCTTTTATCCTATTATTTGAATATACAAGCTAATCAAAAATAAACTTTTATTCTGAGTCTTTAGTGCTATCCATGAGTTTGTACATAAGATTTTTTTCATGTATGAGTTCTGGTATCGTTCATGAGGTAAATGAAGTTAACTGCATTTCCCAAAAGATGTAAGGTACACAGATGCCACATAGTATCTTAACCTGGCATTGTGACTCCAAGTTTGTATAAAAATGAGCAATTATGGGGCCTGGAGAGATGGTTCAAAGGCTGAGAACTAGCTGTTCTTGCAGAGGACCTGGGTTTGATTTCCAGTACCCACACAGCAGTTCACAATCATTCATGACTCCAGTTCCAGGGGGATCTCATACACTCTTCTGGCTTCTATGAGCATTGTATATATGTGGTGCACTAATATACATGCAGGCAAAACACTCATACACATACAATAAAAATTTTAAAAATTTCCAGGCATGGTGGTGCATGCCTTTAATGCCAACACTTGGGAGGCAGAGGCAGATGGTTTTCTGTGAGTTCAAGGCCAGCCTGGTCTACAAAGCAAGTTCCAAGCCAGCTGGGGCTTCAGGGAGACCCTGTTTCAAAACAAACATAAAACACAACAACAACAAAGAAATTGTGCCGTTATGATCGTGACCAATGATTTAAACTAGGTAAATTGCTTATAAATATCCATGTCTAGCTAAAAGTGAACTGAAGCAGTAGGGTGCTCAATTTTTTATTTTCTATATTCATATATATATTCCATACATGTAGATATGTGCTTTAATTTAAATATTTAGTTGTGGATAGCATGATCCATGGAAAGATGCAATATTTCTCTTTTTTCTTTAAGGGTTAAGATGTTGTTAGATCCAGAAAATAGAAATTTGTAATATGTCACTTTTTTAGAAGAAACACATTCTGACATCTGTTAATTAAACTTCTCTTAAGGTTTAATGCATTGTCAAGATAGGACATATTTTCAGGGAAGCCTTATGATCTTACTTAGCTTTAAAATAATCCCAAAGTTAGTTTTGACAGTCTCCTTAATGTAGGTAAAAATATCTCTTAAGCTCACACAAATCTAAAGAAATAGGAAAGTCTGATTCAGCCTATCAGTTAGTAGACAATAGCACAATGAGAGATGTGGTTTGTTTTAATCAAAAAAGGATTCATATAGATTTAAGAGCATTTTTTCTTTTACAGGATTAATTATGGAAGATTTCAATTATACTACATGATACAGTTTAGTAGGCATTAATGAGACCAAAAGTTTCAGTGTTTAGTCAAGACTGCTTTGTAAACATTTCCAATTTTAAATGAGTCTGGCAATTTTAAGTTGTCAATATTGATAATATATTAGAAATTTCTTTTGTCCTTTAATTTTCACTTAATAATCTTCTCTCTGGAGACCATTCCTGTTCCTTGGGGTCATAATTCTGCCCAAGGCAATGAACTGTGACAAAGGTGAGGCTAAATAAAGCCCAATCACTGGGTATTATCAGATTATAGAAGAGGTGTTAGCTGAGCAAAAGCTTCCTATAGTATGTGTCAATGCAATTAGCGTAGAGTGACTGATAGGAAGTGGGCAAAATGTTATTTGTTCAGCCTCAAAGAGAGATGGGAAACCTGTGCCTCTAGTGTCTTTCCTGATGGCAAGGTAGAGAGAAATATAAGCCCTGTAATGCTACACAGCTTCTCAGCAGAGGCCTCGTTTGGTATGTCCATCTCTGAATTTCACTGTCTTTAACTATTCAACAAATGCTGTCATAATGTTGCAGAGCTGTGTGAAAAGTAAAGATGATAAAATACATAAAGAGAGTAGCTTAATGAATAGCTAGCAGATATCAGATTCCTTCCCTCTTCTCTCCCTGCTCAGCACAATGTTTAATTGTTAGAATTCAGTCATCAACCATTGTGGATGTATCCATCAAGAGATGCTCTACATCTAGGAAAGTGAACTGCAAAGAAATATGTGTGACCAGACCAACCACACATATAGCAAAAAGCATAGAACATCTAGATGTTTTATAGGGTAGTGAAATTGTTCACAAAAAAAAGAGAGAAGAGGATAAAGACTCAATAACGTCCATGTATGTGAATCAGAGAAATGATATATAATTTTTAAATTTTATTTTTCTTTTATGTGTATGAGTATTTACTAGAAAGTATGCAAGTGCACTCATGCATGTGATGCCTGTGAAGGTCAAAGAGGGTGTCATATCCCCTGCTGGTGATTTTTAGCTGCTATGTGGGTGCTAGGAACTGAACTGGGTTCTTTTTAACTGCATCCAGTACTTTTAAGCCACTGAGCCACCTCTCCAGTACCTAGGTTTTGTTCTTTTAGAATTATTAAGAGTAGGCATGATTGTTTCTCTGAATTCAATTCTGATTCTAAAAGAAGGGGACAAAACAGAAAAGGTATTTATAAAGCTCAGAGTTCAGATGGAACCTAGATATTCATTTGAAATCTTGGGTTTGGGCTATAGAAATGATGCTCACTGTTGATGAAAGTGGGTTCCAGCAATTAGGGGAGATGTGCTTAATGTAGCCAGTATGAACATGTGCCTGTAACCATCCAGGTAGCATACTGAGATGAGCCAAGGCTTCAGACACTATACTAATCACTCAAGATAAACAAAATGGGAATGCTGTCTTCAGCTCTCTAAAGAAAAAGTAGACTAATAATGGTACACAGTTAGTTCATAGTTTCTGAAGCACTTTGTGTGTCTTTGGCTTATCTACAGACCTGCAGGGTTGTAGTTATTACTGCCAGTAATTCTCTTATTAAGCAAAGTGGGATTAAGTCTCGAAGAATGAAGGACATTCATTCAAGAAGCATTTATTGAACTCAAGTTCTTGTGAAGAGAATTTTACGAGATATACAACTCATAACCCCTGACCAGATTCTAAGCAAAACAGAGCAAACATGAAAGAAAAAATGAGAATACAGTATTTTGCTAATGATGGGCTGTGATTTCAGGGGGCAGGATGGAAAGACTTAACTAGAAGAGGAGAACAGCAGTTCAGTAAGGATACTGCATAAATTCATGGCCAGAGAAGGAAAGAGGAAGCCCAGGTGACCTATGGGTACAGGGCTCCAATGTTGAGGACATTACCTGGGAAAAATGTCAAAGAGAAAGAAATGCCCACGTGGACTCAAGACAGGTATAGTGAGATAGTGAGGGGGTTGAAAACAAAATATAGACCCTGTGGGGACCATTTAAACCATATATGTACATGTACTATACAGTATATATGTATGTATATATATGTATATATATATACGCACATGCATGGGTACATATGGACATCTGGAGGAGGTATAATTATATAGATTATGTGAATGATTTATAGAGAGATATATGAAACAAAAGGGGATGTAAATCTGAGCAATCCACAGTGACACCTGTATATGCATTCACTGTCACTGTTCTTCTAACGTTCATGTTGGTTTGGAATGCCTACAGCAATCAAGGCCAGTCTGGTAGCAAGTTTCCAGACAGTTGGGACTACAGAGTGTCTCTGTCTTTAAAAGAGAGAGAAAGAGAAAGAGAGATAGAGAAGAGAAAAAGTGTTTACTGAACAAGAACTGAGATACATGTAAGTAGAATATATATGTAACCCAACAGTTGATCTGCAGTTAGGCTTCCCACACATGTGGCGACCACAGGGCAACTTGTGCTACTTGTGCTAGTCAGTTCTCTTCTTCCACCATGTAGGTCCCGGGGCTCAAACTCAAGTCAATCAGGCTTGGCAACAAACACCTTTATCCACTGATCTATCTTGCCTACCCTCAAAGCTTTATTTGCCCAGGCTTCTTCCCTCTTCTAGGGAAAACTGTCAGGAGAAAGTAGAATCTTGGGTGCACATCATTGATCTGATGTTCAACCTTGCCTCCATCTATCACTACAAAACAAGTATCTGGAGGAATGGCCCCTCAGTGGAAGTTTGTAGCCATTTTTGACATTTTTATTGTCTCAGCCCTCAGGCACAAAGAAAACTATGCACATTTCGCTGCATGATATTTCTAAACAGATAAAAATGTAGATGGGTTATAAAGACAATCTGTATAGTTATATTTAAAATTAGCTATCAAAATGTGATTTCAAAGTATGATAACACAAGATATGTGCTTCTCTATGCTTTTAAGAAACAAGATCTAACAGTTAAAGTAATTACTAACATATGTGAAACAATGGTGAATAAGAACTATATTTTGGGATAACTGTAACAGTCAAGTGACATCTAAATCTATGATACTTTGGAGTTGATGCTAATCCTACCGTTGCATATTGCTTTCACTACTAATTGAAAGAAATACTGAATCTTGGATTGTCAAGAATGGCTCCTATGACTGAGGGGCACACAAATCCTATTCAAGCTAAAAATCCTGGGGAAGAGATGTCTGGTACCAAATGACTCACTGACACTTCTGTTCCTGTTGAGGAACTCTGTACATTTTGTATGCCTATGATTTATCAATTATGAACCTGTAACACTGAGTCCACTCTACCCTTTAAAGTCCCAACCACTGACATCAGATCAAGCCTCTGAAAAATGGTGCCACCCTGTGGACAAACCTTTCACACATGTGTCTCTGGGGGACATGCATGCAAACGTACTCTCTCCAGATCAATTTAAATACAAAATAGACATCATTTGAAAGTGAAGTTACTTTGATGACTTCTGTTTTGTTTTCTTTGAGACAAATCCTCATGATATAACCCAGGCTGACCTGAACTGTGCTATGTAGATGAGGGTAGCCTCAAACTTAAGCAATCCTCTGATCTCTGCCTCCCAAATGCTGGAATTACAGGTGCATGTCACCATTGCCAGCACTGATGATTTTTAAAGCATACTGTAAATAGGATTTTTTTAATGGCTTTCTACTTTTCACTTACAAAAAGAATCAGTAAAATATGGAACTTTCAGGAATCTTATTAACCTAACAGAGTGGCCTTGAGTTAAAGGCCCCCCAGACTCTGCCTGCTTTCATGTATATCCTGCACTGTTTAAGTGGCTTCCAGGAAGAATAGATGAACACCAATACTACTGATATAAAGCAGAAAGAAAAATAAACCTGTGCAAGAACAAGCAAAGAAACACATGAGATTAAAAAAAAAAACGCAAAAGCATTTGATTAAGATGATACGAAATGCACAAAAACTCAATTAAAATATTCAAAATCAAAAAGCCACAAAAGCAATATGTGCTGCAGATCAGACTTCAGGACAAAAACAACAGAAGGAATCTATGGCTATTCATTTTAGAATTAAAACTTTCTGTTCACATGAAAATTTGAACTTCTCCTAGAAGTAAATTGCGAACTGGCACCTCATCCAGCAGAACTGACAGCATTTTTAAGAACATGCTCACATGCTCATGGTGAAAAACATGAATGGGGCTTGCATCCATGATCTCATTTCATCTTCATGACTTGACTATGACAATAGTATGAATTATGATCAACTGCCTTTCACCACATGTGAATTTAAAATCAGTTCTCTTGAGAACTTTGACTGTTGGGCCCTTAAGTGGCCCCTTTAAGAATTCCCACTTCCATTCATTCATGTTCTTGTATAATCCTCTTTCCGGAGTGTGGACAAGACCTGTGACCTAGTTCTAAGCAACACAGTATGGTGCAGGTGATGGGATGTTGATGCTCCAGTAAGATTATTATCTGACAGTTGAAACTTTTGTCTTGTTGGAAGACTCAGTGCACTGATTTATTCTTTGCTTACTCTGAAGAATGAGTCTCCTTAGGGAGAGACCCAGGATGAGGAACTGAAGGCTACCTCCTGCCAAGAAGCTCTCAGCAAGTGAGCTTAATGTGGTATCCTTTCTTTGATGTTTAAAAAGGCAACCCAGCCCCAATGCCATATGTGTACCTTAAGACCCCAATCTTGAGGAACAATGGAGCTAGGCACAGATTCCTAGCCTGACATTAAATGTCAGCCATGTCATTTAAGAGAGTGAGCACACGGTAATTTGTAGAGTCATTCCTGTGCTTCTTGACTAGAGACTGTCGAGTAGAATTTGATTTTAGATGTTGGTCATCTGATTCCTCAACCTCTCCTTAGTGACAGGGCCAAATCACTGCAGAATTGCTCATGATCAATTCAAGAAACTTTGCCATTGAACTACAGTTTTGGAGATGTTATGTGTGAAGAGGAACTAGAAAGTTCCATTGGACGAGACAGGGCATAGCTGGGTTTGCTCTACGACAGATCGCATGAAATAATTCTCTAGGGCTCTCACTGTACTTTGTCACATCCAGGAAGCTGAGTCTGTTTCCAAACAATGCCCACAAATTCCTTGAAAAAGCATTAATTAGATGAGTATTTTCAGAAGAATGAATGACTTAATTTTTTTGAAGAATGGGGTGTGGTATTGGGGCGCAGGTTAAATGGATACATTGGGTCAACATTTATTCAGCAAATCGTCTTTCACCGGCAGGTTCTTCCAAGTGGTAGAAGGAAGAGATCCAGCTTTGACATTAAGCATTCAGTCCAGCAGGAACAAGAGCTGTGACTATATACTGAAAACATACTTGGGTGCTAGAATATGCCAAGAATTCTCAATAAGCATTGGCTTATTTAATTGAAAACACAGACACCTGATGTCATTCCCATTGAAGAGTTAAGCAAACAGATTCCAAAGGCATGGAGCAACTGAGTAAAAAAAAAAAAAAAAAGCGGGGACTCAATCTTCGTTCTGCTTTAGAAATTATGTTTGACTGTCTTACTGGCATTTGGTTTAATGCTAGGGTCTCATTTTTCCTAACCAATGTTCTAAAACATTGAGAAAATATAGACAGAGGAATGGAGAAAAATTTCACTTGACTTCGTTTTTTAGTAAGTAACATTCTTGGAAGTTCTAACTGCTTTTCTGGACATATGGATAATCATTTCAATGTAGTCTGTTAAGCAAATTGTGCATGATCTCCCAGACTCCTTTGGTGTTTCTTGGTAAAGGGATATTTACGGGGATTTTCACTACTAAAAATTCATAGCCCTTCTAACTTTCACAAATGCCTAAATTCATACAGAAGATGATGCTTCTTTGTGCCAGAAGCAAAGGATCAATTGGAAAAAGTAGTTCTACCTACACAGTTAAGAGACAATGTGTCAGTAAAACCTTCACTCTTAGAGAGGGAAAGCTGTGTTTGTTGTTGTTGTTGTTTTATGCATGAGGCTGGACCCCTGGCACAAGGAAGGTCTCAAATATGGCACAAAACAAAGCAACACTTATGCATCCAAGAGGTCAGAGGGCCATGTACCTTGCTGTATGGACATTAAGAAAATGTCAGGTTCATGAGACAGCCTGAGGGGTCTTCCCAAGACTCCAGGCTCCTTGAGGCTCAGAGATCCTTACATAGTTCTGAGAGGGGCAGCACTCTAGTCAGTCAGATGTAATATTCTCAGTGACAGCAGTAGGCTGAGAAAGAATGTTGTAAAGTTCCTGACACCACTGACCTTGTGGACTAAGAAACCCAAATACATGCTCACTTTTCCATTGCTACAAATACTACAGCATATGGTCTGATCTCTGATCAACTTATGGCATACTAAGACAAGCCAGAATTGCTTTGTCATTTTCAAATAGCAGCATTTTAGTTAACGTTTTCTAGAGAAACAGTCACTAAGGAAAGGAAAGAGAAAGGGAGAGAAAGGGAAGGGGAGGGGAGAGAAGGGGGAGGGAATGAGAAGATCGGATTGGATTTTCAAGAACTGACTTGTATGATTTTAAGTCTGCCAGGTCAGTTCTAAGCTTATATGGTGACCACCAGATATGATACAGGCCAGAGCTGATACTTAAGCCTTGAAAGAAAATTTCTTTTTGCCCAGAAAAATTCATTTTTTTTATTTAATGACCTAATTGATTGTATGGTGCACCCCTACTATCAGGATTATTTCTTCCCTCATTCAACTCACTGATATGAAGCACCCTTAGAAAAATAGCTTCACAGAAATACACATTCTTGTTGAATAACTGGGTATTACAGCCTGGCCAAGTTGACACAACTCACTAACTGGACATAGGCTAGACCTTCATGGATGGTTATAAGTTCAAAGGAGGAATGAGAAAGGGCATAATGGACACAAGGCAGACTCTGGGAAGGCTGAGCACTGTGGGGCTGGGACTGTGCAACTTCATGGAGACAGGTTGATGTTAACATAGGCATAGACACCCCAGTGACCCATCATATTGGTAAGTCCCAGGAAGCTCTCAACTCATGAGTGACTGTCTTCAGAAAGAGCAGTTTTAGGACAGTGTGGGGAATGACAGTGGGTTTTGAAGACTTAGAGACAAGTTCATGGTGGAAATACTAATATTGGCAGTGGAGATGAAAAGTCACAGAGGAGTTGAGAGCTTGCTCCCACAGGCTGGGGTGACTCCATGTCAGTCACCATCCAACCATTTTATTGCACTTGCCTCCTCTGCGTAGCATCAACATAAGGAAACAGACTTTCAGGCCTCTGGGAACTTGCCCATGAACTTATAACAATGGTGACAGCACACACAAGACCCATGCCAGCTCAAAAACCCAGCACAGAACAGGGGAAATGGCAGCAGCGCCCAACCCTAGTCAAAATACTATTAGCAAATGATTACTGTGAGTGAGGGACAGTAGACCTTTTTTAAAGGAGTAACTTTAAATAGGCTGACTAAACTCCAGTGAACAAACTTGTACTGAGGGATATCTGGATACAAATGCTTGACTGGATAGGACTTAACATATATGACAGAAGACCTGAAATCTTGGGGATGGGGGGGATGACTGTGGAGGTAGGGTGGGGGTCTAAATTGGATTTAGTTGTATTTTCTGAAATGCACAAAAAATTCAATAAAATAAAAGTTGATGTCAGCATCCTTAACAGAACTATTTTGGGTTTAGTCTCTATCAACCCAAAGAACTCCTAGGTAATGCCTCCTACTGGAGGTTTAATATATGTGGGGCTGGGTAGAGCATTGCACCCAACACACGAACATAAAAGACTCAATTTTTCCATGTACAACTGTGCAAACCTCCAAGTCAATGTACAAGGGATCCTTTGCTGTAGAAACTAATACCCTCACATTGTACTCTGCGGAAGCTTTCTTTTTTAAATAGGTTTTATGAACAACTGAGAAAGACTAGAAGGAAAAATGTATTCACAAAGGCCACCTACATTTACTTTTTAAAATGTGACTAGATTATCATGCATTTTTAAGAATCAATAAGTTTTTAATATTGCAGTATTTGAAACCATTACTTAAAATTCAGATATGTCTCTGCATAACAGAGAACAATATAGTATGAAGGTGCCTAGAAACAGGGTAACAGAGAAAATTAGGAGATCTTCAGCTGCTAACTCCTCTTCCATGGTGATTAATTTACAGAATCAGACTACATTTTCTAGTAGGAACTTGCCCCTACACTTGGCTAGATTTAGCAAACTAAGACGTAGCTCTCGCAAACTTGATAAAGCATTAATATAAGGCTTTCTCCTCTTTATCGGTCCAAAGTTAATATTTACACCACTTTAACATATTTACGATGTAGTACTGTCACCCTTACACTTAAGAATCATTGCCCCTGAAATTTACCCCTACTGCATTACTTCAGAACACCTTGTCAATGCCAACCATGGTCTGTGCCATCATTTCAAAACTAACATAACATCCAGACCCACCCAGGGACACATAACTCTATTCATAGGTAAGCATTCTGGGGAGAGAAGAACTCCAATAAATCAACCCCATCCGCCAGTGAATTTTTGTCCAACACTGAAGACAAGCACATCCTGCACACTTACTTCATGGAGGACAGCATATCTTGAAAGCATTGAGTGATCATGAGTTGCTTCTGTATATTGGAGGGTTCATCCTTCCAATGAAACTCCACCTATTTGCCTGAAATTCAGTTCAATCACTTACAATAATACTTAGGAATAGTCCTTAACCTGTCCTCCTCCAGTTCCTATCAATGCTACCCTTACAGACACAGCAGATCCTCTGAACCATTTAAATGCAGAAGTGGTTGAGAGCATGCCTGACACTGCTCTATGAAGAGAGCCTTTCCAGCGGTCGTAGTTGTGGTCCCCAAGATTGCAAAAACTCGGCTTGATATCCTAACAGGGAGGCAGTCTTCAAAGGTTAGTGAATGAGAGCCAGTAGGTTGCTTTGGAATCTGAAAGAGTCCGTGAGATCTGAAATTCTTTATGTGTGCCCTTCATGGAGTGTGTACTGCTAATTCTGCCCTGACAGGAAAACTTGGTGCTTAGATCACCATCCAAATATGGATATGTCTATCTGACCATCTTCTTTTCCTCTACCTCTCTTTTGAGTAACAGGATTGTCCCAAGCTTTCTTCCAGTTCTTTTATTATCATTTTTAGAAATTCAGTATTTATGTTTGGCATTTTGAGATTATTTTATTCAAATAAAAGCATGTTCTAGGCCTGCACACCAGATTCTAGGCTCACACATGAGGGAATCCAAGAATGCATGAGAAATAGTGTCTTGCCTTTAACAAGCTGAAGGAAAAAAAGCAGATATGGAAAAATTTAATATAGACATAAAAAAAACAAGCAAACAATAGTGTGGCCTTGATTACATATGAATGGGACATCCCAATTTTCACATCACACACCAAGCAGTTGGTGAGAAGGATCTCTCTTGGGAGCAGCTCAGAAATGGAGGTAGTGGCTGTGAAGTTGTCAAGCCTGAAGCCTTGGGGACCAAGTAATGGAGGTCTGATGCAAAGCCTTCTTGCTATTTCCAGTTGAGGGTCAGGGTGGGGAACAGGATAGCAAACTGTTGTCCTATGCTATTACTTCTATTCTGATGGCCAATGGAAGAGATTTGGGAAAGGAGAGTTCTTTGCACAAGGATTCCTTAAACCCTGAAGAAGGGATGTGGGTGGTATAAGGCATGTCTCCTGTTTCCCTCTGTGTCACTGGGGAAAGCACCTGTGGGATTTCTGATGTCTCTTTTCCCTTCTGGCTGCTCGGCCTTCTTTCTTGTCCAATCTCTGAGCAAAAGAAAAAGAGGAAGAATAGTGGACAGATAAAGACCTCAGCGATCAGAGGGGACCAAGAAAGAGAATGAGAAACAGATTCACACTTACTACCCTTGCTCACTTTGATCCGCATGCACATTTTGGTGCAGGGTTGATTAGTGAAGCATATAAAGCCGTTCAGAGAGTGGCTTGTGCCATCATGTTCACATTCCTCAAACCGTCCTGACTGGGAAGCTGAGTTGACATGGTCTCCACAAACTCTAAGCATAGAGAAGCTACTGCGGTTAGGAGGACCAGAATGAACTTGATGAAAGCACAGACTAAGGAGCGGGTCAGGCCCAGCTTTGGGCAGCCAATTGTGTTGTGATTTCAAAGTCTCCTCTGATGGACACTTCTTACAGGAGGAATTGTTACCTCAAGAAGGGTAGGACAAGTGAGGATGCAAGAGCACTGCTTGAAAGTGAGGGAGGGGAGCATACCCTTATACATGATAATAAGTGATGTCCTCTGTCCTCCTATAACCCCAAGAAGAGCCCAATCCAGGTTAAGAAATGGAGCAGGAAGGAAAGAAAACTGGAGTGTTGATTTGCAGGTCCCCAAAGTAGCCCTGCCACTTCCCTCTACTTCCTTTCCAGTCATTTCTGGGCCCAGGAAGGCCACCAACTGCAGGGAATGTCCTGGCTTCTGGGAACTGTTGGTGGGAGACCTACAGGGGAAGAGTGCAAGGGTACCAAGATGTCTCCACAGCCATAGGAGCCCCATTGGGTGGAGCCAGAGTCCTGTGGGCCAGCTTCATGGACTTAGTCCTTTGCCAAAGCTCCTCCCCAGCCTTAAATGGCACCTCATACTTCCAAGACCATTTGGGAAGGCTGGGTGCTCTGTTCTAGCCTTTTCAGCCTTCTCAGAGAGATTGAGCTCACTT